>OY727107.1:37781537-39115787 GCA_963402855.1 Ormia ochracea
ATTTGAAACCATCGACACCAACTCGGCCAATATCATTCACTAAAGCGTCCTACTAAATATAGACTTGGCAATCGTTGGCAATCGTTACGTTGTCATTAAGTAACACTCCAAGACCTCTATTGCCATATTTTTCTTATTTAGCAGTGGCATGAACTTTTGAATCCCACACTCTGCGTCGGTCCAATCAAAGACTATGGTATGAGGGCAACTTAATTAAACTTTTCCAATCTCTAGTTGTTAATTTGAAAAACTATTCAACAACATGACAGTTAATGACTTCGCTCTCCCCCTTTTTCTTTCCAGCTTAAATTACCCAAAAAACATTCCTGCTGCGAAACGTAAAAGAAGAAGAATAAAAATAAACCAGCACTTTTCTAAGGAAAATATTGAAGTTCACCTGCAGTTTTAAGTTTTGGGGCTCCTTTACCAGGTAAATTCCAAAACATGATTGAAATAAAATGCTGACAAAATAGAACAGACAAAGTAATTTTAATTACGCTGAAGTTCTGTTGTGAAAAGTCTAGCCGGTCAAGCTCAAAAGTGTGGCATGCCAACTAGCAAAATATTTCATCCATTTTATTTTAAAGTATTTTTAAATACTTTTTTAAAAAAAAAAAATTTAAATTCCATTTACAATGTTGTTAGCGAATAGCAAAAACAAAAAAAAAAAGTTAAAAAATAAATTTATGCAAACAGGTTTTGCTTTGTAAAGGTCTGAAGTAATTAAATTAAATGAAGTGTCATTAAATATTCATGCCTTTAATACGTTACGGGCATTTAACATTTAACGATATTTCCTCCAAAAATTCGTCACTGCGCAAAACAAAACAGAGTTAAAAATTGTAAACATTTTCAAATTTAAAATTTAAATTATTTAATTATGTTAATTTAGTAGATGTAGAA
The DNA here is from genome assembly GCA_963402855.1 of Ormia ochracea. Lineage (NCBI taxonomy): Eukaryota > Metazoa > Arthropoda > Insecta > Diptera > Tachinidae > Ormia > Ormia ochracea. The sequence continues at coordinate 37,782,441 of OY727107.1, forward strand.
GAAAATGAGTTCATTGCGCGATGTAATTACAAATTTGCACGATGTCACATTTTAAAATGAACTGCACTTTTGCTTATGAGCAACTTAGACTTGGCCTAAAAAAGGAACACAAGCCTTGAACATTGAAATCATTGAATTTCATGTGAAAAGTCTTTATTCATTAGTTTAGCTCATAATGATTGGAGGGCCGATTTGGGTACATATCACAAACATTAACGATTGCTATGGGATTATAATTTCTTTAAATAAATTTCATTCGAATTATTTATTCGAATATTTGGGAAAATTTTTAACTTTCCATAAATAACAAGAGGAAAAAAAATTTTTCCATTTTTAAGAAAATCGTCAAATTTTGAAAACGTCCGTTTGTGTATTTTTGAAGGAAAAATTTGCGTTTTTTTTTTGCTCTTGTATGTTTATTTTATGTTTTCAAATGTTTAAAATATATTTTTGCTAAAAATAAAGGAAAAAAAATTTTCGATTTTTGAGAAAATTTTAGTATTTTGATAAGGGTCACCCCTTTATATTTTTGGGCAAAAATCGTCAAATTTTAAAAAGGTCCATATGTGCATTTTTAAATGAAAATCTTCGGATTTTTTTGCTCTTGTATGCTTATTTTATGTTTTCAAATGTTTAAAATATATTTTTGTTCATAATAAAGAAGAACAATTTTTTTCGAGATTTTGGGTAAATTTCAATTTTTGATAAGGGTACCCCCTTTGCATTTTTGGGCAAAAATCGTCAAATTTTGAAAACGTCCGTTTGTGTATTTTTGAACAAAAAATTTGCGTTTTTTTTGCTCTTGTATGTTAATTTTATGTTTTTGAATGTTTAAAATATATTTTTGCTAAAAATACAGGAAAAAAATTTTTCGATTTTTGAGAAAATTTCAGTATATTGATTATATTTTTGGCCAAAAATCGTCAAATTTTAAAAACGTCCATATGTGCATTTTTAAATGAAAATCTTCGGATTTTTTTGCTCTTGTATGTTTGTTTTCTGTTTTCAAATGTTTGAAATATATTTTTGCTCATAATAAAGAAGAAAATTTTTTTCGAGATTTGGAGTAAATTTCAATTTTTGATAAGGGTACCCCCTTTGCATTTTTGGGCAAAAATCGTCAAATTTTAAAAACGTCCATATGTGTATTTTTGAATGAAAATCTTAGGATTTTTTTGCTTTTGTATGCTTATTTTATGTTTTCAAATGTTTGAAATATATTTTTGCTCATAATAAAGAAGAAAATTTTTTTCGAGATTTGGAGTAAATTTCAATTTTTGATAAGGGTACCCCCTTTGCATTTTTGGGCAAAAATCGTCAAATTTTAAAAACGTCCATATGTGTATTTTTGAATGAAAATCTTAGGATTTTTTGCTCTTGTATGTTTATTTTATGTTTTCAAATGTTTGAAATATATATTTGCAAATAATAAAGAAATTTTTTTTTTCGCGATTTGGGGTATATTTCAATTTTTGATAAAAATCGTAATTTTTTGAAAACGTCCGTTTGTGTATTTTTGAATGAAAATTTTAAGATTTGTTTTTCTCTTGTGTGTTTATTTTATGTTTTCAAATGTTTAAAATAAATTTTTGTCAAAAATAAAGGAAAAAAAAATTATCGATTTTTTCGATTAATTTCTATTCGAATAGTTTTTCTAGTCGAATAATTTTTACTTTATAATTATTTACATAAGTGCTTTAAAAATTATAACAGAAACAAAACAAAGGACAAAAATAGTAATAAAGGATATACAGTTGTGTTGAAAGAAATAGTAGTGCGACTTATTTATAAACAAAGTTTTCATATTAATTCATGGCTGCAATGTAAAGCAATGCAAAAAACCTTAGGATATTGGAACACTGATTGGAACAGACTTTCTTCTAGCTTCTGTTCAGCTTCCGTTTTTGCTGAACGCGAAATGACAGTACAATTACAGTACACTTCAAAATTTGTGCAACAGTTAAACATTTTAAATTGTGATATTCAGCTCAAGTTGCAAAGTGTTTTTTGGTTTGTTATTTGCAAAGCTCTTTACGTGTTCGGTGCAAAATTAATTTCAACTCATATAAAGGAATTTATCCACTGCAATTTGTCATTTCATCGTATAGAAAGAAAACAGAAGCTGCCAGGAAATGATGCCTAACAATTGCAAAAGCTGTTCTGTATCGCTATTTTAAACAATCCGAAAATGACAAACTACTCAAACATGTGCGAGGTAAAAATCGTAAAATAAAAGCTGATTAGTATGCAAAGAATGCTGGAAAACTTCACACACCTCAGGCAATTGCAGACACAATTTACTCACAGTAACCCCACACTGCTGGAGGCTTCACTCATGTTTACTGGGGGTTCACTTTAATTAGATTTAACTTTGTGATTCAGAGCTTTTGCTTTGTCGCTTTCCTACAACTACGGTTTTAATTTTTCCCTGCCTGTGGAGGAAATGTAGGAGGTCTACAAAAGCCTGCGATATACAGGGAATAATTAGATGACAGTGGGCTCAAGCTGAACAATGCGTAGAAAATAATGTGCCCCACTTCAGCTCTACGAGCTTAGTTGAAAGAAGGAATTTTTGTAAGTGGTGTAAAGTATTCTAGGCCTTTAGCAGAAACTAATTTAGCATGTAAGAAAATTTTTTTTTGTCATTTTTTCCTAGAGATATGCCTGCAAAGCGAAGGAATTTCCTTTTAGAAAAGCAAAAAGAGGAAAAGCTTAATATGAACTTTGCACTTGTCAGAAGCTTTTTACTTTCATATTAATAACAAATTGTGTAGCATAACCGCGATTCTTTGAAAATGTCTTTAAATTACTTTTGCAAGGAAAGTGATAAATTAAGAATGTCCTCGTGGGAAGTCTCACTGTGCAAGCAAGCAATTCTCACATGCGTACGTATTGGAAATGCATTTTTTTCCCAACATCTAAAATATGCATGTTTGGTGACATGCACTCGCTTTATATGCTTTCCATAGGGAAAACGCATTCGGTCGGCTTTGTTTTGTTACGGAATCAAGTACAGAATGCAGGAAAAGAAAATAAATAAATGTAAATTAGCAAACAAGGTGAAAATAATGCAATTAAATGTAAACAGTTGAGGAAAACAAAAACATGAACGTCATCCACATCAAGTGACAATCAGCTGGTTTGGAATGGATTTTAAATCGATTCCTTCATAAGAGATGCATTCGCTTGGTGAAAGGCGTTCCGCATAAGTACGAAATTTTTAATAGCAGATGCTTTAAATTAATCCCTCAAAAAGCTTTTTGCGTTTTTTGTATACAGGCTTTTCTCCAAGCTAATTGGCCCCCTTTTTTCTTCTTTGTAGGCGTACTTTTTTTTAGAAAGTACATTTTTTTAAGAAAACTGTTTTGAGATTTTTATTGTTTCTTTTACTGCAGTTTTGTCGTTGGCATAGTTGCTTAGTTTCGAAGACGTTTGCTGTTATTTTTCTTTTGTAATTCTCAATTGATTTTGGAGAATATGGGCTTAAAATAGCAAAGATTTATATAATTTTTTCACAACTAATTTCGATGAGATTGATTTTAGTACCAAATAAAATTCGGGCCTGAAGGTGTCCTCATTTTGTTAAAACACAAAATTATTAATAAATTTCTTTAAAAATTTTTCCCCCTTTTGACAATTTAAACATTTCTGAGGTATATATTTTTTTTTAAATTTACAATAACAAATCCTTGTCTTAAAAGTTATTTTTAAGGGAACTTTTTTTTGGTAGTCAAGAATTTTTCTGAAAAATATTTTCTCAAAAAAACTACTTTTTGGAATGTGTTTTCTTTAAATGGTACTTTTTAGTGAAATTTTTAAAAAGTACTTTATAGATGTTATTTTTTTAAATTTAGTATTTTTTTAGATTTTTCCTTTAAAATCACTTTGAAAATGACTTTTTTTTGTTAAATGTTTTTAGCAATAAACTTTTTCATAAAAGCTTCTTTGCACTTTCTTTGTATTATTTAGTTGAAAAGGTACTTTTTTGAGAAACTTTTGAATGTTATGATTTCTTTATGTGTTTTTATAAGTGATTTCTTAAAATGTATTTTATTTAGAGTAGAATTCTTTGAAAAGTACTTTTTTTGAAGAGCAAAGCTATGAGCCTTAATATTTGTTTCTTAATGTTACTTTTCGAAAAGTACTTTTAAAAGTACTGTTTCGCGAGCTAATATTTTTCAAACGTACTATTTAGTGGCGACTTTTTTAAAGCCATTTGTTTAAAAAATATAATATTTTGAAAGATAATTTTTTAAAGCTACTTTAAAGTCAGCTGTATAAAAAGGAACTTTTTCAGAAGAGGTACTGCATTTAGAACTTAAAACAATTTTTTTGGTTTTAACTTTTCTTAGAGCAGCTACAATTTTTGGCGTGTATCTTTAGAACGAACTGTTTTGAAGTACACTTTTAGCGGGCATATTTTTGTATTGGATTTCCTTAAAAAGCATTTTTTTTAAAAGATCGCTTTTTAAAGACAATTCGTTTTTGTTTTCAGGTGTTATTTATAATATAATTTAGCGGGCCAAAGGTTTGACTTTAATCAGCTTTCATTGTAATTCCTGTTCTAATTCTAACTGAACTGAATTTCCCTCTGCTTTTCAATTGTTATAAAAATGTTTGTAACTTTAAATGAACAATTTTAATTAAAAAGCTTTATAAAATAAGTGAGTCTTGGCTTTTTCATAGCAACAAATAAAATAAAATAATGTTAATCATTTGGCTTTATGTTCAAAAGCATATTTAAAAATTATTTAAAAGTAATAGTCATGTTGAAAAAGTTAAGTCCCGGGATGGAAACATTTTCTAATATGTTGGTATTTCTCATATATGTAATTTATATTAAATACAACATTTTAATTAGCTTTTAAATGTAAGCGAGTAGGAGCCCTTTGAGCAGATAGTCAAATTAATGTTGATGAAAACAGTGAGCACACAGCCAGCTCAGCCACGTACGCCGACACACACTGCGGTTGTGTTTAGAGAACAAACCGTGCAGAGATGGTAAATGGAATTTCCAAATTTCTATACTCTAAGCGACTGTTAATTCAATTTTTATTTATACATAGGGGTAAAGCTTTCCTGATAAACTTTATTGGCACATTGTGAACTGCACCAGTTGATATCCCTCAGTAAGCAGTTTCCATAAATTTTTAGAGGAAAGAAAAAATATCTTGGTATTATTAAAATGGACGGTGTGGCCAATGAAATCGTTGATCTTCTTCGAGAGGAGGTATACATTTTGCAACATGAATCGTAACAGATATTATTCCAAACTAATGGCAGAAATTTGCTGCTTTCTGGTCTCCAATTCCGCAAAGATGAGTTGTCGTTTTCTGCTTCAGCAAATGTGACAATAGACGATTCAAACAGGGCAGTTTCGATCTTAGCTGAATACTTCAAAACACATTGTTGCAAAATTTGACAGCTGGCCATTTTCATTCCTTGATGCCACTTCATGTAGCAAAGTTAAGAATAAATTTTTATTTTCAAAATTGTAAAAGTTCAAAAAAAAAAAAAATTTTGCCTTTAAACTTTTATTACACGTCATATGATAATGACAAGTGAGAAGGTTTTTTTATAAAAAATGGCAATTTTTGAAATTTTTGTAAAGAAGTTTCTGTTTCAAATGATAATTTTGATTTTGATAATTTTCATAAAGTGATAAACTAGTGCCAAGAATAGCTGTTTGTTTGACATTTACTACATACAGCGTTGCCATATTAATTTGCTTTAATTACGAATTGTTTAAATTAGCATTGATTTGCAGCTACAAAGTTTAAATTGTAACTACAGGAAAATCATTCACTGATTTATGTGTTTTACATTTTACATTACGTTGCTTACCATGCTGTATGTCAAAATAAATGGCGTTACCATTTCAATTAAATCAACAGCATTTGTTTATAATTTAAAGACCGCTTAAGTTAGTATTTTAAACACACTGTGTGCCGCCCTAATATTTTGATTGTTTACTCGTATGAATTTGGAAATAAGGCGATTTAGCCAAGCCTGATCTCGTCCTGGGAACGAACACCCCAACATGACCAACTACTTTCCATACGTTTTTAATGTTTATTTACATTTTTCTTATTTTTTCAAAAAAGTACTTCAAAAATAGATTTTAGATTGATAACCCAGCATACAAGCGCAACCACAATAATAATATAATTAGAAATGAGTGTGTGGGAGTAGAGATTCGGCCAATAATACTCAAAACAAATGTGCCGTTCACTATGGAAATTGCGGTTGATTTACGCTGTGCGTGAATGATGAGGTCTGTTTATTCGATTCGCGGTAATGATGTGGTTTCATCTGAGGCCAACTGCAGTCGGCAGTCGCCAGCAGATTTGAATGATTGACGAGCAGAGTATAAATAAAGAGCTCGCTAATTATATTAGAACACAATGTAAAATATTAAATTAAGGTATGGTTGCATGTGCAGATGAATGATGGTCGTTGTGATGGTCATGTATGCGTTTAAATGCAAATGCGGCTGATTCCCCAGAACTTTATTTGTGCCACAGTCATACTGAAAGGGTTTGCCACATACAACGATTGTTCATTAATATTATATGAAATTTAGAGAATTTGAAATTGTTTGAAGCGAATAGAGATGTGGGTTAACTAGAAACTTTCACTGCATTCCACAATAAGTGCATAAACCGCAACTCAATTTAAATAACTTCTTTAATTGGGCATGCGCACATTTGAATTTTTGTGTTTTTCATTTCGCAAATTTTAATTGAAAACGAATTCAATTAAGAGTTTGCGAGCTTTTGCAATTATTGTACGTACGTAAAGTAAATGCTTGCCAGTTAAGATCACTTCACACTACGATACTCTGTAAGGCGGGCTTGTCTAAAAGTCAAACAGATGAAGTGAAAAGTTGAAAATATTATGGAAAATGACAACTAATTTTGGAAAATTTTCTTAAATACAATAATATTTTTTTTTGTTTGATCAGTGTTGCATTCTTACAAATGTCAAATCAATCAGCTGTTCGTGTCAGCTGATTTAATATTGATTTTTCTCTCATTTGATTTCTATTGGAGAAAATTGGAATCAATTCTCTATACACAGTGCTATAGTGTAAAAAAAGCTTTAATAGATAAATGTTTTAAAGTTATATATAAAAAAAATTTATATATAATTTTTTTTTGTTTTTGCTGAACTGTCACTTTAAGACTCTATACATTTAGTATAGTATTATGCTTCAGAGTTTTTTTTACTTTCAGTGAACATTTTATTAATGTTTCTACTCCAACCATGTTTTTTCTTCAGAATATCAAGGTCTCAGTGAAGTGGTCTGGGGCATGCTTAGGGTTCTTTATTCGTCGCGCTTAGTGCCAGCCGATAGCATTTGTCATAAAAAGCTAAACTTGCATTTAGTTTATAGCGAAATATTAAAATTTAAAAAAAAAAGTGTTAAAATGTTCAGAATGCACAATGGGATGAAATCATTTTTTGATTTTGAAATAGCAAAAAAAGAAAAAAATTTCATTTCTACGGCTTTTTCAGCAACAATTTGCGGCAGAGAGAATTAAATGGCAGCTGTAATGGATACGCTACTTTGCCCGGCTCTTCAAGAACTGAACTTCAAACTCCAGTTAATGAAAGTCAAAACTCACTACAAATGTATGCTGGCAGTTGCACAATAGCCACGTTTTAGTTTAAAAATCCTTTCAAAATAGAAGCAACTCAGTCGAGAAATATTTACTGCTGGCGTGCCATCTAATGCCAAAAACCGGCTACCCTTTACAGTTTATTTACCTAAATGGAGGCAATAATTAGTGGGGCACCGCACTGCTAATTTGAAATTAGTGTTAAAATGTATCATCATGTATTTGTTTATGGAAACAAAAGAGATGAATTATGAAAGTTTTTGGAAACGAACCGTAGATAATTCAACGCCAAACAGGCCATAAGCAGATGCTGTTGGCAGGCTGTGGTTTAATTAATGAGTATCGAATTAATTCATTTTAATTTATAATTAATCTGCTACAACAAACGAAGCTGATTTTGATTAGAATACCAACTATTCTTAATGGCTTGTAATTCCTCTGGGCCATTTTATAATAATAATTTTAAATTTATTTTGCCTGTCTCGTCACAGCTTGAAATTTATCCGTGTAAACGTGAAGAAAATTGGAAATTGGAAACATTTTGTGGTCTAATCGACTCTGTTTTTCCAAAAACAAAAATTAATATTGAAACAATATTTTAAGCCTTCTTTAACATAATTTAGGAACGTCAAACAGTGGAGTTTGTGTTTACATCAATCACGCTGCCAAGTTATTGTAATCAGTCTTTAGAAGTTGAAAAATGCAAACAATGTAAAATTCCTTGCATACCGCTCGCAAATTTTGTTTGACATTTAATCTGATTTATTTTTCCGCTTTTTAGGCTTTTTGTCTTCCTTTAAACGACTCCATTACGAAGCCTTATAGGCTTTCTGCCGCGATTAGTTAACAACAAATTTCCTCATTCATTTCAAGTATACATTTTCAGGCTGCGGAATTAGAAAAAATGACAGCTAGCCTGCCACGATTTGAATTATCAGGGTCAAGACTTAATTTTCAATGAAAATTTATTTACAGGCCAGAACTTTTGCATTTCCTGCGTTGTCGTATTCATGATGTTCAACCAAGAAATTTTTCCCAGTGTTGCCGCCATATTAATCAAGAGAAATCTTTCATTTTTAATGGCTAAACTCTACAGATTTCCAATAATTGGAAAGCTTATTTATTTTAAGCTTTTCAAAACTGGTTGTAAAATCGAGCAGAATGTTGAAATAATTTCAAGGTCAACATAATGCTTGTCATGCGAACTGGCTCTGCACTAAGTTGGTGCTCTTTAAAAACGCGTAGGACCTTAAGTAGGGTTTGTAGCTGCCCTCGACCAATAACATCTTTTCCGTTCGGTTACTTAATCCTGAAATTAATCAATGTTTCATTCACGCATTTCCTTCAGACGCATGCGCACTTCAATCAGAATAATTTTTATAAGAAGCAATAAATAAATAAATTTTTTTTTAAAACCTTTAAGTTTATAATAATTTTTTAAAGACTTTGTAAGTATTTTTTTTTAATTAACTTAACCTCCAAAGCTTTCGGCCTGACCGCAGGAAAACTGCCAGGGTCTAGGCAGAAATCGAAAACTCGACTTGCGGTTTAGTGGGCCGCGCATTCCTCATTCGCCTACTTTTAATAATGCCAGCACTTCTAATCTGAATTTAGTTCTACTTCAGTTTTATTAATAATTTCTAATTATTAATTTCTAATTTAAATTTTCCTTTCACGCTCTTTATTAGTCAGGCATGTTTCAATCTTCTACTAAGTGAAGCAGCAAGGACTCGGTCACATTAATTTAAGTTTGTCTTAAAATTTTCACAGATGGTATTGAGTCCTTGTAGTTGCCTGCATCAAATGATATGAAATTAAAGGAAAATTAAAACGAAACCATGCGAGTAAGACAAAGTTAAATAGAAATAAGAATACATGTTATACACACGGACAGACAAAAGCATATGTACACAGTAGAGCAACCCTTGAAGCGATATTGAGATACATATATTTGCATAAGGGATGTAGTGGCAACAGTTGTAAATTTAATTTGAAACCGCAGATCATTTGCTGGGCTCTATGTGACTTGCAACTGGCAGCGAGAATCCTTTTCATTGTTCTCTTTGAGGACAATTTATGAAATTATTTTAAAACTTTTTTATTTCTTATTAAAAATTTTTTCTCTTTTTTTTTGTGGTGTTAAATCTCAGGCTTTGTTTTCAGGGTAACTAGAAATTAAATTTTATTTATAAATATGCGGCCTAAGAAAGACATATTCCTCGGTGGTAAACGCTTTCATTTAATAATCGGCATGCGGATGGCATGGTTCCACAATCCCTACTTTTTCTAATTTTACTTTTATGGTCCAGGCAAGATACTTCAAGCTCCATGATGCTCCTCCGAACATACCTGTCTCTCTTTAGATTTCTGTCCATGTCTTTCCTTAATGAGTTATGAAGATCGACAGTTCTTAGGAAACGATCAAAGAATTATCACACCACGGTCAGTCATGATCGGTACACTCAGGCCTCGATGACGCTACTAAATGTGCATTGAAGTGAGTGGAAAACTTCACTGATCTTTTATAGCAAAATGTTGTTCAGCGATTCTTATCCGCCTCGCTCACCCCATTGATTTTATGCGCTTTGGAAATATTTGATCAGTCACAATTTAAAATTCCAAAAAAAAGGACAATTTTTCAATATTTTAGGGTATACAATTACGAATTCATAATTAGAGCACGGTGAGGCGCCAAGAATTAATATCTAATATTTTTTCAAACTCAAAATTTATTTTTTATAATTTTAAAAAGCTCTTTTGCATTTTAAGTCGTAGTTTTTGGTTTTCAGGCCAATCAGAAAATAAATTTTTTGTACAAAGTTTTTTGTAAAAAAATCTAATGAAATAATAAAAAAGTTTAATTAGTTTATTTTCTGCGCACTTAAACTTCAATATCACTCGATTTAAAATTGGCATAGAAAAACTACGGCGATACGGGTATACTCGAGCGGCGGCTTAGCGACTGTAGTGGTGGCAGCCATTGTAATTATTCACTTAATCTGTTCTGTACATGAAATTCGCATAAGAACACTAAAGTTGGTAATTTCTGATTTTTTTATGTGCTTGACTTTTGAAAGCTTCCTAAAAAAAAGCTTTCTAAAAAAACACTTTAGGCAAACGTTAATAAGAGTCGTTTAAATTCACGTTTGTTGGTTTTGTTATACGGCCATTAGCGTTAAGGCTTCAGGCTCTAAAGCGTGTAAAGCCTTTGGAATCCTTTTTATCATAAACATGTCCTCGTATTTACATTTAACAAATGCTTAGTGCAAAAGATAAATATTTCTTTACCAAATCTGGCATTTCGATTACACTTTTAAGATGCCGGCATTAGCAGGGATATAAAAGGAAGAACACATTTACTAAGTGATAAAGGATAAATACAAGCATTTGCATACAAACACACACTAACGAGCACACAATCAATTAGTTATTTCCAGTCTTGAGAAATTTCAATAAAAATTTCTTACGCACCTTCGAATTACCGGAACTGCTGCTACATTACTAAATAGGGGCGGTATAAATATTGGGGACTTAAAAATGCTTGACCTCATGCATTGCATGAGTAGGATTCATACCCTGATTGATGGGAAAAGAAAATTATGTGAGGCACCAGAAAAAATTCATCTGTTGTCTAATGCAATGCAAAGTTTTATTAAAGCTTAGCAAGTAAGCATTGCACATCCGTAAAGGACTTTTGTGTAATAATTGTCCAGAAATACGTAGAGGAGAAACACACCTAATAGAACTAAAAACTGAACAGCAAACTTTAGTGTCGATTATTTTGGAAAACAATTGAAATTAATTGTGAGAAGAAAATGTCACCCCTACCGATTGAGGCTTAAATTGCCTACATCTGAATTAAATGAACAATTGTCAAGAAATGACAGTTCCATTTTTAAAACTTATATTTACTTTATAAACAATTTATTTCAATTCAATTTGCCAATTCAACGTGACATGTTTAGATTTTGTTTTCCTGCTAGAAAGTGAAATTAATCTGAAATGACAAGGGCTGTCCTTCTAACAAGGACGAGCAACATGAATGTTTTATTAGAAACATGTGGTTGATGGGAAATACAAAAAAAAAGTATATATTTCATTTCACACAAACACGCACACACGCACACACGCATATGCTACAAATCCTACAATACAGGCATAATTCTCTCTAGAACATTGTTTGGCTCGTTACTAAAAATATTTCCAGCTTCCGCTTTCCAGAAACCTTCTTAAAGCTTGATGTTTCTATTTAAGCAGCTAATTAAAGAAAATATTTATTTATTTAGAATATACGTGGATGCACACACACACACACACACAAACCCTATATACCTCTACATATGATATGCATATAGTTACATATGTGCTTTAATTAAACAGCACTCTCTTCAGTGGCTCGAAAAAAAACTGATTTATATTTTTATTGCATCTTATTACACAAATTTACTTAAACTACTCCCGTGAACTTACTCTAATTTCTCTTATACTAAGTTTTATAATAATATATATGTATGTATACGTATAGGCATATATGCACATGTGTATATCTGAAGGTATACACATACATACATAGGTATGTATCTAGGGTTCGTTTCTTTACTATATGCATATTTTTAAACGAATGGAGGCGTATGATTAATAATCATTTTAATAAACGTCATACGCCCACCGGATTCTTATTGCATTGGAAGCTTTTTTTTTGTTGAAGAGCTTTTCATGCCGTTCAATTAAAAATTGCCGGGATGGCTGCATAAATGAATAATTTATTTATAACGAATGAGTTCCATTCCACATCATTTCATTTAATACTTAAAATAACAAAATTAAACGAAGTTGACTTATATGTTTTTAAAATTAAAAATTCACAATAAAACTTGACATTCGTAATCTATATATATAAAAAAATGAATGCATGAAATATGTACGTAACCGATAAACTCAAAAACTACGGAACCGATTTTGACCAAATTTTATATACATGATCTCCGGACTGTGGGGAATGTTCGCCCGGCAGATGGTGCAATATTTACTTTCTTTGCGTTTTGCCCGATAGAGACTAGCACGATTACCCTATCCCCTATTTCGCTGAAAGAGTTGAGTGCTTAATTGCTGTGTAGCGGCTTTAGTTAGTACTTTATTATTATAAGAAATTAAATTTTTGCACTTTAAAATATACAAAAAATAAACTGTCTGCCTTATTGCAATTTGGATTTTTGAATAAAACATTTTTTTCTATTATAAGTAACTAAAAACTTTGAATTCGATTTTCTCCGAGATATAGTTCAAAATAAAAGACCAGCAACGCGGGCCGGACCCACTAGTAGAATTATAAGAATTTAATTAGAAAAAATTGTTTTCTTAAATTTTTTTTTAATTATAAAAATTGTGGCTGCTGTTATAACAAAAATGTTTTCTTTTCTGCTGAATTAAATAACAAAATTATTCATGGCAATTTTATACGATCTGTCGATTGTTTACTTTACTTTCTCTTATTTTTTAAGATTTAATTATAATAATTTTTTTTCTTACCATTTAAGCGATTTTTTTATTTCTCGTCTTTTTTTTATCTTTTTCTCACTCTCTTTGGCGAGAAATCACGATTTACTAAACTTTTATTGAATTATTTTATTTTTCGTATTTAAAAATATTTTTCTTAATATTTTGCAATTTAAAGAATTTTTAAGCGTTTTAACTTAAAGGTTTAAATTTATTTTTAATAAAACTCTACAAATTTCTTACGGACGCCAAATTTTATTTTTTTGTAAATTTTTAATTTTGAACAATTTCTTTTAGTTAAAATATTTAATTCAACGTTTGCCATTTTCATTTTGGCATTTTTTTTACAAGCCATTTCTACTTAAAGCGATTTTTCCTTTTTTGGCGATTTTTTTATTTGTTTTTTTTTTTTAATTTCAGCGATTTTTAACAACGGGATTTTTCTCTTGCGATTTTTTGTTCAGTTGTGACAATTTAGAGAATATTTAAGTTTATACGTTTTTGTGCTGTAAATTTTTACAATTTTATACTGACGATTTTGAACGCTTTTTCTCATTTTGACTATTTTTTCATTTCATTAGACTTGTTTCATTATTATTTTCATTATCCTTATATGTGACTCGTTGCCGATAATTATCTAATTGATTTTAACCTTAAATTAGCTTATTTTCAAAGCAAGCGATTAATTTTACTTTAACGATTTTTTTTTTTTTTTTTTGATTTATTTAGGCAATTTTTCTTTCCGTTGTTAAGGGCAGTTTTCCGACTAGTTATAGAATAATTGAAGAATATTATTCTATTCGCGCTACCATTAATATCGCCAATCACCAGATGGAAGATTTAAAATTTCAAAGCGAGGAACCATCTTCCATTCAGACCTTCAGAGAGGAAATCTTTGTGGTATAAACCGAGAGTATACGAAATTATTTGCTGACAAATTTCAGGTTTCACGTAGGCAAAAAACGAAATATAAAGAATTTTTTTCTTTGAGTGTATCAACAGTTGAGTACACGCGTAATTGTTTTTGTCTCTTAAAAATTATTTCAGATACTCGATTGACTCTTCTCAACTCTTCCCAACTTGATTACCGCAGGTTGATTAATTTCTCAAAAGGAATAGAATGATATTTTCCAACAAGATATATTTGGGGAAACATGCAACCGTTTACAACAATCTAGCCTATCCTTTCTTAATATCGCACATATTATGAATTTATGAAATCATCAAAGGATAAAGCATAACATTACCATTTCAGAAGAAATTAAATACATTTATTTTCAGAAGTCGCAGTAGCTAAACAAAGCAGTACTTCCACGACATTACATCATCGCTCCAACCGTACATGGCAACCCCCTTCCCATTGCCTTAAATATTTATTTTAAAAGCATGAATACTCGAAAATACTCAAACTAAATTTTTATTTACGACAACGCTCCTTATTTACATTATATTTTCTTTGGCCTTTTTTGGCAGGTACAGCGATGGGCCACAATCGTTATTTTCCTTTTCTTCTATTTTATTATATATATATATATTTTTTTTTTCGGTCAGCAAAGTTAAATAACTAGAAATTTTATGCGTCAACGTCGTAAAAGTCAACCACATGTCGTGTCATAAATTTACCATACATGTGTAAATGTGGGATTGTACGTGGATTTATGTCACAGGGTGTGCATGTCCGTTTTGGTGTGTGCATTTGCTTGTGTGAGCCGTCATGTTATTTATTATTAGGAAGTTGGCTTCATTAATATGAAGAATATTTTTATTTAAATGTCCATTAACTCTGCAGCATAATTTAATTGCCAGTACTCATTTGCGGCTAATTTAGGGCAGCTTGTCCTGAAGTTCCACAAGCTTTCAGCTCATTCGGAAATTATAGAAATTGCCTCTCTGCATCTAAACTATTTCCGCTCATCTTGTGAAATCTATAGGGCCGTGAAGGCAACGTATTAGGCTATCAAACTACGTTTAACGAATTACGGCATTGTATTAGTATAATTTTTTAGAAAACTTTTGAAAATGTGATTTAGTCCGAAATACTCATATCCGAAACATCTGTGGGGGATATGGCTCAATGTGCCCATATCATTCTTTCACAGAATGTTTAGCCATTCATCCGCTTTTAAGCTAAACGAAATTAATTTAGCTGAAAATATGAAATTTGTTCTCATTTTAAAAATATTAGTTTTGAAAACTATACTTCGAAACCTTTCTAATGATATATAACATGTTGTATTTTCAATACTTCTACAACCATTGGAAATTCATTTGAGCAAAGATTCCCACTATGCGGTTCTCATACTAGCAGGTATATTTTCTATATAAGCAGTGCAAAAAGCTTCAATTTCCCAACTTTTTTTTTTTTGCTGAGCATGGGCGAGTGTATGAAAGTGATATATGTGAATATTGCGCAAGTGAGTGAAACAAAAGAAATATTTTCATTCATAATGATTGAAGAGAATTTTGATAATGAACAGACCCTTTTAAGTGAACTCTTGGTGACTCCTTGAAGGAATATTCACGGAATGCTCGCTAGTGATAGGCAATTCTGTAATTGGGCGGTGTCTGAAGGAGTCAACCGATTTGCACAAAACGGACTGTGATTAGCTGATGAAAACGTATGATTTTTTAACATATGTAAAGATAAAAATTTCGAGTTAAATACGTTTTTAAAAAATATTCCATCCGAAACTTTACTTTCTAACTAGAAATGACCCCACTATGGCCAAAGCAATCTTCCTCAGAGGTTCAAACCAATATGGTCATACGGGGCTATTGAACAAATTAGGCTATTTAACTGTATTTATGGAATAAATAAATAAAAGTTTAAACTAAACAAAACCCTCTATAAAATGGCGATCTATAGCGTGGACTTCAGGCTTTACCCATCTAATATGCACATATTGAACTAGATCCAGTTTTATTGTGCAGTAACCCATCGAATATTTTAATTATTTTTGTTCTTTTTTTGTTTTACCAACCGATCATTTTAGGCAGTGAAAAGTCAAAAGATTTATGAAAAAATAAATACTGCACATATTATCATTTCAAGCTACACGAAAAGCTTTATAAAAACTGCACGTCTCCACCTCTTACCAGCCAACTGAAGAGCTGCAAAACATTTTTATTGTTTTGTAAGCAAAACGCATTCAAGCTGTGACAAGTGAATGTTCAAGGATGTCAATTTAAAGGACACCCCTGCGTTTACTTAATAAAAAAAAGTATTTAACTTTAATACCAGGCGATACGTCAGCATCTAAAAAGCCGAAATTAATCAAAATTATTTACTGTTCACGGAATAGATAATCGAAAACACAACAATTATTAATTTTTTAATTACGTTACGCAATTCTTCTCTGAAATTACACTGGCAGCTGTGAAGTAGAAATGAACTCGTATTATTTTATGGAATTATCGCTCAATAAAAAATTGTTGGGGCCACCAAATGTAGGGGGAGATGAGGTCATTAATTAAAGAAATTCGCATCAAATTTA
The DNA here is from genome assembly GCA_963402855.1 of Ormia ochracea. Classification (NCBI taxonomy): domain Eukaryota; kingdom Metazoa; phylum Arthropoda; class Insecta; order Diptera; family Tachinidae; genus Ormia; species Ormia ochracea. The sequence goes on from OY727107.1 coordinate 37,799,053, forward strand.
CAGTTGCTTGTAATGCATGTGACAGATTTATCAGTAGTATTACCGCTACAACCCCTATGCTTGTTCCTGCGTGTGTACTTCGTCTGTTTATCAAACACTAATCAATCTCAACCTGCTGAGAAAGAATTAGAAAAATCTTTTTAAAATCAATGAAAACGTATTTTGAGGGACTGCTCATTTTTTGCTCTCAGTTGTTAATATCTGTGGCCAATTGGCAAGAAATTTAATTTTGCTTGTTCTGTAGTGCTGATTAAATAAATCATTTGCTGCAAATCTTCAGTGAAAAGTGAGAATGTCATGTATGAGCACGTAATTGTTGCAGTTAGATTGATTCAATTTATATTTGCGTCTGAACGGGGTACAACAATTTATACACAAAGTTTGCCAACTTGAGCTACTTCAATTGAAGAATTTTTCGTTTTACACATGCCACCATCCAGAGACAATTACAATCGATGTGGCGATGGTTTGAAGTTAGATTGATTCAATTTATATTTGCGTCTGAATGGGGTACAACAATTTATACACAAAGTTTGCCAACTTGAGCTACTTCAATTGAAGAATTTTTCGTTTTACACATGCCACCATCCAGAGACAATTATAATCGATGTAGCGATGGTTTGAAGTGCGCAGAAAGCATTCGAGTGATCCATACCTTACTCCGTACCCCACTACCATTGTATAAATCTTTTAACCTTTTCCATAATGGCGGTAAAAATGTAATACCCCGCTTAGACATATAGGACAATTGCAAATAAATTGCGTCTCAAATTATCGCCTAAAGTAATCAATTTCAATTTGTTATATAAAATATAAATTTTTTAACATTTTCCAATATGGCGGTAAAAATGTAATACCCCGCTTAGACATATAGGGCAATTGCAAGTAAATTGCGTCTCAAATTATCGCCTAAAGTAATCAATTTGAATTTGTTATATAAAATATAAATTTTTTAACATTTTCCAATATGGCGGTAAAAATGTAATACCCCGCTTAGACATATAGGGCAACTGCAAGTAAATTGCCTTTCAAATTATCGCCTAAAGTAATCAATTTCAATTTGTTATATAATATATACATTTTTTAACATTTTCCAATATGGCGGTAAAAATGTAATATCCCGCTTAGACATATAGGACAATTGCAAATAAATTGCGTCTCAAATTATCGCCTAAAGTAATCAATTTGAATTTGTTATATAAAATATAAATTTTTTAACCTTTTCCAATATGGCGTAAAAATGTAATACCCCGCTTAGACATATAGGGCAATTGAAATAAGAATTATCAAAAATTGTCGAGAGCCTTAAGCAAAATGCTGAGTTCCATTGCTGAAAAGCTCTTTAGTGAGTAAAAAAAAAACAGTTTGTAGTTCGCAGCAAGGTCAAAAATTTCAAACGCAAGCCGGGGACTTGCCATTGGAATTCATTTTCCACTATTTTCAACTTCATTTAAATTCGCTTTTTTTTCATCTTAAAGTGAGAATATCATGTGTGACCATGTAATTGTGGCAATTAAATTGTTTCAATTTATATTTGTGTCTGAACGGGGTACAACAAAATATATGAACTAAGTTTGCCAACTTGGCATTCAGTTTCTTTGCAGCACGCTTCACTTGAATGCAAGAAGTTAATTAATTGCAGAAACCCAACAACAACAATCGACTGGAAAGCAATTTATGTAGTTGATTTTGAAATAAAATCCTTTTGCTTTTCTCCTTTTTTTATTGTTTATTACCCAAAAAAAAGGTTGTTTGCTTTTTTATATTTTTCCATGACTGATTTTTTAAATATTTTAATAAGAAAAAAATAAAAAAAATTCTTGCAATATTGTATTTCATACAGATTCTTTTTTAATATCGATTGAAAAAGGCGAAGAAAGGACGAATGTACGTTGAAAGCAGTGGAAAAGAAAGTATGTAAATGAAGTGGCCTATATCACAAGCACAAATTTTATTTTTAGTAATGAAAGCAAATTGTAAAAAATTTATACTGAAACCCGATAGAAGTTCAATTTATTTGTCACCCAGTTACCGAAGCAGCAAATCGGGCCGTCTTGGAATAAGTGGAAACCAGCGGTAGAAATGTTTTGTTGTTTCGTGTTTAATTAATCCATGGACGCAACATGCAAGAAGAAGATGGCGGCAAATGTCTTACGGCATGCTGAACAATTTGTAATAATGCCAACAAAAAAAAAAAAAAAAAAAAAAAAAAAAAAAAAAGTTAAAAAAAAATTTAAAATTTCTTTATCGAAATCATTCGATCAATCATTTATGCAAATATTTACATGATGTCAAGTTGGGCTGCTTGCTTTTATTCCACTTCTATTCTACAAACAAAATGTCGGATAATTAAAACCGACAGCGACTTTGAACTGCGACACAATTTTTTCGAATGACTGAAACCGGCAGAGATAATTGATTATTTACACAATAATTCCTTTTTGTTTTTGGGAAATAATAATTTCAGTATTCATTTTAATGGAAAATTTTAATATTCATTAATAATTGTTTATTTATTACTGTGATTATTTAATGAAATAATTAAATTATCGAAAAAATGTTTAATTAATCATGTTGGCTGTCTTAAAAGACGTGGGTCCACTCCTTAAAACGGTAGCGTAAATTAATAAAATGAAAAGGAAACTCACAATTTTTTTTTTTATTATTTTCTTTCCTGATGAATTTTTATCATCTTTGCTTTGCTTTCCACGTTTCCAACAAATTTTGCTAATTCAGCTAATTTTTATTATTTTCACATTTATTTTCATATCCTGTTTAATTAAAGTGAAAGCAGGTGGTTGGCATTCGAGACGGCTCACTGATTTAAATGGCGTATGAGTGTTAAACTTATTAAATAAAAATTAAGTGGGATTAAGCGTACGTACGCTCGGGGGTGTGGGGGTGTTTGCGGGTGCGAGGTGTAGAAAAGCATTGCACGTGTACGTTAATGTGCACACTCATATTACAAGACATTTCATTTCTCATCGTGCCATCATAATAATAAAAATATGTAAAATGTTCAAAAATTCCTTGTGACGCACGAAGAGAGAAGAGAGAGAGAGGGAGAGATTGAGAGAGAGAGGGATAGTAAAAAATCAAATAAAAGCATTTACAATTGAAGAAAAATATTTTTCCCTATCCAAGACCAGCAGCTCAGGGTATAGCTTCCACACCCCACTGAGATGAATTGCCAGAGAAGGGTTCTTTGGTAAAGAAGTAGACCGAAAGGCCAGTGTGACATTGTTATTTTTGGTAGCCATTTCTCTTGTTTTCCTCCGTCCATGGAACACTGCCGCAGAAGAACGCCGAAGGTGGGTGTATGACCAGTGAATATGCCTACGCCATAGCAACACTAACAAATGAGGTATTGAAGCAGTTGATCTAAACCCATGAGAATTCTTTAGTTTGTGATTGCCGGAGGCAGTTGAGTAACTTATTAACCAGTTCAGCCAACAAATAACAGACCGATATTTCATGTTAACAGAATTTATAAGTTTAACGAGGGGATTTTATTTTTATAAATTGGCGACATCTGTACAAATTTAATGTGTTAAAAAATTGTCGTATTACGTTTGTCGTCAAAAATGCAATTAACCAAAACGAAGTGAAATGTGTGGTTGTAATCCTGCCAGAGGCATGACGCAAGTAAAGCGGGAGAAATTTTAATTGAATTTCTTGTTATTTTTCTTTCAACTTCAGACGAACTACAATTTTACTTTTAAATTTCATTTCAATTTCATGGGCTTTAAGTTAACGTAATATAATTTTAAATATCCTTTATCCTTTTGTAGCGAATATAAAAGGAATTACAAAGAGCTTAACTTAACAATATAAATAATGACAATAACGAATTATGAGGAAAAAAGTGAAAAGGTACAAATCCTTCCATCCATCATCGGTTATATTTGCTCTCATTTATAGCGTGTGATACAAGCGCAGTCAGCCAGGCATGTAAGCAAGCATACACAAGCGATAATTATGCGGGCATACAAGCACGCATTCCCATAAATGCCTAAAAACACTCTAAAAGCATACAGCACGCCATACAATCACCTGCCTCTTGTCTCCCACCTAATGGATTTATAATTCTCAACATCTTACTTTAGTAGCAGAGCTTTTCATTTCTCTCTGTTAAATCATTTTTGAGAATATTCATAATATTTTACAGAAGTACTCAAAAGGCAATAAATTCTTAGAAAGGACATGAAAAATATTATTAGAAAGTAGTATTTTTAATTAAGAATCCTTGTTGTTTCTTTTAGAGAAGAACGTTTAAATTACATAAAATTTTTATAAGAAGTCCACTGACATAAAATTAATAAGAAACCAAAAATGTATAATTTTATACAGATCATTAAATATTTAACCAACAATTTATATGAGTATTAGTGCAAAGTTAAAATTTTTCGCACGTAGATTTTACATCGTGTGATATTACAGTTCGATACACAAGATATTAACAAGTAAATGCAATTGAGTATCGCATACTTGCACTCTCTTACAAAGTTGTTTTGCATTAAACACGTTTTATATGAGAATGCGAGAGAGAGAGAGAGAGAGAGCGATCTTCTTGGAGTGTATAAATATTACTTATATCAGATGGTGTGATCTGCGTGCTTAATGCGCTCGGATAATGGAATTCTCAGCTGCTGAACCTGCAAAGTCTAGTTTTATTCATGGCTAAGAACTGGTAACGTTATCATTTGGGCAAATAAAAGTAACGCAATAGGCGTAGTACATGGGGCTTGTGCGATAATAATTATTCGAGATACTTAAAAAATAATTTTGTTAAATAGTTTTTCTAAAAATAAAATGAAACTCTCTTTAATCATTTTTCTCAGCCACATATTGGCCACGTTTCTTAGGCTGATCCTGTTTGGCGGTATTTGAAAATAAGAACCTGAAAACGTTTTACGTTTAAAATCCAATTTTCCGAAATATAACAATCAGCGAAAATGTAAATATTAAATATTAAAAAAAATTAGAAAAATTAAAGTTACCGTGTATTTGGCTTTGTCCAGAGCCCCGTGATGCAACCACTTTTTTTTTCTTTTCTCTGCAAACAGATTCATCATCTAATTGCAAATGAATTTTAGAACTAAAATGCTTTGCCTACGAGAGTTTGGCAATAAATGGTGGCGGTGGGCCGGGCATTTGAAATATTTCACAATAAAGAATAATTGCCAGCTTCCGCAGCCAGCATTACAATTACTTACTCTGTAGCACGGGGCGTATGATTTACATACTTTCTTTCAGTGAATTCATTTGTTACTCATACGCGCCCGTCCCAAAGACGAATTAATTTGCAAGAAATCTGTAAGGCCGACTAAAAAAAATTATTTTAGCTAAATTAATTCTGAAATATTATTTTGAGAAAAACTATTTAACAAACAATTTTTTTAGGGTCTCGAATAATTATTATTGCATAAGCTTTATGTATCACAACTATAGGGTTACTTTTATCTGCCTACATGTTGACAATACCAGTTCCAGGCAATGGAAAAGGCCAAGAATACTTTTTAGTAACAGACTGACCATGTTTCTCTCGCTGATCAGATGTTCTCCTAGCAAAGAAATAGAATGACATCTCAGTGCGGTTACTCAATACATCGGACATCCAGTGTCTCCTGACAGTGAGTATTCCAATATCTCCCTGGGATATTGATGGTATCCATCTGTGTTATAACACCGACTGACTGAGTCCAAACTCTGAAGCAGTTTTGAACCTTGATATTACTGGCCGAATTAATGCCTTATTAAAATATTTTTATGTTAATATTCGAATAATTTTTATTCGCTTGAAAAACTACAGTGAGAATTTATTTACCCTGCAAAAACAAAAAATAAATTAAACATTTGCCTTTTCGAGACTTCATAGTTCGCAGTTGCATATCAAGTTTGCAACAATTGAAGGATCGGTGAAACTGGCGATTTTTATTCGAAATAATTTTACAACACAGAGACAGATTGCTTGTTCAATTTCTATGTAACACAGTTGGCATTGTGCCCACTGTACATTAAGATATTATTACTTTCGGCACGTGTGGCAATTCCACATACAACACACGTCATTTATCAGATTCATACTTGAAGAGCCACAAACAATATTCAGTCAGTTACAACCGCTCTATTGGCTGTTTGAGATTATTTAATCTTGTTTTTTCTTTAGTTATTCCTCTTCAAGCAATAAACGCTCTAATCTAAAACAAAAATATATATTCTTCGTGTGTGAATGATCTAAAAATTAACTCATAATGACGGCGGGAAAGATTTATTTTTTTCCCAACAATAAATTTTTTTTATAAAATTTAAATGAAAATATACAAAATATTCAGACACAACGGAGGTCACAATAACTTAAGCTGGTGGGCTGAATGACTCAAAAAGCAAAATTTCAGTTTTCCTTATGAAATTGCGATTTATGCAAATAAAGTAGCTTTTTTCCCAGCAAACAATTTTTATGTAAATAAATTATTATGCGCAAAAATATTATTTTAGGTTTTCATTTTGTATGTACATATATGACATTGCCATACGTGGTGCATCAACTTTTCACGCGACATCAATATATTGACGGCAACTGTGGCCACAATGAACACTTGCTGATGGACAGCTGTCAAACTGCTCAAGGCTTGTTAAAAGTTTCCAACTGCCGAATTCTGCATTGACAGAGAAGAACTGCCAGAAAGCTGTACTTAATTGTGAGTTGAAAAACTTCAAAAAGTATGACGTATCACCGATTCTACGAGATTTATTTTCAAGCTACAAAATAATTCGATGGTGGCGAAAATACGCAAAACATTTTAGAAGTAAATACGAAATTACATACAATTAGAAATTACAAGATATTGTTAAAAACTAGTACATTCTACAACCTTCGACTAGATTACCTTTAGTTAAAAAATTCATTAGACAATGCGAAGATGAAAACCTATTTCATATCTGCAAGATAAATGTTCATTGCACTAATGAAAAGATTCAAAAATATCTGTCAGCTTTGTGGTTGCAGTGTAAACAAGCTAAGTCAAAAACAAAAAAAAAAAAAAAAAATGTCGAATACCTGCTGGCTGCCAGCGGGTATTTGACATCAAAGTCTTTTACACCACTATAGCATTCACCCAATTCCGTCGTAATGCATTGCATACTTTCATGTGCTCCTGAAGAGCTTTCTCTGGAATGTTCTTGCAGCCAGGCGCAATGTATGTATATTCTTTTACTTCTCGTTTCCTAATACGAATTTCACATAAAATGTACAATAATTTAGAATTTAAAACAACAAAAAAACTAGAGAAAAGCCAAATAAATTTAATATAAAAAAAAATATATTATTAACATTCTTATTAACATTATTTTTAAAATGAACGCTGCTGGGCTTTTATTTTAATAAGATTCTGTATCATGTTATGACTGCTTTGAAAGCGTTTTTATGAATTTTATATATTATTTTTGTGGCTGCGAAACTGTTAAATGCGAGAACGCAGACAACGTTCTTTGTTGAGTCATTAGTGGGTGGGAAGCTTAGCTTTTAAAATTTTATAATAAATACTCGTAGAAAGAGAGTTTAAAAAAAATTAAATATTTTATTATTTAATGTTTGAAAAATATGCACAAAATTTTGCTACAACATGCAGGGATAAACTGAAATGCGTAATTTTTCTCCTAAAATTAATGCGAACCGTAGAGCCATTTATTGTGATGCAAAGAACTGAGATTGGCTAAATAAATCAAAAGTAATACAGTGGACTCACAACACATTTAAATCACATGTCACAAGTAAAGTTTTGAAAAAAGAAAAATAGATTCAATAATAAATTTAGTTTTTTATCATCAAATGGGAGAATCTGGATCAATTTTGTGTACAGCAATTGAATTTGCGGGATTGGTGTAGAACAAGATCGGCCAAACAATTTGCATCATTATTGCTTTCCTTTAATCTGTTAACGCTACCAAAGCCAAACAGCAGCTTTCAATAATTAATATTTATTATTTTTTTTTTTAACCAACTCTACCTGCAAAGCTTTTGGCTTATCCGCAGAAAAACACTTAGGGCCTAGTCTAGGCCGGAATCAAACACGCGAGTTCCGGTTCAGAAGTCCGAGCATTATTCACTCGCCTACGGGAGGGACCCAATTTGTTATTAACAATACAAAACCAGAACATATTTCCGATCTCCCGTGAGCCCGTGTAGCTTCTTGTATTCCATTTCAAGTCCTTTTTCTGACACTTTAAATTCATTCCTTTATTTCCCAACTGCCGCAGGCAACTCTTCTGAAAGTATTATATATTCAGTGAGCGAATAAATTTTTGTACTTGACAGGCACTGAATAATTTGAAAATTAAAATATTTAAAATAGTAAAATTAAAAGTTTGAGAATGTCTTGTGTGAGCCCTTACAGAATTCAAATAAATGGACTGAATACTAATTTATGTCTGAACAGGGTATTACGATGAACATAATGGACGGCATTGCTCAAACTTTGCTAGTCTATCAACAATCAACTATAATTAAATTTTGCATTTTAGCGTTAGCCAGCAGCCATGTTGCTTTTTGATTGATAGTGCTTAACAAAAAGTATCAGACAGTAATTTCATTTCTCATATGACCACCATAAATTTATGCGCAAATGCACATTGAAACAGATATCTTAATTCACTTTTAGATAGTTTTTCATACAATTTGTGATTACCAATAAAGCTCAAAGCTGATTGCTTGCGATATATTAAATCTGGTATTACGAATAAATCATCTAACTTGGATGACAGTTTGCTCAGCTCAAGTCCTCATTCAAAAGCGATGAACTTGTAATGCCACTGCAGTTTGATGGTGTTTATACTATTTTAGTCAAGCCTAAAACTAAAAAGGTGCCTTAACTTTTTTCAGTTACTGTACTGTAGCAAGTAAAAGTTCAAATAAATAAAAAGTTCATGCCCATTTCCCATTCCCTGCTTTAAAAGTAGTCAATTATATATTTTTTTAAGTAATAAAAACAAACATAAAAAATCTTAAACTTCAGTTCCATTGAAAGAGCATTCCATTTTACATTGCAGAAGTGTTTCTTTGTGTTTTGTGACTCCACAAAAAAAAAAAAAAAAAAAAATATGCACGAACCATAATTTTTCATTAAAGTTCAGTTTCGTTCCACTTTGTTTTTTCCTTTACTGTTTAGAGAAACTTTTCATCAACAAAGCTTTAAAAGCAATGAAATAAAGTGAAAACCACTACAGATGAATGTGAGAGTAAAAAAGAAGCAAAATAAATTTTATAATAAAAGCCGGCAATAGTTAGAAGTAAGAGAGCAACAGCTGAGTCTTACAAATCCAATATTCCCCTCAAGCCTTCACTTAAAGTAACTAATAATGGTAAAATAAATTAATAAAATCCGTTTTTAAGAATCTGGCGGGTAGCAAAGTTATGGCTGGAACGTACAAGTACGTGCTCTTTTCCATCTTGACCAGCATCATTTAATAATATTCAACTAAATTTGTCTTTTAATCTTCTCTTTACAACAGTTGGCCACGTTCACGTTCCTTTCACTAGCAAAGCAATAGAAGTGTAACACAAGTGTGAGTGTAACACATGCGAGGATAAAATAATTAAACACTATAAAAAGATTTATATTGAGAATGAAATAGTAAAGCAAAAACATTTTTTTAAATTAATTTTTTTTGAAAAGAATCCCTTGTGCAGCATTTACACTCGATACAGTCGTTGTCAATGCCGTGATTTAATACTTTGGGGCAAATGCAGAAACATTTATCTCAATTCTTCTTTTTGGCCAACACCACACAGCCAGCAACCAGCAACCAGCAACCAGCAACCACAAACCACCAGCCATCAATAATCAATATTTGTTATTAAAACTACAAGTGAGGAGCATATTTCTTGTCTCAGCTCGTGCAACTTCTTATATTCGATTTCAATTGAATGCCCACAACAACTCGCACCAACAGAGGAGCACTCATTTATTGCTTAGTATCACTGCAGGCATGCAGCACTTTAACGGTCAATTGGGAACTCGCTTTACCACACAGAGACCATTAAGAATTATATGAGATGTTGAATCATAATGTTAGCATTGTTTATAAGCAATAACAACCCCAACCGTTCCCCGATTATCTCCTAGAATTTATGACTTGATTGCTGATTTTATTTTCCAACTATAATTATTTCAATTCACTTGGGTTTCCTTTCAATTTTTTCTTCTCAATATTCTCTACGATATTTCAATGATGGAAATTTATATTTCGATGAGTAAAAAGTTGTAAACAATAACTTTGCCACTAGCAAACAGCAGGTGCGCAGCAACAACGAAAACAACTGCGTTACTCTAAATAATCACATTACAGTGAAGCTACTATATATATAGAACTTTAACAGTTGCATTTAAAAAAATAAAATCTGACTGCGTTAAAAAAACAAACACAATGGAAACTTCAAACAACTGCGTTACTAAGAAAAGTTACAAAAGCAATAAATGAAAATATATAAATATGTAATATAATAATATAATAATTATATAATATAATATAATAAAACCACTAAGTTATTCAAAATTATTCCATTATCGTAAAACCAGTATAAAGAGTAAGCGAAAACAACTGCGTTACTCTAAATAATCACATTACAGTGAAGCTACTATATATAGAACTTTAACAGTTGCATTTAAAAAAATTAAATCTAACTGCGTTAAAAAAACAAACACAATGGAAACTTCAAACAACTGCGTTACTAAGAAAAGTTACAAAAAGTACCGTGACGCATCAACAACTGGTTGGAAAATATATAAAGTAATTATATAAAGCAATAACTGAAAATATATAAATATATAATATAATAATATAATAATTATATAATATAATTAATAATATATATGTATCGAAAACCACTAAGTTATTCAAAATTATTCCATTATCGTAAAACCAGTATAAAGAGTAACCAAAAACAACTGCGTTACTCTAAATAATCACATTACAGTGAAACTACTATATATATAACTTAACTCGTGTATTTAAAAAAAAAAAAAAAAATTACTTCGTTAAAAAAACAAACACAATGGAAACTTAAAACCACTACGTTACCAATAAAAGTTACAAAAAGTACTGTGACGCATATAAATATATAAAATATATAAAGCAATTGCAACTAAGTTATCGAAAACTACTGAGTTACTCAAAACAATTCTATTATTGTAAAGCAACTATAAAGCAGTAACCGAAAACTGTTGCGTTACTGCAACATAAAGGCATTATAGTGAAACTACTGTATGTATAACTTTAGCAGATGCATTTCAAAAAAAAAAAAATTACTGACTTAAAAAAAGCCAACACAATGGAAACTTAAAACGACTGCGTTACCAATAAGTTACAAAAAGTACTGTGACGCATATAAATATATAAAATATAGAAACCAATTGCAACTAAGTTATCGAAAACTACTGAGTTACTCAAAACAATTCTATTATTGTAAAGCAACTATAAAGCAGTAACCGAAAACAGCTGCGTTACTGCAAAATAATGGCATTATCGTAAAGCTACTGTAAAACACTTACAAGTATGTGACAAAAAGTTATTCTGTTGGGAAAAAAAAGAAGGAAGAAACACATAAAGCAAAGGCGTTACCAATAAATTACAAACCAGGCAGTGGAGGCATATTGCAAAGCAATTGAATAAAAAATCACTGCGTTACTTAAAAAACCTTTAAAGCAACAATAACTCAGTTACTGAGAACAACTGCTTTACCAGGAATATCACTCCTTAGAGAGAACTGTTGTACCAAAAACTGCTCATCTATTAGGAATTTCGTTACTAAACACAAATGTGTTACTTTAAGTGTTAAGCTGCCAGTGTAGTCGTAGTCCTTCTCAAGCTGTCGCCAAAGAACTATTGTATTAGACCACCGGCAAGCGACGGATGTTGTTTGGGCTCGATTGTATATGCATTACCATGATTCTAGGGGATTGGCTACTCAAGCCTTACAATAACAATTAATACAAGAGATAAGAAGAGATTAGGAAATTCTATATTTAATGACCGTCAGAGGTGGGAAATAAACCCACGACATTGCTATTTATTAGTTCAGCCAACGACAAAGTCATCATTATTAATTCTGTTGTTATTTCCCCTTTTCCATTAAAAGAAATATAAAAGAAGGATTAAAGTTAATTAAAATTCATTCCGAATTTTCCATTTTAAGTGCGCCCAATTAAGAAATCCTCTCTGCTTTACAGAATACACAATTAAAGTTCTGCTGCCTCTTTTACTTCAAGCTTTAAGCTTTTACTAAATAAATATTTTGTGTTACCATTTTTTATTTTGCAAAAATGATTAATTTGAAATTAATCTACGGCTTTCAAAGTTTTAATTGTGTTTGTAATGTCCAGAGAATGGAACACGTGCACACGAAGCTGAATGTAAAGGACTATGAAAAATTACAGCGTGTGCGACAAAAAAAGTACTAATGAGTATTTTATAATTTTAGATGAACATTTTTAAAATTTTCGATTTTGATTCAAGACTGTCAAATACTAGAAGTCATTTCTTTTATTTTATTTCATTTTGAAAAAAAGCGAATTTGAAAAAATAATTTTTAGGCGTTTGGAAAAATATTAAAAACAATAAGTAAATTTATTTCCTTTTTTTTACTTTCAAGATGGCTGCAATGAGTAAAATAATTAAAACAAATTTTAGCAAAATATGTTTGAAAAGTTTAAAGAGCTCTGCGCCGTAACACTTATGAATATTATTTTTCAGGAGATCCCTTGAGTTGAAATGAATTAAGAAACTTTGCCTCAAACGTCTTACAGTGCTCTCGCGATAACATCAATATGGCACTAGACGAACAATTTCAATCTAAAGCTGACTAATTTAGAGTAAGAGCTCCAAAAGCTTTAGTAAGCTTTCAAATACTTTAGGAAATTAACAAAAGCCTTATTGGAATTTCTACAGCGAATATTGTCGTTATTTGCGCTATTCATTATTTAATCAAGGCAGATAATACTTTGAAAATGTCTCAACAGTAAATTCATCGGGACTGAAAAAATGAAAATTAATTTGTTCTTTGGAGTAGCGAAGAGATAAAGAAAATTCGTAGAAACAATTGATTTGGAAACGAAAACTGTTTGCCAGTGTAATACATGGTTTCAAAATTTTAAAACCACTTACCTTGTTCAGTTGCAGCAAATTTCTCGAGAGATTATTCTTTTAATAGAGCCACTTGATTCATTTAGATAGAAATGGAGCTAAAAACGTAAATAGAAATATTTTTTTATATTAAATTATATTAAAAATATCAAAAAATAATATATAATAATATATATAGAACATCAAAAATGCATTAATATTGCGGGGTATCAGATTTTCAGCGAATTTTTAATTTTGAATGACTTGTAAATGTGAATTATTTTTAATTTTTCACTTTTTTCAATGCAATTAATTTTTTAAGGATTAAATTTATTTAAAAAATTTCCATTTAATTTTTTATAATAAAAGCGAAAATAATTTGAAAAGAAAATCTTTTATTTTTATAGGAAGAAAGTGAATGTGGCAGCAGATGCATTTTCTAGAAACTTTTTGTGTTATAATAAGCGAAATTTTAATTAGTTGTTATTAACGCGAGCTTACTGTAATTAGTTTAAAACACCTACTCAATTTACATTGAACACTTCTTCAGCCTTACTTTTAAATTTAAATCGCACTAAAAAACCTTAAATAAAATAATATATTTCTTTTTCGATTTTTATACGAATTTAAATCGCCAGCATGACGGTGAAAGAGAAGCGATACGAATAAAATTAACGCATTAGAATAGCAAAAGAATTTTCGTATTCACTAAAAAAGTTTCACTATTGCCAATAAACTTTAAAAGAATGCACTCATGTCCCAACATGCATTCACTCTTAGCACCAAATCGATCCCCCCTCCCTACATATTTGCTTCTTCGGATTGCAAGCTACTCCAGCATGGACTTTCTAATACTCAAAATAAATATTTATTGTTCTTGTGACTTTTTCTAGTGACGCACTTTTCAGATTAAACAATTATAAATTCATTTTATGAAGAATTTTTAATTTTCGTACATTAGCCCCTCGATGCTATAATGGTTAGTATTCCCGCCTGTTACGCAGGTGTCAGGGGTTCAATTCCCCGGGGAGCCAGAAGCCAAAGGCCTCAGTAGCCAGTGCTTCTATACATATTGCAATTATATTCATATAATTGTAATGTTTGGTAAATAAATAATTTTCGTACATGCAAAAAAATTTAAGTAACAAAATAATAAAGTTTCTCCGCCATTCCCTCTCCGTCGTCTATTTTTCATATTAAATTGCATAGAAAAAAAATTAACTCAACGAATGTTGAGCGCATTGCACTGCACTCTAAATCTTTGCTAAATCTGTCACGTTTAATTAAGTGTAGAATAGAGTGAGACAAATCCTGACAGCAGGCAATTATCCATTCAATGCTCACTCACTCACTTAAATTTTCATTAGTACGTTCAAGTCCCAAACTAATTTAAATTCATTGAGCGAGAAACAAAACAACAGCCCTGTTGATTTTTAATGACATTCTAACGAAATTCATGTCGTTATTTTTAAACGCATCTACATTTAAGAGTTATTATTAAGGTTTTGCCCTTTTTTTTTTGCGTTACCAATAAAAGGACTGATGCTTTTCTACCTCTCGCTGCCATACACACAGCTAAGTAAACAAATGCTCTATGGATTTAAAAATAAATCTAAACAGGATTGTTATAAGCAAAACAAAATATTTACGCACACATACACACGCGTACTGAAGTTATTTGTAACAATAACGTTGACACGGGCCGTAAGATTCTCTCAAGGAAATGGCAATAATAATGACTGGAAATAATCGCAAATATTTTACAGTTTATTGATACAGAGTATATGCACACCCACGCAATCTTATGCACATCCCTACAACCAATTGCCCAGTGAGCATTTCTTACGGAGCTCGCTTTTCACCTTAAGAGAAAATATATAGATTTTGCAGTTTACCCCACCACTCCGTTAATATAATAATAATAATAATAATAAGAACTATTTGAAAAATAAAAATTTGTTTTAAAACTGGGCAAAAGTAAATGAGAATTATTACACATTCAATTTATAAATTATATATATGTAATGCTCAAAGAAGCTCCTGTAAAATGCACTAAAATTATATTTAAATATTATACTTAAAACAAGTAGAACAGAATATCCTGGAATATCCTGGTTTGGATATACATATGTACATGAGAAATTATTGTTGCATATCCTGTTAAATATCTCAGCGTTTTCGAGACAATTTGTTTGCTTGCCTGCGCAAGCTTTGCATATTTTCCAAAATCAGAACTGACAGCAAATTATTTTTAGTCTGAGTACATGGGTTGACGACAAGAGTATTAAATATGCAAATAAGGATGTCAATAAGATGTGATGAAGGAACAAGACGACAAGGCGAAATACTTTGTGTGTGAGCGAGATGGAGACAATGAGCGAAAAAGATTTGAAAAATAATTTAAAAACACTAGTATTTGAAGCAGCACAAACCTTCCCAAAGAGTAGCATTCGGCTGTTGCTCGTCAAGTAAAGACGATATTCAAGTATACTAGAAGCTTTAAGCAAATGCATTTGAAAGCTCTCGAAGTAACCGCTGCCCCATTAAACCCTTCCAAAAAAAAATCAATAAATCTTTCAATCTTATTGAAGCACATGCAGTAGTCCTTTTCTACACAAAATATAACTTAATTAGAAAATAAAATGCAAGCTTTATTGTTAAAGAAAACTGTATTTCATTGCCAAGTGGATTTAAAGCTTTTCAATTTATATGTATTCCTCTTTGCACATCTCTAGTTAAATCAATATTTTGATAGCAATCAAATTAATATTAATAATTTCAAGAATACCACAATAAGGAAAGATTGAATGGCCAAAGATTTAGAATTACGTGGGCAAATTTAAAATGCTTTTAAGAATTTTAGACTAAAGCATTTAAATTCAAAGTTTTGGAGTTAAACGATACAAATTTGTAGAAAACAAGTGCTGAAAAAAATTTAGTACTAACAAATGGTACCAAAAAATTAGTACATAAATATGTATGACGCATTATTTGTTATTGAATTTTACGAAGTAAAAATTAAGTTTTAGGGTCTCGATAGCGGTTAGTACAGCCAGCTGTCAAGCGAGAAACCGGCCTCAGCACCTAGCACCTCTACTCATATTACATATATGAATCTAATTATAATATGAAGTAAATAAAAAAATAAATGAATAAAAACTGAGTGCTAAAAAGGTAATAAAAAATTTATCACTAAAAATTGGTACTTAAAATTATTAAATGAGATGTATGGAAGAAATTATTTCTCAATATTTGGTACTAAATGTATCGTACTTAATGTTGTACAATCTTTTTGTACAAAAACATTTTAGTACATACATAGGTAATAATTCTGTAATAGTTTTTTAATATGAAATGTATGACAACCACTGACAAACGTTTTTAATTACTTAGTAAAATGATTTAATTACTTTAGTACTAAATGTGTTGTACGAATTTTTGGTACTTATAGCCAATATAGCGTTTTAGTACAAAATTCTACAAACAAATTTTTGCCAATAAATGTCTATTGCTAAATTTTAGTGCATTTTCTTTTTAATACAAATTTAATATATACATACATACATATGTAGTACTAATTTTTGTAGATAAAATTGAGTGCTTATTGAAGTAACTATGTACTAAAATGTGGCACTGCTCATTTTATTGGCACATTACATTTAGTAGCAAAAATGTGTACATTAACAATAAGTTCTAAAAATTAGTACATTACATTTAGTACTAAAATTGTGTACTAAATATTAATCAACTTTTCTCTAAGGCTTTTATAAATTTCTTATTAAAAAGTAATTATAGTAACATTGTCCAATTAAGTACTAAAATGTTTTCGGAATTTTTGCTTAAACAAATTTTTGCTTATAGATTTTATTTGCCAAAAAATGTCTATTGCTAAATTTTAGTGCATTTTCTTTTTAATACAAATTTAATATATACATATGTACATACATATGTAGTACTAATTTTTGTAGATAAAATTGAGTGCTTACTGGAAGTAAGTAACTATGTACTAAAATGTGGCACTGCTCGCAGACATTTATTGGCACATTACATTTAGTAGCAAAAATGTGTATATTAACAATAAGTTCTAAAAATTAGTACATTACATTTCGTACTAAAATTGTGTACTAAATATTAATCAACTTTTCTCTAAGGTTTTTATAAATTTCTTATTGAAAAGTAATTATAGTAACATTGTCCAATTAAGTACTAAAATGTTTTCGGACAAAAATTTTGTCAATTTTTTACTATAATGAATTATATAATAAAGTATATATTTAACTTTAATGTTTTAAAGTAATATTTTTTTTTATTTCGATGATTTATTTATATTTTCTAAAAAATAAGAAAAAGGAACTTTCCAACAGTTCTCGTGCCAGTGTTTGACTTTAAATGCAGCGTAATGGAAAACTCGAGCCCAAAGTGGAGTTACCTATTTCTAACCTCAAACTAAAGCCGCTACAACATTTTTAAACAATGCACGCCTTTTAAATATTATAATTTATTTCGCATGTTGAGTGAAATAAATTTCTTTCATTTAATTGTTTGACTTTCCGGCAAAGGGGAAAATATGTATCGAAATAATAATTAACTTGTCCAATTAGTAGAACGGCTTGGCAAACTTCACTCAAGAGATACTTTAGAAGTAAAAGGAAGCCCATTTTTATATTTCGTCCATATTGTTGATTTATTTTTGTTGGCCTTGTATTCGTTAGAGAAATTATTATTGACAACTAAAAACTGTATAAATATTACAAGAATACTAAGAAACTTCCGAGAAGTAAACAACATCATCATTCTTACGCCTTCATTGCCTTTCCGTGATTTCCTTACGAGATTTCTAATCCAAACTCAGCCATATGACGCAAACACTTTTGTTTTATTTATGGCACTTCTGCTCTGCTCTGCTCTGCTCAGCAATAACGTGTAGGCTTGACTTGGTGGAAAGACAGGGGATGTGTGTAAAAAGGATAAGGTTAAAATTAATAAATTGAAAATAACACCAGGCAACAAAATTAAAGTGAAAAAAGTGTTACCTTTTGCCTCTCACTTGATTTACTAAAAGTTGTTTTTAAATAATGTTTGCGAAGTTATGCAAAATGGAAAATAAGAATTATTCCTACTTGGAAATTATTAAAATAATTATTAATTTAGCAATTAAAATTCATCTGAATTTTAAAATTAACATTTACAAGAATATTAGTTTTTTTATTGCTAGAAATTAATTGCAGTAGATGCCGAGCGGTGTGAGTACGAAAGCCAAAAATTTGAAATACCACAAGTAATGTATTACTAAAAAGCTAACAAATTGGATATATTATATTAAAATGGATGTGACTACTCTGAGCTACCCTAATACCCAGATAATGAAAATTTTTGTAAAGCATGAAAGTCTTTAAGAATTTTTGGCGCTAAAAGTTAATCCCTAAACTCAATTATTGATAGCACAAAGTGAGAAGAAGTCGTTTACCTGAACAATTCAACGCCGGTATTAAAAAACTCTACAATATGTGTAAAAACAAAAATTTTAAAAAATCGTTAAAATTAAAATATAATTAAAATATAATTAAAATTTGAAAATTGTAAAAATTAAAAAATCCGTAAAATTTAAACAACATCGTTAAAATTAAAAAAAAATTGTTAAAATTGAAATGTCGTTAAAATTTAAAAAAAAATCTTGAAATTAAAACGAATTGTTAAAATTAAAAAAATCGGTAAAATTAAAACTAAAATCGGTAAAATTAAAACTAAAATCGGTAAAATTAAAACTAAAATCGGTAAAATTAAAACTAAAATCGGTAAAATTAAAACGAAAATCGTTGAAATTCAAATATAATTAAAATTAAAATTTCGTTAAAATTAAAAAAATCGTTGTAAAAAAGGGTAAAAGTAAATATAAAATCGTGGAAATTAAAAAAAAAACAATTAATTTAAAAAAATTGAGATGTTAAAATTAAAATATCTTTAAAATTTAAAAAAAATCTTTAAAATTAGAAGAAATTGTTCAAATTAATAAATCGGTAAAATTAAAATAAAATCAATAAAATTAAAAATCGTTAAAATTAAAATAATCTAGAAAATAGAAAACCTATAAAATTAAAAATAAAATCGTTAAATTAAAAAAAATCGTTTAAATTAAATATGTTTTTACACATATTTCCGAAATCGTTGAAATTAAAAAAATTGTTTAAATTAAAAAATCGTTGAAACTAAAAATATCGCTAAAATTAAAAAAAAATTAAAATTAAAATATCTTAAAAATTTAAAAAAAATTCTTGGAATTAAAAAAAAGCCAAAATTTAAAACATTGATATTAAAGAACAAATTTTTCAAATTTAGAAATCGTTAAAATTAAAAAAATAAAAAATCATTACAATTACAATATCGTTGAAATCAAAAATACCGTTCAAATTAAAATATCCTTTAAATTAAAAAAATCTTTCAAATTAGAAGAAATCATTCGAATTAATAAATCGGTAAAAATAAAATAAAATCAATAAAATTAAAAATCGTTAAAATTAAAAAAATCGTTAAAATAGAAAAAATCTATAAAATTAAAAATAAAATCGTTAAATTAAAAAAAATCGTTTAAATTAAATATGTTTTTACACATATTTCCAAAATAGTTGAAATAAAAAACACCGTTAAAATGAAAAAATCGTTAAAATTAAAAAAATCTTTAAAATTAGAAGAAATTATTCAAATTAAAAAATCGGTAAAAGTAAAATAAAATCAATAAAATTAAAAATCAATAAAATTAAAAATCGTTAGAATTAAAAAATATCGTTAAAATAGAAAAAATCTATAAAATTGAAAATAAAATCGTTAAATTAGAAAAAACTCGTTTAAATTAAAATTAAAAAAAATTGTTAATATTAAAAAAATCGGTAAATTTAAACTAAAATCGTTGAAATTCAAAAATAATTAAAATTTAAAAAATCGTTATAAAAAAGGGTAAAAGTAAAAACAAAATCGTTGAAATTAAAAAAAAACAATTAATTTAAAAAAATTAAAATGTCGTTAAAATTAAAATATCTTTAAAAGTTAAAAAAAATTAAAATTAAAAAAATCGATTTAAAAAAAAACCAAATTAAGAAATCGTTAAAGTTAAAAAAAAAATCGTTAGAATTACAATACCGTTAAAATCAAAAATACCGTTAAAATTAAAATATCTTTAAAATTTAAAAAAAATCTTTAAAATTAGAAAAAATTGTTCAAATTAATAAATCGGTAAAAGTAAAATAAAATCAATAAAATTAAAAATCGTTAAAATTAAAAAAATCGTTAAAATAGAAAAAATCTATAAAATTAAAATCGTTTAAATTAAAATTAAAAAAAATTGTTAAAATTGAAATGTCGTTAAAATTTCAAAAAAATTGTTTAAATTAAAAAAATCGATAAAATTAAAAATAAAATCGTTGAAATTAAAAAAATTATGCAAATTAAAATATGCTTAAAATTAAAAAAATTGTTGAAATTAAAAAATCGTTGAGACTAAAAATATCGTTAAAATTAAAATATCGTTAGATTTAAAAAAAAAAAACTTAATATTACACAAAATTGTTCAAATTAATAAATAGCTAAAATTGAAAAAAAAACTTTATAGGCATAAAATTAAAGTACTTAAATAAAGTTTCTTTCCTTTAGCAAAGATGGTATTGCGCTTCAATTGAAATAGTGAAGCAAAGGAAAAAGAAACAAAAAATCAAATACAGTTCCAAGCCAACAAACTCGTACTTTTAACGCGCATCTGTTAATTATTTATCAGGGAGCCAATAGCAACAATCAAGTTAGGATACAAAGAGTGAAACGTTGGCAGTCTATGTATGGATGTGAGGAGCACACAAATCATGGATGCTTAATAAACTTGATTGTAAAATGATTGAAATGCGGTCTTACACAATAATTATTAAAGACCACTTCTGTTTGTTGAACGGAAATAGAAGAAAAAATAAATCAAATATTTCCTCATCGTCAACTTTTGTTTTTCGCTGCTGTAAATTGGCAATAAAATTTCAAATTCAAACACTCATTATTGGTATCAAAGGAAAATGCTACAGGTCAAGAACAAAATTGCTAAGGAGTTTCATTTAAGAATACACTCAGAAAAAGGGATCCCAATAATTTTTTTATCCCAAATCAAATTAAAGTAATAGGGATTGAACAGCTTTGCAGACTGAATATTTTTTTTTTTTTTGCCTTCAGCTTTTTTCGGCTGAACAAAATTAATGGAATAGAATGGTACAATAAACGCAAGTAGATGAGTTCATGGCTCAATGCAGATAATAATACAATTTTTTTTAACCATCATACGCAGCCAGATATACTGTGGTAGTACAATATTGACGTACTAAAGTTACTACTACCTGCTTTCAATGCCTCCGACATGTTAAACCGTTGTGGTTAATATTGTGTTTGTGAGAGCTTGTGCTGCCCGGTTTTGATTGGTGGTTAAGCGATGAGTCAATCGAATGTGGATGATGACCTTTAACTCACTTAAAAAATCGTTGCGTAAGGAATCCTGTCCAGTAGTTGAAATTAATCATCAGGCAATACCTCAACACCCAAACGTTAAATACCTTGGTATCCATCTAGATCGACGATTAATTTGGAAATCTCATATAGAATCTAAATCAACACAGATTAAACTAAAATCAGCACAGCTACATTGGCTTATAGGTAGAAATTCAGTTCTGAGTTTAGATTGTAAATTACTAATTTATATCTCTTTTCTGAAACCGATATGGTGCTAGGGCTTCAACTATGGGGCACTGCCTCTGCTTCCAATATAGAAAAAATACAAAGACGTCAAAACAAAATCCTCCGCATGATCACTGCTGCTCCCTGGTATGTAAAAAATGCGCGAATTTTTAGTGATTTTAACGTACCGATGGTAAAGACAGAATTCTTGAAATATGCAACAAAATATATTAAAAAGCTTGTGTCACAACCAAATCCTCTAGCACGCAACATTTTAAAGCACCGAAGTCACACTAGGCTGAAAAGGAGAGACAGTCTTGCCCTCTGCGGAACGTAAGAGACGTATCACCAACATCAGTGAAACTGGCTCGTCTGCCATTGGCTGGACTTGGCATAATAAATTAGATTAAGATTTGATATACTTATTGTTAGTTCCGTGTGAAAGATTCAATAAATTAAAAATGTATAAAAAAAAAACCTAAAAGTTAAGCAAATCTCGTTTTTAGATGTCAACCAACACAAACTTGAGCCAAGAAAAACAACGACTAAAAAATCGCGTTTTCATTGCATGCAGGCGATTGCATTAATATGTTAAGCTTTTACTGGCAGTTCCGGCTTAAGACTCTCTCAGATTGACACAATAAAATCATATGCCAGCCAAGTTGTACTGCTGCAAGGAAATTACTTCGTGCAGGCCTCTATTGAAATTCGCTTTAATGAATTTAATGAATAAATAAATATTTTGTATTTGATGTTTTTATTGTATAAATTTAGGGGCTGAAATTTTGCTGGCACTTAGCATAATCCTTGGCGCCTGGCAAATTTTATAAATAAATATTTAAGCATTAAGTTTGAAATTAATAATCACACTTTAAGAAATTAATTAAACAAAGTAGGCTGCTCATACATTTTTATAAATTTAATAATCGATTCATTGGAAATCATTTCCAAGTGAGTCGTTATTATTGTGAAAAAAAAGCTTAACGTTTTTTAAATTATAAAAAATTTTGAGCAATCCTTGTTAGAAAATGAAAAGCATATTTTTATTAGTTTTTCACATGTGAACAATACACAGATGCAAATTAGTTTAAGCGCTTGTCACGGCTGACTAAATTTGCCACAAAAGGATTGATTGCGTGTGAAAATGTTTGAAATAAAACTCTATTGTTCTAGAGTGTATGCTCGAAAAGAATGTAACTTTTGCGTTCTTTGTAGGAAAGCATTCCAATTAATATCAGTCAATCATTTCATGTCGCCATTGTTCAGCAGCCATTGTGAATAAATTATTACTTGGCAAAACAAGTTTCAATGAGTGCGCTGCAATTAGAGAAGTTCTGCAATGATGACATTTGCATTGAAGAGAGGAGGAAAATGTAATTCCCTGTTTTACCAGCACAGAATACAGGAATTCAGTTTTGCAATAGTTTTAATTCAAACAACTTTTTTGATTTGAATTGATTCCATTGACTGATTTGTTTTCTAAGATATTTTCAATAAAAATTTCTGATTTACACACTGCACTATACTATGTACTACTTGTTCTGTGAAATAATTCTCTCTGCCTCTTTCGCCTTCCATCTCCCTCGCACACACTGTATATACAAATAAAGTATTATTATTGTGTTCTGCCTTCAACGGAACTTTAAAATAATTTTTTTTTATTCTGGCACTCTGGCGGAAAGTTTCGCGTATAATGAAAGAAAACCGAAATGAGTAATCGCTTTTTGGACTTGTGGAAAACTATTAGCGTGCACTTTACTTCTTTCAGCAATGGATAATTAATTACAGCGTTAATTAAAACACAGTTTGGCTAATTAAGTGATAATTATTTATACTTTCAATATCTTTAAGATCATGACTTCACCAAGCAGCTGCTTAACTGACGTCACTTTGGTTTTAAATCAATTAAGAACTTTATCGTTTTAATTTCATTTCGCCAAGCGGAAAATTTTTCAGACAAAAAACCATAAACACACTCACACATGCAGACACTCCATCTCTACCCCACACAAGCATTTCCACATTCTCATCCCCACTTGTATAGTAATTTATAAAATTTCTCTCTCTCTCTGTTGGGCTAGAAATACAGGGTGTCTGCGGGAAAGGTAAACTACTTTGTTTTGCCGCTATTTCGGTAGGCATTACTCTTGGCAACCGTGAAATATAGACATTGCAAATTTATTCTGGAAGAATATTCGGTAAGGCAAAGTGTTTTAATCGTTGAAACATTTTCTCAAAATCAGTCATCGATTATTGTAACGATGAGAAAGTTAAGAGAAATTTTTGGAAAAAACGCCGTGACAACAAGATGCACTATTTATCGTGTAGTGAATGAATTCGAAGAAAGAGCAGTGGCAGCTGATAGACGCAAGAATGAAAAACAAGGTACAGCAAGATCGACTGAAAACTATAGTACTGTTCAAGAAAGTGTTTAAAACAATCCATCAACCTCAATTCGGCCTTGTGCACAGGAGCTTGGCCTTCAAAGGCCAACTTGGCCCATATTTATGCAGAAGGACGTGCATTTGTTGACACAAGAGCTTCTTCCAAGAGGCCATTTATTTACGCCACCGTAAAAATGTCAATAGGATGTGACATCTCGTTTATGACAACCTCCTTTTTCATGAAAAAATCATAATGAGTGAAGAGGTCGATTTTCATTTGAATGGGTATGTGGATAAACAGAATAATCGGTTCTGGGCAATGGGAAAACCCTAAAATTATTCATCAGTCCATTAAAAGTGAATCATTGGAGTTTACTTTTTTCAAACTAAAAATAGCGTAACGCTAATTGACAATATGGAGCGATTGAAAACTTTTTAACGCCACAACTGTATGCTTTGGCGTTGATCCACATTTTCTTTTTGTGGGGATACCTGAAAAGCAAGTTTTATGCAAACAAACCGGAAACACTCGAGTCACGACATATTCGTGATAAATTAATGAAATACTGCGTGATATGTTTGAGAATGAAATGAAAAATGACCTCAAATTGCCGACATTATACACAAACTAAGTAGCATACCTTCTACGGTGACACCCTGTATCTTATAAAAGTAATTAGCGAATTTTATGCGGCACAAGTGTCGAAGTTTTGCCACACATTCTTCTCAGATTTTAAATATTCTATGACGGCACGTTGCAAACGCGCATAAAATGGCGTCATAAGAAGTAGTTTCTTTCAGAAATTCACTTTCAGCAATTCTTGTTACTCGTATTTGGTAAGCGAAATGAAGTAGACAGGATTGTAGTAAAATTTTTTTAATTTAATAAATTTTTACTTGAGTTAATGAGAATTTCTTATTGCATTTTAATGCAAAGGGAGCTTAAATGATTTGAATTTTAACGCAAATAAGCATCCTGATGCCCAGAGTTGCAATATTTCGTATGATTTTCAAATACAACAAACTGCGTTTTACACGTTGTTGGCAGTTGCTGAGAAAAGCCTTAAATTTAATAAAATTTTCACACATTTACGGCCTAATCAGCGGCTACCGATATTTCTTATCGCCCATTGAATAGTAATCGCTAATTGGTCAATTAAAAATAAAACTGGGCTTGCATTGACCTGAAGCGCATTTAGACGAGGATTCAAATTCCAATTCTTAATCATTTATTCTTTACCAATTTTAACTTCAGCATTTTGTAGTTGAGCAGCGAGGCATCAGTCTCGTTTCTAAGGACTCTTCAATAAATAAAAGAAATCCAAAAAGGACCTCAAGGCCTTAAAAAAGACCTACAGCAGACCATTAAAATCAATTGTTTGGAAAAGGAGCACTTCGTTATTACACAATTTAATTTAATTACAACAACAAAAAAAGCTGTCAATTTGAAAAAAAGTAAGAATTTTTTCCCCTTGGAAATTAAAAAAGCTATCGCCTGCTGTCGCTGTACTAATAATTTAGACTTACAATGACATCACTCAGCGCAATGCCAGCTTTTATTTTATTCTTATTTTTTCAAAGAAATTGCAGATAAAAAAAAAAAATTATTTCTGTCTTCCAGTCCTGATACAGATCCATGTCTCATATATTTTAAATATACTGCTTGTACACGTACTCAAATAAATGACTACATTTCTGACAGCCAGTTTAAATAACAAACATACAATAATTTTCACACCCACACACACTCCCTCATTCACACACACACTTTTTGGATACAAATTTGCATATTAAGAGTTGTATTCACACATGCAAGAGAATGTGTAGGCGGCGGAGGTCTGCTCAAGATCATGTTGCGATAAATTTTTTTTACTAAAACTTTACGTTGCGTAAGGAATCCTGTCCAGTAGTTGAAATTAATCATCAGGCAATACCTCAACACCCAAACGTTAAATACCTTGGTATCCATCTAGATCGACGATTAATTTGGAAATCTCATATAGAATCTAAATCAACACAGATTAAACTAAAATCAGCACAGCTACATTGGCTTATAGGTAGAAATTCAGTTCTGAGTTTAGATTGTAAATTACTAATTTATACCTCTTTTCTGAAACAAGTAACTTTACGTTCGCCTTATTGCAAAAGGGAAACCATTTAATACACAGCCAGACGCGGCTGTACGAGACTCTATTTAGTGAATAATTACTTTTATTTTCATGATATTCAGTTGACGACAGCTGATGCTCCCACTGACCAATTTCTTCACAGCTCACTTTTTTAAATATAAAATTGTACGAGGTGTGATCAACATTTCAACATATAGGTTTTTTAACATATAGGTATATTTTTACATATATGTTTTATATCTTGTCAATATCAGCCATTTTAGATTGTCAGTTTGTTCTTGCCAGATAAAAGTCGTGTTTTGGTGTCCTCTTCGATTTATTACTATTTTTACTAAATTTCGAGCTAAGAAAACCTCGCATGGGAGCTGTTGAACGTCGTCAACGACGATCCAGATTTGCTTAAAGAGGGTATAACTACTGGCGAATTATGGGTGTATGGCTATGCCATTGAAACCAAATCCCAATCATCCTAATCGAATCGTCCATAAGAGCCAAGAACGAAAAAAGCTCATCAAGTTCGAGCAAATGTGAAGGTTTTGCTTACAGTTTTCTGCGATTGCATTGGCGTGATGCATCATGAAATCTTGCTACAAAGACATGCGTTCACTGAACTTGACCCCGCTGACTTTTTCCTCTTCCCAAAAACTGAGAGCACCGATGAAAGGAAAGCGTTGTGCTACGAAAAATCGAAACGGTAGCCGGTGGGAATACCAAAAAGGCTCGTTTCAGAAGTGTTTCGCGGATTGGAGAAAACGTTGGCATATATCTATTATATCTGAGGGGGATTACTTTGAAGCGGCAAGATTAATGTATGCATACATAAGGAAAAAAATTAAAAATAACGATTATTTTTTAATAACACCTCTTATGCAAGATAGTAATACCACGCCCTTTATTTCTTCTTCCGGTGTACAAGTCATGGGTTTACCTGTCGAACGCTCCAACTTATATCTTTTTTACTTTGTTGCGGCGATACCCAAACTAGGAATGTATTGTACTGTGCTCTTATTTTGAACTGAATTGCACCGATCTGCTCTTATACAAGAGTTTTATTGATTTCTTTAACTCGGCGATAGTTCTGCTGATATACAGTGTGACTAGCAGTACCAGCGACTAAGGACCAATAATCATGCCCTAACCAGCTACATATTTCAAGAACCAATGCGGCAATGGCTACTCATACACACTAGTGCTATTTATGCTTCTCTTGAATGGCCGTCTCTCGACACCAACAATTGAGACGAAGAAAAATCTGAATGCAGTTAGAATCCCTGTTTTTAAGCATTATTGCCAATACCTCTGTAGAACACGTTACACCATCCCGATCAGTTTTAAAGACGACGCAACTTTTATTATTCCTCTACATGAAATAAAAATTCCAAAATCCTCATTGAATTTTTCAAATAGCTCTACCTCTCCAAAATCCACCTTGAACTTTTGTATACACAGAAGGAGAAAAAATTTTTTAGTCTTACTTGTGGACTCATTGCAGCCCTCTTGTAATGCAATGAATTACAAAAGGAATTTTTCCATCAATTGATTTCAAAATTTATAAAATCTAATTAAAACTGGTCACTAGTTAAATGACATTCATATCACTAGAGAATCAGATGTGAGAAAGGCCAATATTCCCAAATCCTTTGCAATTAACCGTTTTATCCGCCTTGTGCAGAAATTACAAGCCCCAAAACGAAGCATCATCGAGTTAACTTGCGCAGGTCTCTCAAGTACGAGTACACAAGAGAATAAACATTTATTACAAGTACTTAATAGTAATGTGACTTGAACCACCTACAAGGCGAAAAGTTATGAGTCTAGTAAGTAGTAAAGGAAAAATACAAGTACATTTGAATGTTCCATATCCACTAATGCCATGTCCTTCAGTGTATCCCCAATGCTTATGAATATGAATATGAATTTTAATACATTTAAATGCATCCCCACTTATGCAAACGCACATACAAACACATACATACATACACGCACACAACTTGCACAGTGAAACAACACCTTCTGGCTTGCCAATGGCAAAGGTGCACGTTAGCATTGCCTGTGTATATGTGATTTTGTTTCAAAGTACAATAATTCGCCATGAGTGTAACAAAACAGATAAGAAATGCTGTACTGAGAAAAATAATGACAGCGAGTGGACTTTTAAGGACTAAAGGAACATATGCTGCAAATGGCACAAGTATTTATTAAAAAACGAAAATATGCTTCAACCAGTTTAGAATATATAAGACCCATTTTTGTGTCCAATGGATTCTCAAAAGGAGCATTCGCAGTTCAGAGTCCCACCAAAAACAATAATGGGAATAATTTAGAATACCATACACAATAGTAAAAAGTAATTCAGAAATAATGAAAAATTAGTAACGTTCTTGCAATCCTATGAATAAATATATCCTTCCGACATAGGAATAGAGGGGAAGCAAATGTTGGCTTATTTTCAAAAATTATTGTGAAGCCAAGATAACACGAACTCTCTGAAATCGGTCATGGAAAGACTTAGTTTTTTCCCTTTTTTATGGACCAAAACAATATCCAAAAAGGATTAAACAATTTTTTTTAAAGGCTTACAAAAAGTACTTTTAGGCAGAAGCTAAATTCTAATACCTCTATGAAAGAGAGAGAGATTAATTTTTTTTTTTTAAAGGCTTACAAAAAGTACTTTTTAGGCAGAAGCTAAATTCTAATACCTCTATGAAAGAGAGACTCTTGTGTAGAAAAAAGTACTTTTTAAAAAAATACAATTTTAAAAATTTTACTTCGTAAAAGACGTAACTTATAACATCGTATTGAAACAATTCCTAATAAAAAAAGTACAGGGTAAAAAATTGTACTATTCAAATGTACTTTTTACTATTTTACAAAGCGAAATTTTCAATATATATCTTTACAAAAAGTTCACTTAAAAAAATTGCTTTTAAAAAAATATTTTTTCAAAAAAGTACTTTTCCAATAAAAGTACTTTCAGTAACTCAAATTTTTTTTTTAAGGTATATTTTTAAAAAGTACATTTGAATAGTACAATTTTTTGCCCTGTACTTTTTGTATTAGGAATTGTTTCAATACGCTGTTATAACTTATGTCTTTTACGAAGTAACGTTCTTGCAATCTTATGAATAAATATATCCTACCGACATAGGAATAGAGGGGAAGCAAATGTTGGCTTATTTTCAAAAATTATTGTGAAGCCAAGATAACACGAAGTCCCTGAAATCGGTAATGGAAAGACTTAGTTTTTTCCCTTAAAAAAAATGATCCATTATCTTTCATTTAATCAAAAATTTTAAGCCAACATAGTAGTATACCTTCCCGGCGTACACCCTGTACAAAGATTTTCGTTAAAAATCAGACCCAGACCTTTAAAAAATTCTGTTTAAATAAAAAAATTGAAAAAAAATTTTTTTTAATAAAATGTCCTGTAAGGAGCAGATATGCAGATACGCTTAGAAGACATCCTTTAGGCTGGAATAAGAAAGCTTTTTAGCAAGAAAGCGAAAATGCGCAAAAAATAAAATGAGCATTTAATAATGATTGGAGTTTTATCTTCTAAATTTTTCTGCCAGTGTGTCGTCATGCGTGCGGAAACGAGTTAAAAATGCACAACTTTTTTTTAAAAAAACTATTCATTTCTGAAACGAGAGTAACTTTAAAGTTGGAACTAATGGAAGCAAAGTTTCTTGTTTAAGAAAATACTTGAAATGCGTTACAAAGACCATTAGCATGTGCGAAAGCATTTTAAAAGTAATTTTATTTTTATGAGAGAAACTTTTCGAAAAGTTTTCATTTAAAGAATGAGAATTTTAAGTAAAAGAACCAAAATATAATAATAATATTTTTATAAATTTTTTTTTTTTTTTTTTGTACTTTCAGGCTGCTAAAACTACGCACATAAATGAAGTCACGAAAGCATTAAAAAACCAAATGCTGCTTAAGGCCAACCGATATTAAAAGTTTTTCGATTTAAGAAAGAGAAAAAAAAGAGATTAATTTATTTTACTAAAATAAAGGAATTTTCAGCAGCTGTCAACATCTGTCGCTCAAAGCATCAATTGCCAGCAATTTTACGAATGGCGTATGGCAAGAGCCTTCAAATGAATCACAGCAAGATGGCGGTAAAGAATGTGCAACAAATGAATCCGCAGGCTCAAACACTTTCATCCTCACTGGCCATTGCATGCTCGGAGTGGCTTAATGCCACAGAATGTGCAAACATCACATTTGCCATTGGCAAACAACGATTTTCAACAGCCACCATGTCAGATGGTGGAGGAGGTGCGGCAAATTCTACTCAGCCGCCCGACAATCTCATGGAAATGGATCTTGAAATGGACGTTGACTGGCCACTAGAGCGTGTTGTTTCTACAATAGTGCCCGTGTTCTTTGGAATTATTGGCTTTGCCGGTTTGCTGGGAAATGCTTTGGTCATTTTAGGTGAGTGGAAGGCTGTGCACAACCCACAACAAATGTGCGTGGGTCCTTGTTCATTTAAATGTTCTCTACGGCTAACATTTTTCACTTAAAACATATTTCCTAAAATCATTTTTTTATATAGTTTTGCAAAACATTCTTAGTACAGTTAGCACGAAAAGTAAAACTATACACCATGCGGGATATGTAATACAAAGGAATGCCTTTTAGTTAAAATCCTTTTTAATAAAGAAATTAATTTAACAATGAAAATACTTTTATGAAATACATCTGTTTAATTTCCAATGTCATATTAAAGCCAAAATATCGTAAGGTGTATGTTAAGGCCACTGTTTAATCATTCACCAACAAGACTTTGATATTATTTATCAAGAAACTAAGATCTGGCAGGGATTGTAAACGCATATTTTGCAATTAAGCTAAAATGCTTGCTTTCACGTTTCCTAGATGATGGACCCGTTATAAACCTTGAATGTTACTGAATCAATTAGTTTGCCAATACAGTGCATTAGATAAATGCAACTTGGCAAAAGTTTTTTGTGGGCGTTCATGTTTAGTCTAACCAATGCAATATGAAACTACACTTGCGGCTCTCAAAGGTTCAATTGGATGCTATATATCGTTTTTGTGCAAAGACTTGCCTACTCTTTATGTAGTTAGTTGTAACGCTTTTGAAGGCTCAATAATGAACTATTTTGGCTCTATAATGTCCTATATAACTGCATTAATATAAATGCAGTTTATTCTACTATAATTACATGAAGTGTTTGACTACAATTCACTGACCTCTAAGGATGTCACATCGTGTGGCTTTCCCTGTGCCCCGGAGTAATATTAAAACGCCGTTGCAAGTATAGAAGGATGTAGAATTAAACAGCTGACGATGACATCTTTAGTTTTATAGAATCAATGGAATCAATACCTTATGGATACTTGAAATGTTTTGCTGAATGGAAGGTTTCTTTTTAAAATATTTTCAACTTTTAAAGTGTAGATGAGGGTATTGCGCGGCCGTGTATGTGTTTGGCTGCTCATAAATAAAGGAATTTTTTAAATCATAGAAATTCCCATTTTTAAATCTTATAAGGCCGACTACACCAGGGGGAGGGGCGGGCGGCTTTATTTGACAAATTAGAAAGAAATCAGGATGCTGTGGAGAGGTTTTCTCAAGGAAATTGAAAGCATTGCTAATGGATTTGTCACTGGCAACCAACCAACAGATTTTTAACAAAAGAATGAAATAAAAAATACAGCAAACAAAAAGGATATCGAGGTAATAAATATTAAAATACCGAAATCCGCCAGAGGGGAGCACAAAAACCAAAACTAAAAAAAAATATCCTAAAAGTGAATAATATCTGGCAAAATTTCTTCTGGTGGAAAATTACTTGAAATAAATGATTAAAAACCGAAGAAAATAATTTAATTTAGAAGGACAACAACAAGAAGAAGAGTGAATGGGCCGGTAATACAGAAGTGTTATAAGCCCTTTGGGGTTGCTCATAGCCTGTTATTGGACTTAGTTTAAATATTTATGGTTGCTCTTCGGAAAAGTTATCTTTGTACTGAATAGAATTCCTTCAACCGGGAATATCCTCTTTATAAATTGTTTCTTCCAAATGTCACCTTTTATTATTTACGGTTATTTTTAATTTATTTTACAAAAAAAAAAAAAAAAAAATATGAATAAATTCTTTTTTATTTTATTAATATGGAAAGTATTTTTACTTTGAAGTTTTCTACTCGACGAAAGGTCGCGAATGTTCTGAATATAAATTATTTTTCAAATAAAAATTAATAAAATTTTTTTCGATAAAAATTAGTAAAAATATTTATGCAGTAAACAGTTATCTTAATATTTTAACAGCAGTTTATTTTATAAAAAAAAAGCCAACTTTTTTTTTTAATAAAATTCACTTTTTGACTAAAAACACTTGCAAAATAGTTACATGAGATCGATCACTTAGCAAAAGGCCCCATCTTTTCAAATATAAATAAATTTTTAGAAAAACATCGCTTTTTATTACTACAAAAATTTATATATGAAAATTTATTTCAATAAAAATATTTGTTTAAAAAATTTAACTTTATAAGCAAAAAAAAAAAAACATAAAAATTGTTGTAAATTTTTTTTTTTAATAAAAATGAGTAAAAAAAATTATTATTCCATGATAAGTAAAGTTAGAGGTTAAAAGTATTTTTTTTTTGTTTTACAAAATGCACATTTTGAATAAAATTTTTGAAAAAAAAGAAAATTTAAA
Source organism: Ormia ochracea (assembly GCA_963402855.1). NCBI lineage: Eukaryota > Metazoa > Arthropoda > Insecta > Diptera > Tachinidae > Ormia > Ormia ochracea. Next base: position 37,832,080 of record OY727107.1, read on the forward strand.
TTTTTTAGCAAAAACGAACGATTTTATTAAAATAAATTGTGTATAAAGATAATTTATAAAATTTTAGGAAAATGTATTTCCTTTAATGAAAATGGCTTTCTTTTAAAACAAAGTATTTTTTAAATGAAAATTGAAATAAATACACTTTAACCGAATAGTACCAAGTACCAAAAAAGTACTAAATCGGTAATTTTTACCTTTTTAGGGAAAGTGGCGCTTTAATAGAAAAAAACTAATAATAAATTTTTGTAAAAAAAATTATAAAACGTTAATTTTTGATAAAAAAAAAGGTACTTTTTTTTGAAAAAATACCAATTTGGTATAAATGAATTTTTTTTAAAAAAAAAAATAATGTTTTCCATAAAAGTCTTATTTTTAATAAGGAGTACTTTTTTTTATAAAAGCAACTGTTGTAATAAAAATATCTTTTTGGAAAAGGAAAGGAAAATTTTTATTATAAAAAGAAGCGATTAAAAAGAAATAAGAAAATCAACTCTTCGTAATAAGTGAGGAAAAAAAATCTTGAATGGAGTTTGAAACCTGGCATTAGCTTTTTAATAAAATGAGACTTGCTGGTACAAAAAATGTTTTGATAAGAGGCATCTTTTCGGCAAAAAGTATTTGATTCGAAAAAGAAACTTTTTAAGAAGGTACATTTTTGGTTTAATAAAAATAATGCGTTTGTTTTGAATGATCAGCCTACTAAACCGGAGGCCTAAATACGGTGTCAACCAACACACAAAACAAAAAAAAAGTACTTTTTTAATAGAAATACAAAAGTACATTTTTGGCAACAAGTACCTTTTTGTTAAAATGTACGCTTTTTCATAGCAAGTAACTCTCTGCTGTTAAAAGAATTTGCATAACAACTACATGCTTCCCTAGAAAGTACTTTTTTGCCCTAAAATTACTCCCTTTGTAGGCAATAATTTAAAATATATAATTTAAATCGCTGAGAAAAAATGCTTTTTGAAAAAAACTGATGAAAAGTTTTTATTAAGGATTTTCAATATATAAAAGAAAACAAATACGAGTACTTCGGGTACTTTTTTAAAAAAGATACTTTTTATAAAAAAAAATGTACTTACAATATACTTCTTATATCATTTTACTCTCCATACTTTTACTTTTTAGCCAGCCCAACAGTGGCTGCTTCTACAGAAACTTCTTCCGCCGTGTATGATTCAAATTGCATTTATTGCGAGAGTACTGTAACATATAAATTGAAAATTTGTTTTGAAATGATTATGCAAATAGTTTTGCTTTATTCTTTTATTTTGCTGATAAAATTTGTTCAGTTATTTTGATTCTGTTCAGGAATTTTAGTATCCAATGGAATGCAGATGCATGTGTTGATCATAATAAACAAATTCATTGGAACGACTGCACAGCAACTGCTGAATTTGAATTAATTCCGTTTTCCTTTCATAAACACCAGCCTCAAGCAAACTTAATAGTATACGAATACGTAATTGGAACTGCAAGAGGGGTACGTTTTAGATTTATAACATTGATTGTTATAAAAAAAAAATTGATTTTTTAATTGTATATTTTTTATTTTTTATTTTTTTATTTTCATCTGTTTCCTTATTTTTATGCTTTTCCTGTTGCATATTAAAATCGCAACTGTTTTTCTGAACAGAATATAAAAACATAAATTTGCTTTAAAATGATGCCATGATTGTTGTTAATTCATCTTGCGGTTGCCCCGGGCGCCACAGGCCGGAGTGAATTGAGTTTTGTTTGCAAAAGAAAACTATTAGGAGATTTTAGTAAAGAATTTTAAATTTAAATTTAATATTTTCAACAAAATGGCGGTAATGCGCGTAAAGACGCCCGCAGGTAATGAAATTATCCAGTGTTGGTTGTCTGTGGAAAACTGAAAATTTTCTCTTTGCATAAATTTCCATTAAAAACAATTTATCAAATTTATATTGTAAAAATAATTTTCATTTTTGTTTTTTAAAAACAAAAACTCAGTATATTATCGTTAAGCATTACAGCAATAAAAACAACATTTGCGAAAATAAATAAAAATAATCTGCTTACAAATTTTTCCATTAATATCTAATGAAGGACTAGAAACGAAACGAAAAGTGGTCTCCTCCCGCAGATATAGAGAGCAGACAAACAGTGTAAGCAATATTATTTTATTATATAATTTATTATAAATAATTATATATGGAATCGTAGCCTACAAGGAGGCGGATGATTTTCTAATACGTTAGAACCTCTCTAGAGCCACAGAGGTAACTTTAATGAAGAGAGTTCATTATAAAATCAACGACAAAGGATTCGCAATGAAAGGATACTTCCTATTCCTATCTTCTTCAGTGTAAATTAATTTTGACTACTTAAGAGGGCAATATTATTTTGCTGTACTTGAGAAGTAGAAAAAGCACCTTAAAAAAAAGCACTACATACACAACACACATTTTTCTGTGAAATATTTTTTAAAAAAGTACCAATTCAGGAGTAACTTTTAAATGAAAGTACTTAACATGCCCTTAAGTTGTAAAAAGATGTCTTTAGAATGCTGCCATTTCAAAGTATACAATTTTCTAAAAAACTTTTTTAACCCATTACTTTAAAATAATTTGCATAAAGTACCTTTTGCATAAAGTACCTTTTGTACAAAATACTTGTAAGTTAAATATATGAAATATCCTTTGCATAAGAAAAATACAAATAGTACGTTTAAATATTATCATTAAAAAAGTGGTTTGGGGGGAACAAACACTGAAAATAAACACTGTATTGTATTTTATGGTACCTTTTTTTAAAATTTTCCAATATTATGTTTTTTAAATTCAGCTTTACTAAAAGGCCCCTTTGCAACATGTACGTGTAAAACAAACTTAGAAAAACTAACTTGTAATAACAATTTCTCTGGAAAATATTCTCTGAAATAATATATCAATTTGATATACTTTTTTTTGCTTGAAAATATGACGCAAAAGAATATATACAGTGGCATCTATTGCGCTAAATAAAAATTTATCGGGATAATATTGTTAGAAATAACACTTTTCGCTTCCATACAAACTGAATTTTTAAATAAGGCAAGAGAATTTATATGGGAAACGGTGTTCTAAAGCATGCCGTATTTCATTTCAATGATATAAGATATTTATTTTAGAGGCCATATTTTCCAAAGTACCTGCTAAACCTACTGGCATCCAAAGTACTATTTTTTCCCCCTAAAATAGTTTTCGTTGAAGACTTATTTCCGTTAAAAAGTACTCTTTAATGGAATTGAATTTTTAAAGCATTTTTAAACGTAAGAAATCAATATTTTGTTGAACAGCGTTGCCGTTGTTGATATTGTTGTTGTATAACTTTAGCAGCTGACTGTTTAATTCCTTTTCCCCTTGTTTGCTACTCAAAGCCACTGCATGTAACAAAAAACTAAAAAAGCAACATTTTTAAATGAAGATTTAACTCGTGTTCATCTACTCTTGTGAACTCTGAATCATTATTTGAGTATTTCATGGCCGATCTAATAACATGAACACCATTAAAACAGCAAATATTTAGCAAAGAGGGGGAAAAGAAGCCAACCAGTCGTCATGCCCACAGAACCTTAAACATTGTTAGGTACTCACCTGAAAACACCCCAATGGCATGAGCCCCCACTTAGTGTCATGTTGCAGACACTTGTTGTATAAAATTATCAAGTACTCGTACATACAATCCCAGCAAACCCTGAAAGGAAACGGAAGGAGAAAGACAAGCACACTTTAGAATACACAAGTACATTGAATTGTTGTTGTAGATGTTATTTTGGAAAATGTTTCTTCTAGCAAATCTTATATTTTAGATGCTTATTTATTTCATTTTACGTTTGTAACTTAAAATAGATTTAAAAACAAAAAGCCACCTACCAAAGGAAAACACGACGATAAGAGCCCCCCGCCATTATATTAAAGTTTAACGTTGTTTTTGTCAGAGGAAAAATTATTATTATTAGGAAAATTATTATGGAAATAAGAAATGAAAGTAAAATATTTCTTATATTTAGCATTCGTGCTTCATTATCCCACACACAGTTGTAGCATGTAATTACATACGGTTTTAAAAAGTCGTATGAAAATGGCGTTGCTGGTGCCACACTATTAGACAAATATGCAAATATGATGAAAATAAATTTCTTCTTTTTTGCTTGAAGTAAATGCAACTCTGATTATATGAAAATTGTATTATAAACTTTTGCTTGTTATAAAAATCGAGCATTTTTATGCTACACTAATCAATTTTTTAACAGAGATGCCATATTTGGCCAATCATACAGCTGTCTAGGATAGTAAAACGAGGGCTTTAGAAGCATCGCTCTTCAAAGTGTCTATTGTGTTTCGTAGAAGTTTCTAAAGCAAAAATAAACTATTTTAATATTTGAGCCCGCCTTGCCTTGAAATTTTACAATGCCATATTTAATATATTTTTTTTAATAAAAAGTAAAAGGATGCCACAAAAATAAACAAAAGTTGAGGCTGATAACCTGTGAACTGAGAATTGAACTGAAGCATTTTCTTTTCATATATTTGAATATGTAATGCAAACTGTGCAGAAATATTAAAAATAGAAACCCATGTTAAACGGGAAAGTCTCAAGTGGTATTTTTGGAGCTTAAAATCTTTTTATTATCGATAAATTCTGTTTAATATCAATTTTTTTTAAAGGACATTTTCTACAAAACATTTTCATATAAAGATCTCAAGCTGAATGGAAGAAAGAAATCCTTAATACGAATTCAATTCAATTTTAAAATCTCTTAGAACTCCAGTTTAAATAATGCACTGGACAACAGTTGCTCCAGTTGAGAATCTTTATTTTTTTTTTTTTTTTGAAGGACATTTTATAATTAAAGAAAGAAATCCTTAATACGAATTCAATTTTAAAATCTTCCCTATAAACTCCAGTTTAAATCATGCACAAGACCACATTTGCTCCAAATGAGAAGATCCAGATTAGAAAAGAAATATTTTTTTTTTATGTAGTAAATAAAATTTGCATAAATTTTCTTTGTAGGAAAAATTTTTATAAAGAAATTTTTACTGCACAAAATCCAGTTCGGAATGGCCTTTAAAATTTGCTGAAAATTTTCATTAACTCCTGCTCGAAGCAATTTTTTTATTAATTAATTTATTTATTTTTTTTTTTAATATAGAAAATTGTTTTTTTAAATGAAATTTTCTAAATTTAAATTTAGCAAACTATTTTATATATAATTAATAATGCTTTTAAATTTGCCACAAAATTTCTTATAAGAAAAATCTTATTAAAAAAGAATTTATTCTTATAGACAATTTCTGTATATGGAAAGTATTCTGTAAGAGAAAATTCCTGATTTTTGTAATATAATTTTCTATAATACCATCTCAGTTAGTTTTAAATGTTCTCTTTGAAAATTGTTTATTTTTTGTATTTAAATGGTTTTCTTGCTTTAAAAACAAACGCCTAAAAAGATGCACTACAATAATACAAGTATAATTAAAAATACTTTTTCTTTTTTTAAAAGTATTTTAATTTTTTCAATTCTATGCAGTAACTTTACATCTGCTACGTAGAAAATGCTCAAATCTATTGACATTTATTATAAAAAATAATTAAATGTTTTATTAATTTTTTTGAGTATTTTCATTTACAACTTTTTTATTATATTGCATACTTTTAGGCATTTGCAATTTGTAAGTGACAGCCTACTAAACCGGAGACCGCGGGTTCTATTCTTGCCTAGACCCTGGTTGTTTTCCGGCGGTCAAACCGAAAGCTTTGCAGGTTAAGTTAGTTAAAAAAAAAAAAAAAAAAAATTGGAGCGGATGGCAAAAAATGGGCTTTACGAGTATTGCATGCATTCCTGTAAATAATGAAAGTTTTTCTTATTTCAATTAATCTCATTCTCTGGAATATATAAAAGCGATCTTCAGCTTCTTTTATATATCCAATTTTCTTTCAAAGGGATTAAAAATGCATTGATCTCATTCCCTCGCATCGTCTCTCAGTAGCCGTCTGTCCAACTGAAAGAAACTTTCGTTTTGCTTTACAATTGTCTAGCTTTGAAACTAATATTCCACTTTGTAAAATTTGCAATTTAAAAGAAGACTAATCTTAAGTAAAAAGTCATGCCCTTTCGTGGTCTAAATTCGTGCACATGCAAGGCGAGTGAATGTGTGTGTGCAGCAGTTGAATACGTGTGGTTCACAGTAGTGGCCTTCAAATGAAATACTTACACGAAAAGCAATAACAAGCAAGTGCATTTGAAAAGGAAGGCTACAGGCTGCAATACAACTGCTTTTGCATCGGAATTAAGTGCAGTGTACCGTGTCAGTGTGTTGGTACGTATTCATTCACACATTGATAATACGCATTCACACACATACGTACAGAGATTATCAAGCATACATTCCCTCTTTCACTGAGCCATAAAAGTGGCCGGCTGGTAACGTTTTGATACAGCGAACTGGGATAGTTAAAAGAATGTTCTCTCACCCGCTGAACACTTGCACTTCCTCAACCACCCACCACCGCTACCACCAACGAGTGTTTTCATGAGTGTGAAACCCTACTAAATCGCACAACAATTTTAAGAAAACGTTTAAGAGGAAGAGGGTGGGTAAAGGAAAATAGAAAGCAACGCCAACATTGAGGATAGAAAGAAAATTAAATCGTTCAAGGTTAGAACACGAAATGGATGCATAGAAATAGCGACAGGTGGGAAAAAGTTAGCTGAAGATGCTGCTGCTGCACTCACGCAAAGGAATGCAATCAATTACGAATTTTAATTTTTAAACACAAAAATAAATAAAATAAAATAAAATATTTATATAAAAAATTTAATTTTGGACAAAGTTTTGTATAGAGAAAACTAACTTGAGCAGACAACTCCATAGAGAAAATGTTGTGGCTAAAATTTTTTTTTTCTTATTTAAATAGAGTTTCTGTTTAGAAAATGAAATTTAGAAGCAAGTTTTTATGGGGAAAATCGAGTTTGTGACAAAATGTTCTTAATAAAAATGTATCCCACAAAAATTATATAGACGCACCATTTTGTGCACACATAGAAAAACTTTGGTCCTGCATACATACAAAAAATCTCATTTGGTCCTGCAAATATGCTCTTTGGACCAAATTTGTATATAGAAAACGGTTTTAAATACAAATTTTGCATATTGTGAATAGAAAATTTTTATTTAGCTTAAAATGTTTAGGACCAAATTGTTAGGACATCTGCTAGCCATGACATTGCCCATTATGGGCCCCCATTGAAAGAAACACAAGTGCAAATGTATATGTCAACTATTACAATGTACTTCGAAGGACCTTTAAAAAAATTGTATCGTTTGTCGCTTTTACTTTGTACAGTCTATCCTGCAAATAGCAGAACAGGATGCATTTATTGCTAAACTTTGTCTAGAATGCTAATCAAAATATGTAACTTAAACATCAAGACAGTTTTTATATTAATTTTCTGTTTGTATGTATGTGTTTTAAATCCTGTGGTCTTTAGCAATGTCAACGTTAATAATGTTTATTTTACTGCCTTTGGTATAATCCTCTAAAGGTCCTGCCATGTCACACAAGACGTCAATTTCACAGTTGTGATGATACGAGTTGCTTGACTCATCAATTTTTCTGTGTTGCCTTCTTTATGGTTTCTTGACAAGAAAAGCGTGATGAAAAAAATAAATCTTCCGGTTCCAGCAACCGTTTGCCAGTGTTTAGTGGCAAAGAAATATTTATCCGGTTTGCTGGTAAACCAGTCTTGATAATGAAATCGTTCGCCGAACTTAGATTATGTGTACAGCTTTAAGTAGTGGCCTAAGCAAGATCCTTTTAATTACAAGTTAAGGAATTTAGTAAATTTTAAAGATATTTTGAAAGAGTTTATTATTAAAGCGGTTGCATATTATAAAATCTCAGTGTTGATTTTATCTTCGCCCTCTTGTAAGTCATTAATTAACTCATTTGGCGACAAAAAGTTCTTTGGAGTTTAATCGCCTGGCAAACAGCTAATTGCAATGAAGGGGATGATACCTCACAAAAAAAAACGAATGATAATAAATGAAACAGAATTATTTTTCTAGCACACCACAAGTAGAAACTACAAATTCACTTCTCAAGCACTTTTTGCAGGAGTTCAAGTGTCAAGAGAAATTGAAAATGTTTTTTTCTCGTTTCTATATAAATTTAAAGCAACTATTCGTTGTTTGTTACGATGACACGGAATAAGGACGATGATAGACGAGTTTTTGCAACATTCAAATGTCAAGTGAGTTTTTGTAATTGTGACAACAGCATCTGTTTGGCTGACTTAACGGCTGTCAGTTAAATGTAATAATAATTGCCAGTGTGCCAGTTGTCACTGACTCCGAGTTTTTGACATCATCAACGCTTCTAATGTGGTTGTGCTTGCTGACTGTACGCGTTAGTAATAGGCTTTTGGCAGTCTGTTTTTTTGTGGTGAGTCAGTTTCATGAGATAAAATTTGTTATGAAATGTTGCTAAGAGGCTCATTCTGTTGCTGCTTTATTGTTGCTAGAAGCTACAAACAGATAAACATTTCACTGAATAGATTATTGGTATTTCGTCTTTGTATGTATTTGTAAGGATGAGCTCATGTCAGTGTTGGCATCGTGGTTAACAATTCACTCACTATGAGGCGCACTTCTACTCTTAACCAAGATGTTATTGCACATGAATTCAAGATCGTGAGAAATATTTACAAAAAGAATTTTTAAAAAAAAAGTAAACACAAAAAAAAATTAAAAAAATCGCAAAATTAAAAAAATGTTAAAGATGTTTAAAACTTTAAAAAGTTAACAAAATGACAGCAGAAGAATTTAAAAGTGAATGCCGTGAAATAAATTTATTAAATAAATAAAAAAAATAAATAAACAAGAAGACAATAAAAAAACGATATTTTTTCAATATAAAAAAATCGTCAAATTTAAAAATTCAATAAACGGAATTCAAAAAAAGAAGTTCCTTTTTTATTCAAAGAGAAAATAGAATAAAAACAGCCACAGTGATGAACAAAAAAAAATTACAAAGACAGTAGACAATGAAAAAGAGTCAAGAATATAAAACATTATAATAAATAGAAATGAAAAAATGTTGTCACAAAAGGATTTTCTAATTGAAAATTTCACGAAATTAAAAAATTAGAAATTATTTGCAAAATCGTTAAATTGTGAAACAAGCCGCCAAAAAGGTGGAAAAAAATAAGAAAAAAAAATCGTCATTAAACACTTGCGCTGTTTTTGAAAACTTTGTGAAACTAAAGAAAATAATGGCAAATACAAAAAAAAAATCGCGAAAAATTTAAATGAAATAAAATCGTTGGAATAGAAAAATTTTCTTGATAAAAAGGCTATAAATACATAATGGTGAGGATACTCAAGTTTTCAAACGCTACTTAAAATTAAAAAAGCAAGAAAATATTGGCAAAATCGTGAAATTGAGAAATAAACCGCCAAAAAAGAGAGAAAGTTTAATGGGGGAAAAATCGTTATTGAACACTTTTGCTGTTTTTGAAAACTTTGTGAAACTAAAGAAAATAATGGCAAATACAAAAAAAAAATCGCGAAAAATTTAAATGAAATAAAATTGTTGGAATAGAAAAATGTTCTTGATAAAAATGATATAAATACATAATGGTGAGTATACTCAAGTTTTCAAACGCTACTTAAAATTAAAAAAGCAAGAAAATATTGGCAAAATCGTGAAATTGAGAAATAAACCGCCAAAAAAAGAGAAAAAGTTTAATGAGGGAAAAATCGTTATTGAACACTTTTGCTGTTTTTGAAAACTATGTGAAACTAAAGAAAATAATGGCAAATACAAAAAAAAAAATCGCGAAAAATTTAAATGAAATAAAATCGTTGGAATAGAAAAATTTTCTTGATAAAAATGATATAAATACATAATGGTGAGTATACTCAAGTTTTCAAACGCTACTTAAAATTAAAAAAGCAAGAAAATATTGGCAAAATCGTGAAATTGAGAAATACACCGCCAAAAAAAGAGAAAAAGTTTAATGGGGGAAAAATCGTTATTGAACACTTTTGCTGTTTTTGAAAACTATGTGAAACTAAAGAAAATAATGGCAAATACAAAAAAAAAAATCGCGAAAAATTTAAATGAAATAAAATCGTTGGAAAGAAAAATTTTCAAAATGAAAAAGAAATAAATACATAATTGTGAGCGTAATCAAATTTTCAAGCGCTAATTAATTATGAGTTTTCAGTCGAGAAAATAAAAAATGATGTGGGAGAAAAGAGACCTTTTCTTATAATTTGTTCAGGCAGGTAACGACAGTTTAGTGTTACAGCACAACTATTTTGCCAGTTGCATTCGCAGAGAGAGGAAACCAAATAAAATTCAAATATTAGAAAATATTCAAAATGTGGACTGTACAAACGAAATTTCATGTCGATGGGAGTGATTTTTTAAGAAAATCCCTGTATACAAAAAATATCCTTTGAAAGTATACCTTAAGTATTAAACCGAGTGAAATTGTGTTAGTGTGTGCTATTAGAAATAAAGAATAATAAAAATAAAATATGGCTTTAATAGCAGTTGCCAAGATGTCAGTCAAGTCAATTCATAAATAGAAAACTTAATGACAAGCATGGTATGCAAGCTGAAGACACTGGCATGTGTTTAGGTATTCATCGGCCTCCTACACAAATATACCCCCGAGGGCTCAACGTAGGGAATGGCTGAAATACAAAAGCCTAAAATCCTGCACTTAATTTATAGCAATACCGGCACGTGGTAACGGATGTGGTTTAATGCCTTTTCAATTGTTGGTAGAATTTTTTTCTCCTCTTCCTGGCAATTCCAGCGAAATAAATTCATTTCTTCAAAAAAGGAAGAAAAAAAGTCTCAAGTTGGCCACTATTTTCACATGCCTGAAAATAACAATGACAAGTACGGTGGCCTACTTCTCATGAAAGTATTTAGTAGAGGGTTACGCGGTTACCCAACAAACCAGTGTGCTGGCACATCATGACGACATTCAGGCTCGTATGAAAACACTCATGCCAAAATTAAACACAAGAGCAAATCCTAAAAGCTACAAAATGGCTTTGGCCACAATACCTCCTCACAGCAGCAAACATTGAAAACAACAATGAAGTGAAAATAGCTAAAAAGCAATGAAAAAGCAAAAAAATATAATAATAACAATAGAAATTTGAAACAATAAATTCACAAAGAATTCCTTGTGTAACGTAATTGGATGTAGCAGCGACAATAAGCCATGAAAGAGAAGATACTTTAATTTTTATTTTCACTTTTTTCATATTCTGATGTTGGTTTGTTATTCGTTTCTATTCCAATTGTGCCGTTCGAGGATTGAAAACAGTCAGTTGGGTGTGATTGAAATATAACAACAACAATGGTGTTGGTAATAAAGCTGATAATCTTGTTCAAAATAGTTTATCGTGTGCAAAATCTGAGCGAAAATAAAAAAGTGGAAAAACAAATTTTCATGTTGAAATTAAATCGGTGGTATAAGAAGGGATTAATTTTACAAATAGTTTTCATTTTTTTATGTATGTTTAATACTTAAAATATTTTAAGCGAAACCACAATTTACTTATTAAAATCTTAAACCGATTAGATCATTAGTGTGCTCTTTAGAGTAGAAATACAATGAGGCACTTAAAAAAGCTTTATTCATACTTATTCGCCAATAAGTATAAAACAATACCAAAAATAATAATAACAATAGAAATTTTTAGCAAACTGAATAATTTCTTAACGTTGAGTTCTAGGCAAATGGATTTATTTCATCTGAACAGAATAAGAAGTTTCTCCACAAGTATCATGTTAATTTTCCTCTGCCGTAAAAAGTGCAAACCTACGAAAGCTTAAGGATGGCTATTGAGAAATTTTATTTTCTTTACCCAAGAAGTGGAAAACTTTGTTAGGTTTAAAGGAATTCCTTTATTGCCTAAAAGTATGCTATATTATTTAAATTTTGAAACAAACAAGTGTAAAATTTGTTTTACAAATGGCTGAACAGGTTTAATGTTGTTAGAAGGTTTAAGAGCAGAGGGCATATTCACTGGCCACTTGACATTCAGCAGCAAAGCACATATGTACATACACGTGATCACATAAAAGCCCTTCGCTTCTTCCGCACTAGTATTTCATAGAGGAAGTAAAACCAAATAAGAGCTTAACGTCGCTTTGTTCTATAACGGAAGCCCATCAATCACTACCCCCCACCTCATAATTCCGGTCTAATGCATTGCATGAGTTGGGGCTATCCCCAGAGTCCTGATCTTAGAAAGGAAAAACATACAAAAATAATTTAACATAATTAATAATGAATAATCACTTTCAATGCTTTTAAACAAAAAAAAAAAAAAAAAAAAAATAAAAAATATTCATATGCATATTAATTTGTGGAAATTTATGAAACTCTGTTTCAAATTTCATAACGGAAATTGTCAAACCACATACACATGCAAAAGGGTGGCTCAAAATTAAACCATTTATGTAATAGAGTGAAACAATGCGGCAGTTCAGAGTTTAGCGTTAGTAAAAATAGAATTTTCACATTGTTGTGGAACACCCTGTATTAAGTGTACATACATTTCCAAGAAATAATGTTGCGAAGGCTGTACTCTGCGACATAAAGTCAGGCGTACATTTTTCGGACGAAACTATAAATTTTCCTCAACAGTTTCGCAAATTCCAGCAGAGCACAAGCAAATATGTTTTTACACACTACATACTTATCAAGCAACAGTTGTGCTAACGTTTACGTGAATACCTGCTGAAGAGCTTAACTTCACGGTGCACTTAGCACTGAGTAAATTAATGCATTTACTAAGCCCCCTGTGCAAAGCACAGGTGGCAATTCTTGATAGGAAGATTTAGTCCCAACCAAGCGCCTTGCTGAAGCGTTCAGCACTGTCCAAGCCTTACTAGTAGGCACTTCGCGGTATAGACTCTCCCGCCAGCTTCGGGGTAATCAACATCATGCCTATTCTATCCCTGTAACTCAAAAGCAAGTCAAGAATTACAAGATGGACGCCCTCAGAAGGGGAGAACCATCTGCTGCCTACTAGCGTCTGTTGAATAGCAACATCACCTAGATAACTAATCGCTTGACCGGGATCGTATCGAGCGTTAGCATCAATAAGAAACCAGCCACTCAAGAGAAATCTCCCAAGCAACTTTTGGTATCAACCACATGCCACTACGTGATCTCCGAGGAGGCCTCACCAACAACCGGTCACAACTTCATTCAATGTTGTAAGCCGGAGCGAACTTGGTCTATGGACAAAGTCACTAAAGCCGTACAATTTTATCCACGAGCATAATCAATTAACTCCGTGGAGTGTGAACTAAGTCCGTCCTCGATAAAAGTTCGGTTCAGGTAATTGTGCAAACCCAAAATCACTCTCTGACCTACGCAAAAGAATTCCATTGTGGGGCTACCGGTACCCGTAGCGCCAGTATATAGCAACTGGTCGTGCTTTCAGAGAGAACCCCCAAAAAAACTCTCCTACAATATTCGACCCTGAATCGATCAGGTTATGCTAGACCTATCCCAGACAGACAAGCAAGCTTGCCTTTGCCTTTTAATTACTTGCAAGCGCATCCGTTACCATGCTATTTCATGGATTGGGCAGCCACCTGCAAGTTTTACCGGTAGCTGCCAAAGGCCTGAGGTCTGGAAACGCAGGTTACCGTCTCCCCAGAGTGCACTCCACCAAAGTGTCATTTCACCCAGATGCGTCCCGTACTACCCTGGGGGCACTTATCAAGCAACAGGTTAGTCTGACACAATATTTATGAAATTTCTTTAATAGGGGAAAAAAAAAGAAAAAAATTAGTGTTGCAGGACGAGTCAAGGGGTCGTGTTTTACACGCTACATACTTCTCAAGCAACACCATTTAAAAACAAACCTAATATTTAGATAATTTCTTTAATAGGGAGTGTATTAGTGTTGCAGGACGAGTCAAGGGGTCGTGTTTTACACGCTACATACTTCTCAAGCAACACCATTTAAAAACAAACCTAATATTTAGATAATTTCTTTAATAGGGAGTGTATTAGTGTTGCAGGACGACTCAAGGGGTCGTGTTTTACACTCTACATACTTCTCAAGCAACACCATTTAAAAACAAACCTAATGTTTAGGAAATTTCTTTAATAGGGGGTGTATTAGTGTTGCAGGACGAGTCAAGGGGTCGTGTTTTACACGCTACATACTTCTCAAGCAACACAATTTAAAAACAAACACAATATTTAGATAATTTCTTTAATAGGAAGTGTATTAGTGTTGCAGGACGACTTAAGGAGTCGTGGTTTACACGCTACATACTTGTCAAACAACATTTAACAGCAGAGCCCATTTCTAGACAACTGTTTTACGTCAGCTGGCAATAACATTCCCGATTAAGTATTTCAACAGATGCCCTTAAATTGCTTGTTTATTCTTCTGCGGTGTTCTTTCAAAAATATTTCCTTCTGAGACTTTCATATGTCGCGTGATAATATTTAACATGACCTTTTGAATAGAATACTCGCTTAAGAGCTAAAAAAAAGCTCTTCCTAAACCGTTTAGAAGCTACGGCATCGGAATAAGGGATCAGTGCTGCGTAATTGTAAAGGAGCACTCGTTCGTATTAATGGTTTCTTAAGCGCCCATGTGTTAATTTCCTTTGAAGCAAGAATGGAGAAACTTTAGTAAATCCTAATTCATAATTTTAGCATTTAAGCTCATTCATGCTGAAACTTTTCCTCATTATAAATGTTAGTAATTCGATTATTCCAGTTGTTTGACTTTTAAAATTTTTTTTTTTTTGTGAAATTTGAATTTAAAAGTTGATTTTTTTGACACTTTTGACAGTTAAATTAATCATGTTCTTCATGTGTTATGAAAAGCATTTTGCGGTGTGAGCGGTATATTAAGCCAGGCAAAAAGGTATTTACCCCAGTCAGAAGTTTACGCTCATACTTGTATTAACTAAACCGCAATTTCATTTCTGTCTGTGGAGATTTTCGTCATGAAATGTCTGAAGCATGACATTTTCGAAAGACAAAATTAAGCTTATCAAGTTAGAAATCAGAGATCTCATAAAAGAAATATATTTCATGTACAAAAGTCTTCTGGCTGAAAGTTTTGCACAACAAAGGGAAATTTTTGAAAAGCTTTTACATCTTTTTTACTGGTACAGTTTTGTTGGTGTCCTGATGAAAGTTATAAATGGTGGTTGAATGTTGAATGTGAACCCCGCCTAAGCGTCAAGGTTTTCCTGCATTTCATCTGACATATCCCAATTTCAGACTAGCTCAATTTCAGCCATGGAAAGATAGCCAGTCGAGTAACGCCTTAAAGTTATTCAGGCTTATTATGAAAAAGGGGGGTTCAAATCAAAATACACATCGTGCCCCTTTGTGATTTTTTCGGCCAATTTAATCATACAAACCTGCGTGCAGTCCAAAAAATTTTACCAAACCGGGTATGTAGGGCATGTGAAGACACCAATACATGCTCGTATAGCTCGTACTGCAGCCATAGTGCGGCCGAAGAGCCATCCAGCTTAACTCTTCGTCGTGCACAACAATTGAGATGATAACGAACTTTTTGTGGCCCGAATTGGAAGATATGGATTTGGATAATATGTGGTTTCAACAGTACGGTCCCCTTGCCACACAGCTAACGAAGCAATGGCTCTTTTGAGCGACAAATTCAGTAGCCGGTTTAGATAAAGTAGAGGCGATGCCAATAGGCCGCCAAGATCATGAAATTTGACGCCGTTCTCTGGGGGCTATTTGAAAGAAAAAACGTACGTGGATAAACCGGCAACAGTTCAAGAGCTAATTAATTGCATAGAACCTCAATTATGCCTTTGTGTCATCGAAAATTTGAACCACACCATATTACCATGTCATACAGAAATGCTAATAATTTCCTAAATAATTTGTGTTTTATTAAAAAGCAACAACGGCCCTTAAAATTTAATCATCCTTCACAAATTGCATATTTTAAGCATATTTATTAAAAACAAATTAATTTTTACGAATAGAAATACTTTCTATGTCTAAAAAATAAAATAATTACTAGCAGTTATTGCAGAAAAATGCCCTTGAGAGTTGCCACCTACATCAATTTAATGGAAATGTAAATAATTCCAGCGGAATACAGTAGAATCGCAAAATAGTTGCATGCTTGTGATTTTTTTTACATAAATAGTTTGACGTTGTTGACTGCAATCGAAAACTTGACGTATACTTTTTTAAGCCACTTCTCACAAATTAAAGTGAAAAAGACTGAGTGAGAACTGTCAGGTAGCCTATGCAGAAGGAACCCAAGATTGTTGCTTTTAGATATGTATATCAGAACACTCAAATTCAATAAAATGTTTTCTTGCAGAAAAGTTAGCCATGGGAAAACTCGATTAGCTTTTATGCGATCATACTTTAAAAGCTTTTTATTACTTTGCACTCTTAAACGGGTGTGGCTTGTAGTAATCCTGGCAACATTTCTTATGATTGTGTAAAAGAGAAAACTTTTACAAACTTATTGGAAAAGGTATCTTAAGTGCTACTTTAAGAGTCGGGTCACATAGAATACGCATACTTATAGCTTTTACTTTTTTCGTATCTTAAATCGACTTGGGCCCAAAAAAAATCCTTTTTTTTATGCAAATTTCATTTTCAGTTTTTTAAGAAAACTTTAAAAATTTTATAAATTTCTTACAATTGAAATATTATTATTATTGTTGCAAAATAAATTTTCGATTTATTCATACGCTGTAATTTTTTTCAGTTAAAAATATTTGCCCCCAATTAAAGAACCACATGGGATCGTAACGGAGGGAGGACAAAAATACAATTTTTTTTATTGATTATACATATTTTATATAAAACTTCTGTTGTGCGAAATATTAAAATTTTTCTTTGATATGTTGCGAGAATGTGTTACAGTGGGGCACTTCTGTATGCTCTTTTGTTTTTGACGAAGAATGTATACAATTGAATTGAATTGATTGGGATGGTAAGCAAATTTGAGTGCCGCCAAGCACGTCATAAGTATCCTTGTCGAAATAAAAATTATTTTAATTTATAACAAAAATAAGACTGGCTGGCCCCCTTTTAAATTGTAATGCCTCATAAATGTGAACTTGTTTACAATAATTTTTCCATAAAACTAAATATTAATTTTATTTTAATATAACGACGATTCAGCTGACATTTGACTACACGGGTTCCTTCAGATTTTATTTATTTTTTATTAAATCTTAAACAATTTCAACTTGTTTTTTATAGGCTTTTATTGCTTTTCTTTATGTCCTTTTGCTGTAACGTTTTCTTTGCGGGCTCATTTATCCATTAAAATAAATTGAAATTTGATATTTGTAAATAAATATAATTTATCTTTGATGGTTTTGTGGCCATCAATTTCATTTTTAATGAAAATAAAACACCATCGCAGCCAATTTATTCACGTAAAATCGCTCATGAGCCAGTTATTGCATAAGAATAAATTAAGAATTTATTGAGTCATTTAATTTATTACAAAAAAAGAAATATTAAAAATATATCAATAAAAACCTCAATCAAAGAAATATTTCAGATGGCCGAATATTATGTGATAGCATACTTGACCGTTAAACATTATTTTGAACAGTCTGGCAACGTGTTGCTGAAGTTTATTTATATGAGCATAATTGCAATAATTAAAAAAGAAAACCACATATTTGTTTTTAATCGACGAACTTTTCATTAGGCACTAAGTTCGTAACCTTCTTAAGCAGAAGGACTGCGAGCAATGAAAAAAAATTTTATTTTAATTACTTTCAAGCACTGCAGAACACTCGTAATATTATTTTCGTAATATTATTAATTAGATATTGCAATTAGCATACCTTGTCATAAAAAAAAAAATAAATAAATGTCTTAACTGGCTCTTTAGAAGAGTACCTTTCCATAGCATAATGTTCGAAAAAGTCCACTTTTCAGGAAATAATTTTAAAAGCAGTACTTTTTTAAAAAGGGTGCTTAATTACTGGAATATGTATGTGCATATGTATATTATTCCTTATTATCTTAATTATTATTATGAGCAATAGTAAATAGTTTTAGAAAAGTACCATTCAAAAGTATATTTTTCAAAAAGTAAAAGAGCTGTAAAATAGGGTATACTTTTTGAAAAAAATATTTTTGAATGGTACTTTTCTAAAACTATATACTATTGCTCACAAGTAAAGTAAAAGAGCGCTAAAATAGGGTATACTTTTTGAAAAAAATACTTGTTTCGAAAAAGGGCACTTTTCAAGAAATAACTTTGAAAAGTACTGTTTTAAAAAGAGTACTTTCATTGATGAAATATGTATGTATTATCTTGCTTATTATTATGAGCAATGGTATATAGTTAAAGAAAAGTACCTTTCAAAAGTATCTTTTTCAAAAAAGTGCTTTTTTTGGAAAAGGGCACTTTTCAAGAAATAATTTTTCAAACAATACATTTTTCGAAAAAGGGTACTTTTCGAGAAATAATTTTGAGAAAGTACATTTTAAAAAGAGTACTATCATTGATGAAATATGTATGTATATTATTCCTTATTATTTATTATTATCCATTTGTAAAAAATGGAATATAGTTTTAGAAAAGCACCTTTTTAAATTATATTTTTTTCAAAAAGTACACCCTCTTTTACCCCTGAAAAGAATTTCCTTATTCGCTACATGAACTGCTGGCGGTTGCTAACAATAAATATCAATGATATGAAAAGTGTATTAGGAGGGAAAAAGTAGCGAAAAGAGTTCCTGCATTCCGGATGAGCCAGCGATGTGGAGGGACTAATGAGGCTTTATTTATTAGACGGAAAAAAATATTATTAGACGGAAAAGAGTTATATTTTTCTGAATATGTATTTATAAGAGAGCAAAATTGTGTACGTGATTTTAATTAGTTTTAAGCTGTAATAACTACCAAGTGTAATGTTTGCATAGAAGTTCTGTCATTATCTTTGTTTAGAAATATCGCCCGCGACAATATTAACATGTATTAATGGAAATGTGCCCCAATAAGAAAAACGTATTTTTTGTAAATATTTAATGATATTTTGCGAAACGTTTTATAAGATTTTGCAAATATTTGTAATTATCAGAACACTTTTGTATGAAGCTTTTTTTTGATGCGAACTTTCTTTTGCAGTGGTGATGGCGAATCAACAAATGCGCTCGACAACAAATCTGCTCATTATAAACTTAGCCGTTTCGGATATATTATTTGTAATATTTTGTGTACCATTTACGGCAACCGATTATATTCTACCAGAATGGCCTTTTGGAAACTTGTGGTGTAAATTCGTTCAATACATGATTGTTGTGACATGCCATTGTAGCGTTTACACGCTAGTGCTCATGTCATTCGATCGTTTTTTGGCCGTTGTACACCCGGTGACAAGCATGTCACTGCGCACCGAAAGAAATGCCACCTTGTAAGTTTAAGAGCAATAAAAGATCGCCACTAATAAGCCACAATGAATTTTCACATTTTTCGTATTTTTCTCATTCTCGTAGAGCGATAATTTTGGCATGGATTCTAATTATAACCACAGCGATACCTGTGGCATTGGCGCATTCTGTCAGAATATATCAGTTTCATGGTCACAATTACACAGCCTGCGTGTTTTCATCCGACCAAGAAGTTTGGAGCCTCTTGGGATTTCAGGTATGTAACTAGATCACATTCAAAGCATTAATTTCCCTGACTTATTTGTTACGAATCATTCTTCTTCTTTTACGTGTACGAGTATACTCGTACAATGTTGTTCTATTTAGCGATTACTGTCATTTCATATTCATTCGCACGTCTAAATCAAAATCCCTTTTAATGGGACTGGTAGCGGTGAGCTTTAAGTGTACGAACATGTGCGTGCAGGTTCTTATCTGAGTTAGTCAACAGTTTACAAAATAAATTGAAATAAATTTACTTTGAGCTGAAAATCCAACACCAATAAAAAAGAAAATAATATATATAATTTATTCATTTAAATGATATTTCATAAAAATTTGCGACTTCGTTGCGCTGGCCTAAAAATAATTTCAAATCAAGGAGCAGTTATATCTGATATATTTACATACATATATGTATATCGTTGTTCTCAGCTCGAAAGGCCGTAACCGCCATTTTTTTATTACTTTTTTTCTGCAATGTATATATATTTTTCCTATATATATATATACATATATATACAGGGTGAGGTGAAAAAACTGCAACAAAGTAAAACGCCATAATTTTTTCCTTTTTTTTAAATTTTATTGAATGACAGCAAGAAATGTCGGAAATAGCATCAAATTTTAGAATAAGTTTAGATTTGTTCGAATTGGTCACCTTTGGCATGAATTATGGCCTTCAAACGGCCAATGAAAGCGTCACACGCTGACCGAATGTTGCTCTGCGGTGTTTTGGCCCATTCCCGGCGAAGCGCTTGCTTGAGGTGATCGACACTGGTATTTTTTAGTGCCAACCTTGCTTTCCAAAATATATACTCCAGACACAACAGTCCAACGGATTGGTATCCGGAGATTTTGGTGGATATTGTGCGCTGGAAATAAAGCGAGGAACCTTATGTTGTAACCATTCTTGGGTGGCGCGTGCTGAGTGCGATGGTGCTGAGTCCTGTTGGAATGTCCAAGGTCTGCGGCCAAAATGTTTGCATGCCGAAGGCTTCAATACACCCTCCAGAATATTTTCGTGATAATATAGATTATTTATTCTGACGCCACGGACGTTTAATACGAGCGGAGAGCGGCCATCAGCTGTTGTGGCTGCCCACACCATCACCATGGCCGGCGCATGACTTCTGGTGGCCAACGGAAGGTGCACATTTTCAGGTGACCTCTTTGGCAAGTAAACACGATCATTTTGTTTGTTTACAAACTGCTGGACAACGAATGTTTTCTCATGGGAGAAAACCGAATTCGGCTGTTCACTACTTGCGGCCAAGCGAAGAACCCTTTGGCTCTTCTGAGTCTATTTTTTTTGTTGCGGTGTAAGTTCTTGCACTTTTTGGAATTTCAATGGCTTTACCCCGAGCTCATTTTTCAATATTTGCCATAAATATTTTCAATATTTTCAATATTTTCAATATTTCACGAGCCATTTTTCGGCCACTGCGACGCGTATTTCGATCAAGTCGCTTCTTGACTTTTCGAACCATTCCTGCTGATGTTGCTGTTTTCTTCTGTCCACTTCCTTGACGTCGGGCTACGATACCAGTATCACGGTAACGAGCGATGGTACGAGACACAAAAGGTTTATTCACATTTAAATGCTGGAGTGCTCTAACGATAGCCACTTGTGGTTTTCCAGCCGAATATAAAGAAATCACACTATCACGCTTGAATTCCATCACGAACAACTTTTTTTGTGGGAAATTCTCAACAAAATGCTTTTTTACGCTTGTAAACAATATAATGAGCTGTCACTGGAATAATTTTCACAGCTGTCGTATGAGTGGTTTAGAAATGAAAGCAGTCTGAAGTTGGTTGCAGTTTTTTTATGTCAGCCTGTATATTCAGTTCAAACATTGGCATCACTAAAAGAACATTTTTTTTTTGGGGGAAAAATGCGATTTAGGGCCTTTCTAGTTGCAAGTATGAACGTATGCTTGATATATTCGTCATACACAACAATGTTTATTTGCATTTGAATAGACAGAGAGAAAGACGCGACTCGGCTCCAAACACTTACACAGCCAAGTAAACACACTCAACGAAATGTAAGTGTGTGAGTGTGGTGTGGAAAAATAACCCTTCTCATTTCCATTATTTGATCTGCTTGACAAGCATTTGTACGTACACTTATATTTTAGATATGAAAAAGTAAAAAAATAAATGGCAGCGAATAAAAACTTATTAAGGCAACGCTTTTTTAAAAGTTCAGCAAATTTAAAAACTTTTTCAGTTTAAATAAATAAAAAAATTTTTACAGAACTCTTTGAGAAATTTCCTTTCTTTTTATTTTAGCAACTAATGAAAACTAGTGGGCTGCCTTAGAAACACTCCGAAACCCTGGAAAAGCATTGTTACTTGAGTTTTATTTTAAAAAGTACCACTTTTATAAAATGCATGCCTAAAAGCCTTTTTTTCTCTTTTGATGAATGTCCCATAAAGCGAACTTTTTTTTTTCAAATTGGTCCTTTGTTTTGGTTCAGCTTTATGAAACAACAAAAAAATAAATAAATTACAAATTAAAAAAGAGAATTAGTTTTAAAAGTTCGTTTAAATAAATAAAACAAAACGTAATAAAAGGTAAAGTTTTAGTAAATCCTTTCCGAAATCCTTTTTTTTTTCATTGTGAAAAGTACTCTTTTAGAGAACCTCTCTTTTAAATTTGTTTAATTTAAAGTGTCGCTCTTTAAAATATTCATGTTTAAAAAACACACTCTTTAGAATGGTACTTTTTCAAAGAGTACTTTTAAAAAAAGTCTCTTTCAGCAGACGTGCTATTTAAAAACTACCAATTTAAGTAGTATCGAAAGTTCAATATCGAAATTTCTGTCATTAGGGACAAAAAGTGTATTTTTTCAAGGTACTTTTTAACATTTCGCTATTTTAATCCATATTTAATTTTAAGCTTTTCATATATGTTGCAAAGCTCGGACCATTTTTATTTCTGTTTTCCATAATACATTACAATTTGTGCAACTTCTGCAGAAGGATTGCTTTTTTTAAAATGGTACTCTTTTTCTAGGCTGGTACAGTTTTTAATACTACTCGTTTTATTTCTAAGAAGTGAAAACCAAATAAACGAAAAATAAAAATATGCTGTAGGGAAATGTTTTGTTCAGAGTTTAAGAAAGGAGAAAAAGCATTATTTCTTCCAAAAATCCTACTTTGTTGTTGTTGCTTTACTATATAGGGAATGGCGGCTTATCAAAATATTACCGAAAATATTACAACAAAATTGAAAAGTTTCTTTTTCCAGTTGGGCTTAATTTTAAATTCATGAATATTTATAAAAACAAAAATACTCATATACATTGCAACTGGGAGAAATGTACCTTAGTGGGGCTAACCAAGTTTTCCTTAGCGGGTGGGCATACCTAAAAATATTTTAAATTAAAATTGACTATGCATTGAATATAAAGTAAATGCGTTCCTAAAAATATAAAATGTTTTTAAATTCTTTCTCTCTTTAAAAATATTTTTATTTGAATTGCAGGAATATAAATAAATTTAAACATTTTTGAGAATTACATCTCGAAAGCTCTCCAATGATATATAACATGTCGTAGTTTGCAGTACTTAGCAATCACAAATAAATATACACAAAGCGCCTGCTAAGCGCTTCTCATACTAGCAGCGGTATTTGATATAAAAGCAATGCAAAATCCTCAAACTGCACTTATATATCTATATATATATATATGGCTGTGTGTGCGTGTGCGTGTGTGTGTGTTGTGATGTGTGGTTTAAAGTGATTTATATAAATATTGCGCAAGTGTGTGAAACAAAAGAAATTTTCCTTTCCATATCACACATAATGATTGAAGAGAATTTTGATAGTGAACAGACCCCTCTAAGTAAACTTTTGGTGACTCCTTGAAGGGGTATTCGCGGAATGCAAGTTAGTGATGGGCAATTCTGTAACGATTAATTCCTGAAACCAACTGTGATCTGCTGATGAAATGGTACGTTTTTTGAATGTGTGTGAAGAGAAAAATGTTTAGTTAAATAAAAAATATCGCTTGCGAAAATTTTTGTTCCGCAGTGTAACAAACCTATATGGGCAAGTAGGGAACATTTATGAAATAAATGGCCGCTAGTTATAATTTTAAATTTCCCCTTCTTTAAAAATCGGCTTCTAAAAACTTGAACTGGTTCATCCACTATCGTTCTTCTTTTGAGCCTGCCAGTACGTATAGCGGCACCATTTCATTTCTGACCGATATTTTTGTACTCAAGAAGCCCATTTTTATATAAAAAAAAAGTCATATTTTCAGAGGCTTTTAAGAAATTTTACAAATACAATTCATATATTCTAAAAGAATAATGTGATGACTACAGGACCATACAACGTTGCTCCGGCGATCTTTAAGGGTACCCTTATAATATTTTTTCACTGAATTAGAAATGCGACTACTGTTTACAAATATTTCAGAGTTTTGGCCATTTTCCAAAGCAAATGCGGCTAAAACAGCTGCAAAATGTCATATTTTGGTTTCCAGATTTGTGGTCAAACTTTAAAGCTGAAGAAATGCTCCGGGGGCAGAACTAATTTATTTTTCGAATTGAAAACAAACAAGATGAGAAAGAAAAATTCAGAAATGCCATCTGCAAGATGTTACTTAAAAATGACACAATTAGTTTATAAATACAACGTGTGTGTTCCATTTATGTTTCATATGTGTTTGTGTGTGTACCAGTATGTGTGTGTCATGAACTTCAATGCATGTAAATGGGTTTTATGTTGCCTTGCTTTTGGCACACAAAACGAGTTTCTTCTCAATTTCCTATTAATGGTCAGCCCAGAGATCAGCAGAACATTAGCAAGGAGCAACCGAAAAGAAAAGAAGAGCAATAAAAACTCGACAGCAAACGAATGCCTGAATAGCAAAAATTCGAGATAAAAATTTACATGTTGTTGTCTGCTGGTGCTGCGACATGCAACCACACATACTTTTGGAGTAGACAATTTTATGACTAGTAATTTATTACCCTGAAAGAATTTCTTATTTTCACGCCACTGTTTAGCCATTCATCTATTAGCATATGAGAAGAGGCCACAACTTCCTACACCCAAAGTACACACTGCGAGCTGCTCATAATCTCTAAACAATTTAATACTTTGAAGCAGATAATTCATGTTACTTTGCTCATTGCGCTTTTAAATAGATTTATATTTAAAACTTTCCATTTTATGTAAGGCAGGCGAGCTCTCATTGGATTGCACTAACAGTAATTGTTATTAGCAATTTTACTTTTTATCTTTTAAATCTGTTATCTCGAAAGTTTTATCTACAACTTGGATGGATATCTATATAAAGGTTTCGTTAAATTGTTTAATCAATTGTATTCAGAATTTTTTAATAATTTTTTTTATGTTTTCAAATATATTTGCTAAAAATAAAGGGGTGAAATTTTTTTGGGTAAATTTCAATTTTTCCCCCTTTTGCATTTTTGAGTAAAAATCGTCATTCTTTGAAAATGTAAGTTTGTGTATTTTTGAATGAAAATCTTAAGATTTTTTTGCTCTTGTATGTTTATTTTATGTTCTCAAATGATTGAAATATATTTTTGCTAATAATAAAGAAAAATATTTTTTTTCGAGATTTTGGGTAAATTTCAATTTTTGATAAGGGTACCCCCTTTGCATTTTTGGGCAAAAATCGTCAAATTTTAAAAACGTCCATATGTGTATTTTTAAATGAAAATCTTAGGATTTTTTTGCTCTTGTATGTTTATTTTATGTTCTCAAATGATTGATATATATTTTTGCTAATAATAAAGAAAAATATTTTTTTTCGAGATTTGGAGTAAATTTCAATTTTTGATAAGGGAATTTTTCTATACAGCGCCAGACACTTAATAGTCGGACACATGGCTCACTAATGTATGGGACAAAGAATGAAATTGACCCCTAAGGCAGAAAAGTAAAATGAGACTTTAAGTGAAATATTATTATTGGTGGGCAAAATGCGGAACGTAATAACCAGACGAGTTGCAAAAAAAGTTGTATCGTGTACATGTAATAAACATGCAACTTGAATTATTAAATTAATTAAATTAATTATTAATCGTAAAAACTATGCAGGTCATATAAATTTTAATTATTCTTGAGTTAAAGTTGCCTTGCAAACTGTAATTTGATGAACTGAAATTTGCACATTTACACCTGGCAACAAAAATCGCAAAAAATAATCTTGAAATATTTAATATATTTTAAAGAAAGTCATTTTGTCTTTGGTTGGACTTAACTTTGAAAATATGTAGATCGTAAAAATTTTACTTTTCTATGCTTCAAGACTTGATTTAAATAGGGCCGACCATTTTCTAGGCCCACTAAACTCGTTTGCTCACAATGTTCCATATAAAGTCTCGGTGTCTAAATTTAAATCTGAATTAAAATTTCATGAAAAAAGTTTAGATTGTTCCAGAGAAGAGACAACACTCTCCTGCCCTCATTCTGTACCAAATATTAAAAAGTGGCCAGTGTAAGTGACCTAATGCACCTAATGCATATCTTCTATATTCTATATTCTACGGGAGATATGACTTCTTTTTAATATTTGTACAAGATGAAAACAGCAGAGTGTTGCCGCCTTTTTTCGATTTCATTAAAATCAGTTTAAACAAAATTAGCCGCTCGCAGTTACGCAATAGGGATATTAGAATCCATGAATTGTGTGAATGTACATATAAATTTTTAGAATTTTTAGTATTTATCTGGACCGTAAAGTAGTCTAATCAAATTAAATAAAAGTAGTTTTCGCTGTTTACATAAGTTCAGTTATTCAACTGTCAAAATGGAGCAAAAGTATTATTTGTAAAGCATGTTTTTCATACATCAACATAGAATTCATTTCCTTTTTTCCGGTTTTCTGTCAGCTGTCCACCCAGTCACCTGACAAGACAACTGCAATTGTGCTGATATTGCTCATCAGGTGTCATTAAAGCAAAATGATTTCATATCGTGTAACACAAGCATGTTTGCTGTCAAAATTATCGTGTAAACGCATAACATATTTAAAATGATGGGAGAGGCATTCATTGTTAGTTTGCAACCTCTGATTGAAAGCAAGCATATGCTGTTTCAACGCAGCGTGTAGACGAAGTTATACAGATTCGAAGAAAAAGAATCACGAAAGCATCGCAATGTTCTACAAAATCCCCGCCGGTATTTATTTTCAAAGTAGACAATTTGTTGCAAGTTTGTTACATCCCTGTCACTTGTTCGCACTACAGTACAGTTTCCGTTACAGTTTTATCTCCTTCAGCTGTCATTTAAAGAACGTTCAATTTGCTTCAAGCTAAAAAAGAAACTCTGCTTCCTTTTCAAGATCATAACGATGATTGTAATTTGAAATCCTGCAGCTCGATAACACATATTTATTACCCGAAAAAGCAGCAGCAGAAAAAAAAAATATTATTTTGAAATTGGCTGCTTCTTCGTATTTTATAGAAAAGGAGTTGCTGCTAAGGACTTGTTCTATTTGCAGTGCATGCTTCATGTGTCCTTCAGATGATTTATTGTTTTACTTTAAAAGGGTTTAAGTTTTGATGTTACAGCCTGTAGTTTTCAGGAACAACTTTTACTATTCTCTTTGTCTGTTTGTTGGTTTGTCTGCTTTGTTGCTTTTCTATAGAAAAAAGAAATGTTTCTATTCAAAATAGGTGCTGCCATCCATAAAGAAGACGGCGCGCATAAAAATTAAATACTAACTGAAGAATTTTGGGGATTTATAATTTAGGTCCTGTCACGTTTTAGATATTAAACTATTTAATCAATTAGTAATTTATTTGTTTTGATTTCACTTGTAAAGCCCAGGACGTTTGAGTAGGAAAGTAAAGGATATCTTTTATTTCCTTATTTTGTCAAGGGATTTATTTAAGTTAAAGATGATTTAGTGCGACAATAGAATGTAATTATTAATGCAAAGAACTAAAAGCTTAGAGAAAAAAGAAGGAAAAAAGGACCTAAATAGTTTTAATATGCACAGTCTTTTCGCACATAAAAATTGAATAAAAATAAACATTTTACACTGACTAACAAAATAATTTTCATAATAGAGCTCGTAATATAAAAAATTAAATTTTTTTTTAAATGGAAAATAACTATTGCACGTACTATTAAATTACTTTTAAAGAAAGACGGCTTAAAACCTCATCATTCAATTTTAAACACTAAGTGGGGAAATTTCACTTTCACGAAATTATATTTTTTTTTGGTAGGAACATTAAATTATGCTTTAGAAGGACTAAAATGTAATCGTTCTGAAAATCCAGTTGAAGTATTTTTCGGCAAAAACCTAAGAGAAAAAGTATGTTTTAGGTTTAATTACCGCCAGCTTGCCACTTACTCTTAATGAAGGCAAACCCTTTTAATTTATGACTCGCATCGTTTTTATAAAACTTTTGCAACATTATAAAACTTTCGTTTGTATTAATGGATACGTAGTGTACGTAGTAAAGTGCTGGCAATTAAGCCGAAATTTGAACATTTTAAATAAAAACGTACACCTTTTTTACCAAATGACCCCAAAGGAAGACGTTCAACGGTGTCAAATCCCATAATCTTGGTGGCCAATTGGCATCGCCATCAGTTCATATAACACTTGTCGCGTTAGCTATGTGGCAACGAAGCAATGGCTTCGTCCTGTTGAAACCGCATATTGTCCACATTCATGTCTTCCAATTGGTACCATAAAAAGTCCCTTATCATCTCAATTGCTTGGTATTTCCTTTATCTCATTTTATCATTAAAATTTTTAACATATCTAATGAGAATTATATATATTGCAAAATTAATTTTTACTTCACGGTAGTATAATTGTAGTTTGGGAAGTTATTCTTGGGGAAGGGTTTGTGGGATTCGGCACATTCCAATATTATAATTCGAGTCCTGCAATCATTTTTTATAAAAACATGAAAACGATTAACCATTTCCCTCAAAATTGAACCCCATTATAAATTTACATTCAATACAAGGTATTGTGCGCCGAAAGTATTTCCAACAATTGAAAAGCAAATTTGACATAAAATTCGTGCAAATGAAAGACTTTAAAAGTTGAAACCCAAATCTTGATCGTGTGAGCCTCGAAATGTTAAAACACTTGAGAAAAAATTCAGTTGGGTTTCGTTTCTGATGCGAAAGTGGTGTGCAAACTTCAGAGCTTGTCTATTTGCTGCCGAAGAACTAACTAGTTTAAATCTCTGGTCAACTGGCATTAAAGATAACGGTTTACCGAGCTCTGACACGATGCACTCATGTACACATTGCCATCAAATCTGCAAAAAGGTATTGAGATATCACTATCATGGTATCTCTAGTGATGAAATCGAAGTTTGTGAAGGATTAGGGAAGATATTAAAGTGTTGGGCAATGAGAAGGGCATTTGAGAGGATAATTTATGGTCCTTGGAATATTGGGGTTACCTTTTCGGGATTCTACTGTCTTTTCACTAACGGCCAATTCAAAAATTGTAGTTATTAGTCTCAATGTCAGTGATTAGCCTTGAGCCGCAAACTGTAATTAATTACCTTTCACTTCATAGGACAAAAAGGGATCACTAGTAACTATTTCTCAGTCTCCATAATTATGATAATTTTAGCAACATTTTCTCTCTGGAGCAATTAATGTTAAAAGCTTATCTTGATTCTTAAGTTAACAAATTCAAATAAATTTATTTTCCTTAAACAGACCTCACGATGTGGCTTGAACTTTCAATTTGCATTGGGCACTTTTCATTAATTTTTATCACCCACTTGTTGGAATATAGTCGTACTACAATGCTCAAAGTGTTTGCTGCGGGAAGCTTCTAGGAATTCCGCAGTGTAAAAATATTTATCAAAATTTAAACATTTTTTAAGAAGTGTAAAAGTATACGTGCAACAAATTGTTTGCTTAAAGCTTTTGGCAAGAAACACATTGAAGCGATTTACACAAAGCAATGATTAAGTTAACGTACTGCCAAATAGACGTAAGCAAAGAAGGATAAATCAAAGAAGAATGTTTTAAAATTTTAATTTTTCAGGTTACGCAGTGTCTTGTCCATTTAAATCACGTTGAAATATAAATATTGAATTAGTTCATTAAAAAAATGTGTACCCATTCAAATAGCCATCAGTGAGGTTTTTCCCTTTTTATGATTAGTTTTTCTAGTAACGCAGTGCTGTTGATTCATAAAACCGGGCCATCAAGGAGCCCATCCTCGATGATTGGCTGGAGATTATAAGTAACACAAATTATTCGAATATATAATTCAACCAAAAGCAAACTGCCCTCACTATGATCTCGATCGCTTTGAAAAGCTTGCGGCAATTCTAGGTGGCCCCGTAGAAATTCTCATGCCGACTAGTCGATCGACAAGAGCGATCAGAAGATAACAAAAGAAACATCGTTTAAAACAAATCAAATTAAAAACTTGTATTCAAGATTAATTCAAGGATCACTTTTAAAATTCTTTTACTTTCGCTCGATATTCCATTACTCGTCGTCGTCAGAAAAGCGATAACACAAATTATTTGGAAAAACACAATAAATATATAATTAATGCAAAGCATATATCTATAAATATACCCGTACATTTTTAATACGAAGAAACAGCCACACGCGTACTGCCAACCGCAAGTATAGTATGATCAAATACCTTTTCTGCTTCTGTATACTTTTTTTCCTGTTCTGTTGTAGCGATTTTCATTTTTATACTAGCGCTTATTTTCTGCAAAGTGTAGTGTAAAAATGACCGAGTGACTTGACACATTGTCAGGCAGCATGGAAATCATATTGGAATTTTTTAAAAATAAATTAAGAAAACTAAATTGAATGAGCGATCTAGCGTGTGCTACCAGTATAGTAGTTCTTGCTGGATCAGCTTATTTTTAAAATAATCTTTTATGGTTTATTGCCCAAATTGTTTAATGGAAAACTATAATAAAGTATTCACTGACTTATTTTCACACCACTGTTTATCTATTTACCTGCACTAAATACCAACGAAATAAGTGAGGATATGATATTAGAACGATATCTCGCTCTCTTTTTAATAAACCAAATTAGCAATTGCAATTTTGTAAAATGACCCAAGTACATTTTTTTTTATTGTTAAGTTGGAAAGTAATGTAGCATGCGTAAGGCTGAGGAAGAAAATTATTTTTGATCC
This sequence comes from Ormia ochracea, assembly GCA_963402855.1. NCBI lineage: Eukaryota > Metazoa > Arthropoda > Insecta > Diptera > Tachinidae > Ormia > Ormia ochracea. Next base: position 37,862,947 of record OY727107.1, read on the forward strand.
CCTGTTCATACTATTTAGGAATTTATTCATATACTATAAATTGGAATAAACACTGAGTATCAGAACTACAGGGTAATTGTGTATCAATTTTGCATGTTTCTTGTAAAGATTTATTATTTAATGATTGCCTGTAAAAACCACATATATGTAATTAATTTTTCCATCAAACAAATTTCCGTACTCCAGATGGAATTAAAGCACAGCGATTTACAAGTCACGCGCTTTCCACATCCGGTTATTTGTTTCTGCCGCAACCTTGCTAAGCAAATGTACAAACGTACTTGTGGTCAACAGCATATGCCAGTGCTCTGCCCACAAACTTAGCAACCAGCACGTGTCACTCATGTGCTGTTAATTCAGGACATAAAAATTTCATTGACTGATACAAACCGGAAATCATTTTTCTCCTTTTTAATATTTTTACAGCTTAACTTTGTGGGTGTTTCCAGCTTTCCCGAATTAGAAGCAAATAATTTTAGTTAATTAGATGTATAAAAACTGAAATTACATTTTGTTCAGGATATACGGCGTATAATTACGTTTTTATCCATTTTATGAAACGGTTCAAGCAAAAACTAATTAACAAAAAATGGTGGCCATAAATGGAAATGTGTTAGAAATGGAGGGGGCAGGCAAAACGTTTAACATGATTATTTATATTTCATTGAAAGGTTTACATTTTGTAAAGCTTTTTTTTCTTAAACTCTCGACGGGTTCACTTGCAAAAACGATTTCTTATCGCACGTTACATTGAAAAGGACTGGCAGATGAAAGATATAAAAGAAACAAGTAACCAACATCTTTAGAATGATTGATGAAATTAGACCGATTTATGTTCTAACTTGTGTACTTTCTTAAACTGAAATGAAGATTAAGTAAAATAAATGGAGTACCGTAAGTATTTATAATAAGATAAAGTACTTTTTCTAACAGATACTTTAAAAAAATGTACTATAGACATAAAGTACTATTAAGAAAACAGCAAACGAATATTTTTCAGAAGGAAAATAAATTTTCCATAATTTTTTAAAACTATTGGAAATTTAAGAATCACGAATATTACAAAAGAGCTTTTTAACGACATTTTTCCCCGGAGATCATGGGAAGTAAAGTGGCTTTTTAGAAGTCTTTAGGCCAGGCTATAAATTTGAAACATTTTTGCATATAAAAAACCTTTTTAAATGATTCTTAAAGAATTTTTAAGTTATTAACTTTTAAAACTTTTAAGAAGAAGAGAAGGAACTTTTTTAATAATTAATTTTTCATAAAATTTCTTTAATTAATTTCCAATATTATTGATTGATGTCTTCATTTGATTTGAAGTATGATAAATTTCCATTTAAATTTTTTTGCTACAATTTCCTTAAATTAATAAAAAAAAGCACTTTTTAAAAAATACATTATTTTGTCGCGCCAAAAAGCTTTTTCCTGCCTGCAGGTATTAGTGTTAGTTTGTTATACTTTTAATTATAATAAATTTGAAATAAAGAAATAAAATAAATAAATTTTAAAATCTTAGGATTGTTTAATTTCTCTTAAAAGCTTTCTGCAATATTTTTCAACCAACTCAATCCGCAAAGCTTTCGTCTTATCCGCAGGAAAATATCCATGGTTTACATAGGAATCGAACAAGCGACCTACGTGTTAGCAGGCTGTTGGATTGACGAATGGATGATTATAATAAATTTTTTAGGGAAAACACAAGCTTAAAGCATAAAGCACAAAAGTTGTTCTTTTTATTTTGAGCAGAACTTTGCAACTTTCGATGTCGCAACGCACTAAGAAAATACTAGAAAGACATACTAGCATAGAAAATACTAGTAGACACATTAAGCAAGTAGAAGACTTTTAAGAAGAATACTAAAAGCTTTCAAAGCGACTTAAAATTAAATAAATTTAAGGAAAATATTTTGTTTAAAAAAAAGATAAAAAGCCAAATAAATAAAATAATATAAGATAAAATAATATGTAGAACGGCACTTGCAAGTGATATTTTTATAATTTGTTCTTTAAGTTCTCTAACAGTAAACAAATCTCTAAGCTTTTTTAGGAAATTCAGTAAAACATTTTCTTTTTAATTTTAAAGCGGATTTAAAAAGCAACAAAACAATTTTTTGAAAAAATAAGAATCACGTATGTTAAATATTAAAAAAAAAAAGCTTTTAAGGAACTTTCCCCTTAACAGATCTTGGGACATGGTGTGGTATTTTGGAGGGCTTCAGGTCAGGCTATAAATTTGAACCTTTTTTTCGCTACCTTGAGTGTGCTTTTTTCGTTATGCGCCTGTCAACGATTTAACCGTAACGACTAGAAAAAGTTTACGCTTTAATGGAGACACTGGTCGTTAATAGAAACCATTTAAAAGTTTTTGTTTCTGGCAAATATTCGTGTAAAAAAGTTATAAGTTTGTTTTGGGATAAATGGATGGATGGCTTTTTTTATATCGGTAAACTTTAGAATATAAAATCAAAGCAAAAGGTTAAAAAGGTCAGAGAGTTAAAAAAACCTTTCATTGTTCTTTTTTTCTTGAATTACTTTTTTAAATATTTCAGTCATTGAACTAAATAAATCGTTCATAGCGAGCTGAATAATAGCAGAGATGGAAACACATTTAAAATTATAATAATTATTAGGAAGAGGGGAAACACGGCGTTACAAAGCTGAACACACAGTAAATAAATAATTAAAATAAAAATTAGATCAACACGAATATCAAAGTTGTATTTGTGTTAGAGGGAGCCGTGTAAAACCGTGTAACGAGTTGTTGCAAAAAAAGTTGCAAAAAAAATATCATTAAATTCAGTCAGATAATTCTTTTTTTTGGGATTTTTGTAACCCGGACAAGCGTTATTATACTGGAATTCGTTTCCCTGCACTAAAATTATAAGTTTTGCATCTTCCATTGCTCTTTTATTTAAAAAATCCAAACAGAAAGTAAGCATATGTTCGAAACATTGATGGCAGTACAGGGTGTTAAGTATTAAATGTGGGTTTATGAAAAAAGTACCAAAAGTACCATTCACTATTATAAACTTTTTAAAATTGTGTTACAAATTGATATTTTTGTGAACAATTCGAAAAATAAGTTTTTTTCACTCATTTAGATATCTAATGCCTAAGAAAATTAATTTTATTGGTTTTAAACATTTTTATTTTTTTATTTATAAAGTGTCATTTTCATTACTTTATTATAATCTTTGTTTCAATTTATTATTCTTTTTCATTACGAACATGATTACAAACATTGTACGCATGCATATATATCATTATATTGAAATTATTTCAGAATATGTTCATATGAACGTTAATAATATGTAGACTAAAATAATTGCTAGTCTTCGACAACCACTAAGTTGAATATTATCCTAAAATTTTTGCATCGAATACGCTTAAACGATTATCAAAGTCTCTTTTTATATTTCATTAAGAAAGCGATTGACACAGACAAGTAAATTTATGAAATAAAAGTTTAAAATAACACAAGAGCCAAAAATACTAAAAAATAGTTTTTGTGCCCCTCTTTTGTTTACTTTGAAATGTGTTATCTCCAACTACGTGTTTCACGTGAAATTCTATTTTGAATAGGTTGAGTTCCTTGCAACTACTTCTGCCGTTGTTGCTTTCTACAGCTTCAAACCTTGCAACTACATACACGGCCGTTCAGCTAAGCATTTGCATTGCTGTTCATATACCAGAATCGAACAGATGATGCAACTACATCCATGCAACTACATTTACGGTCGGCTAGTTCTGCCTTTACTTTGTTGCAGTTTTTTCACCTCACCTATTTTCACCTATGTATTTGCGAGAGTGATTTATTCACACTCTCATACTTTTTTAGCATATGTGGCATACATACATATGGATTTGCGTTAGTGATTTATTCACACCCTCCAGCAGAATAATTCTGAAAGAATGTATTTCAGTATACTCGCATTTCACGTACAATGCAAACGAACTAACAAATTCCGAAAAGTGACAATAAATTAATCTGTTCGCCGGCTACAAATAAATGTGTGTTTTAAAAAAAGAAAAAAATTATTTACATCGCTTACCAAATATTACGGTGATCGTATTTGCCGAAAGTTTCTGAAAAAATTAACTTTCTTATGATGTCGCTTCAGGCAGTGGAAATAGAAAATGCTTAAATAAATATTGTAACAATAAGTTATTCAATGAGTTGCGAATAAATTCATGTTGTCCATGAAATAATTTATATAATTTTCTTTTTTTCTTTTAAAATTGTGAAATTCACATTCTCAAAATGTATATAAACAACAAAATTAAACAAAATGCGTATGATTTGAAAATTCTTTGTTTTTCCACGAATGTTCTAAGGAATTTTAAGACTAATCATTATTTATTATTTACCTGTTTTCAGTGTTGCCATGTAATGGCTTTTTACGCCAATAGGGTTTATGGCACGCAAAATTCCATTCAGCTGCAGATAAATTGTAATTTATCTATTTATGGTAATTTATTTATTTGTTGTATTGTGTGTTTCTTTTAATGTGTGTTTCTTGTTAAAAATTAGTTTTCTTTCTGATAAAATTAATTATTAAATTATTAATTGGTTTAATAAAAAGTTTTATTCGCACAGGGTGCTTTTTAATCAAAGAAATATTTAGCTAGTTCTGGCTTTAGTGCCTGAAAACGAAATAGTTCTTTATAACTTGTGCCTAAAGAGATTTAATTTAATTGGAAAAATTAAATTTATCGTAATTAATTAAGTCGGCGCAAAAAAAAAAATATTTATAAAAACCGTCATCGGCTTTCTTTGCAATTTTTGTTGGTCCTGCGAACTCCAAAAAATAAAAGATATGTCATTATATTAAATCCACTTTCCACCAAATGTAATTTTCAATTTGCTAATGGCAACACTGAAACTTTGTTTTATTTTTTCAATGTTCCGCTAATCACAAATATATTGACAACATATGGAAAACACACTTGCTAATATCAACAGGAGATCAATACTGATACCAGGCGGTAATGTGTTGTTGCAGAAGAACCAAAGAGTAAAATGAGAGTAATTTTTGTTATGACAGTATTGTCATAATAATACAGTAGCAACTCGATATACTAAATTGCAAATGTATAAAAAGAAAAATTGTATAAATATGTATTTATTATCTCTTTTTCCGAAAGCGAACAATTATTTATTTGTTGTAACAAATACAATCGAACTTCCATAAGTCGAATTTCCATTATCCAACCAGTTCGACTTATGGAGATTTCGAGTTTGAGAATTTTTTCCAAATTTACTAATTTATAGAAAGACACCATACATACAATACAAATTGACTTTTTTATTTGCTCTAAATTAAATATTACATTTTTTTAGTATTTGGGCCTGAAGAGTTGTTTTCTTATTATTTTCATTAAAAAGAGATACCAGTTTGTTTAAAGCTCTAAAGTGATCATCAGAGTTGTAATTTCATTGGCTAGAAGATACGAATTCATAATTTTAAAGGAATCTAACACATCTTTCTAGAATCTAGATGGGTGTTGAACAATTTCTTTCTCTGCGCCCTCTTCATGAAAGAAGGAATTCCCCCGAAGAAATACAAAAATTCAGAAGCAAAAAAGGGAATTCCCCCAAAAAAATAAGGGCTTCCGTAACTTAAAAATAAAAGAAATATTTCTTTACTCTTAAAACTTAGACGAAATATGGGATTCCCCAAATAAAGATAGAGTAAAGACAATAAAAAAGTTGGCTTGTCTATGCGAAAAATTCGACTTAGAGAAAGCACGTACCTCTTTTTTCATTCGAGTTATGGAGGGATTCGACTTATAGAAGTTCGAGTTATGGAAGTAAAATTGTATACAGTTTGAGCATTAAACGCTACTGCCTCTTGATTTTGTTCGAGTTATAGAAAATTCAACTTATAGGAGTTAGACTTATGGAAGTTTGACTGTACTTTTGTTACCATTCATTTGTAAATATAATGCTGGAGTTAAAGTCGACGTCGCAAACGCCGTCTGAACGCTGAAATTATGATGTTCGACGTTTAATTTCATTTTGCTGTTAATGTCAACGGCGTACAGACGTTTAAATATAAACTGCTAATTTGATAATATATTTATTGAAATATTTGTAATTAAATACTTATTACTTATTTTTTTTACCAAGTCTCTCCTTTAAGAGCTATATATTCTTATAGTTCTTGGAGAATTTGTTATATAAATATTTTTTAATATTTAAATATATTTGTTTTTATAGGGAGATATTACCAAATTTTAATTATTAATATAATTTAATTTTTAGTTCCTAATTTTAATTATTATATTTATTAATAATTGATTATTTATTTATTTAAATATTTTATTTTAAATTATAAAAATTGAGAGTTTAATTTATTAATATTGATATTATAGGGGGATAATATATATAATAATTAAAATTTGGTAATATCTCCCTATAAAAAAAAATATATTTAAATATTACATACATAATATTTATATAACAAATTCTCCAAGAACTATAAGAATACAGCTCTTAAAGGAGAGACTTGGTAAAAAAAATAAGTAATAAGTATTTAATTACAAATATTTCAGTAAATAAATTTTCAAATTAACAGTTTATATTTAAACGTCTGTACGCCGTTGACATTAACAGCAAAATGAAATTAAACGTCGAACATCATAATTTCAGCGTTCAGACGGCGTTTGCGACGTCAACATTAACTCCAGCATAAAATATGCATACAAACGTACATATACAAGTCGCTTATATGTGTTTAAATTTAAGAGAGCAAACTTCACTTAGAACTGCACCTGTACATTAACAGTTCATTCCATGAGCGGTTGCAGTTTCAATTAAGAATAACGGCAAACAAAATTCAGAATTTTTTTGTTTTAGTAAAATAAAGAAAGAGTGAAGGTTTGTGTATGTGAAAGTCTCTTGAGGCTGTAATACTTAACTAAAAACAAAAGGTTTATATTCCCGAAAAAAAATATGTAAAGCATGTCTTCGATAAATCCTGTAATTACAATACCAGAAGAAATTTCATCAGAAGAAGACTCGCAGGAGGATGATCAAGAATATGATTTGGACAATACAAGTTTACACGACGCCTGCATAAACGGTTGCGAGGATGATGTGGCTGCTCTAATTCGCGATTTAGCAGATCCCAGTCTCCTTGATAAACAAAATGTTAAAAGGCAAACGCCTTTACACTTGGCCACATTAACAAGGCAGCCAGGAATTATCAGGATGCTAATGAAAGCTGGAGCAAATGCTGCTAGTCGTGATCGTTTGGGTAACACGGCCTTGCATCTGGCCTGTATGTCTGGTGACGAGCAATGTGTGCGCGCTTTCGAAGTAAATCAGTCTCAATGTCAATCTGGTTATACAGTCAATGATAATCAGAACTTCAATAACAACCAGTTAGCAAATGCTTTGAAAATAAAAAATTATAATGGGGATGGATGTGTCCACTTAGCAGCTCAAGGCGGCTTCATTAATATCTTACGCATATTGGTCTCATATGGTGCTGACATAAATGCTAGGGAAGGCAGATCGGGTCTGACACCCCTACATATTGCTGTTGAGACCAACAATGAGCAATTGGCCAAATATATTCTGTTCGATTGTGCGGAATTGGATTTGGACATGGAAAAGTATGATGGCTTGACGGCTTTTGAATTGGCCTGCGCAGAAAATAAATTTTCTATGCAAAATATATTTCTAGGAAAATCACACGATCTACTAATTCGGGAAGAAGAAGAATAATTTGTATCTTGAAGTGTTATAAATTCTTGAATTAACATTCAATACATAGTTTTCTGTTTTATGGTACCACTGAAATTTTTTACTGAGTTCTATCAGCTGATAAAAATAAACGTGTACTAATTAAAGAGAATTTGATTATAATAAAAACTGAATCTTTTTTACTTGCAAGAAGTTTTTATTTTTCTTAAAAGCGGTATTCAGTATACGGCAAGTTTTGATTCCGATTCCTTGTGTTTGGGGGTTTTTTGTGCAGTTTTGTAATGGTTTGTGCAATTGTAGTAAAATTTGAACAAATGCCCAAATATATCAATATTTATTACTTACACAGTAAGCTCTTCTAACATCAGAGTTGCAACAAACGACAGATGCAGTAAACAGTAAGAAGCATTGAAATACCCTAATATATTTTACTGTGATGTGGCTTCAATCTTAAAACAATTTGTTACTTTGATGCCGCCACTAATTTATTTCAATCGGCCTTTAGTAAAATAAAGGAAAAAATTTATTTTCCACTGAATATTAAAATTGCAGTTCTTAAAAAAAAAAAATTATTTCTAAAATTCACGTTTTTTTTTTAAATAAATTAATTTTAACGCAGCTTGTAATTGAATCAAACACAAAAAGAACACTTTATAATTAAAGATTTTATAAATTTTTAACTTAATTTTTCCTCTTTTCGTAGGCAGTCTCAGGGAGGAAATGTTTTGATCTTGCTGGTGCACAGGCCGAACTGAACCAAAAGGAGTGAAAACAGTACAAAGATGCTTAATTCCTAAGCATTTTCTCAATGAGTCTGTCAACTAGACATGTCACTTTGATATATTGACATTATTGAGGGTCTGCTATCACCTGTGGGTTGCACTCAAGTGTTGGAAAAGTGTACGGTTTCTAGTTTTCAGCATGAATTTTCATTTAATTTGTAATTGTCATGTGTCAAGTGGCAACATGTGGAGTCAGGAGAAGTTTGAAAGTAGCCTAACTCCACGGAGTAAACAAATGCGTTTACTAAGCCTGCTGTGTAAGCACAGGTGGGAATTCTTAGCCAAAAGATTTAGTTTTGACCAAGCGCCTCCCTAAGTCGTTTTTTGTCTATCCAAGCCCTTGCTACTAGGCCTATTCAATTCCTGAAAATTTAACAGATCAAGAATCACAGAGAGGCCGACCTCAGAAAGAGAAAACCAACTCACTGCCTAATAGCGTCTGTTGAATAGCAACAGCACCTACATAAGTAATCGCTTGACCGGATCGTGTCGAGCATTACCATCAATGCGCTACCAGCCACTCAAGTGAAATCTCCCAAGCAACTTTTGGTATCAACCACAAGCCACCACGTCAACTCCAAACTGTACACAACTTCATTCATCGCTATTAGGTCGGAACGAGCTTGCACTATGAACAAAGTCTCTGACACCATACTATATTATCCACGAGCATAATCATTTCAACTCCGTCATTGATAAGCGTTCAGTTCAGGATGTGCCCAACAGTCAAAATCATGCATAAACCTCCGCAAGAAAACTACTGTGGTACTGCTGGTATCCGTGGTGCCAGTATATAACAACTGATCATGCTTTCGGAGAGAACTCTCACAGAGAGAACTCTCCTACAATATTTAACCCTGAATCGATAAGTTTATGCTAGACCTATCCTAGGCCAACCAGCATAACTTGCCTTAACCTTTCAATTTCTTGTAAGCACATCCCTTCCCATGTTATTTCGTGGATAGGGCAGTGATATACAAGTTTTGCCGGTGTCTGCCAAAGGTCATGGTCTAGAAAGGCGGAATAACGTCTCCCCAAATTGCACATCACCAACGTGTAAATATCATCAAGTCGCATACAGTACTCCCCACGGGGGATAAAAGTGGCGGTGTAGTGAATATTTTCAAATTGATATCTTTCTTCCAGCATTTATTAAGTTTTTTATAAATATGATTTCAATTTAGAATTTTTTTATCGCTTCCTCTAAGTGTATTAGGATCAAAATGAAGAAAAAAAATTATCCTTTTAAATGCATATCCTAAATATCCTTTTTTAAATAAAAAATTTGAAATAAATTTTGCGGCCTAAACTAAACACAATAAAGTCGAATTTTATTTCAGTCAATATAAAGGCAATGTCAGCTGTTCTTATATCAGAGTTGCAACAAAATACATGTAGCGAAAAAAGTATTAAAATTAAATTAAATTATTAATCAAAACATTATTCTAAATAATAATAATAATAATAACATTTTGAGTTTAAAAAAATTACTGAATTAAAAGCTGAGTCAGCAGTGAAGAATGTTTAAATGTTTCGAACAAAATTTTACAAAAATGTACTTTAATAACAACAAAAAAAAAACACTCCCACTTTTTATAATTTTGTATTTTAATATTCAAAAGAAAAAAATTCTTCACAATAAATTTCTTTTCAGAAATTAAAAGAATACAATCATAACCCTGTGGGAGAGAGGGAAATTTATACATTGTTAAAAAGGATATTCAAGGATACACTCATAAATACGAATATAATCTTCTTAAATTTTTTCCTTTGACGAACTCAAGAAAATAATTTCTGAAAACTCCAGAGATACTCGTTATTGAGTACTTATTTTGTACCGCTAATGCAGCTAAAATATGTTTTACACATATTAATATGAAAAAAAAAATTTTTTTCTTTTAGAGAAGCAGGATTACCAAATGTTGAGTATGTTGCAGGGATATAATACATTACATTTACTTTGTTATACAAACAACTCAGAGCTCCCGTAACGCAATTTATATTTATTATTTTTGTATAAATTGTTTGAAATAATACTGAAGAAAAAACCGAGCAACGGTGTTGTTGTAATGAATCCAGAGCGACGAACACTTATCGCCTGTACCCCGAATTCGTACTCATGCACATGTTAACGTAAAATAAAAATTAGTTTCTGCAACCAGATATCAAAATTATGGCACATCACTATGGAATATTCATTTTCACGCAACCTTATTCCCTTGTAATGTGTTCTTCATTTATGTGTGTTGCAGGATATTGCAAACTTTATTGGTGTGGATTTTTTTTTCATATTTTTTTTATTAAGCTTTAATGGCTTTAATATTTCGCTAAAAAAAATTTCAGCCTCGTCAGACAATATTAAATTTATAAAATAAAATATGTATTCAATTTCAATTTCAAGAGTAAATTAAATATTGCGGTTGTTGCTTCAAGGAAGTAAATTGTTGCCGATGTATTTTTTTAAAATACGAGTATAGACTTTTAATTTCAACGTTGTATTTAATTAAATTTAATGAAAAATGTAATTGATGTGGATCCATAAAACCATTAGCTTTTTTTTTTAAACCAATTAAAGTACACGGTATCCATCGGAAAGGCAGACTAGCCTGTTGTGTCGCCATTTCGGTAAAGATTAGTCGTGACAGTTCATATTTGGGAGTCGTAGAGTAGAGACGTGGTAAATTTATTATGGCAGAGCATTCAATTAAATTAACGTGTTTTAATCTTTAAAGAATTTTATCCAAATTAAACCTTCGATTATTGTGACGATAAGAATGTTAGGACGAAATTTTTGGAAGAAACACCGTGCTAAGAAGACGCACTACTTATCGTGTAGTGAATGATTTCGCAGAAAGATAGGTGCAAGAATGGACAACGAGGTGCTGCCAGATCGGCTGAAAACTATATTCAAAACAATCCATCAACCTCAATTGGAACTTGTGAACAGGTTGGCCTTCAAAGACCCACGTTGCTTACAACTTTGAACAAGGACTTGCATTTCTTGACACAAGACCTTCTTACAAGAGACGATTTATGTACGCTACCATAAAAATGGCAATAGGATGTTACAACTCGCTTATGACAAGTCCGATTTCCATGAAAAAATCATAATGAGTGATGAGGAACATTTTCATTTATATGGGTGTTGGGAAGGCAAAGAGGCCGTACTAGCGATTTCCAGGGGATTTTGAATGAGCACACCTTGTTTATAAAATTATTGAATTTATTTCGCAAAGTAATGCCTGCATTAAAATTCTTTTGGTATGAAAACCACTAGAATCTTAGTTCTTAAAATTATTTCAGTAAAAAATGACTTCTGGGTACAGCGTTTAAGCCAGTATGTAAGTAGAATTCAAATTAAAAATGGCGAAGGCCCAGGGACGCTGCTTGACATTAATTAAGTTTCGTTAAATTTATCAATTCACAATTAGAAAAACTGTATTTTAGCTTAACTACTAAAGGGTTTCCAAATTGTTCTGAAATCAGGGGGATTTTGGGAGTGGCGCTAACAATGGGTATGTGGATAAACAGAATAATCGGTTCTAGGCAATGGGAAACCCTAAAATTATTCATCTGTCACCTTGGTGTGCAATTTGCTCAAAAGGAATCATTGCAATTTACTTCTTCGGAACTGAAGTAATTGGGAAGCCAGATCGCGACATGATAGAAAAGCTTCTAACGCCACAACTGCATGCTTTGAATTTGAATAACATCTGGTTTCAACAAGACGGTGAAACCTCCTTCCACTAGTTATTTCAAGAAATGCTGATGTTGATTGGTGCTCACCGCCGCCTGATTTGACAGCTCAGGCCTTCCTTCTTTTTTGTAGAGATACATGAAAAGCCAGGTTTATGCAAACATACCGGAAAGGCTCGAGCAACTCAAACGGGTTTCCCATTGCCCAGAATCGACTGCATAATGTCAGGTTTCGTAAAACCGTTATCTTCAATACCACCTTAAATTCAATGAAATCGATAGCTTGCAGACTTGGTGGCAATGTGCCCACATGACAATGAGTGCATCGTGTCAGGGATCATCGTTAAACCGTTATTTTCAATACCAAATATTTGTGATGAAAATAATGAAATACCGCCGAAAATGTCCTTAAAAAAGCAGAGGCGGCCATTTACCTGCTATTCTATTCCATACATAACTGCCGACATTAAATAAAAGATTTATCTACATAAGATAAATTATCTTTTATTTCATCAAAAATTATAAACAATCAAAGTGGGATGCCTTGCCGGCGGATATCTCGTGTATTAATTAGTTTTCTTGCCAGTCTCAAGTAAAATGTTGAGTTTCATGCCGATTTTGTTTTGAAAACTTTTTATTTAATTTAAATGTTTGGAAATGTATTTGTATTTTAATGTTTTTACGACGATTTTGTTTTATACTTTTTCAAAATGATGATCAGAAAATTAAATCAAACCAACAATCTAAATATTCTACTCAGATTATTTGGATTGACGCACATTTATTTCATCCGCTGAAGACATGAATCAATTAAATAGAATTTAAATAACAAAAATAAATTAATTGTTGAATTGTAAGTTATTCTACTCAAATGTCACAGTGTCCTGTTCATATATAATTACTTTACAATTAGCATCTATTAGAATTGGCCGACAACATGTCCTTTTCAATTCCATTTATGTCCTTTTCATTTTTTAAACGCTTTGTTTTCAGTTAAGCGCCATTTACTTTTATAGTTCTTTACTTTTATCGGTTCTTTGACAGCAGCAGAGGCAACAACGACAACTGATATCCTGCACTTGGCCGATTAATGCTGTGTTTGCAGTTGTTGTAGCCTGTCAAGGCCATTGGCTGGCGTTATTTCTATTATAAGTGTCTTACACACTCCCAATTCATTTGTTATTTTTCGCGACTAAAGGATGAAAACTTGACAATTCATTTGTGTAGGCTACGCCACGTGAAAAACCATGTCGTTTTACGTCTGTCTGTCCGTTTGTAGCCTTCAGCTGAACAAATAAAACTTCTGCCGCAGGTCATGGCATCAACGAATGACCCGGCCAATGGTTGTGGTAACTTGACTCTTTTTATTTGACATTAAACACACACGTTTGCCCAGTAGATTTACATTTTGTTTGCTTATGAAATCATGGCCCGAGATAACATTTTACTATTTAACTTTGAGTTTTATTGACTCAAAAAATATTTTCCATTATTTGTTTAATTGCGTTTTTACAGCCGCTCTGCTCATAAAAACTTAAATCTTCGTCAAGTTAATTTCCATAAAGTTCATTTGAAAATCAATGAGGTTTGATGCTACACGTGAGTCCAACCGACAAACATATTTAAGCCTTTTTTATTAAAGAGTTGAATATGAAGCAAGCCTAAGCATCAAGTTTTTTCCTGCTTTACATCTGGAATTTCTAAGTTTCAGAATAACTCATTGGAAAGATAACCCAGTCGAGTAACGCCTTAAAGTTATTCAGGCTTATTATGAAAATGGGTGTTCGCATGAAAATTCATATCGTGCCCCTTCGTGATTTTTTCGATCAATTTATTCATCCAAATCTGCATACAGTTCAAAAAATTTGACAAAACCGGGTATGTAGGATATGTGATACGGCAGCCATAGTGTGGCTGTAGAGCCCTCCATTTCAAATCTTCGTCGCGCCCAAGAATTGAGATGATAACGAACTTTCTATGCAACGATTTGGAAGATATGGATATGGATAATATGTGGTTTCAACACTACGGCTCGAAGCAATGGCTCTTTTCAGCGATAAATTCACTGGCCGTGTTATATGAAGTGATGCCCATGACAATTCGCCGCCAAGATCATGAGATTTGACACTGTTGAACTTCTTCCTTTTTGGGGTCATTTGAAAGAAGAGGTGTAAGTGGATAAGCCAGCAACAATTCAAGAGCCAAAGGATGGGATAATTCGCTACATTAATTGCATAGAACCTAAAAGTATGCCTCAGTGTCATCGAAAATTCGAACCATTTGAACCACACAACATCGGCCCTTAAAATTTATATCCTCATTATGCATTGAGAACCAGTTTAGTCTAGTCTACTTCAAGACAACAACACTAAACTGAATTAACATGAATTTTATTATTTCAAAATTATATTTTTATTTCATTTATTATTTGACTCGCTATAGTGGTTCGATTATTGCTGGAATCATGAATGTCAACTGCTGACAAAAGTTGTTGCCAGCTATCTTATATGTATGTATTTTGACATTTGATAAAGCAGAGCATTGCCATTGCTAATTTTATGATAACGGTATTGCCACTTTTTCAAAATGTTTTGCTCAAAGACTTGCGTTCATGTTATAGAGTACTTACGCAGCGCGAACGAGAGTAACGTCCCCGGATTCATATCGATTAAAATTGGTTTGTGGTGCAGATTTGAAAAACTTTATCAAAACCAGCTGGACTATGTTTATGAAATTCTCAATTGATTTTAGAGCATATGAGCGATAAGATAGCAAAGTTTCGTAGTATTTTTTCAGTACTGTTTCGTTGAAACGGTACGCCCTGATGACATTGATTTTAGTACCAAATGAAGTGCAGGCATGCTGAATTCAGCAACCACATAAAAACAAAATTATTAATAAATTTTTTTGTTTGTTGTGTTTAAAAATTCTCAATTGATTGTTAAGGAGGGGGTTACCATTCATTGATATTGTGTTTTTGTTTGTAATGTTTTAGAATTTTCAATTGATTGATCAGCAGGGGTTTCCCCCAAAAATTCATTGACATTTTGCTTTTGTTTTTTAGCATTATTGTTTTATTACTGAGCAGGGGATTCCCCCTCATTCATTGTTATTCTGCCTTTGTTTGATTTGTGTTTTCAAAATCTCAAATGATTGTTGACTATATCGGTACAACGTAACAAGGCTTGAAATTATTAGTCAAGACTGTTTGATAGAAAGTTTACTCACGAGTTTAGTTTTAGCAGCAGCAAAATGCAGGCATCTAGACTCTCTTTACCTCTTAATGTATATATAACATTGAGCTACATTTAACATATCTGTATCCGTATTTACGTTGCGACTAAGTGTTATTATCCTTATCAAAAAGTTTGTTTTAATAAAATCAGGATAATGATTATTATTACTGCAATACAATCCATTAATTTTTGTAAGAAAAGAGAAAAAAAATTTTACCATGCAGTTAAATATTTTCTGCTTATAAATATAGCTCCAGGCTTAAGCATAATTACACTAACTCCTCGATTGACGGTGTACACATTGTTTTTGTTTGAAAAATTTGTGTTAAAATTGTGCTTTGTTTTCAGTGCAGTAACTTTTTTTTTTAATTTCTAATGTTTGTTTGGGCTTTGATGGCACCACTGAAGCCATCAATGCCGCAAAACGAGGTTTTAGTATATTTTATTACAATTAAAAGGGTAGTAAAATTCGAGTTTCATTTAAAAGGAACCGCTGCAGAGTAAGAAAAAGTGTTAAAGATCTGCTATCAGGTCAGCTGCCATAATTGTGAAAAAATAAAATTAAAACGTTCTCCATTTAATTGATTCCATTTCGTTTGAAACGTTTTGTTAATGCTGGTTTGGCATTCATGCGTCGAGCTTACATTCGCTAATTTGCTTCAAATTAATGAAACCCGCTTTTACTTATCGTATTGCCTGTGTTGCGTTAATAAACGAATATTCATATAAAATTAGCTTTTAATTTTTTTTGCATTTGTATTTGTATTTATTTTCTCTTTTTACATTTTTTTTAGCTTTCATTCTTCTTGTCCTCGTACGTGGCCCCATTGACATTAATATGTTTTTTGTACATGGGCATGTTGGCACGTTTGTGGAAAAGTGCGCCTGGTTGCAAACCCTCAGCCGAGTCACGGTAAGTGTGATATCAGTCTTGTGCACTCACAAGTACGGTTTTACGTTTTACGTTTTGCGTTTTCCTTTTCAGTTTCTTTTTGTTTTTATTATTTTTTACTTGAGCAATAAAAATAGTACATGATATCGTACAATCATAATTAACACAGTAGCAAACAAATTACATGCATTAATTATTTACACGATAATTCCTTTGCGCACACAAGCTCCCACACACACACACACACACACACACACATAAACTCGCTCGCTTGCATTTGCACAAATTGAATCATTAAGTTTGCGAAAAGTCATTTGTAATTGGTTTAGTGCGGGTAGGAACGACACAACGGTGTTATCAATAAAAGATCAACGATAGGGAAGTGGGCCGGAGGGTGGTTAGATAAAGCTTATAACGTTTTCTGAGGACAAAAGCAAAACTGCTTACATAGGACGTGTGTGGGTCTATATGGGTTGTTATGAGTTTTTAAAAATAGTGTAGCATACATTCGGGAGTAACAGAAAACAGACGCAAATGATCAGAATCCAAGACATCGGTTTAAGTGACAGTGTAGTCGTGGATTATTTGCCTTTTTAAGAAAATTTAATGATACAATCGCAGTTATAATATTATTTAAAATTCATTAATTAATTATTTAAACTTAATTAATTTTTATTATTAATTGCCAATACAAATTTCCACGGCAAATCTATTCGGTCATTAGCTTGCCACATAAGCCCATCCTTTTATTGGTGTGCATAGCTCCTAGCCTAGAGCAAGCAAACTGCGTACTTCGAGATTCATTACGTCGCTCCCAAAGATATTGCCGATATCGATATTAAGCAAACTGCGTACTTCGAGATTCATTAAGTCGCTCCCAAAGATATTGCCGATATCGATATTAAGAAAACTGCGTACTTCGAGATTCATTACATCGCTTTCAAAGATATTGCCAATATCGATATTACGCAAACCGCTGAACTTTAATTTTTCGTAACAATCGCCATCAGTTCGCAACTGACAGTTTGCTAAAACAATTTTAGCATTAAATGAAGTGGCAGCTACTTACACCGCTGTACCTGTTCAACATTATGACAGCTTTCAAAGTTCAGAAACTCTTATAGCAAAACCTGTTACTTATGTGCGTCCATGTACAGTCTACATCTTATTAACAAATCAATCTTTTAGTCTGTCATAAAAGTGTCGCTGGCATTTAAGGCGAATTAAAATAAAATAAAAATTAAATAAATTAAAAAATAAGGAGTATCAAGCAGAGAGAGACCTGAGTTTGCATCCTCATCCAATGATTTCACTTGTAAATAATTGATAATAGCAGAGATTCGTGGCGTATTCGTGTTCACGTATGACAATCACAGGATTTATAAAAGAATCGCAGTGATAAAAAAAAAATTACTGTGAATTTGCACAAGCAAGTTCTATAAAAGGAAATTTATTTGCGCCTGACTTGAAAAACACTTTTAAATATTATTGCGATTTAGAGGTCTGCGTGAAGTACCTTTTCTGTACTAGTAAAAGACAACACCATATTAAATAACCGAAAAGAAATTTTTTTCGAGCACCTCTAACACCTCTTTGCTTATTAGTATGTAGCAACTATTAGAAAATTGCATACGAGAAGTACTAAATGGTATGAATTATTCGCCATACGAAGGTTAAGGTTAAACGTACTTAAGGTTAAAATATTAATTTTAAAACTTTGAATTACATTTTTACTAAAAATCGATTTCGAGCTCAAGAAAAAATATCCATTTTGAAACCTAATTTTTATTTCAAAAAATATTATTTTGTTAAAATGAAATTTCGAAAAATATTTTTTTTTTTTTTTGCAAACTTTAAAAGAAGACTTTCTTTTTAATTAAAAATATTTATAAATTCAGAAATGTATAAAATGTAATTCATATCTACTTCTCTCTGTGTATATCTCTCTCTCTCTCCCTTTCACCCTTTGTCTCATGTGACCTGTCAATGGCGATCATTTCAATGGATGGAAATGTGACTGAACGATTAAATCGGATGGATGACATGTTGCTTTCGTCTTATTGGCTTCTTCCTTTTTATTTGATTTAACCAATTTCCAATCTTAACAAAAAACAATTCTTGGAAATAAACAGGAAAGGAAAACGACGGGTAACTCGTATGGTGGTTGTCGTTGTGTTGGCCTTTGCAATCTGCTGGCTACCAATACATGTAAGTATTCAATAAGCAAAATACTGACAAGACTGTTGGATCATATATATACAGTGGCCAATTGGCAGTGAGCCTTGGGATATTTCTGTTTGAGTATGACACATAAGCTTGCTTTGGTGTGAAATTGAATGAAAGTTTACCATAAGTACTTTCTATTAAATAACAATTGAAGGGTAATTTTTAAAGATTATATTTGAAATCGTTTTAAATGTATTTTCTAAGTCCTTTAAGTGCCAATTACTGAGAGTTTACATTTGCTAAAGGTGCTTTCTGAATAGGAGCTTGTTTTAGAAAGTACTTTTTAAAAAGGTGTCTTTTAAACGTGAACCCTTTTTATAAGGTACATTTAAAAAGGTTTTTAAAAAGGTACTATTTTAAAATAACATTTTTTAAGTGATAAATTTGTCATATTTACTTTTTTAAAAAGGACGTTCTTCAAAAATATTTTTTCGAAAACTAATTTTAGGAAAAATGTTTTTGCAACCAATATATTCCACAAAGATAATTTTGCAAAAAAAAAAAAATTCCTAAAAGTTCCTTTTGGATTTAATAATTTCTGAAAAATATCGTTTTAAAACATATTTTCTAAGCCGATATTTTTAACAATATTTTTATCTCGTCATTGGTTCGTTTTCCGTAAAAAGGAGATTAAATGGAACTTTTGAAAGAAATACTTTCTTCTTATATATAAAAAAATTAAGTTTTCAAAAGGAAATTTATTAACTATTATTTACTTTTTTAAAAGTACTTTTTTAAAAAGTACTTTATAAAGTACATTTTTACACGACATTTTTACATGTTAGATTTTTATAATTATTTCAAAAAATAAATTTGCTTTTTCAGATAAAGTACTTTTTTAAAATATTTTTTTTTAAAACGATAGTTCAAAAGTACTTTTACGGAACTTGTTGATAGTATCAAGTTCCCTAAAGTAAAATACTTTTTAAGTATCTTCTAATATGTAATTACTTTTAAATAAGAAACTTTGCTAAATGCTAAATTTTTTAAGTTACTTCTTAAAATTACCCTTTTAGGTAGTAGTTTTCTGAAAGTCCTTTTCAAAAAGTACTTTTTCAAAAATGTTGTTTTTAAGACGATAATTCGGCTCAAAAATATATTTCAAAAAACACTTTCAATACAGTAAATGTCTTTGAAATGAAATAATTTAATTCTATAGTGAGATGCATTTGCTCCTCACTGTAATTATGTATGTACTCGTATGTACAATTCCCAACTGGTATTTGAAGGAATCACATATTAATATTAACTTTTACATGATAAGCTTATTTTTCTTGCTCTCTTCAACAAGCAAATTATACTTCTTAAAAAAGCAAACATGTCAGGATAGTCGTGTCTACTTGAGGGCAAGCATTGTAAGACTGTCTGTACAGGCTGGACTGGCTTAAAGTTGTACAATTTCAGAAATCCTTCTCTTTAATATAAACAATTTACAAGCTCTCATAATATTCAGGCAGCAGTCTGTATGGCGCTCATACATGTGTGTCATCAAGATATATTTATATGACTGTATTTATGTACGATTATTTGGATCTATCGTCTTGCAGTTGCTCCATTAATGTTTCTGTGTATGTGTATATGTGTGGGTGTGTGCTTTTGTCTCTTTTTACGTTCACCAACCAACTGTAATGCGATAAATCGAAAATTCCTTTGAATGTGATGTATACAATCACAATCTGGATATCATGCCTGTATTCCTCGCGGTATCGAATAAAGGCAAACACGCACGGCCAAGCACATGCCCTCCCACATAGCCCCCCATACATACGCATTTATTCATCTATGGGAACGTAGATTAGTAAACACACAGTTTACATTTTAATGCTGTGCTACAATCACGTATTAGGATTTCCATTCAACGCTTTGAAATGTGTAATAAAAATATTTTTTTCCCCCGTTAAATGGTAATTCTCTGAAAATGCAAAGGATAATATAATATTTTGGCTGATGTTTTCAGGAATAAGTGATGTGATATTGATAATTTCATTAAGTATTAATATTGTGCTTATTAAACGGATAATAATTATATATTATTAGAAAAGGGAAATAAAAATTATTTCCCAAAATTTATCCTTAAATAAAGCGAATTGGCCAAAGGACTTCAAGATGTAGTAATTGTGCAAAATTTTATTTACGCAATATATAATTTATGTAAAAGGTAAATTTAAAGTGAAATTCTTATTATACATAAAAAGTACTCTCCTAAAAGTTACCTTAGAAAGATGTACTTTTTAAAAAAAGTACTTTTTTTAAAATTGTACTGGTATTTGAGGGGGATTACTTTGAAAGCGACAAGATGAATAAATAAATACTTGGAAAAATCTTGGGGGAAAAATAACGGTTTCTTTATGACCACACCTCGTACTTCTCAAAAAAGTACTCTTATAACTAGAAAAAATTTGCTAAACAAAAGTACGTTTTTCCATATGTTCTATAATAACATATATATGCTCTATAAAAAGAGTGCTAGCCGATGATCTCAGCAGACTTATTCATATAATTGTAATATTAAGTAAAAAAATAAATAAAACTAACTTTCCAGAAAAGTACTTTTTAGAGAGTACTTTTCCGAAAAGTATCTATCATTTGAAAAATCATTACATTTTGCAAAAAAAAGTCACTTTAAAGAAAACTCTTTTAAAAATGTACCTATTAACTATTCGTAATTTTCAAAAATTAACGTTTTAAAAGTACAAACGTACTTTAACAAAAGTACTTTCCAAAATAAAAGCGTTCTATAGGAGCCATTTTAAAAAGTAAAAAATATAATTAAAATGTAAAAGAAAATGAAAAGAAGATGCTAAAAGCTTAACCTGGCATTTACTTTCCAAAAGCAATCTTTTAAAAAGTACCTCTTAATAGAAACTATTTTTAGAAAAAAGTATTTTTTTAACAGCCTCTTTTTAAATTTTATATCGCAAAAATCTACTTTTCAGAAAAACGCGCCTTACTTGGCTACTTTTTAAGCTTTATCTCCCAAATAAAGTATTTTAAATAATTATCTTTTAAAAAGGTACTATTTGAAATTTTTTTTTTTATAAAAAAAGTACCAATTAAAAGTTGTTCTCAAAAATACTTTTAAAATCGTAGAAATATTTAAAAAACTACTTTTTCTACTTTTAAAGAAGTTGTTTTAAAAAAAATAATTAGAGAAAAAAGTACCATGAAAAAACGTCTAACTTAAAAGGAGAATTTTATATGGAAAATTTATGTACTTCTATTAAGAGATATTGTTTCTTTAACAACTGCAAATAATATATTTGATAAGTAGTTTTCATACTTCTAAATGATGCAGTTTAAACTTTTTTATGTTGAGTCCTTTTAACTGACCAAGTCTATTCGAGAAATAGAATCAATGGAAGCACAAGTAACATAAATGATATAAAACAGGCGTGTAACAACAAGGAGACAGTGGAATATGAAATTAAATTAATGTTGAAAATCAAATAATATGCATAAAAGTACTTAAAGGACGACTGTAGAGACAGGCAAACAAGAACACACAGGAAGGAAAAGTTTAAAACTGAGAACTCCGGCCAAGCACTCATCACGTAGCAAAAGAGGTGAAGGAGGCGTACAACAACTCACGAACATATTCAGACAAGTTGGAAAAGAAAAGAAGAGACCTTCATACTCTCCATAGACCTGCACAGATATGTTTTGCAAATAATTTCTTTTTGCAAAAAGAGGTCGAAGTTCACGACCTAGTGACATTCTCTAAACATTCCCACAATTGATACAAAAATTTGTCTGATATAGATCATAATACAACGATCGGTCTGAACACTATCTGAAAACAGTTATATTGAATTTTATATATGGGAGATTTTTTAAAATTGTCCTTTTTATTATATTTTTCATTTTAGCAATTATTATTTTATTCATTTTAGCATTATATATTATTATTTACATGCGGATTTCTTTTCGTATTATATTGCCGACGATTTTTCAATTCAACGATTTTTTCTATTTTCGCGGTTTTTACAACTATGCGATATTTGCATTTTACAGATTTTTTTATTTTTTCCCCCTGATTGCCTTTTTCCTATTTAATGCTAATAATTGTTTATGATTTTAATGACTTATCAATTTAGACGATTTTTTAACTTCGACGATTTTTTTTTTAATTTCTACATTTAAATAAACTACTGTTACGAGTGTTGGGTGTTCTTACATAACAATTAAGCACAAAAAATATTTCTCAAATCTTCTTAACCCATTTTAAAAATGAGCTCATATAATCGACCTTAACTCGCTTACGATTTATAAATTACCAACTTTAATGAGCTTTTCGTTTTACTCTGGCTTGGAAAGTTTCATTTAAAACAGCCAACTTAAGGCTAATAAAATAGCACTTGAACTTTCACACTTAAGTCGCCTTATCAGCTTTATTTATTGCTGCTGTGCAGCATCTTCCTAGCAAAGTGGCTTTTTTGCTTCACCAACTGCAGGATCTTGTAAGGATGCTGCTGTTTCAAAGAATAATTAAATTTTCCATTAAAGCAAATTATGTAGTGGTTGCGAAAAATTATAAATTACAATCCTTATCTGGCACCGAACAAGAGTACAATTATTATGCATACCACTAGTACACTACACTTGTAGGCATGTTAAATATGCCAACAACAACAAGGGCGGCATATATACATTATAAACATTATTCTGTTATTGTTTTATTAATTTTAATAATTTTTCAATAAAAGCCTTTCAAATTTCAGTCATTTACATGTAGGCAGAAGCAGCCTTCACAAAACAAAAAAAAAAAAAAACATTTTGTAGCCCAGTGTAAGTGACCACAGAAACTTTGGAAAGGAACAACTAAAAATTGGGAAAATTATTAAAATTTGTGCCGACATTATAGAAGGGAAAATACAACAGATGTCAATGCAATGACAAACAAGAAAAAAGAGAGAGAGAGATAGAGAGAGGGAAATTTGAAACAATATTAGGAAATTTTGGAATAATACTTGTATAAGACTAATGGTTGCTTTCAAACTGAATATGGATGAACATTAAAAATTTTAAAAACTAATAAAAATAATTTTCTAATTTCTCTTATTTTCCTTTCAAAGTTTTGAAAAACAATAAATTTTTTTTTGAATAAACAAGTCCGAAGAATTAGAGTTCTAATCGCAGTGAAAGGGTAACTTTTTATTACTCTTATTATAATTATTATTGTTATTATTAACAACACCCCTCACCTTAAAAAGTGGCAGAATATAAAGGTTTTGTAGGGGTATGGTAAAAAATTGGAAGTTTATTGAGGTTTGTCCGTCTGTCCATTTGTCTGTCCATGCAAATAAGGCTTAAATTTTGCTTCAACTTAATTAAAGTTTACTTCAATGCAATTTAATTATAGTGTGAAAAAAAGGTTCTTTTACACAAGCAAAAACTAATAATTAGGGATATTTTATACCAAATAATCTGAAATTCATACAATATAGAAACTTGAGCTGCCTTAGATCACATGTTTGCATTCGGTTTCTCAAATTGGGAACTTTAGGGTAACAGGGAAATTCTTTCACAAAATTTTATAGTACTTGTTAAAAATTAATAAAAAGAGGGAATTTTAAAAATTTCCCATTTAGAGAGAGATGCAATACAATTAATTGCAAAAATAATTTTTATACCCGATTACTGCCCTTCTCGTGCTTATAAGTTAACGCCTCTAGATTATTTGTTTAATGTGAGGACAGTGTAAAATAATGTAATTAGGCCGATGAACTAGCAACTCTGGAGCAATGGAAGCCAATATTCAGCAAACCATTAACCTCATACCTCATAAATTATTAAAAAGAGGGAATCTTAAAAATTTCCCATTTAGAGAGAGATGCAATACAATTAATTGCAAAAATAATTTTTATACCCGATTACTGCCCTTCTCGTGCTTATGAATTAACGCCTCTAGATTATTTATTTCATGAGGCCGTGTAAAATAATGTAATTAGGCCGATGAACCAGCAACTCTGGAGCAATGGAAGCCAATATTCCAGATTTATTGGAAAGAAATCATTCGAAAACAACTCGAATGTAAAAATAGATGCCAACTTTTACCATTCGACATCACTCCAGTCATCATGATAGAAAATATATGTTAATTTTCTCAATCCTCTTCCAGGACTTATAAATTTAGATACTTTCTCATAATTTAATTTGTTGAAAAATAAACAAAAATATCGTTATAATTCACGAAGGGATTTAAATTCTAAGGCGACAAGCTTTTTACTCAAATTCTTTTTATTTAAATATTTTATACATTTTGTGTTCTCGAATTAGTAAATTCGTATAAGATAAAACGAGACGTATGAAATATTTATTTCTTGCAAACATTCATAATATTTTTTCATAACAACCGTAAAAGGATAACAATAAATTATAGTGAGAAAAATCTGTTTTGTTTGCGAGACGTTTGCATTGCCGACAAAAGACAGTGAGGACACACAAAATCGTCTTGTAAGATTCCAAGTAACATTCAGTCTATAGTATTTGGATCCTTTTTATTACAAAGTTGTCTTAAGACTAACTAAATAATAAATTTTATTTTTCTTTATATTTCGTTTTCTTTCATATTTTTTTTTTTTTTTTTTTATTTTTCTTAATGTCGTCCTGTTTTAGGTCATACTGGTGCTGAAGGCATTCAATTTATACGGCAGTTCACATGTGACGGTTATTATACAAATTATTTCTCATGTTCTCGCCTACACAAACTCCTGCATTAATCCTATTTTATATGCGTTTCTGTCAGACAACTTTCGCAAGGCATTCAGAAAGGTAAGAATTGTTTTAGAAATATTTATATCAGCAAGGAAAAACAGCCTTGAACAGATGAACTCATTTAAAATGTAAAAACAAATTGTACGCAATTGCAATTAATTTAATGACTTTCCATGTTTTATTAGATTTTGTGTTTAAGTTCTGTGTTTTATTTTTGTTTCTTGTTTTTTGTTTTTTTCTTTTTCTCAGATTGTCTGGTGTGGTAGTCCTCCCCCCATTATAACAAATCAACAAGTTACTAAAACAACGCGCACAGCAACCGGAAACGGCACTTCAAACATTGATATGCTGTAGACAAGCAAACAACAACAAAAACAGCAACAACGGAACCAACAACCAACCGCAAGTAACTACAACAATAACAATAACTTCAATAGCACTGACTACAATATAGGATGACTACGTATGATATCCACGAGGACGAGTACGAGGAGGATAAGAGCGAGTACAAGGACTAGAACAAGGACAATTAGAAAGCAAGTTTGCTGTTGAGCAAATAACATTGAATTGTATTTCAGCTCGGCGAAAGGAGAATAGTCATAAAAAAGGATACAAGGTGTGTACACAGCATGGATATGACAAGCTGCAACACACAACTAAACAACTACACAGTAACATTAAAAAAGTTGTGATATGAAACAGCAGTCAGTAGTGTTTGAAAAACTCTGTGAGGGAGTGTGTATGTGCATGTGTGTGCGTGTGTTATTATGTCTCAACTAGTCTTTATTATTTAGGCATTTCATAAGGTGTAGTATCATAAGGTAACTTCACTACATAATAGCATTTCAATATTTAATAACTCAAAGTTATAGCTACTTGACAAGTAAGCTGATAATTAGCAAGCAAGCATTCACTTTTCGGCCAAAAATTATGTTGAAACGAAGCCTTAGACATAAAAAGCAAAGCAATAAAAGACTATTTTGTAGTAAAACAGGCCTGATATTGGGGAATCAGCTGATTTTGTTTACATTTTCAAATCAGTAAGAAATAGATATATTTATATTGTGAGAAGGGAATTAAGAATGCATGAGAGCAGTATAAAATGATTGTTCATTTACTTGTTTAATGCCTCTACTAATTCTACTTATGAATTCCATAAAGGTCATGCTGCACTATCCTACATAGATGTACTAGCCATTCAAACAAAAATCTGATGTGATGCTATACTAGTTTAAAAAAATCGTTTCAGAACAGCGTTAAAGGTGCCACACTTTTACGCCAAAAATTATAGAAAAAATTTCTTATCCAGCTTTATGTCCTACATGCAACTCTGAGCGTATGGAAATTATAATTTTATTAATTTTTAATACACACTATCAGAGTTTCCAAGTAGACAAATTGTACGCTTGTGTAAGATAGTGAATTGTAACGGTCACGTTTGGATTTCGCTATGTGAAGTTCACATACTTTAGCTTCTTTTGATAGATTCCGCTTGCAGCTCATTGCTAGTTTTTTTGTGAGGGCACTACTTATTTATTGCTCTGCCACAGGATCAATTATGAAAATACTGCATGGCGTATTTCTGATGCAGCAGAAAAAAACTATTGCAGCATTTTGAGAATTGTTTCCAGTATACTATATTTTGTGCTACTTAAGTTCCAGTTCTATCATTAGATATGCCTTGAGTGGCACTGCTTTGAATTTACGGGTTTTAAAAAAATATATAAAACAATTCATTACTTATTTGCACTCCTTTTTTTTTTTTTTTTTTTTTTGTTTGATAAATTATTTCAAATTTTTTATCAACTATTCCCAGTGTGAAAAACAAATCCATGAACAATAAAAAGTATGTATTCCCACGAAGCACAGCGGCTGTGTATACAATGCTTTGTAAATAAATTCAATTACATTTCATTGTGCTGTTATTTGTTTTTCCAGTAATTTAATATTAAATAAGGACAACGCCAGCACAACCACCAGGAGAATGACTCATACTACGCTCATACGTCTGCCTAACAACGTCCACCCAGGCGACTGCTGTTAATTACAGCAAACAGAATACAAGAAACCCAATTGAAACTACGGACACCGACCAAAAGACATATTTTATTACAGACTAAGATGGGCTGGCCAATCATGAGGTTGCTTTAAATTTTCCGCAACTCAACATGAGTGCCAGAAATTTAAATTTTAAATACGACTCGTTACGGTTTCTTTTGACTACCGGCCAACCACTAAGTTGAATCATAGATGTAGTTAAAATTAAATGAAATTATATATTCCTAAAATGTATTTGTATAAAGTTAATGAAAAGATAATTAATAAAAAATAGAAATAAAGAATGAATACTTTTAAGTTTTTTGTTCCACTTGTAACACTTTTCATTACTTCTGCTAATTGATTGAATTTTCGAACAATTTACAAAGTGTACCAGTTTAATAAAAATATATTTATAAGAAATACAATAAAAATAAAAATATAAATGAAATAATTTTAAGTATAAATAAGACAAGTAAATGCAATTGATTTTAGCATTTGGCCAGCCATTAACTTACAATAGACAATTTTAAATTGTTTTGTGATAAAATGGTAGAGAATTAATTAAATATAAAAACACAACTTACCAATTAAATGAAGATAAAAGCTGTTAAATAAAAAAATAAAAAAACATTTTTTAGTCCAACACAAATATTTAAATAAAAAACTAAATATTTTTTCAATAAGAATGTTTTCATAATTATTAAATTGTAAATAATAAAATAAAAGATTATTAATTAAAGACTTTGAAAAAAGTCTAATAAGTCTGTTTAATTGAAATTAAAAAAAAAAAAATAATTTTATAAAACCAAAAAAAAACCAATAAAAGATGATGATGACAGTCATTTTTAAAAGCAGGCTTAGTATTCTTTGTTAATTAAAACCATTTCATATAATTAAATTTAAAAAATACAAAAAAAGTTGCTTTAAAATTTATATGGTTTATAAACAAGTTGGTTTCTATACAATTAAATTCAAGATAATTAACTGCTGCACAGTGGAGTCCATTTAATTAAGTTTGAGGCGCTAATGAGCTAAATTTAAGTTCTCAATAGTCAATATCATAATAAGAACTTATATTTGATTGACCTGGTAAATAATAAGGAAAAGGATTTTCTTTGTCCTCTCTTTATGCAGCCGCCTATAGATATGCTACAAAAAAAAAAAATTTCACATCAGTGGCAATATTTCCCAAAAAGTAAACAGTAAGAAAATTAAAATAATACATAATAGTATTAAGTTTTCAAGAAAAAAATAAACATTTATAAAAAAAAAATTCTATGTAATGGAAAAAAAGAAGCCTCAATAAATAAATAACTAACTAAACTAAACAGTGAGAAGCAAAATTTGCGGCATCTGGTTGCCTGCATTTGTTTTCGCAAGCAACACACTCACACTTTTCAATACTTTTCAATTACACAAAAGAAAAAGAGGAGGAAAAAGAGGAAGAGGAAGAGAAAGAAAATCTGTTTTCACATTTACAATACCTGTAAATATCTTTGATTCAAAAATAAATATTCTCTTCTTCTGGAACAAATACTTTCTCTTTCTCAGACAAGATGAAATGGTACCACTTTCAGATAATTTTTACGTACCCCCGACCTGCACTTGCATTGTCTACATCCTGAACTGTAACTCGCTTCAATTCAAGACCACAGTTTGGACTATATTAATAGTGTATTTAAGGGAAAATGTCTTATAATTTTACAACTGTTCTCAAAATAGTTTTGCCAATAAAATATATCCAGATGTTGTAATATTAAATAAAATAAAAAAAAAATAATAATAATCTCTTCTTAAATTTAGCGAAAATGCTTTAATTTTCCAAACTGTAACCAGTTAATAAAATCGCTTTCCAGTAAAAAAAAAGAGACTATATTTTTGAAAATAAACTGTTCCCATGTCATGCTCAATGAACGAAAACAAATCTCAAATATATTCTTAAGAGAGCAATTGGGAACACATATTAAAATCAAAAAGCAGTGTACCAAAAAGAAAAATAGTGAAACGAACATTATATATATTTTTTTTAAAACAATGTTTACTAATTTTTTTTTTTGTCAAAGCAAATAATCTCAAGCTTGTAGAATACCCAGGAACATACTGTTCCCATTTTGAATTTACTAACTTTGAGGAAATAGCCATTTCCATTTTAAAAAAGGGGGTACTCAGTCAGTGAAATAACTTTTAGTTAAAACTGATCCCATCTTAAAAAAATTCTTCGAAAACTGTTCTCAGTAAAAAATAAATAAATTCCAATATTATTATGATTCCAAATAAACATTAAACAGTTGGGAAAACGCTGCTCATATTATTTTTATAAGACTGTTCCCAAAAAAAACGGTTCTAAAACATGTTCTAAAAATTCCATCTAATTAACTTTGCATTTTTTTTATTTACAGAGACTTTCAGACTTTCAGACTTCAGCTGTTCTCAGTACTTTTTTTCAACTTCAGTTTTGACTAAATTTTTTGTCATTCTCCTAAAGAATGTTCCCATTCCAGTTAATTTTATTACTTGAGGTGGTACTGCTGTTAGACTCACAAGGCCGTACTCAATTTAAAACTTTCTATTTTTTTGTAGAACAAAATAAATCTTATAAATTCACTATACTTTTTCGTAATTCACAGCAGAAAACTGTTCTCAGTCTCGCAGTAACGCAAGGCAGGCAACTGATTACAAATTGCTTCGGATTCTATTTAAGTTTCTCTTAATTTAGTTTTTTATATCTAAATATTACTGGCAAAATTATACATTTCGGTCTCACAAGAAACATTAAAGTTATATTAAACTACTAGGCTTCTCGTATTCTATTTTCTGACCCCAACTGAATTTGTTAATAGTTACCATATATTCGAACCAAATCCTTTTCAATATTAAAGTAAAAAACTACAGCCTGATTGCCAAAAGCGATATTGTTATAAAATAGTCTCACTAGAAATTATGCCGTTGGGAGCCAACTTTAACTTCTGTTCTCAGTTGCTTCATTGTGATTTATTCCTATTTTTGTAAATGCAGTTAGAATTTTGTTACCTTAAAGCTCTTAAAATCATTGCAAAACAATTGCCGAGACGTTATCTTAAATGAGCCCTAAAAGAAAAACGTCAAGCAAATCAAATTGCACGATTTTAATGGCTTTAAACCACACTGTTTACTTCTAATAGAGAAACAGCTGTTAATTTGACAGGTGTAAAATGGTGAGATATTTCAAATGTAAAAAATAAGAGTACTTCTGCCGCAGCTTTTAAAAAATGTCAAACGTCACATCAATTTAAAATATTTAACAAAATAATTAATAAATCAATTTTAAAATCTAGAGAAACCATATAAAAGTACGAGACCTCTCATATGGCAGCCATTGGAAATGGAATTTTATAAAAAAAAAAAACAAGAAAATTATAAATCAATGGATTAAGTCCTCAGAGCCAAATTATACCATGTGAAATTGTTTTAAAATATGTTTTATTTTCGATACAAAAAACGCACAGTGGGGCAAAACAAGAAAAAAACTGCTTAAACTGCTATGCAAATCATACTTTTTAAACGGAAAATTTCTATGCTTTCTTCCCTTTTTTTGCAATAATTTCCCCATAGTGCAATGAGTAATCACTCGTTACAAGTATGAAGTGATTCATTTGGAGGTGCTTTTCAGGTTCAACAACAAACGAAATTTCTCCACTAGAGAAGAATGAGACTTAGGCAGAGGGTAAGCACTTGCACATTGAAGTTATAATTTAAGACTTCTCGTATTCTATTTTCTCCTGTCAACTGTATTTGCTAAGAGTTTCAAGATTAAGTTGCCAAATTGATGTTGTTATAAAGCAGTTCCATTGGAAATTAAACTTTTATCTCTGTAGGCAGTTAATTCATTGTGCTCATAAAAGGACTGTTTCGGTATGCAGGTTCGAGTGTGTCGTTGGCTGAACTAATTAACAAAGTTCGTTGACTTGAAATGTCTAAGGTCGTGGATAGAATCCCTAATTCCATTGGCAATCATAAAGAAAGAAAACATTTTGAAGAAATTGTCTAAAGTGTTTTAATATATCACTTGTAAGAGGCGAAATCACGATCACTAGCACCTAATCATTACGTATTAACATACATCTCAGCATATACGTCCTTCGCCGCTTCCTCTTTGACAGTATTTCATCGATGAAATAAAAACAAATAATAAAATGCTAACAAAAACACTAGTTCGCTGCAAAAAGAAAAAGTAATGGGCCTTCTTAGTAATGCATTGCGTGCCTGGCACGTGGCTATACCCCTAGTGCATGACCTCATGACCTCATAAGCTTCTAATTGCTCGTATTAAAAGTGATTGTGGGAGTAATCGCTACCACTAGTTATAGAACTGAATAAACCAATGCCAATGGTAAATCCCCCATGGAGCCGATATTGAAACACGCTTTCCAGAAGTTTTCTACCGGTCGGCAAAAATTATAGACAAGTTTATTCCATTTAACTTGATCATGCGAAACATTACTTTTAAGCAGAGACCTTGGAACCCTTCAATATTTTTGCCTATAATAAATCTACTCATTATATCGAACGTTTGCATAAGTCGGAAAGGTGTTCAGAAGTTGGAGAAAGCAACATGGGATAAAGACAGAACTATAAGAACAAAACTATAATCTATAATGCAGTGTTTCGTAATAAATCACAAATGAAATTATTCATTTATTTTTTTTCCTTTTCTTAGAAAAAGAGTACCTTCAAATGAATCACCCTTTAGTTACCAAAATCTATTGCACTTGTAACAACATTAACTAAAAAACTGTTTCAAGTTGAATGAAGTTCGGTGTCAGCTTTGGAATCGTTCTATTCCATGCATGCTTACAAAAAAGGAAATAGAGATGAGAGAGCGAGTAATCTCCGACATAAAGCACACTGTTGCACAGCATTTAAATGCGTAATTTAAGGCTTTTGTCCTTTTTTGAAATGGCTTGAAATACTCGAGTGTTAAATGTTTTCTTTTTTTTTTTTTTTTTGTTTGAAAACAAATACAAAATAGTTTTCCTTTTGCATTCTGCAGATATTTTGTTCAGTTTTATATAACAACATAACAAAACAAAAAAAGATAAAGATATAGAGGGTGAGAGGAAGGGTGAGGAAGAGCAAGGCTGCCAGAGAGGTGTAATGGAAAAAAAAATACATTTTAAATGCAGTTGAATAAAATGAGCATTCCGACAACTAAATGTATTAAAATTATAAACAGAAGAATACAAAACAAAACAAAAAGTACCATCGAAAGCAGAAAACTAAGTGAATGAAAAATGGGGGAGGGGGTGTTGGCGAAAAACATAAAAAAAATATCGCACTTAATTCATTGTAAAGTAAAACCCATGTTTAAATGTAAATTAGTATCTAAACGAAAAAAGGAAAACTTATGCTAAGCTTTTTTTTAAAAAAAACAGTGGTAACATAAAGTAAATAAATACTAAAAAGGATTTGTAAGGACATCAACACGAAATACAACAGAACTAAATTGCTAAAAACACTTGAATTAAATTTATAAAATTATTTTAAATGAAATTTCGAAATAGCAGAGAATTAAATGAATAAAATTTTAAATCAGTTAATGTAAAAAAAAGCAGCATTAATTATAAATGATTAAAATAAAAAAGAAAAACAAACAAAAAAAAATGACAAGAAGTGTTTTAATGGGCTGGCAACACTTTATGCAAGAAATTAAGCAAAACAGTGTTGTGATAGTACGAATGCAGAAAGGAAATATTAGTGATCACCAAGGGAATTATGTACTGCCTAATGCATAATGGGCAGCGTACTAAACCGGACGTAGCAGGTTCGATTCCTACAAACACCTTGTTGTGTTTTCAAGCGGAGAAGCCGAAAGCTTTGCAAGTTTACTTGGTTAACAAACCCTCCAAAAAAAAAAAAAAAAATAGTCTAAATAGTCAACGAAAAATGGAGAAGAAAAAGTAAAGGGTGTTTCAAAATTAATGCTAGACTGCTACTGGTGCTCAACAACGCGAGATGGATAATGCTCATGCGGCCAATGTGTAGTTTAAACGACGGGGGGCATCCCACGAAGCAAAGCAATTACTGCGGGAGATATTGCCTCTCGTTTGCTTTTGTTCTTGGCATTTAACATCATTAGATTTCCTTTACAGGTTTATTGAAAATCCCTGATGGATGTCAACAAGTCCCCAAAGAACATATTGAATAGTTCATCAATGCAATTCAACCAAATTTATGGAAAATGGTCGTATGGTATATTCATCCTCCCCATACATACATGCCAATGTGTTGTTCCAACATTCCTTAATATTTGTGTAGGTGCGAACTGAGTATGCGTAGTCGTCATGTATAGCCCACTACATCCGCGAGAGGGCCTGTATGCACAGCCAACTCAAATTAACTATTTTTAGCCATATTTAATTCTTGTGTGAGCGTAGAATCGGAAATAGCGAACGGACAGTAGTGTTAGTTGATTACTTTGCTAATAATTCATTTACGTGCACATATTAATAAAACAAACTATCAAAGTAACAAAATAATTACAAGCAGTGGAAATTGCCTTTTAAGACTTTTATCCTGACCATCAATACTATTTGGACACCCATTCCTTATGGAAGACAACGAAAAGGTTGTGAAAAATATACTCGATTATACAGCCAACATCAGGACACTCCGCCCTCGTTGTTGACAAAATATTTTTTAAATTTTAATTAAACATGAATTCCAGCTAGAGATTGTAATTGATATTCGTTTCGAAATTAGTGAGCGGAGAAGACATCAAGCAGTTAACCTTTCATGCTTCTCGTCCGCAATTGAAATACACAATAATAATAAAAAATAATTTAAAACTTATTTGAACGAACACGAACACAAATGAATTTTTCATTTTATTATGGCTACGTTGTGGCCAACAAATGCAATCAAACAATTGGATTGAACTGGTCATACAAATTATTTGACTTTAAATCGAAAAGTGTCAGGACAGCAGCCTCATAAAAGCTGGAAAAGGTATTTCAAATATTTGCCAGCTGTGTGGCAGCCACAAATATTTGACCTTGTGAGTGTAAATGTGTGTGAAGTTAAATACCGAAATTTATATGCTTTAGCGGACTTCTGTTAACGTGATAACATAACTCTGTTGGAGTTGTTAATTCGGGCAGTGAAAATTCCAAATGGAATTATTAGTATGTCACCGCAATGAAGACATATTACGAAGTTCAATGGATTTTTCATATAACAATGCCTACATAGACTGCCACACAATTGCCTAAGAAATACCACACAATTGACGTTGTATAACAAATAAATATATAAAAACTCAAGTCTTGGTACGTGTCTCTAATGGTGTCTGGTATTTTTGCAAAATACTTGGAGAAGTTCATTGGCCCTTCTATTTTTTTTTTTATTTCATAAAAAAAAGGGTCAACAATTCCATTTAGAATGTATACTTGCCTGAATTTACCAGTCTAACAGAGTTATGTTATCACGACAACATAAGTCTGTTAAATAGTATGGTTTGTGTCCGGGATTATAGTTTTGAAATTTAACTTCACACACATTATTTGCTGGCATGCATATGTAGACTCTTTCAGAAAAAAAAAAAAATAAAGACTAGAAAAGAAATGATGCGGGCAAAGAATTTTAAAGGATTTCAGAACAGTTTTGCTTTTCAGAATCAGTATAGTTTTTAAGTAATCAAATTTTATAGGGTTACCATGGATTTCAAAGTATTAAATAATAATTTTTGATAATCGATTACATAGAATGGAAGCTGTTTACAGAAATCGATACACATTAGAAAAACTAAAAGTATTTTTAAAGTAAAATAATTCTTAAAACTGATAAAAGGAATTCGACAGTTGCCTTCAGGAATGATTAATGATTTTAATTTAATACCAGTATATCTTTTCCAAACATACATATTGTGGCACCGCAACAGAAATGCCGACGTAAGACAGACGGGCGGATAAAGCTCAATGCACTTCCCTTCTTATTTGCATCTATAGTATATATATTTTATAGGTTCACAAACTAATAATTAAAAATTTTGCATCCCTATACAAAGCCTTTATATACCCTTCCATCCTTTTTGAAGGAGAAGGATATAAAAATCACAAATCTGAACCAAATTTATTTATATCATAAAAAAATTATTTTTTTTAATTTTGCAATTTAAAATTAATTTTTTACGTAAAACTAAGAAAAAAAATATTAATTAAATGATAATGAACTCGGGAGAGAGAATCTGTGAAATATTTAAACTCATCTAAATCGAAAAACCTAAAATAATGTCTCAGCACCTGATGGAAAGAGACAACAGCAAATAAAGATGTAATTCATACATCAGACCGTTTCCATAGCTTACAAAAATAAACTTTTGTACGACTACAGACTCTTTACGTTTGGCTATGGTGGCTTGTGGCTTAAGTTGTTACCTTAAGGATTGTGTTGGCGCTGTTATTTTTATTCATTATTGTTTGCGTACGTAAATAGTATTACTTCATTAGTTGTCCAAGAGAGAACAAATAGAGTTTTATTAAGGCCACAATATATGGATTAGTTTGCTGGTAAAGTGTTGGCGTTAACGAGGGGTGTGTGTGCAAAACATTTTACTATACGAAAATCTAAAATAAAATTCAAATTTTTGTGAAATTAAATATTATCAAAACTTATGGATTTTCTGATTATGAAAGAAGTTTGAATATTGTGAATTCGAAATTCATTTCGAAATTTCTAACATTCAAAATAAAGTTGAATGTGAAATGAACCAAATAAATCTCTATATAAATTAAAAAAATACTGTACCGATTTTGACCAAATTTTATATTTATGCTCTATGGGCCGCAAAGAGTGTTTCTGTATATATTTCCGACAAATGGCGCAACATTTACTTTTTTTTGTGTTTTGTCCGATAGTGATTAGCGCGATAAGCCCATGCTCTATTTCGCTCAAAGCGCTGTCTACTTAATCGGTGTGTAGCGGCGTTGATTAGCCCAATTACGGATTATACTAGCCTATTTTCGTGCAAAAAAATATATTAACAAATAAAATAAACAAATATATC
Source organism: Ormia ochracea (assembly GCA_963402855.1). Lineage (NCBI taxonomy): Eukaryota > Metazoa > Arthropoda > Insecta > Diptera > Tachinidae > Ormia > Ormia ochracea. Next base: position 37,899,287 of record OY727107.1, read on the forward strand.
TAATTTGTAATCTCTATTGGCGCGTTGAGCCTAATCTGTGTTTCGCTGAAGGCGTTGGTTCCATAATCAGCATGTAGTGGCCTTAATTGGAAACACTTATTTTGATTTTTTCCAAGAGGCAGTTCAAAATAAAAGAAAAATTTGGGGCCAGGAACGCGTACCATGCCCAGCTAGTAAAATATACAATTATTTCTTTATTTTTAAATCGAATTTCATTTCAAAATCTTTAAAAACTCAAGTCTTTATGCATTCTGAAACAATTTCCAAACGGGCCATTTTGAAAATGATTTTGAAATATGAGAATTAGATCGAATTTGATTTTAAAATTGATAAAAACTGAAGTATTTATGTATGGTGGAATTAATTACGAAAATGGCCATATTGAAAATGAAATTGAAATATGACAATTCGATTTTTAAAACTTTAGTACTAAATTAATAATTGTGTTCTTTTATTTAAAAACGATACTGATTTAATTTACAAAAAACTAATTTTTGTAAATTCGAAATTAAGTTCGAATTTTCAAACACTCAAAATAAATTATACTCATTCTATTCCATTTACAACTGAGCCCTGTTAAGGAATTTTGTGAATTTAAAATCATATTAATTAACAATTTTTATAAAAAATTATTTGCAATTTTGCTGTTTTGACCAGAACAACCCTCGTACAAAAAGGCAATGTAAATGATTTTTAGTGGACCAGCTTTACAAATATTAGTTAGTACATAATGAGAAGCAACATAAAGATGTTAAATCAATGTGGAGAAGGAATGCCGGTCGTAATTTCAAATTTTATTCAATATTTGCTAGCACTCATATACAGGAACATGTAGATTCCAACATTCGCATAATCCTACCACACCTACATGGACGGGGCTTCTATAAATATTTAGTTAAAATTAATAGCTGATTTGTAACCATGAACAAAAATATTATGAGGATTGCAAAAGAATACGGAAACAAATTTCAGTTTTTGTGTTCCATTTGAACGGTACACAACAAAACTTTTCTTTACTTATTTTCTCCGAAAACAATTTTTAAAACTTCTGGGAAAAAAATTTAAGGAAAGGGGAGATAGATGGAAATATTCTTTAAGCCATGTGTTATTGGTGTGGTGGCAATTTTAATTGGCCTCAATAATATCAAATCGGTAGCCATGCACACAGAGGACACACTGGATTTAATCTTTCGGCAGAGGTTGGAAAAGTTTTAGAACTTTAAATGTGAAAAAATATGAAATTTTGATTTCTATTCGAAATGCAAAGGAATTCGAACTTAATTCCGAAACTCGAAAATTTATAAATAGCCTTTAAAAATTTAAATTAGTTTTGATTTAATATACAAACTAAAAAAATTTTAAATCGAATAAAAATTTCGAAAGTGTATTTAATGTTTTGTTTTTCAAAAAAAAAAAAAAAAAAAAAAATATATATATATATATATATATACAGTACGAACTCGGTAATGGCAACCCTCGATACACGCAATTCCTCGATTTTTGCAACCCAAAAATTGCATCAATGCTCCAAGAACTTGCACCAAATAATTCCTTCACACTTGATAAGCTCAAGGAATAGAAGCACGAAAGCGTTGCTTATGAAGACATAGAGATTAAAGCCGTAGAAATTGAAGGTTCAGATGATAGCAAATCGGATGTTATTCCACCTCCTAAAATAAGAGAATCAGTCAGAATTCATGCTTTTAACACCTGCATGCACTTTGCTGAGGAAAACGATATTGCAATAAAAGATATCCTAGTTCTGAAAGAGCTTCGTGAGACGACTATTATAATAAATTTTAATAAAAAGAAATTGCTGAAACAATAATCGATATGTTTAAAAAGTAATAATTTTTTAATAAGGAATATACTTTTTGTTTCATCAAATGGTTTTGATATATCATTTTTCTAGCTATATATTTTTCCTCGCTGGTTGCAACATCTTCAATAAGTGCAATTACCTAAATTTCTGTTAGTTGCGCTTACCGAGTTCATACTGTATATATACAAAAATTATAAATAATATTAACAATTAATTGTGGCATAAATTTTGAAAATTTTGAAAATTTTTACGAAACTTTTACTTTAAATTAAAATAAATATGTCTTGCGTTCTTATTGGATTTCTAATTTAATATGGAAATTGAGGAAAAATTTAAATACCATTGGCTGTACGAATAACCAAATCTATTTCCAAATTTGCGACAGTGGTCCAAATCTGCACAATGCGCCCAATATTGTAATTTGTATTAAATGCATTTGATATAAAGATACTAAAAAAAAATTAATTCTAGCAAAATATAAATTTTTCAAAATATTTTTTTTCTACAAAAATTCTTCTTCTAGATTTTTTTCGGTTGAAATTTTTTCTTTAAATTCGTCATCAATTTTTTAAATTCCTTGATTATTTTCGTATGCTACACAATAAATTATTTAGTATAGACTTTCGCATTGTTCCAGGAGCCATTCCGACTGGAAGGATGTCTGGCACAGTGAAACTTTCTCGCGTTGTCGTGACAAACTAGTACGTCAATTATATTGGGCTTGCGAAAAGGACATTTATCGATTAACAAGACGCAATCTCAAGCGCTCTGATGAATTATCTACAAAACGCAGCAAATGTTAGTGTCATTACGAGTATTTCCTTAACGTTACTACAAGAAATCCTTATAGAAATATTATACATTTAATGAATCTTGTACTTACAGCTGATTTCCTGATGCCGATCTGGTTACAGCCCAACTTTGCGCTAACCATGTTAAGAACTCGACGCTCTAGTGTGCAATCAATTACAAGCGAGTGCTGCTCAAAAGATGGCTGTACATGGGAAGAATACGCTGAATATTGTCCTTCGAACAAACGACACAGTCATTATTGAAGGTGAGCCTGAAGGGAGCAGAAATTGAAAGAGTACAAAAATGAGAGTCAGACGATTTACTGGATAATTAAAATATTATAAAATTTTATAAAACAATTACATGAAATATTTGTTAATAATATTTGAGTGTGTGTGTCTGCTTATTTAATTTAGTTAATAAAAAAAGTCTAATAAAGATGAAATTTAAAATCAATTTTTATATACGTTTGCCAACACTTTCTGAAATGTTTTAAATATCTAATTTTATGACAAGGCGAAGGAGCGATGAATAGGAGCCATCCATTGTCTTAGAGAGGAAAAGATATATATATATATATATATATATATATATAAATATTCTTACGGAATTTTAAATTTGACTTTTGCCTTCTCAAATACATTCAACACTTTAAAATTTTCATTTTTCCATAATTAAATTTCTTATTCCGAAGTACTTTCTTCCACTAACAATGTAATCGTGCAAGTAATATAACAGAAAAATTAATGACAGGTACTTTTTCTGAGACACAGCTATTTTTAAGTCCCTACTCCTGGTACAATATATTTAAAAATAACACTCTTTTGAAATCTATACCATTTTCTGAAAGATAATTTTTTTGGGTTTTCCCAAACTGTACTTTTTTCTGAATTCTACTTTTTAAAAGTGGCCTGTTTTGGGGATCTAATTACCTTTTTTTTTGCTAAGATCTGCTCTTTTTCTTAAGATTTTTTAAACGGTACTTTTCTCTAAATTGTCTTTCATAAAAAAATGCAATTTTTAAGCATCTAATTGTCTTTTTTCTGCTAAGATCACCTTTTTTTCTTTAAGTTTTCACCAAACAGTACTTTTCGCTGAATTGTCCTTTTTAAAAAGGACCTTTTTGAGGATCAAATTGTCTTTTTTCTGCTAGGAACTGCTTTTTTTTCTTTAAGTTTTCCCCAAACAGTACTTTTCCCTAAATTGTCCTTTTTAAAAAAGGCTTTTTGGGGATCAAATTGTCTTTTTTCTGCTAGGAGCTGCTTTTTTTTCTTAAATTTCCCCCAAAAACGATACTTTTCTCTAAATTGTCTTTCTTAAAAATCCTCTTTTTATGTATCTAATTGTCTTTTTTCTGCTAGGAACTGCTTTTTTTTCTTAAATTTCCCCTAAAAACGGTACTTTTCTCTAAATTGTCTTTCTTAAAAATCGTCTTTTTAAGTATCTAATTGTATTTTTCCAGCTAGGAACCGTTCTTTTTCATAAGATTTTTCTAAGCGGTACTTTTCTCTACATTATCCTTTTAAAAAAGAGACTTTTTGGATATCTAATTGGGTTTTTTTCTTCTCAGAAAGTAGCATTTGGAAAGCAATTCTCGCAATATCTTATTGCTAAAAGGTACTTTCTCCAAGAAGTTACTTTGTTGTTAAAAGTACTATTTTCTGTGCTATAGATGGTATTTATTGGACATATTCTCTACAAAATTTTACAAAAATTCACTACATATTTTTTAAAATGTACTTTTGCAAAGAAGTACTTCCACTTAAAAGTTAATACTTTTTGCAAAAGGCAATTTACTCAGGAGAAGTAAAGAGGTTATCCCCTCTTCATGTGTAGTAGAGACGACGGAGTAATTTTTTGCATCGATTTTGGTTTTTTCAAGGTGATTTTTGGTTAAAATTTGTGTCTTTCAATATATAACTTTTCGATTCTTTCATATGAGTCGCACTTTATAAATACATTTTAAGCAGATATTTTATATTTTATTAGCAAGTCATTATTTTGAAACAGAAACTATTAACTTAACTCTTCAGAATAGTTTTATCGTTACAGGGTGTCACAAAAAGGTGTTACGAGTTCTTTCCTTACTTTTCTGTTTAAGAATATTTTATCAAAAACTGTTTTGCAAAAGTTATATTAAGCATTCATTGAAGAGGCTTCCACATTTATTGAGAACAAAACGAAATTACTCTGACATGCTTTTTTGCTTTAAAAGAAAAAGAGCATTCAAGTCATTCCAAGCACTGATAAGAAATATTTCTGTCGCGATTTATCAACTTCATATTAAGCAAAGCATTAAGAAAAACAGCCGGCTGCCCATTTAGTTGCACATAAAACAGCTTTCGAAGCGGTCGACTACGTTTCCTTCTTCTAACAATTTCAGTGCAAAATTATAGTACATTTAAATGTTGAAACTTCCTACAGTAACGACTATACGAATAGTGGTTATTATTCTTGTTTTAAAATTTATAACAAGCTTACCTGTAGGACCTAGAAATGGGGTCAAAGTACCGCCACAGGAAGTGGCAAGTGTTACTTAACTGTTGGAAAAAAAAAAATTTGGAACCATTTTTTATCATCTTCTTTTACAGTTTAAATTTATGCGACGCTTTGGCTACCTGGAACAGAATCCCGATGACTCGGAGGCTTTGTACGATGAAAGTGGAATAGTGGAAGCCATTAAAAATGTACAAAAATATGGCGCCTTAAATCAAACAGGAAAACTTGATGCTAAAACTTTGAAAGTATGATGTTCTTAGTTACTTAATACTGTATTAACAAATATTATGATCAAAGTATAGAGCCGGCTTAAAAAAGAGATAAGAACTTTGAGATCGTTTTTTTTTTCTTTTAATTTAATTAAAATATTTATTTAAGTGGATTTATTTAAGTGGTGCCTATAAAGTTTTACTTTCTAGTTGTGTGTCTTCTGTGTATAATGAACTTGATTTTAATAATTAATTCTTGCAAATTATTTTCTAAAAGAGATATTCATTTTTATCAGCTGTTGTCCAAGCCCCGTTGTGGAGTACCCGATATCCCAGGCAAGCCATATTATCTAAGCCAGCAGACAGCCACTGCAAAAAATGTAAGTCTCAATTCGAGAAAGAAACGATTTGTTTTTGGTGCGAAGACTTGGCGTAAAAGGAATATAAAATATTTGTAAGTAGAACTAACAGAAAGAAAACTAAAGATATCACAGGAAACTAAAGAACAGAAAACATTTCATAATATACAGTTTGTCAAGAAAACTTTTACAAAATGGAATACATTTTTTAATACTTCATTTAGCAATGAATTGCCAGAAAAAAATTCTACAACATAATCTGAACAAATTATTTCGGAACAAGTTTATGATCGTAAAAGAGTTTTTCACAGAAAGTTAATAAGATATGTAAAATCAGAATCATTTTTATTAAGAAGAAATTGAGGCCAGCGAACCACAAAGTTCAGGAAATTATCAGCAGCTGTATGCTTATAGTTAAACTTCCTTTACAAGTTAAACTTCCCAATACATAGATCTACCACATGGGCCTTTCCTTTCCGCAACTCAGTCCCCAGCACTTAGCACAAAGAAATTCGAGAATTATATATACAAGTTAAACTTCCCAATAGATTTGCCACATGGACTTCCTTTCCGCAACTCAGTACTCAAGTTTCATCGCCAAAGTAATATAAATAAAATGACTACCAACCAACACACTGAGTTGGATCATATACCATTAGTGTTTTTCTTCTTTAAGAAAAATATAAAGAAAACTATTATCTAATAAAATCATTAAAACAAGAAACGAAATTTAGAAAACTATAATCTTTAGAGCACCAAAAAAATATTTTAATTTAATTTATATGCTTTATAAGTTTAAGATTTCGTTAACTTACAAAAAAAGGCAACCTTAAGCTTAAAATTATAATTAAAAAATTAAACAAAAAAATCTGAAACCTTAAAAATAGTCAAAAATAAAAAATATTAATTTAAAAAAATTGCTTGATCAACAACAAAGACTTAAAACAAAAAAAAAAATTAATTAAACTCTAGTACTTAATATTTAATAAAAAAAATTTAAAAATTAAAAAAACTATAATGAAAAATTTTAAATCGTTAAAAATAATTTTTCTATTCCTTTTTGATAAAAACTTACGAAATTTTTAAATATAAAAATCATCAAAATGAAGCAAAACTTTGCAATACAAAAAAACTTTAAAACTAAAATAAAATCAAAAACCCCTAAAATAAAATAAGTTCAAATTGCAAACACTCCCATAAAAACATAAAAAATAAAAAATAAAATAAGACTTAAAAACACATTAAACTTAATAAAAAATTAAATAATAATAAATTTTAAAAAAGTTGACAGCAATGACTTGAAAGGGTTCCTTCCCTAAATAAATTAAAATAAAATGCAAAGAAAACAAAAAACCTCAATTCGTTGAAAAATCTACAAAATTAAAATTTTTGTAAATGGAAATGAAAATCGTGGAACTCCAAAACTCTGAATAAAAATTAACAGATCTTCAGGGGAGCTTTACTAAATATGTACTTTAGAAATAACTAATATTTTTTTATTCGCCGGTGAACTGTAGTAGTGAAAATTTTTAAATTCTGTAACGATCTCTTTAAAAATATAGTACGAAGTCCAGCAAAGAGCTGTTTAATGTGCTTACCTTAAGACTTTTTGCATAAAGGTTTATATATGTATGCCGGCATGCGTAATTGCAATAAAATAAGAGAGGACTATTTCCTTTTTCCTATTTACAAACTTGCCACATTGCTTAAATAAACTTATTATCGCTATATAATATATCAAAACATGACGTCCCGTCCCGATGCTGCTTCCAATATTTTAAATCATCTCGCTACTGCTGCTGCTCGTATGTTCCGGTTGTGAACGTTAATTTAAACCTCAATGCAAAATAACTTACAGCTGGCAATGCCACATGACAATATTTACAAGGCATAGAATAATTACAATGAAAACAACAACTACAATTAATAACAAGCACAAATACACAACAACTATTTTCTTATAGAAATATTTAAGAAATACAAGCAAATGGTACTGATTCATTGTCATTGGCGTAGCAGGATTAATAGAGAACAAGGGGGAAAAGAAATATTTATTAGGTGAAAAATTTATTAACAGTTAAATTAATTTAAAAAAAAATCGTTAAAATGAAACGAAAATCGCCAAGGTAAGTAAAGAGGTCACGAAAACCAGAGAATTCTTTGTAAAAGTAGAAGTCAATTTCCCGTGTATTATAACAGTACGAATTAACAAGGAAAGACGGGGAAAGTTCTAATTATACGAGTATAAGGAATCAAGAGTTATATAATAAAAGTTATACGTATACTTTTACATATAAATTGTCTATTTTATTTTACAAGAAACTAATGGATGTAAAAAGAAATTTATTATTTCTATTTCCCACAGAATCGGCAATTGGTCTCTGAAAATACCAAGGCAGCAAGTCGAAAGGGATATTGCCAGAGCCCTGAAGGTGTGGTCGGAATACAGTAATTTGAAATTCCATCGTGTTGACGACACTTCCGCCGATATAATTGTGGGTTTCGGTACCCAATACCATGGCGACAAGTGAGTGCAATTTTACCTTCCCATGAAACAAATCGGAATTAAAAACTATTTTTCAAAGTTATCCATTTGATGGTCAAGGCAATATATTGGCTCATGCTTTCTATCCCTATGAAATGGGTTCTTGGGGTGGTGACGTACATTTTGATGAAGATGAAAATTGGAAAGAAAACTCTACCGATTTGGCAAAAGGTGTGGACTTTTATACAGTGGCATTGCATGAATTGGGCCATAGTTTAGGCTTGGCCCACTCGCCTGTCCTCAGCTCAATTATGTTCCCCTACTATAAAGGACCCGAGCACAATGTCTTAGACTATGATGACACCTTGGCCATGTACAATGCCTACTGTAGGTAAATCCTTGAAAAATTATAGAATATGTTTGAAAATAAAAAAAGAAATGTATTTCTCTCACTTCACTGCAAGTGAATAAAAAACTGGACGATGATTCAGAAATCCAAAATAGAAATACAGACTCTGAGGAAGAGAGTGATGAGTATGAGGAAACTACAGATATTGTTTCAACTACTCCAAAGCTGTGGCCCTACAGAAGAAAGCAAAAGGTAAAATGTTCCAAGCAATTATTATTAACTTTGCAAGTTACATTGGTTTGATTTAATTTAGTTTCCTGAATATACTACAAGTGCCACAACATATCACGTAGAGAGGTCTTATCATTCGCCCATACCCAATATCTGCGAGGGCCGATTCAATGCGGTCTGTTATTTCAACAATTCCATGCATATATTCAAGGGCGATTATGTTTGGCGTCTGTCATCAAAATATCGAGTGATGGTGGGCTTTCCTAAGAAACTAAGTCACATTTTAAAGGATTTACCCTCAAGTGTTAAGCATGTCGACGCCTGCTACGAACGTTTCGATGAAACTTTAGTCATATTTTCAGGTATGAGGCATGAGGCCGAAAAGAAACAAAAATTATTTTAAAAGTTTTTAACATTTTTATAAAAGGGAAACAAATTTTGTTTTACAAAAACGATCAAATATTGGCAAATAGTTCAATAACACTTCCGGAGCTTTTGGGCGACACACAAGGAAGAGAAAAGGTTAATGCTGCCTTAATTTGGCGTAAGTATATACAAGAAGAAACTATTTTAGAGAAACTTTGTCATACAAAGACTTTCCATACTTTTGTAAAACAACTCAAAAAAAAAGCTATTTTTGTCTAAACAAAAATTTATCTTTTTATAAAATGATTTTAAAACTAGTCTGTTCAATATACACTTTCTAAAGGCAAGAAAGAATTTTTAAAAATTTTCTTTTTCTTTTGATACTTTTTAATTACTTTGTTTTTTACCATTTCTTATTTATATGCTTCAACAATACTTTTTAACAGTGTACGCCATTAAAGCATGTTTTTCATAAAATCGTTTAAAATATAATTTTTTAAAAACACTTTCTACTTTTTTATAAATGTTTTCCTTTAAAAGTATTATTTTAAGATAATTTTTATAAACGTTTAAGAAGTTGATTGCTTATTTTTTTATTAAATAAAATTTCTTACTTTTAGTTTTTAAGCGAACTTAATATTTTATAAATTATTTAATATAAACGTTTAAAATAATTATTTAATTTAATTATTTAATTATTAATAATTAATTATTTCTACTTTGTGTAAAAAACAAAAGTATAGAAATTCTTTAATTCTGACAAATATTAAATAATTTATAAATTAAAGCTTTTAAAAACCTACTTCACTTTTTTGAAGGCGTCACATTTCAATATTTAAAAGAAATTAACAATATTTCAAAAAATAAAGTACGTTTCTAACGTTACTTTATAACGTACTTTATAAAAAGATACTTTTTATTAAGCACAAATTTTTTAAAAGGTACTGTTTTGAGATAGTTTTTCAAAAGTTACGTTACGTTTCCCACTTATCTGAAGTATTTCTCCTAACCAGTGTCGTTTCAAAAGATACTTTTTCAAAAGAAAAATATTTCACAAAGGACACTTTACTTAAAAAATATTTCTAAAAGATAATTTATTACTTGTTTTTTCAAAAAAAAAATAAATAATAAAAAAAGTTAATAAAAAATATTTATTAATTTTATTTTAAATTATAGTAAATCAAAGCTTTTCAAAAGGGAAGCTTTTAGAAGAAGCTTTTACTTCTTTGAGTCATGGCACTTTGTTTAAAAAGTGTGTTTGAAATGTACTTCTGGCAAAATATACTTTACAAAATATACAAATACACTTTTAAAAGTAAAAGTTATTCTAACAGGCCACTCTTCGGAATATAGTTTAATGAAAAAGTATTTTTTCTTCCAAATCAATTCAGTTACTAAAAGCTTTTAACTTCTTGATATTAAAAAACGGTTAGTTATGCCAAGAATAAAATAATTTAATTTGCATAAAAAAAAATTCTTTCGGTTAAATTGGAGGAATTTGGAACATCTCAATAAACACAGCACTATTGATTTCTTCCGTGTACAGCTACTTATTACCAAATATTGGACAAATTACTACATATAAAAAGTTTACCAATTCGTAAATTTAAAAGACTTATAAGTCTGTCTCTATAACTACTTAAATTTAATCACATGCCACATGCAAAACTCTAATATTTTCTACTTTAATTCAATTTCTACTTTTTTCAAGCCAAAAATAATCGCACTTACATATTTGCTGATACAATATTTTGGCGGTACAATGATGAATTGCAAACTATGGATTACGAGTATCCAAAAACAATCAAACGTTGGCCTGGCATACCAGAAAATATTGATGCAGCTGCTACTTTGCCAAATGGTAAGTAATTTACTCAATATTATTCTTTAAACAATTTTTTCAGTCAATGTTTTGTTATTTGTTTTGATACAGGGAAAACCTATTTCTTCAAAGATAACCTCTATTGGCTGTATAATAATATGCGTGTACAGCCGCAACGTGGGTATCCCCGTCGGGCATCTACAGCCTGGCTAAGTTGCAGCACAAGAACAACACATTTACCATTTAGAAGTAAAAATACAACAGTGTCATTTATTTATACTTCTTCTGCAAATCCGTCGACTTTTTCTCCTTTGCCTTCACTTTCGCTCTTACTTGCAAAGGCACAGACTGCGGATCCGAAGGTTCCGTAGACGTACACGAGAAAGCTTCAGACGTTTTTTCAATATATTTCGATGTCTTACTCTTAGATTTTTTAGTCGTTCTTATACTTGTAGCCTTAAGATCTAATGCATAACTATAATAACGTATGTAACAGTAGAACACACCAACTGCACAATACGTCGAATACAACAGCAATGGCAGAAAAGGAAATTTTTCATTCAAGCCCGTCACCCATCCAATTAAATGTTCATAAATGGGTATTAGCAAAAGGCCATGTATGTAGCAATCCTCCAGTATATTCATAGCGGGATAGTCATCGTATATTGATAAATACCGTGTATACATGTAACCCATGTAGGCCAGATATAAAGAATAACGTATTATGAGCACATCTGTATCAAAAAGCAATGGGAAAAGTGAAAAGTGACCCACAGCACTTAGAATAAAGCAGTATTTGGCATCGACCGGTGAAATAAAAAACAGAAAACTAAAAATTAAATGCAAAGAAATAAATATATTTATCACTAAACTTTTATTGTTCAATTAATTATTTACGTACCAAAACGGTATTAAGCACATTAAAATTGCTTTTTCATGCACATGCCAACCGAACATAAAGGAAGAAGCTGAACAGATGACAATTGCTCTTAGAAAGGCAATTTTTGAGTCTCTGAAAAGAAAATGGGCTCTGGAATTATAATGACCAAAATAGGTTTTCGACCGAAAGATCTCAAATAATATATATGCGAATATAAATCAATAAAATAATATGCGAATTACGCTCTAATTATCTTAATTTATTAATAATTCAGTTTCTATTAATTACATTACTATTAAAAAACAGTAAAACTTAATTTTCGAAAATCTGGCAGAAATGCGAATGTCCCAACAATAAATTCATATGTATTAAACTTTTAACTAAGCGGATTCATAGCACAAAACTATGACTACTAGATTAGCTGAGGTAGATTAGCAGGTATTAGAGAAGAGCAAGACTAGAACCATTAGTGTTCAAAATTTATGAAAGTATTAGGACACGTGAACGAAAACGAGCAGCACAGTTAACTATGGGATGTGTTGGAAGGAAAAGTCGGTATGAATGGTATGAATTCATCTTAGTTAGGAATACATAGATGACAAATAAAAAAAATTCCGCTCCCATTTATACGACTACAATAATATTTTTACCTTTTAATTGTATGATTCCACAAACGCCATAGTATTGGTAACATTGCCAGTACGCTGAGAATAAAAGTGGCCAAAGGTTTAACCGAAGGCAGGACAGCATGATCATATTCTTGTACTAAGCCCGAAGTAAATGAGGCAGCTGATGCACTTTTCACTTGCAATACTTTAGCGGCCACTTTATCAGCTGTATTGTACAAAGCCCAAAAGTTTGGTGCCCAATAGGCATGAGTCAGACCACGCTTAAATGGAAACAAACGACCAAATATTTGTGGCAAGTGCTGGTACAATGGGCCAAAAGCCATTGCAAAAGGTGTCAATCCCACCAATACTAATTCAGCCAAACAAGCCACTGCATTCTTATTGCCATCGAAGCAGTAGTATCTCAGCAAATAAACGGCATACGCAGGAGCCACGTACAAGAACAAGTGCTTGAAATTTAGCAGGCAAGCAAATATAAAAGTGCTTTTTAATACACGATCCTCCAGCATATAACTTATACTCAGCAGCAATAAACCAAACAAGAAACCATTATACTGGAAATGTATGTGATCAACAAAAATCAGACCCACATTCAGCACTAAAAGGGCCTCGTTGGATATTTTGTAAACCTTAATGCCTATGCCACCTAAAGCATTTAGACAACGTCGTATTCCCCAAATAAACACCAAATCCATTACCATCACTGAAATTCTTTGAAAACATTTGCACTCAAAAGATGCGTAATTAAGGTTAGTCAACTCCAAAATTTTAGGATCAACAAATTTCGCCAACTGAGCCAGCAGCCATTCAAAATAAGCAAAAAAAGGTGGATAATCTAAAGTCCATTCACTGGTTTCATTATAATACCAGTCATTTAAGGGCAAATTAAAGGTAATGGCCAACCAATTTCGATGCACCTCAAAATCGGTTGAATGGCTATGAAAAAAATTTGGAGATTCTTAATGTTGTTTCTTTAGCTATTTGGAATGGAATACTTACTATGCTGGTATCAGCATCATTTTGATGCATGTGGATAATATAAATAATGGCCATAATTTTGAATCATTTTCATTTAATTCCACAATATTTTCTAACATCTCACAAAAAAAAACTCACTGAACGCTGTAAATTGCCGGCAAAAACTGATGTGTTGTTACTTAGTGGAGATAGTTTTATGTTTTTTTATCATATGGCAGTTATCGATAAATCAATGGCAAGAACAAAGTTGCCAACTCTTATTTTTAAATTGTACTTGGCATCATTTTCTAATTAATTTGCTGCAATTTTTTTGTATGGTTGGAAAAAACTTCTATATTCAATATTAATTGACCTCCTTATTTGGTTTTACAATCCATCAGTATCAATATAAAGATCAGATGTTATTGAAAATTAAAAAATATTTAAAAATTTAATAAAAATATAAAGAACAAGCCTTGTAAAGTAAATATTGTCATGTGGCATTGCCAGCTGTAAGTTATTTTGCATTGAGCTTTAAATTAACGTTCACAACCGAAAGATACGAGCAGCCGCAGAAGCGAGATGATTTAAAATATTGGCAACAGCATCGGGACGGGACGGGACGTCAAGTTTTGATATATTATATAGCGATAATAAGTTTATTTAAGCAATGTGGCAAGTTTGTAACTAGGAAAATGGAAATAGTCCTCTCTTATTTTATTGCAATTACGTATGCCGGCATATATAAACCTTTATGCAAAAAGTCTTAAGGTAAGCACATTAAACAGCTCTTTGCTGGACTTCGTGCTATATTTTTAAAGAGATCGTTACAGAATTTAAAAATTTTCACTACTACAGTTCACCGGCGAATAAAAAAATATTAGTTATTTCTAAAGTACTTATTTAGTAAAGCTCTCGTGAAGATCTATTAATTTTTATTCAGAGTTTTGGAGTTCCACGATTTTCATTTCCATTTACAAAAATTTTAATTTTGTAGATTTTTCAACGAATTGAGGTTTTTTGTTTTCTTTGCATTTTATTTTAGTTTATTTAGGGGGGGAACCCTTTCAAGTCATTGCTGTAAATTTTTTTAAATTTATTATTATTTAATTTTTTATTAAGTTTAATGTGTTTTTAAGTTTAATTTTATTTTTTATTTTTTATGTTTTTATGGGAATGTTTGCAATTTGAACTTATTTTATTTTAGGGGTTTTTGATTTTATTTTAGTTTTAAAGTTTTTTTGTATTGCAAAGTTTTGCTTCATTTTGATGATTTTTATATATGAATATTTTGTAACTTTTTAGCAAAAAGGAATAGAAAAAATATTTTTAACAATTTAAAATTTTTCATTATATTGCTTAATACCCGTATTGCTAAATAGAAATAATAAAAATTAATCAAATGTCTATCTCTAATTTGTTGTTGATCTTTTCTGTATACATATATAATTAGATAAATAATTAATTGAAGAAAAACAGTAAGCAAATTAACAAATAATATTCAGTGATAAATTACACCTGCCACTGCAACAATAATCGTTAGATATATTACATGTGGGTAAGTGGGACAGGTCAATCACAAGTTGTTGTTGCTTTTTAGTATGTTGCTGACATTTTATTACTGACTACGCCTAATCGTGCATTTAACACCAGCGAGTAGTCTATCTGTCAGTCAACCAACCATTAAATTTATCCTCATGACTTTAAACTGCGATTTATATTAACATGTCTCTTTGGTCACTCCCGCACTCCTTCTGATCTAAGTTTTTTTCCTTTGTTTTTGTATTTTAGATCTTCTGCAACATTTTCTAGATCGCATTGTTTTTGTTATGGCCGGTTGTTGCTGTGTAGTTGTTGTTGTTGTTTCGTCATCATTAGCACGCTCCTGAAGGTTACATACCAATAATGTCACCAACATGTTTGACATATAAAAAACTTTTAACATTTTAAATGTTAAAGTGTACAGAAAATTCTGTTAGAAGGCGGCCGTCTTCATGTGTGTTGGATTTTATAAGGCGATTTGCTTTATTGTCAGCATATTCAGTAACTCTTGGACTTGAATGGTTGTTGTGACCAGAGTGACCAGATTTTAAAATACAAATTAATGTGTTTGTTTCATAAGTAAATCTTCAGAAGCAGCTGCCATGAAAAGTTAAATCGAAATCATTACAAAAATATAGGAAGCTTTTTCAGAGGTACACAACTTTGTGTTGGTAACACGGTTTTATTTGAAAAGCCATTTAGCAGCTGATAGTTGTTTTTGATTTAGTTTGGTTTGACATTTCAATATTATTAACAGACTTATAACGCAACATGGCCTAAAGAAGAAATAGTTATTGGAATTCCTTTCAAAATGTGGCTCTCCGATGAAGCCCAGTTTTGATTGTATTGCCACACTTGTAGAGATGATAATTTACCAGCTTCTATACAGAGGTGCTAAAGACCAGGGATGGCAAAGACAATTTTCAAATTAGACTTAAAGACACTTAACGATGTTGCAATACATTTTAATTTTTCTTTTTGTTGTACGTGGACTAAAGGAGAACCAATTAAACATCATCATTAAGCCAAGCCTGCTCTGTAATATTTTATTATAATTATTAAAATGGGAAATGCTCCAAATGTATATTTTTGCTAGCACAATATAGACGATATATGAGTAAACTGTAGTATGTACTTTTAGTGGAAATTATGGAAAAGGACAAATTCATTTTATTAATTTTAAAATAAATTATGATATTATTTACAGTTTTAGAAGAACTGCCGCCAAAAAAGCATAGCTTAGTAAACACTCAGTCAACAATTCTCCCAGTGCATAAAGTGCAGTGAGTTTTATTTTAAGGAGAGTTCGAAAATTTTCGAACTTCTTAATATTCACTCTTCCGGAATAAGCTATTTGTAAACAAGAAAAAAAATATGGAAACATGGTCTCACTGGTTGGTTGTCTTGCCATAATTATACTGTAGTTATTTAATGCAGCAACAACAATTACATGAAGGCAAGTACCATTAACAACAACAATTGATGGAAAAAAATTGCAAACTAGCAGCAAAGAAACTTTAGATCTCTTATAATCAATATTGAATAAAATAATTTTGAATAGATTCTTTTTAACAGCAAAATAACATTTAGAAAATTGAGGATGCGCTGGAGTTGTTGGAAACTCAGTAGGAAATTTTTTCATTTCAAAATTAAATATATAAGCAAATAAATTTGTAATTTATAAGTAATAAATGTAGTGCGACGAACACTAAAGTTGTAGACAGCCAATTAACCTTGGAAATTCACCTTGGCCTTATCGAGATTCTACTGTAAATAACAATTAGCTGGTCTTATTGTACAGTGTATTTGCAATTGATTATATTGAGCTCTACATTCCAATTCACATCCCCCCGATTTATTTTTATTAAACAGCTGCAGTGCTCGATTCCACCATACAGGTTTACTACTGCTCACTTCTGCAAGTCAATATTGAATAACAAAGTCGCTTTGAAATTTCCAACAGGGTCTTCATTTTAATCAATGACTAATAACTTGACCATATAAATGCTTGTGGTTCGTAATTGAATTATGGTAACATTAAAGAAAATTATTTATAATTTGTGTTATTTGTCGGTTAAAAAAGCCCAACCAAGAACCGCAGATAAGCAATGAAAAGCAAACAAGCAAGAAAATATGAAATACTCGTATGCATGTGATGTACAGATGGATGTGTATGGGTATGTGTATGCATGTATATACTAGGCTATATTCATTGCCGATATTGAAATGGCAGTTCTGTCATTAATTTTAAGCACTACAAGTACATAAATAAAAATTAAAATTCATTTTTTTATTAACTTTTCAGAAAACTTACAACAAACGTCCAAGCCAATTTCGTAGGAGCGAGTATTTTAATTAATACAGTGGAATCTCGAAAAAGTAAAATGGCGGAAATGCTTTTAAAAAAAAAAAAAAATTTTGTCAACAGTAATCCCTTTTTTGACTAGCCTTCACAGCCGTACAACTCATTCAGACGAAAGTGTGATAGTGACACCCTATTATTTTAAGAAATCGCATCAAAAAGGTGTTGCTGGTGCCACACTATTATTTAAATGTAATACAAAAACACATGTTTTCTGCTTGATTGCCATAATAAATTAAACTATAAACAATACTTTAATACTAATATAATTTTCCAGGTTTTTCTGGTTTTGCGTCAGAAAAGAATCCTTTTCTGTACAGCTGCTTGAAGTAAAAGCAACTCTGATCGCACGAAAACTATCATTTTATGAAAATTTTCATAAACTTTTGCTTACAATAAAAATCACACCTTTTCAGCACACAGGGCAAATTTGTCAAATCGTACGACTGTGTAGCATAGTGAAACGAGCCTTTAACCGGTAAAAATCAAATTATGGGGCTTTAAGAAGGATTTCAATATTCAGCAACTAAAATTTGCTTTCTCCAAAACGTATAACTATGCAAATCAGTTTGAAGTTGGTCGCTGATGTTCAAATAATAGGCAGTGTACGAATCATCAAAATTCTAAACAGCTAATTGACGTTAGTAAATTCCGTTTGACCTTTTCGAGATTCCACTGTACAATAAAAATTGCAAGACAGGAATGAAAAGCAGAATGTTTAACTATTTTTTAAATTAAACATTAAATATAAAGTCAGCGTGTTAATATTAATACTTAAAAAATGATTACTCGTAGATTGTTGGTGATGAGCACCACTCAGTCCACGTTTAAGACAAAACCACAATAAGAACAACAACAACAACAACAACAACAGCTACAATTACAAAAATAAACTTTAAAAATGTATATAAAATTGCAAAAAAACAAAGTTTATAAAAATGTTTTAAATCATTTTTTTAAATAACAAACAAGTATTTAAAACTCCAGACCGTAGAAGTACACAAATGCTTAAATATAAATCTATTTGTTGCCATGAGTAAACGTTCGCCCGAATGCCCCTAAACAGCGATGCACGACCATAAATTTATTTTTGAGGACGTATGAATTTGAGTGTCTGTTTGCTTCTTGGCTAAAGCTGATAAGCATGTGGTGGCATCTATGACAGGCAGCAGTTGGGGAAAAAAAACTGGGAATAAATAAGCCTCACCTAGGCACGTTTTTGAAGGTTACACGATTCGTCGTAGTTCTTTTCGAAACATACTCGTATTAAAAAAGCAAAAAAAAAAAAAAAAAAAGGAAAATTTTGTAAGAAAAATAGTTGAGAAAAAAGCTTAAACAATAAATACTGTTGAATTTGTTTTACTAACATTTTGTAATGACAAAAAAGTTTAACACAAAATTGCAAAAATGTGCATCATAACAAGCATGGAAGAAATAAAACTTATTCACAGTGTAACGAAATGGCATATTCGGCAACTTTATGTGCATGATTTATAGCCGTTACAATTGTTTATGTTGAACAAATTTTCGGCACGTATTCTGTTATTTCCAGCACGAAGCAAATGCTTTATCATTCACTTTAATGCGCAAATTTGTTTTGAACATTTTCTGCAACGACAGACAGTCTTGTTAAGATAACATTTGGGTGCAGATCACATTTTGTGTTAATTCTAATTTATTGTGTTGTCAGCGTTTTTGTCGGGAAGATGAATTAACGACAAAGTGAAACGTTCCGTTTTAATTTGATTACAAAAAATACGTGTTTATATTGCATTACTCATAATCGCCGCATCAGGCTAATTATTTCAACAGCTGATATGGAATACTATACATTTGCAGCCACGTCAGGCTATACGACTATAAATGACACAAACTGTAGCTGTCACTTTGTAGATATCAATGTAATTATTTCAACAGCTGATTTGGTATACTTCAAAATTTCAAGCCACGTCAGGTTACACGACTACAAATGACGCCAAGTGTAGCTGTCACTTTGTAGATATCAATGTAATTATTTCAACAGCTGCTTTGGTATACTAAAAAATTTTAAGCCACGTCAGGTTACACCACTACAAATGACGCCAAGTGTAAATGTCACTTTGTAGATAACCATGTAATTATTTCAACAGCTGATTTGGTATACTTCAAAATTTCAAGCCACGTCAGGTTACACGACTACAAATGAGATCAAGTGTAGCTGTCACTTTCTAAATAACCATGTAATTATTCCAACAGCTGATTTGGTATACTTCAAATTTTAAGCCACGTCAGGTTACACAACTACAAATGACGCCAAATGTAAATGTCACTTTGTAGATATCAATGTAATTGTTTCAACAGCTGATTTGGAATACTTCAAATTTTAAGCCACGTCAGGTTACACGACTACAAATGACGCCAAGTGTAGCTGTCACTTTGTAGATATCAATGTAATTATTTCAACAGCTGATTTGATATACTTCAAAATTTTAAGCCACGTCAGGTTACACGACTACAAATGACGCCAAGTGTAGCTGTCACTTTGTAGATATCAATGTAATTATTTCAACAGCTGCTTTGGTATACTAAAAAATTTTAAGCCACGTCAGGTTACACCACTACAAATGACGCCAAGTGTAAATGTCACTTTGTAGATAACCATGTAATTATTTCAACAGCTGATTTGGTATACTTCAAAATTTCAAGCCACGTCAGGTTACACCACTACAATGAGATCAAGTGTAGCTGTCACTTTCTAAATAACCATGTAATTATTCCAACAGCTGATTTGGTATACTTCAAATTTTAAGCCACGTCAGGTTACACAACTACAAATGACGCCAAATGTAAATGTCACTTTGTAGATATCAATGTAATTGTTTCAACAGCTGATTTGGAATACTTCAAATTTTAAGCCACGTCAGGTTACACAACTACAAATGACGCCAAGTGTAGCTGTCACTTTGTAGATATCAATGTAATTATTTCAACAGCTGATTTGATATACTTCAAAATTTTAAGCCACGTCAGGTTACACGACTACAAATGACGCCAAGTGTAAATGTCACTTTGTAGATATCAATGTAATTATTTCAACAGTTGATTTGGTATACTTCAAATTTTAAGCCACGTCAGGTTACACGACTACAAATGACGCCAAGCGTAGCCGTCACTTTGTAGATAACAAAGTAATTATTCCAACATCTGTTTTGGAATACGTCACATTTGACTACATAAATATATTGACAAGATTCTGGATTGTCAATTAATTTTTAACATCAATACAATAATTTCAAGCTTACAATTTTATTGGCATGTTGCTGCATTGCCATCAAAATAGTGGATATCATATAAACTTTTTAAAGCCAAAATAAAGCATAAATGAAAAACTTTTTAAGTTTCTTTAAAATTTATTTCCAGTAAAATAGAAAAAGTATTTTTTTATATTAATAATTTTTGATAGCATTCTCATATAATAGGGTGTACCGATATAGGTATGGCGTCCTTAAATGTTGTAAATGTTAAATGTGTTTCAAGCATAACTGGTCATAAAAAGCGTCTGCCTAAAGTGATGTATTTCATTCCAGTCACCTTAAGAATATGATTCACTATCCTGCACAGTCGTACGATTCATTCTCACGCAAATCTGATGCGATTCCATCTTATTTAAAAATTATCATGAAATTGCAGTTGTAAGTGACACACTATCATACAAAAATTATGCCAACCATTTCTTGTTCAGATATTTTAGGTAAATGCAACTCTGATCGCATGAAAATTGAAATTTTATGAAAATTTTCATAAAGTTTTGCAAATTGCTAAAAATTTGGCCAAACAGATGAATTTTAAGTGAATCATGGTATTTATCATACACATCCGGTATACAAGTCACATTTGACAAATCGTACGATTATGTAGGATAGTGAATCATGGTAATTAATGTGCTGAATATAACCTATAAAATCATATACTTTCATTCTCGAATTTTTTTCACTTTTCAATTGTTTCACTTTTTTTAAATATGCGATAAAAAATTAAAATTTTTTTCTTTTTTTTATTATATTATATTTTTTACTTTTTATTTATTTATATTCTTTATTCTATTTTTGTTTTTTCTTTTGGCTAATTGACTTACAAAAAATGTAAATAAAAATATGGAGAATCTACTGAAATTGATTTCAATTTTTTAAGTAAATTCAAAATTAAATGTGACTGAATGAGTTAAAATTCAATTTTCACGATTTTCAGTAAATTTTAAAACTTTTTTTTTTTGGTTTTGAAACCGATATTTGTATTATTGTATACTATAATATATATATTTGTATTGCAGTTCTTGTAGTTTTAGTACTTTTAGGAGGAGCACAGCAATTTGTCTAAGAATGCTGCACGAATATGCCAAAACCAACTCGATTTTTATATAAAGTCAGTTAGGGCCTTTTTGTATTAACGATGTATACCCATTAATATATTATTTACGAGTATCTCTTTGCACTTAAACGTACTTACTTATAATTATTTGCTAATTTCACAGATGCTTGGTAGTGGCAAACACTCGCCAGATTATTTACTTTAATCTGATTATTATATATGCGAGTATGATCGTATATATATTCTCAATTAAAATTAATAATACAAGTGCAAAAGTAATCCTATTAAAGAAGGTGTTATAAATTAGCAAAATTTACGTGCTGTTGTATTCGGTATTGGAAAAATTCATTTTAAGTTTGAACTTTAAAGTTGCTGGCAGGGAATGAAATTAAAAATAATATTTTAATTTTGCACTATTTCTGAACAAACAAATTAAAATTCAGAGGCGTCTTGTCTATAATTTAAAAAATACATTTAAAAAAATTAAATACAAAATTTTGTTAATGATGTTGCAAATCAAATCAGCCATTTAAAAATTGTCTGATACTGAAAATTTAATGCCGATCGTTCGCTGCACTGTGCCAGATTTAAATTTGAAATCTTTTTCTAATGTTAAAAATAAAATTTGTTACACTGTTCGAGTGAAAAGCTAATATTAACATTTTTCTGGTTTATTTACAAAAAAAAAAAAAAATTAATTTAATTGAAATTTATTACACGTTTGTTAAAAAGATTTTATATGAAAATTTTTTTTAAAAAGTCTTCTGAAAAACAAAAATATGTATGTATATATATATTTTGGCCTAAATAAAGATGTAAATAATAAAATAAATTAATAGCAATAATGCACGATTCTGCTATTGCATTTGTGCAACAGTAGAAAATTTATTTGAATTTGATATTTAAAAACGCACCAGATTTGCAAAATTGGCATTCCCTGCTTAAATAGCAGTTGCAAAAGGGAAATAAGAAAAAGGAAAATTTATGAAGGGGCAAAAATAAAACTGCCCCTGGAGGAGGGATATTAAAAGTAAATGGAACTAAACTGATCGAGTTCGAGTTGCAACTTTGACAGCGTAGATTTGCAAAATTGGCATTCCCTGCTTTAATAGCAGTTGCAAAAGGGAAGTAAGAATAAGGAAATTTAAGACGGTGCAAAAATAAAATTGCCAGTGGAGTAGGGATATTAAAAATGGAATTGGACTGATCGAGATCGAGTTGCAACTTTGACAGCGTAGATTTGCAAAATTGGCATTCCCTGCTTAAATAGCAGTTGCAAAAGGGAAATAAGAAAAAGGAAAATTTATGAAGGGGCAAAAATAAAACTGCCCCTGGAGGAGGGATATTAAAAGTAAATGGAACTAAACTGATCGAGTTCGAGTTGCAACTTTGAGAGCGTTTAAGCTGCTCATTGGTTTGAGGGGAGCTTTAATGCTTTGCATTGGCTCGCAGTTCACTGTACTTCAGTGCGTAGAGAAATCAACTCATAGCCATTGAAAATTAATTTTGATATCTTTATGCGTTACCTGAAAAGCAATAATTTCTCCACTTCTTTGTATAAACGAATTTGCGAAAGATTTTGGCCATCATACGTGCATTACGCTGAATGGCATGACAAAAATCTAAATGATCGTGTCGGCTTAATATAAACAAATTATGGCAAAAAATTTAATGGCAGAAATCAGTTAAAAAGTGAACTGCTTTCAACCAGATTGAAATCGCTTCCTAGCCTTGTAATCGTTATGAGTATGCGCAACTCCTTTAAGAAAATCTACAACGCCAACAACAACAACAATGCATGGCAAAGAGGTTATATAAACCATAAATGTTAAGGGGAACTATAAAGAAATGATGAAATTTATAAACCATATATAAATAGTACTACATTTGCATATGGAAATATGTGCACGTGCATGTGTATGTGTGGCTTGGCAAAAGTGGTTTAAAAACGACATTAAATTAAACATTTTTATATATTAAAAAATTTACACTGCGATCAATAATTAATGCTACGGTCTTCAAAAAAAAAAAAATTTCATAGCTGACAAATTTAAATAAAATCGAAATATTTCTTCGGCAATACACTATGCAACCGCTTGAGCAACCCAACGACTTCAATCAAAATCACCATTAGCTGCAATCTCAGTTCTCCTAAAGATTATTAATTCTTCTGTTCATCTGAAAGGCAAAAGCTTTGAGGGCTTTCAGTCATGTGACGTAATCAATTCGTAACTGCCTGGAATAAATTCCGCGCAGGATCCCAGGAAAATCACTTTCTTGTAATCTCTCCAGAAATAGGCAAACAAAAACCGGTGGGGAAATGTAATCAGCTGGTTTTGCCACTACCGTGGCTTCAATGACTATTCTTTTGACTTGGAAAAAAAAATAAAAAAAGAGGAAAATTTACTGAAAAATTGTAATGGAAGAAAGGCTTCCTAGAACATGTTGGTCAGGAACATGCCGCCTGCTTAGCAAAGAGAGGCCACCAGGTGAGAGTTCATTGCGCCGCAAACATTATGCCACATGACCCATTGCAATAGGAGAGACAATACTATTTCTCAGACTTTAAGAACATCTAGTAGGACGCATATAATCGAAGTGTTTTATTACGATATGTCGCATTACATCGCAAGAATGACGTAAAACTGTGTAATGTATGGTTTTTCGGTATTAGATACCATCGGTACACACTAAGAAGCGCAGAGGTAAAAAAGGTAGAGCTCGACCAGAGCATGGACATCACGGCTCTTCTGCTCAATGATTTCGTTCGACTTCATACGTATCGTAAATGCCAAGGATGACAATAATTACTTGTATAAAGCCAATAGACATTCAGATCCTTTTAATATTAACACATTCTTGCGATTTGACTTCCTTCCCTGCCACTTTTCTTTTGGTCACAAAATCAGCTGATTGCCTACAAATATGGCGAAACTTTCGCTTATCATAGAGTGGCCAACAATTGTAGATAAATAAGCAAAGCAACGTACGAAAATGCGCCATAAATGGCCAAACAAAATTGACTAATTTTTTCGACGTTTTAATAGATTACTTGTACTGCTTTAATTGCTCCACACTGTTCCCAAGTTGAACTATACATTTGCACACACCTACAGACAGTCGTATTGCTGCAACACACGAGTTCCCAATTTATATAATTTTTCTTTTCCTTTAGCATTTTATGACTTTTAGCGACAACATTTAAAAGCGTACAGTTGCCAAAACAAATGGCATGTTATGAATCTTCAAATTCTTTCGAAGCACTTCTTCGCCCGTTCTTTCATACGGCGTGTTTGACTCTAATTTACAAAAATTTAAGTTATTTTCCCAACGACAGTGCAGGATTTTCGTGAATAACAAAATTATTTTTTTTTCACATTTATATTTAATATTAAAATTTATAAAATAATAAAAAAATATTATGAGACTAGAAAAACTCCCATGAATAATATTTTTTTTTATTTTACAATTTGCAACGTAAATAAATATAATGGATGATCTTCAATAGGTGCAAAGAGGGTATTTGAAAAGTTAGTGTTACTTTAAGTTATAACGGAAAAAATATATTGTATGGGAGTTCAACAGCTGGTATAAATTCTGCCATAATGCAGCTTGTTCAACCTTCGAAGTATAAAATTCATTGATCCACACTTTATAGAAAATTCTACACCCGCACATGCCAGTAAAGTATTTCGAATTTTGGAATCGCTTTTAGCAGCTTCTTATATAACAACTGTGTTACTTAAAAAAATATTTCGGTTTCGTTACCACAGAGTTTGCACTGAGGGTAACTATGGAACCAGTTAAAGTTTCTAAGAGTTGCAGTAAGATTTTGTATTACTCGAAACCATTCTTATGATTTGAATTCCTTCCCATGATATATAAAAATTCAAACACTCGCACAGTGTTGCCAACAGACATTTCAAATAACTATGGAAGCAGTTAAAGTTTCTAAGAGTTGCAGTAAGATTTTGTATTACCTGAAACCATTCTTGTGATTTTACCTCCTTCCCATGATATATAAAAACTTAAACTCTCGCACAGTGTTGCCAACAGACATTTCAAATAACTATGGAAGCAGTTAAAGTTTCTAAGAGTTGCAGTAAGATTTTTTATTACTCGAAACCATTCTTGTGATTTTACCTCCTTCCCATGATATATAAAAATTCAAACACTCGAACAGTGTTGCCAACAGACATTTCAAATAACTGTGGAACCAGTTAGAGTTTCTGAGCGTTGCAGTAAGATTTTTTATTACTCGAAACCATTCTTATGATTTTAATTCCTTCCCATGATATATAAAAACTTAAACTCTCGAACAGTGTTGCCAACAGAGATTTCAAATAGTTTAGCCTGGTTTACACTGCAAAATTTCAGAAAGCCTGAACACAAGCTTTCATGTTTTTTCCTCCGCAGCAGGCAACTGAATTCACAAAGAGAAAAGTAAAATATGCATACATAAATAAATAAATAAGTAGCCCCTCGATGGTGTAGCGGTTAGTATACCCGCCTGTTACGCAGGTGTCAGGGGTTCAATTCCCCGGGGAGCCAGAAGCCAAAGGCCTCAGTAGCCAGTGCTTCTATACATATTGCAATTATATTCACATAATTGTAATATTTGGTAAATAAATAAATAAATAAATAAATAAGTAGAATAAGTAGAACTTGGGCGAAAACACAGCGACACAACTACACGACCACCAATGGCGACAATTAGCAGAAAGAGTGCATAATGAAAAAGTCTGTTTTTTATATATTTATATATTTTTTAGATATATCGTTAAAAAACTAATTGCAAGTCAATAATAAATATTTATTATGCATTATTGTAAAAATTTAATTAATTTTCGTAACATTTTTAACTGTTTCCAGCGAAATGATGATATGTGAAATATACTTCTAGTAAATAAAGGTTTTCCCTTTTAAAACTGGCGATAATTGTTATCATGCAGTTGTGTAGCCTGCTATGGCGAGACGAATATGTTTAATCGCTAAATGTATTTTTAGTAAATAAAGCTTTTCCCTTTTAAAGCTGACGATAATTGTAATCGTGCAGTTGTGTAGGCTGCTGTCGCGAAGGAATGTGCTTAAT
This sequence comes from Ormia ochracea, assembly GCA_963402855.1. Lineage (NCBI taxonomy): Eukaryota > Metazoa > Arthropoda > Insecta > Diptera > Tachinidae > Ormia > Ormia ochracea. The sequence continues at coordinate 37,926,030 of OY727107.1, forward strand.
GCCCATTTTTTTTTGTTTTCGCCTCTTGTTCTTGCTGGACTTTCGTATGTTAATTTCTCCTAAATTTTTCCTTAAGGCATTTTATTTTTATTTACATATAATAAAACTTTCGTATCAAAAATCGTTAAAAAGTATTTAAAAAAAAAAAATCTTTTTATTCCCAGCTGTTAGCCCAACACAATTCACCTTTGAATTCCTCATTATTAGATGTCTGCGAAAAAGCTTAATTTTACTTAGAAATTCTCGCATCAAATTTTGTAATAAGAATTTTATGAATTATTTTTTGCAAAAAATTTTTATTTCAATTTTAAATATTTTATATAAAATAAATGCTGAAAGCCCAGAAGCAAAAATTTCAAAGCGATTTCTGTAGTCTTTTAGTCTTAACTTTTCATAGAGAGTTTCAGAATTCTTTAATTATTAACGCATTTGTAAAATGGATTTTTTGTTGCAACAAATAAATTATTGGAGAAAAAATTTTTTTTTTGGTAATAAATTTATAAAATCAAGAGTTTGTTTGCATATCAATTTCTTTATATGAAAAAGGAAATATTTTTAAATTAATATTCTCGTAAGAGAAATTAATGCTGCAGACTTATTCTGTATTGCGATGCGAAAGTCAGTGCGATGCGCAAATGAAATGCGATGCGAAAGAAAATTGGTATTCTAAAAGGCGTTCGCAATCGCATGCGAATTTTATTTTCAATCATGGCAACGTCGGCAAAAAGAACAACGCTGGTCTAAAGTAAACGTCACATTTAAGTTTACAAAAGAAAAAGAAATTTATGATTGTGGTTACAAGATAACGGTAAGTAATATAATATTTCTGTAATTTACCATAAATGGACTCGGTGCCTCTATGGTTTGTTGATAAAGAGACGAATGACCAAAATGAAAAGATGCAGAGAAGATTGCTTAGAAGCAAATTTGGATATTCTGAGCTTAAATGTAAAAAGGTAATTTATATTGAAGCTTTGAAAACAATTAAGGTTTTTCAATGACCTTTTGCCAATTGGTTGTTTTTCATCATAAATTCCAGCATTATTGAATTGATGGGATTTGGTGGTCTTGTGGTTTGTTCCCCCTGGATAACATATAATTATAATTTTTCACTTACATTTTTTGTGCTTTGCGAATGCTCTATTTCCATCGAATATATTTTGCGATCTTCGTATAACTTGATCTTCGTCTTGCGACATTTTCGCATTTTAAATGCGAATACAAAAGTACTTTGGGAACATCGCAATATTGAATAGGAAAGGTTCGCATTTGCATGTTTTCGAGTCGCATTGACAGAATAGGAAATACGAAAAGTACGACGCTTTACTGCATAGTAAAGTACGAAACCAATATGAGAAAGTGTTATCAGTCGATTTTAGGAGAAAATATATACATATTGCAAAGTGTATGAAACCAAAATTAAGCGAACAAGCTTGCGAGACTATATCGAATGAATATTCGCATCTGCGATCACAAGAGAGTAGGCAAAATGATATTGCTCGAACACAGTCTATTACAGCTCGTACTCTGGAAACACTGATGCGACTGGCTACAGCTCACGCTAGGGCTCGTATGTCCAATAATGTAACAGTAGATCATGCACAGGCTGCAATTGAATTAGTGCAATTCGCTTATTTTAGAAAGGTTTTGGAAAAAGAAAGATCCCAGAAACGTGTTCGAGATGAGTCTTCTGATGAAAATGATATAACTGGAAGTATGCCTGTCAGATCTTCATCCAATAGAAGCAAACGTACTCGTACAAATTCTACTCAAGATTCTACTAATGTACTGGTTGAAAGCGATGATGACCTTGACGCCCCTCAACCTGGAGATGTGACGCGCCGCTATACACGACGATCATCAACAGTCGATAAGCCACCTTCTACAAACGCTTTTATATCGGATATCCGTCTGAATGTTTTCAAAAATAATCTGCAACATTGGTTCCGAGAAGCAAGAGAACACAGTCTGTCCTTGGCTCTAATTACTACTTCAATTAATGAAATGATGAACACTGATGAACATTTTACAGACAGTGAAGTTCAAGCAGCTGTTAATCGTATGACCGATGATAACAAAATTATTTTGGCTGATGGCATTGTTTTCTTGATTTAATCAAAATCTAAATTAACATTGAATAACTTTATCATTAGATTTATAGTTTCATACATATGCTAATTATGTATTACTCTTAAAGATATTTTTTGCATTTTTGTCATCCACCAACTGGCGCATCGCAACACAGAATAGGAAATGTTCGCATTTGCATATTTTCGAGTCGCATTGACTGGCGCATCGCAACACAGAATAGGAAATGTTCGCATTTGCATATTTTCGAGTCGCATTGACTGGCGCATCGCAATACTGAATAAGCCTACTGCTGTTCTTTAACAAGTGAACTTCTGCGGTCCAAATGTACATGAGTTGCGGTCTGAATGTAACCAACTCGTGTACAGCATGCTAACTCAGTCGAACCCAAGCCTTATTTAACAAGGAGCTCGTAAAACACATATTTTAGCATCACCCTTTTCATTTTTCATGCATGCATATTTATATTGATTCATGAGATTGATTATTTTTCGACTTGACTCTTTTTAAATTTTATTACAAATTTTTTTTTTTTCTTAAACCTCAAACAACAATGATGCTGGAAAAATGCATCTAGTTAAGTCAAATCATGTAATAATACGAGTACTTACAAACAATAAAATATATAGTATTTAACTGCATGCATACAAATTTACTTCATTCATTTATGCCACACATCTAAACAGCTAAACTGACATGTTTACACATGATTTGCAAAAAGCAACGACTAACCGCCTCCCCAGCTTTACGTTCAGCAGTATGTGGCAGCAGCAACAGTAGAACTAGTAGACGAGATATTTAACATTAAAGCTTACACACCTCAGCGACATTTTCAAAATTGAAACAACAATAACAAAAATATCCCACATTTTTTTTTTTTTTTTTTTTTTTAAATTTTAATTTTGTATTAATGCTGAGACTTTGCCAAAATAAAAAATGAAGCCAAAATAAAAAATAAAAAAAAATAATAATAATAAATAAAAAATAGAAAAATCGAAAATTTCCCAATACAAAACCTTGCTCACACATGACAATAGCGCTGGAATGAACACAAACTACGAATAAATTCACAGTGTAATAAAAATTAAAAACAAAGAAAAGTATAAACAAAACCCAAAAAAAAAGAACAATAACAATAACAAATAAGCGGCACAACAAGAATAGAAATATGATAGTGGGAATAGATCGAGCACCTTCATCTAGCCAACCAGCTAGAATGAAAAAAAAAAAATAATTTCAAAATCGTTACTACCATTGCCGCCGCCAATTTATATTCCTCTTTTCATAAACTAACAAAATACCCTGTTGCATTCACATCGAGAGAGGAAGGGAAATAGCATCAGGTGTGGGCAGCGGAACGTGAAGGCACAATTAGCTAAACGATCATTTATTTATTTTTGATAAAGGAGTCGTCCTCTGCAGCAGGATGTGGCTACTTCGAAAAATTAGAGAAAACGAAAAAGAGAGAGTGAGCGATAGAGGGAGCGAAATAGCATCAGGTGTGGGCAGGGAAATGTAAAGGCACACCTGGCTAAACGATCATTTATTTATTTTTGATAAAGGAGTCGTCCTCTGCAGCAGGATGTGGCTAGCAAATATAAATGAAATATGCTCGAATTCTAAGACATAAAAACAACTAGAAAAAGTAATATAAATCCAAGTTCAGCATTAAAAACCATATAAAAGACTTTATCAAGAAAAAGTGCTAATATGGAAAAAAGCGCTAATTTGACGAAGGTAGCTACCTTATGAAAACCTCAATTTTTTATTTTCCTGAGTTGCCAGCAAATATAAATGAAATATGCTCGAATTCTAAGACATAAAATCAACTAGAAAAAGCGCCAATTTGGCTAAGGTAACTACCTTACCTTATGAAATATGCTCGAATTCTAAGGCATAAAATCAACTAGAAAAAGTAATATAAACCCAAGTTCAGCATTAAAAACCATATAAAAGGCTTTATCAAGAAAAAGTGCTAATATGGAAAAAAGCGCTAATTTGACTAAGGTAGTTACCTTATGAAAATCTCAATTTTTTATTTTCCTGAGTTGCTAGCAAATATAAATGAAATATGCTTGAATTCTAAGACATAAAATCAACTAGAAAAAGTAATATAAACCCAAGTTCAGCATTAAAAACCATATAAAAGGCTTTATCAAGAAAAAGCGCTAATATGGAAAAAAGCGCTAATTTGACTAAGGTAGTTACCTTATGAAAATCTCAATTTTTTATTTTCCTGAGTTGCCAGCAAATATAAATGAAATATGCTCGAATTCTAAGGCATAAAATCAACTAGAAAAAGTAATATAAATCCAAGTTCAGCCTTAAAAACCATATAAAAGGCTTTATCAAGAAAAAGTGCTAATATGGAAAAAAGCGCTAATTTGACTAAGGTAGTTACCTTATGAAAATCTCAATTTTTTATTTTCCTGAGTTGCTAGCAAATATAAATGAAATATGCTCGAATTCTAAGACATAAAATCAACTAGAAAAAGTAATATAAATCCAAGTTCAGCATTAAAAACCATATAAAAGGCTTTATCAAGAAAAAGCGCTAATATGGAAAAAAGCGCTAATTTGACTAAGGTAGTTACCTTATGAAAATCTCAATTTTTTATTTTCCTGAGTTGCCAGCAAATATAAATGAAATATGCTCGAATTCTAAGGCATAAAATCAACTAGAAAAAGTAATATAAATCCAAGTTCAGCCTTAAAAACCATATAAAAGGCTTTATCAAGAAAAAGTGCTAATATGGAAAAAAGCGCTAATTTGACTAAGGTAGTTACCTTATGAAAATCTCAATTTTTTATTTTCCTGAGTTGCTAGCAAATATAAATGAAATATGCTTGAATTCTAAGACATAAAATCAACTAGAAAAAGTAATATAAACCCAAGTTCAGCATTAAAAACCATATAAAAGGCTTTATCAAGAAAAAGTGCTAATATGGAAAAAAGCGCTAATTTGACGAAGGTAGCTACCTTATGAAAACCTCAATTTTTTATTTTCCTGAGTTGCCAGCAAATATAAATGAAATATGCTCGAATTCTAAGACATAAAATCAACTAGAAAAAGCGCCAATTTGGCTAAGGTAACTACCTTACCTTATGAAATATGCTCGAATTCTAAGGCATAAAATCAACTAGAAAAAGTAATATAAACCCAAGTTCAGCATTAAAAACCATATAAAAGGCTTTATCAAGAAAAAGTGCTAATATGGAAAAAAGCGCTAATTTGACTAAGGTAGTTACCTTATGAAAATCTCAATTTTTTATTTTCCTGAGTTGCTAGCAAATATAAATGAAATATGCTTGAATTCTAAGACATAAAATCAACTAGAAAAAGTAATATAAACCCAAGTTCAGCATTAAAAACCATATAAAAGGCTTTATCAAGAAAAAGCGCTAATATGGAAAAAAGCGCTAATTTGACTAAGGTAGTTACCTTATGAAAATCTCAATTTTTTATTTTCCTGAGTTGCCAGCAAATATAAATGAAATATGCTCGAATTCTAAGGCATAAAATCAACTAGAAAAAGTAATATAAATCCAAGTTCAGCCTTAAAAACCATATAAAAGGCTTTATCAAGAAAAAGTGCTAATATGGAAAAAAGCGCTAATTTGACTAAGGTAGTTACCTTATGAAAATCTCAATTTTTTATTTTCCTGAGTTGCTAGCAAATATAAATGAAATATGCTCGAATTCTAAGACATAAAATCAACTAGAAAAAGTAATATAAATCCAAGTTCAGCATTAAAAACCATATAAAAGGCTTTATCAAGAAAAAGCGCTAATATGGAAAAAAGCGCTAATTTGACTAAGGTAGTTACCTTATGAAAATCTCAATTTTTTATTTTCCTGAGTTGCCAGCAAATATAAATGAAATATGCTCGAATTCTAAGGCATAAAATCAACTAGAAAAAGTAATATAAATCCAAGTTCAGCCTTAAAAACCATATAAAAGGCTTTATCAAGAAAAAGTGCTAATATGGAAAAAAGCGCTAATTTGACTAAGGTAGTTACCTTATGAAAATCTCAATTTTTTATTTTCCTGAGTTGCTAGCAAATATAAATGAAATATGCTTGAATTCTAAGACATAAAATCAACTAGAAAAAGTAATATAAACCCAAGTTCAGCATTAAAAACCATATAAAAGGCTTTATCAAGAAAAAGTGCTAATATGGAAAAAAGCGCTAATTTGACGAAGGTAGCTACCTTATGAAAACCTCAATTTTTTATTTTCCTGAGTTGCCAGCAAATATAAATGAAATATGCTCGAATTCTAAGACATAAAATCAACTAGAAAAAGCGCCAATTTGGCTAAGGTAACTACCTTACCTTATGAAATATGCTCGAATTCTAAGGCATAAAATCAACTAGAAAAAGTAATATAAACCCAAGTTCAGCATTAAAAACCATATAAAAGGCTTTATCAAGAAAAAGTGCTAATATGGAAAAAAGCGCTAATTTGACTAAGGTAGTTACCTTATGAAAATCTCAATTTTTTATTTTCCTGAGTTGCTAGCAAATATAAATGAAATATGCTTGAATTCTAAGACATAAAATCAACTAGAAAAAGTAATATAAACCCAAGTTCAGCATTAAAAACCATATAAAAGGCTTTATCAAGAAAAAGCGCTAATATGGAAAAAAGCGCTAATTTGACTAAGGTAGTTACCTTATGAAAATCTCAATTTTTTATTTTCCTGAGTTGCCAGCAAATATAAATGAAATATGCTCGAATTCTAAGGCATAAAATCAACTAGAAAAAGTAATATAAATCCAAGTTCAGCCTTAAAAACCATATAAAAGGCTTTATCAAGAAAAAGTGCTAATATGGAAAAAAGCGCTAATTTGACTAAGGTAGTTACCTTATGAAAATCTCAATTTTTTATTTTCCTGAGTTGCTAGCAAATATAAATGAAATATGCTCGAATTCTAAGACATAAAATCAACTAGAAAAAGTAATATAAATCCAAGTTCAGCATTAAAAACCATATAAAAGGCTTTATCAAGAAAAAGCGCTAATATGGAAAAAAGCGCTAATTTGACTAAGGTAGTTACCTTATGAAAATCTCAATTTTTTATTTTCCTGAGTTGCCAGCAAATATAAATGAAATATGCTCGAATTCTAAGGCATAAAATCAACTAGAAAAAGTAATATAAATCCAAGTTCAGCCTTAAAAACCATATAAAAGGCTTTATCAAGAAAAAGTGCTAATATGGAAAAAAGCGCTAATTTGACTAAGGTAGTTACCTTATGAAAATCTCAATTTTTTATTTTCCTGAGTTGCTAGCAAATATAAATGAAATATGCTCGAATTCTAAGGCATAAAATCAACTAGAAAAAGTAATATAAATCCAAGTTCAGCCTTAAAAACCATATAAAAGGCTTTATCAAGAAAAAGTGCTAATATGGAAAAAAGCGCTAATTTGACTAAGGTAGTTACCTTATGAAAATCTCAATTTCTTATTTTCCTGAGTTGCTAGCAAATATAAATGAAATATGCTCGAATTCTAAGACATAAAATCAACTAGAAAAAGTAATATAAACCCAAGTTCAGCATTAAAAACCATATAAAAAGGCTTTATCAAGAAAAAGCGCCAATTTGGCTAAGGTAACTACCTTACCTTATGAAATATGCTCGAATTCTAAGACATAAAATCAACTAGAAAAAGTAATATAAACCCAAGTTCAGCATTAAAAACCATATAAAAGGCTTTATCAAGAAAAAGCGCTAATATGGAAAAAAGCGCTAATTTGACTAAGGTAGTTACCTTATGAAAATCTCAATTTTTTATTTTCCTGAGTTGCCAGCAAATATAAATGAAATATGCTCGAATTCTAAGGCATAAAATCAACTAGAAAAAGTAATATAAATCCAAGTTCAGCCTTAAAAACCATATAAAAGGCTTTATCAAGAAAAAGTGCTAATATGGAAAAAAGCGCTAATTTGACTAAGGTAGTTACCTTATGAAAATCTCAATTTTTTATTTTCCTGAGTTGCCAGCAAATATAAATGAAATATGCTCGAATTCTAAGGCATAAAATCAACTAGAAAAAGTAATATAAATCCAAGTTCAGCCTTAAAAACCATATAAAAGGCTTTATCAAGAAAAAGTGCTAATATGGAAAAAAGCGCTAATTTGACCTTACGAAAATCTCCATTTTTTATTTTCCTGAGTTGCCAGCAAATATAAATGAAATATGCTCGAATTCTAAGGCATAAAATCAACTAGAAAAAGTAATATAAATCCAAGTTCAGCCTTAAAAACCATATAAAAGGCTTTATCAAGAAAAAGTGCTAATATGGAAAAAAGCGCTAATTTGACTAAGGTAGCTACCTTATGAAAATCTCAATTTTTTATTTTCCTGAGTTGCCAGCAAATATAAATGAAATATGCTCGAATTCTAAGGCATAAAATCAACTAGAAAAAGTAATATAAATCCAAGTTCAGCCTTAAAAACCATATAAAAGGCTTTATCAAGAAAAAGTGCTAATATGGAAAAAAGCGCTAATTTGACCTTACGAAAATCTCAATTTTTTATTTTCCTGAGTTGCCAGCAAATATAAATGAAATATGCTCGAATTCTAAGACATAAAATCAACTAGAAAAAGTAATATAAATCCAAGTTCAGCATTAAAAACCATATAAAAAGCTTAATCAAGAAAAAAGCGCTAATTTGACTAAGGTACTTTGTATTCGTACTCGAAGAACAAACCATTAAAAGAGTTGTAAATACGTAACAGAAAATTAAAATGCCGTGTGCTGATGGGCCCGGAAATACGCAATTGCATACACACACAGGACGTAACGTTTTTTAAGTAATTTTTGGCTATTTATATATAAAATATGGCTCATATTGTAATGCCCCTCCTCCAGATTTGAGTAGCTTGATAAGTATAAAATTAATTACAACTGTATTACAGTAAACCATTTTTAATTAAATTAATGAAAACGTTTTCATATAATATTTGACCAAAATAGGTGTCAAAGTTACTTTACGACCACACTTTGTTCAGGGCCCGTTCACACTATATATAAAAAATTTCATTCTGAAGATATCTTATATTTTCTTTTGAAATTGCCCTAGCAAACAAAATGATAGCCCTGTCTTAAAGAGAGAAAGAGACATCTTAATACTTCAGATAAAAATTATGTATGTATGAGTGTCCAGACAAAGTTATTCTCTTATTCCCATAGCAGCTATAAGGGCCTGTCCAACAAAATACGCGGTGATCATAAATGTAATCGCTTCAGGAAACAAAATAATTTTTAAAATATTGAAAATGTGATCAGCAGTTTCCGAAACGCTTTAGTTCCTCTAAAGTGCTACAAAAAAAAACATCTAAAAATCTCAAAATCTGAGAGGGATATCGTGGGAGGGATATCGAACCACCTATTATAATATAAAAAAATATATTAAAAAATTATTTTCGGCTTTTGTCTGAGAGAGCTTTTATCACACTCGAATTGTAAAGCATTAGCAGTGGCGAGAATTTTACATTCCGCCATCACCCCAGGCGGACCAAAAAATGTCAAGTGCAAATTTCTCCTCTCTCTTTGGTTTTAAATTATTATTATTTTATTTATACTTATTTATAATAAATAACAAAAATTTGAAAACAGCTTCCAGAATTGGAATTAAGCAAATCGAAGATTTACTAATTCATATAAGCGGTGGGTGTAATTTTCTTCATTGTACCATGGGCACACATGTAAATGCCACCATTTTCGGCCATTTCCATGGCAGTCATCATACAAGTAGCACACTCTTCTGGAGTTTGCATTTGGCCTTCCATCATCTTCTTGTAAACGAGCTCGTTGTGTGGCACCCATGTCAACCAGTTCATATCACGCTCCTTCATCATCATTTCGCTGGATGTGATTGCAGGACAAATGCATACAAAAGCAACAGCCGTCTTGTGGTAATAATGTTCGTCGGCCATGGAACGGGTGAATCCAACGACACCATGTTGAGTGGCAGAGTATACAGGAAAAGCTGGACCAGCTTCTAAGCCGTACATGGAGCACATGTTTACTACCATGCCACCATGGCCAGATTGTGTTTTATCCATGTAAGGCATAAACATTAAAGTGGCATTCATTAGGCCAGTCAAATTACCAGCCACCATTGTTTCAATGTCCTTGCCAGCTAACATACCAGCACCGTTTATTAAAACATCAACATGTCCCATAGTAGCAACCACTTGCTGCACCGCTTTGGTTACACTGCCATGGTCGGCCACATTCATTTGCACAAACATGACTTTCACGGCGCCATTAAGTGACTGCAGTTTCTTCAGCATTTCAATATTTTCCATACGATCACATACAATTAAGCATTTCATGGCTTTCTTCATCATCATTTGGCACATCTGGTGTCCAATGCCACTGAAGCCACCAACATAAACCACATTTTTGTTACTCCAATCGAACATTTTTGAGATTATTTGTTTTCTTCTTTACAATCTTACTGGAAACTTGCAAATGCAACTGTTGCTGAAACACCTTCACCATTTCCTTTTATACTTTCCAACATCAAAATTTCAGAACGAACTTTTTATTTTCTTTAGCTGATAAATTCTTAAATGATTCTCAATGACTCGCAAATGACCTGACGACATTAAAATTTATGTTGTTCTCAAAGCGAAAGCAATTTTCTAATGCTCAACCAACAACAACCAGCAACATTGTTTCAAAATGCTGTCGGCTGCATTTTTATAAGAAAGTTATTGAACTTTCATTAGAAATAAAACGTAGAAAAATATTTTTCATAGATAATATTTCTGTGTGACGTAATCTCAAGGTCTAACTGTACTATGTTTTTCGCACTAAATCGTTTATGTGCTTCAGCTTTAAGCTTTTTTGTTTTAAATTTCCCCGGAATATTTTTCCGAAGCTGACATGTCAAGACTAAAGGACATCACATGTTCCGAGTGCCACTTAAGCCTAATAAATCAGTGAAGGCTTAAACGGCAGTTACGTTAAACTCACTACTATTGAATCTTCAGATCAGTCCTCATTTAAACTATTCGTAAGTAAAAAAATTTTTCCTCAACAAAAAATAATAAATAATACTAAAAATAATAAATAATAAAAGAAAATTAAAAAAAAAAATTTTTTTTACGTAATTTCGCTTCTTAAAAAACAAAACTTTTGTATAGAAAATTTCATTTTAAACTAAAAAAGAATTGTATGCAAACTTTTGCGAGTACCTCAGCAAAGTACCTCAATCGAGTCTCTACTGTATTCAGGATATATTTCTTTCAATGTAGAAAAAACGTTGCTGATACTTTTCTAGGCAATGTACTCTTAATTTCTATATACAGAACTTGTAAAAGTTTCACAGGATTCTTGTGTTCGGCAAATAAGTTTTATCGAGTTTCTACTGTATTCAAAATATTTTTCTTTCAATGTGGAAAAGACGTTGCTGATAGTTTTCTAGGCAATGTATTCTTAATTTCTTTATACAGAACTTGTTTGTGTTGCAGAGGATTGTTGAGTTCGTCAAAGTACTTTTATCGAGTTTCTACTGTATTCAGAATATGTATGTTTGAATTTGGAAAACTATTTTGCTGGTTATTTCTAGACAAAACATTTTTCATTTTCAATCTCAGCAAATTTTTAACTATCAGAGTAGTTTCGAATTAAAATTTTGAAGCCAAGGTAACAATATCAAGATTCTACTGTATCTGATAAGTTTTTCTTTAAATTGTAAACAATTTTTTAGTTCGTTTCTATGAAAAACATATTTAATTTACAAATTCAGCAAATGTTTGTGTTTCAGAGGATTCCAGCTTTCACAATGTCCAAGGCAAATCAATATTTTTTAGATTCTACTGTATTTATAGAGTTTTTCTTTAAATTTAGAAGATTTTTTTCACGTCTTTTTTAAGCAAAATAAAAAATAATAAAAATTTTTTGTTTTCATATTTAAGAATTGTTTGTGTTTAAATTTTTGTGTTGCAACGTACAGATTCTACTGTATTTCGAATGTTTTTTTTTTCTCAATTTAAAAAAAAATTTTTAGATTCTGTACCATACAACTGAAATACAAACAATTAATTGCACACAACTACAGCAACAATAACGACAATAATACAATTCAGAATTGATTAGAAAATCATCAAAAAATCTCACGATTTGACTATATCGGTCAAATAGATACAGATGAAAATACAAGCAGCAACAAAACAAAAATTTATTTAACGATTGAATGGCATGATAAGAAAGAAACACCGAAATAAATACTTTAATTTCAAAACTTTAAATTATTTCCACGAAATGATGGCGAAAAAAAATCATGAAATGAATGCGAAATTATGACACCGATTCTTACGAAAGATTTTAGAACCCTTTTCGCTCTCTTGAACAAAAACACTAATTCTCAAAATCAATTTTATTGAAAATTCATATAAAAAGGTCTATTGCAAGTTTTTGCTTTTCCTTTTCCTCTTTTTTTTTTTTGGCAGTCTTTTAACACCTCATTTGGTGTGCAATTGAAAATGTTAAATATTTTCCAACCGCTGAAGGTACTCCTTGAATCTTTTACTCTAGAAGCTGAACAAAAAGAGGTAAAAGAAATTAAATGAAAGAAAAAAAAAAAAAGAAAACAATTGGAAGCAACAGCAAGACAAATCGTCAGGCAGATGAATGAATGAATGAATGAGTTGTACGCGAATGCATTTGATTTAAGCAGGGAAACGATATTTTAAAATGTTAAACTGAAAAAAATGTATAGAAGTAGAAAATACGAGTAGTTTCCATTTCGTAGCAAATGTGCTGCTCACTGTATGTCACTGGCTGGGTAGTTGATGCGGTCTCCGTCTGATTGTATTTGAAATGCTGCTCTGTCCGTCTGTCCGTCTCTTCGCATGTCCGTCCGTCCATCCTGCCATCTGTAAGTCTTTGCGTTCGTCATCTATTTGCCGATTGTGTCTACTTTGGTATTGAGTATCATCATGATCATCATCACCGCGAGCAGCAACCAACACGAGCAACATCATCTCCTCCACCAGCAATATTATTTAAGCTCAGTTTGTTTGTCGTTTGTCGTTTGTCGCTTGTTGTTTTCGGTTTCTTCTTCTTGTTTTTCTTTTTTTTTTTTTTTGTCGTATTTCGTTGTTTGCATTTAATATAATATAAAACAAAAATACCTTTGACCTATGGCAAGGTATACGTTACAGACGTTACAAAAATTGCACGTTGCTGCTGCGATGATGCGATTTTGAACAAGAGATTCCGACTCAGAATTCATATAAAAGACTTCTATGGCAAACAATTGCTTTCAGTTAAATACTAAAAGCGTTTGACGACTAAACGGTGGGAGATCTTGTCTCATACGGTAGAAGATATAATTTAAAAGAGGAAAAATATAATTGTAACGTGCACGTATTTTCGACCAACGTAACGATGTCGGCTTTATCTTGGAAGTTTGTGGCGTTAATATTGTGTGCGTACATTATTGTCACACATGCGCGACCTCAAGCACCTGAACAACCTGAACCGGTAACAAATATTTTACATAATTAATTGTTTTAAATGCCATCTAACTATTAAACTTAATTTCGCTTAATATTCTCAAATGAAAATAATTCAAATCATTATTTTCAATTCTAATAATTCGAACAGTGTAAAAGAAAAGAAAACAAACAAAGGAAAGTGTTGGATAATTATATCAATTAATATATTAATTGATTTTAAAACTTTTGCAAAGAAGAAAGATTTTATATGTAAAGCAGGTCAATATTAAATATTATTCTCAATACAGAAACTAAATGAATTTTTCATCAATATTTTTTTTTTTTTTTTTAAAAAAAAAGCATCTGCAATGGAATTTATAAATTTAAAAACGAAAATATATTCATTTGCCAATAAATTCGAGAAACAAACAAAATTGCTATAAAATTCCAAACAAAACATTTAATTGGCGACTTTTTCTTTCTCATTTGCCTGCCAGTCTGCCAGAAAATTTCCTTTAAAAAAATTCCATTAAATAATTTTCAAGTAATTAAATTAAAAATTATGTGTTGATTTTTATTTTACATTTTTCAAAAATAGAATTTGTATTGAAATTTTTAAAAATTATTTAAAAAAAATTCACTTTCTTCATATTCTGCATGCATTTAAAACTAAACGAGAATTGCAAAGACAAGGAATACTTTTTTTTTAATATTTTTCTAATTACATAATTAATACAAATTATTGCAAAAAGAATAGAAATTATTTTGAAACAAAAAAAAATAATAAAAAATTAAAAATTAAATTTTAAAGAAATTTAAAATTTTTCTTACTATTTTTAAAAAAAAAAAAAAAACAATTTTAGTAAAATTTTTGAGCTTAAAACATGTCAGCTGGCTTTAGACAAAATAATAAATCTTCAAGTGACAGATTATATTTTGAAGAAAAAAAAAATCGAGTCAAAAGTTAAATACTGATAACTAAAATATGAATTTTATAATTGCAATGACTGATAAGATGCATTTAATGATGCATTTAATTTCACTTTTAAAATTTCATTTAAAACAGTCGCGGAAAAAATGATTTTTTTCAACATTCAGAACAATCGTAAATGTCAAGGGATACACGCGAAAAAGAGGACTTTTTGAATTCAAAACAAAAACTGTAAAGAAATCGAAAGGATATGCAGCACTTCTAGATGAGAACTTCCAAACTGATTTGTTGACTTCTGTTGCAATCCAGTTTTCTTTTCAACATTCAATTTAAAAGTGCAACCGGCCATTGCAATAATTGTAAATTATTTTAAATTAAACGATTTAAAAACTGTCAGTGGACTGCGAATCGGCCAGCTTTCCAACACCTAAACGAAGCGATCATGATGAATTTTTTTCCTTTGTTTTGTTTTTTTTTTTTTTTTAAAGATCTTTCCCAGAGATCGTAAATAATTTGACATTTATTTGAAAGGGCAGGTAAATTTGTATGCAAAATTAAAAAGGGGGGAAAAAACAGATACAAAATAATTCGCGTCAATGTCATGAAAAGCTTCTACACAAAATGTTAGTTTGAATAATCAGTTTCAGCTTCAGTTTCAGTTTCTCGTAATAAATATTAATGAGCTCGTTAATGAAATAAATTAAACATTTTATATACTTTAAGACTTTTACAAGGTATATAAAATACAAATTAAAAAATGACTTTCTAGTTTATTGTTATTATGAATCAAGATCTTTTCAAATTGTTTGCAACATGCACAGCTTTATTTGAGGATATTTTATTTATAATTTATTCAAATTTTAATTTCGTCTTGCAAACAGTTAATATTTTTAATTGCAACTAAGCTTTGAAGTTTTTGTTAAACGGAAAAATAATGTGAAAAAGATGAAAATTCCTACCGATTATGAATGCCAGAGAGGAATGCGTGCGGATTTAAGATGGTTTTTTTTATAAAATTTTATTCTTTTTTTTTAAGATTTCCCTAAAGAAGCAAAATATTGAAACGGGAAATAAATTAAAAAATTTTTTTTATAAAAAAATGAATAATCTTAAAACCAAAAAATTTAAATTATATATAAGAAAATAAGATAGAAAGAAAATATATTTTATTTTATTAGAGGTCTGAACCCTTCTATACCGTAGAGTGTCATTTTATGCCATGTATATCCACTCTACAGAAAAGGAGATATAAGAAG
Organism: Ormia ochracea; assembly: GCA_963402855.1. NCBI lineage: Eukaryota > Metazoa > Arthropoda > Insecta > Diptera > Tachinidae > Ormia > Ormia ochracea. The sequence continues at coordinate 37,941,773 of OY727107.1, forward strand.
TTTCCTTGACTTCAAAAAGTAGGGAGACATTTCGCAATTTTTTTAAATTAAAATGACACAAAAAATTTTGCAACAGTTAAAAGAAGTGGGCCGCCTAATTAATTACTTCAAAATATTGAAATAAATCCATATAAAAACCAAAAAGAAAAAAAGAAAAAAAAATCGTGTCCGAAATTATTTTCTCTGTTTCGGATAATGATTTCAATTCCCTTTCTCATGAGAATAGACTATCCTTGTATAGGCAATGGATGTTTACAAACTGTGCAAATCCTTCCTCTCCGACTACGTAATCAGCAGTGTAACTTGACTATGATACGTCTATTAAATTTATAAGTACCTCATGTTATCCAGGCATGTAGGGGAATTCCCGAATTGTTCAAACAAATCGCTAACATCTGGATGTGAAGAGTTAAGGCAGATCTAGCTTTCATTTACATACAGAAACGTTACATATCAGTGGAACAAATCAAGCGAGCTTTAAATGTTTCACATTTTTTCCAGACTGTCCGTACATACGCGGTCTTCCAAAACAATACTAAATGCACAACTTTCAAATCGTATACGAAATAGAGAAAATGTGTATGTAGGTAACCACTTTCTATCACACACCAATTTTCCGAAAAATTAAATCACAAAGTTCAACAACTTTGTTTTTCTCCACTACTACTGGTGTCCACCAGCCATCTACCAGCAGTAGATCATGTGGGTTCCTACTTCTATAAAGCATTGCGCCGAAATTAGATTTTGTGCCTTATAGTTACGCAGGATAATTTAGAAAGGAAAGATCTATGGGCTCATACTTTTATTTATATCTAAATGTTTATAACTCAGTGAAAAAGAGAATCTAGAAGGCTCTGTCAAAAAAAAGTTTGTGTGTCTAAATTAGGTCCTTCTTGGTAATGGTAAACATAAGGAAGGTAAAAACCAACTTTCAAAATTGTTACAAACTTTATGTTTTTTCCGAAAAATTGTGATTCCATTGAAAACTTTTTTAAAGGGAAAACAATTTAAAGGAAAACAAGAGATCCTATTTGTGTCTTTTAGTTAAAAACTTGTTGAAGAAGTGAAAAATTGTTTTTGGTTTTCACACATTTTCACTTTCATATTTTCGTATATTAGAAACGTTCATAATGTGAACCAGACTACATTAAATTTTAGTTACACACAGACGTCAAACTCATTCCAAAATTTAATTAAATGAAAATAAAAAAATTCCCCTTTTTATTGACTTTATTAACAGTACCAATATGAATACGAAGTCAAAGATCCAGAAAAGGATTTATTTTTCAATAAAAATGAAGCCGGCGATGCCCAAGGAAAAGTAAGTGTTCTATGCCAGCAACAACCATAAGAAATTATTACAATAAACATTATTATTAAACATTATTTGAAAATTAACACACTTTGTCTCACACACCAGGTATCAGGCCAGTATTCAGTTTGGTTACCCGATGGCAGATTAATGACCGTTGCTTATTCTGTGGAAGGCGAGAATGGTTTTGTGCCAAAGATCACTTTTGACACTAACAATCCATTGGGCTAAACGATAGCAACACCAGCAAACAACAAATTGGGAAACAAACAAACGGGAAAAGCCATCAAAACAGAAAAATAGAAATGAAAAAAAGCGAAAAGATTTAAATGAAATAAAAATGAATACTTGAAAAAAATAGCACAACAAAAGAAAGAAGACATCGCCAACACTTCCTTAAATACTTTATACATATTAAACAAATAAAGCAACAACAACACACACTCAATAAACACCTAATTAATTAATAAATCAACTTTTTCTCTCTTCTGCTGTTTTTTTTTTTTTTTGGCAAACAACAGACAAACAAACAACTTTCTTGCGGTTGCATTAGTTTTTCTTTGTAACGATATGGAAGCTCTAGTTTAATTACAATTTATTCATTCTTTTGTGTATGTAGTAGATTTAAACAGATACTCAATATTATTATTAGCCTGTAAGATGTTTTTTTTATTTTATTTTATTTTATTTTATTACTATTTTTTATAATTTAATATTTTATTATTTGTTAATAAGTCTATTGCAATGTATTGTGTATTACTCCTACTTTATAAAGTCATAAATAAAGCGAAAAGTGAAAGAAACTAAAAAAAAATGTATGTGTATCAGAACAAGATCTATCAATCAATTAATCAATCAATATATTAATCAACAGCTCAATATTATGGATATTTGTAAAGTTCTTTGTCGTCTATATTAGTGTATCGTATGTGTATATTCCCAAATACTTTATGCAAATAATTATTATTATTTAATATTTTGGTACCCAAAAGCAATTTTAATAAATATTTAAAATATGAAATCGTGTGGTTTCCTTACAAAGAATGGGCATATAGGAATTTGTTATCATTCCAGGAATACCACTGATGACGCATCGCTCAAAAAAGCATGTTAGCCACACTTTAAATCATTTATGGAAGATTTTATGCCACTGAAATTTTTTCATGCTTCCATACCAGTGAAATACTCTGGAGTCTCATAATTGATCAATTGTAAACCAATTTTTTTTTATATAATTTGATAGCAAAAGTTATATGTGTGTGCTAATTTATGCAACCTCAGCCATTCCTTTAGATTGCCTCATTTGTTATTTAATTGGGTAACCAAACGATTAATCGCTAAAAGAATAGAAAATGAGGTGTTACTCTTCTGACACAGTTGATAAGGTTAATGAAGATTAGTATATTGACTATCCTGCTGAATTGCATTGCAATTGCACTGTGGAAAAGCATGATTTTTGACAAGTTGTATTAATTATAAAACTTTTGAAAAATTATGTCAGATTAACGTGTGAATAAATCTTAACTCCGCCTTTATATATAAAGAAGTTAATTTCCTAATGGAAGTAAATTAATTTTACTTTAATCCAACTGAATTGATAGTCAATAAAATTCAACAAAAACCGCAAAATAATTAAAAAACTAATATCTATATTCTATGACAAATATTCCATAAACAAGCACTACAAATTTTATTCCTTTGCAAATTTTTTATTCTTATCTTATTTGCCAGTTATTCTACAAAGTCAGCTGCCAATCAACATTTAGTTCTAATTGATGTGTTTTTATTTTTTTGCCGAATTTCGTTGAAAATTAAGCTTCACCAGCACAATTTTTAGCAACGTCAATTTTGCATAATGGATTTTAAAGACATGATTGCCTACATATGTGGGTGCATTACGATGCAGAAGTTTTTGAATGCGAAAAAAAACGTGCAAAACACAAGCCTCCTTGTTTGATCCGCTTTGGTTGGGCTGGTATAAAAAATGTTTTAATTTTTTATTATTTTTTTAATCTCTTTTTTTATTAATAACAATTTAATATCAAAGTTCCATAATTCTACATAATTCTATTATTGAAATTAAGCATCGAGTTTGGATGCGAGCAAAGTGGTGTGCTGGTCATACAATTGTTCTGGCTTTGATACCCGCTATTATTCTAACGACTTTTTTTATAGATAAAAATGTATTAAAATATTTTTTGGTTATATTTCTGTTATTTATCATACGATTTTACTGATTTTAACATAGGAAAAATCGGAAGCAAATTGAGCAGAGGAATGTTAAAAGTTTTGATTTGAAACAAAATTCAGGCTCGATTTGGCCCGCAAGAAACATACAGAAACCAAAGAGGGCAGACAGGCAGGCGTACAAAGCTCAATCAACTTCCTTTGTTACTCGTAAAAGGATCCGGTATATATATACTTTACGGATTAGTAAATCAATATTACAGAAATTTCATCCTCTGCATCAAAGCTATTAATCCCCTTCCATCCTTTTTGGTGAAGGGTATAAAAAGATTTTAAAATAAGCCAGAGTCCGTACTCTGTAATTTGATGTCAAGAGTAATTTTCAAGAGTAGCTTAATAATTGAAAAATTATAAAATATGTATTTGCGATTAAGTTCTTTCATTTGCTCCTTGTACAGGAAAGCAATCACTTCTTAAAAAATGTCTCACTCACTAATTACTTATAAGAATATCATTTACCAGACATCCCTCAATACGTCTTATTTTCACTAATGTGCAATAAAATCTGCGGTTTTGAAAATATATAACACACAATAACCAAGTGTTTTTCGGTAAACGAATATTAAAAGTTTATTTCTCAATTCTAAATGAGCAAAGTTATACAAATTCAAATTAACGCTTGCATAAAAGCTGCGTGCAGGTGAAATACCACACCTGCACATACACACATGTCATGAGAAGATGCATCATGTTTATAAATATTTACAAAATCGGACCTTTAAACGAAAAACTTATTTAATATGCCATTTGACATACTTCGTCATCGAAGTATTTTATTTACATTCTTCTTGTGTTCTTACACACACCTAATCGGTGATAAATAATGTTATTCCACATGCTTTAAAGCAAAATTAATTTAATAAACATAAATATAAAGAAAGAAGTTCATGACCTCTTGCAAATGCAGAACTGGTTGTGAGAACGCACTACGCAACTATTTGATGTTAGAAAAAAATATGTATATGCCGAAAAATAAAATATAAAATTAAAAACTTACTTGATTTTTAAAGTCTTGAATCTTAAAAGAATGTGCCCAAAATATTTAAAATTGAATAGTTTTCTTGATTATAAATTTGCATTTGATAATGATGAAACTGCTGCTTAATAAATGTTCCTTGCTTTAAGTTATTTGCATAACACTAAAGAAATAAAAAGACAAACTCAAATAAGTATCCACAATAAGCAAATCATGTTCAAGTATTAAGTCAATACGTGAAATTGTGTAACTTCTGCAACTAACAAATTGATTGTTTATTTTTAAACTCACCTTTGCTTATCGTTGTCGAATTATTATTGTATAAACGTTCAATATTGGAAATTAATTTTTTTTTGACTTTAATTTTAAGTATATTTATGAGTTTGGCAAAAAGTTTTACTTATTTACTTAAAATGATGTTTTGAAGTTTACTTTTTTAATTGCAATTTACTATCTATGAGTTTGACTCATATTGTGTGCTCGACGATACTTCATCAGCTTATCAATGTACTCCTTGTGATTTACTGAAGCAAACAGACCACGGCTGTTCACTGGCGACTCATTAGGGCCATAGTCAATTCGTTCATTATATAGAGTTGTCATACTGCCGCCAAGAGCCCTTAATATAGCATCACCAGCACAAATATCCCATTTCTTTATTTTAGTGGTGTGCAAATAAGCCGTGGCATTATTAGCCACCACTTGTAACACTTTGTAACCAGCACCAGCTGCTGTAAGTATATTGGACTTTTCTCCAAATACAGCTAGTGTTAAGTTTTTCACATTTCCAGCATGTGATCGCGAGACTGTGATAATGGGATCTTCTGTTGTGTGCCTGTCTGGATGAATAGATGAGAGATACTCGGACATTGAATGATCAACCCAAGCCCAGGCTGTTTGTTCTATAAAAGGATTGTGTATAACACCTATAACTGCTTCACCGGCAACAGCTATGCACACCATTGTGGTTACATACTGATAAAGTTGTTCTGAAAGGTAATATAAAATATTTATTTCATTTTTGCACAATAACCATTACCGTAACTTTAACACAGCTTTTATTTTTCCATTAATTTTAATTGAGCTCGAATAACATTATAAATTATTACACCATTGAAAACGGTCAGCCCTCACTCTATCAGGGTTACGTGTATTACATCCATTAAATAAATTTAATAATAATCAATGAATGGCCAAGTTAATTTTATATCTCAGCTGTAAAATGCAGTTTAAACTTAATAATCGTCCCAAAACTTTATTAATTTTAAAAGATACAGAAAATAATTAACTTTCTATATATTATCTTAAAGTAGTTATCATATGGTAGAAACTTTCAAATTCAGTTTTTTAATTGTTAAAAGTTAAAATGATATTTGTTCATCATCGATCAATTGAAGACTCACAATGGAGTATGTAATAAGAAGTCCTTTTTCCATACATTAAAGTTGTCATGGCAAACGACAAGTAAAAAAAATGGAATAAAAATGAAAAATATTGTAGGCCACATAGCGTGAAGGAAAAGCGGGACGTCTAGGTATACTGCCCCCCAAGAACAGGAGAATATCAAAATGAATTCTATTATCGTCAAGCAATTTACCACTAATTAGAAAATGTATATTGATGCGAAAGACTATTACATGCAGTAATAAAACATGTACGTTATTAGGAACAACAATGTACAGAAATTGTGTAAAAATGTTAGAAAATATTTATGTGGCATACCTTAGTGTTCTACTTACCAGTGAATTCTTGTGTGGCATCTAAAGGATCTATCCACACAGTAACATCTTTGATATTTACCAGTTCGTCAGGTATTTCGGCAGTTTCATGCAGTACTGTGGGTACCAAATCAAACGTAATTGCCTTCTCGCAACTTTCCTTGTCTTCTTCCGAAAATATGGTTATGCGTGGAAATAAATGACGCAATCCTTGCTTCATCACGCAATGCGAACGACTATCAGCATCCGTGAAGGGATCATTGGCACCCTCATCGGTTTTACCCTTACTTTTCTCCTTTAAATCTCTGCTTTTGGCCACTTCCAAAATTTCTAAGCCACCCCTTTCGGCAGCATGTATTGCCGCAATCAAAAGTTTGCGCATATTTACCTTATTTTGATTTTTGAACATGCCAAAAGTAGACGGTCGTTGATGCTGCCAACCACTTAACATGTAGAACATAAAACATAAAAGGAGAATAATTGCAATCGTAGCCGGTACGCGATGAATTTTTATATTTGGACCGTTCATGGTTATAATATAATTTCTAATCTTGTTCCTTATCATATCCCGCGGTTATCCAACGAATGTTGCAACATCTCACGCATATAGCATGCTACGCCACAAGCAAAAATATACGCGGTTTAAACGAAATCGCGTCAAGGAAAAGCAGAGAATATAAAAAGAATTTAAAACAAGAAGAACTTCTGTATTTTTATTTTTATTCCTGTTTTCAATGAAAACTATTCTTTTTAACTGCAGTTTGACTTGAAACGCTGCAGAAAATTAAGAGTATTTAATGTAAAATAAACATACACAAAAGTATGAGAGAGAATTAAGTCAGCTGGCAAATAGTAGGAGTTGCCAGATAGCACATTTACATTGTGTTACGTAGTGATGATGTGGTTTATCGGCAAGGCTAATCGATTTTTAATGCAATCATAAATCTTTAAGCCTGGCGCTGTTATCATTAAATCAAATGAAGACCCACGTTACAAAAATCGAACATTTTTTTTGGTTTTTTGCTTTATTAATAGCAAATATACATCAAATATGTAATAAATCATAAAATAAACACGAGAACGTAATAAAAATGCAAGTTTCGCATTGAAAATATATAAATAAGTTTTTTTCAAAGATTTGACACTGTTTTCTCTAAGGTTATGCTCTTGTCATTAAGGCGACAAGGAGAAAAAAATTTTTTTTTTTTATTACTAGCAAATATACATATATCAAATATGTTCTAAATTGTAAAATAAACACGAATACGTATTAAAAATCCAAGTTTTGCATTTACTGGCAAAATCAGTTCGCTTGCGAACAGTCTTGCTATATAAAATCTTTGCATTTCCAACGGTTGCGATTTAAGTGTATTATAAATTGTCAAACTGAAACTGATTGGTGGGGAAAACACAATTTGACACACTAATTTGATGTGTAACCTAAGTGAAATTCTGAACTTCCTAGATTTCCAAAATGTGTACTTTTAATTATTGAGAATGTGACAACTTTCATTTAAGTTACTCTTATTTTTTTTAACAATTTTAATATGAGGACAATAATTAAAAAGTCTCCTTCCTAAATATTTCTTACCGAATTTAATGTTGCAGCACATCTGCATATAAAAAATGCTTATTATTTATCTTTAGACCATAATTTTATTTAATGTATAATAAAAATAATTTATATTATAAATTTTTCTGAAAAAAGGTCAAATAATTATTAAAAAAGGTAAACATATTATATACTTAAGTATATACATTTATAAATATAGATAACTTTGATATAAATGAATTCAAAATTAAGTTCATTATTAATAATAAAAATAAGAGTTTAATTGCACAACACTTTTAAATTGAAAGTGCTTACAACAGTCAACATATTTTAAACAAAAGTATTATTCATATTGATACGCCTTTTGTTAAAGATTCTTACTTGGAAGTGGAGATAACAAGGGTCATGGTGTCATTGGAAAGATCAATAAGTACATTTCATTAACAAAACGATTAAATAAAAATAAATAAAACTGACAAGAAACTCAAGTTAAAACTTTTAGGCTTTAAATGAAAGGCAATCATAGTCATGGAGCACAAACATAAGGAAAGCTTCGTCTTGACAGAAACAAATATTATATCGTTGCTTTCAAGTAGAAGGGCTCTAACTTGAATTTTTTTTTTTTTGCATTCGATTTTTTAAGTTATTTTAATGCATGAACTGAAAATACATTGAAATCGCTAATAAATGAAAAGCAAAAAAGAAATGCGAAATAGAACCTTTCCTTTTGAGGCCAACGATATGCTCTTAGTGCTAAATTTTTTTTGTCAGTCAACTCTAAAGATAGCGAGAATTATAAAGACTAAATCCTTAAAAAAAACTATTTATTATGGTTATGAAGGAAATGTCAGGTGAATTGTAAATTAAAAATTTCACTAAATAAAAACTGACACTTGTAATCCGCAAATATATTTTTCGGCAATTATAAATATGCTGAATTTGATTTGCCAACTAGAAATGTACTGATCCAATTACTCTTATAAAAGAAGAATAAAACTTACAAAAAAATGTTTGCAAAAAATATCACAATTTTACAAACAAACGAAGGCCTTTAATGCACTTCCGTGATACAATAATTTCCATTACATATTCGAATATTTCAGTTTATTTTAATTACAATTATCTTTTTAAACTATGTTAATAGTTTGAGATTGGAAACCATTGTCTGGGTGTATGATTGGCTATGATGTGAATACTCACTAAAATATTGCGTTTAAGTGCTTAAAATCTATATTGTGTCTTTATTACATAAAAATATTAGATTGTATTTTACATGAATTTTGCTTTTTTAAGAAAATGGAAGACTATTAATAAGGACCGAGTTCTGTCTATGGATCTTCTTGCTGGCATTAAAAAAAAAAACTTGGACAAGCTGATATGACTCCAGTCTATATGCAGTACATAAAAATATTTTTTTCTGCCATTTTCTTAGTTTTTGTGCTTGCAAATCTTTCATTAAAAACACTATTAATTAAGAATACAAACATTTAAGTATACATTCGAATATATGTATGTACATTTGTATGTACATATGGGTGTAAAATTATAAACAAAAATATTTTATGAAAAAGTAAATTTTATAGAACACATGTATTCTATTACAAAGTATTTTCCATAAAAAAATACCCATTTCAAAATTAATTAAAAAAAGTATTTTTTTTTTTAAAAGTTGTATCCTTCAATAAAGTACCTTCTCCGAAAAATACATTTTATAAAGAAAATATTTTATAAAAAATTTCTTCTAAAAATTTCCCTTTTGAAAAATACCTTCTGTTAACAGCTCATTTAAAAACTACATTTTATAATTATGTCTTTTACAAATAGAACCTTTTAAAAATTATCCATGATATACATATGTAACTATATAAACTACACAGACAGTACGCTTTATACATATATATATATTATTTTATATGTATATATATACATATTATTATATATGTATATATTTATGTATTATATATGTATATATTATAAAATAAATAAATACATTCTTATAAAAACAATATGTTGTATTTACTTTTATAATAAATAGCTGTTGCAGAAAGTACTAAAAAGTATATTATACAAAAATTTCCTTCTAAAACATCCCCAAGACACTGTGGCATGCAAAATTTAAAAAAAAAAGTACTTTTTATAAAAAATACCTTTCAAGAAAAAATTTCTGAAAAAGATTACTATTTGAAAAGCTCGCTCCTATTTGAAGTAGTTCTCAAAAAATACATTTCAAGCAGATGTTCTCCGTGAGCAGTACGTACTCTTAAGGAACATGTTCTAAATTCGTAGTACTTTTTTAAAAAAAAGGACTTGGCAAGGTTGTTATCAAGCGGGAGAAAAAGTTGTGCCATTCTTGAATACTATAAACGCTTTAAATAAAAAAATGAAAACTGCACGACTCAATAAATTATACAATTTTAATTCAAAATAATATATATTGTTTTGGTGTTTGGTCAGGAAATTTCTTTAGATATTCCATATTTAGTTATATGCATCAGGCCAAGATTCGTAGTCCAAAGAAGCAATAGTCCGAAGCAATAAGGGTAATTCAAAATAGATTAATTTAAATTTGCAAAAGAGAAGAGAATGCATAAGCACAACTGAACAGGACCGGAACAGGAAATATTTCGGAATAAAAAAGTTTATAGTGTATAGCGAACTCTGCGATCAGTTTATTTCTATTTCTTACATCGACGATCGATTATTTAATTGGTGCAGAGCGATGTCTTTTTATAATAAAAAAAATTTCTAACTAGAGGGTTGTTCTAACCCGTATTTATTTTTTCCTTAAGTCTGAGCTACACTATAAGATTCCACATGAAGCTCTAAAAAAACATTTTAAATATTCGAACGACAAGAACTTGGTGATAAATTTTCGCTTTTTGTCTTCAGAGTACTTCAATAGACGAATTTACGTTTAATATGTAAATGGAAATAAAATTTTTTTCTGCAGAAGCCATATTTGAACTGCTAACTTGAATATAACCACATTAAGTACGCACGCCCACCAAGCCACTTCTTAGCATATGTAGAAAAAAACTTTTTAAGAAAATTAATATAATTAAAGAGAACTTTTGTAAAAAAAAATACCTTTCCTTTCGTTCCTTCACTAAAAACCCATTCCTATTACAAGATCGGTTTTAAGTACTTTCAATTTCAGCCGCACAAAATGGAAGACTATTTCCGCAGGAGTCGTATTGCATCCATGCTTTAAACATAAACGTGATCGACTGCTAATAATTATTGTTATTTAATTAATTTTTATCGTGAAATTTTTTAACCATTTTTTTTTTTTTATTTTTTGTATACTTTATTTTGATTTCGTATTGTTATCCTGACTCAAACTACTAGACGATTTCTTGCTGCCAAAACCAAAACGTAAACCTTTTTTCCGTTTCTTTAAGGTTGTTGTAGTAGGAGTTGCTGTAGGTTCTGTTGTATTCGATTTGTTGGCAAGGGCTAACTGGGTTTCACTGTTGTATGAATCAGTCGATATGTTCGAGTCCGTGACGGAGCTGTTGGCCCACATGTGTTCACATGGTAGTTGCCCTAAGCTTTGTAAGGTGGTAACTGAAGAAGTTAATAGTAGATCTTTATCCAAGTTGGAAAATGTGGTTTGAATGGAGGCAGGATGATTATAATGTTGCTGATGATGATGATGATGATGATGCTGCTGCTGCTGTTGTGGATGATGTTGCGTCATTATTTGTCTTTCTAGAGAGTTAGTGGAGAGGCGAGAGGGTGACTGCTGTTTGCACATCTGATCGGGTGCAGACTGTACGGACGATGAAGTCGATGAGGTAGATTGTTGACTTGCTGTACTATGTTGTTTAACGATTTGCTTGGGTTTCGCTACTGCTGCTGCTACTGCCACCGCCCCATTGTTATTGTTCTTATTAAATGGGTGTATGGATTGCGGTCTACCCAAATAGCTGTACAAATCTTTAGCTGTCATTAGGTCCGAACTTTGCGATCTTAATAATGGGCTGTTAAAAGAAAATATAACATTTTTAATAAAGCCACTTTAAACTAGAAGAGAAATAAAATTGTTTATGTTAGTGATTGAATTAGAGGTCAGTTTATATTGGGATCATTGAAATGAATTGAAAAAAATGAAAAATCATTTGACAGTAAAGAGGGGTATGTATTGGCTTACGTGGCCCTTGATGGGTTAATTCAATATATAATTTTGCCTTTGAGTTGGTAAGTTCAACAAAAACTCTTTTTAAATAAACTTTTGAAATTAAAAATAAAAAAAACCTGTATACTTTTCAATATCATAGAATTCACTGTTCGCTTACTTATTTGGGTTATACTGGGAGGAAGATTTAAACTAAACTTTTTAAATTAAAAATAAAAAAAACCTGTATACTTTTCAATATCATAGAATTCACTGTTCGCTTACTTATTTGGGTTGTACTGGGAGGAAGATTTGTTGAATTGATATTGCCGGAAAGATGTTAAATTCATTAAATACAAGTACTTTCAGTTTCGTAATTTCTTCTAAGAATGTAATAAACTATAGAACTGTAGAAAATTCAGCATTTTTTTCCGACAATATTTGCATTTTGGTTTTTATTGTTATAATGAAAATTAAATATATTCGTAACACTGACACTATTGCCAGGCACTTAAGACCAATTAAAAAGTATAGGGTATGTGGTCTATAAAATTCAGACCATGTAAATGCTTTTAAATGGACTTTAATTACTTAAGGAAATTTAAATATTTACGCCAATAGCATCTAGAAAATGGTCAATCTTCGAAAATTCGAACTAAATTGCAAAATTAAAATTGTCACACACTAAATGTGCCATTGCGCATAATTCTCTTATAAAAACTTTTTCCACCATTTTCAGTTATTTTATAAAAACCAGGAGACACACTGGTTTCAAAATTTTCAGTTCGTTCTAAAAAGTGAAAATTTGCAGAAAAAATACTTTTTCTGTAGCAAAGACCATATTAAATACTATGGAAATTCGAAATTCCAAAACAACGACTTAATAATTAATTTTTCTAAAAATATTTTTGTATTTGTACACATTCAAAAAAGCAAAACAAAAGCACACACTGTCACACGCATACATATATAAAAGTCTAGGCAATTAAAAAAAAAAAATACAATTTCGTTTTGGCTTTTTAAGGATTTTTCATGGCATTTAATTTTTAGAAATAAAATATGCTGATGTTGTTGTTGGTATTTCTCTTTCAAATTTCTTTTTAACAATTAAACTACAATAATTAAAATCGTATTTTTAATGTAGAAGCACACGCAGTAGAAGTAGTAGAAATTTATGTAGATGTTTGTTTTTGGTTTCTGAAATTGTAAAATTAAAAATAAAAAAAAGTCCGGTGTTAGAAAATGACAACTAGTTGAACATCAAACTAAATCGCTTAAAAGGAAGCTGAGATATATTACAGGGGAAATAAAATCGTTTTTTAAGGCAGCTTTTGGCATGCGGGTACGTACATGTGTGAGATGTGCTGTTCACATTTCTAAGAAACTTTTGATTCCTTTTTAAAGAAAGGAAAGCTTTTGCAAGTAGAAACTTTTCGTATAAAACAAGTGACATTTCTAACACTTCTGGATATTTTTGAAACCATCTCATTAATTGCACTCTAAAAAATTGTCTGAAGTCTGCAAAAATTTTAAATTGGTCCAAAAAGACGTTGGCGAGATATTGAAAAACGAAAAAGCTCTTTGTATAAAGTATAATTTTGCTGGCCAATAAAAGTAAAAATTATTTAATTTGGCCGATAAATCCGTTGACACATTTTTAGGAAAGTTGGCTTTATAAAAATTGTATTTAATAAAACATTCATCCGTGAGCAGCGAAGAATTTTTAAAAAAAAATTTTTTTAAAGGCCTGTTGTTAGGGAAGTTTTCTTGCGGAAGTGCTTCGATAAGTTTTACTCGTGTAAACACGTATTAGAACTCACGGCCTGCAAAAGTTACTTGCAGCAGTTGTTGGGAAATATGCGTTTGATGCTTTCTGGAAGTAACTTGAACGACTTGCTGTAAAGTCTTATTAAAAATTGGCAGAGAAAGTTTGCAGTTGTCTTTTTAATTATATACCAGATTTTTAAAAATGTAAGAAAATAAATTCGCTTGGCAGTAGTTGAAAAAACACATTTCGTTTTTCTTTAAATTGTTTTCATTTTATTTGGCAACTGCCGCAAGACTTACTATTCTGTCATTGTTACAATGTGGGAAACCTGTCTGCAATTTATCGCAGCAAGTTCGTAGTAATATGTTTTAAAAACTGCTGCTGGAGGAAGACTTGAGCAAGTTTCGGTTTGAGTAGAAACGCTTTAAAAAATATTTGCAAAAGTTTTTCCGCAAGTATTAATTAGCTTTCATAGAAAATACCTTAAATATAAAATGTATTTCATAAAGTCTATCACTTATAAAAATCATCTCTTAGTACTTTTAATAATATTTCCTATTTTATAAAAATGCGGTGTTTAAATTAGTTTTTGTGAAAAATACTTCTTACAATCACATTTTTTCAAAAAGTTAGAAATTCTTTTTATAGTTTGTAAGCCTCTGGGCTCATGTTATGCCCTCTTGAATATATTATATAACAATTTGTTATTATTCTCTAATGATTTAAATAAGCATAAATAAATAAATAGTTTTTATAAAAAGTCGTTCTTATCTGTTATAAAAATCACATGCGATAAAATGGGCTTGTAGGAAGAAAATTTTAAAAATAGAAAATACTTTTTATAGAAAATAGCCTTGCAAAATATTTATTAAAAAATGATTTTTCATTGAAAGTGTCTCTCATTTTCAATTTTAAAAAATATTTTTTTAATAGTTCTTATAAAACAATATTTTCACGACTTGCTTTCTGTCGTAGCTGCCAATATTTGAGTCAAGTTCAGCGAGCCATTATTTTTAATCGTTACTTAAAAAAGTGTTAATGGCGTTTTCTGGATCAATCATTTAATGTACGTTGCCATTATTTACTGTTGAGAGCAATTATTTAAATGTTGCGAGGAAGGCAGACTATTCAGAGCTTTTAGTAATTGAAATTTTTGAAAATATTTTTTACTATCTCTCAAAGAAAATAATTCTCTATTTTGCAAACCACAACTTGTTGAAATAATGTGAAGGATTAAATACAACAACGATTGAACTCATGCTTATTAAAGTTGCAATACCAAAAACACCAAGCAAGTTAGTAGTGGAAGAGAACGGCTTTCCAACAATTATGTAAAAAACAAAATAGTTTTATCGTCTTAAATTTAACTTTGCAACAAACCTCTGATTGGATTTACGGGGGGGAGGTAAAGGTGCGCGAGATATTGAGATAGTAGCCGGCGGGGGCGGTGGTGGCGGCGGGCCTACAGATGTAACATTATATGTTGGTGACATTGGCGCAACAGACGAAGCTGTGGACGATATTGAATTTGTGTGAGCGTGTTTTTTAGTACGCGGTGGCACGGGTATCGAACGATCTGAACGTTCTGATGATATCGAAGGACTATGACGACTTAAATCGTGTAAAACACTAAAAATTTAATGTAGTAAATGATTGATAAAAGACCTCATAAGAATAGAAAATATATTTAAAACATATGAAAATGAAAAATGAGTTAAACGGCAACATGCATACAGTGGCTCAAAACGATTTCGGCAAGCTATTGATACATTTTTTGTCTTTCACAAAATAGATTTTTTTCTATAGTTTTTAAATAAATTTTAATACTTTAATTTAATTTCTTTAATTTTAAATAAATTAAATTAAATGTTAATGTTGTTAAATAATATAAATAAAATACCAGGTCTCTGGTTGCATCACTTTAATTTTGAGCCACTATATGAAAAATGACTTTAAGACAATCCAATCAATGAAACCTAATAAATGAAACAAATACCTGTCACTGTTGGAAATATGTTGTTGCAAGTGCTGTCCGGCTGTGGCTGAAGTGAGATTCGTTGCTGATGCTGCACCAATATTCGCACTATTCGTGTGATTCACATGATTCAAAACTTCAAAGGGTTGTTGCATTTGGCTGCGCGGCGTTATGGCAGGTGTTGGTGGTGCATTGCCCAAATAAAATTGTACCGATTGAGATTCAACATTGTCCTCGCTACCTGATGAATCGTCTCTGGTTATATTGGAACTACTATTCAAATGCGTGGAGCCACTTACACCGGAACCCCGAGTGTAGCCATCAATGAAACCTGGCAAAATACACAAAATTTCTTTTTTCTTTTAATCATCTTCATCTTTTTTGAAATATTTATCTTCGATAGAAATAAGTAAAATAAAGTAAATTAGTTGGATATGTAATGGATTCTATTTAGGAAATGGCAATGTGACAAGTTTATAATTTTAAAACCTCTCAATTTATAAAGAATTAGTATACGAAATTAGTTGAGGTTTGAGTGCCACGGAATTTTAAATGAATTTCAATGGAAAACACGTAATGAGTGGTGAACAGCTGTTTATTTCGAATAATGATTATATGAGTGTGAGTAGAAAGCAATTGATGAAATGTTGTTACATATTTCGCAATGGATGTCATTCACTTGGCATGAGAATACTTAAATAATTGAAGTTTGAATTGTTTGGCCAAATTTTAAAAGCAATAACGTGTAATAGTTATGAAGGTAATGAAAGGCTTTTCCAAAATGCTATAAAACGCCCAAATGTTTTTCATTCTAGCTTTGTACAATTTCGTCTTCCGTTCTTTTTAGTTCTACTTTGGAGAAGAGTTGGCGATCATCAAACTCAATGCTATATATCTAAACAAATAAGATTAAAAAAAAATCGGTACTACACTGAATTTTCCACTTCTTGTTATGTCCGCTACTTCCTACAAATTT
Organism: Ormia ochracea; assembly: GCA_963402855.1. Lineage (NCBI taxonomy): Eukaryota > Metazoa > Arthropoda > Insecta > Diptera > Tachinidae > Ormia > Ormia ochracea. The sequence continues at coordinate 37,958,414 of OY727107.1, forward strand.
CAATCTATTTATTTTAAAAGCTTTATTTATATATATATATATATATATAGTCTTGAGAATAAACTCTTGCTAATACCTGCATATCGATACGAAAATATTTATAGAACATTTTTCTGAAAGTTATTTGTTGACTCGTCATATTTACAAGAAAGATGACGTTTTGTTGGCCAAATCGGGAGACACAAAGTTCTTCATTTAAGTCTCCTTGCAAACACATCCGCCTTAACTTTTCAACTTTATTTTAATTTTTTACATTTGTTAAATTATCAATTTGCAGCCAACTTCAGGTGTAAAATTTTCTTAAACTTGATTTTACGGTCAGTTATGTTACTCTCTCTATTTATTCTCTTCAGTCCTTTTTCCAAAAGATATTCAAGATTTGACGACTCAAACCTGATGTGCGTGAAAAGTCACTAATTGTAACTAAAATCATAAATAATACAAACTTAGTAATAGCTTTGGTGAATATGAAAATAAGATTTATTTGATAAATTTAAATGAATTGGGCGCCAACAAAATGTTATTAAAAATTAATAATAATGGAAAGAATATTACAACCATCATGCCAACATTAAATTACAAATTTAACAGAATTTTTATTAATAAATTTTAATTACAAGACAGCAATACATTGAGTTATGAGAAAAAAGAAGTAAAAAAAGGGTTCTTACCTTTCTTTTCTGTGTGTGAGAGTTTTTTTTTTTTTTTTTCATTTTATAGTTCCTTCGCTTGGATTTTAAGCGTCTAAATTATTTTAATTATTTTTTGCTTGTTGTGATGGGAATTATAACACAAGAATTATAAGAAAACCAATGTTTCGACTAAATGTTTAAAACAGAAAATTTCGAATTTACTCAATAAGCATGAATACTTACTACTCTGTCTTGACTTTTCAATACAAACTGTTTTTATTATCTTTAACTTTAAGCCAATCCGGTGAAAAATAACGGTTTTTAATTTGAAATTTTATATGTTGGACATGATGATTGCTACCGTTGTATATGTATGATTCAATATTCTACTGGCAAGTTTTGCTTTCCTTTATGATAGACAAGAAAAGTTTACTTTAAGTATGAACACACAATTGTATGTGATACAGCTCTTTCTATTCATAAATAATCGAATAAAATTAATTATCGAATTGGAAAAATTATGCTCTCAAAATACTTAACAAAACCTGGACACTGTTATCTTTATCTTGCTATCTTGTCTTATTATACCAAAAGATGGGAAATGTATATATAAAGTTACTCCATTATTTCCCATGGAATTTTTTGGAGAATTGAATATTTTTAATTCTCCACATTACGTGTATGTTTGTTTTGACAGCTGGTTTACGTAACCATGTAGTGACAAATTTCAAGAACACTTGGAGAAAAAATATTTTCCTTTATTCTTTTCCGAATGGGGAAGCAAATCCCATATTGGGATGGCTTTGTGCAATATAAGACACTTTGATCTGTGAAGGCAGTAAAGCTAAATATTTTGAAAATTGGCCAAAACTTACTGAAGAGTCTTAAGTAACTAATGGCGCTTTCCCTTCTACAAAAAAAAGACCAAAGTTTTACTTCAAAAATATTCCAAAAAAGTGCAATTGTGTCTCCGTTTCGCAAAATGTTTTGCCTTCATAAAGTGTTGGGTATTTTATTCTGAAGGCCCAATAAAAAATAAATGTTTGGCATCAGTAGAGTCGGAAAATTGAATTCTTATTGTTTATTCGTGTAAAACAAAAAATAATCTGGTTATGAATCAGCAATATAACAAGGGGCCTCCTCCCTTACATATTTCATACAATATTTGTTGAAATTATATATGTCCTTTAAGCCGCTAAAAGGGCAGCTTTTTGTTTTCTCTAATAAAGGCTTTGTATCATAATGCGGTTCATAATTTATATATTATTCTCGTCAAATATAAAATAGTAGTTTTATAGGGTGAAAGAAACCTTTCATGAATCTATACCTTTTAAACGGGCAACACTTTTGGTGTGGAAAAGAAAGCCTCCACAATCATATACACATACATAATACATACATACAATTTACGTTTCAGTGCTGAATCTGTAACTCCGAATTATTGAAAATAAAACGAAAACCATAATAGAAATAAAGAACAATAAAAAAAACAATACATAAAAAGCAATTAGATAAAAATTCCAACAGGTTCCTATAAAAAAAAATAACTAAGAAGCAACGGGAAGGATTAAGGCTTATAATACCAATTGCATACAACTAAATAGAGAAAATATTATTGTGGGAAAAATTTGAAGAAACAATATAAAAAAAAAATTAAAAAATTAAATCAAAAGTTTATTCAAAAGATGCTTTAATCATAATCATAATAATAATAATAATAATAATAATGTGTAAAATAGTTTCATTTTCATAAATTACAATACAATAAAATTGCTATTACAGTGAAATTAAAATTAGGTATTTGAGGATGTTCAAACAAAAACATTTACATCTTAAGACGACAAAGAAAATATGTATAAAAGTAAAATGCAATAAAGTTTCGTTTACAATAAAATACAGACTAAAAAGTATTGCACTTAATTTTTTAACAATAAAAAAAAGGAAATTAAGTATAAAAATAAAAAAGGATATAAAATGACAGACACAGCATATATGTATATATATTTTTCTAATTTTAGTTTCTATACTGATTGAATCATATTTAAATTATTTTCGTGCTGTTTATGGAAAAACTGGTCATATGCAATTACAAATGTTTTTTATTTGATTGCGGAACATTCAGAGATTTTTTCGATTTGTAGTTTCCATTAAATGAAAATTAGTTTATTTTTAGATAAGGAATAAGTTTTTTTTTTTTTTTTAAAAAATACTTTTCTTTCATTTGGCCGTCACATTATTCAGTGGAGATCAAGGAAAAATTTTCAAAATTGATCTTACCTTGAACAGACTCATCGTCCAAATCATCTGAACTGCTTGTAATGCGACCTGAAAACAGGAGATTAGAAATTTTATTAAAATCTGGTATATGGAAATAGCATTTAATTTTTAAATTGTACATTTAACATCGCTTTAAATAAAAATATAATATAATTGAAATAAATTCACCTTTTAAAACAATTATTTTTAAATTGTTTTAAAATTAAATATTTAGTTCGTTTTTACTTTTTAAAAACTACTCAATTACAAAAATCCTTTACTGACGTAACAAAAATAATACGTAAATTAACAATTAAGATTCATTCCTTATGAAAACACTTGGGTTTAAAAAAGGAGCTGCATTTTATTCTGAAACAAGTAAGGTTACTCTCTGAAGCCAATGAGTAATGGAAAGTATCACTTAGTAACGCAAGGTGTTAAAAACAATAAATTGATAAGCTAGTAAAACGTACTTTATTTTTATTAAATTTAAATAAGTCTTAACTAAAAAGCAATTGCAAAAGCAATAGCAGTAGAGGAAGAAAATATTATTGTGGGGAAAAGTTGAAAAAATAATTTCCCCAAAAAAGAAAGAATTTTTTAAAAAGCAATAAGTTTTCAGTTCAGCCCATTACTCTTAATGCTAAACTTAGACATTTACGACATTTACAACATCGAGCATTTAAAATTTTATTTCCCTTAAAGTTTATGTTTTCTTAACTTCTGCGATTTATTTGTTTGTTTGATTGCAAGGAATTGCCCATTCCGACAGTCATTTTCCTTTCAACGACTATTTTTATTTACTATATCCGCTTTTCGAAATTTTAATTACCGTCCTTTTTATATCCTTCTCCGTCAAAAAGGATGAAAGAGTTTGATATGTCTTTTAGTAACTTTAGATTATAAAGTTTTAGCGTCTTTGCTTGTATGTATGTTTTGTTTGTTTGCTAATTTTTGAATTTAAGTTTTTTTTTCTTCAAGTCTTTTATCTAGTATAAAATATCAATTATTAACACAGTATCTTATAAATAAATAAGAAAAAACAAAAAAAAAATTTTTTTAAAGTAACTTTTTTAAAGGGCATAAGCGTATCTTCAGAGAATATAAAAACCAGAAAAAAAACTTTTCTCACCTCTAGAACTTTTTATAGAAGTACCACTAGTAGCGCCGCCATTGCGACCGTACAATATGCTTTCCAAATATGACAAACCATTATTATTGACAATATTTATGCCCAAACACTGTTCGATTTGTTTCCATCGATGGAGGCGTTCTTGCAACTCGTTCGTGACCTCACCTAATGAATTGCGAGCCTCCACTATTGAACGATCGACATCGTCAATGCTTTTGCCATGGGTGGAAACGAAAGCACCAACTAAACTTGAACGTTTCTTTCGTAATTTCTCACAAGCTTCTCTAGCCAATTGTAATTGTTTTTCGGCTGCAACGCGCTTCTTTAAATGGTTTTTACTTTCTAGTTCGTATGTGTATTGAAGCCATGATTGAAGTTGAGGTGGTGGTGCCCAACAATTATCGACAAGCTCAATTTCTGCTCGCGACAACTCAGTGCGTAACATTTCAATTTCTTTTTTCAGCTGCTGAACTTCTAAATCAGAATTAGAAGATGTCAATGCAGGCACTTCTTTGAGCCGTCGTTCCAAATCCATTTTCTCAGTGGCCACATTCTCCTGCTCTAGACGAGCACGTTCTAGTTCCTAAAAAATGAAATAAAATAAATTAAAACATTTCCAAGTATAAACAAAGCCGAATGGTATATGTTTAAAGTTTTAACCTTTTGCATTTCTTGCAAACTTTGCTCAGCTCTTTGCAAGCCTTCCATATCCTGCGCCATACGACGCAAATGCCTTTTAGCATTTTTATTTTGCTGATACGCGTACCAACAGCCAATAATAGCACTAAGTAATAAAGTAACCAAAATATAATCTTTCCATCGGGTGCCAGTCTCTGTTTAGAACGAAACTTTAATTGAAAAAACTTTAATTATATATTTCTTTATATTTATTCTTGCCTCTTGGTGGCCCAAATAACACAACATCCATGGCTTTTAGGGCAATTTTTTGTTTATGTATAGGATCTTTGATACCCAAAACATTGCCTACATAATGCATATTATTAACAGCTAATCTGGAATTGAAAAGAAATTAAATGAATTTAAAAGAAATATATTAAAACTTTCTGCATGGATTAACCCTTTCACGGCCACATAAAAAATTAAAAGAAAAAAAAGTTATAAAAAATTAAATTCTTCTTCTATAGAAATGGTTTTCATTTTTACTACATTCTTATCAGTTTCTTGTTCTTTTCAATTTACCAAAATTATGAGTCATCGGCATGCATTAGTAAAGAAGCTTGCTATTTTGCTTCTCCAAATTATACTACAATTTAAAGGTAAAAATAACTGTCTTCCGAAAAATCATTTGGAATTCTTAAAATTTCCTTTTCTGTATTGTCTGGTGAAAGGGTTAAGGGTACACTAGCTCTTACCGTGGCAAACTAGCGCCAGAAACCTTATGCTGTTTAAATAAATCGACATATTGTGGGAGTTGTACAGATTGAGCCAACCAATCTGTGGTCTGTTCAGTTGTCCAGTTATGAACCTGAGATAATATTATGACAAATTAAAAGATCTCTTGTATGAAATTAAAATAGAAAAAATCAGCCATATTAAACCTACTTCGGATCGTAACCAGGCGTCCCACAACTCCTTAACCGATATATGCATGTCATCATTAAAATGGAAAGCTTTCTGACGTTTCTCATATCCCGAATCATATTTTAATTCTTCTCGCAAAAACTAAACAGTAATTAAAAAGAATAGAAAATAATCAATACAAATAATACAATTTAAATCATTTTATTCAATTCAGCAACATGCAACAGACAGTAGAGATAAACTACAATACAGCAATAAAATAAAATAATTTTTGAAAAACGGAAACATGCAAATACTTATGGCATGCAAAATAAGACTTACATCATCAGATTCACTTAAATCGATATTTCCATTGTCATCGTCATCTAACTGACGATGTAAACTTCTAATAGCTTCCATGCCCAAACGATCTTGGTCACTATAGCAATCAAGATCTTCTGCATGACAAGCACCATCTGCTGAGCCACTGCCAAGCGAGCCTATACGAAATATATACACATATCACAACTGTATTGGTAAAAGGATAAAAGTTATTATTAAAATTTAATCACAGACTTACTGAATTCGTTACTAACAGCCTGCGACATGGCTTCACTTAGCAGATTATACGTATTTTTAGGCTCAGCATGCCCACTGTTCGGTGCTGGATGATAAATATGCGAACTACTTATAACAGCGCCATGAGAGGGATGATGCAAGCCACTGCCGGCAACATTTTGACCTGCCAAAGCCGCACCCCCACCACCATGTTGCACATACTTCTGTCCGCTCTGATGGTGGGAGTACTGAACTTGTTGCTGCTGATGGGCTGGTATATGTTGATATCGCTGATGATTGCTGGCCGTTGGCGGTTGGCCTACACTCTCTACTGGACTGAGGTGGCTATTAAAACGATTACCCGTCGCTGAATTTTCACCCGGAGCGGAATTACTGTTTACTAAACATTTATGCGTGCTCAAGCCCAATATTGTAAATGTGATAAAAACTTTAAAAAATTGCATTTTGTTTCTTCTTATTATTAACCAAACCAAAAAAAAAAAACTGTAATTCTAGCGAAAGCACTTAAAGGCACTCAAAACTATTAGTTACAAATCAAATAATTATTAGAAAGAGTCAGCAAATGAGTGTGTGCGAGAGACAGAGAGAGACGAAGTCAGAAAATAAAGAATCAAAACTAACTATGAAGAAGAAATCTTTTTTTTTTTTGTAACTACGAAGAGGCTGCAAAGAAAACAATAAAAAATTTTCGTTAATTATTAGAAATAATATCAAATATTTGTAATAATTCTTTTTTCTGCCGGCATACATGCATTTCATACAAATCTCAATTATAAATTAGCAAATACATTCCATGATTTCCAGATATTGAAAGTGTTTCAAGGGCTTTCCAACATTTTTACGGCTTCTTCTTAAAGTGCATGATTATTTTGTTTTTGCGGTAATTTAAGCATTGTATAAATCAACAGTTTAAAAACACAGACGTTACTATTTAAATACATTAGGTCTGTTCATCTGCTTATACATCGGAAGCTAGCAAAAAAAAAAACAAAAAAAAAACAAAAAGAAGCAACAGTGGGATTAACTAACCTCTAATGCAACCCATACACGATACAACCGTTGGCACAACTTGGTCAGGTTGTAATCAAGATTGTAACGTGTGTAGGACTGTTGTATGAAGTTGTGTCTCGGTTGTATGAAAAATGAAAATTTTTTGATTTTTTGGCAAGTTGTGCCAACGCGTTGCAACGTTTGTGGGTTAGTCATGCGACTTCGTACATCATTCTCATTTTAAATTTGCGAGAGAAAGACGTGTCGTCGGTTAATTTGCTTTTTGAAAGCAAAGAAAACTAAGTGAATACTAATAAAAAATGGAAGACACAGCTGAAATGAAACTAGAGCAGAGTTCTACGATGAATTATTTAATGATAGCCAATATTAGTAAATTATATGCAATTAAAAACAGTTCATTGAAGTTTTATTTTTTAAAGTTTTTCACTTGAAGTTTTATTTTATTTTTTTTTTTTATTTTTTAAAAATCTTTTAGATTAAAAAAAATTTGAATGTCAATAAATATTTAATTTACTTAAAGAGCTTTCAATTGTTTTATTGCTACATAAAATTTAAGCCTACTATATTTTGCTTCATGAGATGCGTGTTTTTTATTTGTTGTTTCCAGCTGTAAATTTTTTGCAAAATAAAATTGTACGAAGAGGTTTTATCGTATGTGGGCACAACACACAACTTGATTACTAAGCGAGTTGTGCCAACGGTTGTATCGTGTATGGGTTGCATAACGTTTAAAAATTGAGATACATATAAGTGATTGAGACAAACTGGAAACACAAATACATTTGCATGAATTTTAATCATTTTTATAAGTTGTAGTTATTTATAAATGATTTATTTGAGTAAACAATTCTGGCTTTACAAAAGTTATACTCCACTTAACACGGGGGAGAACAAATTTTTATTATTTAAGCAAACAACAAAATAATTGTCAGCATTTACTTCCGTAAGCTCACGAAAAGTATTGTTTTTAATTATGCATGAATAGCGTTTAAAGTAATACTGGAAAGCTAAAGCACAAATTTTTTTTCCTCAATTTCCCTTCAACGCCTTCATTAGCGTTAAAAGAAAATTAATAAAACGTACTGCAAAAATTAACAAAAATTATTCTAAAGAAGTAATTATGCAAATTAACGCTTTACTTGTAAAAAGCTGATATTTATTTCATAAGGTATCCTTTTTCTATATAATTTAGTATCATTTCTTATATCACTATAATAAAATATTAAGTATCCATACATTTTACGTCAGCATGCACCCCTTGCTTTTATCCGAAATTGAAGTTACAGACAATTTGCCAAATAATGTTTAAAATATAGCCAATAAGCTCGCAAAATTAGCCCAAAAAATATTATGTCTTTTTTTACATTGACTACTCTGAAATGTAAACTTGTTTTCAAGTGTTTAAATTTAATTTTATTGAAATATTTAAGACTTTTTTAATTTTAGTTTCCATGCGTCAGTTCTTGTGAGAACATGGCTGCTTTATAATATATAAATACATATGTATAGACAGGGTGTCTGGCGAGAAGGTCTACCACCATTTCAGTAAACATTAATCTTGACAGTTCATATTTGCCAGTCGTAAAGTAGAGACGTGGTAAATTTATTATGGTAGAATATTCAATAAAGCAACGTGTTTTAATCGTTAAAGAATTTTATCAAAATCATCATCGGTTACTGTGACAATGAGAACGTTACGAGAAATTTTTGGAAGAAACACCGTGCCTATAAGACGCACTATTTATCGCTTAGTGAATGATTTCGAAAACAGGATACTATAGATGATAGGCGCAAGCATGGATCACAATGTACTGCAAGAACGGCTGAAAACATTACTGCTGCTCCAGAAAGTATTGAAAACAATCCAACCTCAATAAGAACTTGAAATTTTTTACACAAGAGTTTCTTCATAGAGAAAATTTATGCCACCGTAAATATGCCAAAGGGATGTGACAGCTCACCCATGAGAGCAAACCAACCAGAAACGCTTGAGCAATCCAAACAAAATATTTGTGATGAAATTAATAAAATACTGCATGAAATATGTGAGAATGAAATGAAAAATGTACTCAAAAGAACAGAGGCGGACATTATGGCGTTTTCTTTTCTACAAAAAAAGGCAACACTAACCGCAGGGAGGGTAATTTTGTGTTCTTTTCTCGAAAATGTGTTGCCCTGTAAAAGGGTTGCATGTTCTTTTCTAAAAAATGTTGCCCTTTCGCAGGGCAAAAGGCATTGCACTTTTTCCCTGAGCAAATCAACAGGGCAGAAACTGCCCTGTAAAACAGATGGTTTTTATTCTTATACAGCGTTACCAGACAATGTTCAAAAAAAGTATTTTGAATTGAAAGATTCAAAAAATTAGATTTTAATAATTATTTTCATATTTTGTATCTTATAAAACAAACAAAAGACCACTATGCGTCCTTGTACCTTTTTTGTATGAGATATCAAAAAGAAAAAATTTTGTTTTCCCAAGCAGATGAATTAGCAATCTGGCAACTGAACATTTTTGTATACACATTTCACAAAATATACAGAAAATGTTTGTTTATCAGCTGTTAAAAAAAGGCACTGCACTTTTTTCTAATTTGTGTTCTTTTCTCGTTATATAAAAAATTGCACCTTCACAGGGCGGGCAATGCATTTTAAAAAGGCACCTTTTCACAGGGCAACATTTTTAATGTAGAAAAGAAAACGCAATTACATTAAATAAAAGATTTATTAGTATAAGATCCATTATCTTTCATTTAATCAAAAATTATAAACAAACAACGTGGAATACCTTCCCGGCGATCACCCTATACAAGTTAGTGAACTGATTCTGGAAAAATATTTTAGTATGTTTCATAAAGCCTTTGTATTACGTAATGACATAAATTAGTTCACGTGTCTTCTTAGTTCGAGCCGTAATTGGCCGGATTGGTAATATAATTTAATTTACTGCGTTACGGTTCGCTTGATGACCAATCCACTTGCAGAAAATCCATTAAAAGATCTCGTTGTCTAAAATTGCAACAATTTCGTTCGCATAATCTTTTTCGCCCCCTTGTTGACTCCGATTTGTACTGAATGAAAACTTTCCAGCAATAGCTCCTAACAAGTTTCAGCTATTGAACAGCCCTTTTAATTGTTTATATATATTTTATTTTCATGCCTGTACATACACATGCATTTCGATATGCATACATGCCTTCAGTAAAGCAAAAGTACGTATACACATGCCGATATGAATGCCATTATTGTTGATTTGCTATCTGATCAAACTAATTGTCCAAGTCAAATGCCATCAAAAACGCTGTTATTTCCAATTGAACTTTGATCCAGTGCAGCAAATTTTTCTTCGGTTTTTTTGCTGCATGCATAGTAAATTATTTCTTTTCATCTTCTTATTTTTATTATCTAGTTATTTATATTTTAATTAAAAAATATATCTTCACTTTAAAGCATTGCTAATTTTTTGATCATTTTTTTATATTACAAAAGATATTTCTAAAAGACCTAAAGTTTAATTTTTACATTTACATTTATCAATACCAGGAAGCGATATATTGATTTGTTATACTAACGCTATTTTAACATTATATAAAAAAAATTCACCTCAAGCTCATTATTAAAATAACTTTTTTTTTTTTGTTTTTATTGTAATAAATAAATGAAAGCCTCTGAGCAATAGAAAATTGAAATCAAGTGTTCCGATATGCAACGTCAAATCACAAGATACAGTTTTAATATGAAATTAAAGAAAAATCTTATAAAGTAGAAATTTTGTTTTCTTTATCTCTTCTAGCAAATGGTAAAGCACGTTAGAACGGAAAATTTTAAATGAAAAACGTGACTATTGTCAGTTTGTAAAGATTACCAGCAAAGTGCTTAAAAATAATTATTATTAAAATAAAACATATCATATGATTTTAGGAAAAGCTGGAAAAATTGTTGAGAAAATTCATATAAACGGATTATTCCTGGCCGATATAAAATCCATTTAATTTTTCATTATTTCTTTTCGAAAAACAATAACATTTTTAACGGTGTGCAGGGCTTACCAGTAACTGTTTGGCCTTACAATAATATTATATTATAATTTGGAAAATAAATCGAGTTTCACATGCCTGATAAGCTAATTAGCCACACGCAATACCAACTACACTTAACTGGCTCGAAAGATAATGGCAATATAACCGAAGTTTTTTACCTCATAAACACAAACGCTTTTCAATAATATCACACAAAAAAGACAGCACCGTAAATAATTTTATGAAAAACTGTCAGAGATTTTTCACCAATTGCACACACAAACCTTATTTATTTCCATAAAGATAAATAAATTGGAAAGAACGCAAAAAAAAACTGCACCTTTTTTTATAAATTTTTATCGGCAATTTTGGCAAGAAGTATTGAAGCAAATTGAATATCAAAAAGTAATTAAATTACGCTACAGATAATACTCTTACATTTAAAGTGGTTAAAAGAGTTTTACGTTTCAAGTGTCTTAATCACTTGTTGTTCTCCTTCAATGTATTTGAAAGTGTAAGCTTTTGCACAACAATTAAAGTTAAAATTTGCATACAATCGTGGGTAAAACCGAACCATGCTGAGCAAGCGTGGTTTTACTACCATCCGATTTCGAAGTCAACCGCCTACTGTAGATCAGCAGTGACATTAATTTGTCATAAAGTGGATACAAACATGATCTATTGTTTTAGCTTTTATTCGTTGATTGGAGTTTATTTGGAATTGCCAAGCAACATTTAATTTCTGTAACTGCTTAAAAACGCAAACACCCAAAAAACATGTCTAAAAAAAGGCCTAAACTAACATTTTTTTTTCAATAGAACTGTAAGAACTGAATATACTAAATACATTCACATCACAAAGGTATACACTACATTAAAAATGTTTATGTGAACAGTGATTCAGTGTGGTTGGTTTAGATTAAACAGAAGAAATGAAATAATAACAAAAAATTGAAAAATGTCTGGTCGTGGTAAAGGTGGCAAAGTTAAAGGAAAAGCAAAGTCCCGTTCAAATCGTGCTGGATTATAGTTTCCCGTTGGCCGTATTCATCTTTTGTTGCGTAAAGCCAATTATGCTGAACGTGTTGGTGCCGGAGCTGCCGTTATAGAATATTTAGCGGCTGAAGTTCTTGATTTGGCTGGTAACGCTGCACGTGATAACAAAAAGACGAGAATAATTCCACGTCATTTTCAATTAGCCATTCGCAATGACGAAGAATTGAACAAATTGTTGTCTGGTGTAACCATTGCTCAAGGCGGTGTTCTACCAAATATTCAAGCTGTGCTATTACCCAAGAAAACAGAAAACAAGGCTTAAATTCATCAACGTACATATATAAATTCATAAAAATCAACCTATATACACTACACTACATTAAAAATGTAGTATATACTTAAACGAATTCATTGATAGTTATATTTAAGGGCATTACTGCCACCACATGTGCGTAACAACAATAAATATAATTTTTTATTTATTTATTTTCTGCAGATTTAAAGAAAGCGGTTACTCACAACTAACTATTTTTTTTTTATTTATGTACATGTGATACGTATTTGTAATCACGCACATAAAGCATGATGCGCATTCACCGCACCAAGCTACGCAACTACAAATGCCGCTGGCCACAATTGTTGACAACACTAAATTCCTTTTGAAAACGGCAGCAACTTCATGGAATTGTCACTAAATTTTTCTATATTACAATTGTGCAAAATTTTACATTTAGCAAAACAAAATTTTTTGTTTAAAATGCAGTCGTAATGCGTATACAATAATTAATTGTGTGACATTATTGGCTGTTAAGTAAAATAACATTATTTCACTTTTTCCCCTCATATTGGCGGCACTATTTACACTCACTGCTGCTCATAAAGTAAACAGTGTTACTGTCATAATAATTGTTCCCATACTTATAATAATTTAAATTCAAGTTTTGTAAATTTTCCAGCCTGTAGACAGCTGCGTTGAATGCGTTTTATGAATGCGTTTTTTATTTTACATTTTTCGAGTCAATATTCTAAAAAGGCTATAAAAAAATGTGATTGTTTTATATTAATTTTAATTTCAAATCAGAAAACTTGAACTTGAGACGAGAATCTTATTAAATGGCAAAACAAAAAAAAAATAATAAAACAACAACAAAAATATCAACATTATAACACACCTTGTGAAAGTGAATCCGTTACAAAGAAAGAGAGAGCGAGAGAGACAAATGAAATGAGGAACAAATATTACAACATTACAAAACACTCAGTGTTAAGAGAACATAAAAAAAAAACTATAAATTTTGTTTCAATGTTTATTTCCGCGTTCACAGAGAGCAACTTCAGCAAGTTGTCATTGCAATTTGCTCTCTCAAATAGCACTGAATATTAATAATACTTAGCAGTACAGCAAAAAAGGTAATTCAAAAAGATTTTTACAGAATCTCGTAAAAGTTAACAGAAACGTCTGAGACTAATAAATTTTTCTAAACCTGCTTTGAAAAAAATGGAAAGAGAAAAAAATTAGCAAAAGGATTTCATACTTCCTTTCTTCAAGAGCAAACCTTTAGAACGTTAATGTTAACGAAAACTTTCCTAAAATTTAATTCGCTTTCGACAAGTTTACTTTTAGCTGTTAAAAACTGGTACGTCATTATCAAAAGCTTACACCGAAACTTTAAAATTATTGTTGCTTTCAAATGCCGTCTAATATTACTTGACAAAAATTAAATGAGTTTTTTTTTTTTTTAATTCGTATGCTTTGAAAATCTCCTCATTAGCAGAAAATCCTACCACACGGTAAAAAAACAAGAAAAAATATTTGCATTATTCTTTTTTATGTAGGAAATCATACACCACTGGAAAGTTCCTACAGAAGTTTTTAAAAATATCCTTAGCGTTCTGGTGGCTTTCATCGTTGGCACGGAGAGACATTGAAAAATGTTTATGTTTGCAAGCATTATCGGAAAGTTTAACTTTAAATAAAGAATTTTGTATAGAAAACAATTCCTTATTTTGTTCTTCCTTAGCTAGAAACGCCCAATAGAATTGAGAAATTAGGAACTTATTCCTCAATGTGTAGTTTTTTAAAGCCTGAAATGTATATGCATGAATACATACGAAAACATACGAAAACATACATATGTGTGTATATTTACAGGCCAGCATACAGAAAGCAAACAAAAATTCTCGTGTCACTTTATATAGAAGGCAAAAAAAAATTTAATTGATTTGTTTTGGTTTTCAATATAAACTTTTATAAACGGGCATTATTTGTAAATATTCGAATTAAATATACATATGTACATATATTGACGGAAGCTCTTATATCAAAACAAATTAAGTCCAATTTAAAACTTGGAAGGCAAAAATTTCTTCCTCTGGTGGAGCATGAACATTATACTCTCTTCGCCACCTATAATTTGATACTAAAGGCAGACTTACTCTGCACAAAAAAAATTATCATATTTTTGCGATTTCATTACCTAAAAGCTACCTTTCACGATACGATACGCTATCCCCGCAGTTCGGGCAAAAGCTTAATCTAAAATTTAACAAATAATTATTTATAATTTTTGTCTTAAGCTGAATTGTGCTCTTAATTAAAAACTGAATACAAATTTGCGTTGGAATTATTAAAATAAATTAATTTACATAAAGATGGTCGAATGCATAATATGTATGTTCGAATATGTGTGTATATGAATTTAAATGTAAATGTTTGCAAAGTAATTTTTTATTATCTTTACTTCACAACTTGTGCAAACAGTAAAATACAATATCTTTTTAGATAAACAATTTTTAAGGGCAAAAGACTATAGAAAAAATTAAAATAAACAGCAGCAAATATTATTAATTCCTTAAAATAACAATTTTAAAATTTTGTTTATTCAATTCTGCATTAATTGCATGAGTATTAAAAAAAAACCGGCTTATAAAATTTTTCTGTCTCTCTGATTAATTATGGAAAATTGTTATAAAATTTGTAAGAATAAATATAAAATTTTAAAATTTAAATTAGCAGACTTGTAACACAAAAATTTATTTAAAAGAATGTTCGTCCCGACCCTCTTGCTCAAACAAGTATTTACAGACTGCGCATCTCGAATGGAAATCTCATTACAAGCGCAACTGCTTCGTTAAGCCTATTGTATCTGAAGACCTCTATAAACATATTTATTAATAATAATAGAATCAAAAATCTATTCCAACCAAATATTCAGATATTGTTTAATAAACCAAATAGAATCTAAATGTGGTTTCTAACAATCTCAAGGTCTTTCGTTTTTCTTTTTTCTTTTGTATTCTGTTAACAGATTAATAAAAAAGCCTAAACATAAAGTAATATAATATCGAAGTTTTTTCTAATAATATATTGGAATTACTATCAAAATATATACATAAATAAATTTATTTTTTTAGTTGTTCTGTATAACTTCTGTCTTTTGAATTTATGATCTTGTAACTTTTTTTTAACATGTTATTGAGTAAGTAACTATTCAATGTTTAAAAATCTATGTGTAGTCTAACTTCTCTATAGAGAATATGTGTTCGAAAAGCTCTTACCAGTGTTGATTCATTAGATATGTATATATGTACATATGCTAATCAGCCTATAGCCAATGAATATATTGTCTCAGTGGAAAAATATACATATATCAAATATAAATTTGACACTCATAGAAAAATATAATTTTTGAATCACAAAGTTTTTTTTTTATATTGAATTTCGAAGGTGTTTTAATAAACAAATTAAATGAAAAATTAACTAATCCGTGAAATTACAATATCCGGTGTAAACATGTTAATTTAATTCAATTTCTCCAAAAGTTTGAGTATATATAATTAATCGATGATAGATCATGTGAGGATCAGGAAAATTTGGTAAATTTATATTTGCTTACTGTGTTAACCCAATTAGCCAAACACCAAAGCGTTGCTTGAACATCACTTTGCATTGGAACATCTAAGACATGATTTAAAATATGCTGAAATCTTGGTGAAAAATATATTAAAAGAAAATAAAAAATCACTCAGTAGTTTTTACAATCGGCGTGTAAAACTTTTAAAGCCAAGGAGGATTTTCCAATCAAACAGAACATTCATTAGAAGTTAAAATCCCGACAGAGTGCTCTCTTGCAGCAAGTACTTCCGTCGTGCCAAACAATTTGGCTAACTGGGTAATGCTCTGCACTCAAACTTCCTCAAAACACAAATGCTTACATACTCACACAACAAAAATAATTAATAACTCAAAATCAATTCAAATTGTTCAAATTTTAATACACAAAAACTCAGTTAAAGCCGTTTTTTCCAGCCGTTCATTAACACAGCAAAAAAAAACAGAGGAAAATAACAACCTTATAAAGTCATAAAAACAATAAAAATAACAGCATTTTCGATTGTGTGACAAACACGTATAAATAACGTACCTCGCAAACAAGAGAATAAATTAAATTTTATACTGCTCCAACAAACAATCAAAAATCAAGAAGAAGCTGTAAATTTGTTTTTTTTTTGTTTTTGCAAAAATATAATTATCTAGGTGAATCTATCTGTAATTATTTTTTTTTTCTATGATGCGCACTTTTTCCAACAACAATTATTCACGGTATCACTTGTTTTATGTTTCCACTGTGTGCAGTATTTTTTAAAACTTATAAATTATTTTTAGCGAAAATATTTGTGCAATATTACATTTTGTATAACTTTTATTTACATGTTTTCTATTGCAATTTTCTGTTATACAAGCTAACTATGGCTTAGTTTCTTAATCTTTTGCAAAACTATTTCACCTTTTCTTGTGCATCTCACATTGACAATACCTTCATCTTGCATTTGCTAAATTATTCCAAGCACTTTTTTTGCATTAACTTACAATTTCTTACACTTTTTTTATATACATTATTTTTAAAGGTTATTTAACTCGTTGCTTGAGGTTTTTGTTAAAATGTTAATGCTTTATGAGCTAAAAAAATGCTGACAAAAAATCTTAAATTGTTTTATAAAAATTAAGTAAAAAATATATCCGTGCCAACAACTACGATTGAAAGAAAAATACAAATGTCAAATTTGGAAAGAACAAAGTTGGCAGCTACCCTGTGTTCATATTTGTTTTGTGTAGAGTTGCAATTTATAGTACTTATTTAAAAAATAATTATGTTGTGGAAAATTACACGTAGAAAAAATTTCACATATTGTGTGCTATATCAATTAAAATATTTCAAATTTTATAAAATTGTATGGATTTCAGAGAAAAGTATGCACTATAAAATAAATAACTAATTGACGTTGAAATAAAAAAAGTATGAAATAACTATTTGTTGACACTACCAAACCAAATAATTATCACACTGGCTCAATTCGCGCAAAATTATTGAATATTAATTCTGAAAAGCAACTACAGTGATAACAGATTTCATTAGCACTGCTACTTCCTCTATTTTTTTTTTGCTATTGTGTTAATTAAATTCTGGAGAAATGGAGTTATTAATGGTTTTTGTTGGGTGGGTATGTAAGTATATGAGATTTGATGCAACTCGAATACTAAGCATTACCCAGTCGACCAAATTGTTTAACAGAATCTATTATATTATATTATATTATATTATATTATATTATATTATATTATATTATATTATATTATATTATATTATATTATATTATATTATATTATATTATATTATATTATATTATATTATATTATATTATATTATATTATATTATATTATATTATATTATATTATATTATATTATATTATATTATATTATATTATATTATATTATATTATATTATATTATATTATATTATATTATATTATATTATATTATATTATATTATATTATATTATATTATATTATATTATATTATATTATATTATATTATATTATATTATATTATATTATATTATATTATATTATATTATATTATATTATATTATATTATATTATATTATATTATATTATATTATATTATATTATATTATATTATATTATATTATATTATATTATATTATATTATATTATATTATATTATATTATATTATATTATATTATATTATATTATATTATATTATATTATATTCAAAAAATTTAGAGAAACGTATTTTACCGAAACCCGTTTTATTTAATGTTTCCGTTACGTACCGCGTTTCTGAAGATATTCACTTAAAATATATTGAACCCTCAACCATTCTCTCTTCGCTTTTAGTATATTTGTTTAGCATTTTGGTCCTTAAAATACACTACGAATTGAAGCATTAACGAAAGAAAAAATTCAATTTGTACCATAATCCGTTAATGCATGTGGATGGTTGTGCATTTTTATTACTCTTTAAAAATGTGCTTGCGCGCGTAAATAATGTGGAATAGATATTGCCAGATTAAACGACTTCTGACTCAAATTTGTAAATGCTATAAACCATTGAAAAACAATAACTTTGTGCCCCTATATCAAATAATAATAATAATAATAATAATAATAATAATAATAATAATAATAATAATAATAATAACTAATTAAATATTATTAGTTAATAATAATAATAATAATAATAATAATAATAATAATAATAATAATAATAATAATAATAAAAATAATAATAATAATAATAATAATAATAATAATAATAATAATAATAATAATAATGGTTCTGTTATTTGCTCTATTATTCTTAAAAAATATAGTAATCTTTTTGCTTAGTACGCGATGATTGTAAACTTTTCTAACGTAATAATTAATTTAACATTTGAAAATGATATTTTTGTATTTCTTATGTACTGGCAACGCTGTCTTTAAAATTAACATGTGCACATGTCTCTCTTTTAAAATATTTATGGTTTGTTTACAATACTGATGAGAGGCAAGCAAATGAAAAATTACGGTAACAATAACATTAAAAATGTGTAACGAGTGAAATGGACAGTGTGGCCAGCTTTTAAAATGATTCTTTTCAAAGTTGGTTAAAAAATTGTGCGATATATTGTCGAATACAAGTAAATGCTAAAAAAAAATGGGTTTGCGTTGTTATGTTATTCAATGAGCAACGCGGTAAAAATAATTTTATTTTAAATGTGCTGAAATAAAAACTAATTTTTAACGCATATATGTATGTACGTATTCTCGTATATTCCATTGATTCCAAAAACAAATTTTAGGTATTTGAAGGCTTAATTTGAAATGCTCTTGCAATATAGAATTTAATATTGGCTGGAATCATAACAAGTGAGAAAATATAGTTACAAATATGGTCACACTGTACGTGATGGGTGCGTTTTAGCCAATTCTCACTTTCTTACATTCAACCACTATTTTAAATTGAATTTCTCTTTGCAATATATCCAACTTCCTTCTAATATTTCATTTCTACTTTTTTTTCCTTTTTTTTTGCAGACGTTAACTTAGTTTTCGTAATAATACTAATAAACAGTCTAAAACAGAATTTTCGACGTGATGCACACTCAAACAGTGTTAACGGATGTGGCTAAGTAAGTTATGTTTTGGAGCTGCACATTAAAGCTCAATAAGATTTAAAACCATAATTACTATTTAGTTTTTGTTGCAAAAAGTAGTTAAAGGAAGGAACATATATCTGTGCATATAATTGATACAAAATGTAGGAAAACACTTTTCAAAGTTTGTGTTTTATTTGATGCTTTAAAATGGAATGTAGATGAAAATTTGACCTGGATAAAATTTTCCTTTCATTCTACATATTCAATTCAATTGAATGGGTGTATGTGTAGATATGTATGTGTATATGCACATGTATACCGACAAAAAAAATTTGTTTAAGAGAGACCTCAGTGATTCCTTGTAAAATGATCTTTAACAACAGTATAAAGGAAGAAAAATATTGGCGATGTTCTGAACTAAAAGCTGCATAAATAAGTTGCATATTTAGTAGTGCATCAAAAATGGAGGGTTTGATAAATTTTTCACAGATTGATTTAATTGCAGTGTGTATGAGTTTTAACCCTCAAAGTGTGTCAAAGTTCTAATGACAGTCAATGTTCTACTTAGTGTTTGTGTGCCAAAAGCTAAAAAAAACATTTTTTCGTTGCTTCATAAGTGTTTTTTTTTTTTTGTTTGCCACAACTTTCTCATTCAGTTAGTACAAACAACTATGTGTTCATGTTGCATGTAAGTACACACTCTCATGCATAAGCATGCTCATATATGAAACGACCAACCAAGCATACAGTTATTTGAATAATGGTCTACATGTGTGTATATACTTATAAATGTATATATTTATAAATGTACACTCCATAGGACACTGACACAATTCACATACCTATAGATATTTTTTATGTCTCCATAATTAACAATAACGTACACTGTTTCCTTGTACAAATTCGAAGCCTTGCAGTTCAATAAGTTTGCCATTTAAAAGATAATTTAATTTTTATATTTTATTGTTAAAATAATATCAAAATTAATATAGGACGAAACTTTTAAATGTGTTATCATACATTTACGTTTGAATTAATTTAATTAATAATTTTATTTATTTATTTATTAGTGAATTAAAATATATTTGAATATATAAGTATAGTATATTAGTAGAAGTATATAGCTCTTAAGGGATTGCTTTATTTTTTGGTAGTTTTCAAAATTTCCATTCATTTCATATTTAAAACGAAACGTATTCAGTATAAAAACAACGAGAATTTTTTTAATACAAATACATTTTTTTTGTAAATGGATATATTACCTTTGAAATAGTACAAATTTTTTAAGAAACTGCTCTTAAAATATTATGTATCAAAAAGGATCCCTTTAAAAGTCTCCAAATAAAAATAACCTTTACAACCATAAACGCTTTCAAGAAATATTCTTTTCAAAAGTATTTTGTAATATAATACTTTTTAAAGGATGTACTTATATGTATATTTTAAACGGAAGTGGGTACAACACGTTAAAAATAAACTTGGTATATAAAACAGTACTATTTAGAAAAATCTACGAAAGAAAAGAATTTTATATATTTTCCTTATTGGAGAGAAACGGTGTACAAAAGCTCGAACGTCTATGTTTAAAGACTGTTTGACATGAATTTCTAAAAGGATAATTATGTAAATATTTGTGTGTGCACATGTGCATATGAGCCTTTACTAAGTATGTAGATGTTTTTTTTTCATAATTAATAGTTTTTCCCAAAAACTTACATATATTTATTAAAAAAAAAGAGCTAATCGAAAATTTAAAAATTCAATTAAATTATCCTGAATAGATATGTATATATATATTATATTCATGCTTATGCTTGCAGGTGTGTGTATGCCCAATAAAATACTTCAGTACTATCGGATATTTTTAATTTTATTCAGATCCTTCTTGAAAAAGATTGCACAAAAATCTTTAAATTATTTACAAAAAAAAATTTATTAGAAATAATTTTTATTTTATTAATATTCAAGAAGAGTATGCATGATTCACTAGGCCGACAAATTGGAAATTTCGGTATGGCAAGCTTATGGATGAGAATTTTAATTTTTGTTTTTTTATTCTTTCATACTTAACTTTTAAAAAGTTTTCAATAAAACTTAATACGTGTATAATTACAATACAAAATTTCTTTATACACCACAATTGCCCAACGTTGCTCACAAGCAACATTCTCTACCGCCCAAACGAATGGGAGTGGCAATTGCAATTTTTGGCCAGACTTTCCTTAAAGGACTGCAAAATGATTAAAAGTAAAACCAAATTTTTAGGAATACGGCTAAAAAGTTAGAGTCGAAAGGGTTAAGAAACCTAAATGAAAACATCAGCTGAAAATTTTCAATCTTTGTTGGTGATGAAAATCCTCCGCTAATTTGTAGTTGGAATTCAAAAGATGGCATTCCTGATATAAATTTTAAATTATCTACATATTCAGATCAATCATCCGAGTACGGTTCTCAATTATATTAGAATGTAGATACGAGTATATTCTTGCATCCTGACATACATATGAATGCATGTGAATGCCCAGCTACACTCAATTGAATGCCAATAGTAGTTGTACTTTTCCAATATAAAAAAGACTATAAGCCAAAAACAACAAAAATGTGTTTCAAGTGTAGAAGCGAATGAGATCACATTTCAAATGCAATTGGGATCTGTCAGCCATTCAAACTGGAACAACATACCTAAAATCGCATTTATCATACTTACACATTTATATGTGTATGCATGTTTGTATGTTTGTGTGTATGTTTTGTTAATGAACTTTTCCACATGTCCGACCGAAATCATATTTTTTCATTCAAATATACAATTATATATTCATTTTAATTTCTGTTTGAAATTGGATACGAGAAGAAAGCTAAATTGGTTGAGGAGAAATTCAATAAAATTTTGATACAATTTACGTGCAATAACAATACAATTAGGGTGTTCATGGTATAAAGTTTATTCGAATAATTCCCAATTTTTTTTTAAATTTATTCATTTTTGTTTTCTAATTATTATAATTATATAATTATATAATTCTAATTATAAATTTTTGTTTTATAAAAAAGTTAATACTTGAAAGAATTCAAAAAAATTAAGAAATTACAATTTGTCAAAATTTAGAAAAAACGTCGAATTATTACATGAAAGAAGATTTAGGAGGTTGTTTTGTAGAATTTTCTCCAATATAATTAATGAAAATGTAGATAAAAATATATGAAAAAGGAAATTTATACAAGTAGCCTTATGGGAAATATGAATACCGCCCCTCTCCAAAGCACGAGCTCCTAGCGAATTTATTTAACTTTGCTTAGACACATTTATTTACAACTTTACTTTACTTTATATACTTATTTGGCATTTATTTATTGATAGGAAAGCTTTATAGACATGATTTTCATGATCTCATACCGGAAGTATATTAAAAATGGACGAATCATCCCTAACAGTGACAAGCATTATATTAATAGCAGCTTTTCTTATAATATTTGGAATACTATTGCATTGTTATTTGGGAAATCGGGAAACATTTTGTTCACGCTCATATAAAGAGGAAAAAATTGGACTCTCCGCTCATAAACTTTTTAAACCAAATGGTTACATGGTAAATTTTGTTATGCAGCAAATTTTTATATATATTTTATATAGTTTTTTAATTTTTTTTGTATTTTGTTTTTACATTTGAAGATTCATTCTGGCTCCGAACTCTTATTAAGTTCCAGTGGTAGCTTTAAACGTTTCGATACAGTTGATAAAGAGGGTTTTAAAAATACCCAGAACTCACCAAAACACGCGACAACGCCCTTGTGGAATTTATCTCAAAACGAGGCTGAAATACCACCGCAACCTCTAAGACCAGCACCAGCACCGAATTCTTCACAATCGTGTAACAGTTCAGCTCATACAAAAATTGTTACCTTTTCGGTAAATCTAGAAAACGAGAGCCCCTACGCTAACCAGCAGAACGCCAATATGTTCAGAGCTACTAACGTGTTGCCATCTAATTTGAAGCGACCGATGGCTATACCCGTCTTGGAAGCACCACCTCAAACTAAATCTTCTCAAAATCTAATGGCCTCTTTGGCAGCTACAGCCATACCGCGGCCAATTGTTAAGAAATCACCTCAGCAAAATGGCTTTTATATGGATGAGAATTCCAAAATCATATCGGGTTCCAGCGACAGTGAACTAGAGCAGTTGCAGCCCGCTAATAATACAAACCCTTTCCTTGACCATTTACCAAAAGCACAAGCCAACAACGCTGCCTTAAAATTAAACCAAACATTGACCAATGGACCCGCTACAACAATTGCAAATCCATTTGTGGAAGCTAGTAATTTGCACGATGTAACTCTGAATGTAGAAGATAGTTTTTTGGAGAAGAGCATCGGTCTACCTAGATCATTTAGAAACCGTTCTTTTTCGGAAACGGAAGCACCTGATAAAGAGGAATCGGCCACAATTTCTTTACGGAATCTGACCAATGCATTTCATACAAATGCCACTAACGGTTCTAACCCGGGAAATCCTTTTTCTCATGTGGCACGTAAAATGAAGGGTCCACACATACTTCAGAAAACTATTTCTGAAGATTTTCTATTCCGCAAAATCGGCACCAGTTCATGCGGGCAAACCAATATAACTACTTTGAATGACCATAACGGCGGCAATACATGGAGCTTTGGTCGCTTATTGATGCAAGAGGATTCTTCGTTTAATCTGTGGCGTCGTAACAGTTCACAAAGCTCCCTAGATTCGGGGAGTATGGCTTCGCTGGATAGTGTAAACTTGGAGAGGGCTATTTCCTGTGATTCAGTTGATTCGGATTTATCGACAACTGGCTTTACTAGTGACTTCGATCAATCGACTTATACTCAAATAACTGGCTATTTGTGTGTGGGCTTGTATTACGACAAGTGAGTTTCTTACTTTATTAAATATATACAGTGGGCAACAAAAATTTTCCAAATTAATTTATTTACTTTTCTTTTAAGAAATTCCGTAACGGAGGAGGGCATGGATTTGCAAGTAAGTGTGTTGGAAGCCAAAGGCTTAGTTTTGCCTTTCAAAGTGGATTCTGTTGATACTTTTGTGCGCATTTATTTAGTGCCAGACCAAGCTGGTGCCTTACAAACCAAGGTAAGCTTTTAATTTAATATCTGTAAAAGCCCATTACGTGTTTGTTGCTTTATTTCCCCATTGAAAACGCTCATATAAAAGGAAGAACAGAGTATCCTAAAGTAGTAAGCCGTCTGCAATAAGTTAAAAATCAAGGCAGGTGGAAAAATATTTTTATAGGAATTTCTTGTGCGGGAAAGGAGTAGAATTCAAAAGAACATACATCGAACAAGTCAATATTTTAGCAAAATTGTGATAATTCTGAAATATTAATAAGAAATTTTATTTTGAATGGTGTAATTTCGTATGCTCTTCCTAGTTGATTTATGATAAAAGTTTTACTGTACAATTATATACTGTGAATACTTTTTAAAATTATTTACTAATATTGGAAAGATAATTGTTAACAAATAAATAATTAAAATGAAAAATATTTTCTCTTTGAAAGGTTGTTAAAGATTCGCAAACACCGACTTACAATGAAACTTTGAATTTCTGGTTGTCGCGTCTGCAAACGCGACACTCGTTGTGGTTTCATCTCTATCACAACGGCTCAGCTCATACATTAATCGGTAATTACAAGACATTATAGCAAAAAAGTGTAAATGAAAAAATTTATGTAAAATTTAGGTGAAGCGGAAATGGAAATTGGCGAAATGCCAAAAGCGATTACCACATGGATACCTCTTACCGATTCGCGTAAATGCAATGCCAAGTGGGGTGAAGTCATGTTCTCTCTAAGTTACCTGCCAACGGCAGAACGTCTAACAATTGTTGTAGTTAAAGCCCGCAATCTGCAACTGCAAGTGCCAAGCAAGCAGGATTCCAACTTATTACAGGATGTACAAAATGTATTTGTTAAGGTAAAAATATTGTCCTTTCATGTCTGCTAGTCGTATCAAGTCATTTGGTCATGTATATAAATTCATTTTTCTAGGTCTATTTGATGAATAATGAAAAGAAAATTCTCAAGAAGCGTACCTCGTTGAAGCGGAAAGATCGTTGTCCGGTGTTCAATGAATCGGTGATATTTAGCTTACCGCCACAAAGTCTGACTACGACACAAATACGCCTGACAGTGTTCGGTGTAATTGATGAAACTACGGTTACGCCACTTGGTCATGTTGTAGCGGGTAGTTGTGCTACCGGCAAGGGTTTACGTCATTGGCATCAGATGCTTTCATCCCTACGCAAGCCGGTTGCAATGTGGCATGTTTTGAGGCGTGTCACAAATCAACCGGTGTTCACTGGCGGTGCAGATGCAGTTGTAGCCGCTATGCAAACTACAGCTCAACGTGCCAAGCGGAACAGTGTTTTCTAAGAATGTGAACAATTACAATACACAAACACACACATACACATAGATACTCATAAGTCCTAAATATATTTCTCGAACTAAAACTTCCTCTTTATAACAATCCTTTTGGTTCAAATTAAATGAATTGAATAAGAAACCAGATACATAAGCATTTGACTTAGAAGGAATTTTCGTTGTATACTTATTACTGAAATGTTTGTTGGAAGGCACATTATAATATGGAATTGACATGCTTTATGTTTGTTTAAAAAAAGTGAATGCACCGTAGCTTAAAAAGAATTCACAGCCAAACAAAATCTAAATGTTAATCGCACACACACACACACATACTTATGTATTTTTTATTCGCTTCTATAGTTCGGATTAGGGAAAGCACTCCTCAGCTTAAATATAAACTATTATAGAAATAAGCCTTAGATAGGGAATGCAATTGTTATATATCTTATATATGTATTTGATGAACAAGCCTATTCCTTCAATTGTATTTTCTAATTTTATCAAGGAAGCCCAGTTGCAATTGCCATGTAATTGCCACCTAAAATAACTGTACCGAACGTGCGTGCTTTACTTGTTGGCTGTACAAAAGATGTAATGGCCAGCCAGGATATTTGGGCTGAACTCTGCCAATAGAAATATTAACTCCTGAAACTTAAAAGCGAAATCTTCTAAGGATCTCTTCCCTTCCTTTTAAGGCTGCTTCTGGCGTCGAAAAATCTGAACATTTTCCCTTTTAACATTTCAACGCCCAGCTAGCTTTTGAGCTACTACTTCATCTAATTCGTAAATAACCAGCAAGCTTTACATACTTCCGGCCCAGTTCTCCACTTTGTTATCTTAGGGATTGCCTAGTAAGTGCTTACTTAACGCCGGAAGCGATAACATCTATGAAGCTGTTAATATTTTGTAAAAACGTACGCTGTGCTGCTAAATTACAGTAATACTTAAGACTTTTTAAGGAGTTCATTAATTATATAAACCGGTTGGGTAGCAACCGCTCACGCACTTGCTATAATATTTTATGTTCTTTACTCTCACTTTAATTAGGCTTACAAAGGAAACTTGACATGTTTTATAAATCAGAATACGCATAAAGTAGCAAATGCAATATAATTTATTTCCGTATGTACATATATAATAATATAGATTGGTGTGCTATATAATTGACCTGTATTGTAGATAGACCAAGCAATATTTAAGATAAATATATTAGAATTTAATCAAAACTTTTCATCTAATAAGTATAACAACAAAAGTTTACCACTTATAAAACGATCCAAGTACAATTTTTAAACTTAAAACGATTTCACCTTAAAACTTAAATAATCAATTTTTCCTGTACATACACCCAAACAAAAATCACTTTCATATTGAAAAAAAGGAAGAAAAATCAAATCAATAATATTTACAAAATTTTATACTTTTTATTATGAAAAATTTGTATTTAAAATAAACGGAAATGAAGAAGAAAAAACTGTATTTAGCTTAAAAAAAAATCCCTATTACTTTTAAAATGCCCGTATATTTGTTTTTTATTTTTATATTTATAAAACTAAAAATAGAAAAATTTTAAATTGATTTTCATATACATACATACACACATTTGTAGAAAAATTTTGACCAAAAACAAAAAACCAAACGAAGGAAAACCTTAAGCAAAGTATTATCAATGAAATACCTAAATAAAATTTTATACAAAGTATTCGCATAAGAATTTAAACTACCTAAATGTTGTTGACAGTATTTAATACATGTTGTTATATAAAAACGAAAAATAAAATCCAAATAGATATTCAGTCATAATTAAATTACAAGCGATACAAAAATATGTATGTGTATACGAGTACATATGAATATACTTATATGCATACGTAAATATATATAAACACACATAAACATTAATTTATAGTTATATAATTATTTAATCTTTACATTAAGGAAACTAAGGAAAAGAGCAAGGAATTTGAAGCAAATTGCATACGGCATCATGCTAATAGTCGAAGCCCGTCATAAGATACATATATTCTATTATGAAAAAAAAAATTAATTTTTTTTATTTGTAGAAATTTAATCGGTATTGTATACATGGATATACATATGCATGTGTATATCACGTCGTAACATAGCCGACGACATCCGACGCCATCGCTCATTTTCTATTTCTCATTAATGAAAGTAAAAGTAAATACTTGAGAGGCATGTCAATTGCTCTCTATCGTACAACAACAATTCTTGCAATGCAAAGCAAAAAAAACGGTTTTTTTTGCACAACGAAAGCAACTCCTCTTCTATACTTTGTTTACCTCTGTATTTAGAACAGTGTTGCCAGAAAGAAATTTTTTTAAAACTGTAGTTAGCTTTTCACTGGTATTGCAAATATATGTATGTATGTTTCGATTGGTATTCAAGCCCATTTGTGTACTTTGTTGCACTTTAAATGTGTGTTAAGAGAACATATTCTTTTATTTGCTTATCAAAAAGCACTAAATTCCCAAAATTTATATTCAGAGAAATGTATTTTTTGTTTTTTATCGAAAAAAATATTTCATATATAAGTACATTAACTACACATGATTAAGTTATTGCTATTTCATAATCGAGTTTGGTTGCAAGTTTGTAGAGCGATGCCCAATAATATTCAAAACTGATCGGATATACATATATATATATATATATATATATATATATATATATATATTTTCTTCTCATGTTAAATAGCTGCCAAAAATACCTCTAATTTACTTTTTCTATATTGTACTTATTACAAAAAATTTATCTTTATTGGCAAACATTTACAAAAGTTTAAAATATCTTCACAAATTATATAGAAAGTGAATCACCCCGTATTTAAAAAAATGTAAAAAAGATTATTTCATTGCAGCTGGGGGGGTACTGGTTTAAAAATATGGAATAAAAAAATCAATATTAAGGATTTATGAACTAAATAAAAAACTATGTTATATGATTTACAATCTCGCGGCCCATTTCTAACATTTTATTGACTATTGTATGCAAATAAGATATATTTTTTTCTCAGATACTGCCATTATCTTGAAACTGAAATTAATAATTAGTGATTATTAATTTCTTGTAATTTGAATTTATAACAGATTTAGATTTATTATATTTAAAATATCAAAAATGCAACAGACAATATTTCCCAGCTACAAACAAAATTTAAAGGTAATTAACATCAAGTGATAAAGCCGGATTAAAATAGATTTCAAAATACTGAGTGCCACTTCTTTACCTCATTACTTCGCTATGTCTAGCATTGGTTTTCTTATAATTAATTATAGTATTGCTTGAGAGCGATTAGTTCATTGGTGTGTCGATCTTATTAAGGTCGAGAGCAATTAAAATTTTTAACCACTTTTATAGATTTTTTTTTATTTGTGTTGAAAACATGGTGGTCCTTTATTTTTAATGATTTTTTTTTTAAACAGCTGTTGTTTAGGAAAAAATTAATTTATTATTTTATTAAAAATAGTTTTTATAATTTTATTATAAAATAATATTAAACTGAATGCAAAATACATTTCTTATGGAGGAATAAAATTATTTATGATAAATATTTAGTAATTTTTATTTGCCAATATATACACAAATACAGACATACTATATAATTATTTAATTAAATATACAGAAAACACAAATGATTATAAAAAAAAATATTGTTAATTCCTTTTAAAATAAATTAAAAAAATATCCTTGTTGATACCTAATCTATTATAATAATTATTATGATTTAGTCATTTTGAAAATTAACTAATAAAAATCTAAACAGAGTATGAAACTAAACTGTTTGACAAATTCCTACAAATGGTTCTAATTTTCCAATATTAAACTATAAAAATATATAACCACAAAAAAAAAATAGAGTGGGGAAGGAATATCATAAAACTTGTTTTATAACAAAAAATCATTGGTGAGTTATTTTAAGAATTTTCAAAACTACCAATCAGAATCAAAAGTAGCGCAGTTGGAAGTAAAAATTACCAGACATTGTGACGGCAGCTAGTATTGCCGTGGGGTCCATATTGAGTATACATTTTAATATGGATTGCTATGAAAAGGTATGTGTACACGTATGTGTGTGTGTATATTGAAAAAAGAAATTTTGCTGTCATGAAGAGAAAGACAGTGAGACAGATCGCTTAAGGCAAAAGCAGGCGGCAGCCAGCGTATGTATGTATATAAAAATATATAAGGAATTGTATTTCCAGTCAAGTGTAAAATTTTCCCAAAAAAAAATGATGGTTCTAAAAATTACACTTCTCTGTCTTAAGAAACTAAGAAAGTTTGTGTAACAGAAACATTTGGACGCTGGAAACGCCAGTTTCAAAACAGCCAGACAATAAACCACAAGCAAAGGAAACAATTAAAAGAATCAACAGTTAAAAAAGTGCTTTAATAAATAGTAATTCTATATCATGTTAAATAGTAATAAAATAGAATTACCTGTAATGAACTCTTCGTATTCTTCCGATGAAATGCCTACTGTGGCGTGTAAGAGTTTTTCATTAAGTTTAAAAGAACGGCGTTTGCTGCGCACGCCCAAGTGTGCCAGATGTCGCAATCATGGCGTTATATCTTGTGTCAAGGGCCATAAGAAGCTTTGTCGTTGGCGCGAGTGCACTTGCATCAATTGCCAGCTTGTGGTCGATCGTCAGCGTGTTATGGCCGCCCAAGTAGCATTAAGGCGCCAACAGACTATAGAAGATCCATATGAGACAAATTCAGACGATTCGTCGTCTACCATGCAAGCGTCAGCGACACTAAAACGTACTCAGGAGATTTTAATTACACAGAAAAAAATCTATAAAAAGCATTTGAGGCATGTACAGCAAAGGACTTTGTATGCCACGGCAGCGATTGAAAGTAAGTATTTAATAAAACGCAAATCCAAAACGCTGATCAAAAAGGCACCTTTAAATCATTTTTACTATTTTTTCAATATTTTATTCAAATGCTTAAGCACTAATTTAAAAAATATTATACACACTCTATACCAAATTCTAATTCGTTTTTTATTTTATTAATTAGTTTTCTTTGGCTTTTTATTAAATTTTTGTCAAATTCTAACTTTTTTAAAAGTTAATTTATAACTTTAAAAATTTTCTTTAGCATTTAGGAACTCTATATCTAATTTATTATGAAATTAATCAATTTTATTAATTTAAAACCTGCATTGAAAATGTCGAATATAAATTTGAATATGTCTAAAGACTTTATAATTTAAGGTCACTACAAGTTATAAAACAAGTCGTACGTAAATTAAATTAACAATGAAACCAATATATGCATTGAGTGTGGAGTATAAGTGTGTGTGTGTTAATTGTTTATGGTTTGTATTAAATAATTGTAAATATTTGTCAGGAAGCGATAAAGACTTTAACTATGATTATACGTATACATATGCATAATCATTATATACATTTTCCTATATATACATACTTATACATACATATGCTATATATACCTATACATATGCATAATCAATAACCAAATTAACGATGAGGAATATTTTTGGTAGACCAGTTCGATTCCTGCCAATACTTTGGCAGGATAAAGCAAACCGGAGAATATATGAGATCCCCTTTTGTTAAATTATAAAAAAAAGAAAAATTACAAAATATAAAAATTTCCTTTAAAAATTACAACTAAACACTGTAGCACACTGATGGAACATGTAAACGCTGCATTATATTTTCAGTAAATTTTTGAAATATGTATCATTGTGTGAAGCATATGGCCTACTTAATGTAATGGAAATGTTTTCTCAGTATTTTCGAAAACGTCCAAAGCGAAGACATGCTGTCTCGTCTGGCTTCGTTTGTTTTTACCAATGGGCGCACGTATGATGTTTACAAGTATGTAGTATGTGCACTAATATTTTCTGTAACATGATCTTTAAAATGCATAAAATTAGATGAACAAATTTGTTCAAGAGTTCAGGGTCGCAAATGCTCCTTCTAGTTTAAAAATTTAAAGCAACATTTTGAAAATTATTAATAACTTACACGGCAGATTATCGTCCTGATAATTTCAATTAGAACCATTAAAAATTTGTAATTGAAGTAGAGCCTTAAGAAACCAATAAAGTGGGTTACTGCAATACTTATAGACTTGCATGTGTGTGCATGTGTGAGTATGTCCGTGCGCATCTGTACATAAAATTTGTATACTAGATTTAGTATCCGGTTAAAAAAATAACTGTGCATGTGTTTCTATACCCAAAAATTTCGAATATTTATATATTGAAATTATACTATACATGTGTTTTTGTAATATGATCTGGATCATTTCAACACACAAAAAAATGCTGAATGTTTGCCCAGACAATTCGGTGCCATACTGTCTACTCCTTTGCAAGCTGTAAACATATGTTAATGATATGTATGCATGATACTAAGTGTAACGTGTCTATGTATAATAATTGTTTATGTTTTGTATAAAACCACAGGATATATCGGATTTATAAAGATTTAGCCCACAATAAAAAATATTTATGACTTTTATTTTTTAAGTATATGCCCACTTGACATAAAGAATTTTCTTTCCATTTCCTTTCTTTTATTTTTGCAGAGTACAATCAGCATTATTCTGAGTGGAACTCGCCATTGGTGCAACGTATACGCAAGCGTAGAGCATTTGCTGACCCCGAACTAAATCAAGTCAGTGATGTGACTTTATTAAATGTAGCGGCCGTCGGCCATATGACGCACCCGTTATACACCGAATATGATTCCAATACCGAATTCTACAGTTCCTATCAAATATCGTATAGCCCTGGCTATGGAAAAAGTTGTAATAATGAATCATACTTTTCTACAAGTAAGATTATTCAAAGAAGTAGCTTCGCATCAGCTTTTAAAACTCACGCAGCTCAAACTGCGATCAGCAAAAAGCCAAAATTAAGCTTTTCTATAGAAGCCATTATGGGCTTTAAATAATAATTATTACAATATATAATTATATACATCTAATAATAAGAATAATATACCTTAAACAAGAATGCATATGCATATGTGCGCACATAATAAACGATCAAAAATTTATAAAATATTTAAATTTGGTAAAAACATTTGTCAATTATTTAATATTTTCTCAAGCTGTAGATTTTTCATAAAATATATTTCTATTTTTCCAATATTTCCGATATTTTTTCATGTTGACAAAAAAAAAATTATCTTCTTTTTCATTTGAGCAATATGTACTTTTCTTCTTTATTTATTGTTGACAATGTTTCACCAACCTTCGCTGAGCTTCTTCAGGCAATCAGTTATAAATATGATGCAGGCAAGTTAAATGTTCGTTTATCAGCAAATTGGTAAGATATATTAGCCTACGAAAAGCGTGTAATAAACCAAAAAGACTCTGATATTAACACGCTAATAGATACGCGTTTGAGTTTAAAATGTAAATATGAAATGTAAAATTAATTCTCGTACAAATAAGCAAGTTCAAAAATTATATTTTTCTAACGGTCACTTTCATTTTGTAATGAGAACGGTTGCAGCTCTACAGCAAATTTCACAGCAACCCTGTAACTATTTTAGTACATTTTTAAGCAACTACGCTTTTATTTAAGAAAATAAACATAAACAGAGCCATTAAATTGGAGAAATGTAAACAAATTTGATTTACTTGTAATTTTTCTTAAACTTTTGTTAATTTATTGAGTTTTATTTATTTAAAATATTGTAAAATGTCTGCCCAAGATCAAAGAAATGATATTATATTGGAATGTATACCGGAATTGGCAAGGCTATTGACTGGATTTGCGGTAAGTTAAACAGATGGTCAGATAAAGAATATGAATGATTTTATGCATGCTAGGACGATGATGTTAATATGGAACGTTGTATTCACTTTGCGTGGAATATTATACGCAACCATCGTAATTTAAGTACAAACAGTCATGATGTTCGTAGAAAGATCGAGGGAATACAAGAACGGTTTCGCGTCGAAAATTGTCCGGAATATGCCGACTACTTGGGTAGACTATGTGATGAGGTGGTGAAGCATCCTTTGTGTGTGCAACACTATGAGGTTGATGTCCACTGGTCATTATTAGATTTTTTATTTTCACTGGCTTACAATCCAACTGGCGCTTTGAAAAGAAATAAGCACAACATTGCCATAAAACCGATGATTGCTGACGAAACAAATGATAATAATGCAGAAGAAGAATACTTGAAAAGTGTTCTCAAGGAGGATTTCATTTCTCTTTCGGCAAATTTAAGCAGTGATTCTGACTTGAGTGTAAGTTGAATGAATTTTATCAAGTGTTAAGAAATATAAATTTCAATTGATTTACTAAAAGGATGTCTCAAAACTTTAGCATTTTATAATTTAATAAGAGGCAAATTCAGTTAGTATATTCTTAAGAGGATTTAAACCTTATTTGTATTTTATATTTAAAATTATTTTAGGATTGGTCGGCTGATGAAAGTAGTTTTAGTGCTGTAAATGATGCAGCAATTCCTATTGAAACTACTACTTTGGCGGAATTAAAAAGTTCAATGTCACTCAATAGAACCATATTTGGAGAATTTAAAGCACCTGTTAAGACCTCACCTTATCGTATATTCGATGCCACTAATTCAAAGGAAAAGTTAAAGAAACTCATACAAAACTCTTGGTGGCAAGTGAACAGTCATGATCATTCTAATACCATCATAGAGAGTAAGGATAACGCTGCCAATTTTGCAATAAACTACTATAGATTTTTAAATGAAACTTCAAATAATTTAATTCGTTTTACTGTACCCAGTACCATAACAGAACAACACGTAATGCGTGAACTGCTGTGGATGTTTCATGAACCACAGAAATGTACCATTTTTACATTAAATCAACATAAACAATTGAAAATAAAAGATAATATAACAATACCATCCTGTATTGTGGTAAGTAAATACATTTCTTCATTGGCTTATAATCAAATCTATGAAATTTTTTTAGACTTGCTTCCAATCATATATTCAAGAAAACTTCATTCCGTACATAAATATGATGCAAATTTTAAGAAATTTTCATAAATCAATATATAGTTGCGAAGAAAGCATGCCTCCACATACCCTCGAATGTTATGCCACAAATTTAAATTTGCATTTATCACCCATTTGGCAAGATATATTGGACTATGAAAAGCGTTTACTAAACCAACAAGACTTTCATATCAACACGCTAATTGATATGCATTTGACTTTAAAAACAACACTTTGTGATTTAGAATCATTATTCGAATGCCACCAACAGGTGGTCTTAAATTGGCGTCAGTTACCTTCTCACATATCTGCAGCATTTCTACTGGCCAGCTTAATGCATTGTTATAAAGTGGAAACTAATCCCAAAAGAGCAAACTTGTTCGCATCTTTGTTGTTGTCATCGATAAAAGTATTTTGCGAAATAATTGATACTTGGTGGAGTGAAGGTAGATTGGATGATTGGCAACAGGAATATATTGTAGAAAGGTACTGTACGGCGTACTTTTTTACTTTAATATTTTGTATATAGATATATATATATATATGCTATTTTAATTCTTAGGGTTAGTAATGTTGACAACACGATTTGCGTGCGAGAATATCGAAAAAATAGGCAAAAGGCATTTTTCGTTCCCTCTTATGTTAGCAAAATGATTGAAGAAAACAGTATTTTTCACCTTATTAAAAAACATTCTTTAGAGGCTGGTCGTACTCTTAATCTGCTGTATGAAATTAATCGTATTGGAGACTTGCGCTATGACTGCGATGACATGCATAAAGAACTGTACAATGTTTTCATAGAAGATGTTTTGATGCAAGTTAACATATTACAAATGGAAGTGGAAAATCTGTCTGGGCCGTGTTTAAGCGTTGAGGAAGATTTTCAAGGCAGCGGGAACCACAAAGTGGAGGCATCTATGGAAACTAAAGAGCCATGTAAAAAGCAAGTTTTAAGTAATGTAACTACTCAAGATGAATTCCTTCTACTGGCCTTCGCTTTAAACACCAGCCAAGAGGATTTAACTGATGACCACAATTCTGAAGAGAATAATTTGCAAGAAGATCAAGTTGAAAGTGATATTAATGCACGCACCATATATAATTTATTGCAAAAATCCCAATATCACTTGCCCTTAGAAGAAATTGTTATAAATTCCTTAACAAGAATTTTGAAAATACGTATTGCCTTTGCAAATTGTTTCGTTATGCGTTTGTATCGTGAGGAATTTACGATTTTAAAACATTTACAAAATATACGAAAAGTTTTTTTAATGGAAGCCAGTGATCTGATGCATCAATTTTACAGCAAGTTGTTTTATCAGGTAAGAATTTCGAACGAAATCTAATACAAAAAATATATTGATTAAGTATTATCAAGTTCTCTCTACTAGATAACGATAACAACATAAAGATATCGCAACTGAATTTCTGAGAATATCGGATTACCGATTATACATTTTCGACAAAGTCTTTTTTTTTGCGAATTGTTAAATTTATTATCGATTTGTCGTCCGAAAAAGGTCTTGTCCAAGTTATGACACTGATAAATAAATATTCTGCAAAAGTTCTCGAATTATTGATAATCAAATGTGAATTAAATTTTTACATATTTTATTATATTAATCGATAACCACATTTTATATAAGAATTTATCCATGCATAACTATTTATAAGCCTAATTTTTATATATTTATTAATTGAATAATTTGTTATTTGAACTTTTCTATTCTGAAGATCGAATCCGGCGAAGCATGGGCTAATCCTTCACTGCTAACCATGCAACTTGATGGAATTATATGTGCCAAATATCCCGAAATGTCATCACTCTTTCGCATGGAAATCAATTCAGCATTTAGATGTCAAACCACAAAAGTAGTCCAAGCTGTAGAAGAGATAGTTGTTACTTATAATTTAAGACGTGAATTGGCCCATATAATCAGTGCCGATGATATACAATCGTACAATAAAGTCTTTTGTTTTCTTCTTAAAGTCAAATGGGGTATTACCACACTCGAGAAGCTACAGTTTGCGCGCAGTCACAAGCATCGTGTACCTTATGCCAAGTTCGAAATGGTTGATTTGATAATGCGCCGCCTCGAACAGTTACGTTTTTGGATGATTTATGCCATACAAGGTGTGCATTTTCATCTTATGACCCATGTGCTGCAATCAATGGGCGAACAGTTAAATACAAAAATTGAAAATTGCATGAATCTCAAAGAAATGGAAACGGTCCATAAGTCTTATTTAAGCACAGTATGCGAACACTGTTTTCTAACCGATAGTTTAAACGGAATAAAAACGGGAGTGGAACAACTTTTATGTTTAGTTTCGATATTGCGAGATGAATGGCTAAGTTGTGTGAAATATATTGAAAACAGTGGCCCTTTAGCTATTACTTTAGATGACAGTGCAGAAGACTATACCGATACCGATATTATAACAAATTCCCAAATAGATGCAATGGAAGTCACTTACATATATTGTCATCAGTATTTGGCTAATATACTCAACGATCAGGTTTATCTGCAAAAGAGAACTTTTTGTAAGTTTTTTTCCCAAAATTGAGTGCTTTAAAATTGTTATCACTAAAGACAACTATTTTTATTTTCAGTATCTGGTTTAAGAGCTGCTTTTAATACTAGTTTGCCGCACTGAAAAAATGTTTTCGTAGTTCGACGTTACGAGAATTTGAATAAGCGGCAGGTATGGCATGTGCTGTATTCATTATTATTAAACTATTAAGAAATATATATGCAGCAATAAAAGAATTTGATATTCAATAAATGCACAAAATATGAAATGTGAGAGTCAAGGCGAATTTAATTCGCTTTTGTCTCAACACCACCTAATCGTGCTACTAAGAAACTTTTTTTTGCATAATTAAAAACAAATAAAAAGTGATATTTAAAAAAAAAATTAATTAATAAATAATTAAATTAATTAATTGAATTAATCAAAGTCAAGGTAGGAGTTGCACCTGATATTATTATGCCCTTCCGAGATCTAAATGGCAATTTATAAATTTATTTAAAATGGATTTCGCTTTACCAAATTTTTTGTTGGTTTAACAAGTGTATATAGTTAATAATAAAAACAATTCAAAAAAAAATTTAAAAACATAAAAAAAACGTTATCAGTTGTATATTAATTTCTTCCTGTTCAATTCGCCTTAATGTTGTGGTCCAAGTTGCCATAAGCAACCGCTCGTAAATATTATTAAATTATAATTTTAAAACAATGAACAAAGCTATCAGAGGTAAGTAAATAAATAAATTATTTTTTAATCTTATGAAATTAATAGAATATTTTTGCTTTACAGATGTTCCTTATAAGCCGAGTCTCGTTTTACAAATTTTAATGTTTTGCAATGTTTATTTGTCAATAGCTTGGAATGTGGTATATGGCTTTTATATACTCTACAACGTAAGTAAAAGCTTTTTAAATAAGAACAGTATTAAACAGAAAAATATTTAAAAAAAACTTAGCTGTCCAATATGTATGATTTGCATGGCATTTGTGTAATAGTGGCATATTTAGTCGGTTCCATAGCGGAATTCTATCGCCTTCGTATGGGTTATAAAGGAAATTTACATTCCAGGGTAAGTTTTAATATCTACTTTGTTAAAAATGTTTTAATACATATATATATTTTTTTGTTGTTATTGACAGCCCGGTGATTTGTGTACTTTCCTTATCCTGTCACCGTTTGTACAAGTGCCTGTTTTGGGCTTCTTGCTATTGTCGGCTAAGAATTTCTCTGGCTTAATTAATATTGTAGCTCTTTGCACGTTTGTCATTATGGCATTAGAATTTGTTTTCGCTTTGGCAATTATATGGCCCAAGTCCGAAAAACTCATCAGCGTAAATAAATGAACTTTTCTTAAATATTCCTTAATATTTATTAAAATGATATTTAACATATAAATAATCAAAATGTTAAATCTATTTGAGGAAATCTTTTTCTAAACTAACATATAACGAACTAGTTTGCTAAAACCACACTCATCAGTAGGTCAGTTGTTCAATCAAGCCATTTTATAAAGTAATCGCAAACCTCGTTGTGATGATCATCTTCTCAAAAATTAACTGAGAATTAAAAAAAACACAATTATTGCAAGTGTTTTTAATTCTACAAAATAAATATATTTTTTTTAATATGAATTTATTTTATTTTTCTTATTTCTGTTTAATTATCCACGCCATAAGAGTTTGGTTTTAGCACCAAGCGAAATGAAGACATCTAGACTAGCTTAACCAACAAACAAAATAAATTGGGGGAATGTCCCAAATATTAAATTTAATTAGATTATACTTTCTTATCTTCATCTAAATTATAGCTTTTAAGTAAATAATCGATACGATCGAGATGACTCTTCATTGCAGGCAGAAAGGTTTCAAGAACTTTGAGGTTTTCATCATGCTGAGATCCCTGACCTATTAATTGCGATCTAGTGGGTATCCAAGCGTAAATTATCTGCAAACAATAACATATAACCAAAATTTAAATAAATGTACTTTTTCTGCGCTATCAAAATGTATTCAAAATTTTACCTACTTAATATTACAAAACACTGTGCGATATTTTTAATCGAACACATATAAAAATTCAAAATCATAGAAATATTTCTTTATCGGCACTGGTAATGTTTGTTAGAAAATACTAGAATAGTTTCGAATACACATTTTTACGACAAAGCGAAATTTCTTTCAATGTCAATATATTTTTATCGTTAATGATATGAAAAGAATGCTGTTCTCAGCGAATGGCCAGTATTTGAATATTTATTAAATGGTATATTGTTTTGCGAAAAGGACTCACTAAATGAATTTGAAAGGAAATTTGTTAAATTTTATATGTACTGCTTCTATTTCTGATACTTACTTTAATTGTACTTTGTACAATAAAACCATGATACGGTTTAAGAGTCTTTTCATAAGCAATTTGCAAATGTTTCTTTACATATTCAGCGTGTTCTTCATCGTTTAAAATGTTTTCAAAGAATGTATAAATTAATTGTAAAGCTCGCTTCAACCACAGCAAAGCATTGGCAGCAAAGTTATCCACATTAACATTAAGTATAATTAAATCTTCCAAGTACTTATGTCGGATTGTGTCCTTTTCGTAAACTTTGCGGATTTTCTACAAGAAATAAAAGATTTGCGTTATATAAATATATTTATATATCCAAAATAAAACTTACATTTATATTGGCGCTCATATCACTAATAACGGGTGTGAAAATGGTGCCAAAGGAACCTAAAAGTTATGGGAAGTGAAAAAATTGGTAAATTTTACAGCTCTGGAACTTTCCAATTCAATAATTACAATAATACAACTTCGAAATCACTTTCGAAAAATGTTAATATTTTGTTTTACAATTTTTTCATTTCTTATATCAATTACACTTTCTTAATTTTAAATAAAAAGAAAAAAAATAATTCTCAAAATCGAGTTACGAAATTTATTACGAGTATATTCCTATAAAACGTTTATTTCAGAAACTACCAATTTCGATCGGTTACCGCTTATTATGTGCCTGTTTGTATATATTGTCAAAAGAGAGAGCACACAATAAAAAACACCAAATAAAGGATTAAAAAATTTAATTACTTCCATCATATTAGCATATCTGTGCGCGAAATACAATAAACAATTTTATTTATCAGCACACTGATAACGCTTTTAACAATCGATCATAAACAATTTTTTTTTTTTTTTTTTTTTTTTGGTAAAAAACGTTAACATAAAAATTAACACCATTTCTGTATATACTCGTATTGTAGCAGTTTTATTTAATTTAATTATGCTTAATGCTACAAAATGGCAAATCTATGATTTAGTTGTTGATTTTTAATTTAAATTGTCTCTGAATAAATGAAAACAATATTTTATAAAAAAAAGTGCTACTTTTTTGCCAACAAAAATTTGTTCTCATTGCAGAAATTAATAACATAATTAAATTAAAAAAAAAAAACGGCGAAATTAATATACAAAATTTAAAAATAACTTAATCTAATAAAATATAGCAATAATAGTAATAAGTTTAATAATAAATAACATAACAAATTTGTCTTATAAAATTATTATTTATTTTTTAATTTCGAATTTTTTGCTACAATTCTCAAATTTAACTAAATATAAATAAAAATTTCAATTTCCGACCAGGCAATATATATATATATATGAAAATAATATAATAATAATAATACTCTTCATAATTAGCATGCACGTTTCTATTATGCAATTTTTGTTTCAAAAGTAATTACTTTTTTAAAAGCGACGTTTTTCTCTTGCTAAACTAAAGTCGAAGGCAATTACATTGAAATTAATTATATGTATGCATATGAAAATAAGCTAATCAATTATTTATTGTAATAAAAAACTAGATTTCAGCAACAATTTAATTTAGTTTCAGCTGACAGCAATTAGTCGACTATTAACTAATTTGATATTTTGTTTTTATATATATTTATTTGCAATTTATTTTACAATAATAAGCAAATTTGTTCATTTAAAAAATTACATGACCTATTGGTTCCCTTTGGAACCAATAAATGAAATTATATATGCATTTGAACATCATATATACGGATAATTTGTTATTAAATTGCAAAAAACTAATTACTATTTTATTTAGCTTTATTTCCCATATTTTTTGGAAACTGTGTGGAAATATTTTGCACATTCTGCACAATAATCTTGTATTAACTTTAACACAAATTAATAACAACAAAGACGTACAAATATATACGAGTACGTATGTATGTATGTAATATAAACCTGCAGCCATGCGTTGAAGTATCATTAGCTACACTCCCATGCTTACATACGCACATACATACACACGTAGACTAAAAAGTATAACTTACGTATAACATCCACAATTTCACTGGAGGCAGCTAAAAATATATCCGTTTCGATTTTATCATGATCTCCAGATGGAAAGCCTTTCAATTTGACAAATTGTATACGTGCTTCCGCCATTCTGCCTAATCAGTACTAAACTCTTTTCAGACTTTTAAATTAGGAGAGCACATTGCAGAGTGAAATGCTTTTCGAACGACTGCTGGA
Organism: Ormia ochracea; assembly: GCA_963402855.1. Taxonomy (NCBI): domain Eukaryota; kingdom Metazoa; phylum Arthropoda; class Insecta; order Diptera; family Tachinidae; genus Ormia; species Ormia ochracea. The sequence continues at coordinate 38,000,493 of OY727107.1, forward strand.
AAAAAAGTGATCTCTCGGCTCTTTGCTCGAGTCGACTTCAATAAGTACAACGTTGAATTCCACTGTTTTTATCTTTCATAATTTTTTTTTTTTTGTGTTATATTGATGGTTTATTAAAATTGTAAATACATTAAATCCGTACTAATTTTGAATTGTATTTAAATAGAAAACCTGTTTGCCGTCAAAGAATAGTATATGAAATGACGACTGAACAACACCCTGGTCAGTGTTAAATTTACGTGATCACTTGTCTCTTTGTTGGCTAGTATTGCCGCTGACTGTGTGTCCGTATTAACATGCTTACGTGTGCATTTACAATAATAATAAACATTTAAAGAATAATGCAGAATCGTATAGAAGATACCTTTCTTTGGCTTCATTTTACTGTTGCGAATTCCATTGTATACCTGCTAAGTTGTTAATGTGTTTATTCATCTACCTGTTGACTTTAACAAGTACTTCACTCTCAATGCACTGGCGACTAATGAGTGAAAACGTGAATTATAAATGCCGTCTATATAACAATTTATTTTTTTATCACTGTCGTGTTAAGTTAGTTTTGTTTGCCGGATTATTTATTCATCTAATTTAATTTGATACAGTGTTTTATGTGAAGTCTATAGTGCGATTAATCTACAGATGACCGTTTTGCCATGGAGCATATTGGTTTCTTTTATTTTATAATTCTGTATATGGGCTGCATTGCATAGTTGTACCAAAATTTGACTAAACTAAAATTCAATTTTCTTTGTATGCCCATAGACACTCATGACAAACAAATAATAGTTATTATTAAGATAATTTTTTATGCCTTTTAAATCAAATTGAAAGGCCAAGGGATCTTGTGGGGTTTTTTGCAAATCAAACCATTCCTTCACTAAACTATTAGTAATTTCGCGTACTTCAATAATTTTTATCGGTGCATTTAAACTCCTAATGCAGCCCAAAGTATTATCAAGTTGTACTTCAAACGTTATACTTTGAAAATATAGCAAATCATTTCTTAGCCAAGCATGATGGTGTAAAATCATTGCAGTGTTTGCTGAAAAATAAAATGAATCGTTCTCCTGCTGTTCCCGATAGCGTTGCAGAAAGCCATTGGCTGGTTTTTTTAAGAGAGTAAAACGAATGCTTTTTTGCAACTGCTTTTCAGTATTTGGTTCTACAATTCGCTCTAACAAGTGTTCAGTTCTGGTTTGCAGTGTAAAGACTCGGTTAATATAATCAAAATTTGATCCCATAACACCATATAAATCATGTCCCAAATCAAAAATATGACCAATTTCATGGCAAACTGCTCCCAAACTGGTTGCATACACTCCACCTCTAGTTTTACGATAGTTGCTGTCATCGGCTTCAATAGCTAAATTTATTACTTTATGATTTAAAAAGCAATTCAATATATCTCTAAAATTATTTGGCCAACTATAAAAGTAGGTAGTACTAAATAAAGCCAAGCCTCCTGCACCCAAGGCTGCATGTCCTTTAATATATTTTCTAATATTTTTGTAAGAAAACTCTTGAGATTTGAATAATTCCTCTCCCAAGTATTTACTGCAATTTATGAAAGCTATAAATTTCAATTCCTCTCGTTTACCCCAATGCGACTCTAGCAATTCTTTAGCAAATTGCATCCACAACTGTTGCTCACTTAAATTGAATATTTCTTCTTGTACAAGTTTGCTTACAAATATTTTACTTTTATCGTTAAATACAAAAGTCAGTCTCTCTCCAGCAGCTTCCTTAAGCTTTTCAGCATATACTGACTGGATTAATAGCAGATTTAGATCAATTATTTCCTGGTTAAGGCCCACTTTTTCGCACTGCTGCGCTTCATCTGCAGCCAGAATTAATAAAGGTTGAATTTTATTCACGGATTCTTTTCTTTGATAATTAAGGTTTATAGTCAATTTCGCATTGCAATACGTAAATTTTAATTCATATTGCTTGTTTTCACTTCCTAAGTCTAATACAAACTTAAATTTTCCTGTATCCTGTGTTAAGCCTACGTTTATAATATCTGCTTTTTCAACACACAGTTTTATATCTTGAATTTTAAATTTGGAACATTTGGGTTTATCTACAGATCCATTGATTAGTAATATTTGGTGCGATATTATATCGTTATCATGAATATTTTTTAATTTTATCAAATGTAAGCAATTTTCAGACATTACAAAAAATTCTTTTGCTTTGAATGATTTCTAGTGCAAGTATTTTATTGTTTTGGTTTTGCTTTTTAGAGAAAATTTTCATACGATAATTATGGTACGATTAGCGATAGTGATTCAAATTAGTACGGCTTACACTTTTGTACCATCCCATTACTAATAATAAAACATACACATTTTTGCAACTGTTAGCTTAAAGATTTGACACGTCAATTTGCTATGAAATAAAAATCTTGTGAAAATATCATATCCAAACTAAAATCTTTTTTTAATCAATTTATTAACATTTTTTCTTAAAATTGCATTGTTAGTCTTGCATTTTAATTGTTGTCTATTGATTGAGTGATAAAAGTGTAATAAACTGAAATTAAAATGGCTTTGTCTACCAGCGTGCCCTGTTACACTATTATAAATTCTCCAGACTTGGAGGTGCCCAATGAAATGCAACTGAAACAAGATTTGGAAAAGGGCGACACTAATGTGAAAATAGATACTTTAAAGAAAGTTATCCAACTGCTGTTGAATGGAGAACGTTTGTCGGGATTAATAATGACCATCATACGGTTTGTATTGCCTGTACAAAATCACACTATTAAAAAGCTACTGCTTATCTTTTGGGAAATTGTACCGAAGACATCATCCGATGGCAAATTGCTGCAGGAAATGATTTTAGTATGTGATGCCTACAGGAAGGTAAATATTTCCAAAAATTTTTTTAATGAATAATTCATTTACATGCAGCCATGAGTATGTAATTTAAAAAAATTAAAATATTTAACAGGATCTTCAGCATCCTAATGAATTTTTACGTGGGTCTACGCTTCGTTTCCTATGCAAACTAAAAGAGCCGGAACTTTTGGAACCCCTTATGCCTTCAATTCGCCTCTGCTTAGAACACCGTCATTCGTATGTGCGACGTAATGCAGTTCTTGCAATTTTTACAATTTATAAGAACTTTGATTGGCTTGTACCTGACGGACCCGAATTAGTTGCAAATTTTCTGGATACTCAACCGGATATGTCTTGCAAACGTAATGCTTTTCTTATGTTGTTACATGCTGATCAAGAGAGGGCTCTTAATTATCTGGCTTCTTGTATTGATCAAGTAAATAGTTTCAGCGATATTTTACAATTGGTTATAGTGGAATTGATCTATAAAGTTTGTCATGCTAATCCGGCAGAACGTTCTCGTTTTATACGTTGCATTTATAACCTTTTAAATTCATCGTCAAACGCAGTGCGCTATGAAGCTGCCGGTACTTTGATTACATTATCATCGGCTCCGACCGCAATTAAGGCAGCGGCAGGTTGTTACATTGAATTGATAGTGAAAGAGAGCGACAATAATGTTAAACTGATTGTATTGGATCGCTTGATTGCAATGAAGGAGATTGAGAATATGGAAAAAGTGATGCAAGATTTAGTTATGGATATTTTACGTGTGTTGGCATCGCCAGATATCGAAGTACGCCGCAAGACCTTAGCTTTGGCAATGGACTTGATTTCATCAAGGAATATTAACGAAATGGTATTAGTTTTGAAGAAAGAAGTATCCAAAACACACAACGTTGAGCATGAAGATACTGGCAAGTATCGCCAACTGCTAGTGCGTACACTACATGCTTGTTCTATAAAATTTTCCGATGTAGCGGCTAGTGTTATACCAGTATTAGTGGATTTTCTCTCCGATACAAACGAATTGGCTGCCGCTGATGTGTTGATTTTTATTCGGGAAGCTATACAGAAATTCTCCTCTCTGCGAAGTTTGATTATTGGGCATTTAATAGAAGCTTTCCCTCAAGTTAAGTCATCCAAAATACATCGTGCCGCCGTTTGGATATTGGGCGAGTACGTAGATGACAAAAATCAAATATTAGAGGTTATAGACGTTATATCCGAAACTTTGGGTGAAATTCCCATGGTTGAAGCTGAGCAAAGGCGTTTAACTGGAGATAATAGTGAAGAAGAAGCTAATAATTCCAAGTACACATCAGCAACTCCACAAATATCAAATAATAAAGTTACATCAGATGGTACTTATGCAACTCAAAGTGCTTTCAGTGTGGTTCCGTAAGTTCTACTATGTTTAACGTATTTTTTTTCTTCTTAAATGTATATATAATTTTATTTACATATGAATTTAGAGTAGTAAAGAATGAGAAGCGACCGCCATTGAGGCAATATCTTATGGATGGAGATTTCTTTATTGGAGCTGCTTTGTCGGCCACTTTGACAAAACTGGCTTTGCGGTACTCTGACTTAGAGCACGATCTCGTAAGTATTATAATTGTGTTAGTACCTTATATCAATTCAATATTTGTTATTATAATTCCTGGCACGATGTCTTGATGAAATAGTTGATATATTTGTTTTGTAAAATGTGTTAAAGCTAATACTTTTAAAACTATATTTAAAAAGTCGATATAGAATAGTCGTCGTAAAATAGAATTTATGAACAATGTAATCAAGATATCGTTGCCTATTCTGAAATTTAATTAAAGTTTTAAAAATCGTTGTGTAATAGAAGGAAAGAAAACAATTGAAGCATATCAAATTTTTGTTTTTATAGAAAACCGAAAAAAAATTAAAATATTTTTATTCTTATCACTTTTAGCGGATACAAAATCGTTTAACAACTCGTGTTATGCTTATCATGAGCTCTATGTTGCATTTGGGTAAATCTGGTTTCCCTACTAAACCTATTACCAATGACGATACTGATCGTATCTTCATTTGCCTACGCACTTTAAGCGAACGCACACCTGAAGCCGTTGAAGTGTTCAAACATTATTGTCGTGAGGCTTTGGGAAAAATGTTAGATGCGCAAAATGAAGAAGATCAACGAGTTTTGATAGAGAAGCAACGAAATGCTGCTAAAGTTCAACCTGATGATCCAGTTGTTTTCTCACAACTCTGCGACGGGCGTGAAAATCAATTGGGTGAAAATGTATTTGAATCCAGTTTAAATCAAGCTTTGGCCGGTACCAAGACCACCAATCTGAGTGACATTACTTCACCAAACAGTAAATTGAATAAGGTAACACAACTGACAGGTTTCTCCGATCCTGTCTATGCTGAGGCTTATGTCAATGTTAATCAATATGATATTGTGTTGGATGTTTTGATCGTCAATCAAACAAGTAAGTATTAGAGTTGCATATGATTGTTTATTTTATTTAAATTTTTTTTTTAAGACGACACTTTACAAAATTGTACTTTGGAATTAATTACTTTGGGCGATTTGAAATTAGTGGAACGGCCTCATCCTGTGGTGTTGGGTCCCCATGATTTCTGCAATATTAAGGCAAATGTTAAGGTTTCATCCACTGAGAATGGCATAATATTCGGAAATATCGGTGAGTTCTAAAGCAATAAAGTGATTTATAATGTTATTTTAATTATTTTATTATTAATTATTTTTCTTACTCTCAATTTAGTTTATGATAGTTCAATTAACACAAACGTTGTCGTATTAAATACAATTCACATTGATATCATGGACTACATAATACCAGCCAGTTGTACTGATACCGAGTTTAGACAAATGTGGCAAGATTTTGAATGGGAAAATAAAGTTAGTTTGAAATATGCAATATGGTATTCATAAATACATTTTTCGACTTCTTTTTAAGGTAACAGTCAATACTACATTTACCGATTTACATGAATATTTAAAACATTTGCTGAAGAGCACAAATATGAAGTGTTTAACACCGGAAAAAGCCTTGTCAGGGCAGTGTGGTTTTATGGCTGCTAATATGTATGCAAAGTAAGTTAAAATAATTGTCTGATTTTATTTTTATCTATTTAATTATAATTTCATTTTATATATATTTTTTATGTTTTCTTTTCAAGATCAATTTTTGGCGAAAATGCTTTGGCTAATTTGAGCATTGAAAAACCAGTAGATGACCCAGAATCCAAAGTAACTGGTCATATTAGAATACGAGCCAAGAGTCAGGTAATAAATTTAATTTCCTTCTTTTCCTTCATGCATTTCGTTTTTATTCCAAATAAAATTTCGGCTTTTCGCTTTAAAATGTTTAAACAGCTTCTTTTTCGAAATTAACTTTAAAATAATTTTCAAAATGACATAAAAGATATATCATTAAAAGAGCCAAATTTTTAAAATAAAGTATAAAAAAAGTGAAATAGTTGAGAGCATTTTGAAAGCAAATCTTTATTGGGAAATTTGTCGAAAATAAACTCCCATATCTGTTGAATACCAAAAACAGGATTAGGGTTCTCTTTCAGAGATATTATGTGCTTAATAATTTTTTTCTACGTTTTGTTGCTTCATTTATTATAGTTTTGGAAAATATTGTGCATATAAGCATGTACTTTAAAATAAATAAAATCTTTTCTAAAAAATAGAAAATCAATAACAACTTAAACCATATTATAACTCTTATTTCTATTCTTTCTAGGGTATGGCTCTCAGTTTAGGCGACAAGATCAGCTCATCTCAAAAACTTTGTGTACAAGCCTCGTAAACAATTATGTCATTCCAACAAACGTCTTAAAGCGATACAATAATTTCTTTCAGTTTATTATCTCTTTATTATAATAATTGGTTTTTCTTCATTTCAACGCTTAATTCTAAGTATTTTATTGCAATATTTTATGTTGCAATTATTACCAATATAAAATGATTAAATATGATAGATGCTAAATAAAAATACATTGACGAATTTTATGCTGGCACACATGTCTGTTATATATGTTGGCAGCATCAGTCATTTTGGATTGTCAGTTAGTTTTCGACCGCTAAAAGTGTTAGTCATGTTTTGGTGTGCTGTTCGATTTTTACTATTCGAAATGAAATTAAATTTGCAAGTACATACATTTGAGATGTTACTTTGGCCTTTGACGAGTCTACTATGAGCAGCACTCAAGTTCAATTGTGGTATAACCGGTTTAAGGAAGGCCGAGAAGATGGCAATGACGATTCTCGTCCTGATCGCTCGAGCACTTCAACTACCGATGAAAACATTGAAGAAGTGAAGAAAATAATTTCGGATAATCGAAATTGATGTTGGCATATCTTTCGACTCATGACAAGCAATTTTTACGGATATTTTAGGCACAAAACGTGCAGTAGTGAAAATTGTATGGGCATCGCTCAGAACCTCTTGATCCAGGTTTGCTCGAAAAAGCCATAACTGGTGCATGATTATGAGATTGAACTCAAATCCCAATCATATCAATGGAAGCTTCCAGAAGACTGAAAGCTAGGCCGAAAAAAGCACATCAAGTTTGGTCAAATGTTAAGGTTTCTCTAATTGTTTTCATGAATTCTGGACATTGCTGATGAATGAAACTCTAATGCATTTGTATATGTTGTTCCTTTACAACAATGGATCTTGGATTAACAATTTAAAAACACTTGGCTTCCTAAAAGTCTTTGCAATTTTAAAATGGGCATTACATGACTTTCCATTATTTGGGAAACACGCAGTTTACCCTCAAGTGGTTCCAATATTCTAAATTAAAAGTGGAAAAGAGCGAAGCCAATAGTGATTTCTCTAAAGTGGCATAGATGGACTCTCTTAAGAGCCTTAATTTCTCTTGAGGTAAGAAATGAAATTTTTCTGAATCCACGTGCGCCCCGTCTCTTGACCACGGCTGCCTCTTGTATAGACTATTTTCATACGGAATTCTGGAAATATGCTACAAATAGCTAAGCTGATCTCAGAGATTATTAGTTCGCAAATGGACCAACCAAAACACATTTAGAGACCTGCCTAATAACGGTAAAGTGATTTCTCTACTGTCATAACGTATAGCAGAGCAATCTTAAGTTCTCGCAGTAATTATTTCCATCCATAGCAAGAATCTGAAACGTTGATGGCTTTCAACTCCCAGCGGGCGCAAAAATTACTACTCGCGCTACTCACATGCTTCACTGCCTGCTTTTACGATTCTATTTCCAAGACTTTTTTTTTTACTTTCCTCTTTTAAAAGGCTTCTGGGAAGCAATAACAAAATAAATTCTTCAACTCGGCTTGGATTTAATAATATTATTTATTTATTTATTTAAATAAAAATATACAGTACACTTGCATTACAATAGATTATTAATTTATATAAATAATTAAATATTTTTAGCAAATTTAGAAATAATAAAATATTAAAAAGCGATCATTCGTTCCAGCATTAATGAGCTGAGTTTATGTTGCCTCCTTCACGTTGAATTAGAAGAAGCTTTGCAGCAACAGAATCGCCTTCGTAGAACTTCCCGAAGTATGGGGCACGTTTGAAGTAACGCTGGATGAAGCATTTAAACTGAAAAGAGAATAGTGAGACAAGTAAATACATTTTTATATTTTAATTCAATTTAGTAGAAGAAATCCTTTTTATGCAACTTAAGTTGTCGCCAGTTCAAACTGATGGAGCTGAAAACTATTATTATTCTTCCTTCGCAAAGAGAGCTCTAAATTTGTTCTAAGTTTTGATAATACAGCTTATTTGGATAGGCAAAGCTTACTCTGACAAAGTCTTCCCAAACATGTAAAGGCTGGCCCAACTATATTGCACAATATTAACTGTGAGTCAGTTTCACCTAAGTGGATTCAGTAACAATGGGAAGCATTTTGGTTGGATCACCTTTCATAAATAGAAGTATGCAACCTTCCAACTCCTCTTCCCTCTATTCTCCCCTCTGATCAACAAACTCAACAGAACAAGTAAACTTTGCTTGTCTAAATTGTATCAAACACAGTTCGTTAACAGCGACCAAATTTTTGGCTGTTTTTTGGGCCGAAATAGGTGTTGTAGTAGAAAATCTCGGAAATTACCGTTCAAAAGCCTCCAACCGACAAGTAGTACAAATTAACAAATGAACAAAGACTCCATTTTGTAAATTCCATAAATGAATCGCCAATTTCCATTAAAAAATAACCAAAAAAAATTATTACACTGCATATCGCCATTCAGGAATTGAACTCCAGTCTAATGAATTATTATCTATTAAATATAGAATGTATTTTGTCTTAAGTAAAATAATTGCACACTAATAAAAGGTGCTGAAGCCCAGTACGATGTGAAAGAGCCCTCCTTCCTCTACTAAATCGGAATCATCTTGCAATCAGTATCGGCCCGATTTTGATCTTCGGATGTGAAGTTTGTTCCACAAAATAAAATCATATAAAAAAAAAACTTGTAAATTATACATAAACCAATCAGGCGCTACCCTACAATGGACTGACACTGGAATTTTAAAGGTAATTTATTTGAAAGTGTAATTTGATTTGATAAGAAGTATGGAAATTTTTGCCAACTTTTGCCCCGAAGGCGGCTTAAGATTCCTTGCCAAAAATTTCATATAAAACTTTTATATAACTTTTGCATCCGGATTATATTTTTAATGTTCCCTTAATGTGCGTTCCTTATTGCAATAGTTTTATAATTGGTGCAATATATATTTTTTTATCCAACCTGCAAAGGTTGTCCGCAGGAAAACAACCAGGGTCTAGGCAGGAATCGAACCCGCGACCTCCGGTTCATTAGGCTGAGCATTATTCACTCGCCTACGGAGGCACCCTACATATTTTAATATTTAACATATATATTTTAATATTTAAATATATGTATTGCACAATATCTGAAAATCATCTTCAATATTTTTCCATAAAATTATCTATATTGACGGGATTCTTCTGCCACATTTTAGAAATCTCTTCAATAATTTTTAACACCATTCAAATTATGCACATACGAATCTTTTGTTGGATGAAAGAAGTTTGTTGATCGGAGCATCTTACAATAGCCATTGTCACACGCACAAGAGTCATTAAATCTAATCTTGTGCAGTGGTCAGCAGCTGCAATAAGTACCATTTCATTTCATTTCATTTCATTTCCATTCGTTTCATTTCCTTTCGTTTCATTCAAGAACACTTTCTTTGATACCAAAGCGAATATTGTGCAATATTATTGAATATTTTGCTATTCATATTTTCCATATTACTATATTACTTCCCTGTACCGTGAATTCCTTAAATTTAGAATTGCGATTTCTCAATTACATTCTGTAATTCCATTCATTGAAACTGGAAACTTAAATCAAATTCTATTACAATTAAATATTATTAAAATGGAAAAGAATTTTGAATTGCAGTTTTTAAGTGAGCACTTTTAAAAAACAAGTTAATTATTTTTATTTTTATTATTATTATTATTATTATTATTATTATTATTATTATTATTATTATTATTATTATTATTATTATTATTATTATTATTATTATTATTATTATTATTATTATTATTATTATTATTATTATTATTATTATTATTATTATTATTATTATTATTATTATTATTATTATTATTATTATTATATTTTTTATGATTATGAGGAAAAAACTTCCTTTATTTAATTTTGTGAAATCCGTGTAAAAGATTTCAGAAATTTATTCTCTTCTTGTCTGACGATGAGTGATTAGTTTTATTTTTAATAAATTACATTGGCGTATATATACACATATACATACATACATATATTATGAATATGCATGTACGAGTACATAACTGTCAGGTATGTGACAGGTTCAATTACATGAGTTATTTTAATACAGGGTAGCCGCCGGGAAGGTTTATAGATCATGGATCTTACATTTATAGTAATGACAATTATGTATGGAATACAATATTAGCTAAATGTCCGCCTCTGCTCTTTTGAGGATGTTTATTATTTCATTGTCATACATTTCACGCGGTATTTAATTACTGTCATTACGAATAGTTTGAATGGCTTAAGCGTTTCCGGTTTGTTTGCAAAAGCCTTGCTCTCAGGTATTCGCACAAAAAGAAGGCCAGAACTGTCAAATCTGCTGGCACTGGAGGCCAATCAACATCACCATTTTTTGATACAACTGGTTGTGGAAAGAGGTATCCCAGTAATTCCACTCTAATCCTGCTTAAATGCGATGTGGCACTGTCTTGTTGAAACCGGATGTTAATCAAGCGCAAAGCATGCAGTTGTGGAGTTACAAAGTTTTCAATGATATCACGATATCGCTCCACATTGTCAATTACCGTTACGTCATTTTCAGTTTTCTGACCAAATTGCACTCCAGACTTTTAATGGATGCAAAGGCGAGTGAGGAATAATTTTAGGATTCCCCATTACCCAGAACCGATTGTACTGTTTATCCACATAACCATTCAAATGGAAATCTGCCTCGTATGGTATCTTGTAAGAAGCTCTTGTGTGCAAGTCAATGCAAGTCCTTGTGGAAAATTATGGACAAAGTTGGTCTTTGAAGGCTAAGTTTCTGTGATGGATTGTTTTGTTCACTTTCTGGGGCAGTAGTATAGTTTTCAGTCGATCTTGCATTACCTTATTGCCTATTCTTGCCTCTATCAGCTGCAGCCCCTCGTTCTTCGAAATCAATTACTACATGATAAATAGTGCGTCTTGTTGCCACTGCGTTTCTTCCACAAATTTCTCTTAACTTTCTCATCGTCACAATAATCGATGACTGATTTTGATAAAATTCTTTAACGATTAAAACACGTTGGTTTATCGAATATTCTTCCATAATAAAATTGCAATGTCTCTACTTTACGACTAAGGTTTACCTTCCCGGTGAACACCCTTTATACGCATTTTAACAAAACAAGAGCAGGTAGTAATATAACATATAATATACTTTATATCAGTTCCTTAAAAGTATAAAATGTTTTTATTACATATACTGCAAATTTGTAATTCTAATATTTCGCACACCTTTCCTGACCTTCTTCAGAGAAGTATTTATATTTAAAACAATTTAAATAAATTTATTATATTATTTCAAATATTTTATTATATATTTAATAATTTATTTTTAAATAAAAATACTTTGCTAATCTTTGTTGAGCTTCTTCGGGGAATTATATATAATGAAAAAAAATTATTTAGCCAATTGTAGAACACGACGATACAGCAGATTGAGCAGGACTTTAAGCGATATAAGATTTTTAACCACCGAAATGTTACTCTTTGATTGTCGTTCACTGAAGTCGTGTAACCGATGTCTCAACATCATATTGATAACAACACTTTCTTCATTTTGACTTTTTAAATGCTTTCTTAATTTTTTTTTTTTGGGGGGGAATCCCCATAATTATATATTGCATAATGTGTTTTTTCATGCCTTTGCTGATCTGCAAGTGAAGAGGAATATGCAGGGAGGAGCATTGAGGCATATTGAAATAAATACTTCTGCCAGAGAAAGTGAGGAATAAGGCAATTGTTAAGGGTTCTTCTAAGGGTTCCCAGACGGTTCCACACATCAATACTTCATTGATTTTGTTTATATGTACAAAAAAAAAAAAATATGTTCAATAAAAATCAGTTTTGCGTAATAGAATTTTTTGTAATATAATTCATTAGATGAAGAGAGAGAGAGAGCGTGAAAGTCCAACTTATATATGAAATATTATTGCAATGTATAGAAGTTGACAATAGATAAGTTCGTCTGTATTAAGCCTAGATTGCCAAGTCTCATACAATACGATGATCACACCGGTGTGCAGCTGTGGCAGTTAACTCACAAGTCAAGTTTCAAATGCAAAACAATCAAATTGTTCGCTAAGCGTTCACACCTGTTAGGAATTCCATCACATATTTTCCATTTTAAAGGACATTATCGTATTATAATTTTGACAGGAACATTGATTTGGTAGGATAATGAATCTGGTCCTGAGGAACTGTTATCACCGAACTGTTACAGAGTGTTTCATACTGCACCATCGTCAGATATCCTCTCATGGTGGCCGCAGGACTTTACAATTTAATTCGGAAGGATAATTTGATAGTCTTTGACAATTTGCAATTTGCAAATTTTTGTCTAAAATAAAGTTTGAACAAAGAAGAACCCTTAGCAGTTGCATTATTCCTCACTTTCGAAACTATTATTTTTAACGCACATTCTCAACCGGAAGTATTTATTTCAATATACCACCCTGCACTTCCCTGCATATCCCTCTTCGCTTGAGTACCTTTTGACTGCTTTAAAAATATTAAATTTTTTGTCGAATGTTTATTTCGTTTGCTCATTCCATTTGTATTTGGATTGCCTTTTATTTACTTTTTTTTTGTGTGTGGGGAAATGAGCTTCAATTACAAGTCCGGCAGTTTACACTATTTCCACTTGCAGAAAAGAACAACAAAAACAAATATGCGGTATAAGCGAGTGCACAGTTTTTCCTACACGAGTTGTTGTTGTTTGGAAGCCGTAAAATAAAGTGGTCTTCGCTGAGGGGTGTAAATTGTAATTTAAAACAACGTACTTTCAAGTATTCACTTCTCATTTTATCTCCGTTATTGTTGTAGTTGTTCATTTGTGTGGTTGCGTGTGTGTGGGTGTGTGTAATTCCTTTAAAATCCGCTTAGAAACAGGGTAGCGGGCTCTTATATACGAATACGTTTTATTTTCTTATACGATTTTGATTTATTTAAAATTCTACATAAAACATTTTATTTATTATTAGATAAATAATTATATATGTATGTATGTATGTATATGTATGGATATGTATGCATAGCTATGTATATGTACGAATATATATGTTTGTACGTATGTATGAATTGAAAAATTTTCAATTTTCTGCAAAAGGAAAAAATAAAATATTTTATTTAAAAAGTATAGGCGGCTGAAATAAAATGTAATTCATCAGTTTTATTGGAATTATTATAATGGGAAGAAATAACTCCCCGCATGTCTGTCCTTTGCACGGAGCAGTACAGTTTTTGGAATTAATTCACTATTGCAGTCAAGAGTTGTGTGTGTGTGTGCGTATGTGTATACGAGTATGTGCACACATCCTGATTTACTAAGAAATGTACGTACTGTGTGTGCTTTCCGTATTAAATCAATGACAATGACGAGTTTTAAGGATAATAGAAAATATTTGGTTAATCGAATAATAGTTTTACTCGATTAATCGCGAGTGACATTCTTTCGTAAAATTTTTTGCTTTCAAAATTCTTTTTTCTTTGTAACAAGATATATATATTTTAGCAACAAGATAAATTGAAATTATTTATATTAATTATAAATAACTGGCGGCACTATTTTTCTTCTCAAGCATTAAACACATTCCCCACCGCTGTTTTGACCCCTCTAGCCAGCGACATTATTAATTTCATTTAGGCAACGTCACCTAATACAAATTAGCTCTACTTGGCTACGGCTGCAGAGCTAATCGTGTAGCCGTTTTATTGTGAAATTTTTTGACACTTCGCAGAGGCGTCTGTCTTTAATAGTTTATTCTAATCACCATGACAATGAGGGGAAAACGGTACGAAGAAACTGCTAATCAAAATGTTATTTGCAAATATCTAAAATTATCATAATTTTTTTTTCGTTTTATTCAATAATATTTAAAATAAAAGACCAGAGAAAAGTTAAACAGCAGCCTTAGGAAATTGCAATTCGTAAAAAGGGGTTAATATGTTTCCGAAATGCTTTTTAGAATTGGATTTGTATATGTGTGAGAGTTGTCGGTTACTATAATATTGCTTGTAGCCGTATATAGTTTGTGTTTGGAAAAGAAATCTTTACAAATGGAGACAGATTTTTATTTTTCTGCCCGAGATCGCATGGTTTTTATTGGCTTTGGTGTACACTGTGGGTTCTTGGTCACTCTCATAGACCTGCGCCTCTAACAATTTTAAATTTCGTTAACTGCAGAACAAGCTAGCATTGCAATCTGCTGAGCTGATGTTGTGTGCAAAAGGCTATTTCAAATTATGCCATATGTGGCACATAGTACTGACCTAATGAAATCATATGGTGCTCGTGTTCAAGTCATTCAATTCAATGGCTTAGACAATGTTGTTTTCGAGGAATTATATATAATATAAATAGATAAACCGATCAGCACAAAGTTATAGCAAACAATTTAAAACCTTACGAAGCTGAATATCACTGAAGAGTACAGTGTTTTCTTTGTTGATGTATAGCCTTCAGCGTTAGGTAGATAAATCTAATATACATATAATTTTGACAGCCAATTCGACAGATGCCATTTCAAAGTTCGGAATCTTGTACCGGAAACCCCAAAAAAATGTATTAAATTTCGTTAGTGAAAAAGTTGTCAAACATACCTGCCTTCAACAAATAAAATAGAGCAATTGTGGATCGAAGACCACTTCTTAAATTCTATTTACAACACTCAAAAGGTAGGCATTTCCTTTGAAAACTATCGCTTCTACATCAGGGCTGTTCATATATAGAACACGAAGTCCTTGAGAGAAAAGGATTCGAATTATTTGTCTTTTAAAATTCTCTAATACGAGTATGGGAAAAGAAAGATAAAGTTTAAACAGATGCATGATGTGGAATGGAGCAATGATTATTTTCCAGCGAATGAGATATCAAAAGAGTCCTGCGGCCCTTTTGTGAACAGCCAGCCTGTTGATTTTAGTATCTCACAATAGCCGCTGTCACACGCACAAGAGTCATCTAATCTAATCTTGTGCAGTGGCCAGCAGCTGCAATAAGAACCACAAGTTCGCATTACTACGAAATAATACAAATAAATCACTTAATTTTCAAAATTGCTTTCCTAAAATTGATTTTATGCATGGGCGAGTGTGTGTGTAAGAGTGTGTAAGTGTGTACATCAAACTGATTGATTTTAATAATATAGAAAATTCAGAGAACTGTCAATATGCCTGCATGCATGTGTTTCATGCTACATTTGACAAATAATGCTGTTACAGTTACTTTTGAATAAATAATAACGGTAACACATGTTAAAAATTCCAAACCGCTTGTTGATCACTCTCTCTCACTCTCTGCCTCTCTCTGTCTCTCTCTGGCCTTTTACCTTGTGGCCGTGTGAGTTTTTAGTTGGCGTGCATTTTATTTATCCTTCACGAGTCATAATTGCAATCAATTTTAAAACCACATTCGTCCTTTTTAGCTTTTTATAAAAAATTTCAAATAAAATGTTTACAAGAATTAGAAACTTTTCTTTCATTGGTTGCTCATATTAAATTTAATATGATTTTTAATAAAATCCATTTAAAAAAAATACGTTAATTGCATTATCCTTTATTGCTTTTTTCACACACACTAGTATTCCTGGCATTTTGCCGATTTTATATGCCTCTACCGAACAAGTGGTGGTCACGTTTGCCCACGCAGTATTGACAATCATTGACTGAGGCTTTATCCACCCAGTTACCTGACTTTTATAGCCAACTAATATACCTTATTAGTTGATAGTTTCAATTGGTTTTGTTTTGTAATTTTTGTTTAAGAATTTGTTTAAAATGAAATGAAGAATGTATGACAAGTTTAACCACCCATCCCTCCCTTCCAAACTACTTATTGAACACAGGCCAAACACATGGAATCACATTTCAACGCACACCTGCGTACAGACGTGTGATTTGCTTAAAATACGACAAGTGTGCAAATACATGTGTACGATTCCATGTATTAATTTGAATTAGGGACGTTATCACTTTCCTGAACCGATAAAATGTCTATATAAGTTCTTCTCCCAAAATTATCTAAACTATAGAACTCCATAGGGGAATGTTTTGAAAGCTTATGACTGCTCAATTACGTCCCATCTATTCAAACAGCTCGTCAAAATATTAAAATGATTCCTCTTGCTGGCTGGAAATGAATTCCAATATAATGAACCTGTAAAAGAGCTTTTGGTTACCTCCATAGGCGAATGAATAATGCGCCTAAACCCTGGCTGTTTTCCTGCGCTCGTGCCGAAAGCTTTGCAGGTTAAGTTAGTTACAAAAAAAAGGGATAAAGAAAGCAATTTTTAAGATCACAATGAATGTATTTAAGCAGACTATATTTTCATAAAATTTAACATTTTCCTGCGCCACCCTAATTATTATTCTAGCATTCTATTAGTTTTGTATTTGTTTTTGTATTCCAAAGAAGCACTACGAACGAAAAATACCTTCTTCAGGGGCGTTTCTTAATAAGATAAATAGTGAGGCTTTAAATATATTTATTTTTTTAATGTCTGACACATTTTCCCAAATTGGCTTTCAAAAGTTTCGCCTAAACATTTTTTTATAAACTGTTTTCTAAAAAAATTTTCATCAATAATTTTCTGGAAAAAAAATTTATTAAAAAGTTTTTAATTAAAATTTTTATCAATCACTTTTCTAAAATAATTTTTATTAATTTCCTTTGCCAGTTAATTTTAATGAATTATTTTTTATAAAAAACTTTTCGTTGCATATTCTTGCAAATATCTTTGAAAAATTTGAAATATGTGATTTTCTTCAGAAAACTTTTTAATTTATAATTTTTTATAGAAAAAAAAAATAATTATAATTTTCTAAAGAAAATTTCTCAATTGATAATTTTTTCAAGAACATTTTTCAATTTATAATTTTTTGAAGAAAAATTTTCGATTTATAATTTTGTAAAGAAAAATTTTCATTTTTTTATTTTTCTAAAGAAAATTTTTTAATTTATAATTTTTTATAGAAAAATAATAATTATAATTTCCTAAGGAAAATTTTTCAATTGATAATTTTTTAAAGAACAATGAATTATTTTTTATAAAAAACTTTTCGTTGCATATTCTTGCAAATATTTTTGAAAATTTTGAAATATATGATTTTCTTCAGAAAACTTTTTAATTTATAATTTTTTATAGAAAAAAAAAATAATTATAATTTTCTAAAGAAAATTTTTCAATTGACAATTTTTTGAAGAAAAATTTTCATTTTTCATCTTTCTAAAGATAATTTTTTAATTTATAATTTTTTATTAAAAATTAAAATTAAAATTCGTATATAAAAATTTTTCAATTGATAATTTTTTAAAGAGCTTTTTCTAATTTATAATTTTTCAAAGAACTTTTTTCAATTTATAATTTTCTAAAGAAAAATTTTCATTTTTTATCTTTCTAAAGAAAATTTTTTATTTTCTAATTTTTTATAGAAAAATAATAATTATAATTTTCTAAAGAAAATTTTTCAATTGACAATTTTTTCAAGAACATTTATTCAATTTATAATTTTTTGAAGAAAAAATTTCGATTTAAAATTTTTTAAAGAAAAATTTTCATTTTTTATATTTCTAAACAAAATTTTTTAATTTATAATTTTCTATATTGCAATGAGCAATATTTCATGTATATGTTTTATAGTTAATTCTCTCTTCAGATGGTTTTTTTGTGATGTGTAACATTTCTTAAATGAGAGTAGGTCGTCAGTTTGTATTACTCTCTCTCTCCCTTTCTCTCTCCAAAATGGTTGTGTTATTGAAATCCTAAATCAGACTGGTGCTGTTATCACTAAATGGGCTGGCCTAAAAAACAACAGTAATCATACCTCAACAACCGTATTCACAGGACTTGGCCCCCATTGACGTTTTCCTCTTCCCAAAACTGAAGACACCGATGAAAGGAAAGAGTTTTGCTACGATTGAGGAGATAAAAGAAGAATTGAGACAGGAGCAGTTGGCGATCCAAAAAAAACTCGTTTCGGAAGTGTTTCAGTGATTAGATTAGGGGCTTATGTAGAAGGGGGACAAGATAATTACCGATGAATAAGTAATTTTTGGAAAAAATTTACAATAACAGTTATTTTTTAATCACACCTCGTATACACTAAAATAGAATTTATAAATACGTCAAAAAAGTAAAGAAAATAAAAGTAAAAAGATTTTTATATAAAACAAAAAAAAAAAAATAAATAAATAAAAAAATATATATGTATTTATATATAAGATTAAAAAGAATATAAAAAAATAATAATTATTTATATATATATTTTTTTTAGCTTTTTCAAAACGCCGAAGACATAGAAAGTCAAGTCACGCTCCTGCCTCATAACTGCAACATACAAATACCAGTGTTTGTAAACGTTAATTGTAACGGATAATGTCACTAATACACTCTCAAGACTAATTCCACTTTGCAACGGTGAGTTCTCACACATGCATTATGAATTTCTGTATTCTTTTTTTAGTATTTTTTTTAAGGAACAAGCACACACATACTCATGCACTCATGTGTGCATGTGTGATTGCGCCAATAACGTAAAGACTCGTAAGCATATTTAAAAAAAAAACGATTATAAAATAGACGACAATATTCTAGTTTTTTTTTTTTGTTTTTTTTTGTTTTTTTTTTGTTTTTTTTTTCTTGTGAATAGGAAACGACAATGTGTTTCGTTTAGAAATTAAACAAATAAGTCTACGAAATATGCTCGGTTTGTAAGAGTATTTGTGTGTTTTGCTTACGGTAAGTATTTTTTTAAAGGTCTTCTTTCTTGTTCAATAATTTCTGCATTGTTACATGAAAAATATATTAAATGCAGAATTCTGGCCACACAGCTAAATGTTTTGAACAAAAAGGTCATGAAACCTACAAAAGTCTAGAAAAGCAGAGAGAGACTATAAAAAAAAAAAAAAAAAAAAAAAAATTATGTGCTTAATAATGAATGTAAATAATTTATAGAGATTAAAGAAATTATTGCAATTTATAGAATTGATGTTCATGAATGCAGAGGAAACTCTTTAATTTGTTTAAATTTCCTTAAGCATTTCCGTCACTGCGACTCGCTATTTGTTAATTTATATACGAAAAACCCATACAACGTAAAGCCAGCCAATTGAAATATGACCCAAAATAGAGACTTGCACTTATTTTGCTTGTCTAGTGTGTGCTTGTGTGGCTGTGTGGCTGTGTGGCTGTTGTAACTTTGCGCCCATTTGTATGCTACACTGTGTGTGTGTGTGTGTGTGTGGATGGCTGGGTGTGTGGTGTGGATGTGTTAATTTTGAGGGGGGCTGTGAAAGCATCCATCACCTACAAAAGAAGTGGCAAAGCAGGTTGCGTATTTGTTATCAGACAATTCAGACACATTTACATGTGTGGCGGATAGCTGAACTTTAAGGGCCCTGCTTGTTAGTTTATTGCATAGTTTACGGTAATACTGTCTGTAATAAAAAAGTTTTAATAATTCCCCAAACCAATAAAGCAAATTATCTGTGCTTGCCTTGCTATGAGACAACAAAAACTAATTCAATTTGTGTACGTTGCGTAAAAAGCTTACTCTATTAAATGTGTTTATACACCCTTTTTATGGGTCAGAATTTAGAGAATTTTTAATAAATATTTCCTGAGAAGAATTTTTGTTGATTTCTCTAAATTTTATTTTATTTCATAAATAGTTTTAAAATAAACTTTTTTTTATGTATCTAAAGACATTAAGTAAACTGGCCTAGAGACGGTACAAACCACGTAACTCGTTGCAAAAATATGAAATATACAAATAAGCTTGTCAATCAGTATTTGCAGCATTTGTCGTTGATTGATAAAGAAAATGGCAGTGGGAGACGATCAAATAATTACTCTTCAAATTAAAATGCACCTCAGAATTTCGTGCTTTTCCTCAATGAGAGCCGACAACGCACAGGAGTAAACCTTAAAGCACACACTCGTAGCGTTAGTAGTCTTTTATTGTCGGCAGCTTAAAGAAGCTTTAAAAATATTTTTAAAAATTCGCTTTTAGAAAATTGTTTACAGATGTTTATGCAGCTTTAGTTTTGGAATACAAAACGAGAATTCTTTTGCATAATTTTTTATAAGCAATTTTTTATTCCAAAAAGTTTATTTCAAACTTTATTTTCATAATTTTAAATGTAAATTTTTGAAAGGGCCCTCCTATTATTTGGCCACATAATTTTTGATCCCCTCTGATCGAACGTTGTAATGTAATAGTTTCTTATTTCACTTTTTGTTTTTCAATCAGGCTTCAACAAGCAAAACAGTGGTTTATCATTCATTACAACATTCAATATTTTTTTTGCAACACCCTTTTTTTTGTAAAACATTTTAAATCATTAACGTTGCTCTAAATGCAGTGTGAATGAAGCGGGCGGGTGCATAACAATAATTCTAAGCTTCGCAAGAACCACCAACTACCCCAACAACAAGTATTTAAGGGGTTAGTATTCATGTATGAACTGTGTATATGTGTATGTTTGTGCGTGAAGGCTTTTGTGGGCACGTATGCAACATAATAACATTGTTTTAAATGCACTTTTATTTATTTTTACTGAAGCCTATTTAAAGGCGTCTGCGTCCAAATTAAATAACAGAAGTCTTTAAGACAACAGAAGCAATAAAAAATAAAAATCACTTGTATGGCATCAAAATCGCGCCCCATACAGGGACGTCAGTCAGTCAGTTGCATACAAGTAAGTTGTGCATTTTGTTGCCTCGGCTTGTTAATGTTGTTATGAAATTAAATTATTTTTATAAAAAAAAACCCAAAATAAGTACGCGATCATATAAATGGTAATTATGAAAGATTTTCTTTAAAGAAAGACATTTTTCTATAGAAAGAATATTCTTATTATATGGGAAAATTTTAGCGTGCTTGCATCCTTGACTTGTCCTACTTCTTTGCAAGCATTATAAGCTTATATATAAGTTTATAATCGTTTTTAGAAATAATTATAAAATTATTAATTTAATTATTTTAATTTTAAATAAATTAATTTAATAATTGAATTAATTAAATATTTATGTTGTTAATAACTAGAATCTTCTGCCTGCCTAATTTTTTATATTTTAATCCATTTTTAAATTTCTGTTGTGTATCAATCTATTTTATATTCTTTTATCTATTTAGGTAAAAAGAAAATAAATAAACTCTTAATTTTACTGAAAATTTGAAGCCACATAGTTTTCTAAAGTATTTTTTTAAAAAAAACTATAAAAAATTAATAAAAGAAAATAAATAAAATAAGATTTGCCTCTATAGGTGAATGAATAATGCGCAGCCTACTAAATCGAAGATTCCGGGTTTGATCCCTACCTAGACGTTGCCTGTTTTTGTTTCAATTTGTTTACAAAAAAAAAAAAAAACCGCACGCAGTGGCCCATTAAAAAACTTAATTAAAATTTTTTTTAAAACTCTTTTGAAATGTAAAACATTTTATAAATATTTTCAATAATCAAATTGATTGATTAAAATTTATTATTTATTAATTTATTTTTAATTGAATTGATTAAATTTTAATTGATTAAAATTTAATTGATTAAAATTTATTATTTATTAATTTATTTTTAATTTAATTGATTAAATTTTAATTGATTAACATTTATTTTAATTTGATATTTAAAACGAAAATACATTTGAGAAAATACATTTAAAAATACTTTGAATTTGATTGTTAAGGGCTGTTTGTTTTAGGATCAACACTTGGGCGATGGCCCCACTCATGCAGTGCATTTCCCGGAGTTAGCAGAGTACATTTATTTGCAGCGAATTGTATGCTCTGGTATCTTTTTATAAATTCTTTTCACTTCGCCTATGAAATAGTTCACAAGATGAAACCGGGGGCGGAGCTCAATGTATATGCTTACATGTTTATTATCATCCAATTAAATTGCTTGGTGATGAAATAAGCAGTGACTACATCTCTATCACTTAAACATTCCTAGGATATGAAGAAGTGGAAAACGAGAAAAGACGTAAGAAATATTTAGAAGATCTACATTTTTATGAGTGGCCCCCTTGAATGTTTATGGTTGGCGAATTCACTAATTAGTTGGATCAGTTGGTTTCTTTGCCCATTTCACAGCGTGTTAATGCGAATCATTTTGGAATCTTGAAGTAAAGTGAAAATCCTAACCACGTAAAGTTATATAATTATATTCCACTAATAATTAAATTTGGATTATTGTTTTTGAATTTAATGAAACTCGCCTGGCTTCGTTTGGAATGTACTTTCTAGTCAGCAAAAAAAAAAAATATGAAATTTTAGCTTTTAAAATAAAACTTTAAATTTATAAATAAAATTGGCTGAAACTTTTGTGTGTCTCCTCTCCAAAAATATTGAAATAAAATACTTTCGAATCGCAATTAATATTAGAAATGAAAATGTTTCTTTACATATTATATTCTATAAATCCAATATTTTTTTTTAATTTACTTTCACATAAAGGCGTAGACCGACCACTGCTATTTGAAATGACAGAAATTTAATGCAGATTCTTATTCATTAGACCAAATCACATGAGAAAATATTTTTAAAACCTGCGAAGCAAAACATTGCCCAGCAGTTTCAGTTGCATTTCTTTTAAACGCGAATTAAATTTGTTTCTTCATATCACTGCTTATATGCTCAATTTATATGAGCATATTCGCTCATATTCGAAAGGCCTTTCAAAACATTTTTTCATTTTATTTCAAAATCGCGTTTTATGTAAAAGATTTTTATTGTGTAATTTTTAATTAAAAATCCACGATGTATTCATGTGATGGAATTTCATGGGCAACTCAGGAAAAGCACCGAATCGGACACCAACTCAGATTTGCATTAAGCATAAGTTATAGATAGCACTGCTAATAACGGTGGGCATGATATATCTCATCACCTAAGAGTGCCGCCACAGGCGATTGGATAATGAACAGAACATCCTACTAGACAGGAGGTCGCTGGTGTGATTCCTGCCCAGACCCTGCGAATTTTCCTGCGGACAACCCAAAACGCTTGCATGTTGAGTTGGTTAAAATATATATATTTATATATATGTATATCTGATCATCATTGATCACATGGCCAAATCCCTAATTTGCGGAAATTTTCATTACTGGAGCAATTCTAACTTTTCTTCTTCTTTTTATTAAAGAACATATTTTAAAGAAATAATTTTTTTAATATTTCGCTAATACATTTTTTCACACCAATTTACTAACGTGGGGAGTTAAATTTTAATATAATATGTACACCACAAATACAACAATAAGACAGGCGACAGATATGAAAAGAACGGTCCCAAGTGACTCATGACACAAGCACAACTTCTCAAATTGTCTGCCTTAATGAGAAATTCACAAGATTTGGAATGAGAGAAACAGCCAAACGTAAACAAAACTGACAGCTGAAAAGAAAATAATTGAAAAATAAACAATCAGCTGATGAATTGAAGCAGATTATCTCAGGCAGATACACAAAAACCCCCTGACACGAGAAAAACATGAGAAGAGGGTCTGGGGTAGGAGTATTGCGCAATTGTTTTAAAATCTCTCAATGTAGTGTTGGCACATAAAAGCACAAGTGGCGAATTTAAAAGTGTGCCTCTCACGGCCCCGTAATATTTGTCGAATACGTACTCGTGAATAGAAATAATATAACATTTCCTCCAGCATACGCGTACTTGAAAATATCTAACCAGCTTTTGTTTTTGCTTTTGTTTTTGTTTTCATTTTATTTGACTTCTCTTCAGTTAACATCCGTTAAATACTTCAGTTAATATTTCTGCAGCTGTTGGTTTTCGTTTCTTTCCAAAGTCGTATGCAACAGGCGAATGACGAATGCAAAGTTACATTTTTACATTTCTGCAACATTTAGTATATAAGTGATGTAAGTAAATACATACATCAATGCACACACATACACATCCATGTATATAAATCTATATATATATATATTTATATGTGTCTGTTTGAGGTCAAAACAACTCTGTTCGGCAGAAAGGCTTCTATATAAATGGATTGGTGATATTTGCGTATACATATGCATACTTCTATTTACATATATACATATGTATATGCACACACATACCCATAAACACACATAGTCACATTTGCTTGTTTGCCTTCAAGTTCTATGCACACATTCATACATCCATCTTTATACGTGTAGCTGTTACTTTACACAACACAATATAAAGCCAAATCCGTGACGCACTTCCAGTTCATTCATTATAAATGCCACTTTAAAAAGTTTTAATTTTGAAAAGACAAGGAGGGTGCAGCCACATTTATAGCCACATGAAACATTATTGAAGTAAAAGTTTGCCTCAAGGAAGCTTTTTGTGTCGAAAAATTTTAATTAAAGTCTACTATAATTTTATTTAATTTTTTTAATTTCGTTCATTTTCAATTATTTTTTTCATTGATTTATATTATTATAAATCGATTAAATTTTACATTAATACGATTAAATTCATCAATTGCTATAAGCTGGCGTGAGTAACAATGCTTTTTGGAAATGAGAGCCATTTACTAGATTTTACTAGAAAAAGATTTTGATCGAAATTAATAAGAATCCAAAGTTTATGGATCGATTACTATATAAATATCCATCAAGTTCAAGTTTCGTTAAGTTTTATTTTTGATAGAAAAACTTTAAAAAGCTTTTGGTAGTTGGAAGTGTCAATTGCCAAGAGAAAGTCAACTGTCCCCCGATTGTTATTAAATGCCTCATAGAGATTCTATTGGGCGATATGCTTGCTGGCGTGGCAGCTTCTTTTATAATCCCCTGCAGGCTAAAATCAGTTCGAGTTAATGGCATGCTCGTCTTCACAATCCCAATATTAGAATTTTTGGTTTCCTAAAAGATACACACGAAATGCCATGGCCGATTTTGCATGTGGCCGTCAGGGAAGCCTTTAGTAAAAAGCCAGGCTTTCTGGTAAATAAGGCCGTTCACTGAGGATGGCTATTCGCATAATGTTGGCAAGAATTTTACTGGCCCGCGCATTAGAAAAAATAATTATTAAATTTACTTACGCTTCTCTGCAAAGAAAGGAATTAAAAAGGCGTTTCGCAATCGACAAACAGGAAATTATTCACTCCCTCGGAATATCTTATTAAAACACATTGTGCCATTCTCATATATACACTTGTGACTCAAGTAAGTTCAAGGACTTGAAATGACGTTTTACTAAAAGCCAGTCCGTATTCACCATTCACTATTTAATAGTATGATTTGTGAAATTATGATAAGTTTGTTTGGAGAAGATATAGCGATTTCTGTAAGAAGTCGGACGTTATGAAAATTTGCATAAAATCTTCCCATTAGATGTTCCTGTGCGTGATTGTAAGACAGTTTAGAATGGCGGCTATACCCGCAAGACCTTTTTCAGACAACTAAAATCTTATCAATTTTCTTTTAAACTTTGTTACGTGTACCGATCCGACAAATTTTGTGTTAGAGATTTTCTTGAAAATGTCAAACACAGAGAACTATGTAACTGTGCGACAAACTGCAGCTCATTAAAAACTCAAGACTTTGCGCTTCTAAAAGGGGTCTCATATGTTTTTCTTGCCATTCTTAGAATGAGGCAAGCAGGCCAATTTTTAACTGCGATATGATTCAAATTTTTTTCTCATTCTTTATATTATGAATTTTTAACTCCGCTGTAGCTTCTCTCCTCTTTCATTCTTACTACTTGAAGTATTCTGTGAACTGTTGGAAGTAATTTTATCTTAGATATAGTTTCTTCGGAACAAGAAGAATATTCGCAATTGGCTGAGCTGGTGGGAGTTGGTGCTGACTCCTCCGATTGTGTTTATTAGCATTAAGGAGTTCAAGAGTGACAAATTTAATATGGTTTCCATATTGAGTAGCATTGTTGCCGATATTCCCGATCCGGGGGGTTTTTCGCATTATAGATTAGCGTTAACTAAACCACAATAATTTCTATGGCATGACGTAAACATTTTTAAGCTCTTCAGCGAAATCGGGACTTTGTTTTCACCAGAATGCAAATGCAACAATTTACATTGTAGGGAAAATGGCCTGTGGACTGTGTTTGGGTAAACCAATTTGTTTACAGTCTTACCGTTACGCATAAAATTCCTTTAAATACAATTTTTTTAAAACCCTAAACCAGGTGTTAACGTGACGTTAGTGAATAACATAATCGATGCCAAAACGATAATGTACTTCTTTAAATCGAGTTTTCGCCAAAAATATCTCTTATGTGTTCTCGAAAAGAATTCTTGCACTGCCCCTTTTCCATAGTTATATCTTGCATATACATATATTTTATTCCAGCTCGTCATCAGGCTTGGCAACTTTCATATGATGTCAAGTTTTTAAATATTTCCTAATAAGTAATTCATTACACGAAACTTTAACGAGAGGCGATTACTTAATAAAATCACATGTAAATGTAGCTGACGATGTGCCTGCTGTATTTATTATTGTATATCGTTAGCAGAAATGGAAACCAACGTAATTAACTAGTATTTCTTACGTCATTCAATACGCAATAAATAATGCACAATTAATTTAGATTTTTTGTGATTACAAAGTTGTGAATTCCATTGAACGATATAAGGTTTTTGCTTTGCTTTTATAAGTGAAATGGATTTTATTTGTATACAGAAAGCCATTAGAATTTAAAACAATTAATTGAATTTAATTTATTGGTTTTGCTCCAAATCTTGTTATTGAAAGCGTGCTGTTGTAAGAGTGTGTCTCCACGACAACCCTCGTATACGTTCTTTTGCATATTTTTCATATGTTTTCAGTGCTTTCTTAAATAGATTTTAATACCTTTAAATTTTTCTTGGTTACATTTTTATATAAAAAACAAAAACTTTTGTTTTAATGAAAAGTTTACTTTTGCAGATGAGCGAAAATGTTGTAAGAAAATTTTTTTAGCGGTTTCAGTAGTTTTCACTTTTCACTTTTTTTTTGCAGAATCGTTAACTGTTCACTGTTCACTGTTCACTATTTGCCGATGACTTCAGGAAATTGGTGTTCTGCTCTTGAAGTAGTTTTTAATTATATTTTATATAATTTTTGTGCGATTATAAAAATGTCTCCTTTTTTCTGTTTTTTTTTCTTTTTTTTATTGCGCACTTTTACAAAAATATTTAAATACAAGTAATACATTTTTTTATAAACCATTTTGTTTAAATCATTTCCATTTGTGTAACGAACTTTAAATGTGGCTTTATGAAATACTTTATTATTAAATTTTAAATCTTTATCCTTTAATGGCAATGCGCGAGCACAATAATTTAAAATTTTTTTTTTCGTTTTGGTATATTTGCTTGTTTATAAGTTGATGCGTTTTCAAGTAGAAGCTCCTCGACCGACTTGATAGTTTGAAATTAGAGTTTCAACTAATTTCTGAAATGCTGGATGCTGCATATGTAAGCTTTAAAATATGAACTATTAAATTTTTTTTATTTTGCTGCTGTTGCAGTTTGAAAGAAAGCAGAAGCAGAATGATGGTGATGAGGAGGCTGATGGTGCTGAAGAGAAGTGCAAGAGCAACAACAAAGAGCTAAGTGACTGACGATAATAACCAAAACCGAAACTAACCTGAATCGAAATCATTCACAAATACAACGACCATGTAAAGGTTACCGCTTGCGAAAGGAATGCCCTCCTCTGCCTCAACCGACAATAACAATGGCCTCACGTAGACTAAAAGAATGTGCACATGTAGCTTCACACGTACGCTCATCCTTCTTACATAGTATATGTGAGTATATATATATATGTAGAAATGAATGCCAATGTATATGCGTATGTATTTTTGTGTGCACACATACAACGATGAATGTAGTTTTGAAAACCTTTTTAACATCATCCTGGCTGGCGTCGTTTACTTATCGTACTGACACTTATTGCACTGCCACTCCCCGCTTAAGCATCACCATCTCTATCACAAACATCGTAATCGTCGTCAGCAATTTCAATCGTTGTTGTTGTCGTCATTGGCTTTTTGCTACCGCTGCCGTTAGAGAAAATTTTGTTCATTGATGGGACCACTTGCCTACATACACACATACATACCAAGCACATAAACAAATACATACATTTACCCATATATTCACACATACATACATTAAAAATATCAACTAACCGTACACACACAGCCAAACGCAAGTAATTATTATAAGCAAGTATTTACCTATACGTAGCCAAATGTATTCTCATTCACCTACACATATGCGCATTTATGCTAGCCTGTATGTGTGCATGAATAGGAGCATATTTGATCCGTCCAACAATTTGGCCTCGAAATCCTTTGAATTTCATTTTGCGCCAAACAGACTTTCCACTTCATAAATATAAATGCATATCTCTCTTACTAATTGCTTTTTTCTATTTTATAACAATATAATATATGTGTCGCTGTTCCTCCTTTCGCCACTTCTCTCTATGTTTCTAGGTATTTACGTGTGTGTGTGTGCATGTGTTCATGTGTATGTATCTTATGCTGCTGCCAATTTTGCAAAACTGTGAATGAATGCCATCCATGACGTCACTTAACTTGTATGCTGCTGTCGCAACTCGTCGTTCGCTTCGTCTAACGTTTTTCATATTCGTAAACATCGTCAGTAGGTCAGTGTGTTAGTAGTAATGGGGCACCTTGCGTAACAGCAACGATAACAACAACCGAATGTCGCATGAAAGCATGAACTTTACGAAGTTCTTATTATTTTTTTTTTTTTTAAACAAAATTTAAGCTTTAGTATCAATGACATTTATGACGACTACAACTACAAAAATGTTTGTGTGTGCCATTTTGTGGGTATGTGTCTGTGTGATTTTGCATTTTTGCCAAATCGATTGACATGTTGATGAATCAAAGTTTCTGATTGCACTGATGCAATATTTAATTCAGTCTTCGTTTTTTTTTTTTTGGCTTGGCACTGTGAAATATATACGCATGCATCTCTCTACAATTAATCAATCGATATGTAAGGATGTATGTATATATGCATGTATGTATGTATGTATGCATGCATATATGTGTACATACCACTTTCCCTTTAAAAGAAGCCCTGACTTTGACATATATAAAGGAAATTTGTTTACATACTCGTACATACAGCTCTCTAGCTCCTTTCACAACTGACACATCCGGATAAATATTTATTTATATAGATATTTAGATACATATGGACGTAGGTATGCATGTGTGTGTATGTGAGCATACAAAAATTGTATCTAATTCATTGTTATTCAGGTTGGCAATTCGACTACATACTGCTTCAGTCTGTATTCATTCAGTTTAAAGCTTTCACAGTGTGTGTTCTTCAGTGTGTGTGTGTGCGTGTGAGCTTGTTTTCATTTCCGTTACTTCCACAAACAAACAGTATCGTTTTATTAAAGTATCAGAAAGAAAGCAATTACAACGGCAGTAATAAACAACGTTTTCACTCTCACACACCCGCAACCGTAAGAACTTTTTTAAGCTGCCAAGAACAACAGCAACGACGACTGTTGTTATGTGGAACAAGTCTAAAAATAGAGCTTTTGTTTTTGTATTATTTATTTTTAAACTTCACTTTTCGTTTTTTAGAAGTGTGCTTGGCTGTATGTGCACGCTTGTACGTCATCAGTTACAGCTTTCTGTGGCTTAATCTTCACACAAACTCGTGCTTTCTATACGTTCTGGTTGGAAAGTTCAGTGCACTTTCTTTCATTAAAGAGTTTTTCTCATCTGCCATAAAAGCTTTACATACACATACTCACACTCTCACACACACGCACAAACATTTATGTGCCGGGAATGAAAGTGTGGCTGCAATAGGAATTTGTAACAGAAAAGGTATTTTTAAACACGTCTCGCATGCTCAACCGTACAGAAAAGAAGAAAATTTATTATACACAATTTTCCGGTTTAGTTTTCTAGTTTTGCTTTATTTCTAATTTCTTAAAATTAAAATTATCTACATAAATAATTATTTTCAAGCAGATATGAAAAAATTAAATTTATTTTATTATTAATGAATTTAATTCAATTAAATTGTGAAATATTTGTTGTATAGCCTGCATTGAATTTGTAAATAAAAAACAGCTGGAGTTGACATTTGATATTGTCATAATTTTTAGCCCAGCTGACAATGCTTGGCAGAGCCACAACAAGCATATTTTATACACTGGATTTTCTTGTAATTGTTGCAGTTTTATTTTTACTTTATAGACACATTTAAAAATATATTTAATATTTATTCTTGTTTTTATTTCTTTCCCCCGACCTTTTTTTTGAATAATTTCAATTTCGATAGTTTTTTATTTTCTATTTTTTTCTTTTTTCACTTTTAATTTTAAGCCTAAAACTTTCCACTTTTCTCAGTTGATTTTAAATTATTTTTTTTTTTTTAATTTATATCTTCAGCATGTATCCTTTATTTAATTAGTATGTGTGTTTGTGGGTGTGTGCATTGGCCGATTTGCGTGATTGGATGAAAAGCAATAATTAATTTTTTATTTGCTTTTCGTTATGTGCTTTAAAATTTAACGAGTTTTTTGTTATAAATAAAAATGAAGAAGACAGGACGAATGCGAAAGAGGTGCTCTAAAGAGAGAGAAAAGTCCGAATGGACGTCATAACTTTTCTGGTGTCGTCGACTTACACCTCTTGTTTAAATACAAATTTGAGCACACACACACACACACA
Source organism: Ormia ochracea (assembly GCA_963402855.1). Classification (NCBI taxonomy): domain Eukaryota; kingdom Metazoa; phylum Arthropoda; class Insecta; order Diptera; family Tachinidae; genus Ormia; species Ormia ochracea. The sequence continues at coordinate 38,031,829 of OY727107.1, forward strand.
CACACACACACACACAAACGGACAACAGACAAACATTCTAAAAACTTCATTGATTATTAAGTTGCAAGGCGAAATAGATACACTTTTATGCCCATGAATGCTTAGAGCTTTATAAACTCTTCAAAATACATACCAGTTTTTGTACTCGGTCCCAATATAATTCTCTATTACGGACGTCCGCACTCGTACGTATGATTGCTGTGAATTTTTGCCATCAGCGGAAAAGGATTACTCATGCTTTCAGCTTATGAATAAAGGATATGATTGCAGACGTAGATCTCATGGACTTGCCAGGCAGAAGATTTAAAAATTTATTTTGCTAAAAATGTTAAAAACTTCTAGAGTTTTATTTTACTTAATTCGTGGCAAAGAATTCATTACAATAATGTGCTTGTGTACACTGAAAGAATATTTGTTTTATATTAATATGCAGTTAAATAATTTGTGTTTTATATGCATTTTCCCAGCCTTGTGCACTGAAACCACAAGTTCGACACACGGTTTGCTTTTTAAATAGTGTCCTGATCCTGAATAAATAAATCTGACGAATAAAGAATTTGCTCCACAGTGCTTGCAGTTACACTACTCCGCAGGAGATAAAACGAGTTTTAAAAAATTTTTGTATGATACTTTTGTATGGTACTTTTTTATTGGTACTTATTCTTCTCGCTCTTGAGTAAACTAATCTGATGAATAAAGAATTTGCTCCACAGTGCTTGCAGTTACACTACTCCGCAGGAGATAAAACGAGTTTTATAAAATGTTTGTATGATACTTTTGTATGGCACTTTTTTTTATTTGTACTTATTCTTCTAGCTCGAGAATAAATAAATCTGATAAAAAAAGTATTTATCTCACTTTTGTATAAAAATGTTGATAGTACTTTTTTATTGCTTCTTTTTCTTCTTGTTCTTCAATAAATAAATCTGACGAACTGCTCCGAAGGATATAAAGCGAATTTTATAAAACTTTTGTATGGTATTTTTGTATGGTACTTTTTTTATTGGTACTTATTCTTCTTCCTCTTGAATAAATATGTAAATCTGACGAATACAGAATTTTGCTCCATAGTGATTGTAGTTTTCCTTCTACGAAACGGATAAGGCGAGTTTTTTAATTTTTCCCCCCCCCCCGTTTTTAGCATATAAAAGTATATTCTTCCATATTAGAAAAGATGGGGACAATTTGGTACGTTAACACTTTTCGCCTTTTTAATAAATATTATATACATATAGTTAGTTTAACGTATAACTTTATTTAGTTTCGAACTTTTTCTTTTTTCGTAATATATTTTGGTACTTTTTCTTGTTTTTAACCCCCTTTTTGAAATTTATAATTTGAATTGGCTGATGTTAACGTACAATAAAGTAGAGAAATATTGAAAAATTATTTTCATATTATTATAATTGTTATGATATTTAAATTGCATGAGTTGAAAGCAATTAGAGGAATGTAAATTTATAATAATTTGATTTTGATCTGCCAACTGTTAGACAAGCATTGATAAAGAACCACAGCAGAAGCTTAATTAAGCTTGCAGATTCAATACAGAGCATAGAAGTATAAAACGTATGCTGGCTACTTTCAATAATGAACTTTGAGGGAAGAGACTGTGCAGCCGAGTGAAGAATGGGTACCCTACTAAACCGGAGGTCGCGAGTTTGATTCCTGCCTAAACCCTGCTTGTTTACCTGCGGTCAAGCCGAAAGCTTCGCAGATTGAGTTAAAAAAAAAATGTAACTTTCAGATTGCATATTTCTACGTCACACACTGTATTGACAAGTTCCATTGAATAGATTTAAAATAATTTACATGACATATATTGCTTTCCATTTCCTTGAATGAAATGTAGAAAAACCATCCCACTTAAGTAAAATAAGTTTTTTTTATGTTATACATATATTTACAAAAATAAATTTTCCAAAGTAACAAACGCGAGCAAATATGAAAATAAAGCTGCACATAAACAAGCACGTAGCATGTACAAACATTCACACACACACACTCATACAAAAATTAAGTTGATTTCTTTAAATACTGTGAAATACTCATACAAGTTTCTGATAATTCTTGCGACGGTACAACGCAAAGAATTTGAAATTATATTGTCAAGGAAAAGCTCTTCATCCATTTCGCATAGTGTAACTTCCATCCACAAACACGTGCTTCCGCTGTATGGTAGAAAAATATGCACACATGCACATACTCGTACAGATACTTGCACATATACAAACAACAGTTCAAGGCAACCTGTTGGTTGCTTCAAAATCAAACGCAAACGAATTGAATACAACAGAAAGTGAAAGATGCAGAAATTGTATTTTAACGATACAATTTATACGAATAGAAACTAAAACGCGATTACGAAATCGAAAATATTAATTTTTTTAACAGCGCAATTGCTTAAAAATTTCATAAAGTAGTTTACAGTTTTATTCATTCCCTATTTATGTGTATGGCAGTGTAAATTTATAAATACATTTTCGTACTCATACGACGTCGTAATAAACGCGAGTTGTGTTTAAAAGTTTCTGTACCAGTGTGTGTGTGTGTGTGTTTTGGATTATTCATTGGGAGCACATAATCCTTCGTTGGCCAACTCCTTTTTCGATGCCTTAGAAAGGCTACCACTTCACTAAAGCGCATACAGTGTAAAATGCACATTAAAAGGATAATAACAACAACATGAATAAAGCCGACATAAATGTGGTCAAACACATACACATGCACACATACAAGCAAACAAGTTCGCTTAACGACGGCGGAAAGCAACATTGCTTATGTTGACGATATTTTCCGTTGTTGCAGCTGCATTAATACGTCAGCAACAGCCAAGGGTCAAAGGAATAGATGTTTTCTCCCTCTCTCTCTCTCTCTCTTTTCTCCTTCTCATGTATTTGCTGCTTTCTGTCTGTTGTTGTTGTTGCTTAGCTATTTTCGAATAAGGTTTAGTAATATTTTTCTATATTTAGAACCGAGTCCTGGAGCGAGAGTTTCTTTATTTGCCCGCAGCACTCTATGGATATCCATAATGACCAAAGAATTACAGGTAACCCTTTTACAATGCGATACAAAATATCCGGAATTCCGGAGTGCCATTTTCATACTCAGTGGATGTTCATAAACATTTCCTTAATAACACACAACAAACTCTTCTACAGGCACTCTTCTTCCAACGGTTACTTTCCCCTATAAAATACTTATACCTTTCGAAAAGATTTCAGAACTGTTGATCTGACTGCATATAGTCTCCCTGGCCAACAACAACAACACAATAATGGTCCTTAATCGTAGTTATTACTTCCTTTTGCAAAATCCATGTAAGATCATCTGCGTCTGTCCATTGCCCATTTTTTTAAAATTAAAACGTTTAAATATATGTTAAAGGGGACGTTGGAAACTTTGTCCCCAGTACGAAACTTGCTGAAACTTTAAGTACTTGTGAAAAGCACATTTCTGAAGAAACAAATTCACAGAGAAAATTCCTTCAAATTTTGTAAACACTCAAATAGTTGGACTTGTGAGACTGGTTTTTGGAAAATGTTGCACTTAAAAAGACTCTAATGTGAAAAAATTACTTGTTGTGTTAATGGGGGATTTTTTTTTGTCAGTAGTTGTGCAAATCGAGCTCTCACTGTAAAGAAAGTAAATTATTAAAAAAAAAAAAAAACTTTAATTTTCTAATCCTTAAAATGTACTGTTGGAAGGTACTCGTTCACGAATATTATGGAACGTATTCAATTGAGTTGACGAAATGCAGTTTGAAGATGGTAATTAATATAGTCAGCTGAATGATTTTTTTTCTTTTGCTGTGGCAGGTTCACCTGAAGGAATATTAGAAATTTCTTTTGATTTGAAATGTTTTCATTTTAATTGGTCACCATTTGGGCGAAACAAACCTGTTGAAACTGTTGACTATCTACAATTATTTATTTTAATGTATGTATCTAACTATGTGTGTATGTATGTATGTGTGTATGTTTTATTGCATTTCAAATTAAAATTATTAAATACTTTTACAAAATGTTAAACATGCCAGATAACATTTTGCGATATTCTAAAAAGTTTTGCCAAAAATTCATACATCTTTAGAAAAATAATTGAAAATAATTAAAATTTTCTTAAAGTTTTTCTATTAAACAAAAGCAATTTGCAGGCAATGAAAACAAGATGCCAAGAAAAATTGAATGAAAAGAGACGAATATTTTTTAAGGCCAAGAAGGGTCGTAGAAGAAAGAGAGGAGAGAAATTTAGTGAAATTTGGTACATGGTCAATGACGTCATCAGTTTAGTTGTGACGTGCTAAAAATAAATGTGTACTCTTATATAGGTATGTACATGCACTCATACATACATATGCACGCACACACATCAATAAAATAAAAATTTTTGTATCTATCGCTGTGCATGACCTGAGCATTTGCATATCTCATAATAGGTATATGTGTGTGGACATATGCATGTAGATGATGTGTGTGAGCTGTACATGTGCATGCGAACATATGTATGTATATGTATATTTACATATGTATTTGTGACTGTGCTTTGTTTTATAGTTGAACTTCGCACACCTCTAACGATTCTTTCGCCTAGTTTTTTTTCTTCTTAATTTCCTCAAAATTGGGTCAAATGACGCACAGTTTCGTTTACACTGAATACGTTCATTTTATTTCCTTAAAGCGCATTTACTCTCTTCCTGCCAAATACTGCCTCACTCAAGCTCTCACTCTCAAGTTCTGCCTTAAATTTTTTATATTCTTCGACTGGTGCTAAAACAACAAGGTAATTTTAGATTTAACTTTTGTTTATTGTATTAGAAAGAAGTTAATAAAAATACAAATGAAAATATAAAAGCTGCCGCACTTTCATACCTGCACACACACGCACATACACACACACCCATTCACATTTCATTTCCTCGGTATAATTTGTTTTCATCTTCATATTCTTTCTCATTTTATAAATGTATCTACAGTTTATGTTTCCAAATATTAAATTTTTTTTCAACAAAATCTCGTTCTATTTTAAAACACGTACTGTTTTTCATTCGTACGTCATTGTATTCATGTATTCGCTTTAATACACTGAAAGATAAACTGGCTCAAATAGCAATTGTTTGTGCAAAACCTGCGTCTTTTTGTTATTTTTCCCCCCCATTCAATTATACGTTTTATATATTCCACATCAATAAAGAAAATCAAATTAAAAACTAATAATATTTAAACGTAAAACCTGCTTCGTTATAAAAATTTTTGAAAATGCTTTTCATATACTTGTAATCATTAAAACCAAAAAATATTTTTGGCGATTTTTTTTTTTGGAAGTAGTTAAATTTTCATAAAACTTTGTTTATATATTTTTAAATGTAAAACATGCTTCATTATTATTTTTTCTGTATTGTAAATATTTTTGAATATGCTTTTCATATACTTGTGATCATTAAAACCAGCAAATATTTTTCGCGATTTTTTTTTTGTTTGGGGAATAAGTTCAGTTTATCTATTTGTAATTGTGAAACCTGCTTCATTATTATTTTTTCTGTTTTGTAAATATTTTTGAATATGCTTTTCATATGCTTGTAATCATTAAAACCCAAAAATATTTTTGGCGATTTTTTTTTTTTGCGGAATAAGTTTAGTTTATGTATTTTTAAGTGTGAAACCTGCTTCATTATTATTTTTTCTGTTTTGTAAATATTTTTGAATAAGCTTTTCATATACTTGTGATCATTAAGACCAGCAAATATTTTTCGCGATTTTTTTTTTTGTTTAGAGAAAAAGTTCAGTTTATGTATTTTTAAGTGTGAAACCTGCTTCATTACTATTTTTTCTGTTTTGTAAATATTTTTAAATATGCTTTTCATACACTTGTGATCATTAAAACCAGCAAATATTTTTGGCGATTTTTTTTGTTTAGAGAAAAAGTTCAGTTTATGTATTTTTAAGTGTGAAACCTGCTTCATTATTATTTTTTCTGTTTTGTAAATATTTTTGAATATGCTTTTCATACACTTGTGATCATTAAAACCAAAAAATATTTTTGGCGATTTTTTTTTTTTGGGAAATAGTTCATTTTCATAAACTCTTTTTATATATTTTTAAATGTAAAACATGCTTCATTATTATGTTTTCTGTTTTATAAATATATTTGATATGCTTTTCATATACTTGTTACTATTGAAATCAAAAAAAAATTGTTTTTTGCAATGCATTGTGATCGGTTTAGTCGAAATTGCAATAAACAAGTACGTAAATCGTTGTAGGGAATGTTCAAATAATTAATATTAATGCTTGTTCTACAATACGGCCTTGTTTAAATCGTCTGACAATTGGACAATTTGTGAGACGGTTAACCTTTTAATTTATTAAGGTAATATTTTAGTCTTCTATATTTAGTAATATACATATATATGTATATACGTATAGTGTGTAAAAGTATTGTATCGTGTAGATGTGATTCATTGTGGAAGTTAACGATCGCAGAAAAATTTCCAAACTTCATATATTTGAGGTTTATGGATTTTCGTATGCGAAAAGCAGATCCAGAGTTTTAAATTTAAGTAAAAAAGTAAAATTATTGACTTATCAATGAAGTATTGTCAAGTAAATTCATGTTTAACTGTCATCTGCATTTTAAATACAGTACAACCTAATTTATTTCTTCAGAAATGTTTTGACAAGTAAACTTAAAGTTTCAGCATGCAAACCATTCTAAGTTTCCATCGTCACCTTTCAAATATATTCAAACGTTTTAATATCAAAAAAAATGGGCAATGGATTGACGCAGACGATCTACCATCGATTTTCGGATCCGGTAACAGGAGAACAGGTTTCAACTACACCTTCCAATTTAAATTCTTTCCTGTACGTTTTACCGGAGATATATGCTTAACAGATGGTGAAATTGAAGAATGGATCAGAGAAGACTATTCAGGGGAAAATGCAGCTAGATCCGTTTCAGGCGAAGAAATTGTAGAAATTCTACAAATCGAATATAAAGCCAGCTTTTGAAGAAATCAAGGAAGCTGCGATCTCTCAAAAAGCTAAAAAGTCTACGAGAAGTGCTATATGTGCATACGAGTATATAGACTTGTAAAACACTTAAGAAGATAATTTTTTTTTTGTGTTGACTTTTCAAATAAGATTTTTGTTGGTCGGTTATCACAACTTTTCGGTAAAAGCAACAACACCGCTTTCATTTGGGTTCCGCATTTCGAGATCGTACTGTAATTAAGAAAATTAATTTTCTATACCTGCTGATCCACTTATAGAGACACGCATACATTCGTATTTATGATCTTCTGCCAAATATGAAATGTACTGACACATACACACATACATACATATAGATATATACGAGTATGTGTGCAATTATACGTGCACACACTTAACGATTATTTACAAAATTATTTGAAATTTTTTCCTTCCCGATAATTTTGTCAAATATGTTTCGTTAGCTAATTTACAAATGATATGAAAACATTTATGCTTCAATCTGCAACTATTTTGCATTTGTTTCTGAATTTTTTTCTTTATTTTTATTATTTTCATTTTCTTGGCGAAGTGTTTTGTGTCTGTTACCAAGTTGAATTTCAAAATTTCATTTCAAAATTTAATGATCGTGCATAAACTATAGAAACGACGAAGCTTTGCAATGCACAGTGATCATGTCAATATAAATCGGCTGATATTTGTGAAGCCGTTAAAGGTTTAATAGTTCTCAATTAATTAAACTGATTCATTTTAATTTGGCTGATCAATCTAGTGATCTAGTGATCTAGTGATCTAGTGATCTACTAATAGAGTAAATTTTTAGAATCGGCTTTGTAGAGTAGGTCTGAAAGAAAAGATTTTTATGAGTGTTCCTAGATAATTTTACAACGATTTTGCATGGAGAATCCTCTCTCACTTTAAGGGATCTTCCAGAAGATCTATCAAGCAACCTCTGGTGAGTGCCAGACTCAATTTTTAGAGTCGACTTTTCAGAACAGAACTGAAAAAAAAAAAATATTTTTATAAGTGTTCATACATAATTTTGCGGCGATTTTGCATGGAGAAACCTCTCACTTTTAAGATCTTCCAGCAGATCTATGAAGCAACCTCGGTAAGCGCCTTTTTATCACTTTCTTACTAATAGAGTTAATTTTTAGGGTCGGCTTTTCAGAACTGATTTAAGTTTTCGTACATAATTTCGCGGCGATTTTGCATGCAGAATCCTCTTACTTTTAAGATCTTCTAGCAGATCTATGAAGCAACCTCGCTGAGCGCCTTCTTATCACTTTCTTACTAATAGAGTGAATTTTTAGAGTCGGCCTTTCAGAACAGATCTGAAAAAAAAAAACATTTTTATAAGTGTTCCTAGATAATTTCGCTGCGATTTTGCATGGAGAATCCTCTCACTTTTAAGATCTTCTAGTAGATCTATGAAGCAACCTCCGGTGAGCGTATTCTTAGCACTTTCTTACTAATAGAGTTAATTTTTAGGGTCGGCTTTTCCGAGCAGATCAGAAAGAAAACATGTTTATAAGTTTTCCTATCTAATTTCATAATAATTTTGCATGGAGAATCCTCTCTCACTTTTAGGAATCTTCCAGCAGATCTATGAAGCAACCTCCAGTGAGCGCCTTCTTATCACTTTCTTACTAATAGAGTTAATTTTTAGGGTCGGCTTTTCAGAACAGATCTGAAAATGAATCCTCTCACTTTTAAGATCTTCTAGTAGATCTATGAAGCAACCTCCGGTGAGCGCCTTCTTAGCACTTTCTTACTAATAGAGTTAATTTTTAGGGTCGGCTTTTCCGAGCAGATCAGAAAGAAAACATTTTTATAAGTGTTCCTAGATAATTTCGCTGCGATTTTGCATGGAGAATCCTCTCACTTTTAAGATCTTCCAGCAGATCTGTGAAGCAAACCCCTGTGAGCGCCATATCTAATTTTTAGAGTCGGCTTTTCAGAACTGATTTGTGGGAAAACATTTTTATAACTGTTTCTGGATAATTTCGAATTGATTTTGCATAGAGAGTCCTCTCTCACATTTAAGAGATCTTCTTATAAAAGATGTCTAATTTTGTTTGAGATTATTTTAAATTATTATGTAAAATATTTACTCGGTAACTTTGTTGCCCCACTGTATAGGGATAAAATTAAAATAAGAAAATCATATTTTGGCAAACATTTTTATTTGAAATTTTCATTGTAATTTTTATTTTATTAAAATTTTGAAATATACACAAGTATATCAGACCTTAAGGCGCATATTTCATTATCAAAGATTTTTCTTTAACACTTTTAATCTTTTATTTTTTTTTATGTTTATTTAAGCGCAGAGAGGAAATAAGATTTTTATATCTAGAGCCGTTTAATTATTGCGCTGTGGGGCATTAAAAAGCTGCATGCCCGAACTTGCATTTCTTCCATTAAAAATATCTATTTCAATCCAAATAAAATAGTTGTGGCCTTTAAATATGAAATCACAAAGTCGAGTTTGAAATTTAGGCCCAATTTTAATTGAAACACACAGAGTTGCATTGATGTTTTACATATGTGGAAAATATCTGGGAGTAACGCAACATTTTTTTTTTTTTGAAACGAGTACGAAAAATAGAATTTTCCCTTCACTGCTTACGTTTAGGATTAACTTTCTAACACGAAGTAATGACAGCGGTGACCAACTTTTATGTAAGAAAGCACTTCGGTCAGATTTCATTCGAGCTTAGCAATCACCTCTTAAAAGTGATCCTATTACACATTTAAATCCGGGAAACTTAACACATAAATATAGCGGGATTAAAATATTTGAAGCCCCTCCTCTTAAGGGGCAATAAGAGTGAACAATTTAAAAACTATTTTCATCGAAAAAAAAATGTTTTGAAAGTGTAAAAGTGTATGATTGGCTGACTGCCATGTTAATACATTATACCCCCTTTAAGCTCCGTTTCTCCATCCTAGATAGTCGTACGATTTATTCGCACGAAAATCTGATAGTAATACGTTTTTATTTTAAAAAATCAAATCAAAATGGCGTTGCTGGTGCCGCTCTATCATACAAAAATGTTGCAAACAATTTTTTCTATACAGATTGAATTGAAAGCAACTCTGATCGCATGAAAATTGTCATTTTATAGAAATTTGCATAAACTTTTAAAAATCTAAAACTATTCAACAGAGATGCCATATTTAAAAAATCCATATGACTGCCTACGATAGTGAAATGATGGCTTTGTGGATATTTATTGAAATTTAAATTTCAATAAAACAAAAACGATATAACGTGTCAGTTTATTCAAATGACGGCCACTGTTGCGCTTACCATATAGCATACGATCCTTCCAAATATCAAATACTTTTTCTTATTAAGCAGGCTGCTGTTCACCGATTAAATTTTCAATATTTCATCGGCTTCACATAATGTAATGGCGTATTACAATGGCTTTAGATCAGAAGATCTTGGCGGCCAACTCACTGATCCAAAACGTGAAATCAATGAATCATTGAATTTTCCACGCAGTAGCTCCATTGCAGCGTGAGCGTACAAAGCAAAAGAACAAGCGAAAAGGAGATTTTAGTTCAATATAGTAGGATTGGAAACGGGGAAACTTTTCTGGAATTTGTTACATATTTTTAGAAAAACTAAAATTTCGAAAATTCAGTTAAATGTCAAACTATTTTCTCTGTGGACTTAAATTTTGCTGTTTCGCTTTTGCATTCCGTCTTAAGCTTTTCGCGACATTTTCAAAGCAGATATTGAACGTTACAGATCGGCTTTGGTTATTTTAATTCCTTCAATCAGCGACGAATTTATTGCAATAAGGCAATCTCATTCTGTATGGAAAAGCTCGGTGGCAAAATTAACATAAAGCTTGCCATAGAAATTCTCGTTTAGTTCGAATATTTTTATATGACCATGTGAAGTTGGCATGTAATTAAAGTGGCGGTCGTTGTTGTTTTATTTGACGTAAATGTTTTCTCCAAACTGTGCGAATTCAAATTTTTTTGTTTTGATATTCAATCCAAAATCAACAAAATTAAAATTTTATTTAGAATCAATTGCATTTCTATATGTGTACAGTGTATAAACAGCAATAGGACCGATCGTCCATAGAGGAGTCGCATGAAAGACGCAATACAAAACAATACAGCCCACATACATTGACGAGAATTTTTAATTTATTTTCAGTTTGCTTTACTTTTGTTTTTGTTTCTGTTTTTGTTTTTGTTTTTGCTTTTGTTTTCTTATTTTTATAAAAATGTATTTTGAAAAATGATTTTTAATAATTGAAATTTTATTAAAGAATCTCATCAGCTTTCTCGGAGAAACGTAAAGAAACATAATTTCCACACACAAATGCAAAAATTCCTTTTTGTATCTATTTCTGATAGGAAGACTATTTTTAGATCGTGTGCCCAGATACATGCGATAGATTTTCTTCGTAATAATTTTTTTTTTTTTTTTGCGTTTTTTGCGGTCTTAATTTCTCTCAAGAATGAGACTGTGAAGCAATAAAATTAAGAAGAAAATTTGTAGAATTTGTTTGAATTTTGTATGAAAGCAAACTGCACGGTGGGGCCGAACATGTTGCAATTGTAGCCAGTAGAGTAATGATATGGCCACCCTCTTCGAGAGGAGATGAGCAGGCGCAGTAAGTTATATTGTGCTCTCTGGCTTGTGCAGATACTGGCTGGGTTGGCGTCATGGGGAAGAGTGGTAGCCAGAGCAATATTAACGGTAATCGGGAAAAATGATCTGTAGTGAGTTTCTGTTAGAAATATAGTCTGCCGTTAGTCGTCGGACCGTTCAGTCTTGCCGTTCGAAACAGTGCTTAACGAGTTGTCTGTTAGATCGCACACCTTTTTTTTTTGTTAATTTCCTTTAAAGGTGAGTGAGTGAAAATGATACGAATAATACTCCCATTCATAATGATCAAACTATTCAGAAAGGAGCTGGCAAAAAATTAGCAATAAAAAATTAAAATATTTTTTGTTTTTAATGTAAAAGTGTTTCAAAAAAAAAAAAAAAGTAAACAAATTAATTTATTGAAAAAATATTGAAGAAATAACGGCAATATATTGAAAAGATGAATGGGTTGAAAAAAGGCGTGGCATTCGAATTAAAAAAAGCCTTTATTAAATGGTGTAAAAATTAAGAACTTCTGTTCAAACTGAAAATTAAATATTGAGAAAATAATTTAAAGTGATTGCATAATTTCTGAATGTCTAAATTTCAAAGCGAAACTGTTATACTGACCGTTTGCTGGTGTTTTTTTGTTTTTGCTGCTGCTGCTGCTGTTGTTGTTGTTGTTGTTGTTGTTTCGCAATTCATTATAGTATACACACTTGAATACAGATTTTCTTATTTCAAAATATTTTCAAATACTGTGTGTGTGTGTGCATGGACAGACAAGCATTTAATTTAAATTAAAATTAAAAATCACAAAAAAAAAAAAAAATTAAATAAGAAAAAAAAAGGAAAGAAAATATTGCGACTGCCAGCAGAATGAAAAAGCATTTCAGTGAAAAAATTTGATAAACCGCAACCACTATTTCATGCAGCCAAAAAGGATTTTGAATACAATCAGCAAGAAATTTGGAAATCAAATCAACACTAAGAAACAAATTAAATTATGAAAAAGAAAATTTTAAAACTAATTTTTATTAAAATAATTATTAACCAATAATTTAAATTTTTTTTATTTGTAAAAAGTTCTCAAAACGATTAAGAAATTCAAAATATTTTAAATATGAAATTGAAAATTTTTTCAACTTCTTTTTGTAAAAGAAAGTTTCTTTTCAAATACACTTCATATTTAGAAGTCCGTATGGTTGGAACTCAAATTGTTCGGAACGGGTGGAAATCGCAAAGTGATGTAGAGCTCTAGAAGTTTAATTATTTGAAAAATTTGCATTATTTATTTTTTGCTTCTTACACTTTTAAAAATAATTAAAATTTAATTATTTTCAATAATTCGATGACCGTCATAGTTTTTCTATAAAAAAATATTTATAATTATTTTCTATGTAGAAAAGATTATTTTTATTAAATAACTTTCTTTTTCAAAATTGTCTTAAAAGCCTTTTAAAAAAAAAATTTCTATCTCAAGGTTCTGACTGAATAAAGTCTCTTATTTCTAAACAATCTAAAATTAAAATTGAAATTCGTAAAAAGATGGCGCAGATTTTACTATTTTTTTTATCACTATATTTTTTGCAAAATAAAATTATTTTTAGACTCTGAAAAGCATGAAATTATTGAGAGAGGAAAAAATATATAGAGTTGCCGAAAGCAAAGTAATAAGAGAAACTATGGAAAGTTATGATTTGCAACAAGATCTAGATTCCATTGCAGGATAAAAATAAAAATAAAAATAAAAATTGCAGGTAGCTCTAATTGGAGTCAGTCGGCTACTTGTTGGAGTTTTTCATTATTCTGTGTGAAATACTTGCTAATATATGAAAATGAAAATGGAAATGAAAATTTCCCTAATTTCCAATACACCCACACAGTGTTAATAATGTGTATATTCATTTTATTTCAGAAAATATTTCAGATGTGATACGATATTTTATACCCACGCAATTAAAACATTCCATTTGGCTTGTAAGGCAGCCATGCAAACAAGCACATTCGTAGGTGTGAATCGTACACATCTGTTATTTGGACATGCGCAATGAGCACTTGTAAACTCTGCTCTGTATCCCTCTCCCACTCACTCCTGCAGTGATTGATCAACCTTATACGGTGAAATTTTATTTAAAATTTGAAAAGTGTGCAACAAATTTGTGAAAATTATTTTGAAAAAATTCAAAATGTTTTTTGGAACATTGCGATGCTTGTCTTTGATACGATTTCCATTAAAGATTTTGTTACTTGGACCGGCCGCTACACAAAAGGCAGCGTGTAAGCAGGCACAAGTGTAATGTATCTGTGCACACTGTTTACATTTACTTCTGGCCAGAAAATAAAGTTCGCCTATGCAAAACGAACGAACTACGTACGTATATGTGTTTCGTTAGCTCGTATATGGGTTGGTACGGTTATCTGTACACGTATGCATATATGTATGTATGTGTGTATGCCTATTAGGTCATTACTAAATTTTTGGCATCGGGCGTTATTCAATGTTACGTTATTTGCGAAAACGTTATTCCGGCTAACGCAGTTCCCCATTTCAAAGTCATTTCAATAATTAAGGCCAGTTCTTGTCCGTGTGTGAGCTTTCATTTCGATTAAGCTCTCTGCGTAGCTCATTTATCTGATTGGCTCATTGCATGTGCTCACCTCAAATTATATAGTTGTTGTTTAGCTTAATTGATATTGATCATGATTTATAATTCTCATTTCAGAGACTTTAAAAACACAAATCAAACATGGCTGATGATGAGGTGAGGTAAGTATCGCTAATCCCATTCTCAATGGCCAAACTAGATAAGAAATGCATTTATTACCATTTCAGTTAAATCGTTTTATGTAAACAGTGTTTGTTGTCCGACGACAAGGAAATATTGTGAAGGTAAATATCAAATAAAAAATAGAATGTTTTCTCAAATAATGCTACATTACAAAAGAAAAAAATTCTAAGGCTGATTATGTTTCCTTTCTCTTCCCAGACTGCTTCTTTTGGCCAAAATGCTTTTTGCTTACAACTGAAACTATTTAAAATGCATGAGCTTTAAAGCTTAAAATCAAAAGTTTAACAAAAGTCTGCAAAATCTATAAATCTATTTAAACATAATGCAATATTCATATATATGTATATTTATATATATTAAATAAAAATTTTTATAATTCTTTTTGATTTTTAGAAAAAGGCAGCGGCCCCAGCACCAGCACCAGCACCAGCACCGGCACCAGCACCGGCACCAGCTCCGGCAGCCGCAGCAGCACCGGCAGCTGCAGCGCCAGCGGCTAATGGTAAAGCTCCAGCTGCAGCGCCAGCGGCTAATGGTAAAGCTCCAGCTGCAGCGCCAGCAGCTAATGGTAAAGCTCCAGCCGCACCGGCCGCCGGTGCTAAGCCTGCCAAAGTCTTAACACCAGCTGAAGAGGTACAGCAGATTAATTGATAGTGTTTTCCTGACCCTGCAACTTGTGACTGTGCCTGTGTCTCAGCCTGTGTCTGTGTCTGTGTCTGTGTCTGTCTACTTTTTTCGTCACAATGTATCCTTGTGTTTAGACTGCCTGTAGCCCAGCATAGCAAAACAAAAATAATTTTTAAAAAAATTTTATTTCCCTACAAAGGCAAAGAAGGCTAAACAAGCCGAAATTGAGCGCAAACGTGCTGAAGTACGCAAGCGTATGGAAGAAGCCTCCAAGGCTAAGAAAGCCAAGAAGGGTTTCATGACCCCAGAAAGAAAGAAGAAGCTCAGGCTGTTGCTCCGCAAGAAAGCTGCTGAAGAATTAAAGAAAGAACAAGAACGTAAAGCCGCTGAACGTAGACGTATCATTGAAGAACGTTGTGGTAGCCCCAGAAATCTTAGTGATGCCAGCGAAGGTACGTTTACTCAGATCCATTTCTTATTGTTTTATTCATTATTATTCTTATTCTCCACCACAAACATTTATAAAAAGCTATCATTTCAAACTTACAACACCCCATTTACATTATCCACACTATTTTATAAATATATTTAAGAAAACAGAAAATATCTGTTTTCCTTTTGCAACTGCACCCCTTCAATCTAAAATATAATATGGGATTTAATAAAAATTTATTTTAATCTTTATGCTCATTACACTCAAAAAAAAAACATAATTTTTCCCCGTCTTGATAATTTATCACAGAACAACTTAAAAGCATTATTAAGCAACACTACGACAGAATTTGCAAATTGGAGGATCAAAAGTACGATTTTGAATACGTTGTTAAGCGCAAGGATGTTGAGGTACACATACTCTTTCAATCAACGCCACACTTAACAAAACAAAAACAACAAAAGCAACAATTGTTCCTATTTTGTTTCTATTACAAAACTACTCTCTCGCTCTCTTTCTCTTTTTTTACAACTTCTCTTTCAACAAGAATTTGCACTCACATTTTTACACTAAAACACAATTTTCCTCAAATAAAAACTAAATTTAAGTTATTTTGGTTCGAACTTATCAACAATTACATCAGCGAAATATCGCAAACGAATGCGGGAAGAAGAGAAAAAATACTATACGCAATTGCTTACATTCAAACCGTTCAGTTCAGTTCGGTTCAGTTCAGTATCGTTAAAATATCGCTTATCACAATCTAATTAATTTATTCGTTAATAAAAATGTTTGGAATTTGCAATTTTCACGAGCGTTTAAAAATATAATATTTGGTAAAGCTAATTAGCTATCGTGTAAAAAATCTGTTTAAAAATTCAAATATATTTTTTTTTGCTTATTTAACAACATAAAAACATTACAATCCAGTAACAGTCAGCTGTTTTCTGTTTACACCTTCAAAGCAACACAATAACTTTTTCGATGACAATTTAACATCCCATTCACAGCTGTTTCGCATACTTTGCAAACTGAATAACTATTTATAATTTATAAAAATTTGCAAATTTCAAATTTTATTAAATTTCTTTTAAAAACAAACAGTGAAGTAGAGGAATAAATAACATTTTTTTTTAAAGAATTTAATGGTGATTCCTTTTAAGATTAAAAGCCGTTTCTTAGTGAAAATTTAAATTGTAAATTTGAAAGAAAATTCCCTAAAAAGAATTAAAGAAAAACATGGCATACAAAATTTACTTCAAGATGCATCAAACATAAACTCTATATTCTCTTTGAAACAAATTCGTAAGTACGGAACGCTTTTTGGAATGCATCTAAAACTTACATTTTATACAACAATTTCACAAAATGTTTGAAACAAACGGTTCTAACTACTTCCACACTGACTGGGAAAGCTGATATTTATTGGAATTCAAAATCAAAACTTGACTTTAAATAAATAGAAAGGAAAGGCTTGAAAACTTACAAAATTCAAAACATTATAATGTCTTTCCTTTCGTTTGATGCTGACATCAAACTCCTCAGTAGACACTCAAACCGTTTTGACGGCCTTTCTTTGTAGGTTGTGCTGATATTGTCACAAAGCAATTGAGAATTTTAAATTCGAATCACAGCAAGAATTGAAAAACTTTTTCAAATCTACAAAACAAACAAATGAAAAATAATAATAATAATAATTATAATAATAATACAGTCGAACACCGCAATAACGCATTCAGTGTGGCCTGACATATAGTTCGTTATAGACGTAGTAGAAAAATTTGTCAAAAAATGACAACAGAGGATAAGGTTGATTTTGGAATTTTATAAAGTTCACCGATTTGTTGTTTACTTTTGTTTCCTTTCTCAACTTTATTGTTTATTTGCATTCTTGTTGCAACCGATATGGAATTTCTTTTATTTTATATATATTTTTATATATTTTTGTCTTTCATAGAACTTTAAAGCAATCAGCTGTTTGGGTTGTTTGTTTGAATAGTCTTAAACAGCTGTGAAGTGATGTTGCGTATAAGTGTTGCCTTGTGGCGTTTTGTTTTAAGCAAGATTTTTCTTAGTTCGTTATAAACGTTGTAATGTCTTTACCAATTCATTGAGTGGCTCACAAAAACTAGTTCTCTATAAGAAGAAGTTGGTTATAACCATTTCGCTATAAACAGAGTGATTTGTATGGAAAAAAGGTACAAAAATGTTGGTGCCGCAGAAAACAGTTCGCTATCTGCATAGTTCGTTATAATCGTGTTCGTTATAAATTTAGTGATTTGTATGAAAAGTAGGTACAAAAATGTTGCTACCGGAGAAAACTGTTCGCTATTCTCATAGTTCGTTATAACCGGTGTTCGTTATAAATTTAGTGATTAGTATGAAAAATAGGTACAAAAATGTTGGTGCCGCAGAAAACAGTTCGCTATCTGCATAGTTCGTTATAATCGTGTTCGTTAAAAATTTAGTGATTTGTATGAAAAGTAGGTACAAAAATGTTGCTACCGGAGAAAACAGTTCGCTATTCTCATAGTTCGTTATAACCGGTGTTCGTTATAAGTTTAGTGATTAGTATGAAAAGTAGGTACAAAAATGTTTGGGGCCGGTGAAAACAGTTCGCTATTCTCATAGTTCGTTATAACCGGGGTTCGTTATAAATTTAGTGATTTGTATGAAAAATAGGTACAAAAATGTTGCTACCGGAGAAAACAGTTCGCTATTCGCATAGTTCGTTATAACCGTGTTCGTTATAAATTTAGTGATTTGTATGAAAAATAGGCAGCACAATGTTGCAACCGGAGAAAACAGTTGGCTATCCGCATAGTTCGCTATAACCGGTGTTCGTTATAAACGTGTTCGCCTGTACATATGGTATATAGTATATTCATAGAGAACAAAAATTAAGGGCTGATGGCACTGATCTTTTTTGTTCGCACAGTTCATTATAACCGGTGATATAAATATTTTTAAAAGTTTTAAAACATGCAACCGTTTTTAAAAAAAAAACATAAACGAGTATATAAAAAATTTTCAAACAGACGATATTGAAAAATGAATATGAATATAATAAAATAGCAAAATTAAATGGCAATAATTTTACATGAATTCTTTCCAGAGAATTTCTTAATTATTTAATTATTAAAGAGAAAATTTATTTGAATTAGTTTCTCCAATAGAATTTTGTTTTCTCTTCTTCTTGTTTGTTAAAGCGAGTAGAATTACGCAACTCTAAACTTGTTTTCAACTCTAACGCTTGAAAATAACGTTGTTTCTTTGTAAGGGGGCGCACATGTTTTCTTTCTTACGACTTTAAACTTTTAAGCTAATTTAATTTACTTGCCAACACACACACACACACACATACAGCTTATAAAATAATCACGGTTATATAAAAGTTGAAGGAAATAAATGATATAAAACAAATGAAAGCAATTTAAAACATATTCAAACTATCACAAACATATTCACAAGTACATACATACATATAAAGAAATAACTCGTTGTTTAATGTTTTGCTATTTAACGATCTGGAAAGAGTTTTCAGTGTAGAGGAAACTCTTTACGCACAATTGGCTTTATTGACCATGTTGTCTGTATTTAGATGGTTTGCGTCAAATTTGTAAGACTTATTACAATAAAATACTGACATTGGAAGATCAAAAATATGATGTTGAATATCAGGTTGCCCGCAAGGATATGGAGGCAAGCATTTTTGATAATCCTTGTTTTCTTCTTTTTCTTTTTTTTTTTTTGTTAATAAATAAAAATTCGTTTAAGTGTAGATTTTTAACGAAGACTGCTTCTCATTTTATTTGTTTTTTGAAGAAACGCTTCTCAAGCGCCTTCCGTTTTTGTAAATGTAGTAATTTAATCATGTGTAGAGATTGTATATTATTATATTTTTGTAATTATTTATTTGCTGTCCAAGCAGACCTTTTAAATCGCTAAACATTTTTTTCTTTAAGCGATTCCTTTTTTGATTTTTTTATATAAACCCTTAAAGAATTTGTTTGAATATATTTTGCTTCCTACTTTCTTTCTTTTATTATTGGAAAGAAAAACAGAAAAACGAAAAAAAACTTTTTTAAATAATGTAGTTGTAATTTTCCGAACTCCTGAAAAGGGGATTTTAAAGTTGATTTCCTTTAATTTAAATTTATCGTAGAGCTTTCAAAGCACTTATTTACTTCCTACTTTGACTTTTATTAAAATCTAACAAATTTTCTTTTATTGCTTTCTGTTTTCTTTTTGTAGAAACTTTTTTTTATTCTAACTTTTTGCTTTTTGCAATTTGCCTTTTAAGCTCTAAGTGTAAAAGCTTAAATTAATTTTTGACAAGCTTTAACTAAACTGCTTTTGTTTTTTGGCAAAAAAAAAAAAAAAAAATAAAATAAAAATTAAAAGAAATTATGAAAAAAATATTTTTTTTTTCAAAATACACATTTTAAGGATTAATTAATTACTTTTACTTGAAATTATTACAATCCAGTCAGCCTTAAAGTATGCTTTAATTATTATGATATTTGAAAATGAATAGAGATGACGGAAATTTTGTATGTTTATTTGTAAATATTTATTTTATAAAAATATACTTTAATTTTTTGAACAGGAGAAATCTTCAGTGTGCTTTACCAACTCTTTCGAAAATTCAAAGCTTTCAAAGCTTTTTTTTTCAAGCAACCATTTTGATTATAGTATAGCGTGTAAGCATCATATCATTTGTGTCATGAGTAATTTCTCACAGATTACATTTACAAAAGAAAAACAAAGCCAGTGAAAAGTAACATTATATAATTTTCTCTACTTTTTATGAAATGAGTTCATGCCATGTATGAATTTATGTCATTATGTATTTAAAAGCCCACCATCAAGCGACTAATAGAAAACAGATTTCGTAATACAGTTTACCACTTGCAAACTTAAGAATAATCGCCAATATTCGCCCATCATACTCGATACTTTGAGAATTTTTTTTTTGTTCTATTAAAAGAGAGCTAAAATGCTGGCCGGCAATCATAGTTAAGGCTTCAAGGCCAGTATTTTTACGAGGATACTCTACTGCCAGCAAAAGAAATTCGATTCCTTAGGCGTATGAATAATGCACAGCCTACTAAACCGGAGGTTACGGGTTCAATTCCTGCCTAAACCCTGCGTGTTTATTTTCCCACGGTCAAAATGAAAGCTTTGCGGGTTAAATTAGTTTAAAAAAATTTTAGTGATTTTTAATGTTAACGATTTTTCTACGTTTTAGAACACTGCCAAACAGGAGAATTTGAAATAAAGTTTAGAGCTTTTAAAGTTCCCATTAAGCGTACTTGTTGTTAATGGAAATTTGTCAATCGAAAATATTCTTTCTACAGCAAATATTGTTTTTAAGCTCCTAAGCTCAATTACTCCCTGTTTACGATTTTATAAAATGGAGTAGAAATTAATTTATTATTTCCTTATTTAAGTCTCAGCAATTCAGCATAAACACATCACATACAGACACTTGAACATTTCAATTAATTTAAGAGCCGTTACATTTTAGGAAAAGCTCGCATCTTCCAATGCAGCCGCCACCCAATATTATTTATTTACTTAGAGTTCACACATTAAATCACACCCTTTATTATTATATAAAAAAAAAAAAAAAAAAACTAAAAAAAATCACAACATATTTTACAAAAGTATTGTATAATAAAATTTAATAATTAAATGAAATGCAGCCGAACTACAAACTTTATGCAAAGAATATTGGCAACGTCTTTTCAATTTGGAGGGCGATAAATTTGATTTAGAGCATATCCAAAAATGTAAACAATGCGAGGTAAATGCTAAAAGCCATGCTTGAAAACACAATAATAATAATAATTATAATAATAATTATAATAATAATAATAATAATAATAATAATAATAAATGATTATCCCTTAAATTATTTATTATTTTCTTTTTTGGCATTTGATATATAAAAGAAAGAATATTTTATGTGTTGTTTTCTATCTATTTTATTTAATTTAATTCTTTTTATAATCCCGTAAATACTGCTTAAATATATATATATATAATATTACATATATATATATATATATATATATAAGTAAAAAACAGTAAACCACAAATGCCCGAGACATTAGCTTGAAAAAGGATATTAATTTGAAGCGAGAAAAAAAAAGCTTTTTTTTGTAATGACTTGTAACCGAATAATTGCAACAGTTTGCATTTGAAATGTTTAAAAATGTGATTAAGAAACTGCGAATTGTTCATTGTTCCCCTTAAAGATCGATTTACACTAGAACCACATAACATCAGTTTACCAATTTATCAATATATCATTACTTTTCTACTACACCTCTTGCAGCTGAAACACAATTTTGCAGAGCTTTTGAAAACTTTTAATCGAAACTTTTGAAAATTGATTTACAGGTGAATTACAAGAAATCTGTGAAGAATATCATGAACGTATATATTATTGTGAAAGTTCCAAATTCGATTTGGAATACGATGTCAGAAAAAAAGATTGGGAGGTACTGCCACAATGACAATAATTACGAGTAAAGTGATCTCAATAAGTTTCTGTTCAATGTCTAACATTTCTAGAGTTTTGCCTGAAGGGCGAGAATTCATTTTGTTTTATGTCGTCTCAGATGCGAGTATTTGCATTTACTTGTCCCCTTCTCTTACCAACTCATGCCCTTCGCTACACACTTCAACACATACAAAAAAAAAAAAAAAAAATTAAAAAAAAAACAATTTGTTTGTATTTGTTTTAATTCGTTACACTGTGTTGCCAACTATACCAAATGTGTCCAATGTTTCAGCTCAATTACAAAAGATTTGCCAAGAGTACTACGACCGTATGTATCTCTGCGAAGGCCAGAAATGGGATCTTGAATATGAAGTCAGGAAAAAAGACTGGGAGGTATAAACACAACTTGTTGCAACTTAATAGCATACAATTTTCATTGTTGTAAAATTGTTATTTTTCTTCTGTTTCTCTTTTTTTTGGGAAATTATTGCTACTTTCCATTTAGAATTGCTTTTCATTTTCTTCCTTTTTTCTACAGGAAGAAAAGAAATTAAACCATATTCAATATGGGAAAAATTTAATTTAAAACAAAAAAACAAAAAAACAAAAAAACAATGTTTTCTATTTGTTTTGATTTTTGATAATTTTTACCCACAAGCACAGACACACACACACCCAAACCCACACCCACACACACCCCTCCGCATATCTCTCTCAGAAATTAGAGTTACACGCATCGACACTTACGCTTACCAATTGATTGTCCACCAATTCCCTTTCCATACATTGTGCCCTGTACTGTACCGAATTCCCTTAAGGGGAAATTTTAGGGGAAATTCGTATTGCTTGAATGCCACGTTTCCTGAAAATACCCAAAAGCAATAGTCATTGCTTACATGAACAAAGTTCATATGAGAAATGTCTACACTTTCTATAAAGTTAAACATGAACAGAACTTTTCCGCTCAAAGGGATGGAACGTCAAGATGGATAGCTTCCAGTTCTCAGCATCTTAATATCATAAATATTTAAATATGATATACATTTTTTCACGCAAGAATTCAAAGTGCAGCGATGTGCCCACTGACTTCATGGCTGGGAATCAGTATTTAATAAAAATATATTTTCTTTTCTCTGCTTTCAATGACATACTCGTTCAAGTGAGTTCAAAGTCACTGAGAATTAAACCAAAGACATTGGATTCGATCATAGCCATCAGCAGATTGTAGCGATTGCATCTTAATCCAACATCAATAAAACGATTAATCGCGTACATACTTCGGCTATGTAAATAATAAAAAATCAATTTATAGAATATTAATAACGAAAATGTGTGCAGGAAATTATTATTTGCCCTTTTTAGTATACGATTAATCGAATAATTGTTAATGGCTTTTACTTAAGCATTAAATAATCTTTTAATAACATTAGAGTTAATCGAATTTTTGTTAGCTGATTAATCACTTCAACATTAAAAATATAAATAATTGAAATATTAATAACAAATTATTTATTTATATATCGAATAACAATTATTTACCTTTTACTAACTGATGAATAGAATACTTAACAATATAAAAATGATTTTGAATTTTCGTAAAGATAAATCAGGACAATAGGGAAATAAAAGGATTAATTTGGGAACCAAGTTCGTTGCACATACTATCTATATACTTTTCGATTAATTATTATTCGATTGGTATGAATTAATTACTTTTCCATTAACCATTCAAATGTTGATGAGATTAACTGTTTGGCCAATATTCGATTAATCTATTAACTATTTTTTTGGATTAAAGGCTTTAATTATTATTCAACTGTTCTTCGATTAATCAATCGCTACTATGAGGAACTAAGGTTTTTGCACATACATAATATCTATGTGTGTAGGAAGCAAAGTTTTTCCACATAATGCATAAGTACTTTTCGATTAATTATTATTCGATTAGTAGTTATGGAAACATTTATTTTTATTAAGTATATGAATTAATGACTACCAATAATCATACAAATGTTGAGAAGATTAATTGTTTAGCCAAAATTCGATTAATCTATTAACTTTTTTTTCATATTTTGTATAAGTACTTTTCGATTAATTATTATTCGATTAGTAGTTATAGAAATGTTTATTTTCATTAACCATATGAATTAATGACTAGCAATAATCATACAAATGTTGATAAGATTAACTGTTTAGCCAATATTCGATTAATCTATTAACTATTTTTTTGGATTAAAGGCTTTAATTATTATTCAACTGTTCTTCGATTAATCAACCGCTACTATGAGGAACTAAGGTTTTTGCACATACATAATATCTATGTGTGTAGGAAGCAAAGTTTTTCCACATAATGTATAAGTACTTTTCGATGTTGATGGGATTATTTATCGATTAATCTATTAACTATTTTTTTCAATTTATATTCAATTGTTCTTCGATTAATCGACCACTACTATGAGGAAGCAAGGTTTTTCCACGTATTGTCTAAGTATTTTTCGATTAATTATTATTCGATTAGTAGTTATAGAAATATTTATTTTTAATCAGTGTATGAATTAGTGACTTTTCCATTAACTATTCTAATGTTGATGGGATTATTTATCGATTAATCTATTAATTATTTTTTTCAATTTTTATTCAATTGTTCTTCGATTAATCGACCGCTACAAACTATTGCATTCATATGCACTTGAGCAAATTTCCCTAAACCTGTGACAGAACCCCAGTCCAAATTTCCTCACGTCGTTTTCCTCAAAAACCAAAACACACTCTCTCTCTCCCACGCACACACACACACACACTCAAATGATTTTTTGTGTAAGTTTAAGCGCAATTTTTGTTATTTTTTTTTTAGTATTTGTTTAGACGTTGTAATGATGTGATGACATTTTTTTCTTTTCCGATAAATAATGTTTTGTGTTTTTATTTGTTAAAACTATGGCTTAACAACATACATATTTCAAGAAACAGATTTTTATTACAAAAAAAAAATATCATTTTCATAATGCCAAAAATATATATATATATATATAGAAAAAAAAAATTCTTAAACACCGTAAAATGCCAAGCACACTAAAAATTTAAAAAAAAAAGCTTAAATCTTTAGTTTTATCAAAATTTTTTCTTACCCGCCAGCCACCAAATAAACCACCAGAAAATCTTTTTGCCATTTTGTTTTAAATGAAATCCACCATATTTTTTTTTATTTATTTTTTTTTTTTGCACAAACAGAAATATAATTACAATAATTAAAAAAAAAAAAAATAATATCAATTTATTTAAAATAACTTTTTTCATTTAGAACATGCATACATAGAATAATTTAAAATTAGAAAAATAAAAATAAATCATTTAGTTGTTAATATTGTGGCATAACAAGTTATTATTTTTAAAGCAGCAAAAAAAAAAAAAAAGGTTAAAGAGCAGCAGCAGTATGGCACTTTTTGTAAAAAGAGAATTAGTTTTTAGAAAAGAGAATTAATCTGAGGAAAAGAGTAGAACATAAACTCAATTTAAAATCTATGTGTGAAGAAAAATGTATTTTGTTTGTGCGTTAATCCTTGTAAAGACAGATCTCAGATCCAGCAGTTCAATATAATTAAAAGCAAAAGTAATAAATTTAGTTTTGCAATGAAAAGCTCCTAAGAAATCCTTTGAAATAATATAATATCCTTAATTCTAATTTTTTGCCTCTCGCTATCTTTCTCTGTCTCTCTCTTTCTCTCTATACATCTATCTTTGTCTCTTGCTGTACAAAAATTTTTTATTAATATTTTGTTTTTTTTTTTTTTGTTTTTTATTCTAACACAAATAAATAAAAACACAAATCATTATTAAAATGTTTTACATCATCATTAGCAGTAAATAGATTTTGTTTATTTAATTAATTTATAACTTTTTTTTTTTTTTTTGCCTGGGAAGAAAGAATTGAGTTTATAAATACACATTTGTGAAATTAGTTTTGTATGTGCCATACTGTGTGCAGTACCTCGTTTAGTAGTTTTAACATAATTTTTTCCAGCAAGTCTTTGTTTTTTTTTATGTTTCACCTCTTTATAGTGAAATTGTGTTCATGTTTTCACGTAGTACTCGTATCACAGTTCAAAGTATTTTCACCACCACAATTAAATATAAAAAAATATATATATACATATATATATATGTATATATATACATATATACAGGGTGAGGTGAAAAAACTGCAACAAAGTAAAACGCCATAATTTTTTCATTTTTTTTTAAATTTTATCGAATGAAAGCAAAAAATGTCGGAAATAGCATCAAATTTCAGAATAAGTTTAGATTTGTTCGATTTGGTCACCTTTGGCACGAACTATGACCTTCAAACGGCCAATGAAACCGTCACACGCTGCCCGAATGTTGCTCTGCGGTGTTTTGGCCCATTCCCGGCGAAGCGCTTGCTTGAGGTGATCGACACTTTGGTATTTTTAAGCGCCAGCCTTGCTTTCCAAAATATGTACTCCAGACACAATAGTCCAACGGATTGGTATCCGGAGATTTTGGTGGCCATTGTGCGCTGGAAATGAAGCGAGGAACCTTGTTTTGTAACCATTCTTGGGTGGCGCGTGCTGAGTGCGATGGTGCTGAGTCGTGTTGCAATGTTCATATGTGGAGGGCTTCAATACGTCCTCCAGAATATTTTCGTGATAATATTGGGCATTTATTCTGATGCCACGGTCGTTTAATACGAGCGGAGAGCGACCATCGGCTGTTATGGCGGCCCACACCATCACCATGGCTGGCGCTTGAGTTCTGGTGGCCAACCGAAGGTGCACATTTTCAGCTGACCTCTTTGGCAAGTAAACACGATCATTTTGTTTGTTTACAAATTGCTGGACAACGAATGTTTTCTCATCGGAGATAACCAAATTCGGCAGTTCGCCACTTGAGGCCAAGCGAAGCAAGCCTTTGGCTCTTTTGAGTCTATTTTCTTTCTGTTGCGGTGTAAGTTCTTGCACCTTTTTGGAATTTCAATGGCTTTACCCCGAGCTCATTTTTCAATATTTGCCGAATGGAATATTGCGATATGTTCAGCTCACGAGCCATTTTGCGGCCACTGCGACGAGGATTTCATTCAAGTCGCTTTTTTACTTTTCGAACCATTTCTGCTGATGTTGCTGTTTTCTTCCGTCCACTTCCTTGACGTCGGGCTACGCTACCAGTATCACGGTAACGAGAGATGGTACGAGACCATAAAGATTTATTCCCATTTAAATGCTGGAGTGCTCTAACGATAGCCACTTGTGGTTTTCCAGCCGAATATAAAGAAATCACACTATCACGCTTGAATTCCATCACGAATAACTTTTTTTGTGGAAAATTCTCAACAAAATGCTTTTTTACGCTTGTAAACAATATAATGAGCTGTCACTGGAATAATTTTCACAGCTGTCGTACGAGTGGTTTAGAAATGACAGCAGTCTGAAGTTGGTTGCAGTTTTTTTATCTCCCCCTGTATATACATATATAAATATATAAACCATTAAAATGTTATGCTGTTCTAAGTAAAAAAAAAACAATAAAACCCATTTCATCAACCAAAGAAAATATTAAAGAATTTATAATAAAACTTAAAAATAAAGACAGCAAAGGAAACTTCATGCGAAGAGATATTACATGGAGAAAAGTGTGAACTAAAATTCGAACAAAGTTTTCGCAAAAGATTAGAAATTTAAAGTAAAATTAAATAAAAATAATTTCTAGAAAACCAAAACTTGTTGGTACTTAAAGGATTAAACTCTAATTATTAAAAACGCTTTTTTAGCGAAAAAAAAATCGAGTATTTAAACAAATTCAAACTGGCTTGTTAGTAAAACGAGTACAGAACTTTTTTTTTTGCCTCAATCAATTAAAATCGCTTTTTGGAATGACCTTTTCAAAGTATTGGAACCCAAAAAAAAAATAAATAAAATAAATTTGGATGAAATCTATTGATTACATCGTTTAATTGTTTAACGATGAAAAGTCTCGTTTGAGAGCGCTTGTTTAAAAAAAATATTTACTCTTTGTAGAAAAGCTTTTAACAAAACATTAGAGCCAAAGCGTCGTAAGTGGCTTTAGGTAAAAACAATTGGATCTAACATTAGCTTAGCTTAGCTATACAGCACATTTAACTCTTTCCGTACCGATAGCGTGCAAGCTTACATACAACTTTTTAAATATTTTCTATAAATTATAAATTTACAAAAAGTCACTTCTGTCTGTTTGGCACTAAGGGGATAAATATAGTAAAATAAAAAATTTAATAACGATATATATCCAATATAAAAAATATTACGTAGTGTAGTGCAGCTGCGTGGGATTGCATTAACACTAATAACAGTCGTTATTAGACGACTTGGAAAATCGTTTAATAAATTTAAATAAAAATTGTCAATATGAGGCATTCCATTGAAAAGTGGCAACAAAACATTTTAGGCATGTCCATAAAAAAGTCATATAGTCTGTTTCTTTTGTAAGATTCCTAAAAAAAAAAAAAAATTCTAATTTTATATTTTAATAAAAAGAAGATTTTTTTAGGGGAATGTCTATATATACGTATCTTATATTTTAAATCTATTGGGATTCTTAGAAACCATAGAAAATATTTTTACAATTTAAAGTAATACTTTGCAATGCAAAAGTATTTAATATCTGGCTCAACAGTTAAGCTTAGTGTGGAACCACCCATATATAAATAACTTTAATTTATACACATTTTTTAAATTGTTCTTGAAAATTGCCATTTTTATTAGACAGTGTTTTTATTTAAAATATATATATATTCGAGGAGCAAATATTGTGATTATTAAATTGATTCTTTTGCTAATGGCTGCCATAATTCATTTCTCGATTTTCACTTGCCTAAGAATTTGACTCGAAATAATATAAATTTTTTTTTTAGTATTATTCTACAAATGCAATACACAGAATTATTATACTATATATTTATCTAAGTTAAAAGTTCTGCCAAAGTCTTCTTTCAAACTTTCTATATAAAATCTTTATTTTTAAGTTTTATTATAAAATATATATATATAATCCAAATATCGTTTTGTTTTATTATGAGTTCTGTTTTTCTCTATAAAAAAAAGCTCTAAATCACTCTGCGTTTTACTTAACAGCCACCACAAAATCTTTAAAGCTTTTAAGCCAGCTCACACTATCTATATTTTATCTCTCTGTCTCTCTCTCTCTATCTCTATCTATCTTTATCTCTATCTTTCTATTTCTCTTTTTGTGTCTATTTTAACTAATTAAATTAAACTTTCTTTCCCTAGATCTGTGTCTTATATTGTACATAAAAATGTTTTAATATTTATAAGTTTGCTAAACTTATTAAAGCATGTTTAGACTGTGTAAGGCTGCATGTGAATAGAAAAAGCTTTAAATTTATGACTTCAGACAAAAGCATATTTAATGTTTCAGCAGCTTCAATTTTAATTGCTTTATCTAAATAAAAAATAATTTATTTATATCCTTCAATGTTTCTGTTAAAAAGCTCAAGTTCAAAAATTAAAAAATTTTAAATTAGTTAAAGTTTTACAAAATTTTTAAATAAGAAATTTTTTATAAATTTTATGATTATTTTAAATAACTCACAGCCCGCTTCTATAGATTCACACAAATAGAGAGCGTTCAGCTCTGTGAAAAATTTGTTGCTTGTCTTCTCTTATCCTTTAGAATGCAAAATTTTACAATAGTTTTTTAATAAATTTAACTGCTTTTAAGAATTTTATTATGAAATTTAATTTGCAATACAAGTTGCTATTTCCATTACACCAGATATAGTCACTATCTTTAGTTGAACTTGAGCCATTTTTGACAGTTCAAACATATTAGAAAATATTGTTGTATGAAAATTTTAAATTATATATATTTGATTCCCACATTAATGGATAATTTTTCCCCCTATTTCCCTATTTCCTAATTTTCAACAGATTAACGATCTCAATGCCCAAGTTAACGATCTTCGTGGCAAGTTGTAAGTATTCTTATTATTATTATATTATATTATATTTCTGATTAATTATATATTTATTTTGTAATTTTTATAACATTTAAGCGTTAAACCTGCTTTGAAGAAGGTTTCCAAATACGAAAATAAATTTGCCAAGCTGCAAAAGAAGGCTGCCGAATTTAACTTCCGTAATCAACTCAAAGTTGTTAAGAAGAAGGAGTTCACATTGGAAGAAGAAGAGAAGGAGGTAAGTGGACGAGAACAAATTAAGCGAAAACGAAAACGAAAATGAAAAATAAAACTAAATTAACTTAAGTGAAAGCTAAGAGCCTGTTTAAAAGCTTTGGAAAAGAAAAAATTTTCCATTTATTAATTTTTTTAAAAAAATAGAGACAATTTTTTCAGCGGAAAAATTTTTTCATAACTTGGCAGTCCGCCAACAAAAAGACGACTGAATTTGAAAGCTTAAACTGTTACTAACACTAATTAAAAATATCGAATTCTTGCTAATTAAACAAGCTCTTACAGTTTTCACCAAAAAAAAAAAAAAAAACTACAAACTTAAAACACACTAAATCTTACAATTCACTCGAATGTATTCACACAATTTTTCACCTTCTCTTTCAAGTTCTTAATTACAAAATTCAATTTCTATTAATTACAAAAATATTTTTAGAATTTTTTTAATTTTCTTTCGAAAAGAAATTGAGAGAACATGACTGAGTCTGCAATAGAGAATTATTTAACGAAAGACTTAAGCTACGAACGCGTATAGCGACCATGAAAACATTTCAAATGAAAGACTTAAGCAACGAACTTAACACTATTGAAATCGATAAACACGCTTGCAGGCGATTTTAAAGTCATACATTTTGTGTGGGGTGGAATAAATTTCGATAAATTCGAAAATAATTTTTTTTCCATGTTATACCACATGAAGATCATTTAAGGCCTACTTGAGCCAAACAATCGAATTTAAGTAATTTACTTACATCAAAATAATAAAACTAGAAAGTTTTAAGAATCGCCATAATTTCCTATAATAATTTAACTTCCTGCTAAATAAAAAAGTATTAAAATTTAATTCGCAATGTGAACTTGTGAAGCAGCCAGCTTAATATTAGTAATTATTAATGAGCTTGATATTAATAGGCGAACTTTTTTCAATTAAAAAATTATTTTGGAAGAAATATTAAAATAAATGTCTGAACAATCATATTTCAATTTGTGGCTCTTTTCGTATTCAAATCTGATATATATTTGCCGTCTTGTCTACAAAAGGATAACAAAGAAAAAAATTGTTGCTGTTAAAAATATTGGCAAAAGAGTAGGAGGTTAAACAATAAATATTGGCCAGAATTAATTAATAAAGCTACTCATTCCTAATAGCTTACTTGTCCCTATTACTCTTGGTATTGTATAAGTCTACAATTTTAACACTGAAGGTGTTGAAAACTTTTATTACAAACATAAACAAGCAGACATTCCAAAATACACAATATATTACACAAATAACTTATACTATCCCAACTTAAACAGAAAGCAACACAAATGCAATTATTTTACAAGACAAACATTATAACGATTTAACTATTCTATAATACTAATGCTTTTCTTCTTATTCCATATTACATCCATTTATAGAAAAAGATTAAAGATTCTATACTAAAATCGAAAAAGTGTAAGATATCTACATATGTGTAAAATAAATGTATAAATATGTATGTGTGCGTGTGTCCAAAAAAATTATTTTCAGTGCAAAGAAAATTTAATGGTTCATGTAAAATTTATTTAAAAAAAAAAAAAAAGCAAAAAAAAAAAAATACGCACAAAATTTGTCACTCCCCCCAAGTTTTTATGTTTACAGCACATGTTTAAAAAGGAAATGAAAGATTTTGAAGTTCATTGTAGATTTAGAAAATTAGAAAGGAAATCCTTCACTAAACCCACTTCCTTCTAGTCTAAATACCGTCAATATTTTATTTGTTCTGCTCTGTTATGTTGGTCGACAATAATATAGTCATAAAAAGTAGACTTTAAGAGCACAAAATATTGAATTTGATATCTTAAATTCTTTACTTTTATGTCTATGATTTGAGCCATCGTATGCTTGTTTACTTATTAATAATTCTCTTCCTCTCTCATTATTTCTCTTCTTCTTGCGTCTACTCTTGCAGAAAAAACCCGACTGGTCCAAGGGCAAAGCTGCCGAAAAGGTAAAAGAGGAAGCTGAAGTTGAAGCCTAAGTGTTCCGATTTATATATGTATATATATTTATATATATATATCTATATACGATCGTATCCCGCCCTATTTTTAAATAAATCATTTATTATTTATTAATTGTTTTCAAACAAACAACAACAAAAAAAACAACAAAAAAAATTAAATAATATGTACGACTAAATTATATAACAAGGAAAAGAAACAAAAAAAAAAAAAAAAAAATTATTTGAAAACATGTTTTATCCACTTTTCATTGGTATCACACAAAAAAATTATATACGCCGATCTGTTCCAATGTATATTTCTTACAAATTTTAAATTCTATAATTAATTTCTCTATAATTATTTGACATTTTTAAAAAAGAGTTTAGCGTAAGAAATGGCTGCAACAAACACTGCTTCTTAAGGACATCCTATTCCCTTGTAAATATGCACCGAAAAGTTGCATGTCTTCCACAGGCTTTTACATTTAAAGGACCAAAAATTGGCACTTTATATCTAATATCGTCTCTTTTATTTTCTCTTTTGTTTTGCCATATATTTTTATAGGAACATGCTCCCGAAACACCAGCCTAAACTGCTCTTATTTCTCTTTACTTTTAAAATTATTTTATTGCAATAAAAAAAAAAACAAAAACTCAAGTTGCATCTGGTGTAATTTTACAAAGAAAATCTCTTCTGTTTTTCTTTAGACTTTTCATTTTGTAAATTTTAATATTTATTTATGTACGTATAATAAAAAAAAATTTCCAAATAAATGTTGTAAACGACTATCATTTCAATCTGAAATATTATAGGGTCAAAGGTCAGGTGATATTAAATTAACTGAGTCAAATGCAATTTACTGATCGAAGCAAAGCCAATCGATTACCGGGGGGCTGAATTAGAATCATGGTTCCCAACAAAGGCGTATCTATATACGAATATCTGTCTGAAGATATACAAAGTCGCGTTAAATTGGCATGGAATTTCTTACTTTTTCTGGGCCCACACCAGTCTTCCTCAGCAAATCAAAGCTACATGGCTATGAAAGCTAAACCATAAGCCTATTGAACTGCATGTATGGAATATTCGAATTGCATATGTGGACAATCCTTTGAAAATATTACGTACTGCAAAATGCCAATATACATGACTTCTGGGAGGGATATCACCACTATAGCCAAACGTCGCTATGTAGGCAAACCCTTAAGCTTTTAGACTGCTTTTCTGCAACGTCGGAATGCATATGTATCATGATCTAAGTATCAGCTTTAGCCATAACCAACAATGAGCAATATCTCTATTATTTTTATTAATTATTTATTAGCCGGCAACTGTACCGTTTAAAATAGAATTCGAAATAAAATCCGTATGCCCACTGGCCGGTTTTGACACATACATATATATAAACTTATTTATTGTGATTAAGAGTACACATTTAATATTTGGAATAATTGCTAAAATATGAGATTTTAAAAATGCACCACATACAGGCTTTCCTAGGGAGTACGTTAGTACGCACGTTTAATATGTCTCTGGATGTCTTAATCATGCTAAGCTGTAAAATAAAATAAATTCTTAAAATTAGTGACTAGTTATAATCTTCATCGCTGGCATATTGTTCCTCCACTTCTACTCGTTCAACAACTTCTAACTCCAAGCAATGACGATTATCTAATTGTTCCAATTGCACTTCATTAAAATCATTGCCACTGTAAAGATGTTCCAACTCCATAGCACGCGCCCTGTCAACATGATGCTAAAATGTTTGCGCATTACGGCAAACGCCACAGCCTAAAGCAAACTCTTCGCCAGTTGAGGGGTGTAGGACATGCAAGGGACATTCGTCGCCCATAAGCTGTTTAGCTTTGGGTCCGGCAGGGCATTGTGGTAACTTATTTTTGGGTATGTTAGTCAAACGCTGGAAATCATCGTGACACGTGTCGCAGAAATGGGTGGTGCCGAAGCAAAAGAACACGGCCACCGAGCAACAATAGCGACATTTATATTCTAAAAAGTCTGTTCCATGTTTGGGACACATTTGGGCCCTTGCCACATCTGAACAGCCGCCACAAACCAGCTCCTCGGGATTAAATTTTTCACCAATTTCGGCATCACATCTAGCTTCGCCACCGTAGTATGCCTTGCGGCATTTGAAGCACACGTAATAGGCATAACGATCCATTGCCAAAGCGGTGAGATCACGCACCTCAGTATCTTTAACCAAACCTTCATATTTTATTCTGGAAATAAGATTTCGTTTTGCAGACAAGGCCTTCTCTAAATTTATATGTATGTGACTAACTTACCGTATAAGAGCTTTACGCTTAACATCTTGCTTGAGGCCGTTAATAGGTTCTAATATTTCCCCAAGCATGGGATGTTGGATATCTGCTTTACAAATGGGACACAAAGAGAAACCAAATGTAATACGAGGCCCACTCCAGCGCTTCTCCAAAACAGCTTTGCAACAATGATAATGGAATACATGACCACATTCCAGCTAAAAATATTAAAAATTGAAATATTATGAAAGCAATTTTGGTAATTGAAACCAGTGAAAGACAAACCTGTATGGATGGTGCACAGGCCAAGGCCTCCACAAAACATATCATACACATGTCGTCAGCATCCTGCGTCAGCTTGGGCTCATTTACACCATCGATTACATTATTTTCGCGAGCATGACACACATGTTGTAGACACGGCAAACATTTCTTCTCATTAACCACTCCACCACAAATATGGCCGCATGGTTTCGTTTTCATGCAAGAATTGGCTGCATACTCCTGACACTGGACATCAGCACATATATTGCCAATTTCCAAAAGACCCGAATTACCCGTAATGCCGCAGAAACGACAACGTCCCACGCAATCCTGAGAGCCTGAAATAATAGCGTGACTACCATCGCGAAACTCCACCATGCCCTTCAAGGTCTTAGAGTCGGCCAAAGCCAGCAACCAAAATAGTTTGGTGCGCCCACAAGACTCATGCAACTCGACACGAATAGCCTCTTCTTCTTCCTTGCAGACCTAGAAATCGTCCATATTTACAATTAGAATATTTTAGAAAGTTTTTCTTACAGCAGAATATACAGATTGTCAGATAAATTGTTTTCAAAACCAAATTATTTTTTTTTTTCTAATAACGAACTTTAACAAAATTCTGATTTGGTTTGAAATTCTTCGCTCCTCAAGCTTGAGCTTTGCGTGCTTAAATGAAATTTACTATTTAGGAAAAGGAAGCTGGTAATTTCCTTCTAAGAGTATATAACGAGCTATAAGTATAACCAAATAAAATGACCGGCCCCTTTGAGTTCGTTATAATCGTGTTCGACTGTACTAAAAATTCCCGTTTTGCTACTTATGTTCTAATGAACTTGTGGTGTTTTGAAAAGCTAATAACGTATACAAACTCATAGTAATCCTTCACTAAGAGTGAATTAAAAAAGAAAATTGTTTTGGAAAAATTTATTTGACGAACAGTATGTAAACCTACAGTTCTCTTGTGAGTCCTCGTTTTGCGATTCAAATGCAAAAATCGATCACAGTCTCCACATAAGGAACCGCAATTTTCACATTGTATTATTGCGGAGGTTTCACCATCATCATGATTATTGCACATTGGTCGGGTATCAGAAATGGCCCATTGGCCTGATGATAACTTTTCCACATGATCATTATCCAACACACACAGACTGGCCAAAGCCAACCACAAAGTGGCTGTCTTGACACAATTTTCCGGGCAACGGAATACCTCATCCAGACGTGTTAGATTTAAAACAGCTTCGGCTATGGCAGCTTTTGTCATTTGGGACCATTTGTCGCCCAATTTTCCCTGTAAGTAATAACATTTTTAAATCATATTAAAATGGCGATTAAATTAAAATTATTTACCGTGGCTAAATCCCTTATGAGAGCTATAATACTCTCCGCCTGTTTCGTTGGAATAATACCATTCAGAAACCATCTATGGTTAAGATTTTTGGTAGTTTCCTTCTTGGCGGATTCTTTAGTAACAAGTTGCTTTCTATTCAAGCGTTCATATTCAAAAGCATATTCCGATCTGGTAAAACTATTTTCCTCTTCTAATATAACTAGTTCATCGTTTACTATCATTTTCGGAGGCTTCAGCAAATGTACTGACAAGTCTAACGAATTGTAGAGTCTGATAAAGGACGGCGTCTTTTCCATGCCTGATTTACCGCCTGCACTTTTAACTTTCACTTGTAGCTGTAAAGATTTGGCTATAACAGCCAAGAATATATCCAACAAACCCAAACTGTCCATGTCGAAATCCACAGCTATTTGATGAGCTATATTATAGTCCAAAAGCGGCAAACGTTGTACACCCAAAATGTCGGCAAATGTTGCCGGTGAAATCTCTGGTAAAATGCGCCTTAATAAAGCAGTTACTTGCCGTTGCACCCTATCGCTACCCGTATGTAAAAGGCCCAGAAGATCCTTTATTAAACTATGCTGATGGGATAGATATGATCTGCCCACCACACTGCCGGACAAAGCTAATACCATGCTAAGCATTTCAAAGCAATATGTATCTGGAGTGCGACAACGTTCAGATGTTGAATCTGTTTTAGAATCTTTATCATTGCCGGAGCCTGTGCCATTAGGATCTCTTAGGTTGTTGGTTAAGTTGACGGCATCCCAATCCTCTTTGGCCCTTCGTACCTCTTTCTTAATAGCATGTACAATATGTACGATTACTTGCTTCTGCAAATGGGAGAGTTTGCTGCGCGAGAAGAGTATACCGACCATATGCTCCCTTAAGTCGAGAGAGTCTGCCAGCATTGAATTGGCACTGGTGTCCATGCCTAACGCATTTTGAGAGCCGCTCTTTCCAATTACTGAAGTTGCTCCAGGATTCTCATCACTGCCGGAGTCCAATGTAATTAATTTCCCAAATACTTGCCCTGTAAGAAGAAAAATAATAAAGCCAAGAGCAATTAAAAAATTAAAAAAATATTATTATTAAAAAAGGAATGGAATGGAGTCCTTTTATGGTTTTTTATACAACGATACCAAAGGAACTCCACAACGCATACCTGTTATTAAGCGAAATACACGCAATGTTTCACTTTCACATATTTGCTGCTGAATTCTGATGGCGTTGGTCAGCTTTAGATTAAACTTAAAAGCGTGTACTTGTGCAGTATTACTGGCCACCAGGTCATAAGGATTTACCAATTGATCAACAGAACCACACATTGCCGTAGGCAATCCCAATAGTTTTATTTGACGTACACGCAAGGTATTCTCAGGCCCTGTGAACTCCAGACGAAAATGCGTAAAGTTGTCGTCATTTATCCTAGCTGATAGCCAAGTGCAAGCTTTGGCATCCAACTCAGTCGACTTAATGAGACTAGTATCGCCCAATGATTGACCGCCGTAAAATGTAACCGATGCAACTTTGTTTTGTATATCTCGACTGTTGTCAATATGTATCAGTAGCATTTTGCAGCAGTAAGTTAATTTATTCATGGATATTTCAATTATTTTACTTTTATTGCGATCCTCTTCATCACTTTCCCAGAAAGTCTCCGTAGAATTATCTATTAATGATTCAGCCATGGCTTGACGCGAGGAGACGGTAATTTCGAAATGGCCATTGAGATCACTGTAATAAATAATTTTACCTCCGGCATCGGTGACGGCATAAATTTCTTTGCCAGCGAGCATATCTTTTGAATCTGGCTCCTCGTTTAAACCGAATACGCCCGGATTTTCATTCTGCTCATCAGACTTGGAGAGTATTTTGGAAATGTTGCCAAACACATGAGAACTGTGCAAAAATTGATGATCCGTTTGCCGGAATTTGATGCCGAAACATTGAATGGCAATTCGTTGCAAAGGCGAACCCAAAGGTAAATACAATGTCAAATCAGCCACAGATTGTAAAAATGTGTGCAAACTCTCTGTTATCATGTGGGAGAGACGTCCACTTATTTGTGTGTAGGAGACGGGGTGTTCCAAAGCTGGCTCCAATTCATCATATTTGCCATCGATGTGTTCCGAAGTTGATGTGGAAGTAATGCTAAGCGAGGACACAAACCACCACATAAGATCATGGAGACAGACACTTTGTGTCACTGACCGTAACAGCCAATTTAAAGCCTGTAGCGAATAATTACGGCAAGTGGCTATTCGGAGACTCCTCTTCATGGCGCTGCGTAACTTTTTCAAATCATGTTTTTGTGTTATAAAGGCCATGGCTGGTCTTTGGAGTATCACATTAATTTGGTTGGCAGTTTCTGCATCTAAATTGTTTCTTTGATTTTGTTGTTTGCTGCCCTGCAAGTCTAAGCCTTCTTCTTTTGCCAAAGGCTCATTGACAGTGGCTTCTGTATTTCCCGTCTTTTGTATCACTGAAGTGGCAATTAGAATGTGATCGGGTACTAAGCGCCGCAAGTTCTCCGAAGGATAGCAGATCAATAGAGAACCATCACTCTCTGTAGTGGAGTTATTGCGCTTACGAAATACCACTTTAGAATAATAAGATTCTTCTCTTTGATTTGCAATGCTTTGTTGTTGAGGAATTCCCCAACCTTGACCCATAGAGTAGCTACGATGAAACCGGGACAGTGGACCGCTTGTGGGCATACAATTACCGTGATTGCTACTATCATAGTTAGTGGGTTCCGACGACTCGTAAGATACTTCCGAAAGAGGCTAAAAAGTGTTAAAAAAATTAATAAAGAAAGCAGGGGACATCTTTTAGCCACTCACTCTCTCAAAGCCATTCTCATTTGCACCCATGCCAAAGATTTCGTAAGGCATATCCTCTTTATTAGCTGCTCCAAAGGTTTCTAGACAGGCAAATGCTTCAGGGGCCAACCATGGCTGTTCCGGCGAACAAGAACCACCAAGACTTTTACGGAATGCAACATTTCCTAAAACAAAATCAAACAGAACACGACGCAGTTTGTGTCGTTTTAAAAAAATTACTACTTTTCGAAAGCTTATCTTAAAAGCTCATTTTTAAAATATATTTTTTTACATGTACTCCTCGCAACCGATACCTTATTTAAGAAATTACTCTTGCCTGATGCAATTTTTGCAAACGGTACGTTTGTTGGAGGTATGTACCCCGAAAAATGATTTTTGATGTTCTTTCTTTTTAGACGGAGACTGCGGTTAGCAATCCCTTCTTAAGAACTACTTTTAAATAAAAACTAAAAAGCTTTAACTACTTTTAGTACTCCTGGTACTTTTCCTTATTTCTTGGTTTGTTAACACATACTAATTACCTCCAAATTTATTTGTTATCCTCAGACCCACGCGACTATGTCTTTGTGAATCCCCCCTGCTCGTGCTGGGCTTATTCATTTCAGCCATATTTAAATGCTGATGCTCAACTACTACTGGCATTTGTTGTGGCGACCGTTTGGTAGTCGCTGTAGCATGATCTGTGGCTGTAGGACCACTATCTGTGGGTAAATTTGAAATATTTGAAGACAGTTCCAAAAGAAATGTGGCGTTTTCTCTCATTGTAGTATAGATTTCTGAATTAGCTATTAAGGTGGTAGACTTGATACCAAATAAGTTCAACTCGGTGCTTGGTCCTACGGTATTGGTATTATTAAGGTTGTTGGTATTTTTATTAGTTGATATGTATTTTTCACGGCAGGAATCGCACATTAGAAACCAACTGGAAGCCCCTTTGCCACCTTCACCACAGTTTCCAGCCCATCCTTCACAAAAAATGCCCACACTGTTATAACCTTTCCCTTTCGCAGATTTACCACAGCCGGGATGAACAATTCGCATGTGATATGTTACTGGAATAGGCAAGAAGATTTGACATATTTCACACCAAGAGCCATCGTCCTTTTTCTTCTTCGCTTTTTTGCTTTCTTTGTCCTTGACTGCAGGTTTTTCCTTACAGCTATCCGCGGTGGATTCGCGCGAGTGGAATCTTTCTTGACTCAGAGAATTTGATTGCACAATATGCACGCAATTCGAACAAATATGTTCCCAGAGATATACCAAGCTGCGCAAAGCGGGGGGCAAAACTGTTACTACTTCGGGTAGAGAATGAAGTTTTTGCTTTTCGCCTACACCATCACCATTATCACTGGACTGACCCTTGCGATATTTGCGATTATTTACTGAGAAATTTCCACTCTTAGTAAGACTTTCCAAAGTAGAAGGTCTGATGTTTAAGTAGTGGCCAGCATTTGCTACTTCCACCGAGTGTCTCTGTTGAGCTCTTTGTTCTTTGGATAATTGCTCTTTTCCGTCACTGTGATCCCGTCTAGTGATGACAGTGGTCCCTTCCTTAGGTAAGTTCGGATGAAACTTTAAGAAACTGGCGCAGGCCATGGCATCATGCACCACGCCCTCATGCCAAAGAAACGCAGCAAATACCGCACGTATACTTTCAGCAAATGAGGGAGGCATTGCTCTTTTAATAGGGCCCATGGGGTTTTTTTTAGATGTTGTTGTTTTGAAAAATGTATTTTGTGAGCCATTAACACCGGCCGAAGCTATTGGTTCTGGCCAAACTGGAGGACTTGAATTATCTGTACTGCTAGTCGAAGAAGTAGTTCTTACTTCCCCAAAAAGTATTTGATCTTGTGTAGTGCTGCCGCCACCTTGCGTAGTGGTGGTTATTTGCAATAAATTCATTTCTTCTTCCAAATTCGAAATGTCTGATTCCTTTAAGCCGCCAGTGTCAGACGATGTGGAGGGAGGGCCTGCACCTAGAGCGTTAGAGGATTTGCGAGCAGCTGATACCTTTCGTGCAGAATGCTTAGGCGTTGAAAGTAAGGCTGCAGTTTGACTGGGAGTAAAATGTGTTTTTCTCAAATTATTTATATCGAAATGTGCTGCATCAGACTGGGGCATCTCGTCTTTTATACTGTGTACCGAGTTACTTGAATCTTGTGTCATAGATACATCCGAAGTTTCCATGGAACGCACACTATTACTAGGTGTATCGATTACCTTTTCGTCTACGGGTATTTTAATAGGACTCCCGGAACGGTGTGAACTGTTTCCATTACTTGTGCGAGAGTCCTGGCCACCCATCACCCGTACCAGTTCTCTTACAGAAACTGAAGCAATTTCACTCATATCAGAAGGTTTAAAAGAATAATCTCTTGGTGAGTTAGGCTCATTATCTCCCTTGAACCATTTTTGTAAAGCTTGCAACTTAATGGCGCCACCTCCTACTACTCCCGCTATAGCCGAACCGATTTGATTAACGCCAGCTGAATTGCCCAGATTAAGAGGATCTTCTGGCTTGACTTCGTTTTGGCTAACAAAAGGATGCTCCGCCTTAGAGTCATTGTCAGCACATATAAAGGGATTTGTAGATACATGAGGAAACTCGGTCGGCTTAGATGAAGTTGACGATACAGCAAAATCAAACACATTCTTAGTGGGTGTTTCCAGTTTCTCAATCGCAGCTGGCGATGACTCTGAAGAAGCTGTTTCCGGCTCTAAGTTATCTAATATATCTCTAACACCTTTTGAACGATTTTCTCCATTGGCAGTAAGCAAAGGAGTCATTAGCTGACCTTCAACAATCGAATCGTTCTGAATGTTTTCATTACCGCTGGGAGCTGTTTCAGTAGTATTAGTTTCAACCACAGGATGCAAAAGTGTCTTGGCCAGATGTTGATTGTATTGCAAACACCAGGCCTCTGTAGGATACCAGCCCATTGTGCAATGTTGTCGAATAGATTCCGTCGATAAACGCAACCAAACTCCATCATCATTTTCGATTTCATCTATAAAAGATATGACACCATTCAACTTGATTACGCCTACCTGTTCCGACTGTAAAGTGGGATGCGACCGTATACGCAAACCAGCTGTATTTTTAGTATAGAATTTCCTCAGCTTGTTAGGAGTATTAGGATTCTTCATGACCCTTTTGTGTGCTGGCGGGGGTATGCTACCCTCTTTTACCTCTACACGATATACCTCTTCCAAGAGAATTCCATCAATTGTCACGGTCAAACAATAACTGCCCACGGCATTGGGTGTCCAATGCACACTAAATGTGCCATCTTCCATATCCTGGGCATACAGAGATTCAGTTACTCTAGTCTGTATGGGGCTGTTGTACCGTAATTCTTCAAATGAATAATTATTGTAAGACTTCATAAATGTTATTGCCTTGAAACACATCTTCTCCTTAATTGTGGGCTCATAATTTTGACGTGGTGGAGGCGCTACGCCTCCATAATATGTTTCCGCTTGTGAAGAACGTCGAACTTTCATGTTTCCATTCCCAGTTGAGCCAGTTGGTATGGCTTTTATTTCAACCTGTAGACGAATAAAATTAAAAATTAATTTTATGGAATACATGTACGAGTATATAATGCTGCGAAGGCGGAAAGCTTAATCGGAATAAAGAATTTTTATGTCAAAGAAATGAATCGTATTTATAATTTTCAAAACTGAAAATTAGACAGGATTAGACAGGATTATTCATACTGTTTGCCGCTCTCTATTGCAGTGTGACTGAGCTGTCAAAGTTTAGTGATGGAAATCGGAAAATATATAGAAATACTTCTGTATATGCAAATTCATATCGTCATGTAAATTGTAAAAGGCCCTAAATATATTGAAAAAATTCCTTAGCTTAAACTTTAAAATATACAGCTTCCTAATGCTAATTCTACTTCGTTTACTTACTTTTAACTCAGGCACAATAATTGCATCTCCGTACTGATCGCGTATCGTAACAGTAATTTGTGTTGGCCAACCGTAACGCAACGGTTCAGTTATTGTATTCAATTCACATCTAAAGTTTAGAGAGAAATTAATTGAAATGTAACATTTAAAGGAAGAAAATAAATAAATCACAAACTTGTTGGGATCCAAACGTGGTTCCGGCTGTAACCATGCAGCTAAACGAGCGCCTGATGAACCAGGAGCACCACTTATGAAATCCTTTAAAAATTGGCGCTCATTCGATTGTGATCTAAAAATAGAAAAACAAATAAAAAACACTAAATCTCAAGCACTTGTGTTCGCACGATCACACCGACTGTTATCGGTTTCTTTCCCCCACTTATTGATAATAGACAATAAATCAAGTTTGTTTTAGTAAAATGAAAGCTAAACGCAACCAAAACATTTCTGAATCAGCTGTTGTTTTGTCAAAGGATTTTTATTTTAAGGTTTCGCGTCCCTAAACGTAACCAAACACACACATACACACTTACGCACAAAAATTTTCGAACGCTAAAATATTGTCTATTATAATCAGTTATTGAACTTTTATATTTCAATAAAGATTAGAACGAATTTGGGCCTGCTTATTAATTTATAATTTCGAAATTAATCGTATATTCTTTCACCGATTTTACATCTTTTACATCTTTACATCATATTTAATCACGCCTTTCTACCACTGAATGTGACGTAACTTTATAATTAAGGATAAGCATATTGCTACTCTGAATTCAAATAGAAACACTGGGAGTTTTAAACTATATATAATTTAGCTCAGAGTAGTGAGAGTCAGGAAACTCACACTCATCCTTAAAGTTGTATTCAGTAAAAGCTTTTTAAGAATTGTGTAACGGATTGTCCAAATACACATTTTTTTAAAGATACCCTATCAGTTATATTGATTCCGACAGATTTTCTTTCTCTCGAAATGCTGACTATAAGTCGGTATCATAATTTTTGGCAAAAGAAATTTAGAAAAGCTTCAGACTTGCGGATATATAATTATAGAGTTTTAATGAATTTTATAAAAATTTTTTTTCAATTCGTCGCCTTTATCGCCTTTATTTACCAGTAAAATCGGCGTAGATGTAAATCAAGATACATTCGCACCTTAAACGACCCAGCAAAAGGTCGTTAAAGGTCTCATCAGGATGGCATAGCTTTTTAAAAGCGTCAACAAGCACAACTACGGTTTAAGTCCGCTAGTCACGCCAAGGGGCACCATTTTGGGCAGCTGTTCACGAAAATGGGCCTGCATAGAGCGGCACTCAGATATTTGAAATCATCTTACTAGCCTTAAGCTCGCTGAAGCTTTGAGTAACCACAAACATTTTTCAAAACAACTTTTAGGAGAGAATATTATAAAAAAATGTAAAAAATACTTCTCATTTGGTCCAATGTAGGAATACATATATCTATTGCCTTACTTTAGCTGCTGCTGCAGTATAATGTGCAGCCTACTGAACCGGAGGTCGCGGGTTAGATTCCTACCTAGACCCTGGGTATTTTTCTGCGGTTAAGCCGAAAGCTTTGTATGTTAAATTAGTTTAACAAAAAATATTATTGTTGGTTGAATTGGCATTATTAAAGATATCACAACAAAAAATTGAATAAAATTAATAAATGATAAAAATAAATAAATCAGAAGTTTTTGTTTTTATTAATATTTAATATTTAAGAAAAATATTTTTAATTGTTCTATGAAATTTATCTACGATTGATAAAAGTTCTTTAAGCTTCCCCTATTTACTTGGATTTAATAATTTCT
The DNA here is from genome assembly GCA_963402855.1 of Ormia ochracea. NCBI lineage: Eukaryota > Metazoa > Arthropoda > Insecta > Diptera > Tachinidae > Ormia > Ormia ochracea. Next base: position 38,076,450 of record OY727107.1, read on the forward strand.
TAATCAAAAAGTTTTTTAATATTATTTATATTAATAAAAATATTATTATTTATATTAATAAAATTATTTGGCAATATGTGTTAATATTATAAATATTAAAACTTATTTTTTTTTTTTTATCTGCTGGCCGATAGACTTAGAGCTTCTACTCATATATAAAATTATATGCATATCATTGAAATATAAAGTAAATAATTTTTGCGTAGGAAAGAGGCGGGATTGCTTTTAGTGGACTCACCAGATGAAGCAATTTTTTAACCCTCTTCACCCTCAAAAAAAAAAAAAATTAATAAATAAAATAAAAAACTTATAATTAAAATATTAATCATGTTAATGTAAGAATGTATTACATTGATCTAATGCACTAATTCCTTATACAAATGAAAAGTTTGGTCTCAGCGAACAAATCACTCGTGGCCATAAATATATCAAGCAGCTCAGACCAACAAGCACAAACCCCCACTTGGATGAAAAGTTTAAACCAAACTTTCTCAATAAGCAGATATTAAGTAAATATTAAATTAAAAGTTTGAATTAAGAGGTTCCGATATTTCTAAAATATTTGAAAAATTACAAATTAATAATCAAAACAATTATTAAATGCAGACAGTTAATTATCGTTATCGTCATTTTATTTATTCCTCTTATCATCGATTAACTGAATCAGCGGGCAATAGCAGCAATTATTTGTCGTAAGTTTAACTCTTTTTTTCTCTTTCAACAGAAGCCCATTATGGCAAACATAAAACAACAATAGCAAACAAATTATTTGTTATGACAGACGACATTATTACAATGCAGCCGCATAAGTAATTTTTACACAATACCAATTCACTGCTTTCCTGTTTTGCTTATTTTCAAATATTAAGGAGGCTCATTTGAGGAAGTGATTTTTATTTATTGCAAACGGGCAAAGTAAAAAACTAATTAAGATCATACAATTGGAACTGAATGGCGTATACGGAGTACACCGGAGATGAAATCTATGACGTTACAAGAAAATAAATAAAATAATTTGAAGTATATTTTTAAATTAGAAAGAGACAGATATATACGAATTTTCCATGTAAAAAAATACGGTATGACAAAACCATACCGTAATCACACGTAATAATAAATTAAACTATAAACAAAACTTTAATAAATAAACAGTATATAAACAATATTAGTTGAATCGATAATACAGCATGGAAACGTTAAAGATGAATGTAAAGCTAAAGGCCATCCCACAAAAAAACTTTGAAACCTTGTTGTGCGAAATGTTCGTATATGTTCTTATAGTGTTTTCACACTGAGGATAAAACCTGGTTTTAAAAAAAAATTTGGTTTTAACTTTAAAACTAATTCTTAAAACCTGGTTTTAACATACAAAATAATTCTCATAAAATTATATTAAAACCTTTTTTGAACTGGTTTAAAGTAGATTTTATGAAATACAACCTTGTTTCATACAGTACATATTCAGTGCCACCAAGTTAGAAAGATTGAAAACAGCTGATAATGCATTCACATTCACAAAATGTAAAATCATTTCAATTTTAGAACACATTTTTAAAATTTCTTATTTTTTATATAAACAATAACAGCTGTCGTCCAGTTTGTCAAATAAATGTGGCAAGAATAATTACAGCAAACACAAAAAATTCTACAAAAAATTTATTTTCTCATTAACAAATTTATTTGACAAACTGTATTATAAAACCTGATTTTATCAAAACTGTATGTGAACACAAAATCAGCTGTTTGTATGTTTTAAGTTAAAACCAGGTTTTAACTTTAGGTGTGAAAACACTGTCATACACAGTCGTATGATTCGTACACAAGAAATTTTGATGTGACTCTACCCTATTTAAAAAAAACTCATTAAAATCGCATGAAAATTTTCTTTTTGCCGATTGAAGTAAATGCAACTCTGATCGCATGAAAATTCTCATATTATGCAAATTTTTATAAACTTTTGCTTGTCATAAAAGTCGTCACACTATTTCATTTTTTCTGAACACCTGTTAAATTTGTCCCATTTGTCAAATCGTACGTCTATATACGATAGTGAAACAAGGCCTATACTGATGATAATTTATTTTTTATGTAAAATAAAAATTTTAAATACCAAATAAGTAGTCTGAATATTCAATACAACTTTTTGTTTTAATTCTCTTTTCAAAAAACTATTTTGGGTAGAGAGAGTCTCTCTCGCTCTCTTTTCTCTTGAAAAAAAAAATTGAAAATAAATTTTCATTTAGTTTTCTGCTTTACGAGAGGTTCTTTCTGCTTCATACGTTCTTCGAAAGAGCCGTCAGTATACTTCCATGCAAAAACATATATGGGTTGTCACGTAACGCTATAGCAAAGTATGCAAAGCCACAATGTTTAAGGAAGTATAAAAATTCGCAATGCACTGTGTAATACAAGAGGATTTATATGCATGCAAAGCAAAAAAATAGACAGTAGATTGGACCCGATGGTGTAATCCGAAGATCGATAAATTTTATTCGATGAACAGGGTATTATTGGTGTAGGTCAGGCGAAATGTGGCGTCAGATGCACTCGCCAACACCTTAATGGATAGCTGGCAAGAAGAACCTGTTCAGTATTCAGCCGGCCCACGTGTCTGTTCACAACTGAGTAGAGGGAGCTCAGCTAAAGTCTGAAGAGGTTGACCAAGCTGTACACACTCTTTGCAAATATAAAGTTTTGAGCTCGGTAAGAGTTAGCGATTGCAAGGGCTCGCCTTTCAAAAATGAATAGATTCTACAGAAAAGCAAAGTTTGTGGATTCCAAGAATTAATAGGTTGGTTTGGAATGACATCTTATACTGAGAAAACCCAATTTGTTACGCTTTAAAAGGAAACCCACACACTTTTGCTACTGTAAGGAAACTGCAACTCTTTAATTCCATCTTTAATCCATTTACAGGGTTGCAATTTATGGTACTACTATTATGTTGCATTTCTATCGCTAAGTACTATTTACTCTAATCTAATACACTAAAGTAGGTAAACTTTTTTCGATATCCCCTTAACAATTTGCTAACACACTCAGATTATTATTAGTTTTTACAAAATCTTGTAGGAAACTTTTAAATTCCTAAATATTTTAAGCAGCAAAAATATTATAAATAGTTAAATTTCAGTATAAAAATTTAATTAGAAAAATTAATTAATTAGTTCAATCAATAGTGAATTTGAATATTTTGTAAAGGTATATTATTTATTTATTTAATTTTTTTTTTTTTTTTTGTAATGAACCCTCCTACTACTGGCATTGCAGTTGCCTCAAAATATGAACTTCTAAAAAAGTAGCCACAGACTGCTTACAAGAGTGCATACTCATCAATTGTAAATGCATTTAAATAAAAATGTTTGAAATTCAATGTGTTGTTGCAGTTGCCGCAACAGAGGGCGGTCTGGTCTATCCGTCTGTCCGTCTGTCCGTTGTAACAAAACATACTACTCGTACTAAAATTGAAAACGCCAAATCTGCTTAAATTTACATACGTACACTTTTGTTTAGTTATTAGTGACTACTAAGTAAAATAGTCGCACACACTTTACACTCGCGTACTCGCTTTTAGCACGAACACATACAAAAATAGCTCGCACTCACACATTTACATTGTTATCAAATGAAAATATTAATTTCATACAACAACTACAAAAGCACAGATTATGAAACGAGGCAATTGTAGAGGGCGGGGGCGCGCAGCACAAAGTGCCGCTTGGAGACCACAATAATGTATGTAAATAAAATGTCATTAACTTTGAGGACCGCAAATAAAAAAATGTAAATTAATCGTTAAAATTCTAAAGAAAACTACATTTCGCCTCTGTTCACTTACTTAGATAAGAGTAGAGTAATTATTTATTTCTTTAAATTTTATAAAAGCATTTAATTATTAAATACATTTATTGTAATCGTATAAATAAAGTATTCACTAGTTGTGCTTGTAGTTGTGCTTGTAGTAGTAAATGAACTCGGAAACAATAAAAACAAGTATTCCTTAAAACAAAAATAAATATTCCTGTCTAAATAAAGAACTTTATCGAGCGATTAAGAATAATTCAAATATTCCTTCCAATAAGTACGAATATCTCCTTTATCCATTATTGCTTTAAAAAAAAAAAAAAAAAATTAAGTTTTAGGATTCTGGTGCACTTAGTTTTCCTTAAAGGATAATTTTTTGAAATTCTTGGCAGGGCGAGACTTGCAAGGAAATAATTATAAAATAATTTTCAAAATTCTTTCAAAATAATGTTGAGCAAGCAGAGAGATTAATTAATTCCAGCATCATCGAGGAAAGCCTTGAAAGCGCTTCCAGTGAAGGTAGTTTCTAGGACAGCCAAGGTCACTGATAAAATCTGTGTTGAAATTTTAAGGATATGTGAATAGGCGATTGAAATCATTGGAAAAAAATGAGAAAGCGTGTAGATGGAGGCGTGTAGTCAGATCCTGCACGAGAAGCAGTTACTTCCAAAACCATCAAAGAAAATCACAAAATTTGTGGAAATAGACATAAAAATCCACATATTATGTACAAGAAAGGTTACTTGGAGGACTTCCGCTATACATATGTATGTGGCGGCTGTTTTCTATCTCCAGTACCGATTTTGAACAAATTTTATATGCATGCTCTTTGGGCCGTGAGGAGTGTTTCTGTGTAGTTTAAAATTCGTCGGAACGATGGAGCAATATTTAGATTTTTTTGGTGTTTTACACCAAAGAGATTAGCCCGAAACCCCATACTCTGTTTCGCTGAAAGCCTTGGGTACTTAATCGGTGTGTAGCGATTAAATAAATATATGTATATTATATATCGTCACAAACCTATGCTGCGTTTTGCTGAAGGCGTTAAAACCCTGATTTTCATTTTCTCCGAAAGGGAGTTCAAAATAAAAGAAAACCTATGGGCCAGCCACGCGGAAGGTGTCCTGCTAGTTACCAATAAAAATGAAAACATAAACTAGAGGGCAAGCGGCATTTGGAAGCTCAAGTAGATGAAATAGAAAAAATTTGCACAAAAGCGTAGAAAGAAAGATGTCTTCAAGGCCTCCAGTATTTTTACAATTATTTCGGAAATAATCTAAGAACACAAAAATATGTCGTACGGGATTAAATCAAATATAACCAAAAAGAAAAATTAAATTATTAAGCAAATTGATAGACATATTTGGCATCTCTAAAAGAGTCTTTGACTTCCAACTGGTTATAAGGCATAGAATGGAGGACAAATTCAGCTGCTCGAGTGTATATGGCAATTTCAAAAATAATCAAAAAGAAAACTCCAAATATGGAGCAGAAGGGAGAGCGGGTTTGTGACCAGGTTCGGCGTCTTCAGTTGGTTACTTAAAAAAACAGCGACAGAAGGAACGAAGTAGTAATAAAGCAAATCTGATATTATAATGAGAAAGTTATCGATATACTCTACTATCTTCGCATCGTTCCTTTGAAAATGCATTATCGCATTTCCTTCGTTCACTTGAGAAAATTACGTTTTTTCCCAAACTGCCGAGATTTTATCATCAATTTTGTCATTTTTATTATTGATTTTCGGAAATTAACTATATTAATTCAGCGGTCTTGGCGGCCAAATCGCATATGGGCAAGCCACTTATCTAAGAAAGCAATTAATATAAAGAGATGCCACTGTTTCTTAAAATACATATGTGTTGCCTTTTATTTTGTATTGAAGATAACGGTCTAACGAACCCTGACAGGATGCACTCATTCTCATGCGTACACATTGCCATCAAGTCTGCAAGCCATCGATTTCATTGAAGTTGAATTTCTCTTCGATTGTATACAGTAGAATCGCAATGATTTGACTGGTTTTTTATCGAGTTCTTACCATTAGGCTAAGTAATCCGTTATTTAAATTGGAATAAATTGAGAAGGAAGCTTCCATTTCGTTACCGTCTTCGTTCTGAATATTCCTACTTTTTCCGAACTACTTTAAAGTTCGGTGCAGTTCTGTATGCAGCGCTTTATTTTTACATCTTCTTTATTTTATAAACGTTTTAATGGTTTCTGGAGAAGCCCACTTGCCGCAGTTGAATACGAGTAAAGTGCCAATACTTTAACCGCATGCACTGTTGATACGTTAAATTGCTACGTTATTGATCGTTTTCTTCGGTAATTTGGTGGTGCAATTTTAATAACTTTTTAAGGCGCGTTGTGGACTTTAAAATTCAGCTTGCTTTGTGCCGACTAATTAAGTTTTGTGCGGCTTTTCCCCTTTCCAGCTTCTTTTGTATTTATACGTTACCACAAAGGAAAATATCGTAACGCAAATTACATACTTTTTAAAGCACTTTTTTCAGGTAAAAGCCATTAACAAGATAAAATAGACTAAAGCAATTAAATCAATAAACTTGTCACTGCTTGCCACAATTTAGTAATTTTCTAACCTCCCCTCTTTCCCACTTGCTTTTGTGTCAACATGCTTTTAATGTTTCCATACAAAAGGTTAATGGACAAAGTTTATAGTATCACATTTACATCACATCACATCACATCCGGGGCAAATAATAAAACTTTTTAAAAAAACCACAAGCAAGCAATACGAGTACGCTTTAAACAAATACAACAAATCAATCAATTATAGAGGAAAAGGAAAACAAAAAAAATAGTACAGTATAATCTCGATAGTGCGTCCAAATAAAAAGCAAGTGGTGTACGAAATATCAAAATGTCAGAATTTCCCACACAAGAGAATCAGTAAAGTAGTATTTTATAAATATATATATATGTATATGGGCTGCGTATAGCAAACTTATTTTTATTTACAACAAATTAATTTTAAAATAATTTAATTTAATTTACGTCTGATTAAAAATAATTATTTTTATAAAATTATTGTATTAATTATTACACAAATAGTTAAATATTTACATATGTCAAAGTTCTGTACAGTTTTGCTCTTTGCATGCAGCATTTCGGAGGCTTCTTAGTTTCAAAATATCACCAGCAGGAAGTTCCTGCTCTTGGCAATATTTTATACAGTGAATGATTCAAGATCTTTATACTCTTTAGTCTCAACGTGGGCACTTTCAATTTCTTCATTCAACCAATCATTTACCTCACTAGGATTATAAATGTCAGGTTCTAAATCAAGAAGTAAATCAATTACTTTGGCGGAATTGCTGCGTCTTAGTCTTGCCAGAGGAACTTTATCGTCTGTACCCTATTCGCCTTTATAAAAATTTTTTTTAAAGCCCTTTTTAAGAGTATTGGTCCCAACATTATGCCAACCATTGCAAATCATAAAGGCCACGCTTTTTAATGTAAAAGTTTTAAGAGCATCTACGAGATTTTCTAAACTTGATAAAATATCTAAACAAAAAGCTTTCACGATAACTAAATTTTATTGCGAAAACGAAAGAAATAAGTTCAGTCGGAATTATTGAGGTAGAAAAAGAGAATGGTTTCCGTATTATAGAGTACTTAATAATAACCAATTAAGCGTAGGAATTATTGCGTTATCTGGATTTTCAGCTGTACGAAATATCGAGATTATACTGTATTTAATTACCGGCATAACTTTGAAGTGCGATCGATCGAGCATAAAATGTTGGGTAAATATTTAGAAGCAGGTCTGGCAGAAAGATACAAAGACTTGCTTTCATTCGTTGCGAGGAAAACCAAATAAAATCAGTTTTATCTATTATTATTATGATTGCTGGAGGCAAACAGGAGAACAAGGAAAACTATTTTAATAAAAAAATTTTTTCAAATAATTTCAGCAAATACTTTCGTGATAATTTTTCTCTTTCTGTGGTTCTATTGGATTATAAACGAGTACTACAATGACAATAAACATAAATGTAAGCAAATGCTTAAATAAACATTTTCAAGCTCGATGCACAGCATCAGCTCATGCAGGAGACCTGCTTTCTGCATTCATTCCATTATGGCAGTTACAAGTTTTATGTTTGATTTTTAAAAAAAAGTGATCAGTGTAAGGAAACGTCTTACTGACTATCCATAACAAGATCGTTAAGATTAATAATTATTTGCCGCCATATTTACAGACGAAACTGAATTTTCATTGACAGGACATTTTTCCATAAACGCATGCCCACAAAGCATTTAGATCTACACATTAATGTTCATTCATCTCTTTGCCCCAATAGCCGACAAATGCCCTGCTAGTGAATGATTAGCAATGGCCAGTGCTGCTGTCATCTCCGAAGAACATTAAAGCTGGATTCATCCATGATGTCCGAACAAAAATGTTGTGCGGACAAAAGTTATTTCAGTGGCCGTTTTCTGAAACACGATTCACCCATTTCGAACATTTTGCCTAGCCAATCAATGCTGATGCATTGATCTTTTAAAATGAGTAAAAAAGGGAAATTACTTGTGCTATTAACCCTTGAAATGCGTAAAGCGTTACTATTGGCAAAGTAAACGACTTGTAAAGCAAAGTAGATTTGTAGGCAATTAAATTATTATTTTCCATTTTTCATGTACAATGAATTGCATGACGAAACAAAATTGTGCAAATTTTACGTAAAAGCGCAACTCCATTCAGTTTTAAGTTTACAAACTTGACTTATTGGCAATTTAGTTCAAGTTGGTCTGGCCAAATATAAAATTAAGCCAAATCAAGCTGACAGCTGTTCGCACAAAATATTTTCTCTCTCTCTCTCTCTCTCTCTTGAAGAGAGTTATCAAACTTTATATAAAAAAATACTCCAATTTTCCCAAAAATAGAAAAATATTTTTTCCTTTATTTTTAGCAAATATATATTTTAAACATTTGAAAATATAAAATAAACACTCAAGAGCAATAAAAACACAAATTTTTCGGTCAAAAATACACAAAGGGACGTTTCCAAGAACTAACGATTTTTGCCCAAAAATGGTCCTTTATTTTTAGCAAATATATATTTTAAACATTTGGAAACACAAAATAAATATACAAGACCAATAAAAACGCAAGTTTTTCATTTTATCATTAAAAAATACACAAACGGACGTTTTAAAAAAATGAAGATTTTTTCACAAAAATGCAAAGGGTACCCCCTTATCAAAAATTGAAATTTTCCCAAAAATCAAAGAAATTTTTTTCCTTTATTTTTAGCAAATATATATTTTAAACATTTTAAAATATAAAATAAACACTCAAGAGCAATAAAAACACAAATTTTTCGGTCAAAAATACACAAAGGGACGTTTCCAAGAACTAACGATTTTTGCCCAAAAATGGTCCTATATTTTTAGCAAATATATATTTTAAACATTTGGAAACACAAAATAAATATACAAGACCAATAAAAACGCAAGTTTTTCATTTCATCATTAAAAAATACACAAACGGACGTTTTAAAAAAATGAAGATTTTTTCACAAAAATGCAAAGGGTATCCCCTTATCAAAAATTGAAATTTTCCCAAAAATCAAAGAAATTTTTTTCCTTTATTTTTAGCAAATATATATTTTAAACATTTTAAAATATAAAATAAACACTCAAGAGCAATAAAAACACAAATTTTTCGGTCAAAAATACACAAAGGGACGTTTCCAAGAACTAACGATTTTTGCCCAAAAATGGTCCTTTATTTTTAGCAAATATATATTTTAAACATTTGGAAACACAAAATAAATATACAAGACCAATAAAAACGCAAGTTTTTCATTTCATCATTAAAAAATACACAAACGGACGTTTTAAAAAAATGAAGATTTTTTCACAAAAATGCAAAGGGTATCCCCTTATCAAAAATTGAAATTTTCCCAAAAATCAAAGAAATTTTTTTCCTTTATTTGTAGCAAATATATATTTTAAACATTTGAAAATATAAAATAAATACTCAAGAGCAATAAAAACACAAATTTTTCGGTCAAAAATACACAAAGGGACGTTTCCAAGAACTAACGATTTTTGCCCAAAAATGGTCCTTTATTTTTAGCAAATTTATATTTTAAACATTTGGAAACACAAAATAAATATACAAGACCAATAAAAACGCAAGTTTTTCATTTCATCATTAAAAAATACACAAACGGACGTTTTAAAAAAATGAAGATTTTTTCACAAAAATGCAAAGGGTATCCCCTTATCAAAAATTGAAATTTTCCCAAAAATCAAAGAAATTTTTTTCCTTTATTTTTAGCAAATATATATTTTAAACATTTGGAAATACAAAATAAATATACAAGACCAATAAAAACGCAAGTTTTTCATTTCATCATTAAAAAATACACAAACGGACGTTTTAAAAAAATGAAGATTTTTTCACAAAAATGCAAAGGGTATCCCCTTATCAAAAATTGAAATTTTCCCAAAAATCAAAGAAATTTTTTTCCTTTATTTTTAGCAAATATATATTTTAAACATTTGAAAATATAAAATAAGCACTCAAGAGCAATAAAAACACAAATTTTTCGGTCAAAAATACACAAAGGGACGTTTCCAAGAACTAACGATTTTTGCCCAAAAATGGTCCTTTATTTTTAGCAAATATATATTTTAAACATTTGGAAATACAAAATAAATATACAAGACCAATAAAAACGCAAGTTTTTCATTTCATCATTAAAAAATACACAAACGGACGTTTTAAAAAAATGAAGATTTTTTCACAAAAATGCAAAGGGTATCCCCTTATCAAAAATTGAAATTTTCCCAAAAATCAAAGAAATTTTTTTCCTTTATTTGTAGCAAATATATATTTTAAACATTTGAAAATATAAAATAAATACTCAAGAGCAATAAAAACACAAATTTTTCGGTCAAAAATACACAAAGGGACGTTTCCAAGAACTAACGATTTTTGCCCAAAAATGGTCCTTTATTTTTAGCAAATTTATATTTTAAACATTTGGAAACACAAAATAAATATACAAGACCAATAAAAACGCAAGTTTTTCATTTCATCATTAAAAAATACACAAACGGACGTTTTAAAAAAATGAAGATTTTTTCACAAAAATGCAAAGGGTATCCCCTTATCAAAAATTGAAATTTTCCCAAAAATGAAAAAAATTTTTTCTTTTATTTTTACCAAATATATATTTTAAACATTTGAAAATATAAAATAAACACTCAAGAGCAAACAAATCATAAGATTTTCATTCAAAAATACACAAACGGACGTTTTGAAAAACTGAAGATTTTTTCACAAAAATGCAGAGGAGATAAAATGAAAAAAAAATTTTTTTCTCTTTATTAGAGGATAAAACAAAGTTTCTCTTAATTACTTTTATTTTATTTTTAATACTCTTTTTTTTGTTTGAAACTCAGAAAGAAACGCTTTTAAAACTCCACTGAATTAAATGATTCGGTTTTGATTTAAAATATCAAATCTGTGATTTCTATTTTGTCAATTTTTGTAATCATTATTTTTATCCATTGCCAGCCAGCACATTTTTACCAGTATGCACCACACACAAATTATTGAATTATATTCGCATACTGACTACAATGCAATGAGCGACGCACTTAACAAAAAATTCTGAGGCTTGAGCAACATAAAAAATTTTACCAGCAGCAAAATCGTGCACGTACATATTTATCTCCCTTATTTTGGATAATTTTATTATGACGTGATGAATGAATATTTTTAAATTGAATTCTTGAAGAAAAACACTTATTTGCTATTCGATTAATTAATTGACCTTTTTATTTTATTGATTAAGAGACGTGTAGTTTTCTTCTCTTCAATATTTCGTTAACGATTAATTGGCATGGCCAGGAAAGAGGAAATAGTATAGAAAAATATTAATCAATAAATTAGGAATGCAGTTGTTGCTGTTGCAGACACGATTTCAGAAAAAGGGGAAGTGTCGAAACAATCTGGTGTGATAAAAGCATAAAAATAAATTTGTGAATATCAGACAGTTACAGTTACAGTTAAACTCAGATACGCCGCAGACAGTGTTGCAATTAATTAAAAGTAATTCTAATTTAAGTTGTACTAATCGATGACTTCGTCATTTCCAAAATAAATATTATTGCATTCAATATTTTTAATTATTTAATGTTGATTTGATAGAAAAATTAAAATAATTGAGCACATTTCCATACTACTGTTTATTTATTCTCCAATTAGAATTTAAAGGATAATATGGAGACTTTCTAAAGTTTTAAAATATATAAACTAGTGAGTTAATCTCCGTTGTACATGAAATTATAAATTATAATTATTATTTTTTCAACTTTATCACATAATACTCGCGGTATTCACATATCCTGCTGTGGGGTTTTTCATACCACTTGGCCGTTATAAAAGCTATAGATTCGCAGCTACATAAAAGTGAGTGAAAACACGTTTCGCTGACACAAAATCTTTAGTGTTAATAAGTTAAAAAGTAAGAAAAAAATTCAAACCGGCAACACGTACCAAAGATGCACAACATAATATTCGAACAAATGACAGAAAGTCAACATTAATCTAATAAACGGTATGGCAGACAATTTTATTTTATTTTAATTCATTTTTATACTTTTTGTCAACACCCCACTGTCGCTAAATTAAATGCAAAAATAATAAAGCAACAACAAAAGTAAATAATAAGGCAATACATACATATAGGCTCATTTAAGCAACAACATCACGTACAAAGAAACAGAAACATAGAAGAAGAAGAATCAGAAGAAAAAGGGCAAGTGAAAATTATCGCCCCAAGTGGAAACAAGTGCAGCCTTTAAACACATTTAATTGGAGCGGGGCAAAAGTACATGCATATTTACATATGTTAAATAATTTATTTTTCTTGGCTCCGGCAAACATTTCCCTCCCGTGTTGAGATCAAGTCATACGAAATTTCTATGATAAACCAAGTAAGGAAAGGGGGGGAATACTTGGCCTGCTAGTGTAGAGTGTAAGATTACAAAAAATCTGGCTCGCCTTATACTTTATTACGACACACGTAATAAGAAAATCTATTGCCTTATAGGTAATCTACATACATATATAAAGTATTTTCCTCTTACACGACACTAAAACGTTTTTCGTGATCACACTTTATTAGTTTTATTAATAATTACAAATTTAGTAAGTATAACGTTATACATATTTAATTCATGGAGAAACAATTGAAATTTAATCTCACCGTATTCCATCGACCCCTTGACCCTCTTCGAACATAAATTCACTCCGTATGAAAAGCAACTGTTGTATTTTTAATTTTTTTTTTTCTGTTCTCTGAATACATGAAAGCGGGGCGGGTGTGGCTAATAATTATTAATTCTTTATTAATAAAGAAAAATTTCACTATACGAAAAACGTGCCGCCCTCATCTAATAATGTATCTGCGTGTTTATGATGAACGAGGAGTGCTTATGCATGCATTGTATGAATTTCAAAAAAAAAAAATACTTTCTTATGCATACATACAAATGTACAAATGTACATGCACATGCATGCTCTTACACTTATTCAAGAGCACTAACACTTACACTTATACGCTTATACATACATATGTAAGAAGAGCAAGAAATTTACTTGAGCATTTAAATAATGCATGCATACATACATATGTTGATAAATATAAAAATCTTAATAAAAACAAGTTTTGTTATTCTTAATATTGAAATTTTTGTTATCTTTTTGTTATTTTTCGAGCTGGGGTTTCTTCTTTTCCAATGGACATGCAATTCAAAACCAGCCACTGGCAACGATTACAAAAAATAAGAGCACATACGAATGCACTGCCTACGAAACGGGCAATTTTAACAGCGTCAAATAAAAACCGACCAAAAAATATTATAAAAATAAACAAGATCAGCTGTAGAAAAGTAACCCAATGGAACAACAACAATTGCGGTTGTGTTCGACTATAAAAGTAGAGCCAAAAGTCCCAAATGGGGAGCTAGTGCAGCAAAACACAAAAGAGCGGAGAGACAAAGGAGGTATTGGAATGGAAAATAAAGAGAACAGAGATGGAAAATTGTATTTTTGTGCTTAATGAAAAATAATAGGAATTAGTACTTTTTTGCACTTGAAGAACTTTGTTGGTGTTACTTGTCTCACATAGAAAATGAGAAAGGCCCCACATCATTATTTCATACAGAAAAATATTAAATCATTTCATGTCTATAGGCCCCGATTTAAATATAGCATGTGTGCTGAAAAAGTAGAATAGTGTGCCTTAAAAATGCAGTTGGGTGATACATTATGAAAATGTTCATAAAATAATAATTTCCATGCAATCAGAGTTGTATTCACCAAAGAAAACATTTGTTAGCACTACATAATCGTGATAGTGCGGCACCAGCAAAGCCATATTGATGTGATTTTTTAAAATAGTATGGAATCACTATCAGAAGTTCATATGAATGAATCGTACGACTGTGTAGGATAGTGAATCAGGATCTTAAATCATATGTTTTTGCATACAAAAACCGATCAGCAGATGATTTCGTCGTAAGGCATTGATAGAAAAGTTAATGCAGTTAAACTGAAATAAAAAAAAACAACACTTTTGATGGAGTTTTATTTAATTTTTGAATTATTGTATCGCCCAAAAAGTTTCTTCATAATTTCTCTGTAAATTTTTGAAAACTTTTACTTAATAACATAATAAGTGCATTACAAGATCTGCAGTTGCAATTACCTGATAATGAAATTCGATTATTTGAAAAGTTCTGTTAATTCGAGTCTCTTCTAATTTTTACTATAAAAGAAACATGAAATCATTAAAGAAATCAAAATAGTTTGAGAGTATGAAATGGCTCAGGGAAGAAAGAGGACCATACGACCATATCAATGTTTTCATCACTGACAGAGAACATTTGATGGATATTGTTTCATAGATTAGTGAAAACAAAGAGTTTTATTTTAAAATAACAAGACCAAATTTACACGCCACATGCACAACCAAAATTGTCAAATTATATATATATATATATACATATGTATGTATGTAAGTGTGTATGTTTTTGTGCGGGCATGAATGCAACTTTCAGACTTAAATGAGAAAAGTGTCGAAAATATACTTACATTAGTATAGCATACATGCAAATACATGCACACATCCAAATTAAAGCGTATATATTTATTCTACTAGTCAGCCCGTATAATCGCTTTGGTATATTTATTGGGTGTCTGCATAAATTTATGGACTATGCAAAGCAGAAAGTCAGGCTCTGTTGATGCTTTATGGGAACTGGAACGTTTATGGTTTACAAATGTATGGAAATATATGCACCGAACAGCTTCATTTAAGCTCTATTACTCATGATATCGGCAATGCAATATATCATATGTTTTTATAGATATATGTAGATAAAAAAAAAGCACGAATTGAAAAGAATGATATGCACTCTCAGTATATGCAAAAAAAAAAGTTTTGTTTGAATGTAAGAAAAAAAATAAATAGAAATAAAATTTGAGGACCATAAAATCAGATCCAGGATACTCTGAAAATGCCAAATAAAAATAACAGCATGAGTGAAAATGAATAAATAACCAAATAAATATTATTAAATTCTTTTTTATTTTTCATGCTTCATTGCATCGGTTATCGAAGCAGTCTCGAGTTGAACTCTTGTATGCTACTATTTGGCTATTAGTTTTTCATATTATTTTTTTTAAATTTAAAAATTATTTCTTTTTCATTTCATTTGAATATATTTCTTTTATATTTATTGATTTATTTTATGGGATATAAAAAAAGGTGAACTCTGGCTCCAGAGCTTTAGCGAAGAAGCAGGAAAAATTGTTAACAAAAAAAAAAGTCAATATTGAGTGGCATCCTGCAATATAAATTTTTATTTTCTTTTTCTTAAAATATCAAAAGAACAAATAAAATAGTTTTCACTCTTGCCATTTTAATTGAAGCCGAAAAGTGTTTGTAATGCCGCCTAATACAAACCACGCACTTACTTGAATGCTATAATTATACATTTCCAACTGGGCTACGCACACAATCATCTATATGCGCATATGTACACGTATTTCTATATGTATGTATATTTAAATAAATTAATTTACAATACAAGTTTTTATGTATCCATCTGTAAGTTTGACTGCATTCATGTAATGAATGGTTGGTTAAGACGATAAGATACAATTTATAACTTTTCCACAACAACATGCAATGAAAAACAAACCGAACAAGAGGGAGAACAACAACGACGTTGTAATTTAAAAACAACAACAACAACAACAAAAGTCACACAGTCAGATTGTTGCTTAAACTGTGAGATCAACCAACAGTAAAAACATAAAACACCCAAACCAAAAGCAACCTGCAATTCTTAATGCTCGTCAACTCCCTCTTTTTCACACACAATCGCTTTCAGTGTTGCCAACCTGGTGAAGAACTGATGAAAACTATTGGGAAAAGGATTTGCATCATGGTAAAGCTTTTGTGAGAAACTCAACTCAAGAGGAGAATACGAAGAAAAGTATTAAGTAGATGAGCCAATAAGGACGATTCCATACAATGATCAGTTGTCAATGTCAAGGTTGTCAGTGCAGTTGTCAGCAAAACTTAACAACACATTACAATTGTGAACCCTTGTATGGAAATTTGAGCAGTCAAAAATCGAATCTAATCTTTTCAAAATATAATCGCACTGTATGGCAATTGCAGCAGTCGAAAATCTAATCCAATCTGTTCAAAATATAATCGCACTGTATCTGATAATATTTAAAACATCCATCAAAATCACACTTAAAGATGATTTCTTTGACTAAATTTCGTTTGAAAGTTTTCGTTAAAGAGCTTTTAATAGAGAAATGAATACCTGCTAACAGCGATTCGTTAACCGGACTAGCAAATTTGGCCATATTTAAATCAGACAAGGCCCAAATAGGCAAATAAAAACAAATATATGTAAATATATGTATGGCTGTTCCAAAAAAATTTATGTTATTTCTTTAGTATTGTTATTTAGTATTTAAACGGTTCGACTCCTGTCTACACCTCGGCTGTTTTCCTGCGGACAAATCGAGAGCTTTGCAGATTAAGTTAGTTTAATAAAAAAAAGAATACCACTTGCAAAATTTCACTCCACTTAAGTGTTTAAAAAATGTAAACTGAAAAGGTTATGAGTCACACGAAAATGTTTTGTGGTACGCCATCCTATTTTAAAAAATCGCATCAAAATGGCTTTATAAGTGTCATATTATCATGGAAATATAAAGCAAGTTACTTTTTTTTTGCCAATTGAAGTAAATGCAACTCTGATTGTTTATTTTCATAATCTTGTGCAAATCGTGCGACTTGTCAAAAAAAATCGGGGTTTTTCGGCCACCCGATAGCACTTTTTAAGCACACATGCATTATTTGCCAAATCCTACGATTATGTAGGATAGTGAATCATAGCCTTAAAGAGACGAAAAATCACATGTAGCTAACTTGTAAAAATTTTACAATATAGTAAAGCAGCTGAGCGATGCTGTTTTGACGTCCTGTCTAGAAGAGAGCAGAGCTCGTAATCTTGCTTATTGGATTCATAATCGCAAACAAAAAAATTCTTTACAAATTTATTGAAAAAAAATTATTCTGGCAACGTTGCATGCATACGTGAGTTTTATGCTTGTACGTGATAAATATGGTTTCTCAATCAATAAAACTAAGAGCATGACTAAGAGTACTAAATGCACCAAGAAGAGAGTGATATTTTATAGAAAACTAGAGATACTACTTGGTCTAAGATAAAACTCGTACTACTGCTCAAAGATTTCATAAAAAGTCATTTAGTATTGAAATAAAGTCGCTGGTGGATGCAACGGGTTAAGTGATCGACCTAAAGAAAATAATAAAACCGAAAAAATAAAAACGAATTATTTGGAATAAAACAAAAAAAAATAAAAAATTATGAGTAATAATTTAAGTGCGTTGTATGGCGAATAGAAAATTGAAAAAAAAATAGAAGCAAAATACAAGAAAAATAAAACAAAAATAAAAAATTTAACAACTAAACTGCAATCGATAAGGAATTATGAAATTCAATAATTATTATTCAAAATTAGGCAACAGCAAAATAAAGTGTTAAAAATGTGTAAACGCGATAAGTCAAATGCCTTAAGAAACCGAATTTACGAATTTTTGGTGCGAAAAGTTTGATTTACAGCAACAAACTGGCATTACGTTTTATTTTAATGATCATTACTGAATAGCTGAACAACTGCATACATCATTATCGAAATAATTAAGAAATAGTTACGAGTGCATAAAAAATGTAAAGAGTTAAAGTTTTAACTAAAAATAAAATAAATGAAAGGAAATTATAAAGCCAAAGAAAAATATCATCGTCCATAAGCCAGCAAGAATTTCATAATATTCTTAAATTAAAAAATAAGAATAAAGTAAAAAAAACAAAAATTTTGATAACAAGATGAACCGTCCTAAGAGCACAACACTATCATTAACAACAACTACAACAACAACGACACAGTTGGCCAGTTTTACGAAAGCAAAAACAGCTAGAGCGACAAGATCTACGATATGGGTCATTGTCCAGCTTTGTTTTCTTGCAATACAAATCTTGGCGACTCTAGTTCCCCCCGCCAGCTGTGATAAACAAATACCCACATCATCGCTGTGGTCAGCGCCTTCACCCAATACACAACATTCACGTTCCCATAATGGCGACAAACTACTGCATCGAGTTGTCCGTTTTACCGAACGCGAGCAGTATGATTTGTCCGATGGAAGTAGTGCCAGCAATACCAGCAGCAGTACTATTGGCAAGCACGACAGTTTACACGATAAGGCCAGTTATATGGCTTCATATGGTTTACGCAACCGTTTCCACCCTCAAGGTTTGTTCTCAAAAAAGGAACGCTCTTCAGAGCCAAATGGCGAAAAAAGCAAATTGCTTAGTTTGGATCTAATCGCAGAACCACCACAAGATATTTGTAATGGCTTTTGTAATTGTGAGCGCAAAAATGCCTTCGTCACGGTGACCTGTGATTATCAGCAGAATTCAAGGGTGAGTGCAATTTAATCCCTTTGAACACGGTAATGGAACTGCAACATTTCGTCTTAGAGAAAAAGTTTATTGCACAATTTGGTCTTTGGAATAGATTTCAAAACACTTGATTAGTAATTCTTCATAATTTTGGATTTAAATTTTTAATTTAAGTCATCCCCTCTGGACGGTTTTTGCAATATTAAAACTCGCATTGCCATCCCTGGTTTGTGGCTGGCAATCCTTTACTTTTCATTAAGTATACAATGAGCCTTTTTGAAAATTGTCTCTGAATATCGAAATTCTTTTCGAATTATTTTTTCTCAGACGATGTTATAGATTTTAAGGCTGTCAGGAAAATTAAAAACAGTCACATCGAGTACTGTTTAAGTAATTCTCAAACGTGTACTTCTTAGCCGTCTCAGACAGCCTCCGCTCAGATCGTACTACAGTGTTCTTTGCAGTTTCTAAAAATTTAAATAATAAATTCGAAAATGTTTTAATTAAGTAAATTTTAAATGGGAAATGAATACGAGTGTTAATGATTTCCGATTACAAACATAATTGCGCATAAACTGCTTGTGTAAATGCTAATTATTTATTTAAAAAAAATCTTTATCAACAATTAAAATTGTTTATAAATGAATTACTCAGTAATTTGCTTAGCGGTTTTATATTTCACAAAATTTCATTAAAATAAAAATTGTATTTGGAGCTCGTAAAAGTGTTGTGTTTTTATTAATTTATTTATTCTTAATGCAAATAAAAAAAAAATTAAAATAATTTAATATCTGCGTTTGTCGCCTGAAACAAGATACACTGTGCAACACAAAATCTTTAATCTTTAAACGAGAATGTATTTTAGCGGGGGCGCAGAAGAAAACCTATACGAGTAGTTGGAAATTTACGTCTGTTCTTCTCTTTCCGTCTTCCTCAGTGTTATGGTCTAATGGCACGGGACGCCATGTAATATTTCATTGTAGTGAAAAGCGTATTTAAAGCTTTAATATTTTTATAGAAAAGTTGACTTTTTCTTTTCTCGTAAATGATTATTTTTCATCTCTTATAAAATATCGGATTGCAACATGCAAAAATATTCCCCATACTATTCTCCACTGCAAGTCTTTGCTGCAAGGAAATAAGACAAAATGTACTGGTTGTAGAACACACACTCGCTGTAGGCAGGATTTGGATGTGCGGTATCTTTGCTAGCAGACGAGATTAGTAACCGCTGGGCAGCAGGGATGGCTAAAGTATTAGCTTCGTAATTGTGTGAAAAATTGCACAAATTGTAAAAGTGATCCATGTAAACATTATGCAATATTTATAATTATAAGAAATATGTATAATTGCTTAGTGTAAATCAGGAACTAGACGAAAATTCTCGTTTTCAATGCTTTCAAGTATGCAACACTGTATAATTTATAAAGCTCTTTTCGCCTCGTACTCGTATATTTCGGCCAGATTTGTGGTCAAAAAACCGATAACAAAATAAACAGGAACTATCTGCGGAGTTAAACCGTGTAATCATTATTAAGTTCAAATAGAAACAAAATGAGAAGAATCAACCGAAATTAATGCTAATCAGTTGGAAAAATAGGTTTCCATGCAGCCAGATACATTTTTCAACTTTTCTAATGACACGAAGAAAACGCAACATTAGCAACACTTTCTCTTATTTAGTTTCTAGATAATATTTTAATGGACTGTCGCACTTTGGCAGTTCAAATCAGTCATATTACTGAAGCCACACTAACGAATTATCTATTTTTCAAAACACCATGTACGGATACAGAGTTCAACAACATGTGAAAATGTTAAACGATGGGACCCATCTGTTCATTGGTGAATGACTGCATCAGCTAAGCAAATTATTAAGCCACATGAGGCCTACAAATATTCGAATGCGCCAGTTGGACATATTTCACTTTCTGCATGTCAGCTCATTTCCTGAGAAAGAGACAACGGCAGTGACTGAAAACACAATCGGCCCAACAATGCATTTGCACAAAGAACAAATTTAATTTTGTTGCACCGTGTAATTGGTCTGTGAACAATTAAAAATAATCGTAAATTTTTTCTGACTTTAATTGTGAATTACAATCTTTGTTCGTAAAATAAAACAAAGCTTAAGAATTATTTTCAAAGTTCAGCTTTCAACGAACCGATTTCAATACTCTACAGATTACACATTCAATATCATGTTTATGCGACATATAAATTCTAAAACTAATAAACTGTTTTAAATAATTTACAACTTGAAATTAGGTATATAAAGCTTCTTTTCTAAGCAACTTTTAATTAAAATTAAAATTCTTATAACAAAATATTTTCATTTTGAATGTAAAAAGTTTTAAACGCGCGCCAAGCTAAACGGTCTATAATGCTCCATTGTCACTAAAATTGCATTGCCAGCATATTGAAACCGTGAAATCTATTTAATATGTTTGCCTAACGGAAATAAAGTAAATAAATTTAATTAGCCTTCGAAAAGCTCTTCTCTTCTAACGTAACGTATTGGAGCCAATGG
The DNA here is from genome assembly GCA_963402855.1 of Ormia ochracea. Lineage (NCBI taxonomy): Eukaryota > Metazoa > Arthropoda > Insecta > Diptera > Tachinidae > Ormia > Ormia ochracea. Next base: position 38,097,847 of record OY727107.1, read on the forward strand.
AGGAAGCAGACAATTTATGCTGCATCCAATTGCGTATGCTAATTAAAGAGAAATCTTACAAGTAAAAATAAGAAATAATAAAAACATAAATTATGTCACTCCCGATTAGTCATACTAGTCGATTAGTCTACTAAAAATAGATCAAATTCGAAAAGAACTTTTATTGATCACTTAATGGCATTAAAAAGAAAAGATACTTTAAAATGCATATCGCTTAATGACTGGAAGACTGTGCTCGAACCTGAAACTTATTAATAAATAAGAATTATTTATTATATACGAGTATATGCGTGGAGAGAAATTTCTTAATTTTGTGTAAAAGAAGCTATAAAATTTTATTATGTGGCATCTTCCAGACAATTAAGATTTTAAAAGATTTTCTTTTAAAGCCTGCCTGCAGGAAATTTCTTTAATCTCTATGGAGGCGTGTGTTTTATTTTCAAAATCCAAAAAGGAGCAAAACTGTTCCAGTAAATAAACTGTATTAGCTGTAGCGATACGATAATCCAGTATGGCAAAGTTAAAAATGAATGAATGTGAAGCTAAAGGCCATGCTTCACTATCCGACAAAAATAAAACTTTCAAACTTTGTTGTGCGAAATGTTCGTCTATGTTCTTAAGTGTTTGAAAACTGTGAACTGAAAAGGTTAGGATTCACTATCCTACACAGTCATACGATTCATACACACGAAAATCTAATGTGATTCCGTACTATTTTAAAAAATCACATCAAAATTGCATGGTAGGCGCCACACTATCACAGAGATATGATAAAAATATATTTTCTTTTTGCCAATTGAAGTAAATGCAACTCTGATCGCATGAAAATTATCATTTTATGAAAATTTTCATAAAAAAAATTATCATTTTATGAAAATTTTCATAAACTTCTGCAAATCGTACGGCTTGTCAAAAAAAAAAAAAAGCATTTTGCAAAGATGCCATTTTTGACAGAACGCACGATTATGGTCTCAACAATTTGCTAGACGATTTTCTGGAATTATTTTTTTTATTATTGTTTTTTTAATTAACTTAAAGTGCAAAGCTTTCGACTTGTCGAACCCACGACTTCCGGTTTAGTAGGCTGAACGTTATTCATTCGCCTATGGAGGCACCCATTTGACGATTTCTCTCTAATAGAGCTGAATAGCATTAGCCGTGCTCACAATAATTAACATAATTGAATTTAAAATTTATTTAAGCAATTTTTCCAGCAATTCTCTGTTTGTCTTAAATTTATTAATTAATTTATTAAATATTAAATAAATATATATTTTTTTATTTAGTTAATAATACAATTATATGAATATAATTATGATATGAGAGGAACCACTAGCTGCTGAGGCCAGTTATTATTTTTTCCCCCCGAAATTTTATCTGCCGATTTAAAAAAGCAAAATTCCTTCTGCTTTAAACACAGTGCAAAATTGCTACGAGCTTGAAGCAAGTTTAGCTAAGCTCAATTTGAATTGAGTAGAATTGAATATTTTTGCAATTAAATTGTCTGAATAGCAGAAACATCTCTGAACTGCAACAGATTTTAAATGAAATATTTTTACTAGACAATAATAAAATTAAAACTGAATAATTGAATTTGCTAGAAAAACATTTTTATTCATTTTCCCCCTTTTGTTTTCTATACGAGCAATTCCGCTGAATGTACTCGCATATGTAAATTTATTACTAATTAAGAATTCAAATCGTATAACCAAATAAAGTTCAACGTATTTGTGTTTGATATTCCCATTGGATTATTGTGATTTGCATCTTTTAAAGGTACACAATTTGTTGTTTTGTGGCTTAAAAAATAATTTATAAATTAAAGCTCTTTCATGCCTAAATTTAGAACCGGTCTCCGAAAATCTCCAACTTTTGTCACGAAAATAATTGCTAAATGGTTTGTCAACGTTGAACGTAAATTTCGTTGTCATCCGCTAATTTTTGTTTATATTTTAGAATAAATAAATTTGAGTCAAACCCCACCTCATACTGGCGGACGAGCACATCCACAGTGTGCCGGTCCTAGCAAAATCAATAAAATACTTTTATTGCTGCGTTATAAACAAATCAAATAGACAACAACAAAATTTAACATGCACGATCGAGTGGCTAATGAAAAAGCAAAACAGTCTCGAAAAAATTGTTTAGCAATTCCATAAATTTTGCTAAGCGAATAGAATGAAGCTTTGGCGAGGAGGGGTGGGTGTCTGAAGTGAGTGTAGAGATCAGTAGCAAATAACCTTCACTTTATACACAAATTTCCATTAAAGAACGCTAATAAATTACGGCTGAATTTTTCTAAATAAATTTCATGTTGAAAACTAAATCATACCGAGAAGAATGGAAGGATACTTTAATGTACGATTACAGCAGAGCTGGGAGAGCTTAATAGAAACTAAGAAATCATCATGTGAATTTGTCTCTTTATAAAATTTTTCATAATTGGCAAAACTTAACCAGACGAATTTTGAGCTAAAATTTTTCTATAAAAATTTTCAATTTCTTGATTATTTGAAATTGTTTTCATGATCTTCTAGGCTGATTGAAGCAAAGCCAGCTTAATATCCTTCCTATGCAAAGTCCTTTTAAAAGAGAAAAAATTGTGTTTGCAAATTGCATATTATTTCGAAATTTTAAAACTTTTGTAGAATTGCTAACGACTTAGCTAAGGCTCTGTGAACTCAGCTGTGTATTACCATTGATGCAAATGAGCAATGAGCACATCCTGATAACATCAACATTGCAGGCTCAATTATTACATGGAATATTAAAGCACTTGCAAATAATTCATAGGATTTTTTTCATTTTATGACTGCCTGAGGTAGCGATCTATCTTGCTAATTTAGCAACATAACTTAACATAGCATATAGCATATTTCCGCCACAACGTTCCATCCCTGGACTGTGTTGAAACACCAAGTCACGTACTTTTCTACATCTCTCTTGGGTCTATTAAACTTGGAATTTATGTTTTACATTTAATGTTTCCACGCAATTTTTCCTTATTTAATACTCAGTTGTCTCTACATGGAAGCAAAAGAAAAATTATAAATAAAAAACTTTTTATTGGGTGTTTTCCATTCCTTTCCTTTCCTTTCCATTACAGTGTGAAAAATATTGCAACTTTTTACAAAAAAAAAAAAAAAAAAAACTAGACAGTTTTATCTTTATTCTATTTTTTTCTTCAGATGTATTTTTATCGAGCGTTAGCCATTCTTTAATCAGTTTTCAAATAAGGATCAGATACAGTGCTAATCGTATATGCTTTCGATAGATTTCCTATCAGATAAGTTATCTTTACAGTTGATTGAAACTTTTGCACCCAATAAAGGCCGCTTCCATGCATTTATTTTATAAAAGCAAATCAAGTGCCAGTGCAGTTTCTTATTCAAATGAGTAACAGCGAGGAATATTAAACAGATGAATACAGTAGAATCACGCAAAAGCTAAACGTAATGTCTTGATTTTATTCTCTAGAAGAAAGAATCTTAGATTTCATTTCTACAAGCTCGCTAAAATACTTAAAAACTAGAAATCTAAAAAATAAATTTAAAAGACCTTCTTGATTATTGTCAGGAGGCATATTCGGGAGGTCTGACAGCTGATTTGCCAGATGATTATAATATTATTAATATTGTTATGAAGCTAATTTTTGGTTGATCCATATCTTTCTGGAATATCGCGCATCGCTAAGCTCTGGTTTCACTATCCAAGACAATCGTACGATAAATTCACACGAAAATTTGATGTGAACCCTTTTTATTTTAAGCAATTTCATTTAAATGGCGTTGAGTGCAATTTCTTTCTTTTTTGTTGGTATGAATTTCTAAAAATCGCCTCAAAATGGCATTGCTGGTGGCAAAATATGATTTAAAAATTATGCAAAATATTTTTTCTTTGCTGATCGAAATAAAATCAACTCTGGTCGCATGAAAATTGTCATTTTATGAAAATTATAATAAAGTTTTGCTTGTCATAAAAATGTACAGTACTTTATTTTTCCAGCAAAGATAACATGTCTGAAAAATCGTACAACCGTCTGGGCTGGTAAAATAAGCCTCTTTGGCATTATCTGGCACTTTAAAATCAATTTTAGCCTCTGCACTTTGCTTGCTAGCCCAAACTTTAATGTCGCCAGTGCTGATCACAACGTTATTAATAAATCTTTTGAAAGCGGCAGCTTGACGTGGAATTGCTGTCGATCGATTAACTTTTTCTCGAGTCCACTTTTTCGAGATGTTACTGTAGATACAACTTGTCTTAATTTTTTTTTTTACCCCCAGAACACAAAATGGCAACAGAAAATAAACTAAGAGACATCTAGCCAATAACAACAATGTCAAAGGAAAACAACAATACTGATGACAAATCCAAATGCATTAAGAATTTATGTACAATATAGAATATGTGCAATATAGAATTTATGTACTGAGAAATTAAGAGTGTGTTTAAAAGAAATAATCGCAAGACTATACAAAATTTCAGAGCTGACTAAGAATAAATTGAATAGAATATTCTACGATTAGGAAATGCTTTTATATGTCAGTATACATATATCGTCAGTGTCAAATAGAAAGGTCCTAAGTCACATTTTTTTCAATCGATTTAGCTTTGAAATCACTAAAGAAATCTATTGCAAAAGGATGCGACTTCACATATATATATATATATGTGTGTAGCTGCCAATCGAAAAAGCTGAACTGAAGATCTTCAATTTTGAAACACAAAAAAATGGGGTTAAACCCCCCGATCTTATAGCATACCAACTACTAGGCAGCTTATTAGCTTTACCATTTACCACATTTCCGAATATCAAAAAAAAAAAAAAATAATAATAATAATAAAAATGTTTATACATCTATCACAATAAATATAGCCAACTGTATTGTATTATTGGATTCAGCTAGAAATTCGCCATGCTGAATTACAAAATAAATTCAGCTGAATTGAATTTCGTTTTATTCCCTTCAAAATACTTTTATAAATACTTTTAGTGAGTTAAATTAATTTCTTTTACAATTTTTTTTTTAAATATTTTAAGACTAAAAAAGGAAAAGCATTTGAAAGCTCAATATTATATGATGGTCAGTAATCTCTATGAAAGCTTTTTGATTCTTCTAACACTGAGTAGAGTACTCTCCCACACAAGCTGCAGTGAATTCCTCTAATAATTTTTATTGGAAATATTCGTCTCCAATATCGAGCACAAATTTTAGATTACATTAAGATATCCGGGAACTAGAGTCGCTCCCTCATCAAATTATGTTAAAGAATTTCCCACAACAAGTCATTTTTGTTTCAAATCGTTATTTTTGAAAAATTGATAACGCACTGTTGTGCCTCGCCATGAAACAATTGCCATGTTTGTGATTCTTTGTTGCAAGGATGAAGGATAAATAAATTTGGAAAACTTTTTTTTTCTGAAGAGTATTGATTGTTGCACTGGCCAAAACCGAACACAAGCCTGCAAAAAATTTTTTCTACCTGAATGAGAAAACAATATAGGGAAAATGTATGAAATGTGGCCTTCGGCTAGAAATAGTTCTTAATACGCTGCATCTAGATAATAAGATTCTACATTTTTATTGGGTCACCATATTTATAGTTAAGCGAAATTTTAAGGGGCATAACCTGCCCTTGTACGTTTCCATACATTATCCATACAGTCTTCTCCATCAAAAAATATAGAAGGCTCTATAAACAATATATAGGTTTGATATGGTCATGGTATTTTATTAGTTTGCGACCCAAAAAAGTACTGCATTGAGCTTTGTCCATCTGTCTCGCTCTCGGTAAGCGCTGTAAATTTAAATTTTACTTTAAATCAAAAATTTGAAAACACATCGGCTCAGAATTTCTTCAAAATTATTCTGTATGAAAATCACCAAAATCGGAAATATAGAAAAAAAAATTATTTTGTATATCTGCAGATAAAAATGAACAAATATGTGATGAATATTAACGAGTATCAAACCACGTACGCTTCAATTACAAGCCACAGCATTTGCCACGGAGCCAAACTCGCTGCTTAGTTTCAAGAGTATAAGTAGGATGGCTAGAGCATTAACTTTAATTATTTTTAGTAAAAATTTTGAATCTTTCTTTTAGTAATGAGAAATATATTTGAAAATTAAAGTTTATATCAGTGCAGTATAATTTTAGTGTACACGAAAAGCTTTGAAAAGCTTTTTAATTGTTTCATTCTGGGTGTCTCCGTAGGCGTATGAATAATGCGCAGCCTACTAAACTGGAGTTCGCTGGTTCGATCCCTGCCTAGACTCTGACTGTTTTCCTGCTGTCAAGCCAAAAGCTTTGCAGTTTTAGTAAGTTTAAAAAAAAAATTACTTAATTTCAAACTAAATGGCCTCTTTAGGAATTCCAATAGACTTTAATAGGGAAAACTTTGCCAAATGCAAATTATTAAAAATCGGTTTCCATAATTTGCAAATACGAGTAAATGACAGAGGACGGAGAGAGACCATCAAGAGAGAGCTAGTGCTCTTACTTAGACGTATACATATATGGATGTATGTCAATCCTAGAGGCAATTCAAGTTCACTCATATTTTTTTATTTTCTTTTACGAAAAAAAAAAGAAAAAGAGAAGAAGTCTCAGGTGGAATTGGGTGTCTTCCCTCGAGTAATTCAGACGATTCAGTTTTGCTCTGCTATATGAAATATATGCATTGAGATACCGCTTGAACTAAAGGAGACTTTTTTGGCTGAATATTTAGATAAAGTGCAAATAATGACGAGCTGAGTGATTGCTTTTTTAAAACTTGTAAATATTTACGATATTAATTTCAGAATTTAAGAGTAAAGACTGCATTATTTAAAAGGTGCCTCCTCTTTTAGATAAAACAATAAATACTCGTATCGTAAGTAAATATAGATTTTGTATACTGAGAAACAATTCCAGCTCTTTCTTTGTTTTGCAACTTGAATTTCTTAATAAAAAAATATTTTAAGTCTACTTTTTTACTCAATAATATTTTTTTTAATTGTTAATTTTATTTTATTTTTTTTTTTATTTTATTATTATTTTTTTTCTTTTGCGTAAAAAATAACTTGGCGGGGTTTGTACTCATTTCACCAATATTTGAGATTAACGTTTAAGAGTGTCTGAGAGGAGGGTAGTGACGAGTTGGTTTGTTACTCTTCAAGACGCAGTATAAATTTAGAATTGACTGGAAGCTGGAAGCTCAAGTTCTACATACACATATCTGTATCTCGAGTATCTCGTATAATTGAATTTTAGGTTTAAGTTTTTTTTATTTCAGCATCCGCTTTTTTTTTATTATATATTAAAAAAAAAGGAATGAATATACAAGTACAGTAGACTCTGGAGAATATAAACTTGTGTAAACATAACATTTTTCAATTAACTACGCTCTACTTAGGATTTTTTTCGCTCACTGCAGTGGAAATGTAGTGCTTTCATCCAAGTCAATGCACATATCAGACTGATTTTTCATACAGAGTTTTAGCAAATTTTGACATTTGACTGACATTTTTGCACTTAAAGAAGACAGCGAGGTATTTAGTAAGTTCTTTAACTATAAGTGGACATCGGCGGTCATAAAAAAAAAAATTCTCATGCATTTTTCTCAAGGGATTACATATCAATTGCTGCTAAGACCAGCAGCCGGGCGATATGGCTGCTAGTCATGTGAGGTTTGTAGCGGAATTATGAGACCACAAAACTGACGGAGAAGGCGTTGTAGTTTCATTTGTGCAATTAAATACTGTTAAGCTGGTATTTGGCGGTTATTTGCTAAGGGTTTTGACTCCGCCGATAATGAACTAAAGCTGCAGAAGAAGAACGGTATTCGTGTAGCAAAAATTGATTTTTTCTGATAGAATTATTTGGGAAAAATAGCGATGCAAATCAGGCGGAAGATGCTGTCAATATCGTGTTGAAAGTAGTAGAGGTGTAACATGAATGAAAAAACCAGCCATCGCCTGAGAGCTTGTAGACTGGCTATGAATTCCAAGCCAGCTGCTACAAATTACATCTAAGAGAAGCCATTGAAATAAATTGGTTGTACTATTTTGGAGCAATAAAATAGGAATTTGCGCGACTCCACTGTGCCAAATTGTTGGCCAATCTCAAGCAATGAAATAAAAAAAAAATATATAAATAAATAAATTTCTTCAATGAGGAGATTTCCTTATTGGAGTTAAGAAGACAAATTGTATATATTTTTCCGTATTACAAAGAGGAACAAAACAATTTATTTCATCATTATTTTTATTACTTCGATATAATCGCATAAAAATACTTGCTTGTAGAGAAATAAAGTGTAAATGCGAGTGGAATAAGAAAAGAAACTTTAAATTTAATTCAATTGAACCCAAGAAGGGGATGTTGATGTTGATGTTGACGTTGATTATCATGATCTACTATAGTGTGTGGCTGATTATGATGCACCGCCACCAAACAACCAAACCATTAAATCTGGGCAAAATTATTTATCTTCCTCTGTTGCTTTTTTAAAGTAAATAAAAGAAAAAGCAAAACGTGCTTGGAGACAGAATACTCGTACGTATTATATTCACAGACTGTCATATCACTTTCATATCATATGGGTGCGTTTGCTTGCCCCCGCCCCAGTTTTATTAACACTTTAACCATATTGAATAATTATTATTCCTTCGCTTTTTAAACAATTAAATTTATTTGTTGTATGTTTTTTTTTCTCAATTGATATAATCAATTAGATGTTATGCCGTGCCCTATAATTTGTAGCAATTATGAGCAAGAGCGATCTAATGGAATCTCTATGAAATTATGGTGGCAGCAAAATAATGTTTTCCCAATTTCATGAATTTGTTTCTTGCCGATAAATTGGAAATATTCAATTAATTAAAAATCACTAAAATATATTTCTCATATGTGTATATAATAAAATGGTAGGCACCTAATACTGAGTGTAGGAGGCACACAACAGACGACGGCAAGGGAAGGATTTCCTACAGCTGAAAAATATGGCATGGTACGTAGCGATGCCTGTATGTTAAATGAATATATTTTTTATTTCATGTCATTGGAATTTTCTGAATTAATTTTCCTCAAATTGTTTATGGTTTAAAACGAATGGCTCAAATCTAAATTTCTTTTTAAAAAATATATAATTTTCACTTTTTTGAAAGATCATTTTCCATAGATCTGTATAATACATCAGCCTGATAAAGTTTTTGGCTTTAAAGTCCTTTGCTATGAGGGAGATGGTCATGCCCTCAAGCCGTTCGCAATGTATCTGCAATGCAACATGAGCTGTGTAGCACATATTGCTGTGCCATTAAAATCAAATATTGTTGGTCGCCACAGCATAATCCAAATAAGGATAATTCTGTGCATCGTTTGCAAGCATAAATGGTTCGATAAAACTGCCAGCCTGAAGGTCACTCCAAATAGCCTGCAGTTAAAGGATAATATTGCCCCGCAAGTCAATTAATGTCGCCAGTATTTACGGCCTTTTATTTTTATCTATTTTAAGCTCATATAGAATTTTGGCTTCATTTTTTATTTTTGATTTGGAATAATTATTTATTCAGGCAACTTTTCATTAACGATGGAAAAAAATCCCTAAAAGCCGTAATTTTTATGCGTATTTTAAGAGTCTATTTTTATTATTTTACAAAACTATCTACAAGCTGAAAGATGGAAAAACGCATCTGGAAGATCATTAAGGAGAAACTAAACAGCATGATCAGAGCTTCATCGATATACAAAACATGTGTGTGTGTGTGTATGTGTGTTTTTCCATTAAAGCAGGGAAATAAAATAAATAGTTTATAGACTTCGCGGGAAGGACACATAGTTGTGCGTGTGTATGCGAATACATAAAAATTGATCATTTATTTAATAAAGAATAAATAAAGTGAGAGAATGTTTGAAATTAAACATCTATATAAATAAATAAGACATTTTCAAAATAATTCTTAGACAAGAGATATTAGAAATCTTTCAAAACAGACACTTTGAAAATGGAATATTGACTTACACATATGAGTTTTGTTTCTAATAATGAATAACAAACAGATCGATTTTAACAAAACAGATGAATAAATAATGATTATTTATTTTTTATTTTTTTTTTTTTTTTTTTTTTTTTGTTATCAGCAACAGTTGCAGCGAACTGCGGATGTGACGTGACTTTCGCACATTTTTTACATTTTTTTTTTTTTATAAAAATGACTCAGTCACTAATTTTAGAGGTTTATTAGCACATTTAACTATCATTTACACTGGCAGAGGAAAATGTTTCAAAAAATGAAAAGATTAAAGATCTTTGCGTTCTTTAAAACAACAATCCTTTTTTGCTCGATTTGTTTGCTGTTACTGAGAGGGAGCGAGAGATATAGAGAGAAAGGGGGAGAGAATGATAGAGAAAGCAGTTTTCCATGAAATCTTAAATGTTCTTACTAGGAGTAGCGCGTGAAAATTGAAGGCTTTGTTTTAAAATTAAGAGAGAACGTGATGTTTGCTTAGGATCTTCAATAAAACACGCGTGACTTTTTAACAATCGGTTTGCCTCAGCACGGTATTGAACGTGTATAATTACACGGAACAGTGTACGAGGCATTTGTATCTGTGAATCTCGGTAGTAAATAGATACAGACAATTTGGATAAATCAAATAGAAACACATGTCTGAATATGCCTGCCTGCATTTGTTTAGAATGCTTAGAGCCAACAAAAGCAACAGCAATAGCAACAGCGAAAGTACATTGTACTCTCGCCATGAATACGTATGTTTATCACGTGTTGATAAACTGTGGGAAAATAGCCTGGAAAAATCATAAATGAACAACACATTCCACTATAGAAAATAACACATTTTGTTTTACTGTAAATGTTTCTACGTGCCACAAACATTGAACCGACACAACCATTAGCCTGCCCCTGATGTTGTTGTTGTTATTGCTGCTACTGCTACTGCCGTTGCTGTTGTTGCATGTAGATTACGGCTGCCTTACAGGTAGTGTGTATTAAAAGACATTTCAATCACTCTACCGATTACTATCAAAGTAGAAAGTAGTAAAAAAATAAGTTGTTGGCCCCATAAAACACAATACTCGTATATCGAAAACGTTAACATGTTTGATATGTCGATATCGAAATAAATAAAATAACACACACACACACACACACATAACCAGCAGAGACACACACAAGCAGGATTTCCTTACTTGCAGAGACGCATATTAAAACTTTACATAAATTGGGAGAATATATATTAAATGTGAATATATTTTAAAGATCTCTCCCCTCATCAAAAAGAAAATATATATAAAGGAGATATATTAAAAGATAGGATAATTTGTCTTTAATATTGCTCATAAATCATTAAAAACAACTAACTCATCCCTCCTTACACCTTGGATGATTATGATAAGGTCACAGTTGGGTTCCTCCGATTAGTCTCGCCGTCCTGCCAGATGTTGATTGTGCAAAACTCGCTCAATTCCAAAAGATGTGAGAAAGTTTTTATCTTCCTAAAACTGCAAATCGTTATAAGAATTGGCCATTACACTTTAATTGCAAGTTCTTTAAATAAATGGGACAGTTAAATTTTAAATAGCAAATGAAATAGTTAAGAAAGAACATTCTCATCAGAATGACATAAGAGTTAGGGCCTTTCTACATAAAGCCACCGTTACAATTTTTTTTTTTGTCTTATAATCCCGCTTTACACTCTCATATTAGAAATATTTATTAAAGCAGTGATGCGATAGACACACTCATGCTCTGCCAGTTACAAAATTGATTTTAAATTTTAAATGTTCATTTAATTAATTTAAAATCTATGGAAATTAAAGTTTTCTCTCTTTTAAAGCCAATCAAAAGTAATAAACGATAAACAATAAGACGAGTAGGAAGATAAAAATCTTATAAAAATTTACCTTCTCTTGAACAATAGAACAAGCGAAAAGCTAAAATATGTTTTGAAAAATCAATCAAAAAATGTTTTAGAAAAATTTCTTTAAAATTCTAATAATAAAAGAAACAATATTTTTACTAATTTAAATTAGAGACTATAAATTTTTACACATAAACCGTTTCCCATACTTTGTTTCTTCGTATATATAAAACAAAAAGTCCAATTGGAAAGAATACTTTAATGAAAATATTCTAAAGAGGATTTACGTAAAAGTTTAAATTTAGAAATTTTAGAGGCGACCGAAAAATCAAAACGTGAAGTCTGAAGAGAAAAAAAAGACATTTAAAAAAAAAAGAAGAAATTTGTAAAGGCATACGTTGCAAAGTTTAAATTACTGTCATAATGATGGCTTCCGTATACACGAGCATATGGCAACCAGCACTCACTCATTCGTTCACTCGCTCACTCACTCACTTGCTCACTCGCTCACTACATTGAAATGTTTGAAGTGGCACTATAATTTATACTTAATTATAAAAGTGTCTGCTGCGTGCGTGGTACGTACACTTTTAGCCAAAAATATAAAATAAAACCATAAACGAAATGCCATCATGTGCTCCATATCATTTATTAAGAAGAAAAAATCTAATAAAAACAACATTAGAAATGAAAACAGCAAGAAATTAGAGGAAAAGAAATCATAAGACTACATCTAAACGAAATAAACTTTTTTCTAATTCTTATTCGATGCATTTCACTGCAAGCGTTGGCATGCAACTAAGTGGCTTTTATGTCTGTCCATATACATTTACATATATAATGTATGAGTGTATGTGTGTGTGTATGCTCACTTTTCGTATTTCCGGTTCTTTGAAAGCAATTCAAATTATTTCTAAATATAAAATCTGTTAAATAAAGTCTAGTTTTTGTCATTCAAAATGCTTCACTTTGTTGTAAAACACCTTAAAAGTAACTCCGTATAGAAAATTTCACATTTTAAAAATTTCAATTTGATTTCAGACAATAATTTTGTTAAAAAAAAATTTTTTAATTAATTTTTTTTTCGAAATAAAATTTTTTTCTATTAAATCGCTTGGTTTTAAAAAATATTTAACTTATTAAATTTAATTTAAAATTTTATTTATTTTAAAATCAATTTATTTAAATTTTTAATTTTAATACTTTTTAAAAATTCCTCACAATGAGTAAGATTTTGTTTATAAATATTCATAGTTATAAATATTCATAGAATTATTAGCGAAATTTAATCGATAATTTTCAACACAATTAATTGATTTTAAATATTATATGTCTTCTAAATAATATTTTAATCGAAAAGAAATAAACATTTTTAGCAAATAATTCTTTATAAAACAATATAATTTCTTAATAAAAAAAACTTTTCAAGTTAATATTATTTTCCTATTAAAATAATAAAGCCATCTTTTAATTTCTTGAACCGAATAATCGAGCTTTTCTTAACCAAGCAAAGGGAGATATATCTTTGTACAAGCTGCAATACAAAATAGGAAATCCTTCTACTCCTTCTTTTTCCATAATTTAGGAAGAGAGGGAATGCAAATTAAATTAATTGCTGCAATGCCACAACATACGCTGCAACATACTTTAGTCCATTTACATCAGTACGAAATATTGAGACCTCCCCAAAGGCAGCATTTAATTATTTCATACTTTTCCGTTTTCATTGTCACGCTGCAATGTTTCATCTTGATTTATTGTTATTTGGCATTCAAATATTAATCGAATATTCTTAAAAAAAATTTTAATAATATTTTTTTTTTGTCTAGACAGCAAAAAGTTATATCTTACAAATATCTTTTTAATAAAAATATTATAATAAATTTTATTCAAATATTCGATACTTTTTATTATTTATTCGATTAATTTTTATTCGAGTATTGGTCTTATTTTTATTCAACTAGAGCATAAAAAATATTTTTTACTAAAAGTTCTTGCTTTTTATCTGAAAATCTTGTTTTAAGCTTTAGAGATAGCTAAAGGGAATATATATATTTTTTTAATTTTCTCTTTAAATATATATCTTGAAACCCATTCTGTAAAAGTCATGTATATATTTTGATATACACATATACATATGTAATTTATGGAAGCCAAGCATGCTGTAGCAAAAGCCGATAAAAAATTTCGAGCAACTCATATCGAATGCCAGAGCGGCATTATTATTATATATTATATATTTCGATCAAAATCGAGGGCTATAGTTCGGCCCCACTGTTACCCGGTAATGTGATGTTTTTTTTTCTTTTATTGATTATGATGTCGTTTTTGAGAGCAGCATCAATGAACCACAATAATATGATATTTATTAATATAATAATAATACCGCAGTCTTGTCCCTTCCTCACAATCTGTAATAATAGCTCTTCACTTTTTTCATGCTAACAGTAACAAAATTTATCTCCTTTCCAGTTAAGCTCCACATTTGATAAATCCTACAAAGTGCCACAAAATGCCCGCGTCATTATTATTAGGTTGGCGGCTAGAACCCAATTTCAATTGAACGACGGCTTCCTGAACAACAACACCATAAATCGTTTTATAGTGGAAGGTAATATGAGGGAGGGGGAACAGGTGGAAATCAATAGTAATGCATTTAGTGAAAATAATGGGCCATATCCCGAAATAGGTTTTTCCAATGTATTTGCCATAGTCATAAGGAACAAAGCATTCCAGCAAAAGGGGCCAGGTAAGTCATTGTGACATTTAATTGGTAATGCTGAAATATGTCCTTTTGTAAATCCACAGCCAGTTATAAATTCAATATAACCAACAGCAACGATGTGCTTTTACTGGAAAATGCGTTTGAGAAAACCAATATACGTGGCCAATTTGTGGCCATTAAGGATTTAAGAATAAACGAAAAGGCGTTTAAATCGGCTCAAGCGCGGGTACAGTCTCATTTTGTTTTTCTTACTTTTTCCTCTTGATTTTAATTCGAATAAAATTTTTTATTTATTTTTTCCAGCTCCACATAGAATCCTCCAACATAGACAATATATTCCGTTTTGAGGCCTCTATGCAGGAGATAAAATTTGTTAATTGCACTATAGGCACTATTAATCCGGGAGCCTTCGACGTCTATGACATTAAGCTATTGACATTCGAATCATGTCGCATTGATGCCATCAAATCTAGAGCCATAACGGAGAAGGTCAGCTATAAACAATGCAGCTTCATTGTTACAACTTTTCAGGCATTCAATTTATTAAATTAAATTTTTTTTTACTTTTTTCCATAACGTTTTTTCCAGTTCTTTAGCCAACATGTATCGATAACTGGCGCCAGTATTGGTTTAATCGAGAGCGATGCCATTTTTGGTAGCGGCATTAATGAACTTAAAATTGCAAATAACAAGTGAGTAGTTTTTATTTAATTATTTTATTTTTTATTTTTTTTTTCTTGTTTGTCAATAAATTTTTCGATCGAGAATGAGAGAAACGAAAAGTATAAAATAAATTTGCAAAGCAAAAGTTGATGTTGCAAAAATTTAAAGTTAATTATTTTCGCCTTGAGATTTGTTTTAAGAAAAAAAATTTAATTTTATATCAGTTTAAATTTATTTGAGATGTATTGGAAAATTGTTAAGGCCACAGTATGAGTAGAGGTACGCTCCATTATTTTTCGAAAACATGTTACTGAAGGCAGTAAGCAAATTTTGTGGCTGGCAAATCAGGCTGGTTTGAGTTTGCGCCAAAAGACAATTCACTCTCGCGTACTATCTCTCTCTCTATCGCTCTCTCTCTCTCTTTCCTTCGTTATAACTCTTCATTTATGAACACTCTTACTGGCTGCATTGAAGAGCCAGTAAACCGATTTGATTACTTCTCTGTTAAAAAGGTGTTCAACAAGTCCTGCTTCACACATGGCAATCTTTCTTAAGCAATCTATGTTCTATTCAAAATTGCTTTAAAAATTCCTTATTGGAATTTTTTTAACAATATTTATATTTACATACATGTAGAAATTAGCATATATAGCATTATTTCACAAAATTGTTACAGCCGATACTCCTCAGCAGTCGATTTCGCTGCATTTTCAAAGAAGAAATTTTTATTGTACAGAATAATTATTTTAGGAATTTATTGCTTTAATTTTCATTCCACATCTCAGTTTGTTCAAAAAATACTTTTTCTTTTGCTTTTAAATTGTATTATAGCAAAACGAGGGAAACTGACTTTCCTTCAGGTACTTGCAGTTGAGAATTAGGAATCCTGCAACCCTGTACCAGTTAGTACTCTTAATTCCTCTCTCACACAAAAACTCAACATTTAAATTGTAGAATACTTCATACATATACTTCGTACTCTCTCAACTGACAGCTGAGTTAAGTTTCGTGTAGTCAGATCAGGTTGTTTCCAATCGATACCTGTCCTTTAACCTCAAGTTGGCCAACTTCTAACTTTTTGCATACGTTCAGTACTTTGGCAAAGTTCCACTTGCTCTTTTACTGTATGGTTATTCAACTTTTTGCTAGAGGTCAGATCAGGTTGTTTCCAATCGATACCTGTCCTTTAACCCTAAGTTGGCCAACTTCTAACTTTTTGCATACGTTCAGTACTTTGGCAAAGTTCCACTTGCTTTTTTTACTGTATGGTTATTCAACTTTTTGCTAGAGGTCGGATCAAGTTGTTTCCAATCGATACCTGTCCTTTAACCCCAAGTTGGCCAACTTCTAACTTTTTGCTTACGTTCAGTACTTTGGCAAAGTTCCACTTGCTTTTTTACTGTATGGTTATTCAACTTTTTGCTAGAGGTCAGATAAAAACAGCTGATTAATACACGTTAACAAAGTATAGATTGTGACAACCTATTCTTTCGCCATCTTTATGTCAGTTGAGAGATTACAAACTGGGCCTTATAAGAGAGTATTTCTATATGACTCGGCCTTAAGTCTCAACGAAATCTATTCATGGTGGAACAGTCTATGACCAAAAAACTTGTAACTTAATCTGCTTGAAAAGCAGTCCAGGTTTACAAAAAGTTAATATTTGTGGTTCTAACCCGAAACGCAATTCCACTCCTTTACTTCATTTCTCCCTGCTTTTTTTCTAATTACAGGTATGTGTGAACAACTTGCACGCCACAATGACCCCGATTCACGGTTTATAAGCGCTTTGGACGATATTATAGAAAACCATAGAATAGGGAATTTCTAAGCATCTCTTAAATACCTTATTTTATTTAAATATAAATGTACGAAGCCCCTAATATTAAATTTTGGGGTGTTACCTGCAATTCAAAAATCAAACAATGACAATTTTTTCTATAAATCGCATAAATAAAAATGGCGCCTTAGCTGACACATACAGCGTAACCGCTATTTTTATAAAATACATATTTAATCATATAAATGTAAAGTATTCGTAACGCCTGACCTTGATTGATCTTAAAAGGTCATAACGAACCTTAAGCCTCTTCAATGTCAATTACCTTACACTGTCTCCTTGCATTTATTGATTACTTAAATGTTTTTATTGTTTGCAAAATTAAAAAAATTTTGTACATGTTTGTATTTCTCAATGACTTCATAAATTACAGCACACATGTCTGCTTGAAATGCAAGCAAATAAAAATCATAATAAATTATAGGGTGATTTTTTTAGAGGCAATTAAAAAAAATGTAATTATATAAAATGTGCGTATCGCAAAATTATTCTTCGTGCAGCTAAACATATTTGCTAAATATTAAGATTTAAAATCTTAATTAATAAGATTTAATTTAATTTAAATTTAATTTTGAAACCGATTAAGATCTCAAATCGAATAAAGATTTAATTATAGTGCATCAAAATAAAATGTCCCTCAATATGCTACAATTTACCGTTTAGGTTGTCACTGCGATTTTGTACTCAGAATGAAGCTTTCCTAAGGTTATATAATAGACTAGAATGTGTACTATGCAAAATACATCATTATGCTTTCCTTCGCATTGCTTTTCAAAATGAAGCATAGATTCTCTCAAAGACATTTTATTTCAATCGCAAAAATGGAACATGAGTACATCGAAATGAACTACCCTATTATTATAATTTGTTCAAACATTTTGCAATATTTAATCGAAATTATTTTTGGTTTGTATTTTTTTCAGAATCGACACTATCTACGACAATGCCATACACGTGATATCCGCCTTTGTTACCATAACGGGCAACGAAGTCAAACACCTGGGCAATAATTGGTTGCACGTTGAAAAATGGTCTAAATTTGTGGTTGAACGTAATCAATTTGGTGTTTTTGGTCGCATGCTGTTGGACAATGAACAGAATACGACATCTTGCAGCTTCGAGGGCAATTCATTGACCGATCCACAAGTGGGCTCGTTAAACTTTACGAAGCCCTATTGCAAGATACGTGAGGTATCGGTTAATCTGCCCTGTCGCTGTGATCTTAAATGGGTGGAAAAGTTAACGGACAAAGATTTACGAACCGAGATCTATTGCACCATTGACGATAAATTGGGCAATTGTTTTAATGCCAGCACTTTTAATTTTATGAAATATTTAAATGAAGTGTGCGATGAGTCCAAGACGGTATTGGATTGTGTGGCTAATCAAAATTTAAAAAAGATCGAAGGGCGTTTTTATACAGCTGAGGAATTAGAAAGAAAAAATCAGCATTTGCCTCAATTGATAATGATTTTGACGAGCACGATACTTCTGCTTATATTGATAATTGCGATGGTGATATTCTTAATATGTCATTTTCGTCGCAGAAGCCCCAAACTACAGCGTGGTGAAACATCGGGCGGCCGCAATCACACCCACGAATTTTCTCACGAAGAACGCTGCATTGTTGACCAGACCTTGCAATTAATACAGAAAAAATATCCGGAGATTTATAAAAGAGTTAATGAACGTGTGCAAATTTTATTCATACACGATCTAACAGAAGAGAAATGTGTTAAAACGACTAGTCAAATTGTAAATCTTTTGAACAAGATTAAAAATCCAGGTAGTGATTTTACGGCCTTCAATCGTGTACTCACCGAACACTTGCAGTCACCATTACCGACGGCACCACCAGCCGATCAAACACCAATTTATTCGGAGCCCAGTTTGACGGGAATGGATGAGGGATTCTATACTTCAACAACATTTTCTAATATAGATGGTTCAATGGGGCCCGCTGGTTCGGGCCCAGAACATATTTATGCCGAACCCAGCTGTGCCCAACAACCACTGTTGCCAAACGAATATGCATCACCGGCCGATGGGCATTTGACTTCGATGGATCTCTACACTGAACCAATTAATGAAAGAGGTAATTCGTTTCTAAATTTAAGAAGGACAATCACCGACACGTTTTATTAAAATCCAATTTCCTCCTCCCATCACTCCACTAACTCCCAAAATAATAAGAAATCTAACATGAAATTAAATTTTGATAACACAAGTAAGTGCAGATTGCTTTTCAAGCTTTTTGGGACAATGACGTAGATTACTTTGTCGAGTTCCGAGCTTGTTCCATGTATGGGCGAAAAAGCCCTTAAGGTTTATAAAGCTTCTTTCTTTCTCTCTCTATCTGTAGATAACACGCAAAAAAGGATGCTTTTAAAAAGCCTCATAGGATCACCTACACATTCATACATATCCTTGAATGCAAGAGGAAATTGTTGTAAACTCATTTTCAAGTAAATAATCTTAATATTTAATAGTAATTTTAAAATAAAGAAGAGATGTCAGAAAGCTTTATCAGTTACAGTATGGTCTAGTCTAGGATATTTCGCGAGTGTATTAGGATTAGGAGTTTTGTGCCCAAAATAATTTCCTAACAAAAATTTTAAAATATTTTGCCAGATTATTTCAAGAAAAAAAAAGATTAAAAGATTTTTTATATAATATTTCAAAAGCTTTGAAAATTCATTTTTTTAAATACATAAATTACAGGCCTAAGATAAAGCTTAAAAAAATTTTGCTACAATTTCGAAAAATTTAATTAATTAAAATCAAAGCTTGCAATTTGATATGTGGAATATTTTCCTAATCGATAATTTAATAACATACATTATATAT
This sequence comes from Ormia ochracea, assembly GCA_963402855.1. NCBI lineage: Eukaryota > Metazoa > Arthropoda > Insecta > Diptera > Tachinidae > Ormia > Ormia ochracea. Next base: position 38,117,787 of record OY727107.1, read on the forward strand.
ATACATTTTTATATACATTTTTCAGAAAAGATTTCTTCGCATATCAAAATTCTTCATAAAAAAGAAAAAGCTTTATATACATTTTTCAGAAAAGATTTCTTCGCATATCAAAATTCTTCATAAAAAAGTTTGCACATAGATGTATATTTTTAGAAACACATTTTATAAAATATTATAAACTTAAAGCTAAGAAGAAAATGTGTAATTTTTATATTAAAAGAAATAAAAATATTCATTAGCTTTTAAAGCTAAAACATATATTTTTTAGCATGTATATTTCTTGTAAACAGTAAGCTTTAGTTAAAAAAAGCTTTAAAGCTTTAGTTTCACGATAATCTATACATTTCTCATTAAAAATTGTATTAAAGTAAAACATATTCTTATCAGCTGTTGTATTAAATAACAATTAACACAACCTCAAAGCTTAAAGTAACTTAAACTTTAGTTTTAATTATTTAAGCTTAAGTTACTTGCTGATATTAAAAAAGAAAACTTCTTAATAAAACCAATTGAAACCTTGCCAATTTTTTTCCAGAAATAAATCTAACCTCTACTACCACACCCTATGCCGTAACTAGTTCTATAGCACGCACTTACCAAAGTCCCTACCGGCCCCTGCAATATGCCACTCCAATGCGTCACAATTATCAACGACAACTGCCAGACGTTCTAGCCCAACATCACAATAATCCAACAAACACAACTTCAACATCACCACCATCTGCAGCAACACTCTCAAATGTACGAAAACTTGCCCAAGACTTGCAAGGCAAAACAAATTTCAATCCCATTGCAAAGCCACGCAACATGCATTTAGTAACACCACCCACTTACACAGCACCCGATAAGCGCCACAAACAACTAATGAATAAAAATTTCCATCTAAATGCAGCACCAGCGGCAGACGCTATTGAAATGGACATGAGAGGTGCCACAGCTTTGCCACCCCGGACACCTGCCGATTCTGGCTCAAATCATTCCGGCGGCAGCAATGAAACCGTACAAATCGATGATGTCATAGCGTATGCCGATTCGTAAATTTTTTACAACATTTCTAAAAATTATCAAGTGTCAGCGCCCTGCCACCCGTCACCCATTACCCATCTCCCATCACCTATCGCTCATCGCTCATCGCTCATCGCTCGTTGTAAGAGTTGGCCAACACTTTTCAAAATATTTGAAGAAAACATGAAAAACAGGCTTGTGATTAAAAATAATAAATCGAAAATAATACCATTTAATAAATATTATTTGTTTAAACATTTTCAATAAGATTTATATAAAATTAGCTTTTAAAATATTAGTCATTCTAGTTTATATTTATAATAAAACCAAAATAATTTTTGTATTATAAAATATTTAATAGACTTCCTAATTTGTTAATAATGCAACAAATCCAACAAATCTATTTTTTGTAGAACGTACTCTAAAATTATGACTCTCCTCTCCTTTTAATCCTTTACTCGCATTAAGTGTAAATAGCTTTCGATATGATATTCTTTTCCTTTGTAACGCCGAGATACTCCTCAAAATATCTCATTAGCGTCCAGTTGCATTACAGCCAACTGCACCATTCATTTTCTACTACCGCTCTTTTTTTTAACTTTTATAGTTTAAGTTATTCATTCTACATTGTGGAAATGTGTGCCAGTGATATAATTTTTTTTCTATTTCACTGCTCTCGTTACAATAGTCATACAATTTATTATTACTACGATCTTGTTAAGAAAAGTAACATTATAAGCTTTGCGGTTTAAAAAGTTAAAAAATAAAAATGTTGCAAATTAAACCGACAAAAAAAATACAAAAAAAAAGGAATCCTAAATAAAATGAAATGATTCACAAAGAAATTAAAAAAAAAAAAAAAAAAAAAAAAAAAAAAAAAAATTTCTTTGCTGGGGGAGCTTTTTTTTGTAAATGTATTTTAATGGGTCTTTAGCAATAAATATGCTAAACAGCTCCAATTGCCTTTATGCGAATTTCTTTTCTCTCTTTGTGGCTTTCTACGATGGGGGTAACATGATCGCTAGCTAGATCAAGCAAGAAAGGAAACTGCTTTCGATGCTTAAAATATTCATTCTTTACACGGCGCAAAAATGTAATTAAATTAAGGCCCAGAAGCTTGCTGAATTAATATTAAAAGTTCCTTTCCTCACAAGTAAAATAATTATGAATTATTTATTACTAGTAATTCTTAATTTGTTTGTTTTTAATTCCATTTAACAGATTTCTGGCGTTGTTCATTCACGACGCTTGTGCACGGGCAAACTATTTTTAGTACTTCTGCTTCTCTTATGTACAAGATCACTTCTTCAACCCGGTGATCTTAAGTAGTGCTCTTTGAAATGCCGAACAATATTTAAAAAAAAAATTAATCGTTTCGAAATACATCGACTCATAATAAAAGTTTACAAACTAGCTTTCTTTATTCTATCGCGCTTTCGAAATGTCTTTTCCTCAGTACCAAATAAGTACCAGTACCACTACCAGAATAAGTACCAAAAGTACCACTCTTATGCTTTTTGCATTATTAAGCGTACTTAAAGCTTAATACTGAAAAGTTTGGAACGTTCTATAAAATACATTTTCCCAACTGGCTGATAAAAAGAAATTTTATAAATGTGTACTTTTCTAAGAAGTAATGGGTCTTATTGGGTCTTTCAAAATTAACGTAAGATTTGAATATGTCGACAATTATACGACATTGAGAATGCAGTTCTGTCTGCTGAAATTGTATTATATTGACGTATAACATATCATACAGTCGGTGAAATAATTTAATTACTGCAGGCGACATTTCCAAATCTTGCACTCTCTCATTTCGCTGATAAGAATTAGCATTGTACTTACGCCCATTAGATTTTCCGTCATGGAGTTATTTGAAATCAAAAGTCTTTGCGAAAAAACGCACTCACAGCTGTGCAGTCAACGAAATTCCCCCATTTCTTTGTCAAATGTATATGCATACAAAGGCTTGGAGCACCTTTTTTCTACGGATTCATAAACCCTTTTAAAACCCAAAGTTTTAAAACAAGTACATACTTTGAAAAAAGGTACTTCTTTAGACGCTTTTTGTACGCTTTTGTTATGTTTTATATAAAAAAAGGTACTTTTTAAATGGCACTTTTTTAAAAAAGTACTGCTGGAAATTAAAACTTTCCCTTTTATGACTTTTTTCCAAAAATATTTAAATATATTATAATTACCAAATTATCTGGAGTTACTCCACATATTATCTACTTTTTAAAAACATTTATTTGAATAATCTTATCTCGAAATAAAGGGAATTAAATGCAAAGTTAAACGCTTCACTTTATGTAGACAGTATTACAGATAAACGCATATTAAGCAATAGAAACCTATTGACCTTAATTCACTGACATACACATGATTTCTGTAGTCGGTAGCTGGTGCAGGTTAAGTACAATTTTGGAGCGCATTTTTATTGAATTAACATTCATTTACAATTTACCCATTTACACAATCTAAACATTTTTCAAATCTCTTCATTCATACAGTTTCCATTCATTCGCTTTTCATTGTTATTTTCATTAATACAACGTACAGAGATAAAAAATTTTATAACATACAAACAAGCCCTTTCCAAAAGTACCAAGAGATCAGTACAAAAGTAGTGAACAAGTAAAACCACAATAATGGCAGTTAAATGCTCTTGTTTGCTTTCAAATTCTGGCACTTTCATACGCATTTTTAACGTTTTTATATTATTTTCCTCTTTTTTTTTTTTTTTCTTTTTTTTTTTTTTTTGTAAAAGTCTCCACACAAAAACCACAATGACAACAAATAAAATCACACTGTGTAAACAAACTTATTTGAGCAAAAACAAAGAACTAAAAAAAAAACTGTTAAAACAGAAAACAATGGGGAAAGGAGAATAATGTGGCTGAGAAAAGTGTAAAAAAGGAATTAATAAAAATAAATTGCCAACAGAACGATCACGCATGCAAAAAACCGACTCTCTAATCTTAAACAAACACACACACACACACACACAAACACACACAAGGCAAGACGAGCTCCAAACTCAAAAGGCTTCAAAATATTCCAAATAAATCCGAGAGATACAGATACTAAGCAAGAGCTTTATATTATTAGTGTAACAGTGATGTCAACGTGTTAAAAAGCTTTGCCAGAAAGCTGAATATGTGTAAAGGCCTCGTTTCACTATCCTACACAGTCGTACAATTCAGTACCACGAAAGTGGGATAGTGATACTCTCCTATTTTAAGTAATCAAATCAAAACGGCATTGCTTGTAGCAGACTATCATTCAAATGAATTATATTTTCTGCTTATCATAATAAATAAAAGTACAAACCAAACTTTAAAAATAATATAATTTTTTCAGCTTTTACTTATTTTACGTACAAAAAGAAGAATTTTTTGATCAGCTGCTTGAAGTAAAATCAACTCTGATCGCACGAAAATTGTCATTTTGTGAAAATTTTCATAAACTTTTGCTGGCAATTTCTTTTATTTCTTCAGTACACATGTACGATAGTGTACGATAGTGAAACGAGGCCTTTATACTTATTTACCAATGGAAAAAAAAATAATTCTACAACACAACTTTTTATAAAATATCTATAAAGAGTACTTTTTCAACAAAGTACGTTTTAAGAAAATGCTTCAAAAATTATGTTATTTACAATTTTCGTGCTGCCCAAAAATTTTACTTTTCCAAAAAAAAATATCTTTTCTACAAAAACCACTGCTTTGTGTGATTTAATTAAAAAATTCATTTAAAAAAAAAATTCTTTATAAAATATTTACTTTCCCCCAAAAAATCCTTTTTTAATATTTTTGCAAAAAAAAAAAAAAGTTTTTACATGCAGAAACGATTTTTTTAAAAATACGTATGGAATAAAATTGCCAGTTTCATTTAAGAAAATCAAAACTAATAAAAAATTATTAAATGATTTTATTGAAACTTTCTAACAGATATAAAATGCTTTTCTGCTTTTAAAAGTGTGCTTTTATTAGAGAAATATTTTTTTTTTTTTAAATAAAAATGAAGTAATAATAATTTTTACAGGCTTACTGATGAAAACATATTTTATATTTAAAAAAAAAAATTATGCAAAATTTCTTGCCAAATAAAAAGTTTAAAAATCAAAAGCATTTTTTATTAAAAGTTATTTATTGTATAAAGGGACTTTTAAACGCTAGTGTTTAACACTGCCTGCCAAACAGAGAGCTTTTATGGAGATGTTAATATGTAAATGTGGTGGGCAGCCAGAAACCCCCCAAAAATACACATGCAGAGCAATACAATCTGCTCACCGTACTTATTTGCGAGTACAAGTACTATAAACGAAAACCTTTAAACAATTGATCAGTATAGCTTTAGACTTCTGCGTTCATAGAACAGATAAAAAGCGAAAAGAATAACACGTCTAGATATTAATATTTTCTTCATTAATGAACGGTTTAGACAGTAGTCGGGCAGATCGGTTTCTAATCAAAAGGTCTTTACAAATAAACTAATAAACAAATCGTTTCGCAAGCAATTTAAGTTGAATATAAACTAAAAATCAGTTTGTTTTGTATTTATATCGAGATTGCCACCGCGTCGGCTTGCGTTTGATATTGTTTCAAACTGTCGCTAAATAAGTGAACGCGAATGTGAAACACGAGAAAAAAATTATAACAAGAATCGCCACGCTTTAAAAAACAAAAAAAAAATTCGCATTTGAGTGTGAGTGTGAGTGTGAGTGTGAGTGTGCTGTTGTTTGAATTTTTAATTATTCTGTTTGCTTTTCTAGTAAATTATTTCGCTTTTTTTTATATATATTATTAATAATATAAACAAAAGTAATACTTGTTTTCAACTTGATAAATGTGTGTGTGTGCAAGTGTGTGTCAAAATAAATTTTGCATGCCCATATTATAAAATAAATATTTAAATACAATAAAATATATTTGTAAATTAAAGGTGAATACGTAATCGCTAAATAGTGTTTTGTTTTTGTTGTTGCTGTCAGTGCTTTGTCACATCGTAATAACACTTAAATGTCAAATGTCTCTCAATTAATAATTTTTTGTCCTTTTCTTTATTTGTATACAAAATATTATTAAATTAAAATAAGCATGTGGAAAACAAAAATAGCAACAATAACAACAATATATCTTTGACAAACATTCGTTGTTGCTTTAATGTATTCACATGTTCGTTTGTAAAGCATCTACCAACTCAAACACACATACGCACACATTCATACATACATTTCTACATGCAAATAGAAATGTGATGTGGTTGTTGTATTTAAATGATTTGCAATTCTGTTCTCAAATATAAAGTGGAGTGTGTTTTTGCAAGCACAAGCATGCATATATACAATCATACATGCATACGCATTTGCAAAAATTAAAAAATATATGTATAAAATTATCATCTGCTAATGTTTTCTTTCAAGTGCACAAGTTTTAAGCGATTAAAATAATTTTAAGGCCCCGGTGGTAAATTTAGAAACCGTGAAATGCATACTTATGCCTCCACTAACAACATTTTTAAAAAGCATTTATCCAGACATTTGAGCTTTGGTAGCCAGGTAAGAGTTACCGATTTCCAAGCTTTTTTCTTCCTGGAAAAAGGTGGGCACAAAGTCCCGTTCCCTGTTATGAGGAAGCATCAACGATATTTATAGTGATCTTTTTTCAGTATTTCCATATAAGGGGCAATTTATTAATTGCAAAAGGTCTCCCATTAAACGCTTCTTATTTTTAAATGTAAATAAGCCAAAGCGCGTGTGAGATATCTACGATATTTTTTATAACATTTGAATAACCTAACGGTGAACCCCATCCAAACGTCAAGTTTTTTTTTTTAATTAAGACTGACCCATTTTGCACCAAAGAGAGATGCACAATCGAGCGAAGCGTAACAATAAAGTTATTAAGGATTATCATGAAAATCATTGTAGCCTTATATGAATAGCCTATCAGTGACATTATACGTATAATTAACGTAAAAATCGGTGGCTTTTTGGTTCTAAATACAGCGGAATTTCTGTCATGCATTATGTTACCCTCGAAATAAAAAAAGTCTAGCCTAATGGCGTTATATCTCTTGATATCAGCGGCCAGTTTACTTGACACCCACTTAAAATCGCAACACTTTCCGTTGACGGATTTGGTCTGTACACATATGTATATATATATATATATATATATATATATATATATATATATATATATATATATAGTAACGTAATTATACGTTTACCCTCGCATTTCTTAATACACGCGCTTCACTAAATGAATTTGAAACCTATAACAGAAACATCCAGCAAAGTCAGCAACTCAATGGAGCAAATGCATTTGTCTACACAACGAAGCTACTTCATCTACTCTACTCCAAAATCAACAATGGAAATGTCCAGCAGAGTCAGCAACTTAACAAAGCGCATATGTTTTTCTTCGCCCGCTCTGCTGCCAGACAGACATCCGATACCAATGAATGCAAATGTTCAATAGTGCTTTTGCACATTTGCAATTTTTAAAAAATATGTTTTCAGTTATCATCTTGAACTCAAATAATAAAGATCGTTTAGAAAAAACGTTCAAACCATCTTTTTATTTAATTGGCGCAGTCGGTAGGATAGCTTCAAAAGAAGAAAATTCGTGATGCGATAGCGAGGCTTACCAATTCTAGTAATTTTTGTTTTGTTGTTATCCGAAGAAAAAGAACACGCTAATAGGCACCCTCGCGGCGGTTAACATCGTGTTAAGTTTTATTAAAAACCTCGTCAGTAGCGCGAAACCGTAAAAACGCAACCTGCCTAGAACTTAAAACCTGAAAAAAAAAAAAAAAAATCAGGAAGACGCCACAGAATTTGTGTGAGGTGATAAATCCAATTCGGTGACCTCTGGACCCCACGAAAGTGCTGTGTGTGCAACAAATATAAAGAAAAGATAACTTTAAATAAGTGACATAAATAAAAAGCATAAAATCAGCATGACTCCAACACCACCAGTAGTCCTATCAGACTCCGAAATGTCCCAGATAGCATACCAAATCGGTAATGTGGAAAAATTTGATGGAAACCCACAGTCGTTGTACACCTTCGTCAGCCGAATTGACTACATTCTTGATCTTTACACCACCAATAATGTCCGGCAACAACATATTTTGTTTGGACACGTCGAACGTTGCATAAGTGGTGAAGTTATGAGAGCACTCGGCGTGAGTAACATTACCAGCTGGATCGAGTTGCGAAAACAACTTATACTGAATTACAAGACGCAGACACCGAACCATACCTTACTGGAGGAATTTCGCAGCACGCCATACAAGGGAAATGTACGATCCTTTTTGGAAGAAGCTGAACGTCGCCGTCAAGTAATAACAAGTAAGCTAGATTTGGAAAATGATACACACGAGAAACTATTGTATTCAAAACTGATTAAAACAAGCATTGAGGGCTTAATTCAAAAATTGCCACTAAACATTTACATTAGAATAGTTAATCTCGAAATAAAGGATTTAAGATCGCTTATTAATATTTTACAAGAAAAGAACATGTATGAAGATGTCAACCACGCACAAAAGATAACCCAAAAACACGATACATCCGAAAAACAATACAAGCCATTTGCCCATAATCCTAATTCATCTAACCTAAAGGCACAAAAAAATTTCACACCACTTCAACCATTCCATAACCCACCAGTAGTCTATCCACACCCACAACCATACTATAACCAATTTAATCACCAACCTTATCGACATCCTATCCATAATAATGCACCTCAATTAAATCCATCTACCATGTATACACCAACACCGAATCTTCAAGGACAACCACATAACGCAAATAATCAACCAAAGAAACGATTTAGACCATCAGATAGCGGTCAGACTAGAATGAGTATAGACGAGCTTAGGAATCAAGAGGTGGCCTACTATGAACAGTATAACCCATACTACAATTACTATGACCCAACTTACTACAATACAGAATATCATCAACAACAACATGACCAACCTTATGAACACGACTCCGTAATTACACCATCCACTGCAGCCGAAAATGAAGAAGGAAATGAATTGACTATTGAAGAAGTTGAAAATTTTCAGCCACCGGCCTCGAAGACAAACAATTTATAATAATCAAGTACAAAGGAAACGACTTGAGATGCCTAATTGACACCGGATCCACGGTCAATATGGTGACTCGTAATTTGTTCAACTTACCAATCCAGGATACCGAATGCCTCATTCACACAAGTAACGGCCCACTCACTATCAATAAAAGTATCATTGTCCCTTCCAACAATTTATTTCCGGTGCAGCATGAATTCTTACTGCACCCATTCTCTACAGATTATGATCTTTTAATAGGAAGAAAGATGTTGGCGCGGGCAAAAGCTGTAATAGACTACAGTAAACAAACTGTAATACTGTACAATAACAAATACAAATTGATAAACCACAATATTGCACCCGAACAAAACCATTTTCAGAAGAAGTCAGATGAAGCGCCTTACACCACACAACATGTGCGGCATAAATCGAATGATGGCATACCAATTTCAAATCAAACAACTAACAACGACCCACACTGCATTGTTAACCCGATCGTACCAGGATCAAACTCAAATCCTTTCAGATTGGAACATTTAAATTATGAGGAGAGAACAAAGTTGTGTGAATTACTAAGACAGTATCAGCACATCCAATATCACGATGCTGATAAACTAACATTCACCAACCAAATAAAACACGTAATTAATACTACGCATAATTTGCCAATTTACTCAAAACTATACAGTTACCCCCAGGCTTACGAACAGGAAGTCGAAGCCCAAATACAAGATATGTTAGACCAGGGTATTATACGAATCAGTAATTCACCTTACAGTAGTCCTATTTGGGTGGTGCCCAAGAAACGGGACGCCTCAGGCCAACAGAAATTTAGAATTGTAATAGACTATAGGAGATTGAATGAGATAACTGTTGGTGATCGCCACCCTATTCCAAATATGGATGAGATCTTGGGGAAATTAGGAAAATGTACCTATTTTACCACCATAGATCTAGCAAAGGGTTTCCATCAGATCGAGATGGATGCAGACTCAATTTCAAAGACTGCTTTTTCTACCAAACATGGGCACTATGAATATCTCCGTATGCCGTTTGGTCTAAGAAATGCGCCAGCCACCTTTCAGAGGTGTATGAATGACGTTTTTAGACCCCTCCTGGGAAAACATTGTCTCGTCTATTTAGACGATATTATTGTATTTTCCACGTCTCTTGACGAACATCTGAATTCACTCAGTTTGGTTTTCGAAAAATTATCTGAAGCCAATTTAAAACTGCAGCTTGATAAATGCGAGTTCTTACGACAGGAGACTACCTTTTTGGGACATGTTATAACAAAGGATGGGATCAAGCCAAACCCGGAGAAAATAAGAGCTGTTCAAACATACCCTATCCCCACCAAAACTAAGGAAATTAAAGCTTTCTTAGGATTAACAGGTTTTTACAGAAAATTCATTCCGAATTTCGCTGACATAGCGAAACCTATGACAAAAGTGTTGAAAAAGGATTCGAAAATAAATGTACTAGACCCAGAGTATATTTCGGCATTTGAGAAATTGAAACAATTAATTTCAGACGATCCCGTTTTGAGGATACCAGATCTCAACAGAAAATTTGTTTTAACAACAGACGCGAGTAATGTGGCACTGGGAGCTGTACTCTCACAGGACGGACATCCAATTAGTTACATTAGCCGAACTCTCAACGATCACGAAACAAATTACAGTGCCATTGAAAAGGAACTGCTTGCCATCGTATGGGCAACTAAAACATTCCGCCATTACCTCTTGGGCCGACACTTTGAAATAGCAAGTGACCATCAACCGTTGTCCTGGTTACACCGAATGAAGGAACCAAATTCCAAATTAACGCGATGGAGGGTAAAATTGTCGGAGTATGATTTTGATATTAAATATATAAAGGGAAGAGAAAATTATGTGGCTGATGCCTTGTCCAGAATAAGAATAGAGCAGTCCCACTTTAGTGAACAAACCCAACATAGTGCCGAGGACGATAGTAGTGATTTGATTTTTATCACCGAAAAACCAGCCAATACATTTGGCCGTCAAGTGATTTTCTCAAAAGGTCCACCCAAAATAAGTCACGAAAAATATTTCAGGAAACAAATAACCCGCATTTCATACGATGAAATGACGAGGGAAAAGGCCGAACAGTTTTTGATTGAACATTTCTGTGGAAAGACAAGCGTATTATACATAGACAGTGATGCCGATTTTGAAATAATTCAAAGTGCACACAGATCCGTTATTAACACAAGCCACACGAAGATCACCCGTAGCCTTATTTTGCTGAGAAATATATCCACCTACGCAGAATTCAAGGAACTAATACTGAAGGCTCATGAGAAACTCTTACATCCTGGAATACAGAAGATGGGCAAACTTTTTAAAGAGACATATTATTTCCCGAACAGCCAGCTGCTCATACAAAACATTATCAATGAATGTCATGTTTGCAACTTAGCTAAAACAGAGCATCGCGATACCAAGATGCCCATGAAAATTACACCTCAACTTAATTTCTGCCGTGAGAGGTTTGTAATAGATATCTACTCATGTGAGGGGAAACACTATGTTAGTTGCATAGACGTATACTCAAAATTTGCCACACTAGAACAAGTACCAACCAAGGATTGGATTGAGTGCAAAAGTGCTCTAATGCGAATATTCAATCATTTGGGTAAGCCCCAGTTACTAAAGGCCGATAGAGATGGAGCCTTCACTAGCCTAGCGTTAAAGCGTTGGTTGGAAACCGAGGGAATTGAATTGCAACTAAACACCGCGAAAACTGGTGTAGCCGATATAGAGAGATTGCATAAAACTATAAATGAGAAAATACGCATAATAAAAACATCCGATGATAATGAAGCAAAACTGAGTAAAATTGAGACAATACTTTATGTTTACAATCACAAGACTAAACACGATACCACAGGACAAACACCAGCACACATTTTTCTTTATAACGGACAGCCGATCAGGAATACTCAAGAGGAGAAGAAGAAAAGAATAGACAGGATAAACAATAACCGACGGGAATTCGAAATGGATACAAGGTACAGAAAAGGACCGTTACAAAAAGGAAAATTGGAAAATCCTTTCAAATCTAACAGGAACGTTGAACAAACCACGCCAGACCATTACAAGATAATTGAAAGAAATAGGGTCACTCATTATTATAAGTCACAATTCAAAAAACAAAAGAAAATTAATCTGAATCCAATTTCACAGGACCATGGTGCACAATAGTGATATGTCTCACTATTATAATGGGATGTCATACCCAACATGCCCAAATTCAAATAAATAATCTCGATACTGATCATGGATATCTGATTTTCTCAGATAAACCATTGGAGTTGCCAACTAAATTCGAACATCACTGTTTGCGGATCAACATTACTGAAATAAACAAGGCAAACAACCTTTTTCGGAAGCATTTGTTAAACTACACAAAATCACCCCATCTTAAATATTTATATGGTAAATTGCAACGACAATTAAATGGACTGACACTGCATGAAGAAAGTAGACAAAAACGAGGGCTTATTAATGCAGTGGGTTCAATGTTCAAGTTTTTATTCGGAACCCTGGACGATGATGACCGAGTTAAATTTCAGGGACAACTCGAAAATATGAAAAAAAATTCAATCCAACTACACGAAATGAATAACGTAATTGATCAAATCAACGAAAACTTGGAAAAGATGGAGAAAAACCGCAACATGTACGACGCATTCACTTATGACTTAATGCAGTTCATAGAATATGTGGAAGACATCGAAATGGGCATGCAACTGTCCAGACTGGGACTCTTCAATCCCAAGTGGTTGAATTATGACAAGTTGGCCAATGTAAATAATCGAAACATACTATTAATAAAAACATCTACATGGATTAATCATCAAGATAACATTATACTTATCATTTCTCACATCCCAATTAACTTTAAAACTTTTAACACCCTAAAAATCATTCCTTATCCAGACCATAATGGATATCAATTAGACTACACTAGTACCACATCATATTTTGAACTTGACAATAAAATTTACACTCGAGAAAATATACAAATTAATGATGAATGTATTTCCAAAATTTTATTGCACACAACACCAATTTGTAATTTTGAACACGTTTTCAACACAGAATCGATTATGTATGTGGAACCAAACGTCATTGTAACTTGGAATTTAAGTACCACATTTGTAAAACAAAATTGTCGGCCCAATACAAACTTAAGTATACAAGGCAATAAAATTATTGGAATAAGCGATTGTGAATTGCAAATAAACGAAATAATTTTGTACGAAAATAAATTATCCCCCGAAATTGACTTAACACAAATTTACTCACCTTTGAAAATAACAAAAGTTAAAACAATTGAACACGATGATGTCCTAACAATGGTCTCTAAAAATAATACACTAATTTACATAGTATTTGTAAGCATTATTATTGTACTTTTAACGATACTGTTATACTTAAAATATGTAACTACAAACCCAATTCTAACGATCTATTCCAAAATCAAGAAGCAACAAAAAAAACAAGTACAAGAAATCGAATTACAACCGCAATCACTACCCACATTATACCCGTCGGTGACATCATAAATTATTGGCTCTTCTTTAAGGGGAGGGAAGTAACGTAATTATACGTTTACCCTCGCATTTCTTAATACACGCGCTTCACTAAATGAATTTGAAACCTATAACAGAAACATCCAGCAAAGTCAGCAACTCAATGGAGCAAATGCATTTGTCTACACAACGAAGCTACTTCATCTACTCTACTCCAAAATCAACAATGGAAATGTCCAGCAGAGTCAGCAACTTAACAAAGCGCATATGTTTTTCTTCGCCCGCTCTGCTGCCAGACAGACATCCGATACCAATGAATGCAAATGTTCAATAGTGCTTTTGCACATTTGCAATTTTTAAAAAATATGTTTTCAGTTATCATCTTGAACTCAAATAATAAAGATCGTTTAGAAAAAACGTTCAAACCATCTTTTTATTTAATTATATATATATATATGTATATATGTATATATTAATATGCTCCTAAATATTTATATTTGGGGCCATTAAGGTAATTAAAAGTCAAAACTAATATATATGTATATATATATTATAATATATATATCCTAAATATTTATATTTGGGGCCTATAAGGTAATTAAAAGTCAAAACTAATATATATGTATATATATATTATAATATATATATCCTAAATATTTATATTTGGGGACATTAAGGTAGTTAAAAATCAAAACTAATATATATGTATATATATATTATAATATATATATCCTAAATATTTATATTTGGGGCCATTAAGGTAGTTAAAAGTCAAAACTAATATATATGTATGTATATATTATAATATATATATCCTAAATATTTATATTTGGGGCCATTAAGGTAATTAAAAGTCAAAACTAATATATACATATATATAAACCGTTGAAGGTGACATCCTAAAAGGTAAACAGGTTTCGCCTCAAATTGCACAATTGTGTGTGTAGCGTACCTGTTCATTGAAAAATAGGCCCCTCGCTAAAGTTTTTCCTTGAATATTTTTGTGATTAGAAATTAAAGTTATCAACACAAAAATATTAACAATCTAAATTTAGTAATGTCTGATGGGAACGTCCAATAAATAATACCAATAATAGCACATGGCCTAGAAATATTTCTGAAATATTGCTGTTTTCACAGCATCTTAAAGTATTCAAAAATCCCAGACACGTAAAAGGACCAAGCAGTTCAGTTAATATGTTAATATGTGCCAGTTATGTCAGAGACAGTTCATGCACACCGTTAGATCGGTTAAACTGGAAAACACAATATAAAAGTAGTTCTTCTTTCATTTATTAAGTAAAAGCAAATTAAAGAAACATGCGTGAAAGTTTGTTTATCTACATTGGAACGGAAGATTCGACATCTGAAAATGCGTTGGCAAAATTAAAAGTAATGAAGGAAGTCTTGCGATCTGTAAAAGAAATCTTGTGGCCTACAAACGGAAGGGAAGCTAATGTTTTAGATGCAGTAAGACTTGTTGCCTTAAGAATAGCACGATGTGAAGTTTTTAAGGCCAGTCATAATGTTACTGCCTGTCCACACTTGCAATTTTGTTGCAGCAATTTTTGGTTGTTTTAGGTGAGAGGGGTACGGTACTCTGTACCCCTCCTGAAGCGTCTCACCCCTCTCACCTAAAACAACCAAAAATTGCTGCAACAAAATTGCAAGTGTGGACTGGGAGTTACATGTGAATCTGACATTGTAGAATCTGCATGTAATGTAAGTGCTCATGCTACGAAATCAGATAATGTAGAGGGGAACGATGTAAATAATAAAGGTAAACGCGTTATTCCAAATTTGGTCTCTATTCACAAAAGCGTACTTGGAAAAGAATGCCCGTTGTGGTGCCAACTGCTATGTTACCCTTTGAGTCGGTTCCTACTATGCCCATAGAATCATTTAACTTTTTACTGCATTCATGTTGGAATAGGGAAATTTATAAAAAAAAAAAAACATACAAGGAAATAATTTTTAGAGTTATTTTTAATATGCAGAATACATACTTATAACTTATTTTTCGTTCACTGTATGTGCAGCAAGAAGAACACTTTTTTACAGTGAAGAATATGCTACAGCGATAAGCGATAAAAAAATCTTCGCATAAACTTTAATCGGAATAACTGTCGAAATATTAATATTTAATAAAGATAATTTTTACTGAAGCCATTAGAAATGGAGAACACTATCCCACATGAACACTCTCCTACACAATTGTGCGATTTATCAAAAATGGCGAGTGTGCTGGAAATGCATCTCCTTGTCGTGCAATTTGCAAAAGTTTATGAAAATTTTCATAAAAGGATATTTTTCATGCAATCAGAGTTGCATTTTAGATAGAATAGAATTCAACTAGAATTGTAGTGCTCTGACGGCCTGTAAGAAAGGTGATAATGTATCAGCTGAAACATGACACATAAATTTTCGAATATTTTCTTGTATATATTTAAAAATGACAAGCAATTTTTTTCTAGAGCAACTAATATAATGAAATATAATATAATGAATTATATGTGTTTATAAATTACAAGAAAACATGTTTTCTGCATTATATTTCTATGATAGCGTTGTACGTCTGTGTAGGATAGTAAATTATGGCCCTTAAAGGCCGTGTTTCACTATTCTTCTCAGTCGTATGATTCATTTGCAGGAAAATCTGATAGTGATACCATCCTCTTTTAGGAAATCGCATCAAAATGGTGTTTCTGGTGCCATTTCATCATACAAGAATGTTGCAAACAATTTTTTCTATACAGATTGAAGTGAAAGCAAATCTGGCCGCATGAAAATTGTCGTTTCATGCAAATTTTCATAAAGTTTAGCTTGTCATAAAAATCGGTTATTTTTATGTCACACTGTTCTATTTTTCAGCGGAGACACCAATATTGACAAATCCTACGATTGTGTAGGATAGCAAATTATTGCCCTTAAGCAACATTATCCATTCTTAAGAGCCAAATTAAATATTTAAATAAAATTATACAAGCAAACTATTCTGAGTGTTTGCCTGAAATTCGTTTTCAAATTTCAGTAGTTTTTCATGATCGAAAGAATAATAAATAAAAGAATTTATTTATAGACGCCGTTTTCTATACATTTCTAGATCAATGCAACTACATACATACGTACATATTAGCATACAGAGTTATATACAAACGTATCCATATTAAAACAATAAATATTTGATTTGTCTGCCATAAAATTTTGCTTTTATCAGCATTAAAAACGAAACAGAATTTCATTTAATTATAAAATATTCATCAGCAATTTTTTTTGTAAATAAATATTTTTTTATTATACAAATATTTATTTAATTACTATTGCGATAATCATCTATAGCAGTCACCACTTGCAGGAAAATTCATCATTATGCGTGTACTCCACTCGTATATTTATTAGGGTTGTTCCAGTTCCATGTTGAACAAAAGCAAAGTAATAGGCATTTGTAACAATATCGTATGACTTGTCAGACAAGAGTATCATACAGTGGCATTTTTAGGATACACTATCATCCAACTCATATTTGACAAATCGTACGATTGTGTAGGATAAAGAATCGTTGCATTTACTATGCATGCATGATATAAATGAATACGTGTGCATTTGAAATGATTGTTTTTGTGCTTCTTGTTAGAATTTTGATTTTATTAAAACTTCCTGTTTACTTTTAATAGGAAGTTGCTTAAAACTCTTGTTGTTGTACGGAAGCAGTCGTCTAAAGCTGATGCTCTACAACCATCAATTTCAATGTATTTTTAAGCAAATAATTTAATATTTAATTCTTCTGATTTTAGTGCTCTTTAAATATCAAAAAAAAAAATTATTTTTAAATCGCATAAATAAAGTTAAGTTAGCAAATTATTGGTTAAGGAATAAGTTCGTGGGGTTTTTATATGAATAATTTAATCAATTATGTATTCGCCGTTGCTGAACAGAAACTCTTTCCACGTTTCGAGTAACTGTTATGCCGTTCTGTCCGGCCTATAGCAGTTTTTAAGCACCCCTTTGTTATCAAAGGTAACGCTTTTAATATTGTTTGATAGAGAGCGGAAAAAAGGATAATCGGTTGGTGCAAGATCCGAAGATTATTGGATATGCTGAAGGAGCTTCGATTTGAGCTCTTGAAGAGCGGCTTAGACGACTTGTTCACAATGGGGCGTAGCGTTACCGTGAAGGCATATTGTTTGAACGTTTTGTAGTGGGTCTATAACTATAAGCCACACTATGAACTTATGTCTAAAACAAAATTTCGATATCAGCACAATAGAAAATATTAGTTCATTGACTTTGCTACTATTTAAACATATTGTAATTTGAATACTCTTTTATGACTTACACGCTTATAATTACTTTGATTCATACTATAGCAATAACAAAATAAATGTGCAAGGCAATGTAAATTTTAGCATATAAGAACCAAATTCGGTTAATAAAAGGGGAATTAATCTAGAACCTTAACGGAGTCGACATTGATTTTCTTACATAAAGTCCGGCATTTTAATGCTGGCATAAAGCTGCAGAAGTGCAAAGATAATACTAAAAATACAAATAACAAAAATAATAAAAATTTAAACCATAAATACACATAAAACCACTACATGGCGATCCTGCCAAACTTTTCACTTACAACATATTGCAAACAAAAAAAAAAAATATAACAAATTTTTTAATGACAACACAAGAGGACATCGATAAAATTTTTGCTAAATGGGAACAACAGGTAGAGTACGTCCCGGAACATATAAATAAGTATAACACAGTAGAGACACCACAATATATCCCGACACCGAAGGAGGCTGGCCCTAAACGTTTAACTATACAAGAATATAAGCAACGCCAAGAACAGCAAAAGAAATTCATCAGACAGTATAGGGCGGAGCAAACACCGTACATTCCAAAAAAGAGGGGTGGAAAAAAAAAACAATTTGAGAAAAAGTGCCAAGACTTACAACGAATAATTAACATCAGCTTGGGCGAACAGAAGAGGAGACTGATACAGGAGTTAAATAAAATTAAACAACAAGGGTGGAAAACATCTATATGAACCACTCAACGTCACAAATTGAAGATAGAATCCAGCAAAATTTAGAAAACAGCAACATAATGGGAATACTCGATACTAATGTGGAACAACAATCTAATTCATTTGCGGTCAACGAAAATAAAGTATCCATAAATTTAGAAATAATCTTAGGAATGTTAATCATTATAATATTGGTAGGAAGTTGGATACTTGCAAAAAACTATATAAAAAGACAAATAATAAATAATGCGGTAAGCAATAATTAAAACTAAAACACACAAACACATAAAACCATTGCATACAAAATTCTTTTTTAAATATTTTCAAAAAAAAAAAAAGAAGCGATATCCGCAATTGTAAAATTTTTATCAGAACTAATAAAGCTTATTAAAACAAATTTTTGATAAATACCGTAAATCCACATAAAAACACAATAAGAAAAATAGAAAAACAACAAAATATAAAGAAAATACATTTATGGATCAGATAGAACAGGAAATTAAACAAATAATATCAAACGCAAAAAAATCCATAAGTAGAAAATATAGTAGAGAAACAGTAAAAGAAAAAATAAAATTAATTAATAAATTGAGCAAGGATTTTGGGAAATTAGTTGCAGATTTATCAAGTCCAAAAAGGGAAGAAAAAATTTTAGAATATAGAACACTAAGAAAAACAGCTTTAGATATACTTAACCAACATTGCAACATGGCAACTTCAAATACAAATTCAACTATGTCAAACTTCGATAGCAAGAAGGCATCAGACACAATTCCAATTTTCGAAGGAAAACCAAGACACCTTTGTATATTTTTATCCATGGTAGAAATGATTTCACAAGACCTTAATGAACAAGGAAAACTTAATTTAATAAAATATATAATAGCCATGAAAATTAGCGATAGAGTAAGAAACATTTTAATGACAGAAAATATACCACAGACACTGACGGAACTAAGAGCAGCGTTAAATAAAAACTTTAAGTCCACAAAATCATCCGCTAATCTTCACTCAGAATTAAGAGGTATTCGGCAAAAAGGAAATGTGTTCAATTATAGGGAAAAAATAAGCTCATTGATTGCAGAGTTGACATTAATACAAATCTCAGAACTGGAAGAAAAAGGTAATGAAATCGCAAATTCCACAATAAGAAATATGAATGAAAAACTAGCATTACAGATATTTCAAGAAGGCCTACAGGAAAATATAAGAATTGCTGTAGTTGCAGCCCAACCTAAATCCTTAGCACAGGCTTTCGAAATAGCAAGTACACAAGAAAGCTTAGTACAAACAACCGATGCGTTGAAAATTTTTCATATAGATAGACATACTAATAAAAATAGACAGAACAATTACAGGAATAGATTCCATTACAACGCAATACACGAAAACAGAAGTTACGAGAAACCACAACATTTTAGAAATTATCAAAACAGAAACAACAGAAAATTAAATAGATATAATAATTCGAATTACCACAATACAAATAATTACAACAGGAACAACAGAAACTTTAACAGTAATGTACAAAATAGAAGAAATACAAACTATAACAACGTCAACCAACGTAACAGATATTCCGATGTACGACCCATACAACAACAGGGAAACTTGCAAGCCTTGGAGACTCGAAACGAATCTCCAACAAGGGAAAACTAAGACTGTACACAATAAATACAAATAAATCAAATTATGTTCATCTATCTATTGAGAACATAAAGTATAAACTGACTTTCTTACTGGATACAGGTTCTGAAATATCCCTATGTAAAGAAGATATGTTACAGGAATATGACAGAGACTTTGAGGATATATGTAGACTAAATGGTATCACAAACCTATTCCCCAACCTTAATGTACTGGCACATAGACTCGTAATTAAGGCCGCCCTAAACCACTATTGCATTACAGTTTCAATTCTTTTTTTTTTTGCTGATATTATTAAATCAAAATTAATTAATTATTGCATATTTTTCAGTATTTTATGATCTTTTGTTTGCTTTATCGGTTCAGTGCAAACATTTTTATTGATTTTATACGCACAGCAAAATTTATAATTGGTTTTTGATTACAATTCCGATTAAATTTTCTTTTGATTTTTATCTCTATCTCTCTCTGTCTCCCTTTCTCTCTGTGTCTGTCTGTGATTACACAATGCCACTTGCCGATTTCGCGAACTGCAAGCTCTTGGCACCAACAACAACAGCAATGAGATCAAGCAAACAAAAGACACCCAACGAGACCAAGATCAACTGCAATGACATTTTTATTTGATCAATTAATGACTGAAACCATATACCAGCCAATCGGATGTTTGTTGTTAAATTCATATTACAAGAAGGAAAAGAAATGAATGAGAAGTACTTGTGAGAGCATCTCGAAACTGGCGGAAAGGTCAAGTTTGTTAGTTAAAACATCAGACAAGAAAAAAAAAAGCCAGCAAATAAAACTGTAATGGAATATGATGAAAGAATACACAAGAATTTACAAGTTAAATAGCAAAATAATAATAAGAAAAAAAGATTTATTTATTTTTTCCATTACGCTTTTAAATAAGTGAAATATTTACAAATAAAAAAAATTAAAGAATTCTGTATGCCGGCACTAATGAAACTGTAAATGCAATATTCACGTACCGTTCAATGCATTCCGCCCCTCAAACGCCAGTAAGCATTCCAAATGGTCACACATGAATTTATGAATACTCGTACTCGTGCAAGTCACACTAACAAACACGCAGTTAGAGAATTCGTTATGTGCATATACACATAAGATGCATTCAGACATATTTACACACAGTCATACCTAAGCATGTGTATGCATATAAATTGCACTCAAAAGTAATAACAAAGTCGCCGATATGTCGTTTACTTATCGTATTTAATACGGAATAATGCAATGAACTGAATTGTTATTTTGCATATGAAAAGCATTTTTCGCAGAGCTCATCATTCATAAATGGGTTACTTTAGTTTCGGTTATCGCGGAGCTGTTGACAATAAGTTCCAAGTAGTTAAATGCAAGATTATGGTCAGCCTATGCTTATAAAAGCTTAGTGGCTCGGCAGGCACCGTGTGTGTGGCCACCTGGTCGGCGGAATAGGTTACTAGCCAGCCTATAGGGTTATTCTTTTAGAGGAAGTTGTATACTGAAAATTGGTTAGTCTTCTTCAATAATTACATTCAAAGTACGCAATTGGTATACGAGTACTAGTGGCAGGAGATATTATTAGTTCCACATCAATTTCTTTCTAGAAATTTCTAATTTCTTATGCTTTTTCTCCTGCCAATAAGCCCTAATAAATTTTTTTTAAAAAGTATACTTATTCACTTTTTGTTATAAGTAATGCTGTTTGCAAGTCCACTATTTCGACTTGCCTAAAATGATGCAAGAATTGGATTTCATTTTAAAAATGTAAAAAATGAATATTTTAATTATTTGTCACAAAATATTACTGTAGAAAAATAGTTAATATGACTCATATGTATGAATATGACGGACTCATACACGGTGAGTTAACGAGTCCAAAAACTATTGTGCTCTAATAAAGCATTTTGGCTTCGTTATATTAAATACACTATCAAAGATTTAAATAAAGCAGGGAAATATTAATAAAAGAGTGCAATGAAGCTTTCAATGTTACCTGGTGTGAATTGGTCTCGACCAGTAAATAGAAAAACTGTAAGGTCTCGTTTTATGCGGTGGATACATTCTATGCTAAATTACAATACCACTTTAAATTCAATGAAATTGATGGCTTGCGGACTTGGGTGGCAATGTGTACGCATGAGAATGAGTGCATCCTGTCAGGGTTCGTTAAACCGTTACCTTCAATACCACATGCAAAAAATGCTCAGTAAAAAAATCATACTTGCCTTGAAAATTTATATATATAATCCTTAATTTTCTAAAATCGCATAAAACCAAAAACAACAAGTTATAATGAACTCAAAATCTCATGAAAAGGGTTTACAGAAATTCGTATAAATGGACTGCCATTTGAAAAAAAAACTTTTCTTCAAACAAAATTCATTTTATTATAATGAAAAGCAATATAGTTTCATATGCAACGACGACTTGCCGATTATAGACATCATGTACAAGGGTAATACCCAAATTGCAAAACCACGCTGTGAAGACAAATTCACTTACAACTGGATGTGAGCAGTTGAGGCAAATCCAGCTATTCCACATGAAATTAGTTTTGGACGTTAAAGGAATTAAGCAGACGATCTATACACCTACTTTCTAAGCAAACAATTTTTGTATCAAATACCAAGCGTGCAACACAATAATCCCTATAACCAGAGACCCTACTGTAACAAAGTAATGGCTTTTTTTCATACGTTAATTTCTTATCTGGAAATTAGATAAAGAATTATATACAGTCTTTTTAACAATTCACTCTCACATCATAAAGAAAAGCCTCGGGTGATAAGATAAACGAACATCTGTTACACACATACAAAATGTAGAAGTAAGAAGGAGGGCAGGGAATACTTGGCTCATACTACAAATGCTCGCATATAGCTAGAGCAGTCAATTATCTGCGGTAAAGAATAATTGTCTATATACGAATACAATCGTAAGTGTCTACATTACAAATATTAGCGGAAGAGCGTACGAACAAACCTACAGTCACATTCGCTCGCTTTTCTGTCATCCATTTAATACCACGACCAGTCCAAATGCCTCTGTGGCTCGGTATAAGTGCTCATAGGAACACCACTTGTTAATTTGCTCAAAAATAATATAAAAACGTTGTCATAAAATAACAATTGTTTGTCTTTAAACTTAATTAAAGCAACAGTTATTGAAATTAAAAAAAATCCTTTTCATTTTATTCTTGCTACTTACAGTGACAGACATAATTTGCTGCGTTTAATTTTTTCTTTTTTTTTTTTGTTTTCACTTAACGAAAATGTAAAAAATAAATATCGAATGGATTGTGTAAATAATGCAAAATGTCAACGATAAAACGAAATTGTAAAAGTGATAAGTTTAGGACATCTACACTTGCCATACTTGCTTTATTACTCATACTAATACAGGGATGCCACCACGTAACAGAGGCAGCAGTTGGCTCAGGGGATTCCCAAGAAGTCAATGTAACATGTATACCATTTGACACACAGTTTACTTGTGATTGCCACAATATTGACCAGGTGAGTATAAACTAAACTGATCCATATTTTCATTAGATTTATTTATTTTTAAATAAAGATTTTTATTTAAAAAAAATTTTTTTTTTTTTTTTTTGCATACAGAGTGAATTTGACTGCTCTTTTGTTGTCTTGCCTTTATTAATTTGACTCACGCGTTCAACTTTAAAAATTATTATTTATCTCAGTATTATGAAATATATTGTTTTCTTGCGAAATTTGAAATACTCGTATAGTGAAATTGTTTCTCCCGAGTAATTTCTTTTTGAGAAATATTATTAAAGTTAAAATAATCTGCCGTTCTTATCTAATTGCAGCATTTATTTTTACCCCATTTAATTGGTTCCGCCTTTCAAATGGAAATACGCAACTGTAAATCGTTGACCATAAACTCAAATGCTTTGGCAGAGACTCAGGGCTTACGTAAAATTACCTTTAAAAGTGTGGAGAACTTGATTTTAAGCAAATATGCCTTATCGTTCCCCCTTTATAGCAGCAGCACACCGTTGATAATATCATTTGAAAAGGTAAGTGAAAAGTATGATTTTTTTTTTTGTTTTTTCTTTGCCAATTCAGGAAATGGTGTATCCACTGTAAGGTGTCAATTGATGTAATAGTAGTTCTAAGTAAACAATTTCTATAATACTTGCAAATGTCAGCAGTTCGTCTATGGAATGTCTTATAAAATTACGTATAGATGGGAATGTTAATGCGTCTGCGTTTTGTTGAAAATATTTTAAATTAAATAGTTTTTTTTATTAAAACAGAAGTTATAAACATTTAAACAAAATTGAACAAAAAAAAATTTTTTTTTTCAAATAACTTAACCTCCAAAGCTTTCTAGGCAGGAATCGAACGTGCGACCACCGCTTTAGTGGGCTGCGCACTATTCATTCGCCCACGTTGACACCCCTAAACAAAGTTGAATAACAATTATTTTTATAAAACTGCGATTGCAAACGGTTTTAAGAAGAAAATTTAAAAGGAAAAGAAATTACATTGGAAATTATCAAGTACAGTGGAATCTCGATATTGTCAAAAGTTCGGCTAACTGAACACATTGACTGCCAACTACGTGATAACTAGCAAATTGCGTTCCCTTCCAAGAGGCCAACTACGAGATGTCACGTACATTGCGCTCTCTTCTAGGATGTCAGTTTTTGGAACTACTATTAAAACCGGAATATATCAGTGCTAACTTCTGGGAAAAGGGCGAAAAGTTAATGTTGGCTTGCATACACAGAATGCTTATAAACAATTGTTATGGCCTTCACGATTGCCAAAATTGTTAGAGGATATTTTAAAAACGAAAAGAACGATTTCTGTTAGAGAAGCCAATTACTAAATAATTCGTCGATAGGTTTTCTTCTATAAGAAGAAATATACTAGAAATATAGTTTTTAATAATAATATGTTCCGAAGTAAGAGCGGTACGAGCATGCCCATAACCTGTTTGCGCGATTTTTCCGATTGTACGAACATTTGGATGATTAAATTTACCGAAAAATTCACAAAGTTCACGATATACATTTTGATTTGAACACCTATTTTCATAATTAGCCTGAATAACTTTAACGCTTTGCTCAATTATGTACCTTTCCATAGTTCAAATTGAGCTAGTCTGAAATTGGGAATTACTAAATGGAATGCGGGAAAAAACTTTAAGTTTAGTTGTGGTTTACATTCAACATCGGCCCTTGAACCACAGTTTTGAACATTGTAATTTTTGGCCCGTTTACCGAAAAATTTCGCTGTATATGCGTCGCTCTAAACTTTTCTTTTTTTGTTAACGAATCAGAGAAACATTAAATATAATATTAGTTTTGTGATATCTAATTCTGAAAAATCTATAATTATTAGTGTATACTGTTTTTTATATTTATGTTTTGACATACGTCTCGGAGCTTTAGTTACTCTAGTGGCATTTAGGTCAGCTCTGGGGAGATTCCAACTACCAATATTTGCAAAAGAAGTAACAACAAAAATAAATTATCAAAACATTTAACAACTTAGGGTGCCTCCATAGGCGAGGGAATAATGCTCTGCCTACTGAACCGGAGGTCGCGGGTTCGATTCCTGCCAAGACCCTGGTTGTTTTCTTACGGACAAATCAAAAGCTTTGCAGGTTAAGTTTATTACAAAAAAAAATATGTATAATAAACTGGCTGCTGTATTTTTAGCTTAAAAATCGCACAGCTGCCCAGATTGTGTTTAGTATAGCTTACCAGCTACGCAACATGTTGAGAAATGCAGAAAGATTTGACAAATCATTTGCACATACGACTACAATTCTTAAACACATTTAGCCTCTTTTCATTATTTTATTTTCCATAAAAAGCTTAATAATTCTATTCACACACACACACACGCGCGCGCACACACACAAGCATTGAAATAAATGCAAGCGAAACTGCTTTAAAGAAATTCTAAAGAAATTTTAAAAAAATTTGCTGCTTTAATTAATGAAAGCGTCAAGGAATAGGCAGAAAACTCAGGCGTGGGTTAAATTAGAAATTTATGAAAGGAATTTTAATTGAATTATTAGATTTCTTTGTACTACAGAAATTTTATTCTGCAATACATGCAGATATTTAAAAATACTTTATAATTTTCTTTCTACATCATTTTATTTCAGGTTAAAGTTAAATTAATTGATTCTCATGCCATTAACGGTCAGATCGAAGAAATCACATTTCTTGACAGCTCCATCGAGACAATAAATCCATTCGGTTTCACCATATTGAAATCGAATGCTCTTTTGCTTAAAATGGAAAACGTGCAGATCAATAGAATTGAATCACAGGTAAATTTATTGCTATTCGCTAATATATTCCATTATTATGCAATGCATATTCTTGCACACACACACACACACACACACACCCATACGAATCTGTGCATACAGTTTGTGATATAAAAATAGTTCAAGTATAAAAATGTCTAATTATTTAATTCAAGCTTAAGATCTCTTCTAAAAATTATTTCCATTTTCATATTTTCGATACGGATTTACAGTTTCTGTAAACATTGCAAAATCCGATCAAATAATCCTGCCCGTCATTACGACCCGTTTAAACTATCCACATTTTTAAAAGTAATTTTAGGTACAGACTCACTTCCTCGCCAAAGCTTATGGCATTTACGGTACATAAAAGGCTGAAGCAATTAATGAAGGCGTCCGTTCTTTTATTAAAAAAAAAAAAAAGGATCCATAATATAGATAATATTATTATTTAATTAATTAAATACTGGGTAATATATATAAAATATACTCGTATTCTAAGACAAAAAATCAGCCAGAAAAAGTAATATAAACGCGAGTTCAGCTTAAGAAAATTTGGAATTTCATTCTAGGATGATTGCCAGAAGAACGGAATCATCAAATTGCGCATCATCTATACTTTTAATTAAGTTTTTACCATTTTAATGAATTTTCACGATTGGAATTCAATTAAAGGAGTAATTCCATGAGAAAGGAAGGAGTTGAACGACTAAAAATCACTAAGGTAGCCACCTTACAAAAATCGCAATTTTTTGTGTTTTTTAATTACTGGCAAATATATATGAAATATACTCGTATTCTAAGACAAAAAATCAGCCAGAAAAAGTAATATAAAAGCGAGTTCAGCTTAAGAAAATTTGGATTTCCATTTAAGAATTACATCCAGGAGAACGGAATCATCAAATTGCGCATCATCTATGCTTTTAGTCAAGTTTTTACCATTTTAATGAATTTTCGCGATTGGAATTCAACTTCAGGAGAAATTCCATGAGAATGGAAGGAGTTGAACGACTGAAAATCACTAAGGTAGCCACCTTACAAAAATCGCAATTTTTTGTGTTTTTTAATTACTGGCAAATATATATGAAATATACTCGTATTCTAAGACAATAAATCAGCCAGAAAAAGTAATATAAACGCGAGTTCAGCTTAAGAAAATTTGGAATTTTATTCAAGGATGACTTCCAGGAGAGTGATAAAAAGAGGTCGCTCTTACAAAACAAATATAAATACTTCTCGAAAAAGGCACTTTTTCAAAAAAGGGCATTTTACATCAAGCTATTTTTCCAGAAAGTACTTTGATTAAAAGTTTTTTTTTTTTTTTGTTTTGGTTTCTCGAAGGCATTTAACTACGTTTTTGTGAAAATTTCTCGTTTGGAACCGGCCTTTTATGCGTTTTTAGAAAGTTTTTATATTAAAAAATGTGCCCTTTTACGGCGTTATTTGCAATGTACTTAATTTTAATCTATAAAGTACTTATTTTCATTGACATTTTATAAAAGATATTCTTTTCAGGCGGTAGGCTCTTTTACGTTTGTTTGTTAAAAATTTTTAAAAAAATTTCTAAAAGCATCTTTTGGTTTGTATTTTTTTAAAACTACTTTTTCTTAAAGTACGTTTTTAAGGTTAACTTTTTTAAAATGTACTTTTTAAATTTAAATATTAAATATTTTTAAAAATATTTTTTTTTTAAATAATTTATATTAAATTTTCAGATTCCCATTTTCATGTGCAATACAATTTAATTGTAAAAACTTTTTTTGTCAATTACTGTAGTCAATACAACTTTTGTGTTTTCAGGCTTTCAAAAAGTTTGTGGTAGAGAAAATTGATTTACAAAATTGTGTATTTCTATCAGACGTGCCATCAAAAGCATTCTATGATCTGGAAGTTTCACATATGTTATTATTAAATAACCTTAGATTTAAGGAAGTCCACTCCAGGGCATTTTCTTTCAAGTGTAAGTAATTTATACATATTGCAAAAGTTCTTATAAATTTATTTTAATTTATTTACAATTCCTTTTTCAGTGATCTCGAAGTTTATTTTATCTAATAGCAATTTCGAAAGTGTTGACGCCGAATGGCTAGAGGTTTATGTTAAAGAGAGTTCAGTTATCAGAGATAATTATTTTGGTAACACAAGTCAAATAGCTTTCAAGGGTTCGTATCTAACAGAAATATTTAAAAAAATCTTTGGACATTTTCAATGGAATTTCTTTTGTAGGCATAAGGGTGCATCGCGACTATATCGGTAGCGAAAAGTTAGAGTTGCGTTTTAGCAACAACACCATACATTTACCCCACTCGGTTAAGCCGCTCGATTTCAATGAGAAATTTACCCTCAACCTCAAACAGCTTTACTACGATAATTCATACTCCTGCCATGAAATTGACTATAATCAAAAGCCAGCCAAAGCTAAAGAAAAATTCTTTAATCATTTTAAAGATTTTATATATTTCAAGCAAAACTTTGCCAACAAACAGAATAATGAATTTCGAGTTTTGACCAAAATCATCGAAACAGATTGCCAGCGGCAGTCGTATTGGTTGTATATAATCGTTGGCGTAGTAACTCTATTAATATTAGTGGCCATCGTAACCACAGTTTTATGTTTACACTCGGCGAAAAAACGTAAAGCCCAACGGAAAATGGATATAATACAACCTGAGCCAAGGACTTACAAGGAAACACAAATTGTATATCAAATAGAAAATGCTGGACTTTTAAAGACTGACTTTTAAATCACAAAAGAAAAAAATACAATTATGAAAATTAAATCCTACTTACTGCTCTTTTTCCTCAACAAAGACGCTATCGAACACCGAAATTTCACCAAATAATAAAATAATAGTTTTTAAATTTGTAAATTAATTATGAAAATGTTTAAAACATTTAAGCCAAATTATATTGTTTTTAATTGTTAAATTTTATCAACTGTAGATATAAAATGTATATTTTTTTATTTATATTAATGATCATTCGTAACCACTGTGCACAGGGCTTGCCTTTCAGCATGTGGTCATTTTTTTTCTCTTTCGTAACGATGTATTACGTAAATTTATTTTTATTGTTTTTTAAATATTAAGACGAATTCCCTTACATTGTTGTTGACGATTATATGCTGCTTCTAAAAATGATCTAAGTGAGGCCGCTTTAATATATAAAGGCCCTAACTAAAGTTTTTTTTTTATCGTTGCAATAGAAGAAAACAAACTGTATAAAAACTCGTACTTTGTCGCTAAAGTAACTGTTTCTATATTACCCAGCTGGTAATTAATTACCTCATCAAGGGTATACAGGGGCAGTCTCTATCGGCATATGACAGAAAAGCTTTCCATATTTAATTAGCAATATGTACCATTGTTTGTATGTTTATATGTCAAAAAGCATACTTTAATAAATTAATTTATAATTAATGTAAATAGTAATAGTTTTATGTTTTCTAAAATTAATAAACAAAATTTAAATACTAAAATTATTTAAATTTCATTAATTGAATAAAAAAAACGAGTAGTGAAGTAGACTGGCAAAAGCTTATTCCTATCGTGTCATCGGTAAGCTTTGTAAAAACTTTAATTAAAAAAGTTAAACTCTGATTCTAATTATAAAATATTTTAAAATGTAATTTGTATAATCATTTTTCCAGTTATCTTTATCTAGATAATGGTTAACCTAGTACTTATGCCTGGATATCATTGGTGATAAAACCAAACGGATCAGTAGACCTTCAAGCAAAAAGATTTGGAAAAATAATACCAAACTTTGCCAGATCATGATCATTTTGTCAGAAACCAATTGAGAATTACAAAACACGATCATTAACACAATAAACAAACTTTATTCGATAGGAAGCTATTCTTCTTATATACAATTAGTCGGCCAATCTAGGCAAAAATGGAGTATGAAATGGAAAAATTAAAATAATACTTATATTTTCTTATTAATAACCGTTAAATATAAGGAAAAAGGTTTTATCGGTCCTGCTGACAATTTATGAAAGCATTGATAAAGTACATTTAATATATACATAAAATTGACTTACCCGATTGGCAAATATGATTCTAAAGCTTGATGTATGGTTAGTTCGGGTTCGGCTAACGCCAAACCTTTTGATAGCAAAGCGAAATGGCTGGTTACAGTTTCACTAATATTTATTAAGTCCTCGACGTCTTTATCATCTGGAATAATAAGAATTATCAAAAAAAGTTTTTATTTGCCATTTAATAGCCTGACATTTTGTGTTCTTCACAATTTTTTCATTTATTTTTGTAAATTTTTCTCACAAACATTTTTTTGATTAAAAATAAAAAAAAATTCCACAAATTTAAATAAATTTTTTTTTTTATACTGCAAATCTTAAGGAACCATTTTTATAAAATATCCAATAATAAAATTTTAAGAAGACTTTAATCATGTTCGAAAATTATCAACAAAACTTTCATTTTTGTTTTGACACAATTTTGAATTGGCCTAATATTTTTCAAATTTATTCGCAATATTCTTATAAATAGTATTTGAAAAAAAAATTATTTTGCTGATATAAATTTTTTAATAATTTAAAAAGTAAATGAATTTTAAAGTTTTGACATTCAATAATTATTTGAGATTTTTTTTGAGCAACTACAGTAACAATAATACATTTTTATTTTAATATTTCTACAAATTTTAATTTCAAGCTTAATAGGAATACAAGCTATTTAAAATATTACCTGGTAAGCTTAAATTTTTCTTCATCAAATTGGCACTACACATGCCACCCAAGTATGATAATTCCTGTTCTATACGCACCAAACAAGAATTACTGCCATTCAACTGGAATATCAAGGCATTATGAAAAAGTAAGGAAAAGAAAAACAATTCAGAAAGCTTACCAATACAGGATTGTCGTAGCCAACTACCAAACACTTGAAGCCATAACGATTGACATGGGGATCCTGAGCGTACAAAGACGAGGTTTCCAAAGAAAACTCTACGCAATTGCCAGGTAAAATCATAATGTTTTGTAACCAATTCGTGGGTCTATTGGGATAGAAGCGGAATTTGTTGTAAAAATTAATAGAAATTTCAAAAAGAAATCAACAAACTGACATACGTATTAAATTTTTTCACCACAAACCAATCGGGCTCGCTTTTATTGGGGCCTTCTTTTTGAGCCGACAACTTGTAGCAAGTACTCATTAGATTGGCACTTTTACTTTGTATTCCCCTGTTCGTTTTCACATTATTATCCAATATATCATAATAGTCTTCATTGGCCGAAGTTGTTTCGGCATTTGTCAGGGGCCTTACAGGTAATGAGACCAATAAATAATCTTCCAATTGGGCAGTACCACATTGGGTATCGAATTCAATAGTCAACCATTGTACGCAAGGGGGAAATTCAACGCGATAACAATTGACAGATGCACTTCTATAAGGATGTTCACTTTCGACAACACAATAATGATTACTGGTTGTAGGCGCATCATTTGATGAACTATCATTTAATAGTTGTTCCTGTTGTGGAGTGGCTGCACCAGCTAAAGCATTGCTATATTCTACTTTATTGATCAGCTCGAGTTTTTTATTCAACGTCTCAAATATGGGCCTCAAACGTGGCATACTTACATTGGCCTGATGGGAGCCATCTTTTGTGCAACTCAATTGATTAAGAGCTGCAACATGTGGCAAAATGTCCTTGATAAGACCCAATATTTGAACGGAACTCTATATATAGAGAAATAGATATAAAAATAGGGAAATATTTTTCTTCTTTATATATAATATAAAAAATTTAATTTTTTAAAGAAGAGAATCCCTTTTGATTCCAAATTTGAAAACAACTTACTACTTGAATATTTACTCACCTTCGCATCATTGCAAGCCAAATTCGCAATATGGGCGTAAACTAAGGGCAATAGTGTGTGAAACAGATTTGATGAACCCATGTTGAAAACATCCAAAATTTGTGTTGTTGCCATTTGAATCGGTGTATCCACAGAATCAGCTCTAGCAAAACCAACTGGATTATATTGAGAGCCTAATAAGCCCTCGACAGCTTCAGCGCCAACACGCTCGTTGCCATTAAACTTTGTAATTTGGCCATTGCGGAAATTTAAATCATGTAGTGCTGAACTCTCTTCAATCATTATATCTTTGGGATGAATTTCAGTTGCACCAATTTCAATTTCCATTTCAAAAGGATTTGTGGATCGTTTCTCAAACTTAAGCGTTTCTATAATACCTTTTGAAAACGATTCTAAACGCTTAGATAAATCTCTAGCGGTCGATATGCCACCAGCTTCTGCTGGCAGATTAGCTGTTCTAGAATTATTTGCCCAATTGATATCCATGTGTTCCTCAATAGGCGTTATATTGTGTTCCGAGTCAATAGTTTGCGAATGATTTGAGGAATTATCTGAAGGCGACAAGGAAGCGGCTAAAGTATTGCGTGCCAGTACCAAAAGTTCTGCACATTTTTTAGTTATATCACAAGCTATTTGTAAAGCTGTATCACGCATTGTAACCTCACTTGAGAGGCCAGCATCGTTGCTACCATTTATAGGAAATGCAGAGCCAGACCCATTACCAACGGAATTGGAGTCTTTCTTTATGGGTGTACTGTAGTACAATATGCAGGGTATTTGGCCGCGGTGAGCATTAGTTCCATTGAAACTGAGATCACATGCATAGAAATGAAATGTTGTGCCACAAGGTCCGCGTATAGAGGACATGCCCCCATCTCCCGAACATGTGCGGTGCCCCTGCGAGCAAAATCTCAAAGCATACCGGGTGTTTTCCTAAAAAATCATTTACAACTCAATTATAATGGCACTTGAAAACAAAACGTGTGTACCTTTATTAACACGGATTTCTCAAATTTTATTTCAGCCATATCGTTTTGCACCGCCGTCTGATCATATGAGCCCGAAGTAGACTCCAGCGTTTCCCACTTATGTTGTTGTTGCTGCAAAGGTTGTTGTACATCTCCCGAGTTATCGTACAAAAGCTCTAGTTGATATTCGTAGCTGCCTGAACCTGAATAAACCATACATCCAGCCACCGCTATGCCAGAGCGATCCACAGAAAATGCTATAGCATCTGGTCCAAAACTACCCGTGTTCCAAGTACGACTTTGATCACAGCGGGCAAATCGCGATCCTGATGAATGCAGTGTTCGCGGCGGTATAAACATTTTGTCATACTAAACGAGAAAAAAATAATATTTGAATATTTTGCATGTATTTTGCGTCCACTTACATCTCCTATAGCCGTCTGATATACAATTTCCGCCAGAACTCGAGCCAATAAATGGCAACAGTTGTCTATTAGACCCTGATTAAAGTCCTTAGAACAAAAGCTGCTGTTTGAATAATTGTAGTGGGCACTGCGATTGTAAATATTTTCCAAACGATCTCTTATCGGATTTGCTATAATATCCAACAAACGCATTAACACATCCTTAAACGTCCAGGAATTGCTAAGGAAATCTCGCTTTTCTTGTTGTGTGCGATATATCATCTGTTCTACTAAAATGGGATACTGATGCGAATCAGTGGAAGATAACATTGGTAAGCCGGAATTATCACTGGGGCTTATAATAGATTGACGATCGCCACTCTGGCTTAGCAAAGCAAAGGTTGACCGCAACTTAACCGTTGGGGAACACAAGCCCGCTAAAATAGCACTCAAGAGACGTGAGTGTAAAGTACCTTGCTGGAAATTATGAATTTCGGTTAAAGTGAATTCTTTTTGAAATTTAAAATATTTTTAATTTTTCTGGCTTAAGTTCGTTCAGTTCATCGTTGGATGAATTTCGAAACATCATTAACTGTCAGTCCACACAGAATAATTAATAAAATATTTTTTTAAATCCTTATAATTTTAAACATACTTGTACCTTATCCATTTCCGATAACAGATCGCACAGGCAATTCCATTTTAAAGTGGAAGTGGGATAAAATACCCCAAAGCAGGCTACGAAGCTAATATGACATTCTTCAAGTATTTCTAAAGCCATAGTCAAAGCTTCCTCACTGCTTATGTCCTGGAATAAGTCATCGCAGAATATACCAATTAGCATGGCTCTTACATTGCCTATACATTCGGCCAATTGTAAATTTTCCATGTTGGATTTTTTCATTGTTGTTGTTTGACTGCCGCCAATATTATTGTCATTTAAATATTTCGTCAAAACCGAGTTATTGGATTTGCTTAGCTTTCCGTTATCCTTATCGGAGCGATTTGTTAAGAATTTTTGTGCACCAGTGCAGATATATTCAGACATTTCATCGTTTTGTCCATATTGGGGATAAATTTCAATAGTGTATTTCCTTAATAATCTCAAGCAGGACTTATTCACATGTATTAAATACTCCAACGATTGTTTAACTTGTAATTGATGAGACATGTCTCTCTGCTCGCGCAAGTAACCTTTAAAAGCTTCCCAAGACCAATTCAACATTACGACCAAACTCTTAAAACATTCTTTAGTAACTGAGTTGGCAAACTCCTTAGTAACTCTCTTTACAGGATCTATATCAACTGGAGCTGCAGATGGCTTAGTTTCTTGTGTTATTAAGCGATAGAGTACGGCGGGTATTTGCCCTGAGTTAACATCTGTGCCATTATTAGCTTTCTTCGATGACTTAAATGTAAACACAACTTGATCTTCTGTCGTTACATTAGCCTGGCCACATGAACCGCAATCTGAAGACGGTCCTGCAATGCGTGCCCATACCAAATACCATCTTCCAGCTGTAACGCTAATAGGTTTTGGTAACAATATATGAAATTTACTGCGAGCAGGACATTCAAATGGCACCTCTTTTGTTTCACTTATCAGAATGCCCTCTTTTTCATAGCCCCCGCCATCAGGACCCATGTCGTAAAGTTTCAGTTTACATGAGTATTCTCCACGACCGCCAAACATCCCAAAGCCATCTTAAGAAATGGAAAAAAATTAATTATTAAAAATATAACACTAATTATGGAATTGTTATCCTTTTCCAATTTACAAAATAATAAAATGAGAAGCCGGCCCAGAAATAACCATGTTTTTTTAATATCATAGAATCATCATAATATCACATATATTAGCGGCAATTGCTAATCATTTTAAGGCCGAGAAAGCTTTTAAAACTATTAAGGAACACATTTATAAGAATGTGTTTTTTTTTTAGTTTTTTTATACTCCACTCAATTACGAGGCAGAAATTGAGAAATGGAGAAAATAAGAAATTCTCCCAAATCATTGGCAATTCATTATAAATTCATTGCAATTGTGTGCTGCAGCTATCGGTTTTTGTATGTCATTTGGTGTAGTTTTGGTTGTAGTTTTGTAGTTTGTACTCTTGTAATTCTCAATTGATTTTTTGGGAATAGACGTATAAAGGGCAAATTATGATATAATTATTTCAAAAATGAAAAGCTTTTTCATTTAGTTATGATAGTATGCGTGCAATTGGATACATTTAATATTCACTCACATAACATAACGTCTGTATCAGCTGTAAATCTTATTGCTTCCACGCTATGGCCTGAGTAGCCCCAACCGCCACCGAAATTGTCGAAGCGATTAACAACTTGATATTGATTATCTTTGGTATCTTTGGTCTGATTGCTCTCCTTAGGTGAAACATCTTCAAAGCAGCCAGGTCTGGGAAAAGAAATGTGAAATTAATGTGACTTTATAAAGTGACGAAGAAACCAAAATATGTCTTACATCACATCCTGAGCAGACGTTAAAACATCCAAACTAGCCAAAAGATTTAGCGAAGCATGTAAGCGTGATATGCGCGAATCTAACTTATTAGGTAATGATAACTCCGGTGTCAGTAAGGCATGATAATTGGATGTATTCTATAATAAGACATATGATAAATAATAAAAAAAAAGCAAATGTAAATAATGGATTGTAAATTTCCACAAATTATTAATTAATTACATAATAGAATACTTACCCCTTCCGTGGACAAAAGCTCACTGGCCAAAACATTATAGCTTAAAACTTTCTTTTGATTACTATCGTAGACCCACAAAACATTGTACATAGGATCCATTGCAAATGCCAGTTTCGAATAAGTTTTATCGGCTAAGGCCACAGTAGATGCGGCGGTATTCAGAGATCCTGCCGGGATGGTATTTAAAGAGCTGCGTTGTCTTTCTTTGCGTGGTGATGAAGATGCATTGCGCATATGATTATCTTGCAAATCAAATAATTGATTTCTAGCCTCGTGCATGCTGCGAGACATTTGCTCATTAATTAAATTTGATGAAGAAGATGGACCCATATGTGTTAAATTCTGATCAACATTTTGATTAACCTCCGGCAATATTTTAGGCTTGTTAGCATGCTCCATCTTAACAAAATCCACTTGATTATAATAGTGTGCCGTGCAATTACCATCACGACGATTGATAGAAATCGTATGGAATGTTAGGGGTATGCTGGGTATCATTACTGGATATATATAAACATATTCTTAGCACTGATCCTACACATAAAATTAAAGGCGAAAAAAATACTTACATATAGTTTTCTTATTAGCCGCTACATTCATTTTGGGTAACATTTGTGTCGTTATTAGAGACTCGTCAATTTTTATAAAAGTTTGATCTCCGCTGGCGCCTATCCATGTAGCCTTTTTACCGAAACTAGGACCAATGCCGCTAAAATGTACACAAATAGTATCATATTTATAAATAAAAATGAGAAAAAAAACTTACAATACAGCGCCTGGTGAACAATGCCATAAGATCTTTTGCCTTTGCGCTATTAATTGAGCTACAGTCGGTTTTTCTAACGTTGGTTCAACATTTGTTAGGGACTCTCTTCCAGTAGCAGAATGATTTGATTTTTCTCGTTCCATATTAATAGAGCTTTTTTGTTGAAAATCATGTGGCAAACGGCCAAGCTGCCCCTTCTGAAAATTACCAAATGTGTACACCAAACCTTTGTAGGTTAGCAGAACTGTATGATTACTGCCGGCAGCAACTTGGCACACGTTTCCTGCTACATTTATACGAACTGGCCCATTAACAGGTTGCATATCTCCGGTGCCTAATTGACCGAATTGATTGCTACCAAAGGCATAAACCTCGCCGGATAGCGTTAGTACAACGGTATGATGTAGGCCACATGACACTTGTACCACGGGCGATGTTGAGGGCATAGCAAGAAGCTGTGGTGCCAAGGGTGCCACTCTAGGAGGATTCTCCTCAGCATGGCTAGATATCTCATCAGCAGCTTTCTTTTCCTTGCGACGCATTATAAGACTTTTTGAACGTTGACGATTAAGTTGTTTGTTGGAATCTTTTGCATCTGCAACTTGAAAGATTAACAGAAAATTATAAAATTTTTAAATATATATTTTTTTGTGCCTTTAAGATTTATTACAACATTATTTTCATATAGCAGTATATATGTAGGTTAGCATATAGATATACATACCATTTTCAGCCTCTTGGACAGAAATACACGAAGCACACAAGCCACATTTAGAACAGCCAGCATCGCCATGTCCACAAGCACAAGGTCTGCCAATTGGAACGAAAAAACATTGATAAAATATTGATATTTTTCAGTTTTAAGCAATAAAAATGACTTACGCTCCAGCTACTCTGTCTTCTAAGGGCACATTTAGTGCCGAAACACAGGATACGTTGTAGCCCGTACATTCGCTACACACCACACAAACTCGACATTGGCCCTGTATAACATTGTGATCATCATAGTCACACAGGTTAGAGAAATCAAATTTTAATTTTTTCAAACTCGCTGAAGATTTTCCCCCAGCCGCATCAAGAGAAGAAGTTGCATTGATATCCTTCGATTTACTGTAAACGTGACCACATTGTCCTTTGTTGTTCAGGCCAAATGTAAATACTTGACCCTTTGCATTTAATGCCACACAGTGCGCCTTACCCAGCGCTACCTTTTGTATGTGCTGCTCAGAAAAATCGCTTACAAAACCCTGAGCATCACAATGCACCGTATCCTTGCCGAACATGATTAATTTCCCCGTTTTAGTAACAAAGGCAGAGGTACCATTATTGCAGGCAGCCTGCACAATAACATGCCCTTCAATTTTTGCCATCTTTTTTGGTTTCACTGCTTTTGGTTGTCTCCGATTCTTGGAAACATCACCATCTTCACCTCTTCTGGCTGTACCAGCAAAATATACCGTACCATCATCATTTACCAATAGAGCATGTATCCCATCATGACCCACAGCAATATGGATAATACGTGAAACTTTTGATATAATTAGTTCGGTTAATTTCATTATGGGAGTACGCCCTACAGATTTTAGGCCCAAAGCTGCCGCTTTACCATAATAGAAAACTTTGCCATTGGATGCATTTACTAAACCAAATTCCTTGCCACATACAATTTCCTGTAAGTCCACATCGTTGGGAATTTTGGGTTCGAAGATATTATACGAAGCTTGTATTTTTAAGATTTGATTTTGATTTAAGACTTCCTCCTCAAAGGTGGCATAACCTAATGTGCGAAAACGCTTTCGTGATAGTTGCAGAGGCAATTCTACAGGAATTGAATTATCCCGCTCACTAGATCTATTTGGATGGCTTATATTTAAGCGACGAACTACCAAAGTGTCCTGGAAGAAAATATATTAAACTTGCTTGTAAAGGCAGGAAAATATAAATGACCACTTACATCTCGATTGGTGCAAATGGCATTCAATGAATCTTCATCCGTAAAGAGAGTGTAATTAAAACCTTCTCTTATGGGCAACATATTAACAGGATTCATACTTTTAATAGTTAACGAATCGGTATTAACTATATGTAAATGATCAGCATTGCGTTTAGAATTGCGTCTATAGTAAAGCTGGCCATTGCTAAATCCGAGCCAACCCGTCTTTTCCTTCGTAAACTCATCATTTTGTACATAAATGTGACCCTTGTAAGAACCATTGTAACCAGTACCAACTTTCAACAAAACACCACCCAACAGCAAGTACAAATAAGTACCATCCGCCGCTAAGGCCGGTTCCGCTAAGCCTCCCAAAGGTGCTTTTATCGTAAACTAAATAAATTGAATAGAAAACATTAAACATTAATAGAAAAATGCCGCAATAAATTTAAAATGGACCAACCTCAGCCACCAAAGAGTTGAGCGGCACACCCTTGGTATAAAAATCGGGACAACTAGGCTTTGCCAAAGCAGCACTGATCACCGTACGCTGTAACATACCCAAAACTGCTGGCATTTGTATGCGCTGTGAGGATAAATTATGGGGAGACATTATCAATGCCGCGATTGCTTTAAGCATTTTTCCGGTATCCCCTCTAGCAATGCACAGTCCTACTAAAGCCGAACATGCTATTGAAGACCAATCCCCTTCTGGTATTGTCAACTCACTTTCAGTCGACGACATAGTGGACAAATCCAGCAGCAAGTCGTACAACGGATTTATTAAATCATCCGGCTCATTTTTAAAGGATTCCGGCTGTTGTCCTTGTATAACATCCAGTAGGGCCTTTAAAGCTTTCGAGCATAGCAAAGGCTGTATGTGTCTAGCTTCCGATATCAGTTCAAATAAACTACGTAACCCTGCACCCACAATTAAAGGCACCGGAATAACTTTAAATTCCTTCTCACTGCACTCCTCTGACTCGGATTCTACATCACTGTTTGCCGAATCTTGTCTAGATCTTTTTTCTCCAACAGCACCTTGTTGCTGGCCTCCAGCTACAACATTACCCTGCTGCAGTGGATTAAGGGCGTGACAAGAGCAATCCATTTGATTGCCTGCTGAACACGTACTCACACAGAGCAGGCAGCATGTTGAATTTATGTATGTTAAATTGCTAACATTGCCACTAAGTTCATAGAATAATAAGCGCCTGGTCTCTGCTTCCAAAACTGTAGAACGTATGGCAGAGAAAACTGCAAATTGTGAAGCATTTGATTGCAGTTCTATATGTGTCAAAGGAAATGCTGGACATAACAATAATTGCTCTTTAATAAGGGGAGGATCCAATGGATTAACAACAACACGCAAATCAGGATTTCCATCTAAAATGGCGATGGGAGCTTTTTTATCCTTATTCTTGCGTTTACCAATTATTTTGCGATCTGTTTGCACTTTTCTGAAAAGCAGAATAATGAACAATGTTATAGAGAATCATGTAACTGACAAATTCGAGCAGTATAATTTACTTTTGCTTGAGAAAATTCTAGAAGTAATTAAAAATTTTTGAGAATCAAGTAATTTGAACTTTTTCCATCTCTTTAAGATTCCCAGTATACTATATAAATCCAGGAGGAAAGCTAAAGTTATGAAAAACGAATAACAGTCGACCTCCTCTACAGTGTACATATTTCTATATTATGAAGCTCCGCTTATAATTAATTATAACGAATTTCTTTGCAATAAAATAATGTTTCAGATATGAGTTTCATGCCATGCAAAATCCATGCAAAATTATTATATTCTTTTTAATTTTATCAATAAGTATATAATAAAAATATTATTAATAAGATTAATAAATAATTATTAGTATTAACAACAA
Source organism: Ormia ochracea (assembly GCA_963402855.1). Taxonomy (NCBI): domain Eukaryota; kingdom Metazoa; phylum Arthropoda; class Insecta; order Diptera; family Tachinidae; genus Ormia; species Ormia ochracea. The sequence goes on from OY727107.1 coordinate 38,158,946, forward strand.
TTATTATAAATAATTATCTCGAAAAGTTTACCAACACTTGGCGCAATATCGAAAATTATGAATAGAGAAAAGAATTTATTATTGAAATGAAAAAGAATTTAATTATAAAACTAAAATTTTAAAATTATAGAATTAAAATACAAGATAAAGAAAAGAATTAATGGAAAACAAGTTATATCCTTTACGAAATATGCGATACAAGAAACCATCTTTGCAACATAAATAACAGCAACAGGTATCTGGCCCACTATTTGAATTCTACGCAAGAGCATTAAGCCGGCAATTTAACAATGAATGAAAGTTCACTGACCTAGAAAATATTACAATAGATGTGCATGTAAACAAAAGCCATAAACATGCAACGCATCAGCTGTAAAGAGCAGCCGAGACAAAAGGCCGACAAAGGCCGAAACCGTAAGCAATCGCCAACAATAGCCGAATAGTTTGGTACAAGCAAATTGTGTATACGAATGTGTGTTTTTCTCCGCGTGCACACAAATGTCTGTCTACCCAACAAAGTGCACCGCCTTTAATAATTCCATTTACTTCTTTTAGCAGCTCAATTCCTATTAATCTATAAATATATATAAGCATGTACATACATACATATGTATGTGTGTATGCATGTGTGTACATCGTATGTATTGGCAGTACGGATTGACTTCGAAAAAAATGAAAGAATAGAAATACCAGCCAATGAATGTTACCTCTATGCACTGCATTTCCACACAAACTACTGTCTTTATATCGTAGGGAAAAGATCAATGGAAAGCTTTTTTTCCTACTTGGCAAGAGCGGCTCCGCCAGCAGTCCTCTCTCTATCTCTCTCCTCGTAACTTTTATTAATTTCTTGTTGTATGATTAACATATAAGCGCATCACGCTATCCTACATATATCACATCCCTACCATCTGGGCCATCACTTTTGCATCGAAGTATATTTTGCAAAGGTATCTAAATGGAACAAAAGGTTTTAACACAGTTGGCCGAAATGTCCCCCGTAACACAATCAATTTCAAAACCAATTCCAATTTCCTATTCTCGAAAGCAGAGACCCATTTTCCACTTTATCGTAAGAAATAATATTCACATGCAGATTATTTAGAAATTAAATGGTTTTATATACTAGAGGCCATACAAAAGCCTGCAATGAACACAAACACACACACACACACCCACATACACACAAATAAGTATTTCCTTTGATTATTCAGAAAAAATAAATTAAAATAAAATAAGTAGAAAATCCATACGTAAAATATTACAATTGTTTGCTAAAAAATAAGTAACTTATTGTTTTTAACAATTTATAACTTTTGTCCATGAGAACAATCAAGGCTTTTGGAAAAATCAATAACGTCTCCTGTCAAATTTCTTTCTACATATTTTAAATTTTTCAGCCATCTTTATGTAACTTATTAGAAATATTTTAACAAAATCACAATTTTGTATGTAAATAATTTACCTTCTGGTATTTACTGTATATAAATCATAAAAATTTCCACCATATTTAACAGGATTTAGTAATCCAACCATTTTTCCTTTATTTCTTACAGACACACTATGCGCTCTTTCACTTAAGCAGAACTCATCGTCATTTATTTCAATGTGTACACATAGAAAATAAATATTTATAATAAATAATGTATATAATTTTTATGTTTATTTAATTATTATATTAAAATTCTTTTAAGCACTAAATGTTTCTCCAAATAGTCGATTGGTTTGGGGCGAAAAATTTTATTATGTACTCACAAAACAACCCCAAATCAAGAAATGAATTATGAATGAAATAATGCATTTTGCAACCACTGCCGCTGTAAACAAACTGACCGGCCGAATATTCAAGTGGAAAATAGAGAGAAAAGAGAGATGTAAAGCAGTGCTGCCATATTTGTAGATTTATTCTCAACTAGAATTTCTGGCTGTTTGCTTAAATATTAAATTTTTGCCACTTCTCAGTGCAAACGAGTCCTATTTGTAGATTTATGACAGTCATAACAGATATTCGAAAACGGCTATAAAGTAGCGATGCCACATAATTATTAAAAAATTCTTGCATGCAATTCTTTTCTGTGGCCCCTCTTAATCGAATTTCCCGTTACTGATTACCTTCAATTTAACAACACTAACAGGCCGCCAAACTATAATGATCAAATTGACAGTAGTTTTTCGCTAAAGTAAATGGTTTTGCGTTTTTTCGGATTTAATTTTGTTTGTAAAAGAAAATTTACTAAGTAATTAAATAAAACCCTGTATTAAGCATAATAGAATGGATTTCAACACATTGTTGCAGCAGGCCCAGCGCTTGACAAATGAAACACAAACCTCCGAAGAACTACCTCGTGTGGAGCGCACAATTTCCCAAGTTTTGGAGGCAACTAAGGAGTTGCATTCTCGCGTCACACAAACAGGTGCCCAGGACATACAAGCGTAAGTAGTGTTCTGTAATTACAAGAAAAATATATATATAACGAAAATATTTTTCTTCAGTCACATACTGTTGGGTTCTAAAGGTATTGATTTGCCCAAAATATCCCAAAAGCTTGAATCATTAAGTGCCCGTAAAACTTTTGAGCCATTAGACCCTATAGCCGATACTGATATACAAAGCTTTTTAAAAAATGAGAAAGAAAATGCCATACTTTCTGTTATTGAAGAAGTTCATAAGAATGTAAGTTTAATAAAGTGTATGTGATAAAATGTGTATTTCAAAAAAAAAAACAATTTCTCTTTTCAGTCGTTCATGAATGCTCAAAAACGTAAATGGGAGCATATAAAATCCGAGTGGCGTCAGGAAAAAATAAAACTGATGAACGCTCTAGTGGGGCCTTCTCAAAACTGGATTGACATACAAAAGATTCCTGAACAAACCGTTATTAATGAAAGATTTGGAACGCGGTCCTGCCTGAATCGCATTGTATAAAATTTTCAATCAATATATTTAATTAACAAAACTTAATTAGATTATTTCGGTTACAGGAAATGGCTTATGCACGGGAAGTATATGACTACAATGCCATTGTTATTAAGGGTGCTTTCCGCCCGAGCTTGGTACAAAAATTTGCGAAAGTGGCGCAAACGTTTGACGATCCAAAAGTGAATGAAATATGGGAAATAATGAAGTATATGGTGGACGTAACACCCGTTGCCCGAAATCGTGATCCCTTGCAAAGTCGCCAACAGGTCACTCAGTTTGTGGAACAAGCTAAAAAGTATTTAGAAAATCGTTATAAAGTATATATGACTACAATTATAAGTGGAAACTTACGTGAAGCGCAAAGAGGCGGAGTCCCCAGCATTTTCAATTTAGTGTCATCATTCGTAGGTTTAACATTTAATCAGGGAAATTGTTTCGGCCTGCAGGATGTTACAATAGAGGGTAAGCCCTTATGGCCAATGGTTTATTATTGTCTCAGATGTGGAGACTTGCAGTCTGCCCTTAAGTGCATACAAATGGGCGGGTAAGTTAATTGCAAATATTTTTGTATGTACGAAATTGCGTAAACCCGAAACAATAATTCTAGCGCCGGTCATGAGGACTTTATGCAAGTTCTAGAAGATAAAGTCAACAAACCCGAGCAAAAAATCAATTCTAAATTAGAGGGGCAACTTAAATTGCTTTACTGCAATAAAATTAAAAACTCAACAGATCCGTATAAAAAGGCGGTAAGAATTACACAATTTAATTACACAATTGGTTCGTTATTAACTTGTAAAAAAAAATTACTTCAGGTATATTGTATAGTTGCTGGTTGTGATCCTAATGAGCAACACTTAGAAGTAGCTAAAACGACAGATGATTTCTTATGGATTCAATTGTCTATTCTGCGCACTGATGTCACTGACAGTTCTGATGCTTTAACATATTCCGGTCTTCAAACAATGATTTTGGAAAAGTATGGTGAAAAACATTTTAATGCTGGCGAACAACAGCATTTATATTTCCAAGTCTTGGCATTAACTGGTCAATTTGAGGCGGCCATTGAATTCCTATCACGCACAGAAAAGTATCGTGTGCATGCTGTTCACATAGCATTGGCTTTAAATGAAATGTTTTTGATAGCAGGGCCACGTAATGTGCAAGAGCCATTGAGTAAGTTCAGATACAAAATCTAAAAATGTAATTAAAATATTATAATATTGATTTTATTTTAAGTATCTGTCGATATCGAGGATCCTGTACCCATGCGGCGGTTAAATATTGCCCGTTTGATTATGTTGTATGTGAAAAAGTTCGAAATCACCGATCCAGCTGAGGCTTTACAATACTTCTTCTTTTTGCGTAATCTTAAGGATCCCGAGGGTCGCAATCTATTTCTTGTGTGTGTCAGTGATCTGTCTGTTGAGTGTAGGGATTATGATTTAATATTTGGTAAAATAATGCCCACCGGTATGGTTTGTGGGTGAGTGTTTATCTCTTCTCTGTGAATTATTTTATTTATGTTGTAAAGTTTTGCATCTATCTTTTTTTTTTTTAATTAATGAAGGGGTTTATTTCAACAATTTGATTGTGTGGACTTTGACACGAGAACTGCTGCTGCCATGGTAGCTGAGGAATTAGTAAGGAAGGGAATGTTTGAAGATGCTATCAAATTATACGATGTTGCGAATGTAAGTCATACAAAAATTTTAATCAGGGTATGATTTTGAATTATTTTAATTTGAATGGCACTTAAAAAATGACTTTTTGTTTCAGATTCGTGAGCTTTTATTTTTGTTAAAAAAAAAATTGTCGAATTATTTTTATAAATAAATTTTTTACTTTTAGATGCAAAGTCAATCTCTGCGATATCTTTCACTGCTGCTCTCTCAGGTGGTACATCAAAGTTCGAAGAAAGGGTCATTGCGTGAACGCCTTTCTGTGTTAGCTGATGATTTTGTCGAACGTTTAAGAGGCAGCCGCATTGATTGCGAACCCCAAATTTTATCCAATTTCAATCTATTAACGGAATTGGTAGCTTTCTTTGATTATTATCATGAGCGCAAATTTCAAATCGCTCTCGAAATACTAGCAAATACAAAGCTGGTGCCCATGTCGATAAATGATTTAGAGGAATGTATAAACAATTTTAAGCGTTTGAGTGGTGAAATTTGTAAAGTTTATCCAGATATTTTATTGGCGGCTATGGATATTTTATATTCACAATATAAAGCCCTTAAGAGTAAGGATACGGGGATGTTGGACTCTGGCAGCGATAGTGTAAGTTAATAGTATTTTTATTGTTTGCATTGCTTTTATGTATATTTAAAAATTTTCTTAGCAACTACAACATCTGCGCCAAAAAGCTAAAGCCCTCACAAATATGGCAGCCACTATACCATATCGTATGCCGGGCGATACAAATAAGCGTCTGGTACAAACAGAAATCTTAATGCATTAATTACTAAGTTTCACTTATAATATAATAAATCGCTTTAAAATAGCTCAAATGTGTCTACATTTCAATTAAGAAAAATACAATAAAATATTATTGTATTATTGTAATGAGTTTACCAAGTAATTGGATTCTTCGCATATTATTTACACTCATAAAAATTTGGCATTAATTAAATTTTAAGAAAGGACAACTTAGGCGACTGTGCTGCAGTTTAAATGTTTTAAACACAGTGTACAAGGGCATCAAACACCTAAACAGATTAGAACCAGCTTCAGTTATTAAACATCCTAGTTTGAGTATTCCAATTAATTACAACTAAAACTAAAATAATTCCAAAGTGTACATTAATAAAAATTGAAAATAAATAAAGTTTTACCAATCTTTTTTAAATATGCCAGCAAGAACGCTTTTTATATTATTAGCAACATGTAGTTTTCATTGATTAAACATTACATTATAAAAATGCATATGTATTGTACGTAAGTATAGCTTATTAATAGCATTTGCGCTTTAATAAAGCAATAAAAAAATTATTACAAATTAATTAAAACAGAATTAATGCTAAAGTTGTCTTACAAAAGGAAATATCCCTTATTCTAAAAAAAATGCTTCGAATGTGTAAATGCATTATTCGTAGTCAATTGTTTATGTGCGTGTCGAATAGACTTAAAGCTTAAAATTAGCATGAACTTAATGTTTAAGTTTTTCCTATTGCAACAGAAATATTCACTTAGTAATATCATAGAATATAACATTGTAGTCTTTTAAATCAATTACAAATGTATGCTGTGCCACCGAAAAATTTTATCTATTCGTAGTTTATTTAAATTGCTAATATTGTAGTTAATCCGTGAATAGTTGATCAATATGTAATACATATAAAAGTCTATTTAGGTGACTTGAATGCTTTCGAATGTTTGCGAATTTCCATAATACGGATATAAAATGAGATTTTAACCCATATATTGATAAGATGCACATACGGGCTCCTGATGTCCTGAATGTGGTGCAGTTTGTAGTGATAGACATTGCAAATGACAGGACCGACATAAAAGACGACCGTCAAGAGGATAACAACGTTTATCTGGTTCGTCAGTCAATTGCATGCCACAATCTTCGCAAATATAACAGTCAACATGAAAATCTTTGTCCATCGAAACAACACGTACGGTTTCATCTGTCCCTTCAACAGGCGTTATACCTGAAATTTATAAACAAAATTATTATTTTGTTAAATTTTCATTTGTCATATTTAACAGCATCATACCTTTGCCACAACTGGCGCATTTGGGTGCAAACATACGATGGTAGTCATTAACGCAGTAGATTTTATGGTCGACATCGACAGTAAATGGCACACCATCTAAACACTCATTACAAATGCAGCAACGGAAACAGCCTGGATGATACGATTTCCCCATAGCTTGGAGAATCTAAGAAAAATTAAAAATAATTATTTAGTTGCTAATTCATTTTGGATAGTAATTGAGAAGACATTTATTCGATAACGCTAATTGTTAGTAAACTATGAATATTTTCCGTATTTCTCTTTTTATAGTTTTCTTTATATTTATAACTCTTTTCAAACTTATTTCATATAAGGTTGCTCCTAGTGAATTTACATACAAGTATTTCTGCTCCCTATATGTATATGATGCCATTGTTTTCCTTTACTTTGTGTAACTTATTTTGCTTCAATAATTTTTAATTGTGAGAGTACGAAAATATTTATAAACTTGAAATTTTGCAATAAAAAATAAATCTCGCTTAGAAATATTTATGTGGTGCCTTAAGCCAAATACTACAGGAAAAACAATTATTATTATTTTTGGCTAACAAAAATTACTGCCTTAAAAATGATTTACATGATCAAAACCATAATACATTCCCCGCTTGCAAGATACATGTTTTATTATTAAATAAATGAAAATATATGTTTGTACAACTTACCATTTCCATAATTAAATGACCGCAAATAGCACACTTTTCAGCTGTTTGTTGAAATCCCGAGTACTAAAGAATGAACAAAATGAATTGCTTAGATGTTATTGGTCTTGTTTTGATGTATTGTATGGTTACCATATAATCCTCTTCGCAATATACTCGGCCGTGAACATTATAAAATGCCTTTCCACGCAATGCTCTGCCACAGGAACAGCAAATAAAGCAATTCGTGTGATATAAATTTCCCATGGCCTGACAAGCTTGGCCGGCACCCTTAACTTTTTCACCGCATGTATGACATATACCTTCAAAAAGTGGATTTAAAAGTCCGTATAAGGACATATGCACTTCACCAATTGAATAGAACTCACCAAAGTATTCACCCTGCTCCTCACTTTGCTCAATTTCTTCTTCAAGTTGCCGTGTTAATTCCTCAATTTTGCGCTGAGCTTCCGAAGGACCTGCCGGACGTGGTGGTGTAACACTATATGGCAAAAGATTTTTAGCTAAGCCGCCTGCAAAAACCATTCTCGTAATTAAGATGTTGATGAAAGAATTTAATGTATTTAAATAAAGACTTGCCTGTGCTACTTGCTTGTGATGGTGTTGGAGAAATGGTATTATTATTTCCCGTACCATTGTTGTTATTATTTACTTGTATTGGTGTAAATAATTTACTATTATTAGCAGAGCCAGTGGGTGATATCCTACGGCCCTCAATAGCAGCGGCTAAACTCGACTTTTGTTGTGGATTTTCAGCACAATAGGATGGCAATGGTTTCTGTGGTTTCATTGTGGACGTATTATTTAAATTAGCTGTCATACATACATAGTCGGAGCTATTTATCTCTTCAATATAATTGGGATTGACTGAAACATTAATACCGGGTGCATGCTGCTAAACAAAATAAATAAAAAAATATTGCGAATAAGAACCACATTTTTTATCGATTATATTTGGTGGTAGTAACCGCCGCCGACCATTAATGGCATACCTATTATTAATAAAGATACCTTTAATTGGAGTGCAAAATCAGGCTCTTTCAAGGTTTAAAAATCTTATCACGTTTTTTTGCGTTCGCCATTTCTACTTACCATAGTTTTGAGTGGAGTATGCTGATGCAGTTTGTAGTCATTAGTGCTAGACACCGTACTGGCGTAAGATTTTGAAGGTGACAGAGATGTATTATTACTCACGTGAGTGGTTTGGGAAAGATTGCGGTAACGTTGTATAGGAGAATTTGATTCGCACACAACAACTAAGTCACTGCCACCAACTACACTACCAGCAGCGCTTCTCAAAGATGAATTAGAAGTACTACGACGATGAATTGGCGAGGCTAATAAGTCTAAATTTGGACTATTACCGATTAAATCACTGGAATGATCTGCAATCACTTGAGATTTTAGTTGTTGTTGTTGCAAAGGACGTGGTGCAATGTTGCTGTGATGTTGTGGTGAAGGCAAGACATCAATATTATGATGTTGATATATAGTGGCAGTAGCTGGCGATGCCTGTGGTTGGGCTCGTTGACCCGAATTAGGTATGATACGCATATTTTCATAAATCGGTGCTGTATCTGCATCGGGAATGGGTGTGTGCGCATATCTTAAAATTTGACCACTTCCTGATAAGACATCGGCCTGGTTTGGATTTTGTGATTGCATTATCATGTAATGACCACGTTGTATAGATATTGGCTGCCCCATTGTAGCAGGGCATTGTGGTTGAGCCCGCCTACTAATAGAATCGAAATGTTTCGTAGAAGCAGCCAATGTTCCAGGAGAACTTTGATAAAAATCTAGATTTTCATAAACCGGTGAATGGCGTTTAGCCGTTGTTACCTCATAATGATCACTTGCCCCACTGGTTATACCATTTACTGACATCTCCGAGTTATACCGGGATACATTTTGTTGTTGATTCTGTTGCAAATGCAATTGTTCTATTTGCTTAGGTGTGGCATACTTTGAAGCAGCAATTATATTGTTCCGTTCATACATACGATATTCTTCACCAAATTGCTGCTGCTGTTGAGCTTGTTGCCTTTGTATTCTCTGTCGGGAATCATTAAGTATTGTCGGAGAAGAATTAGTTGTCACGCTATTGTTACCATTACTGTTGCCAGTTATATGCAATCGTTGCATTAAGGCCTCATAATCAGACTCGTTAGATGTGTGTGGTCTCAATGCCATTATTTTCGCAATAATTTTATTTAATAATTTGCTAACTTATTTATTAAAATAAAACTATTAGCTGATTTTTTCTTTTTGAACAACGCCCTTTATATGGGTTATAAAAGTGTAATGACTTTAATTGTCCTCTTAGTAAAAGATTTCGTCAATCCACCTGAATGCAAATAAAGAAAAAATACCACCAAACAAATTACAAGTGTTGCTAATTATGTAACAAAATAATTACTTTTTGACGGTTTTATGAAACGCTTTTCAAAACAAATGTTATACATTATACACCATGAATATTTTGAATAATAAATACATAAATTCTTGCAAGATACTGCATTACCAAATTTAAATCAACTAAATTACATGATGCTATGAAAGAATTACAGTTTTAAAGCGAAAGCACAGATTATGCAAAATCAGCTGTTTCCAACCGGCAAGTTACCAGCATTGTGAACTTCTATTTTCCAATATATTCTGTCATGATATATTTTCCAATAAAAAGTGAGACGGGAAACTCTGATGCCAAAAACCTAACAAAGTACTTGATTTCAACGGAAGTGTTTCACAGCAACAGCTGTTTTTATATAATTTTTTGTTTGGTTAAAATATTGCAAAAAAAATCTATCTTTTCAAAGTAATTTACATAGAAATCATAAAAATAAATAAAAAGTTGACAAAAATATATTTTAATTGTACTTTGCTCTCAGATATTGTATTAAATACACGTTATATAAAAGTCATGTCTGCCCATTTTGTACAACTATCTTCTAATAAATCCTTTTATATAAACTATTTATAAAAGAGTTATATAAAAACTTCGCTACTATAGAAAACCCAGACGTTAAATGTAATTGGCATCGTTAAATGTCAGATAACATTTTTTCGGCATATAAAGTTAGAAAGGTATCTACGTCTGCAAAATATCTACCTTATGAGAATATATATTCTTTATTTCTCGAGAAAATATCGTATAAATATTGTATCGGCGAATGGCCGCTTCTTTTATTGTGTCTTGAATTATTTATTTATTTAGTTTATATTACAATTTAAAAATATAATAATAATATGTGTAGCAGCTTCCGAAGCTATCGGCTATATATTTAATTAACCCACTAAAAGCTTAACGTTTAACATTATTATGTTGAAAATAGTACATAAAATTGTCAGTGATCATTGCAATACTGCCTACTTTTATAAACAACAAAACGCTATATTGGACACATTGGTAATCAGCTGCACTTAGTAGCCGTTCAGTTGTTTCTCTTTTTCCATTGTGGTTGCACGTATTCATTTTTGTTAAATTATTACGAGCGCTGTGGTATTATTTACAGACAATTTAGTTTCCAACATACATATATATACATGAATATATTTTTTCAACTTTATTTCATTTTAAGTAAAATATTTTAAAAATGGATTTCGGCACTTTATTGCATATGGCAAAGAAAAACAGCGAAGTCTCTAAAAATGATGTAAGTAAAAATATATAAATTTACATTGTTATAATAACACTGACTTTAATGTCCATCGCAATATAAATTCCATTTACATTTCATTAAAACAAACGCAATAACTTTTAATTTTTTAATATGTTTCAAAGGCCAAATATTACAGCACAAAATTTGCTCCACCAAAAAAAGAGTCTAAGGAAAAAAAGTTATCGGAAAACATCCAAAAATTCTTGCAAAAAAGAGAACAGGAGGAAAAAAGAAAACAGTTGGAGCAACGGGAAAAAGTAAATCATCTTTTATCGATGAGAGATGAAAAATCTAAAAATAAAATACGTAAGATGTTAAAAGTTACAAAATCAGCAAATCGTTCGGTATTAGAGGATGCTGTGAACACAGAACATACAGCCGTTACGATGCAGGGCCCAGAACAACCCGATCAAGATGATTATGGCTATGTGTCTACAGAGGCCAACTCATTTTATCAGAAATATATTGATAAGGCAAGTTTTGTAATTTTTTTTCTAATTCAAAAAGAATAGTTGAGTTTAGAAAAACCTAATATAAATTCCACTGCATCTTTAATATTCCGATGATTATAAACTATTTAAAATTAACTGTGATTTGAGTAGCAACTAACTATTACTTAAAAATTTCCCGTAATGCAACATTATATATTAAAGAATAATCAAATAAACCTTCCTTAAATGGTCTGTGATAGGTTAAGGACGTTAAAGAGGATAAAGGATTTGCGCCTAGTAGACCACAATCAGTTAAGGATCTGACAGGAACAAAAGAACGTGTTAAAGCTGCTATAACTCGTGAGATAGAGGAGAAAAATTCTCATACTAAACATCGCCTTAGTCATGTAAAGGAGTCACCTTCTGGTTCCAATGCCCCAACAGTTGCGCGTATGTATACTTCATCTAAGCCATTATATGATCCAGAAGCGGAAAAGCAGCAAGCAGAGGAGCTTAAAAAACGCGAAGCTGAAAAGAAGAAGCTTAAAAATCGAAGGCCACCACCGCCTGCCATGGATTTTCAATCGTTATTAAAATTAGCAGAGAAAAAACAGCATGAACCTATTGAGGTACCCGTAGAAGTTAAGAAAAAAAAGGAGCCTGAGAGATTGATGACAATGAAGGAGAAACAGGAGCAAGAGGAACGTCAAAAGGCTAAAGAAGCCCGCGAAAGGAGAGAAAGAGAACGCAATGACGAAGTTTCAAAAATCAAGAAAACCGAGAGGGAAAAAGGAGTTGCAGTAAATTCTTCAACAACAAATCGTATGGAACCCAATGGTAGAATACCAAAATTAAATAATTCAAATGCCAGTAACAGTGGTAGTTATAAGCCATCTGGTAATCTAATGCCCTCAGACAAAAAGTCATCTTCTACTACACAAGACAAAAAAGTATCTTCCACTTTTTCCAATTTTGCGAAAACTTCAACATCTGCCAGTTCAAATAACAAAATTTCATCATCGCAATCGTCACTGGTTAAATCTAGCAGTAAATTACCTTCGTCATCATCAAGTAGTAAAGCAACGTTAAACAACGCTTCCAGTAAAACTAGTAATAGCAGCAGTAGCAACTCCAATAGACAAAGCAATGTTAGTTACAGTAGGGAATTGCCACCACGCGATATCAACTCAGTTAAACCTAGAGAATTTCCACCGAGAGATATGCAAAAATCTAGGCAATTTCCACCTTCAGATGTTCGCAGGGGTCCGACACAGTCTAGTAAATTTGGTGACAACAAGAAATCTGTTGCTAAAAGTAAGTATAATTAAATATATTTATGTTTTTTGTCAGATTTAATAACATTTACTTTTTATATAAATAGGACGCATTTTGGATGACGACGATTCAGAATATGACTCTGAATTGGATGACTTCATTGATGATGGCGATGTCGAAGAAGATTATTCTTCTCATATAAAACAAATATTTGGTTATGATAAATCCAAGTAGGTTGAATTAATTCTCTTACAATTAAAATGTTTGCTAATACACATCTAATATTTTTGATGTGGTTTTTAGATATCGGGATGACGACTTTGATGACCGTAATATGGAGTCGAATTTTGCTCAAGTCCAGCGAGAGGAGTATATTAGTAAAAAAATTGGTAATAATTTTAAGAAAAATTTTTAATCCAATTTTACAAAAAATAAATTCTGTATTAACATTTTTGTAGGTATCAAAGAAGATTTAGAAGATATGAAGCAGGAGGCTTTGGAAAAGAAAAGAAAAATGATGATGAAAAAACAACGGATCAACTAAAATTTAATTATTGTTTATTTCAATTCAACGTCGTCTGCTTTATTAGTTACGAATATATCTGGGCCAATGCTTTTATGAAATTTTGCATTCAACACTTTATTCATTATTTAATATAATATAGTGTTATATAGTTACAATTGTTATAGTTCTAATACTACCCATAAATATATTTTATATTATCTTTTGCAATATATATATATACATATATGTATAGATATGTTTATATATATGTATGTATATGCATACAAATGATCAGGCTTGCGATGGAAATAGATTTTGTAGATGAAACGTTTAAAAAGTTTTGCATTTTACTGCCATTAAATTTAATGTATTATTTTTTATGTAATTTTATACAAAAATATTTGTTTAATCATTTTTTAATTTTATTTTAAGCTGAATGTCGAATTTTGCTATTGAAATATCGCTAAAATACATTTAAAAAAAAGTACTAAGAAAATCAGCCATAAAATAAAATTAAAAAATTGCATATTTATTTATTAATTAATTTTTATACATAAAATTTTGAATGCGTTTCGTTTGGAAATACAAAAATCAATTTCTGACGTTTTTTTTTTTTTTTTTGGTTTGAGGTTGCAAGCATTCTCCTACATTTGAATAAGTAATGCATGCTGGAGTATAACTCGTCCATCATACTGCTTCAAGCCAGATAATCCGTCAACATTTTTGCAGTAAATTATGTTTGGGCATAGTTGCTAATTTCATTATCGAAAGTATTACATGCATTCGTTTTTATTTAAAACAAAATACCGTTGCACTTATTGTAACGAATGTTGCGTACACAGCGAATTCATTAGGTTACCTGACTTTAGCAAATGATTATCATGTGCCGCCTGCAGTATAAAATTTTTTTTTTTTTTGGTTGTAAATTAGGAGACAGTGGGAGGACAGATGCTTTTTTTAAGCATTTACAAATGTAGTTAAAAGTAACTAATAGGCTGTTATAAGAACTCGCCTTACGTTTTTGTGTCCAATTAGATCTAATTTTGTCTAAACAAAATCGCGAAACTCTACCTTAATTCGCTTTGATTGTGTCAATATAGTGCTTTATAATTAAAAACTCTGGCAGCTCATTTGTTGTTTCTAACTGTCAGTTTTAGACAACTTTTTATTGTATGCGCCGCGTGTAAAGTTTTTCTGAGTCGGATTGTCTAATAACATTATAAAAACAAAAAGTATATAAAAGATACATAAATTGTATACAAATTATTGAAAGTTTTGTGTAAAAAACTTATATTGTTTTATAAGTGAAAAAAGTTTTTGATTTGTGTCTTTCAAATTGGTTTATAGGAATGAGTGAAACGCGTGAACAAATTTTGGAAGAAGTTAAAATACAAGGTGATTTGGTACGAAAACTAAAAGCGGCCAAGGAACCAAAGGAAAAGGTTGGTTGATTTTAGACAATGCAAATAAGATACTGGAAATTTGAAGCAATATATGCATGTTAACGCTAATGTATTAAATATAAATATGTACTTTATAGTAGGAATGGTGCATTAGTGTTGGTGTGGTAGTGGTCTGCAAATCGGCATATTAACTAACCCTTTCAAATTTTACGCTGCCAACAAGCAAGCATAAGGTTTGTTTCGTGCAATTGTTTGTTGGCTTATTGTAAAAAATGTGTGTATCATAAAGTTTAGGGGAAAAATTGCAACATCGTTAAACGATTTCATCGTCGTAACTAACATCTTTATTCAACAGCTCAATTTGTACTCGCATTTGCCTACAAAAATACATGCATATGGATGAACGTTCACATATCCATATATACATACATACATACATATGTATAAATTAAAGTATTTTGATTATCCTACTTATTTTTTGCCATGAAATACTATTTGTATGTATATATATGTATTTGCATTCATATATGTATGTATGCAGTTGTGTCTGTAAATGTCCATCTATATATATATTTTGAGATTTTTCTGCACGGTGTGTATGGCTTACAATTAAAAAAATTAATTATTTTAAAATGTGACAAATTTGTTATACACTGTGCTCTGCTCTCGACATGTCAGTTACTAACTGTAAGCAATGTATGTATGTACATACATAAATATTATGTCAAAGGATGTTATTAATTACATATAAGAAAAAAACGAACACGTTTTTTTGGAGCTTTCCATTTGTTTCTCTTTTATTTATCATATTTTTTGGAAATTATGCAATTCATAACATCCAGCTGGTTTTCGCCACGATACTTCTTTTACTATCTCGCAAAACAATGTTGAAAGGATTTGCTTTTCATAAGATTAAATTTGTGTGCGTGTGGGAGTGTGTGCATGTTACTTTCTGTTGTGCAGCCACATGTAGCTGCTCGCTGCTGATCTTATCATCAGGTTTCTTACTTGATGGCCTTGACTTTATTCTTAATCCGTACCTAACTGTTGTATGCATATTTATGAAAGTGTTTGTGCACACATCCGAACAAATTTATATATACATTTTTGTGTGTAACGTAATGCAGAAAATTAAATTGCTTTTAACTGGAATATGAATCATATTTAGCTTTTAAAGCTTAAACTTCCGCTTCTTAGTTAATAGAAGAAAATCTTTTATTTGAATTTTGTCCATGTCCATGTACAGTGAATTTTTGTGTATTATATAGAAAAAAAAAGAAAAATCTGCTTATAAATTTTCTATATAAATAGTGTATTGTCAGCGAATAAATATTATAATAAATATGATTATATATATGGTTATCAAACGGTCTCGAAAAGCATTACCAAATATTTTTAATAATAAACTGATAAGCTTAAAAATTCATCGAGAATTTCAAATACATAGTCATAGCAAGTCTTGAAAAAGTTTTTTAAGTCAAACATTTTAAAAGACTTTATTGAATCTATTTAATTGTTAGCATAAAAATCTTAGCCATAGTTATTTAGGCGCTAATAAAAACTAATGTATATTTTAAAAAAAACTTAATGTAGCAGTTATTCTGAAATATCTACATATGTAAATAAAATAAATTACACATAAACTTTATTTTTAAAAAGTAGTAAAAATTTCAAACACTAAATTCAACAAATATTAAAATAATTACTTTTTTGTGGACACTTTTAAGTACTTTGTATTACCGATGTTTATTAAAATTCTTACTATATGAAATTCTGTAATTCTGTGTTAAATTAACTGTGTTTATTCTCGGAAGTCTATGGGGCAGGGGTCGGTGTTTGCGATCAGACTAACGCGAAACAGCTGGACAGATTTTTATTGAATTTTTTTTGGCTATTTATAATTTTATTGAAACTGAAAAAGTTTTAAAACATTTTATTTAAGAACAAAAATATTCTGTAGATTTAATTTATGTATATGGTTTGGCATTGGATCAAGTAAGCTACTATTTAGTAGCTAACCCGGCTACTGCTTAGAAGCTTATTTTTACAAAATGCACGCCTTATTGGCTTTAGCTAAAGTCATATAATTTAAGTGTAATTGAAGGGTCAAGGAAATACCTGGTCTTGCTAATATTGAAGGCTAAACAATATGTTGTCCAAGTCTGTAAAAATATGGTGTACGAAATTAAACCGCACTCACTGTACCTGTCTATAAAATTGTTTAAAAGCCACTTCACCTTTCCATAAACGTTCGTATGTGTATAAAATTATATCATTAATATGTAATTAATAACGCTTAATCGTTTAACATTTTTCTCTTAACCACATACATATAACCACATATCGTTACTTTAATATAAAAAGGCTCTAACCTATTGTATTTCTTTAATAGTTGAACCAAAAAAAGATTTAACCAAAAAGAGTCTTTGCTATTCCTTAAAGTAAAAAAAGTCTTTTATTGCCGACGTTCTATGTATATTAAAGTAGTGATGTGCATGCCCCATTGGAAACTCTCAATCAGTAAAATTACTAACGATTTCACAAATTTAAAATTTTTTACTAAAAATTATGCTCCATTTGCATTGATTTTTATCATTATTACTATCATTATTGTGCATCTGTCGAAAGTGTTGTGCTCATAATATGAATTGTAAAGCAAAATGAACCTTTAAAACATTCCCCACTAATATTTGAAGTAAAAAGAATAAAAATAAAAAAAAATATTAAAAAAAGAAAGAAATAATTGGCCACTTCTAATTCAGTTTCATTATTGTTGTTGTTGTTTAGGTCTAGAGTAACCGAAAACTTTCTAATAAACCAACCAAGTTCATTCAACACAATTTTTTTTGATTGAAAATACAAAAGTTATTGAAAAAATACAAAAATGTCACTACGCGTGTGTGTTGAGGCTTCAATGCGACTTAGTAATATTAAAATAAGTATTTTAAGAAATCAGTTAAACAGTCGTGCGCTGTCCTCCAAAGTTAACTTGAATTCTCGAAACAATAATAATGATACTGATGACGGAGTTGGTAATGGTGTTAGTGGTGTGATAAAGCATCGGCTCCTGGAATTGGACAAGGTTAGCATTAAATTGATATTGTCAACATTTTCTTCGCTGAAGATTTTTACAAAAAAAAAAAAAACTTCATTTCTATATTAACATTCTCTTGCAGATCGATGAAGAAGTGGCACGCTTATTGGCGCTTAAAGCCAAGTTGGGAGATGAACCACAGCAAAATCAAAAGTTTAACTTGAAGACGCCAAAGGGTACACGAGATTATGCCCCCCAACAAATGATGCTGCGTCAAAATGTGTTAGACAAAATAGTTGCCGTGTTCAAAAAGCATGGTGGCGAAGCCATAGATACGCCAGTGTTTGAATTGAAGGTTTTTACATATTTTCAATTTTTAATTTATAAACTATTTTGTTTTAAATTATTTTCCTTGGCATTCTTTCTTATTTAGGAAGTTTTAACTGGCAAATATGGTGAAGATTCCAAATTGATTTATGATCTCAAGGATCAGGGCGGTGAAATACTTTCGCTACGTTACGACCTTACAGTTCCTTTGGCCAGATATTTGGCCATGAATAAGATATCGAATATCAAACGCTATCACATTGCCAAGGTTTATCGCAGAGATAATCCATCTATGACACGCGGACGTTACCGAGAATTTTATCAATGCGTGAGTATAGAAACATCTTCTTTAATTGTTTAAATAAAGTTGTCCAAATATAAGGAATGAGTAGCAATGCTGACTAAGTGAGATGCAATTAAGGGTCACAACAATTTTTTGCCCGTCACAATGAAATAATTTTATACCAAAATAAAAATAGTAATAAGAAAAATTTACTATTGGTGGCAAATGGCCTTGCAGTTGGAATATTAATAGTTTTCCATTTAACGAAATTAAAAAAACTGCAAATATTCACTTGATTTATTAACCTTCCATGTCTTTAGAATATTTAGACTGCTTTTGAGTATAAAGTTTTGATTTTAAGGGCATTCATTTATTTTACAGGATTTTGATATTGCCGGTTCTTATGATCCAATGTTACCCGATGCGGAATGTGTCAAAATTGTAGCCGAAGTTTTGGATGCTCTAGATATTGGAGATTATGTGATTAAGTTAAATCACAGACAATTATTGGATGGCATGTTTGAAGCCTGCGGTGTGCCAGCCGATAAATTCCGTTCAATTTGTTCCACCGTTGACAAATTAGATAAAGTAAAATTAAAAAAGGAATTTAATCAGTTAATTTGTATTAACTTCTTTTCATAACCAACAGTCTCCTTGGGCGGAAGTGCGACGAGAAATGATAGATGAAAAAGGTTTAGATGAGGCTGTCGCCGATAAAATTGGCGAATATGTTCAATTGAATGGTGGTTCCGATTTGGTTGAGAAACTTTTGCTGGATCCAAAATTCAAAGCTGTTAGTGCAGCCATCAAAGGCCTTGACAGCATGCAACTGTTGCTTAAATACTGCAATGCCATGGGTCTATCAAATAAAATAAGTTTTGATTTAAGCTTGGCACGTGGTTTAGATTATTATACGGGTGTGATTTATGAATGTGTTCTGAAGGCAGAACCAAAAGTTCAAGAGAATGGGTCCTCTGAGGAGCAGGGCACTGTTGGTTCTGTAGCAGGCGGTGGTCGTTATGACAACTTAGTCGGCATGTTTGATGCCAAAGGTAAACAAGTTCCCTGTGTGGGCGTATCAATAGGTGTGGAACGTATATTTTCTGTATTAGAAGCTAAAGCAGCTGCATCTGGTATTAAACAACGTACAAATGACATTGAAGTTTATGTTGCTTCAGCTCATAAGGGCTTGCATGAGAAGCGCTTAGGCATTTTAAATGATTTATGGAATCAAGGTGTTAAGGTCAGCTTGGTAATCCTTTCCAAATAAAACAATCTATTATAAATAGTAATTTTCAGGCTGAACATTCTTATAAATTGAATCCAAAGCTTTTGGCCCAACTTCAGCACTGCGAAGAACAACAAATTCCACTGGCCGTTGTGTTTGGTGATTCGGAATTGGAAAAGGGATTTGTAAAGCTGCGAGAAGTTAGCAGCCGCAAAGAAGAAGAAATACCACTGGCCGACTTGGCTGCTGAAATTAAAAAGAGACTACGAAACTAAACCGGATATTATTATTATTATAGTTAAAAATATAATTATTTTGTTTTATTTTTTTTTTTTAATTTAAAAAAGTAAGCTTTTCATAATCGAAGATGCAGCGAAAAAATATATTGCAAAGTAAAGTTATTATGCAACAACAAATAATTGACTTGTGTTTAATTTAATTGAATTGTCCGTATCTGGCTAAAAACATTCTCTAAATAGATTCACTATATAAATCAAATGGAATGTAGAATATAGATTTTCGTAATTATCATAACATTGCTTGTTAAAATGTGAATATTCATAGTATTCTCTTTTTTCTATTTTTAGTTAATTGTTGATTTTATTCGCTATATAGGAATTATTGAGATAAAAAAATGCCAGACTTATTTGTAAATACATATGTAAATGCTTCAAGGCTTTTGAACCCGCCTAAAAAGCGTGGTAAACCTAGAGGCAGAAAACCCAAAGTTAAAAAACAACCTACGCCGGTAATGTACGATCCTGTATCACAATTACCTGTTAATCCATCTCAATTACCCCTGTCAACAACACAACTTTACAACGATTATGTTAACGAATATCGACAACAGCAAATACCATATCAAATAGCAACGCAATATAGTTTAGGCTACGAAGACATTGCCGGCATTACAAAGGTAAGTCCAAACAATTTTTTGACAACGTAAAGCTATTGCCTTTTTTATGCAACCTTATTTGATTTGAAAATTTTGTTTAATTTCAATTTAAATAATTACAACGAATTTGATCAGTTCAATCTTTAATTAATTCTTCAATATATCATATAGATTATAATTTTACAATGTATTTATGTATGCAAGAACATTTTGTAAAGTCAGCAAATATTATTTGTGTTCTTACTGATGAGTTACTTGGTTCTGCTCTATCGCTGAGTGACCTTTTAATCTTCCATGTGTCGACACAGAAAGTCCGCGGTTTGCTCTTCATTTTTTTCGCAGGCTATATAGGCTTGTAGGACAATTTCTCG
Source organism: Ormia ochracea (assembly GCA_963402855.1). NCBI lineage: Eukaryota > Metazoa > Arthropoda > Insecta > Diptera > Tachinidae > Ormia > Ormia ochracea. Next base: position 38,179,688 of record OY727107.1, read on the forward strand.
TGGAAAACCTAAGGCCACTAAACGGTCAACTGCTTGCCTTTCACTTTCAGTTAGAACTATTTCTACTTCTCCCCGGGATTCCGTAGCACTTCCTTCAGTAGCTTCTACGCCAGATTCCTCATTGATCATGGCGACAAATTCATCTTGATGTTCACGTATTACAGCCAATAAAGCAGGATTGGTTTCTTCAATGCGAGCTAGTACGCTACTTAAAAGTTCTGGGCGTTGACGGATAACGCGACGCATTTGGTTAAAACGAGGATCTTCGCGTAAGAAGTTAAGCGGATTTGCGCCGGGCGTGGTTGCACTAGTTGGTGGTGCAGCAGCCGTCGGTTCTACTGTAGGTTGTTGTATACCTAACATGTCTGGTATATCGGGAATACCTTCAATGAGATATTCAATGGCGCGATCTGGATTGTTAAAACTGGCCATTAAAGAACGTCGAACTTCGCTTTCTGGATATCCCATGCTCATAATTTCCCGAACCATATTTTCGTTAGCAGCTGCCGTTGGTGAAATATCCAACACATCTAAAACATTACCTATCCCTTGTACAGGTTCAGCGGAGCTGCTATCGGTTGTAGAGCCAGTACTAGCTGTAGTACCTGTGCTAGCTGATGTATTCTGCTCCTTCTGCTCTTGAATTTTTTCTTCAGTCTTTGGTTGTGATTCAGAGGATGTTGGTGTTGGCGTTGTTCTCTGTTCACTTGATTTCGTACTAGTCGAAGTTGTAGTTTTTGCTTCTCCCGCTTCAGTAGATTTGGCTTCTGCTTGAGTTGTTTTAACTGCTGCTGTTGCTGGAGCAGTTGTAGAAGCTGCTGTTGGCATTTTCTTCGCCATAACTACTAAAAATTTTCTCTCATCAATACTATATGTTTTTAAAACATTATCATTATCTAGAACACGACCGGCATAAATTAATTGCTGTAGTTCTGGCTTCACAGCCACTTCCGGCATTTTTTGCAAGTGTACCTTAAGATCCCAAACCGTTTTAGCGTCATCAAATTCAACATAAAACGTTTTTTGATCAAGTGTTTTGATAGTCAACTTCATGGTTGTTATTTTTTTTTTTTTCTTTTTTTATCGCTTTTACGAGTTTACTTTGGCCAGGAATCGGTGCGTAACTAAAATCAGCCTTATGTTAGTCTACCATAAATTATTCTTCGTAGTTCTCACAAATAAACGATTTTTTCCAATGAATCTTCACAAAAATAATGATGCCAGCTTAAATAGGGACGATGTGTCAGCAAATGTTTGAAAACATATGTTTCTTGACAATTTGCTTGTTTTTACACACAAATACATTCGCAATCATGAAGAGAGTACTTTAATTTTTTCCGCATGATTATCGATTTTTTCTTACATACAGCAACAAAAATAACCACACGTGAAGCAGTGATGTATTTTCAATTGGATACTCTATACAATGTTGCCATGCCAGAATAGAGGTTAGTGGTGAATACACCTTGTACACCTTGGCGTATAATTAAAAGTATTGTTATGGAAGGGTGCGGAATATATACGTTTTTGTTTCAAACATACTTCTGCTATTAAAGAAAGATGTAAATATTCTACATTTGGTTAGAAAACTTTTATATTTTTCATATAAGCTGATTTAATATAATCCCATTTATAGACTTTTAGTTTGTAGAACGAATATCTTTTAAAAATGTTAAACTAAGGCAAAATATATCCGATAATAGAAGCCACTAGAAGTATAACTATTATAAAGTTTATTAAAGTCCAAAAAGCAGATACGAAAACGAAATCCCAAAACAAGTCTGTGCTAAAATTTGGTTTAACTTTTGACATCTTGATGGCAATACTCAACAAAACATAATACCAACCAGCTGATGTTGCGCAGACTTTTATTGATAGTATTTTCTCCACAGATATCAAAGTAGTATGTAACTACTAACAATAAATTATCAATACTCGTATATAAAAGAAATGCTTAAATTGTTCATGCGAAAACAGATAAGGAGAAGTCAATTTATGTACATACATACACTTACTTGTCATAATATTTTACTAAATCATTATTATAAGCTTTAAAAAGATTTTCTTTTATTGATTAAATGCTTCAAACGGTGGCGCTCTCAATAACTGATCTTGTTTTAGTTAAAGACTTATAACGTGTAGCAAATTTCATAGATTTGCTTAAATTTTGATATTAATATAAAGCAAACTTTATACTCTCAAGTTGTTGACATGTGAGGTTAATAGATATATCGAATTTCTCAGATAGCCCATTTTATGTGTGGTTTCCCCCATTCTTTTGAACAATCAACTGGTGTCGTATTAAAAGAATATTAAGGATAATTTCTAAAGTTTTCTATATTAGAAATATGTAAGTGGGAGATTAAGAGAAATGGATCGATATTACAATTACCAGATCAGTTTTACATATATGTAAATTTTTTCATTATATATCCTTTTATTTTATTACTTTCAATATTTTCATATTATTTTTATTTTATTCTATCGAGTTTAAGATTTTTTTTTATATTTTTTTTTTATTTTTGTTATGGGTAACTGTTTTAGGAGTTATTAAATGTGACAAAAGTATTTATGTATATATATAAGTAAATATTTTTATGAGTAAACATGATTATGTTTATTATATAAGTAAATATTTATCATTTATTATTTTTCTTATATAAAATATTAGAATTTTTACTTGTTGTTCTTTGCTTTGTGCTTTCTGATAATTTACTTTATTTACTTGTTTACTTTCTATGGGAGTCTATTGTTCGGTATTGAGAAATCAAATACCACACTTGCGATCCTTACTCGCGAAATGACTCCAATAGACTGCCAAAAAATAATTTTGCTTTTAAGTATTCTACTTACTAATAATTCATTTCTTCTTATTTCTTGTCATTTTTGTTACCTACACAAATATTTGAAGAATTTGTTCCCGTTAAATCTCATTGCTTATAATTGTATTAAAATTCCTTGTTTTCATGAATTCTAGTTGCTCACTTCTTAATTTGATATGTTTTGTTGTTGTTAATCATTTTGAACTTTGTCGTAATGTATTTTGTTTTTGTAGTAAATGAAGTTTTAAGCAGTGAGATTTAAATACAGTTGGGACAAAAACAAACTTAAATTGAAATAAAGTTAATTATTATTAACTCCTCCCTTCTTAATTTGATTGTCCCCAATCATTCAGAAATATGGGATACAAGTATTAATGGGTTTACAATTTATTAACTCTTCCTTAACTAATCTTATTCTATTTTGTAAATTAATAACTATTTCATTTTCTAAGTAAACACTATTTCTTACATAATTCGACATTCTATTAATGATTTCGGTTAAGATGTTTATTCTTTTATTGAAAGCTTCATTTACATAAAATTGTTTATTGTTTTTTAATGTTACTTTTATAAACAGTCCTGCCTGACACTGTTAATACAGTTGTATTTCGGTCTTCTTTGACTATTTCTTTTTTATATTTTGGCGTTAATTTTGAACCCAATCTCTTGTTGATCCTAACGAAAATGTTCTCTCCTGGTAAATAAGTTTTGGGTGCTTGTCTATTTTTGTTATGGTAGTTCAGGTCCTGTTTTTGTTTTTCAGTCAAGCGATTTATTATTTCTTCTTTTTCCAAAATTATTTTTCCTGGGTCACTATTAAAGTTTTTATTAAAAAATATGTCAATCGGTCTTTTACCAGTAGTAGAATGGATTGATTTATTGTATTCGTATAATGTTTTGGTGAGTAAGTCATGGAACGAATTGTGAAGTTTATCTGACTTAAGACATCTCATCATCTCGGAAAGAGTAGAGTGAAGTCTCTCAACTTGGCCGTTGACGGTACTAGCATAAGGGGGTGTAGTGTAGGTTTGTATGCCGAATTGGTCCTTAAGAAGGAAGTTTATCGTTACGGAATTTAGTGATTTTTCATTATCCAAGACTATAAACTTGGGGATGCCAAATGCTAAAATTATTTCTTTCAATGGTTCTTTAATGTCTTCAACTGCCTTTGATTTCAGAATCTTTCCTAAGGCGTATTTGGAAAATTTGTCTATTGCTGTGAGTACTAAGTTTCCTTCGGTTGAATAGATGTCAATGTGAACAATCTCTCCAGGATTTTTTGGAATTGGTGTAGGCTGAAATTGCGGTTTGTTGGGTCTACGATCATATTTTTGTTCTTTGCAGGTTCGACAATTTTTTACTATCCCTTTGGATTTTTCCATCATTTTTGGGGAAGTAGTACTTTTGTATTACCTGATTCTTGTTTTCGTTGGCATTTCTATGAGCTCTTCGGTGTTCATTAATCAATATTTCTTCTTGCTCTGTTTCACTTACAATATCTTTTACTTGTGACTGAGTGAATCTTACTCTGAAGTTTTTAAAGTGCTGTGGATAGAATTCTTGAATTACCCCCATAATTGCTTCGGTAGTAAATAAACCGTTAATTACGCTGGGGTTAAGATATTTTTTAAAAATTGATATTAAGGTGTCTTTAGTGTAAAAAGGTTTTTTAATTATGTGCTTATGGTAAGTTGGGAATGGAATTTCAAATTTGTAGTTGTCTTCGTTACTAACTAAGATATGGAGTTGGTTCTTAAAGGCGTTAATTGGACATTCTATTGCGGGGATCATATTATCTGAGGAACTTTCATCGCTATGTTGTGTTGCTGTCATCGAATTTATCTGTGGTGGTCTAGATAATGAATCTGCAACTACGTTTGTTCTGCCTGGCTGATATTTGAGTTCGTAGTTATACTCCTCTAAGATGGACTTCCATCTTTTCATCTTGCTGTTTGTGTTTTTGCTACTGAGGGCATACGTCAAAGGTTGGTGGTCCGTGTAAATGTTTACTTTCCCAGAACCGTACAGGTAATTTCTCAACGAATTGAGGGCCCATATTATCGCTAGCATTTCTTTCTCATTGGTAGCGTAATTTTCTTCAGTTTTGCTGAGCGTTCTTGAAAGAAAGGTAATGGGTTTCCTGTTTTGCGAAAGCACTGCACCTATTGCATATTCAGAGGCATCCGTTGTCAGATCGAAGCCTTTTTCAAAATCAGGGTGAGATAACATGACATCGCCGGAGATGAGTGAATTTTTTAATTTCTGGAATGCGTCCAAAGCATTTTGATCTAAACTAATTTTTAAATTTTTGGACGCGTTTTTCGAAATGCGTCCTTCCTCCCCTCTTAAAAGGGATGTCAGGGGCTTGGCAAGCTTCGCATAATCTTTGATGAAGCGACGGTAATAACCTGACATGCCTAGAAAACTTCTCAGGTCTTTTAGGGTTTTCGGTGGTGGTATTTTGGCTATTGCCCCTATTTTATTTTGGTTGGCTTTAATTCCTGCGGCTCCTACGATAAATCCCAGAAATTCGACTTCTGTTTTGAGAAATTCACACTTGTCTAGTTGAATTTTGAAATTCGCCAATTCTAGTGTTTTGAATATTTTTCTGAGGTTTTCGAAGTGTTCTTTCTCAGTTCTTGAAAAGGTGACAATATCGTCCATGTAGACGTAGCAGATTTTCCCTATGTGGTCTCTCAACACATCGTCCAGGGTACGTTGGAATATCGAGGGAGCATTTTTTAATCCAAATGGGAGTCGTACAAACTCAAATTTCCCATTATTAACTGAAAAGGCGGTTTTCTCTACGTCACATTCCTTTAAAGGAATCTGGTGGAAACCACTCTTTAAATCAATAACCGTAAAGTACTTGTTTTTACCTAGATTTGATAGAACATCGTTAATTTCTGGAATAGGATACCTATCGGCCACAGTTACTGCGTTCAGTTTCCTGTAGTCGATGACCATTCTATATTTTTTTTCTCCGGATGCGTCAATTTTTTTCGGAACGATCCAAACGGGTGCATTATATGGAGATCTGGAGGGTCTGATAATTCCGTCATTTAAGAGTTCATCGATCTGTTTTTCTACCTCACTTTTTAATGCCATTGGATAGGGGTACGATTTAGAATAAATTGGTGAATCTGAATGTGTTCGGATTTCTCCCTGAACTCGAGAAGTGAATGTAAGTCTCTTGTTGGGATCCGTGAATAGGTTGGGATACTCTTTTATAGTTTGATCTAACTGAAATTTTTGAGTTTCGTTCATATGATTTGTTCTGAATTCCATTTTATTAACCGATTGGGAAGTGTGTTGATGAATTTTTATTCTAGTTGTATTGTTTATTAACAAATATTCTTCTTTAATATGGATAGTTGCATTTAGTTCTTTTAAACTATCATGACCAAGGATGCCATGAAACGATTTCAAAGAAGGTAGGATGAAGAATTTTATATGGTGGTTGGGTAAATCGAATAAAGTTGTGATTGTGTGATGCGTAATTTTAATGTTTCCAGACACTGAATTTGCAAAAAAGGTGTTATCGTTTTTGATAGGATTGCTAACGAGGCATGGTTGAATGTAGTTTTTGTTAGATCCAGTGTCTATAAGAATTTTTAGGATTTTACCACTCTTCGCTCTGCACTCAAAATACGGGAGCGAAGAGTTTGTTAACCTAAAAAATGGATATCTGTGAGATTTTGAGTGAGTATTTCATCTTGTTGATCTTGATCATAGGATTCAGCGTACTCGTCAACTGCATGGTTTTGGACTAATTGCTCGTATTCAGTTTCAGCATAATTTCCAGCTTGTTCGTCCTGGTAATTCGGTACAGTAGAAAGATCTTGTCTACTTTCTATATGAAAATTGCGTTGTTGTTTATGTGGTGGTGGAACGTAGCTTAGGGATGGAGGTCTTTTGTTATTAAATTGGGGTTGCTTAAAAGGACGTGATCTGTTTTGATAATTTACGTTTCTTGTTTGAATTGATTCATCAACTTCCATAGGTTGAGACCTCTGAGGTTTCGGTGCAACTGGTCTTTGCGGTTGAAAATTTTGTTGAAAAGGTTGGTACGATTGAAAACGCGGTTGGGGATTTTGTCGAAAGTTAATGTTGGGCATGGTTTGACGATTTTGGAATGCATTTTGTTGCATATTATTCATTGGTCTATTGTATTGGTTAAAATTTTCAAATGTCAATTCCGGATAAAAGGGTTGTCTATGAACTGTATTTGCATTGCGTATTGGAAGGGGTGGTGGTTGACGTTGTTTATGATTTTGATGTCTACTCGCATATTCTGTTCTGTAGTTTTGGTTTTCTAGTTTTAAGCAGAGATGTAATGCTTGCGGGAGATCCGCAGGTTCGCGGATGCCCAGGAGTCTTGGTAGATCTCCATTTAAGCCTCTAACAAAAGTATCCAGGGCTTTGTCTCTATAGGTTTGCGTTAAAAGTCGCAAGGACTCTTGGCCCACTTCCATGCAACCAATCTTGTTTAGTATAAGGGACAAATGCGTATAAACTTCTTGATAAAATGTCTGGATGGTATTTCTTCCTTGAATTAAGGAAGTCATTTGATACTCAAGCGTCCCTAAATCTCGTTTGTCTGCGTAGTGCATAGATAGGCATTTTACAATGCAACTCCAATTTAATGGAGTATTGTAGGATTCCAAAGCAATGTCAGCGTTGCCTGTAATTTTGTTTCGGATGACGCTTAAAATCCCATAGTATTTAGGTGTGCCTTTGCTTGAATCATAAATTTGCAACACTCTATCCACGCTTTTTCTCCATGAGTTAAATTCCATGGGGTTACCCGAGAAATCTCTAAGACTTCTTACTATGTCGGGTATTTTATCTAAGTCACTCAAGTCATTTCTGTATCTGTCTTCAATGTTTTGGTCTGTCCCGTGGTTAAGGTCATTATTTGGATTTATCAGAGATTGAACTATGTTTCTGCATTGTTGCGCGCAAATAGCGGCTATTCTGTTTTCTACTTCTTCGCTGAGTTGCGCTGCTGGATTTGGAACGTTAAGAACAGGAGGTCTTACTAGGTTATTGGGATTAGACATGATTTTTCACAAATTTTGGAAACAATTTTTGTGAGGAAACAAAAATTCTACTCTATGATAAAAATTGGTGCTTTCGATAAAAGATTTCTTCCTTCCTTATTTTTTTTTTTTTTTTTTTTTTTTTTTTTTTTATACAAAGGTGGTTTTTGTCACTTATGAAATAACTTAAAAATATTCTGAAATATAATAACCTACAGTATAAGATGAGTTGGACACATTCTGTTGACTGATTGATGTTATTCTGTTGGTCTTCGTTGCAGCTATCGATGTCGGCCAGATATTTGAATGGTTGTCTTCTACGGTGCAGCTTTAAATGGCAGGTACAAAGCTGTTGTTGAATATTATATTTTTAGGTCTTTTCTAAAGTCTTTATGTTTCCTTTTAAAATTCTTTTGGTTAGTGTTCTTTATTACTTTTAAGTTAATATAGCTTTTCTTTTTATAATATTAATTTTTTTTTTTTTGTTTGCTTACTGTTCTTTTTATTTGTTGTGTCTATTTCCTTATTTTAAATTGTAAACTTATTAAACTATACCGTCCCGATCACGCGAATTTTGTCCTTTTCGTACTTCTACTAAGGATTCACTTATGACACTTTATACGGACGGTCGCCTGCGGACGGACACTTACAGGCTTAATTATTATTATTTTTTGTTTGTTTTAGGGTTCCTTTAGTACACTATATTTGTACCAGTTGCTCGGGCGCCAGTAAATATTTTTATGAGTAAACATGATTATGTTTATTATATAAGTAAATATTTATCATTTATTATTTTTCTTATATAAAATATTAGAATTTTTACTTGTTGTTCTTTGCTTTGTGCTTTCTGATAATTTACTTTATTTACTTGTTTACTTTCTATGGGAGTCTATTGTTCGGTATTGAGAAATCAAATACCACACTTGCGATCCTTACTCGCGAAATGACTCCAATAGACTGCCAAAAAATAATTTTGCTTTTAAGTATTCTACTTACTAATAATTCATTTCTTCTTATTTCTTGTCATTTTTGTTACCTACACAAATATTTGAAGAATTTGTTCCCGTTAAATCTCATTGCTTATAATTGTATTAAAATTCCTTGTTTTCATGAATTCTAGTTGCTCACTTCTTAATTTGATATGTTTTGTTGTTGTTAATCATTTTGAACTTTGTCGTAATGTATTTTGTTTTTGTAGTAAATGAAGTTTTAAGCAGTGAGATTTAAATACAGTTGGGACAAAAACAAACTTAAATTGAAATAAAGTTAATTATTATTAACTTATATATATACATATATTTATATAGTTTGTAAAGCAAATCTGCGAGTATGAAATAGTTTTCCTAATTTAAATACTCCACGCCAATTTAGTTTTCCTTTTTTTTTAAGAGTTTGCCGTTGACATACGACTACTCCCATTATATAAAACAATATCCCTTTTCAAAAACTAAAAAAAAGGAACAAAAACAAAACCGAATTCGTCCTTTTTTAATTAGGGGTTGATAAAAAAAATTTAAGTACATACATCCATACATACATGATTTCATAGTACAAATGCATTGGTGTGCTTAGTTTGTATGTGTGCATTCACTAAATGGAATGCATTAGCGCCACTTAAATAGAAGGCATAATTTATATTTTCGAATTGACTAAATCAATAAGCATTAGATGTAAATGATATTCATATCTTAATACTGTGTCGTAAAAATGCTCTTAGAGACTATCTGAAATAATTTTCTCATGTTATCTCGGCTGACCAAAGTTTGCAGTCCTCGCGGCACGTGTCGCAACTGAAAGTTTCTGCCAGCGAATTTGTTAACACACTTCAGTAAGGACGCAGTTCTACATACACACTTGTGGATGTACAGATGGATATGTACATGCGTACATATGTATGTATGTACATTTGGATTGCTGTACATGTATGGATATTGAGAGCAATTGTTTATGGCAAGTCCTATTTTAAATCTGTATGCTTAACCTTTCCAAAACGGCAAAGCTACTGTGGCAGATATTTCGTTACCGGCAATTTAATGCTTTAAAAATTGTTTTCAAAATTAACAATAGAAAAAAATTGAAAAAAGCTACATTTAAAGGTATGATTTCTTATACCAATTTATTGGGGAGTTGCTAGCAATTATTAGCATACCTGACTTACTGTTGGATAACAAAGATGAGAGAAAAATGGAAAGAACAAGTGTCAAGTTGAAACTAATTAAGGAATTGTGGGCCAAATGCATGCTTAAAGCGTTCCAGTGGTACCAAGCAGCTGTTCAACCTTATTTACTAATACTTACGGATGTTTCCTAGCCAGAAGTTTTTCGCCGATGAAACCAATTGTTTTATTAGGTAAATGAAGCAATTGGTGTGATTTAATCGGAAAGCTCTGTTGCCCTTATTGCATTACCATCATTGCTGAATGAACTCATTACATCGTCTTCAATGTCTCAATTAAACGCTTCTAATCTTAGAGTGAAGCAGGCTCTACGAAGTGTAGGTTTTTGGAGGTCTGAGAGCAAAAACAGCTGGAAATGTATGAGAGTCACCTTTCAGTGTTTTCTGGTACACTAATGCTTGCAATACCTGGTTCTCTCTCATCAGACCATGTCCGCACAAGCCATGTATGACCATGTAATAACCCATTAGCACAAAATCGCACTTGCTAGCCGCCACAAGCTACAGCCAAATGTATAGGCAGCTCTTGAAAACCATGTTAAGAAATAAAAAAAAAACATTTGATCTTCCCTTATTGATGTTGGAGAGCTGGCTCATTTGCGTTACGTCATGACGTTGTGGACAATGTGTTTTGAATAATTTATTTACAATCATAGTGACAAATAAGTCTTTTACACCTCTGTCACATTAGAAGTTCGTAACCATAAGGGTTGCTCGAATGAGTTGCAGCTCAACGCTGCAACATTTTCAAGGTGGACAAAATACGAATTTTAACATTTATTATTGAATATGAGAAAAAAAATTGATTTTATTAATAGCATTTAATGCCAGATTTCTAATGCGAGCATCAAAAATGGGTGTTGAAGCATTAATTCTAAAGTGTTTCTAGATAAATATCTAACGCACGCTGTTCCATGCACACACACACACACACATGCACACATGAATGTGCATATTTCACACGATTAACACTCGATGCATAATAAAGAAGAAGAAGCAGAACACAATAAAGCATTCAATAAAACACGTGCTTCATAAACTGCTTTTGATTTCCGCTCTAAAGTTTAAATATAATTTAAAAAACTTAAACTAATTTCCGTTTTTCACCAACAGTTTTTATCTGCAAATGTGAATAAATAAATCGTTCAAAGCCCGAAAGATTTTAAACTTTAACAACAAGAATTTTAATTTTTAATATATTTTTGTGCATACAAACAAACTTTGTTGAAGATTTGTTATCGTAGGCACTGTTGTCCCAATTTCTAGGCGTAAAATCGCCACAAAAAAAAAAACGTCAAATTAAAAAAATTAATTTTTTTTTGTTTTATTGCAAAAACTATGACAATTGATGAAACTTGGTAACTATGCATATATAAAATCTCACAAAAATCTCCTTTGATTTCATCCTATTTTAAAAAATCTTATCAAAATGGCATGGTAGGTGCCACACTCTCATAAAACTATAATGCAAATATTTATCTTTTCTATTTGCCGATTAAAGTAAATGCAACTCTGAACTTATGAAAATTGTCATTTTATCAATATTTTCATAAACTTTTGCAAATCTGTCACACAGATGCATTTTCGGGGTACACTTTGCTAGCAAAGATGCCACATATTTGACAGAACACACGATTATGGTCCTAACAATTAGCTGGAATTATTATTTTTGATATTTTTTAATTAATTTAAGCTGCAAAGGTTTTGGTTTGCCCATAGAAAAACACCCAGGGTCTAGGCAGGAATTGAACCGGCGACTTTCGGTTTAGTAGGATGGGCATTATTAATTCGCCTACGGAGGCACTTACGGGTATATTGATGAAAGCCATTAAAATTAAAAATTAAACCTAATAAAAATTAAAATCAAATTAACAAAAATAATTAACATTTTATATACACATAAATATGAATTTAACATTTTTAACAAATTTGAACTGATCTGCGAGTCATAGCAGTTTAACTTCGTAAGCTTTAAATAGCCCTCTGTGCATAGGATGCCTTCTAAACTAAAGTTGTTCAAACGATTGCGAACTAAATATCCTTTCGATATTGTTTAGAATGTGAAAGATAGACTGGAGCCTATCTTCTTCTCATTTCGGATATACATAGTTCTCCAAAATTCTGGAAAGGTTTTTTGTTCTTTTCTTCAAGAATATTTTTAAAATCTAAAACTTGCAATTTCCTAAAGCATTAGAGATTCTTTCCGTTTAGTTGAACGCAAAAAAAATTATTCACACTAAAAACCAACTCTTAAAATTTAGAAAAATGAGTTTTATTTTTAATATTTTAGGAGGTGAGGGGAAAGAAGCGAGTACTCATATGCTGTTGATATATTTTATATCTGTCTGACGCCATCGAAGGATTTGGTTAATATGACATGCCTGCTGCAAATTTATGATATAGTATGTCCGATAAATGGATTTGTGTATCCGATTTATCGACAAATCGTACGAATTGCCAAACTTTATATACATTTACACTTATATCAAATGTATCACTGTCAGATTATCGTGTGAATAAATCGTAAGACTGCTGTGTGATATAGTGAATCATCACCTTAACCTTACACATTTACGCATATTTAATATACAAATTAAGGAAGAAAAAGGGGAAGAAGTAGAAGTGCTAAGTTTTGCAATAATACTCTCATTCTTTGCATTTAGAATTTGTCTGGTAATTTTTAATATTGTGCTGGCAACACCGATTAAATGTATTTTTATATAAATTTTTATAATATATTTATTTTTGCTTTTATTTATTTAATGAGGGTGGCCATTTATCTTGATACATTTTCTTGAATCATTAGACCCTTTTTTAATTTTCCCCACCTCTACTCGACTAGGCACTAACTAATATGGTAATTAATGAATGAGTGGCAAATTCCCAAAGAACAAAACTATTGCATTTTCTTTTAAGAGTATAAAAAAGGGAACGAGTTGTCCTTAATGTATTTATGTGTAAAAAATACTCAACACTAATATATTTTTCTAACATCGTAAGTCACGTCTGCTATTTATTTTGGTTATAGAAAGTGACCAACAGCAATAAATCAGTGTTTGTGTTCTTGTTTTGATTTTATATTTCTGTGCGAACATTTCACTGAAAACATAAGCACATAGTAAAAGGGTTTCGTTGTGAATTTCCCAAAGGAGTGATAAGTTAAAATTGTAAGCAGCTGAAATAAAATTCATACCCAAGTTCCGTTAATGAATGTTATTTCTTTATTCATTTATTTATTAGAGAATTTAAATTAGAAACCCATAAACCCATTTTCTTGTCTTTTTTTGAGTTAAAAACAATAATTTTTGTGGGGATAAATCTTGGAAGTGTATTTTTTGAAAAGCATAGTAAAAGAAAAGAAAAAAGAATGTGAAGGAATCTTAATAAAACCTTATTCAGAAGGATAGAAGATCGAACATTAGGGTGATCAAATAAACTACCGAAGCGGATAAGATGGTGATAAATAAGCGCCATAGTGGAAATATGTGCTTTGGTCTTTGCTTATCAAATCCTTAAAATGTATTTAGTTCTTATAATCATCTGTTTCTCAAACAAAATACGCTTTTAATTTCGCTTTAATTTTTACTACGCTGTTCTTTATGTTAGCTTTTATTTCTGTTGTTCTTCGCGTAAAAATTCGGTTTTTTCTATACCTACCACATTCCACCACTATAAGTATTTGGTTACTTACCAACTAAAGCAGGACCAAATACAACTCTGCAAAACTAAAACGTGCTGAACTGTCAGAACAGTTTGTCTGTACACAGAAACATCTCTTCGTTGTATATATGTGTGTAATATAAGAAATTTTTGTTATACAGCATTTGTATTCATGTTTTTCATTTGTTTATTCATTGAGTTCTTGTGAAATTTGTTGTTTAATATTAACTAAATCCAAAGAATATAAGCAAAATGAAACTGCAAATTAAAACACTAAGCCAAAAATGTGTAGTGGTTGATATAGAAGAAACCAAAACTGTTTATGAATTGAAGAAGGAGTTGTCATTATTTGCTGACATTGGTGTGAAACCAGAATTGCAAAAGCTTATTTATGCCGGCAAAATACTTGAAAATGAAGATACATTAAGCTCTTATAAAATAGATGTAAAGAAATTTTTAGTTATAATGATACTAAAGCAGCCATTGCAAGAGGAACCAAAATCAACGCAAACAAAACAAGAAGACGTGAAAGCGAAGTCAGCTACAATAGAGAAGAATGAAAAGGACACAGAGAAAGATAAGGAGGCCAGGACATCATCGCATTCAGTTCCAGAAGCAGAAACTAAATTTAAAACTCCACTAAATACATCGGACAATAAAAAAGATGAGATGGTTTCGTACATTGTAGGCATGGGTTATGCTGAGGCAGACGTACGGAAAGCTTTAGAGGCCAGTTTTAATAATCCTGAACGAGCCATAGAATATTTAATTGAGGGACTTCCGTTGTCATCCCCAATTCGTGTCAGCGATGATTTTTCTGATACGGATGTTGAGTTATCTCCGCTTGAAATTTTTCGTACTAATCCACAGTTTCAAAATTTACGTGCTATGTTGGAAGCACATCCAGATTTGTTAGATCAGGTGATTGAAAATATAGGAGAAACAAATCCCGAACTTTTAAGATTAGTTAATGAGAATAAAGAGGAATTTATTAGGATGATGATTGATAATTCCGATGATTTGCTTAAAGATGAAGATTTTGAAGATGATGAGTTTGAAGATGATTAGTTTCTAAGTGGAAACAGCTGTGTCTTAAAGGAAATATGGTTAAATATGTAGAATAGTTATTAAAAAATGTAAAATATTTTATTGTTATTTCTTAACTAACTGCAGGGAATTTATTTTATATTTCTGTTTAAATTTTTCTGTAAATAAAATATATAATTGGAAATTTTTAAAACTTGATGGAGAAAAGAGCAAACAATTATCTTTTCCTTTCAAATATTTAATATACGCGATTCGTTCTCACATTTTTTGTGCCTATATGGATTTCTAAATTCCTCTATACATATACATATATATATATATAGTCATCTTACCATCCCTTTCTTAAGAGGTCGCCCTACATCAAATGTAGACTGCAAATTTTTTGAATTGTTTTTTTGTTTTGTGAAAAGATTGAAATAAAGGCTTTAAGTGAAATGATCTCTAGCATTTAAAGAAACACAATTACTTCTTTATTTAATAAAAAAAACCGGTGAGGTAGTTATAATAACCACGAGATGTGTTCAAAAAATAACCGTTATTTGAAATTTGTCCCAAATTTATTCATCAATAACTATTTTGCTTCGTTCAAAGTAATCGCCATCAGATATAATACCTTTATGTTAGCATTTTTTCTAATCCTCGAAACATTTCTGAATATCGATTTTTAGTATCCTTTTTCGATTTTTCTTTTATCTCCTCAATTGTAGCAAAACCTTTCCTTTCATCGGTGTCTTCAGTTTTGGGAAGACGAAATGTCTGCGGGGACCAAGTCCGGTGGACACGGGTGTCTTGGAATGATTACGGTTGGTTTTTGTCTAAAAACTGACGCTCAAGCATCGAATGTGAGCTGGGTCATTATCATGGTGCAAAATCCATGATAGGTTTTTCCTCAATTCTGAAAGTTTCTGACGGATTACTGCGCGCAAACGTCGCATAACTTCAAGGTAGCATTACTTATTAAATGCCGTTGCAATCGAAGTGAGAAAAACCTTCACATTTGAATCGACTTGACATGGTCTTTTTTCGGTCTTGATTCTTCTGGACGCTTCCATTGGATTGATTGTGATTTCGGTTCAATGTCATAGCCATACACCCATGATTCGTCACCAGTTATGACATTTTGAGCATATCTGGATCGGCGTAGACGGCGTTCAACAGCTCCCATGCAACGTTGCTTTTGCTCAAAATTTTTTTAAATATGTTTTTGAAATAATTTTCGTCAATTTGCTTTCAAAATTTCTTAACATTCGTCTTCATTGCAATTAAATATCTTTTGCCAAGTTCATTACAATTATCATCGCTGTGCCATTTGAAACTATAATAAGGTTTAACGAAATAAAGAATAAGAAATAATAAATTGTTAATAATAAATTTAACAAAACACAGTTTCTGGAGTCGCCTTTAAATCAATTGCTAAGTAATTCAAAAAATCTAACCACATTGTAAGAGCATTTAACACGCCTCAACATTAGAAAACATAATTGTGTGTTTTATTTAAATGAATTAATGTTTAATACCATTCTAACAATAATCTAATAATTAATTGCAAACAACCACGTGCGCCTTCCCAAGCAAGTTGCACAAGCTTGACAGCAAAAAGAAAAAAAAAAAAAAAAAGAACAATGAAATGATGGCATTTAATTAGTTTCTAAATTAATTGCTTCTTGTTTAAATTTACGAGTGCAAGGAAAAAGGGGATGTTATTCTAATTGAAAAAAATATATATATTTTGTATATTAATTTGCCCAACAAGATTATAGTAGAATAACCATAACATTTTTTAGGCAGCATCAACAAAAAAAGAAAAAAAAAAGCATAAGAAAAAATTCAATCATGTGATGAGCTTGATTACATGCTGGCACGTGTGTTTGCCATTGCAAAATTCTGTTGAGTTGGAATTAATTTTTAAATGTTTCAATTTTCATATGCCAGAGTCGTGCCAGTGTCCTTTATCCTCTCCCCATTTCACTTTCTTGCTATCGCTTAGATGTTTTTTTTTACGTTTTTAAGACAAACCAACTTGCGGCCTTAATATTTTATTCCATATCTAAATTGCTTCTGCATCTTTTCCATTACACGCGGATGATTTAAAATAATGCGTTTTTATATGCTATGAGTTGTTGCTTTACCTCATTTTATTTTATTTTTTTTTTTTTTTTTGTCGATTTTCCAAGCTTTTTTGTTCGCATGTTTAATTATAATTAGAAAATATTTTGTTTTCTTTTCAAAATTTTTCATTTTTTCTCTGGTTTCTGCTTGCCACCAACCACCAGAAACCACAGCAGCAGCATTTCAATTCGAATTATCATTTTCATACAAGTAAATGTGTACATGTGTGTGTGGGTGTGTGAGTGTGTTCGTGTAAGTAGGGATGTGTGTTAAAGGAAAGTACCAGGCATAAATTTCTTGTTCTGTATCTGAAAGTAAGTAAGTGGTTGTAGTAGGCTTGTTGTTCCATAGCTGGTTGGCTCTTGTTACTTTGGGTTAAAAGATAATTATATATTGCGCTTAATTGAGTGCTCAAATGCGTTTGTTTTCAAAAGCCTTCATTTAAAATGGTTGTTGAGCAAGTGGCACAATGGGTTCGTTGCGCCAAAATGTATACAAAAATAACATCTTTTCAATTTGTATTTCAATTGTCAAACATTTATATTCAGAAGACTATTTAATTTTTATTATGAACATTTGCTCCTTATTAGCTTTTCGCTGTATGTTAATGCCAGTTAGAGGGGAACCTTTAAAAAAACTTTCCTTTAAATGATTGAGAAGTCTAAAATAAATTAAAGTTTCTATTATGAATTCAATTGCATTTATTTTAAACTACTAAAGATAAAGAGTATAATATTATTAGTTTTGTTAACAAGGAATTGCTAACAGCAGATACGACCCTGCATGAATTATATTTCTTTCTACAGTATAATCTCGATAGTTTGGACAAATAAAAAGCAAGTGGTGTCCGAAATATCAAAATGTTCGAATTTCCCACACAAGAGAATCAGTAAAGTAGTATTTTATAAATATATATATGTATATGGGCTGCGTATAGCAAACTTATTTTTATTTACAACAAATTAATTTTAAAATAATTTAATTTAATTTACGTCTGAGTAAAAATAATTAATTTTTATAAAATTTTTATATTAATTAATGCACAAATAGTTGCATGTTTTCATCTGTCGAAGTTTAGTCTCGTTTTGGTTTTTGCACGCAGCCTCTCGTAGGCTTCTTAGTTTCAAAATATCACCAGCAGGATGTTCCTGCTCTTGGCAATATTTTATACAGTGAATGATTCTAGATTTTTATACTCTTTAGTCTCATCGTGGGCGCTTTCAATTTCTTCATTCAACCAATCATTTACCTCAGTAGGATTATAAATGTCAGGTTCTAAATCAAGAAGTAAATCAATTACTTTGGCGGAATTGCTGCGTCTTAGTCTTGCCAGAGGAACTTTATCGTCTGTACCCTATTCAACTTTATAAAAATTTTTATTAAAGCCCTTTTTAAGAGTATTGGTCCCAACATTATGCCAACCATTGCAAATCATAAAGGCCACGCTTTTTAATGTAAAAGTTTTAAGAGCATCTACGAGATTTTCTAAACTTGATAAAATATCTAAACAAAAAGCTTTCACGATAACTAAATTTTATTGCGAAAACGAAAGAAATAAGTTCAGTCGGAATTATTGAGGTAGAAAAAGAGAATGCTGTTCGAATTATAGAGTACTTAATAACAACCAATTAAGCGTACGATTTATCGCGTTATCTGTATATTCAGCTGTACGAAATATCGAGATTATACTGTATTTGCATTTGAAAGCTTTTAGTTTCTATTTTGTAAAATATGCGATGAAGTGTTAAGAACTTTTATTACTTCATTATGATCATTTCAAATTTAATGTAACTTTTTGAAATAAATTCTTATTGAATGTTAGTTAGCAAAATACTTTAAGGCCACCCGTAGTCTTCCATATATCACCCTTAACCTCACTGTAGTTTGAGGCAATATGGAACGTCTCTCGAACGAGCAGACACTGTTATAAAATTATTTTATTATCATCTATTTCTCGAAGTGGGATCGAACAAAACACTATGAAAATCTTTTACTATTCGTTTTTAATTTTAGCATGTAATTCAGAACTATATAGTATTTTGTTAGATATCACTGGAAACCGTAATACTTATTATAAAAATTACGTATTATAAAAATTTATTTATATATATATGTAAAAATTTTTTTAATGAGTTTTCTTATTTTCTTTATTATATATTTAAATAATTAAGTTAAATGTATAATGTAGCCACGAGATATTCAATGCTAAAAATAAAATGTACCATAATATTGCATGATGTATGATCCGTTTGATGTACGTTACATTTTTATACCAACTTCAAGCTCTACTTTAAAAAGCTTAGTAAAAAAAGAAAACAATTTAATTTATTAAATGAGTTCTGGAAAACTTTTATTAAATCATGATACATCTCTCTTCCCTTTGAGAGGATCGAAATGTTCTTAATTGCGTTTTTAATAATATTTCTAGTTGTTGCCATGTTATGGCACATCTGCCCATTGTACATTCTGCCCACATACATGCATACATGAATACTTATGGGTGTCTATTTTTGCTTTGTTTTTATTTTCCTTTGCTAATTATTTTAATTGAAATGTTCTTTATAATGATGATGATCATTTAATGCATTAGATTGTGGCAAATTAGTAAGATAAATGATGGCTTACGAAATTGATGGGATACCAACACAGCCAGCTTTATTTTGGCCAGCCAACCATCCATCCATTCATACATTCATTTATACAACACACATCCACTGGTTATTCCCTTACCCGACCAACTGGCGGAACACTTATTAATGAATGATTATGAATATCTACCTGGTACAAGTTTGTACAGCAAAAAATGAAAACTGCACATGCAACGGGTTCACATTTATTTGCAAATGTAATTAAAAAGGTGAAAAAGAAAACTCTTTTAAATGCCTTCTAAACAAAAATTGTTGAAATTGCTTTTTCCCATACACTCAGTAAGGAATTTGTATGCAAGGAAAATTAATTTTATTTAATTTAATTTAATTTTATTTATTCTGAGTAGGTGCCTCTTCACAAAATCTTTAAAAGGAAAAAGTTTAAGTAAAAATTATCCTGTACTTCGGAAAATAAATCCTTACTTAACATGAGCGAAACTAGCAATATGGAATTAGATCCCTTAAGTGGCAACTTTCTCTCGAAGTTACTAGGAAAGTCTTTATTATTATAATTTATTTTAAAAATTGCAAACAAATTTTTCATTCAAAAATTCACAAACAGATGTTTTTAAGGAAGGACGATTTTGGACCACTAATGCAAGTTTCGCCCCTTATCAAAAATTGGAAACTACCCCAAATCTCGAAAAATCTTTTTTCCTTTATTTTTATATTGTATATAATATATACAATATTAGCATTTGTTTCTCAGAGAGCTGCCTGCCTTATACGAAAAGAGAAGTTTTTAATTTTTCTTTTTTTTTCTTTGAGAGCAGCACGCTGAATATTATGCAGGAATTACGTGAAAGGGATAATAGTGGAAAGGCCACATTTTTATTAGCCAAATTAATTTGCCCTACGAAATTTATAATTTTTTTTTTTTTTTTTTTTGTAAATTTTAATTGGCTACAGCAAGAATATATACATACAATCGAACTTCCATAAGTCGAATATTCTCTAACTCGAACCAAATCAAGAGGCAGGAGCGTTAAGTGCTCAAATTGTATATAAATTGACTTCCATAGCACGAATTCAATTGAAAAACTCAATTTATTTTCTCTTTATTTGGGGAATCCCATATTTCGTCTAAGTTTTAAGACTAAAACAAATATTTCTTTTATTTTTATGTTACGGAAACCCTTACGTTTTTGGGGGAATTCCCCTTTTTTCTTTTGAGTTTTTATATTTCTTCAGTGGAATTCCTTCTTTGATGAAGAGTCTCAAAGAAAGAAATTGTTCAACAGGCATCTAAGAATGATATGTAAGATTCTTTTAAAATTTTGAATTTGTATCTACAAGGCAATGAAAGGACAACTCTGATGATCACTTTAGAGCTTCAAACCAACTGGAATATTTTTTTAATGAAAGTGATAAGGAAATAACTCTTCACCCCTCAAAATAACAAAATATTCTAACAATTTTTAACTGGAAAAAATTTAATATTTAATTTAGAGCAAATAAAAAGGTGAATTTGTACTGTATGTATGATATCTTTTTAATAAATTAGTAAATTTGGAAAAACTTCTCTAACTCGAAGTCTTCATAAGTGGAACTTGTTTTTGGTGGATAATGGAGATTCGATTTATGGAAGTTCGACTGTATCATTTTTAATAAATTAGTAAATTTTGAAAAAATTCTCTAACTCGAACTCTCCAACTTGTTTTTGGTGGATAATAGAGATTCGACTTATGGAAGTTCGACTGTATACTATAATTTAATTTGTTGGGATTGATAGTTTTTGGCTGAATAAAATTAATTTATAAGACTACTAAATCATTTTCAAACCACATTTTTTTTAAATTCTTGCAAATTTAGTGAAAACAAAACAAAAAAATTTTTTTTTTACATTTGCATATTTTTAAGAAACATTTTCTCCAGCTCAAGAAACATTTCAGACTGATTTTAAATCTATGGACAAGTTTTATTACTTCTCATTAAAATTTTAGTCATTGTCGGTATCATTTTTTTGTAACCATTTTTGAGAATCTTTTATTTCAATTTATTCCATGTTTTTTTTTTTTTGGACCGATATAACTTTAGGAAATGCTTTAAAGATAGGCGAAGAAATTTAGCATTGAAGTGAAAGTGAAAATTTTACCACGGAGTTTACAAGGTTTTGACAGGTCATTAGCCAAGTCAGACCTCAAAGTGCTAGTTGAAGTAAACTGCACAGTCCACTTATTATACGAACTGTATCTGTAATCCTGCAATGAATTTTTTTTTTTCTTTCGTGTAAATAATTTTTTAACTGATAAGGGCTAAACTGTTTAAAAATGAAAAGTGCCACCCTTGGTGGTGTAACCAATATTTTTTTTTGCTTTTGAATTCTATAATGAAAGGGTTAAATTCCATAAACCGTCCTTTTGTGCTCGAAAACCACCAAATTGTTATTTTTCTGTGACTCGTTTTAATGTTTTTTTTTTCAGCACAAAAAATCCATTAATTAAAAGCTTAAATGAATGATTGATTAAAGTACTACAATGAAGCCTGGAGTGTCTTAGAAAATCCGCTTGAACTTTATTATTTTCTTTTATAAAAAATCTGTATGTGTGTTTGTATGTAAGTACGTGCACGCATACTATGTAAATTCATACCTGACTTGTTTATTTGTCAACCATTTTTTGCTACATGTCACCTCTTAAGCAAACTATACCTGTACACCCATTCAGCAGGCATATACATATACTTTTGCATATGTAAGGCTAAATAAGAAGTAAATAACGGCTTATCTACACTTTACCTTATTCTGTTGCTCCTCCTACATATTAGGTGCTACTTTATTTGCGCATCTCTGCTATATGTTGTTTGTGCTCCTGTTGTGTAGGCTCTTTTGTTAACAAATACAAATACTATATAATTATTGTTGTTTTCCTTTTCATCGCTAACCAATGAACTTTAATTTCCTTTCACTCACACACAGTTACGTAGCACAGAAACTTATACAGACACGAATACATACTCATGTATACAACTTACTTACGTAATAGCAACAAACAACCCTTAAGGAGCATATAGAATGTGAGAGGGTGTGTTTGAATTCATTTACAATTTGCTGAGAGCGCTGGCTGACAGTAGTTTGTTTCGAGAGAATGCATTCAACATTCATTTGACACGTGTTAGTGTTCATTTTCTCCATTGGAAAATATAACACACCAGTCAGTCTTTGGAGTTTATATTCAAAAACCAATTAATTAAATATAAATTAATAATTGCAATATAAATTAAATACGAGTACTTGTAATTAATTTAAAATAAAATATACCAAAAAGTCCTTCTTAAATGAATTAATGCATTTATGTATATTTTCTGAGCAGATCCCAAGTTATATAAGTATTATGGCTAGCAAAGTTTCTATAAGAGTTTACACGGATTACAATTGTAACTGATTATATTGCTGAATTCATAAAGACAGGGTTGCCAATTTAATCTTTTCGCGGTAATATATTTGCTTAATAAATCGGCTTAAACTACGTTTAAATATATAAATCAGTGGCTTTAACATCATGGCCAATGTGCAGCTCGTCAAAAAAATTTAAAGTTTCAAAATTTTATATCAAAGTTTCTTTACAAAATTCAAACTCAAATATTCTTAATTTTGAATAAAATAAATGTCATAATTGTTTGCTTTATATTTGACTTATAGAGTCGCCAACGTGACTTTCTTTGTGTGAAAACGTAGACTCTTTATAGATTCAAAGTTTAAACTATGCTTGAAATAATATTAAGTTTCGCAAAACTGGTGTTTAACTTTCCACCGATTTATAAGGCCTTACAGTCGTTATCAAAACTTGGTGGTAAAGCGGGTGTTAACTAAATTCCTGAATCACTATTTTATATCTGCCAGAACTATATGTTAGTACTTATAGAAATCTGTGTTACAGTATGACAAAAAAAAATTTTTTATTGCATGATAATGGATCAATAATATCATTTCAATAAAATGAATATAATATATAAAATTCATTAACAATTATAATTTGGTACTATTATAATATGAAATAAATATTATGCCTATAACTATTAAATTAAAATCAATAATTTAATACAGTCGAAGTTCTCTATAATGAACTTCTGTATAATGAAGCTCTCCCTATAATGAATGGGTTTCAAGAACAAAGCTTTTTTGTTCCAGTTTTGATTCCTTTATAATGAATTTCTATACAGTGAATTTTTCTATACAATGAACAAATTTTTTAGATGTTCTTTTTGACTATCATGATTTTTTGTTTCCATATAAGGAGTTTTTTCAAACTATATTCTGTTATAATAATAACACTGGTTATCGAGAACGAAGTAAAATATAAATAGGGGATTCCCAGAAGTGGAAAACATGTATCAAAAAATTTAAAAAGTCACATCAATAGCAATTTTGATAGCAGTTTTGCGTCATCATTTAACAAAGTGAAATGGCGCAGCGATGAAGCATTTCTCTTGGAAAAAAATTATTAATAATTAACGAAGTGGAAAATTGGTACAGTATAGTTCAATGTAAAATACCTGACTTCTTTAAATAAAAGTGTACATAAATAAATTTCTGCATAATGAAATTTCTATATAATGAAATGATTTTTTGGTCCCATGGAAATTCATTATAGAGAAGTTTAACTGTTATTTACAATATATAATTTAAATTAGTAAAAAAATATAATATCATACGAGTATATATGTATAATTAATTAATAATTATAAATTTATGCTAAAATAGTATAAAATAAATATTATAGCAATAATTATTAAATCAACATCAATAATTTAATAATCCAAAATATTAATTTAAAACAAATAATTTAATTAATATAAATATAATTATTATATAAATAAATTATTATTTATATCGTTTACATGGTAATTATTAAGAATTGCTGAAAATTAGTAAGAGAAACAATATGTTTTTAATGATTAAATTTAATATTTTATTTCAGTTGCTTAAAATTTTATTACCTTCTCAAATAATTCAGATCTAAACGATTTTTTGTTTCTCATAATTCGCACATACTTTTCGATTATTGGAAAATATTTATTTTTTCGCAAGTAATTTTATAGTTCCTTATTTGAAATTGTTGTGTGTGAAAAATTGTTGCCATTATTTATTTGTTTCCAGTTAATACAGTTTCATGCTTTCAAAAAATTGGCAACATTGTATAATCATAACAAAAAGTTGTCGAAATAGAAAGAGAAAAAGAGCTTAACAATACTACATATGTTTATGTGCATACGTTCACACGCACATGTGTGTGCATGAATGGTGTGGAAGTATGCATTTGTATACATTTAAATAAAAAGCCGGTCTCATAACACAATCACGCTCAGCAAACCGGAGAAATCGGTCTCTGTTTGCATTTGTTTATTTATTTTTATCGTACTCTCTTTTAAGTGAAACGTAGAATGAATGAATTGAAATTGCATTGGCAGCATAAAT
Source organism: Ormia ochracea (assembly GCA_963402855.1). NCBI lineage: Eukaryota > Metazoa > Arthropoda > Insecta > Diptera > Tachinidae > Ormia > Ormia ochracea. The sequence goes on from OY727107.1 coordinate 38,204,607, forward strand.
ATTTTTATAGACACATTCAGTTCATTCGTTGAAGCATTGTCGGCGCCAACGGACGTTTGAGCGTTAGATAACTGTGAAAATTTTGTGCAAACATAAAAGTAAATAAATTAAAATTGTATAAATCTTTACACCAATAAGAATTAAAACCAAAAGGAATTTGTGAAATGCACATCAAGTGTGTTAGCAAAATCGAGAAAAAGAAATAATTGAAATTGACAATTTTTCAGTGTTGTTACGAAAGTGTCAGTGTCATTATCTCACTCAGTCATTTCTTTTAAATTTAAAAAATAATAAAATAATAATAACAACAACAACGACAACATCAATTCATTGAAAGTCATTAGTGATCCATCATCAAATAAAATCCCGTAAAGTTTTTTCTAGTTTTTTTTTTCTTTGCTGAATATGCCAGTGTGTATGTGCGTGTGCATTTAAAAGTGTGAAAAATTAGTGGCGAAAAAACAACTACAAAACGTGTTTTGTGAATCGTTTGCAGAAAAAACAGAAACACAGAAAATTACTTACAAAAAACATTGTGGAAAAAAACGTATTTGGAAAACCAAGAAGTTTAAAGGAAAACGTGAAAAATATTCTCATTTGGTTTGTGTGCTATTTCACTGTTAACACTTAACCGATAAACATATTCCTCAGTACACACATCCATACAAACAAGCATACCGTACATACTTGTAGAATTTATGTACGCTACTTCCGTAAATTAACCGCCAGTGAGTGGCCACTAACATATTCAATTTTGTTCACCTCGTGGTTGTCGGCCTCCGTTATCGCTACATCATAATTTTTTCTTTAAAATTGCCCTACAAATCAAAGTTTAATTGATTAATGTGCGTTGAAAACACAATTGGATTTACAGACTTACGAATTCGTACATTCATTGATCGGTTTTAAGATCCAAATGAACGAACCATTTTGCCACAACTAGAGAAAAATATAAAGAATACATTCGAACTATTTGCAATAGTTTGATAGATAATAATTAAATCGTAATTGGGTGCTAAAGTGTTTACGTGAAAAAGTGAATGAAAAGAAAATTCAATTGGATTTTAAATTGTGCTAATTGTTTACATACATATATACATACATATATGTATATAAATAAATACTTACATACGTAAATAAAAGTAATTTTCTATTAATATCGAAATTGAAAGAGATCTTTTACCCCCCCCCAAAAAAAAAAAAAACAAAATATATTTTTTATTAACATTTTCATCTACTGGTTGGAAAGTTTTGTAAACGATCTAGTTTTTCTATGTAAGTACAAATTAAGATTCTGTAATAACAAGCAAATTTGATACTTAAGATATTACAATGCATTTTGGTAGTCAGAAAACATTAAAATAATTAAAGCTATTAACCTGTCCATATTATCTATCACGCCTATACAACTATTTTCAGTACTCGGAGATATTTCGAGCAAATGTGGCAAAAATCTTGTCCAGAAGTTGGTCGGCTTGTAGTTCACTTGAAAGGAGTTCAGATAGTATTTAGGTTTAGTATAAAGATTTTGCTAGAGGCGTTTTTAGAGCGCCTTATACATCATGACTACGTAATAAGAAACCCTATTCGGCCTATTTTCAGAATTTCAATTTTCATCGCTTCCCATTAGAAGCGGTGTAGAAAACGATTTGAATTTTACACTGCTGGGATAAAGTTTTCTTTCACCAAACCATTTAGGCAAACTGCAGTCGCAGGATGTCTCAAAATAGTTATGCGATTAACTACACGATTGATTACAGCCATTTGTAGTATATTAAATATGATATAAAAACTATTGAGATATACATATATAAAATTATAGAAAGCAAAAGCAGAAACCCCTTAACTATTAATTTTAATATATTTTTAAGTAAAAAAATTAAATTTCTTTGGAATTTTAGTTTAATTTCCATGTCAAATAAAGATAATATTGTTTAACTTGTTCAATATTTGATAATTTTTTTTGAAACACTCCTATATAGCGTTTCTCTCTCTTCTGTTCCACTTTCTTCCGTTTAATTATTACTTTATTGATTTAACTTTAACCAAAAATTTTTAAAGTTTGTCTCCGAACGAGCTTAATTCCAAGTTGTACTTGACATAACAGAAATAGGATACATTTTAAATAAAATTACATTTGTAGACAAGTTTTTAGTTTATTTTATTCACAACGATCTTTAATAAAGATCAGTATCATCGTCAATCAATAACATAATTCGGAAAAAACCACAACTTTTTTAATAATAATTTAATTACGCAGAAAACGATATGTGAAATAATTTCACTGTTTGAAAATGAAAATGTGTTGAATTTATTTTTCTTTTGCCAGCCTGTTTTTAGTAGTGCTATCAGGGCCGTTTGTTTGATTTGTGTCTGCCATTTGGCGTCGATTAGGAATTATTGTCATTAATATCTGTCATATTAATTAATTATCGTTATGGTGGCCACAATTTGGTTTCCCGTTTTTCTTTCTGCTCGCTTCCAAATTTAAATTTTGCAACAAATTGTTCATATTTTTTTTTTCTTTGTAAAATAACTTAACCTGCAAAGCTTTCGGCATGACGGCAGGAAAACGCTTAGGATATAGGCAGGAATCGAACCCGCGACCTCCGTTTTAGTAGGCTACGTATTATTCATGCGCCTACTGAGGTACCGTAGGCAATATCCTTAAATTGAGGATTTGAATTTCTATGTCTCATAATGCGGAGCAGCCATCTAAAGTTGTTCTGCTTGGTACATGAAGTCCATGTAATTCGGTGCATTTAGTGGTAGTACTTATTAAGAGCCAGGACCGCTTTTGGGGCAGAGTGATCTGCAATAGATAACTCAATAACTTCCAGATCTATATAACTTTCCTAACATCTAAGTTAGCCCAGAATTATAACACATTGGCTCATTGTACAACCTGTGGCGTGGGCTGATTGCAAGCGATAAAAATGTAGGCTTGAACAGCAATCTGAGAAAGGAATATTATAGGGATATATTATAATCAAAGTCTTTATGGCGAGCTTCCCTGCTCATACAGATCATCCGCCACTAGGAACTGTATATAGTTCCATTTCTTTTTAGCCAGTTGAAGGTTACTTTCAACGTATTTAGCGATACCTGGGGCTCATGGAGCCGTAGGTTCTAATACTTACAACCAAAACCTTAACCAATTTGCAATATTAGTGAAATGTTTTAAATCGTATTGAAGGAACTAAGTAATGCAACTGTGCATTTTTTCAGATATACTAGAAAATACTACGCTGTGCCTAGAAGAGTTTAAACTATTCCCTTTCCATAATTTTCCTAAAAAATATTGAGAAATTTATGAAACCTGCTTGGAAACTCAAAATTTTTTTTAGGAATTTTATAAATCTGCTACTTTTCCGGAGTTTTATCAATATTTTAGTAGAATTGCAGAATTTTAAAAACCTGCTTTAAATGAAATCGGTAGAGAATATTTTACAATGCATTACATATATATAAAAAATTCGTAATTGATATTCTAACTTGCAAATAAGAATGCAATTTAATAACAAGTTTATTGGCAAACTATTTCCAGCTTAAACAGAATCCAATGCATTTATGCTTTCAACCTTCTATCCCATTTTGATACATCCTTTAGTCATTAGTCTGCATTGCGTAGTCACATTTCTCTCTAGCCACGATCTTTTCTCAAGCGTGATCGTTTACTCTTTCCGTTACATTGATTTAAATTAATTTTAAATGCTTTTCCACTATTTCATGTACGAGATAATTTATCTCAGTATCACAGTGTCGATTTATGCGTGTCGCCTATTGAAAGGATGTTTGAAATGTAAAAATGAACTGATTTTTTTTTTAACTCAATAAATGATTAATTAGAAAACAAATTAAGTGAACTGGATTTATGTGTGTATGATCGGGTATGGCTGTGCCTGTGTAGCATGCATAAAAAATAATAATAATAATAATATGAGAGCATGTACAACAACTATATTTCAGCTTAAAAAGAATTGCATTTTAATTAAAAATACAAAGAGGCATAAAAAATAATATATGCGAACTGCTTACACTTGCACTGATTGTGTGGTGTGGCACAATTCAATGATGCAGTGTTCACTGTAACGAGGGGAAAGCAGCAATTATTTAAATGCAATAAAATGAAAATGATCCATTTTCATTATTGGACATGTGCCACACTTTTCTGGTTATTCAATTTAATACATTTAATTCATGAACTTGTTTCCTTGGATTAATGAAATAATATGATATAAATAACTTGAACTTCATTTGGCCATACAAGCATGTTTATTACAACAATACATTTTTGACTTTTTACTTGTTGTTGTGATTTGAGTGGCAGAAGCCTCGAAAGTGGCACCAAAGAATATTGGCAAAAGGGGGTTTAAAGAGGTACCTTTAGTTGTCTTTCTGATGCAATTTTTTGGCTGTTTGTTTGCCATTTAAGTTGGCTGCGAATTGACTATAGAGCCGTCAAGTATTGGGAACAAACTTACCAATAGCTGCATAAATTTATATCTGCCGACATAAAGCAAATAAATCACCTGAACCACAAATCAGGCGAAAGCAATTTTTATTTTTCTGCTAGCGGTAACAAAAAAAATGCTATATTTTCGGTTTCCGAGAATTCAAAAGCAATCGTAGAGAAACATGATGCTTCTTTTTGTAGCCAGCCTTTTTTAAATGGTTCAATATCGTTTGATGATGAATGTTAAGTTTCTTAGCGCTGTTATGGCTACTTATGTCAATCTTTTCCATAATTTCAACGACTTTTTCAATGATAGGTCCACCACAGGGAGGTGCAGCTTTCACATCGAAATTTTCAGAACGGAAGCGAGCGAACCGTAAGCTTTACAAATTTCATTGATGGCCTGCATCGCATTCTTCCGTTTTTTATACAGTACAAAAATTTCAAAATACGCTGAATTCCTTCATTATTTTCCCTGATTTTTCAATAGCTGTAATTTTTTTTCAACTTCCCCGACATTAATTTTTTTGTTTTCGCTAAATGAAGCTTAAAATCTCATCTTTCCAACACTATATGCTATAATACAATGTGATTGGTAGCACTGGAGATATACGACTGCAACTACGTTTATTGTCAAAATGCGAAAAGACTTTTTCGACTACGCTATAGTGTGTAAAGACGTGCTTGGGAATTTTTTTTTTTTTTTTGCTTTTATTTCTTATGAATTAAAAAGGTTGTGTTCTGTAATACCCATAGTTGAAAATGGATCTGGCAGAGGATGAACTGTTTAACCCCTTTATATCATCTAATATTGCTCCTAGAGGTTCATCCATCTGTTGATTTAGCAATTTTTTCTCTTCATTTAGCTGGAATTTCATCAAGTTTAGGTGCGGTAAATTTTATTACCACAATTATTAATATACGAGCAACAGGAATTCATTTTGATCGAATACCTTTATTTGTATGATCAGTAGCTATTACAGCTTTATTACTTTTATTATCTTTAGCTGTTTTACCTGGAGCTATTACGAGATTTCATTTTCAGGAAGGAGTAAATAGCAGAATGATGTCGTACAATACGTCGATGTTCTGGGGCTTACTTTACTGTTACCGAAAACGCCACTGATCTGAAATATATGTATATGATATATGTAATATATGATGGGATTCAACATAAACTTTGAAGACAACTTTCCATACAATACATTAGCCAGTCCAAATACATTAATGTTGCTTTTGATATCTGTAAAATGTAATCAGTTGCCGAACCTCATGCAATTAATGACAACTTTCATTAAGACAATGTACAAATTCATTATCTGCTTGAGCAAGAAAGAAGCAAAGTTAAGGCTGCCTGCTAGAGAAACCCAGTCTGCCATTAAATCCGTAATTAAAGCTAATTATCAATGCCGCTACTTATCGTGCATGCATACGTTTTGAATGCATAATTATTTTCTTAAAAATGTTTGTATGTTTGCTTTTCTGTTGTTGCATTCAACATGCATTAGTTGGTTGGTTGGTATTTGCCGTTTACTTACTTGGTCGGCAACAAAAAAAAAAACAAAAACAAAAACAAAAAAAAAACAAATAAATAAATTGTTGTTAAGTTCGGCTGAAACATAAAATAGTAGCAGCCAAGAGTACGATTTTGCTAAAAGCAAAACTTAATTAACGCTTAAGCAAGCCTTTTCCACTAATTAACGACTTTTCTTCAACTTGGAAAGAAAACAACAAACATTTACAGCAACCAACATACGACTGCATTACGTTACTTTTCTTTTTTTTTTTTTTTTTTGCCTTCTAAATTAAGTTTCAGTAGTTGTTGCTTTCTGCCGTGATGTGCAGAGCATCAACAATGCACGTTCCTTTAAATTGTGTTTCTTGTTTTCTTCTCTTTTTTTTTTTTTTAATTTAATTTTTTCATTATATTTTTATGCAATTAGTGCCAAATGCGTGTCTGTTAAGTTATAAAGTATCTTTTGCTGTTTACACACTTACACACGCATACAACCACACAAGCATTCATAACCGTAGGTTTTGTATATTATTTTCGTTTTTTTTTTGTTTTTTTTTTTCATTACTTTTAATTTTCTCGAGGTGCCCCTTATTGTCCCGCCATTTTGGTCTTATGCGAGCGGCTTTGCTCCACTGTCATTTCCAAGTTTGCTTTTGTTTGTCTTTACAACTTTGCGTTCTGCATGCTGGTGCTCTCTTATGCTGCTCTTCTCATGACTGCGAATGCATACAACTGCAAAATGAATAACTTCTACCGCAACGAGGTGTATTAATTAACATTTAAACAATAATTAAATTATTCATAAATATGTATGTATATGAGTACAATAATGAAAAGGCGCAAACAATCGGCCACCAACAACAAGTAATAGAAAAGTGACGCGAGTGCTTAGAAAAAATATTATTTAACTAGAAAATAAAAATTAATTAGCGAATAATGATTTATTTGCTTCTTAGGAATCTATTTGTTTAAATTAACTTGGCTGGCTACGTACATGTGCACTTAAATACACACTTATGCATGTACATACATACATACATACATATGTATGCGTAATAGGAACTCCATATGATGTTTTAATTTGCTCGCTAACAACTGCTACCCAACCGGCCTTGCTTTCACGGCACAATAATTCTAATTTTTAGCAAAAAAAAAAAAAAAAAAAAAAAAAATTCTCATCACGGTGGGCGTATAGAATTTCCAAATTTCGTAACATTTTATTCCAGGAAACAAATTTCTATTCCATTCGTCTGGAAGTTGCTAAAAACTCAAATTCTCAAATAAACAATTATTAATGAATTAAATTTAGCACAAAAAAAAAAAAAAAGGAGAGTTGGGGCCTTTATATATGGAGTAGAATTGTGATTTTTAAAAAATTAGTGCGTTCTAATTATAATAAATTAATTCATTTAATTAATTTTTTATTTTAATTACTTGTACCGAATTTGTCACAACTACTTCAATTCCTTTTCGTGCAATTAATTTGAAATACTTAGATCGCTGCAAAAGCTTTCAAAGCTATATTGAAGCTCCATGGCTTACCACACAATTTGCCAATATTGGCATGTATAACAGTTGGTTTCATATAGAAAGGCCCCAACTCTCCTTTTTTTTTTTTTGCATTGCATTTTTTTTTTGTGAGTTCAACGATAAAGAAGTTCATATAATGCACTGCAACAAAAAAAAGTTTATTGGAAAAATAAACGAGAATTGCATTCAGATAATGAACTTTTACATTGTATGAATGAAATTTGCCATTAAAAATGAGATTTGAAGGAGCCCGCAGAAGCGGATTTTCTAGGCTTAAATATTCGATGTGGCTTCAGCCTGACTATTGAACTTAATCCGAATTTGTTAATTTAGCAGCGCTTTTAGTTTTAACATTCAAAAGAAAGTTGGATTTGAAACCAGCCGATCCTTCTTGGCAGATATTAATATTAAATTAAATTATTAATATTATTATACAGCCATGGACACTAAATTAGCACAAAACTTTTTCTCAAAAACAAATAAACTTAATTTTATTATTTTACTTCAAATAACAAAAAGCTTTATCATAAAAATTTAATATATGTGTTCTACTTCAAAAATAAACAATATTGTATAAAAGTCCTCGGTCGTCTGGTAGTTGAAGCCATCTTTTAATTATATGTGAAATTTTAGCTGGACACTAAAATAGCACAAACTAAAATTTCTTAATTAAAAAACCAAAACTTTTACTAATTAATAAAAATTTGGATATTTTTAAATAATCTGTTTAATATTGAGTAGAATAACCTCTATTTCCATTCGGTTTACCTTTGTTTCATCAGTCCAAATTATTTTTTGCAGAATGAGAAGTCTTTTGATCTATGGGTTCGAGCAAAGAGTAAACGCTTCGCAATATTTTTTTTTGACTGGAGTGGCTTCTATCGGCTTGCACGTCCCAAGAGCTGTGAATCATTGAGGCGTCTTCGCACAAGCCTGCCCGACAAATTTAATTTAAATTCAGCGTTAATTTCTTTGGCAATGTCGCGTGATGATGCAAACGGATCCTCCTCTGATGTTTTCTTTAAAACGTTTGTGTTTTTTTGCTCTCCGTTACAAAATTATTGTTGTTTTTAATGGAATAAAGTACATTATATAGATACTAATTTCCGCGATCGGTTCAGAGTTTGTGCAATTTCTGATGACATTTTGCCATCAGAAAGAATATTAATTATATTGCTCTTTTCCTCAGGCGTACAAACTTTTCGCAGTCCCATTATTAACAGAAATTAGTTAAATTATATAAAACTTAAAAAAAAAAAATTACTTTCGATCAATAGTACGCACAAAAAAAATTCTTACATCTGTTTTATTCCCTTTGTGCTAATTTACTGTCCATAAGAAAAAAGGCCCATTACACATTCTAGCAGACCAAATAAAAACGAAGGGAGATAACGGTAAAAAATTCTGGTGTGAAAGAAGCTTGGAGGTCTGCTTTGACAGTGCATAACAAACTATTACACTACTCAGTCAAAAAATTTTAAAAAATAGTTGATCAAACTTAAGATCACTTTTGTGCTAATTTAGTGTCCATGGCTGTATATTCAAATATAAATTTATTATTAATTATTATTATTATTAATTCTCCTGTTTAACTCTTGTCAGTACACAAAATTTTGTCTCAGTTGATGGGGAAAAATTCTAATTTTCCAATCCAATCCAATTTTGGATTGAAACTGAATATGAAACTGAACCAGAATGCAGCTTGAAGCAGCAATAATCCCCCACAATATATTTCACAACAACAAAACTGACTTTCCTTTTCTCATGATCCCCTGTTTTTAGCATCATGATTAGTGTAGTTGTCCCGTTTTTTCAATACTGTAAAGAACCTCATACGGTTCTTCTGACTGAAATTAGCAGTCTCTGAGCACTGAAAAGTATAGTTCTTGTCACGTGCTAGATATGCCTTGTCTCGTATTTTGGGATTTGTAATATTCCTTAAGTAATTGTCCGACTCGAGTATTTTTCAATTGACATTACTTACATCTCCATAGATTTTGCGTAAGAAATTAGTAGTGAGTCTGAGCACTGAAAAGTATAGTTCTTGTCACGTGCTAGATATGCCTGGTCTCGTATTTTAGGATTTGTAATATTCCTTAAGTAATTGTCCGATTCGAGTATTTTTCAATTAACATTACTTACATCTCCATAGATTTTGCGCCAGAAATTAGTAGTGAGTCTGAGCACTGAAAAGTATAGTTCTTGTCACGTGCTAGATATGCCTGGTCTCGTATTTTAGGATTTGTAATATTCCTTAAGTAATTGTCCGATTCGAGTATTTTTCAATTAACATTACTTACATCTCCATAGATTTTGCGCCAGAAATTTGTAGTGAGTCTGAGCACTGAAAAGTATAGTTCTTGTCACGTGCTAGATATGCCTGGTCTCGTATTTTAGGATTTGTAATATTCCTTAAGTAATTGTCTGATTCCAGTATTTTTCAATTGACATTACTTACATCTCCATAGATTTTGCGCCAGAAATTAGTAGTGAGTCTGAGCACTGAAAAGTATAGTTCTTGTCACGTGCTAGATATGCCTTGCCTCGTATTTTAGGATTTGTAATATTCCTTAAGTAATTGTCTGATTCGAGTATTTTTCAATTGACATTACTTACATCTCCATAGATTTTGCGCCAGAAATTAGTAGTGAGTCTGAGCACTGAAAAATGCAGAGTTGGTCACGTGCTAAATCTACCATAAAATCTATTGCACGTAAAGGTTGTGTTGTTTGACCTTTACATGTTGTTAAAGGCCTCATTTTAATTATCCTATACAGTAGTGCTATTCATTCGCACGAAAATCGGATCAAAATGGCGTTGCTGGTGCCATCCCATCATACAATTTTTTCTTTGCTGATTGGAGTAAAAGCAACTCTGTGTACTTGAAAATTGTTATTTTATAAAAATTTTTCTAAACTTTTTTTTCTAAACACTAATGAGTCATTTTTAGGCCACACTATTAAATTTTTTCTACAGAGTTGCCATATTTAACAAATCGTACGATTATTTTATGGTAGTGAAAGGAAGTGCCACTTGTAGAGAGCCGGTCATTACTTACAACTCTGTAGAGTTTATGGCAGAAATCAATAGTGAAAAATTCAGCTTTTGTCACGTGCGTGATCGGTAGAATTAAGAGAAAAACTCCCATGTACGATAGTCTTCTCTAATTATTTTCTTTACCATTTAACTTTCTGCATTTTTATTTAACGATTTGAGCATAATTTTATAAAAAGGACAACCGCTCCTCAAACATTTAAAAGCAGCGCCATTAATTCCGTCTTTGGTTGTTCTGTTAAAACTGAAAGAATTTTTAAGGAATCTTTTGGGAGAAATTTATGCAGTTTAACAAGTTAAATGAAGCGTATTCCCACAGTTTGAGGAATAATTTGAGGAATTTTTGTGAGCTTTAGTTTATAGCTTCAGCGTTTAGTTTGCATACGATTAAAATGAAATATTTTACTTTTAAGAAAAATTCTTCCTCAAATGAATGAAAAAATATTCGACCAGAAGATTTCAGTTTCTGAAATGATGCCTAAATGTGATCAGCTTTGAAGTTGTATTCAATTATAATTTTCACATGATTTCTTTAATTAAATGAGCAGCATCATGAGATTGTTAAAAAAAAAAAAAATGGTTCAGCTAAATACGAAATTGGAATCTGGTCTGTAGTCTCATATTATGGCAGTTATGAAGGAGAGAGTTGGTGGTGGCAGCGGCTGTCAACTGCAGGAGTGCAGTGTTGGCAAAAACATTTTCGATCGGGGTTGTTTTTGAATTTTCACTCGACGGTGGTTCTAATTTGTATTTCCTATTTATTTTATTTATTATTTTTACCATCTAAGAATATGACAATATGGGAATTAATTTTTAATACGCATTAAGTCACTCACTGCAAGTCTAACGAAATCAAACACAATGCACGTCCCCACACACGCACAAACATTTACGTGATTCCGTTTCGCCTTGCGTTCTGGCTTTAAGGGAAACCTTGCGCTCGGTGGTGGTTGCTGCTGCTGCTCTACTTTGTTTCTCTTGTAACAAAATTCACGTGATGCTTTTCCTTAAGCCATCGCCAGTCGTCATCAGCTGGCCGGCTAAATAAATAAGAAATTTTTTACATGTTTCGCTTTGAAATTCTAGTTTTTGCTGCTCTTTTGTCTCATCGTTCTTTTAATACTTATGCGATTTTTTATTACCTTTTTTTTATTATTGTTGTAGGATTTTTTTGTATTTTGTTGTTGTTGTGTGTGTTCAATTTTATAACTGCGTTGAAATTAATTTGCGAATTACATGATTGCACAATTTAATTGGAGTTTCCTTTGGCTTTGGTGACTGGTGCTGCCTAAAACTGCTTGGATCGTCTTATTCTTTAATGGCCTGTCAGAAAGGAGGCATGCTGTGAGGAGAAGGTGTCCTTGCAGCAAATGCTGAGCACCTTCGGAAACACTCTATGAGTATTAATTGGATAAAGTTATGGAGGCAATCAGTTAGATGATGAAAAGGAATTAATTCAGCCAAGATGTGTAACGTGTATTTGCCTTTGGGGCGCAAAGCTGAGGTGTTCCTTAGTCCATCTAAATCTATAAGATAAATAAATTGTAATTTAATTGTTATTGTATATTTCTCATTTCATTAAGTTCACATTGCGCTTTTCAGTTTCGGCATTCTTCTTTCATTACTTTTCTGCAAATAAACTCCAAAACGTATTTAAAAAATCTTATTAGCCCACTGTACATTTTGTTTTGTTAATGATCCTCTAAAGCAATTAGAGCTGGCAATTTTTCCTACCACGCAACACAGAGTTGCAAATATGTTACAATGCAACTCTAATATTTTTGAGAAAGACGACAAATATCAATTTTATTACAGTGGAGACGCAAACCGTGCGAGAGGCATATAAAATATAAGACAAATTTTGTTTTCAATATACTAAAGTTCTACACAATATGATCATTTACTGGAATTGTCAGGCTGAAAGGAAAACCATGTATATCGCCAAGCTTTTTACTAATTTATTGGAATTGGTTGGCTATTCTGAAGAGTAGAATAGATTTTCTTTTCTACATTAAAAATGTTGCCCTGTGAAAAGGTGCCTTTTTAAAATGTTTTGACCACCCTGTGAAAATAACATTTTTTATTTAGCGAAGAAAGAACACAAATTAGAAAAAAGTGCAATGCCTTTTTTTTAACAGCTGATAAACAAAAATTTTCTGTATATTTTATGAGACGTGTAAACAAAAATGTTCAGTTGCCAGATTGCTAATTCATCTGCTTGAGAAAACAAAATTTTTTTTTTTAATATCTCATACAAAAAAGGTACAAGGACGCATAGTGGTCTTTTGTTTGTTTTATAAGATACAAAATATGAAAATAATTATTAAAATCTAATTTTTTGACTCTTTCAATTCAAAAGACTTTTTTTGAACATTGTCTGGTAACGCTGTATAAGAATAAAAACCATCTGTTTTACAGGGCAGTTTCTGCCCTGTTGATTTGCTCAGGGCAAAAGTGCAATGCCTTTTGCCCTGCGAAAGGCCAACATTTTTTAGAAAAGAACACGCAACCCTTTCACAGGGCAACACATTTCTGAGAAAAGAACACAAAATTGCCCTCCCTGCGGATAGTGTTGCCTTTTTTTGTAGAAAGGAAAACGCCATTAAATTATAATGTTACGTTTTATAATGCGTTTATGGCGCAATCAATATCATCGTTAAATTCATTAATATCTTTCCATACGAGTAATCCTTTGAAGAGTTCAGAAAGCAGCAGGATAAAGTGGTGCATGCTTCCTCGTTGATCTTTGCGGAATGTTAAAGTTGGAATTCAGATTATATGCTCTTCACAAGCGTTACGTTAAGCATTAAATGTCTACTTTGAAAAGTCGGTCAATTAATTCTGGAGAGTCTTTCGGGATAAGGGCGAATATTAACATTTCAATTCCAAGATGTATTTCGTGGACAAAATAAGAAGGAATTGTTTCTCCAACGATTCTTTGTGAATCTTCTGATTATATTTTCAAAATTCTCCAACTTTCCACTAAACCTTGAGATCAATGCAATTTGGTATACCTTCCCCACATTTTTTTTATCACCAACTATTGACGTTCTTTCTTAATCTGTGTACTTAATTTGTATAAATGGCTGCATCTGTATGTGTGCGCATGGAAGTGAGTGAGCTTTTTGAAAGGTAGTCGTGGCTGCCTGGTGTCGTATCAATTGCATCGCTCCGTTATAAAAATCAACCTTTTATTTAATTGATTTGCCACACTATGTGGTACATTCAACTTAAAACAAAATCTCATTTTTTTTTTCGTCTTTGCCTTTTCAACGTTCGTACTTAAGAACCCGAAATGCAAGTATGCATTTTTTAGCTACGCGTACATCGGACAGACGGCGAGTATCCTTTCCTCTCCCATTCTCTTCGTGCACTACACTTGGCTGTTTTCCGATTTTCGGAGAACGTTGCATGAAAAAAAGATTTAGCATAATGTAGAGTATGTTTTATATGTGTATAATTTTTAATTTTTTTTTTTTATTTTTTATTAAATTTATTTTTTCTTAATTCTAACCGCAAATTGTAGCATAAACATTTCTGTTAATTGGGTTGAACGTACACGATCTTTTTGTTTTAAATGGACTACCACCACTGTTCACTTGAAAAATAACGACGACGAGTCGTACTACTAATGATGCTTATTCGCGTCATTATACGATTTTAACTGCGGCCTAAACACTTTCAGTTAAGAAGCCAATTAAAATATTTCTGTGTGCCACAAAAGCGAAAAGAGGCAACAAAAAAAAAAAAAATAAAAAAAAAATGAAGAATAACAACGGCAGCATCATCATTATCGTCGTCAGCAAACGATGACCGTATTTATTCGCCCTCTTCTCAGATATCTGCTACTCCAGCCGAAAAGCAAAACGATAAAACGAATAGAAAGCAAACCACATCAGTTCTCCCCGCAGCTCCTCAATGTTTTTTCTACTTTTGAAAGATCACTACCAAACCTTTAGCAAATATTAAGATCGATCTAAAAGTTGTGACAATTTCTCCAGCGCAGACACAATCGATTGCTTTTGAGTGTTTAACTGAAAACTAATTTAGAGATCGTAAAAATTGCATTAAAATTAATAGCCATTCCCGATGGTGGACGAAGGTGCTTGATGCTGATCCTGAATCGTAAGAATTATTCAAAATTCAGTTTTGTTTCCTTCGATTAATTTGATTAGCAACATTGTAATGAAAATCCGGAATAAATTTTTCTTTAACGATTTTGAGAGGAGGCAAAATTTATAGATCCTGATATATTTTACCTCCTTACTTATGTGGTTCCTTAAACTGCAACTCCACTCCAGTAGGTTTTATTGAGTCATAAGTCTCTTTGCAATAAACTTTTGTTTTACTTTCGCGAAAGGTCACTACTATCGAATGCCCTTTTTGGATTCCTTTCAGGCGTTTCTCTGCCATACCTTCATGTGCCCTCAATATAGTTCGTTATCGATTATAATGTCCATAATTGAGTTCACAGTCAGCGTTTCACACTGAGTTCCTATGAAGCGTAGCTCCCCAACACTTTAATGCTAAGCCGCCTATATGAACTGCCACTAACCATCCCTCTCTCTTTATTTTGACCCTTTTGATAATGGGTTGAGTTGATACTCAATACAAGACTGAAGTGTAAAAAATGCAAATTCTATTCTGGCGATTTTTTTTATATCTTAAGCTTTGAAAGAAATCGAATTTCCTAAGCATGTTTCGCCAACTAATCGTGAATAGATGAGATGCTCAGCAACATGTGCCAATGTTAAAACTATTTTGCCAAAGTGTCAGGAATCATCTTCAGCGTGAAACTTATTTCTGGTCTAATGTATGTCAGTGTGGTCGAATTTGCGATTATAGTAATCAGCATTGAACTCGGCATTAAGAGTAAACTAAGGTAGCTAAAGAACTGTGCTCTGTGCAGTCACATTAGCCTTTCTAAACGAACGATTTTTATGTGTATGGTCATCTAACATGGTTTGGTGGAAATTGGCGTAGTCGCAGTTCTATTACAGCAAGCAAAACTCCTGAGCAGCACTTGAAGCCGTAATTTATCTATGCCACCGGAAATTTGGGAATTTTTGGGAAATTTCCACCAAACGATTGAGGGAAACGAATTTATGGCTGTTGAAACTTTTAACTTCAGTACGCTGAGATCCTTCAAGAGCGCGAAACTAATAAGAAAGGAAAGAAGTTCACGTTTTCGATTGCTGGATAATCTTTTTAACTTTGGAATTGACGCGAAAGTCTAAGAAAAATTATAAAGCTCTTTTAACCGTGATTCAAGAACAGTTAATTAATTATCGTATCAATGCCTGCCGTGACTTAATAGGATCACGGACTTAACAAAGTCAATCGCGTTACTTGCTCGATTTCGTGTGCTTCGGCTTTATCGTGTTGTGCTGAGAGAATTATTCATTACTATCGATTAAGGTTAGAATCGGGGCTACGTTACAAGGGTTCGGTGGTGTTGCCATCAACTGGCTTTTGAAGCCTATTGCTATGCACGATATTCGTATTTACTTAAGTTTTAGCACAGTGTGAGTCGCCGTTATTTGGCTCATTGAACATGAGTGCAGGAGCCTAAACCGACATTACTTGGCAGCTGTTCCTACCACAAATTCGAACACCAAGAAGCAATAATAATCAGTCAACATGCTTGGATTTAAATACCTGCGCTGAGTGTAGGGCTTCCTACAATTAGCCGTATTCAAGTGTTATGCCTTCTTGAACTGCACTTCTCCGTTCTGATGGCTTTCCTGTTAACAGTTTTGGCAACTGAACTCAACCGTTGTATGCTCTGTGATCGATGAGCTGTTGTGTTCAACGAGTATCTTTCGTGTCGGCCGTTTTTGTTGCTATTTTTTTCCTTTTCCTCTTTTATTTTGTTGTTGTTTCTGTTATTATTATTCTTAGTCCGACCGACTCAGTGGCTGGATAAATTGCAAGGTTTTGACTAACTAAGTTTTCCTTCGGCCGTAGTTGATTATTGTTTTTTTTTTTTTTCTTTTTATTGTAGTGGCATGCATGTGTGTCGGTATGCATTTTTATTTAACCTGTTAAAGTTGTACTATTCGATAGTTTATAAATAAATATATTGGCTGGCGTATGTATGAACGAGTATGTTAAAGTTAAAGTGTGCGCGCGCGCGCAAATAAATGCAGATGTCAATTAGAGGCTCATTAAAAAGCATAAGCACCACTAGAGCTCGTAGCAATGAACAGAAATTGCTCTGGAAGCTTTTTTTTTTAAAAGGGAGCTGTAAAAGCCGCTTAAAATAAATAAACAACAAAAGAAAATAAAGAAAGGAGAGACAAATGCACGGATAGTCGGAGGGAGGAATGGGTGAACAAATGTTGCTAAGCAGCCGTAAAGGATTGCTGGATCTTTTACTGAGCTATGGTTTAATTTGAACTTATTCAATCATACTCTCACAAAAGTGTTCCTTGTAACGCTGCCGCCTTTGTGGCCTCTCTACGTCTGCTGCGACAGCGAAGACGGCGGCGTTAACGACGACTACAATGATGATGATTTAAAAATTTTGTCACATTTTCGTTTTAGGTTGTTGGTATTTTTTAATGAGCCTTTTTTTCCTACAGATCCTTTGCTACATGATCTCATACACTTTTAGAAATTGTTTTATTTCCAAGCTGTACGTCTATTGTTGTTGTTTAAGTTGGTGGCTTATTCAAGTTGGTTATTTTTTCCACCTTGTTATTTCATTTTGCCCTTATTTAAAACGTAAATAAAATCTGCCTTTTACTCTGTTGGCATTCAATTCCTCTTCTACCACTCCCCAGAGCTAATTACGTATGAATGTGTTTTAATGATGTCCATGTTATCACGGTGATTTTTATGAATTCTTGTGGGAATATTCAGTTAAAACAGAAAAACACACACACGCACAAACAGCACAGAAAAACCAAACTCAACTTAAACTCAACTCCAGCTTGTTAACATTCCAAAAATACAACAGCATAACTATGGAAACGGAATAAACAAAAGACGAAGAATTTCAAATCGACACAAGTTTTTCTTTACTTCTACCTAACTAAGATGAATTGAATACGTTCTTTTCCTTCTTTCTCTGTCAGACTCTGCCGCTATCTCGCTCTCATTTGCACATGCAAGCTAAAATGTATGGGGCATAAGTGGGTGGAACTGTACAGTGCTTGTGAGATTTTGTCTAATTAAAAATCTCAAGAATTAATTAACCACCAAACAAGACAACAATAATGACAAACCGCAGCTAAACAACAACAATATCAAGAACAGCAACAACAACACTAACAACAACAGCAGCAGCAACATGTTGCACTTGTTTCTTGACATTTAAAACATACACATGCTGAAGAGTAACCAATTTTTATCCTGCTGTGTGAAGCACTAGCAGCTCACACACACGTACACACCCACACACACACACACAACGCATTGCGATTAGACGAATGTGTTCACAAATATTTTGCTTTAATTCAAATTTATTTATGCTTGCTTATTCATAATTGCTTTTTAGCTTTTAATTAATTGCTCTGAGTTCATCATTAGCGACTTTTACAAGGGCCTCTTGTGTTTGAGTTCTTATTACATGTCACTGACAATGAAAGTGATGATTTTGATATGCTGCTTAAAATACTTGAATTGCATTTCAAGTAAACCACAAAATTTATGGATAATTTATTAAAATAACAATAATAATTCAAAATTCGTTCCAGGAAGGTGAACAATGGATTTTTGGCGTCGACTTTTTGGAAACAAAAAATTACATATACAATTACATATAACAAGTAATGAATTTTTCGAAAAGCGTAGAAGCAGTACAGTAGCATTTTTGGTGCCAGATATTAAAAAGCATTTGATTGGGGCCTGTATAATAAAATATAATAATACGTATAATAAAATTGTCTAAAATTTTAAATAAAATTTACAAATTTTTGCCCTTTTGCACCAAAAGATGTTTGTGCGATATTGCAACAACCTATAAATACACTCTCTCGTATTTCTCTCTCCTACAGAGGCACTCTCTCGATGCTTCTGTAAAAATTAGTCAGTGATGTAGAATTATTATTTTTCTTTTCGGCATCCAGAATATTTTGAAAAGTACTTTTTTGTATTACTTAGTACTCTAAGGTACTAAAAACAATTTAAAAAACTAGAACTTGAGGTAAATGTATCAATGCAGGCCGAGCTCGATGTGTGTGACCGAAAGCGATATACATTATATATCTTCTTTTTTTTAAATGTTTGTTAAACAAATTTTCATAAAAATTAATTTTATTAAACAAATTTTCATATAAATTAATTTTATTAACTAATTTATTAATTTTAATTTATTTTATTAAAAGAATTTATTAATTCTTTTATTATTATTTTAATTTTATTTATCTTCTTTTTTTTAATGTTTCTTAAACAAATTTTCATACAATTTAATTTTATTAACATATTTATTAATTTTAATTAATTTTATTAATTAATTTATTAATTATTTTATTATTATTTTAATTTTATTTACCTTCTTTTTTTAAATGTTTTTTAAACAAATTTTCATATAAATTAATTTTATTAACTATTTTATTAATTAATTTATTAATTCTTTTATTATTATTTTAATTTTATTTATCTTCTTTTTTTTAAAATGTTTGTTAAACAAATTTTCATAAAAATTAATTTTATTAACTAATTTATTAATTTTAATTTATTTTATTAAAAGAATTTATTAATTCTTTTATTATTATTTTAATTTTATTTATCTTCTTTTTTTTAATGTTTATTAAACAAATTTTCATACAATTTAATTTTATTAACATATTTATTAATTTTAATTAATTTTATTATTTAATTTATTAATTATTTTATTATTATTTTAATTTTATTTATCTTCTTTTTTTAAATGTTTGTTAAACAAATTTTCATAAAAATTCATTTTATTAACTAATTTATTAATTTTAATTAATTTTATTAATTAATTTATTAATTATTTTATTATTATTTTAATTTTGTTTATGTTCTTTTTTTTAAATGTTTCTTAAACAAATTTTCATACAAATTAATTTTATTAACTAATTTATTAATTTTAATTAATTTTATTAATTAATTTATTAATTATTTTATTATTATTTTAATTTTATTTATCTTCTTTTTTTAAATGTTTCTTAAACAAATTTTCATAAAAATTAATTTTATTAACTAATTTATTAATTATTTTATTATAATCTTATTATTATTTTAATTTTATTTATGTTCTTTTTTTTAAATCTTTGTTAAACAAATTTTCATATAAATTAATTTTATTAACTAATTAATTAATTTTATTTATTAATTTATTAATTATTTTATTATTATTTTAATTTTATTTATATTCTTTTTTTTAAATGTTTGTTAAACAAATTTTCATACAAATTCATTTTATTAACTAATTTATTAATTTTATTATTTATTTATTATTATTTTAATTTTATTTATCTTTTTTTTTTAAATGTTTGTTAAACAAATTTTCATAAAAATTCATTTTATTAACTAATTTATTAATTTTAATTAATTTTATTAAAAGAATTTATTAATTCTTTTATTATTATTTTAATTTTATTTACCTTCTTTTTTTAAATGTTTGTTAAACAAATTTTCATAAAAATTAATTTTATTAACTAATTTATTAATTTTATTAACTATTATTTTATTATTATTTTAATTTTATTTATCTTCTTTTTTTTAAATGTTTGTTAAACAAATTTTTATACAAATTCATTTTATTAACAGCTGATTTTGTCAAAAGCTGTCCTTTGACAATTTCTTCTTGTTTTCGTTAATGTTTTCGTATATGGCATCTCTTACTCTAGAAAGTTTGGAAATTCTTTGTATTAGAATATTTATAATGACAGCTCTATTTTGACATGCTTGCATTGGTTGCCTGAAATTCAACTGCGGAACGAAGTGATAAGTTACTATACAGTAAAGTATGGGAAGAGATAATGATTTTGGACAGGCTTGAATTTAGGATAATTGGGTGTATTTTAAACAGACCTAGAGCTGACTCAGTGAAAGGGGTAGGAGGCTTCAATGACTGATAATGTCGGAAGCCTTTTGCTATAACAAGCAAGATCACAGCTCTAAAGCACACAAGCCATCAAACGTGGAAGAAGGTTGAGATTGTGGCGA
Organism: Ormia ochracea; assembly: GCA_963402855.1. Taxonomy (NCBI): domain Eukaryota; kingdom Metazoa; phylum Arthropoda; class Insecta; order Diptera; family Tachinidae; genus Ormia; species Ormia ochracea. The sequence continues at coordinate 38,225,303 of OY727107.1, forward strand.
CTTAGTCTGAGGCCATGGCTAGCGTTTAGTACAGTCTGCGAACGGGTCCCCTTTTAACTTTCTCAAACCTTCCATAGACAAAGCATTAACGCTTCTGCCAACATTGTGTTGACTGTACTAGCAACCATGTTGAGTGAGATGGCCCAAAACACCCTCGATTGGGCCGCTGTCTTTCGATAATCCTACACATTTCATTGCCATAAACTTTCTCAAACTGTTCCAACGCAAGAAGCGATCATTCTCTTTTATTGTTCCAATTAAGAATAATTTCTTCATGTTTTATATTTCTTTTGTTAAAAGAAAAGAAAAAAAAACATTAAATAAATAAATAAATAAATATTTTTGTGTGTCTGTCTTGATGTGCTAAATGATTTAAACAATGTTTGCTGGCTTTTAATTTATACGTATTTTTCAAATTGTTGATTATAAACACATTTTAATTAATAAATTAAATAAACAAAACTCACCAGAGAGAAAAATCATGTTTATTATTAAATTTAATTGCATATTTATTTAAAACGATTGTGCCATATTTATATTTTCCTTATTAAATCTATAATAAAATATACACAAAGAAAATAAAAGATGCTTAATTAGTTGCAACTGTTGGGGTTGGTGACGTGCCGCTGGCGCTGATGCTGGTGCTGGTGCTGGCTGGTGAACAGGCACCACATGTAATGTAATCAATAATGCTGCACTACCATACTCAAATTCACAGTGTGTACTCGTCTAATATTGGATGTTAAATTTCAAATTTTAATGCAATTAAAAATAATAATAATAATAATCGTCTGTAGGTCTGGCCGTCTAGTTGGCCGCATTTCTAAGTAGCCTTTGCAAACTACAAGCTTGTTTACTTATTTTTAATAGTATTTTTTTTTTCTAAATTCATTAATTGATTTGGCGTTGCAAATACTAAACAATTATTTATAAACTGTTTTTTTTTTAAATCTTTATTTTGTTATTAGCCGTACAATTTTTTTTTTTACTGATTAATTAAATTTTATTTTCTTCATTTATTTTGAAAACTGTGTTAAGCAAATGTAATTGCATTTTAAAATTCAGTTATTTTTCTCTTAATTACTAATAAGCAGGGCAGCCGAAAATATCATCAATCATGTTTTTCTCGTCGTCGCCCCAAAGACTATAATATTTAAATGTTTTTTTTTTATTTTTTTTTTTTTCTTAATTTTTTTACAAACTGACCTTCAATAACAAATGGATTGTTAAATAATTTTGTGGAGGAAATAATTTTAAATATTTTAAAATTTAATAACAATTGCAACACTGTAAAAAAAATATACAGTACAGTAAATATAAATAAAATATACAGTTTGTCAAATAAATATTCTCAAAAGAATATCTTTCTTCGAGCTTTTGAAATCGCTCAGATTTTGGAGGGGAATAGTTGAACGCCCTTTTTGCCCGTTGTTAAAAAATAATTACACTTCGAAATTTTTGATTTTTGACTCAGACTTTGGGGGGAATAACGCCCTTTTTGTCCGTTGTTAAAAAATAATTACACTTCGAAATTTTTGATATAAACGATTTTATTTATAGGATGTATCTGCTATGGGAATTATATATAAGCATCCAGTTCCTATGGGATCGTGAACACCAAACACAAAACAATATTTTAAACGTTTTGAGGCCTTATATTTGTAATTTTAAATTTCCAAATAGTTTCTTTCTTAATTACATATCAGATACTTTAGTGTCGTCATAGAGTCGTATTTTCTACAAAAATTATATCATTCTGGTAGAGAAAAATTTGGGATGCTCACTTGTACGATATACGGTTCTAACAGAATTGGATAACATGCAAACTACGAGACCAAGGCTCTTTGGCGCGGTTGAATTTTATGGCTATTTTATCTCATGTCTTAATCGACCGGCACGATCATGCGATTTCACACGCTCGAACCTCTTTCTTTTTAAATATTTAAAAGCAAAAGTGTACTTAAATAAGCCCAGAAGAATTTAAGAGCTTAAAGATTTTATGCCCCTATTATGGTTCACAACACCTAAGTGTTGTGTTGTAGAGCAGACAACACAACACTTATACTTTTTCTGATTATGGTTCACAACATCTAGATATTGTGTATTTCACAGGGTTGTTCTTCAAAAAATGCATCTGACAACAACACTTAAAAACAACTGTTGTAAACCATAATCGCTATTTCAAAAATACAACATCAAATTTACAACTGTTGTGAACCATAATAGGGGCCTTATAATTCACTTATATTTCAGAGTCATTGAAAATTTGGAGAATGGGGTAGAGGTATGCTATTGGAGCCATATGGGCCATAAATACTTCTATCAAAATAAAAAATATAATATATATAATAGTTCTCTGATCGTTCTGTTTGGAACAACCTTTGCAATAAATAATTCCAAAATATTTTTCTGCCTGCATAATATGTATATATTATGAGCTGTCGGCGTCACAGAGTTGTATTTCTTACAAAATTATAACATTATCCTAGCAAAATTGCAGAGTTGGAAAATTTTAATAGAATTTTCTTCTACCACTAGAAAAATATGGTGCTTATAACACTATCCCGATTCCCCCAAAAAAAATCCCATTTATTTTTAATCTTCTACTGATAATTGATTTTTGTGCGAAATTTTATCCGCTTGCAGTACTTCTGGAATCTGTTTTTGATTGCCCTGCTAATAAGCAATTTATCGATTTTTATTTTATGTATTTTAAATCTATTTGCTGTAACGGAAAAGATTAAGATACATATATTTATTTGAGTGATCTACTCGCCGTGATCACACCTCACTTGTTTTGTATCGATAAATTCATAGCATCAACCAATGCCAACAACAACACCGAATTCTTACGTTGTTTGTTGTTGTCCGTGGTAGGTTGTTTTTGATTTAAGTTTGTTGTTATTTTTAATTTATTTTGTTGCTTTATTGCCTAAAGTTTGTGTACAATGTGTGAGGAATAGAGTTGCCAGCTGTAAGTTTTTGATAATTTTGTACAATTTGGGTAACTGAGACCGGATCAGTGCAGCCATACAAACGTTAATTATTGCTGATGCTAGAAATTTGTGCAAATTAAGCAAAAATATTGCGAACGTTATTCTGTTAGTCGCCGTTAAGAGATGTCATTGCCGTGATTTTGTGATTTGATCAAAGTCGGCGATATAAGGTTAGAATCTTTTCCATAGATTGAAATGTGAAACGAATTTTTTATTTTTACTTATATAACTCATAATGAAATTGTTATTTTCATGTTTTATTCAGTTAGCGTGTTAGGGTATCTGACTTGTTGAAATTCAATATAAGTTATTGAAAACTTGTATTGTATTCACTTGTATACATGTTGAGTAAAGAAAGTCTAGTTTAAATTGGAAATCCTACGCTGCAATAAAAATGTGGCCGAAAATTACCTTTTGAATACTTTAATAACAAATAAATTCCCACAGATATCTTTCACAACTGATATACATATTCAGTGTAATTTTAGATTTTCAACAGAAAATCTTCAAATCTTCTTAATTAAAAATAATTATATAATAATATAATATGATATTATATTATAATATGATACAATATGATATAATATTATAATATAATATAATATAATATAATATATAATATTATAATCTCTATGTATGTATATAAAAACGACTGTATGTTCGTGATCGATAAACCCAAGAACTACTTGGCCGATTTGCATGTTCTATGGTCGTATCTATGGCAATATTTACTTTTTTGTGTTTTGCACGACAGAGATTAGCACGATAGCTCTCTTTCGCTAAAAGCGTTGGCTGCTTAATCGTTGTGTAGCGGCGTTAATTAGCAATTTATAATTATAAAAATTTAAATTTTTACATTTTAAAATACATAAAATATGGAAAAAAACATAAACTGACTTTTGGATTTTTGAATGAAACATTTTTTTTTTATCGGGCTCTTGGTTCACCATTTTTAATAAGGGAGGAAGGCGAATTGTCACTGGCTATAACTTTAACATTGTCGAAATCTCTTTCTGCGCGATCGAAGGTTGTAAGGGCGGTAATATTGCCCGTCTGAGGGTCAATAGCAACAAATTCGCGATTATCAGCTAATTCAAACGACACGATGTTATGCGCTTCTGTGCCATCCATATCAAAAGCTCGAACTTGCATGACTGGCGTACCTGCAGGCTCATTTTCCAAAATCGTGCCTGTTTTAACTTCTGTGAAATAGGGAATATTATCGTTCATATCTTCGATTTTCATTTTCAAAACATGTTCAGCTGCCAAATCATAAGTAACTGTAAGTAAATAACTAAAAAAAACTGATTTTGATTTTCTTCGAGAGGCAGTTCAAAACAAAAGGAAAATTTGGGACCAGCAACACAAACCGGGACCAGCTAGTATAATGTAATTGTTTTCAATTTAATTCCCGTTTATAATTAATATTTTTGCTTAGCATCATCGCCAATAATATTATCCAACATTTAACAGATTTCAAATAGAAAATTATATTTTATGGAACAATTTTAAAAGGAAAACTATTATCTGATTTTGTTTCTACATATTTTGTGTTAAAAGACATCACATTGAACGAATATGGCAACACTCATTCGTATGATGTTTATTTCTCTTCGATGAATTAATAAATCAATCTTTGCCGTCGTTGTTGCCGTTCATTTATTATTTTCTGCCTTTACTTCACTTGTACAAGCGTACACACAAACACACTCATTCAAAATGAAAAAAAAAAATGAAAAAAAAATATATATATATAAAAACATTTTAATTAAAATTATTTTAATGAAAAATACTACACTTAACGCCAAACATATGTAAGTACGTAGGCAGAGCGTCTCGAAAGGGGACGGACAGACAGCAACAGCAAAGACAAGCGGATATATAGACAGACAGACAGACAGACAGACAGACAGACGGACGGTCAGACAAACATGCTGACATTCATTGTGCAAATGTGTGCATGTGTATTCAATGCACTCTTGTGCTTGTGCATTGTCTGACGGAGCAGTTGGACTTACTCGATCGCTTCCAAGTCGTGCGCTTTTTAACAACATTTATAGAAAAAACGCTAATTAGTTAGTTTTTCTATTTTAATTATATGAAAATATATTTGTTTATGTATGTATACAAATGTTTAATATAAAATAAATATGTACGACAACGACAACGACAAAGACAACGACGACGACGACGAAGACAATTCTAAAAATCTCAACTGCCAACGATGGCAAATCTTTTAATTAATTTATAAGTTTTTAGTTTTTTCTTTAATGGCTTTCGAGTTTGCTCTCTGTTGGCTGTAATTGTTATTGTCGTTGTTGCAATGTAGAATGATGCAAATTAAATATTTTAATTGTTTTTTTCATAGCCATAAAATTGATCATTATTCTTATTGTAGTGTATAAATAAGAAAATAAAAAATAATCGGCACACTACTCACTTCCATACACATACATACATACATACATTTGAGAAAAGTTAGACAGACATGCGTAGAAAGATTTAATGAGTTGAGGAAACTTGCAGCAACAACAACGGCAACAACAATAAACTGCTAATACTGTGTTGACATTAACTAAATAGGAAACTAATCTGACTGCGAACAAACATTTTTAAAACTCATTAAGCACTCCGCTTATATACGATATTCTAAAGCGTAAGTTAGATTAGAAGAGCAAATAAATAAATCAGAAACCTTTTTCTTAAGCACACAATGGGCTGCGTTGCTGCAAGAAGATAATTAAACCAATTACATACATATATTGTATTTTCAAGCTCGGCGTGACTACAAAGATGAGATCAATTTTCATATGATTTTTTATCAGCATAAAGTTTCCCTGATGATTTGATCATGTATTCGCTGATCATGCATTCCACAACCACTTTAGCTTCAACGTATTTTGAAGTAAAAAATTTATAAATCGTTAAAAAAAATACATTTTATTTAAATCGAAATTTAGAATGTCAGAAAGAAGAATACTTTAATGGCGATTTGGTCAGTGTTGTTCAAGAATTTCTGAATTTATTCAAATACGAGTATGTAAAGAAATAAAATACGAGAGTTATTAGTACGCCAATGCAATAGAAACTTCTATATCACCGTCACAAACTGCACTGCGCTCTTAGCACTACTCTAGACCAGAGTAATTTGATTTAAATGCCTTGATGGCGGTCTTCTAAACAGTAAAACTGTTTCCGAAATTTCTACTATAGTACTACAGTACTACAGATAAAAATGAATGTCTTTAAACTGTCTCAAATCAATTTTCCCAGAGCTTATTCCGTAGGGAATTTATTCTCCGAATTTATAAACGACATCACATCCATTACATGAAGCTAATGGCGTTACAGGTTAATCGGCTTTTCGTTGTTAAACGAATGTTAGCGCTTTCCAGCAACTTTGGTCCTTTATGAACCTTAAATTGCTCTTAGTAGCCCCCAATATATTTCAGTATTCATATATCATAAAGCACTTTGGGGTTAGTTCGCCTTTTTGTGTCTATGAAGTGGAAAATCATGACCTCTTTCTAATTAAAGTATGTTAATAGGGAATATGACAGTTGCATGTAGTCTCCACTATAAAAGTGCAGAAGTTCATATCGGAAGAAGTGAATATTGACTATTAGAAGCTTTAAAATAATAAAACAGTTGCATGTAGTCTCCACTATTATCAGAAGAAGTGAACTAGGACTATTGGAAGGTTTCAAATAATATGACAGTTGCATATAGTCTCCACAATTAAAGTGCAGAAGTTTATATCGGAAGAAGTGAATAAAGACTATTCAACTATGAACTGGAATTATTCAAATAATATGGCAGTTGCAAGTAGTCTACACTATTATAGAGCAGAAGTTCATATCGGAAGAAGTGAATAAGGACTATTGAACTATTGGAATTATTCAAATAATATGGCAGTTTCATGTAGTCTACACTATTAAGGAGCAGAAGTTCATATCGGAAGAAGTGAATAAGGACTATTCAACTATGAACTGGAATTATTCAAATAATATGGCAGTTGCAAGTAGTCTACACTATTATAGAACAGAAGTTCATATCGGAAGAAGTGAAAAAGGGCTATTGAACTATTGGAAGGATTCAAATAATATTGCATGTAGTCTCCACTACAAAAGTTTAGAAGTTCATATCGGAAGAAGTGAATATTGACTATTAGAAGCTTTAAAATAATAAAACAGTTGCATGTAGTCTCCACTATTATCAGCAGAAGTGAACAAGGACTATTGGAAGGTTTCAACTAATATGACAGTTGCATATAGTCTCCACAATTAAAGTGCAGAAGTTCATATCGGAAGAAGTGAATAAGGACTATTGAACTATTGGAATTATTGAAATAATATGGCAGTTGCATGTAGTCTACACTATAAAAGTGCAGAAGTTCATATCGGAAGAAGTGAATAAGGACTATTGAACTATTGGAATTATTCAAATAATATGGCTGTTGCTGGTAGTCTCCACTATTAAAGAACAGAAGTTCATATCGGAAGAAGTGAATAAGGACTATTGAACTATTGGAATTATTCAAATAATATGGCAGTTGCATGTAGTCTACACTATTAAGGAGCAGAAGTTCATATCGGAAGAAGTGAATAAGGACTATTGAACTATTGGAAGGTTTCAAATAATATGACAGTTGCATGTAGTTTCTACTATTAAAGTCCAGAAGTTGATAATTTGCACTTAAAGAAATATTTTTTAGTGTTATAAATCTTGCGAAAATAACAATAAGACTCATTATATTTTAATAACAAAATCTTAGTAAATAATTTCTTTGTACAAGTGAAGAAGGTTTGCACAAAAATAAAAACTAAAAAATTTACGATCAACACCCCATAGTGATAATTGTATGTTCCTCTTTTTAACATCAAATTACAAATGCTTATAAATTGCCTTCTGGGCATTTATTCGTTAATGCTCTCCCCTGCTTACGAGTATAAAACATATGAAATTCTGTTTTATTTTTTCAAAAGTATAAACAAGACTTTATAAAACTAAACCAAATGAGACGTCGTAGGATAAAACTGAGTAAGAAAAAAAGTCGAGCAAAACATCAATGTCATTATAGCTTCTTCCTACACACAACACCGAGAGCATCTTTAGCAGCCGCAGCAACAGAAACAGCACACAATTGGAGATCATTAAAATTCCTCAAGTGACATAAACGAACCAAAAGAAGCAGAACATAATAATGAGCATAAGATGATGATTATGATAATAATACTGGAGAAGAGGAACTACGAGTATCTTCCTACCATTCGCTTACTAGTAGCCGCTAAGCAAAAAGACAAAATACCAGTAGTAATGTGTCTTCACTAATTACATATAAAATGCTCATTTCGCGTATGACTTTCTTGTTCTTCTCATCTTGCAATACAAAAACTATAGCAAATTGCTAGTCTTCTTCTACTCGTTTTTTTTTTTATGTTGCTGTTGCTGTTATTGTTGATGATCAGCGCTCGCGCACCTTAAGCATACGATCATGCCCCATGCCTGCCTTCCTTTCCATATCACACACCAATAATAATGAAACCACAAAAACAAAAAAAAGAGACGGGGGAAAAATGGAAAAAATAAAGAAACCAGTAGATGTCAGTATGAAGAAGGAAATTGTTGATACAAATAAAACTGAAATAAAAAAATTAATTGAAATAAATGAGATCAGGATATGATGATTTAGACTTAAACAGTTTCGTATGAAAATTCTTACCACTTTTAATGTAACTTGACTTGTACGTACGTAAAATACGGCACCAGACGCAGATAAGCAGGCAGTTTAATTAAAATAACTTAAAGTCATTTACGAAATAAATTTGTAACAACTGTCAGTTAATTGGTGAATTCAGGGCAATCGGTATATATATATATAGAATCTGGCAGAGAGGAGCAGCAACGCCGCGTTTTCGTAGCCTTAGCTGCCATTCATTAGGCCGGTCAAATAATGGCTTTAAGTGGTTTTCACACTCAATGGCCGAAGTATCCATTATATTTAAGTGGCCATTATATTTTCAACATTAATAATGTTTCTATTAAAAAAAACATATTTCTCGGCTATGCGCATGCGCTTCATTATTTAATGGTATCAATTTTATAATTACCGCATCCACTTGGAGTCATACATTGTTGTGATATAATTTACGGTAATAATATTAAACGCCTGAACCAGTTACCCCTCAGTATCACCTGATTTGTCAAATGCGACATTTTTGCTAGCAAATGCAACTGTGTGTCAGATGTTTTTGACAAGTGTGATTTGTAAAGTATATACATATAAAACAATAATTTCCATACGATCAGGTGTTGCATTTATTCTATTTATTTGCAATTATATTTATTATTTAAAGTTAAGTTAAACTTTCAGGGAATAGTTATTTATTTGTAATTAAACGCTGACAGCGTATCTTAAAATAGTTATCGGAAACTAATAAGCATTTTCCTACTGCCACTTGGAATAATAAAATTTTTTTATTTTTTTTAAGAAAAAAAAGCGTTTTAATATAAAAAGAAAATTTCTTTTGTAAAGGAAAGTACTCTTTCAATAAAAGTACTTTGCTAAAAACATATTTTATTTTTATAAAACTATGATTTAAATAGAAAAACACTGTTTGATTAAAATTACTTTTTTGATAAAAATAAAATATATTTTTATAGAAATAATGTTTGATATAAAAAAAGATCTCCTTTGTTAAAAGTACCTTTTTAGTATTAAATAGTACTTTAGTGTTAGGTAATGTTTAATTGAGCACTAAACATATTGGAATTATATTCATATAATTGTAATTATTGGTAAATAGATAAATAAATAAATGTTTGATTAAAATATTAGAAAGTATGTACATCGAAAGTTTGGGGATGTCGTTGACTGAACTGAAGACAGCTAAAGATGTGTGTTTCATCCATTTGTGCCGCAGTAGGGGAATATGAAGTTCTCATGCATTTTTCTCCAGTTCAAGGGACGAATATACAGTGAAGCACATATATACATATATATGCCATCTCCTACGATGTTTTTCTTTAATTGTATTACATTGGCAAAGTAAAACAATAAACAAAATAACTGCTGGTACAAAATGATCTTACAACTTATACTATCTAATCAGAAGACCTACAAAACTAATCTGCCATTCCTTAGTACCGATCCAGGCAGCAGCTTTAGCATGCCTGCGGAAGAAAAAGGCAAATTATCAAATTATTGTGGACCACATTCGTACTTTAATTGAAATTTATAAGGCAGTCAATTTGTTTGCCAGCTTTTAATGGCGAGAGACACTGATTGCAATGAAGGACGGCTGTCTGTAATATGTAGTCGCAACAACAAAGAATGGCATCTTGATACAAGTAATTAATTATGAAAAAAATAAATAAATTGCACAAATTCACAACAATAATCAGAAAAGTGAAAGAAACCGATACGACAAGACAAGCCAACCAGCCAACCAGCCAACCAACCATCGTGTCGCATGTCAACTTTTATATTTCCGGTTTCTTCTTTCTCTCTCTCTCTCTCTTCTTTTGCTTTCCATTCTTAATACAACTGATTCCTCCTGCCTTCACTCTGATGCCCACTTTTGATCTGTTAATTAAAAACTCCGTAATTATCATGTTGCCTGTGTTGCCGATATCGTTGTTGTTAATTTTTAATTAGTTGCACCAGTAACACCAAGAAATACAAAACAACAACAACAACAACAACAACAAAATGAAAATCTCCGTCATAGCAAGTTATGCAATTCAATTTTTATGAGAATATTTTTTTTTAATTTTTTTTTTATTTTGCTGCATTTAAAAAAGAATAAATTATTAATAATAATACGATTACATTTAATGAGATTTTATTTTTGTTAATAGACTTTAATTACTAAATGGGCAGATACTCGCTTACGCACTCAGGCTTGCACATACTCAACAAAAAATTGTAAACAATTTATTAACAAAAACACGTAAATTGCCAGTAATTTGTCATTTAGCTGGCAAAACGAAGAAAAAAAAACAAACTCACACTCACACACACGCACATACACACACAGTCAGAAAAAAATGTTCGTGCTGTTACTGAGTTCAATTAATTTAAAATGAATTTCAACTGGCATGAATTGTTGTGTGGATCTACGCCGTGTCGGTTCGTAGCTGACGTTGAGAATAATTATTTGTTTTTGTTTTTATTTAACGCTTCGCTTAAACTAGTTTTCTTTCAGATTTCTTTAATTGGATTTATTACAAAATTACAAAGATTATAACTAAGCAAACTTGTCTGAAAATATATATATATATTTTTTTCTAATACATACAAGTTTCTGCTTTTCTCATTTAATTGGCAATTTGAATTTTTATAATTGCTATAAATAAATAATTAAAAATTATATAGTAAAGCAAAACAACAGCATGTCGTAGTTTTCCACTATGGAATAGTGTTCTATTATGCAAATTTATTGGCTCATCTGTTGCTTCGCTGAGAGTGTTCGTTTTATCCACTGTGACAATGGCATGACTAATTGTTATTAAATATTACTCATATATTTTAATTAATTTTCTAATATTTTAATTATCGTATTTTATTAAACGGAATTTTGTAGGGATTTTGCAAATATTTATTGAAAAAAAAACGACTCGTTTTCATTGTGTAATTAAATGTTTCCTTTTTAAAGGCACTTAAGCGTATTCAGTTAATTGCCTCAATGAGGTAAGTAAAACGTATTGGCTTAGACGTTTTTCCCGCTTAATTGTTGGTAATTTCTTTGACCTTATTAGCCATTTATTAATATATTTACAGTTTATAAGTTGTTTCTAAAAGTTTTTTAATTAGCATTTAATTGAAAATAGTTTTATTTAGTTAAGTTGGACTTGAGCAATAAATAAAACCGGTTATAAGGTGGCCCTTTAGAACTCCACCTAGTCGCTTTTACTGTGACACTTTTTTAAATTTTCAAATGATTATTGATTGTGTTATTAATTAGTCGGATTGTGGTCTGCACTTGTTTGGAAACATCTGCCGCATTTCTTTGCATTATTAGTAATGTTGCCACACTTTTCTATAAGTAATTAAATTCATCGTCGTGTAAAGAAGCCAGTTAAGGCGTTTTCTTTCCTACAAAAAAAAGGGACAACATGTAATTTTGTAATTTTTATTTTAGGTTCTATTCTAAACATTTTGCTCTTAGTCAAAGCGAAAGCCTTTACATTTTTCCATCCAGTTTGTGAACGGTGTTAAAGAGTGTTTGTCAATTGGAAATTTGAAGCAAATTTATAATTGGAATAATGCCTCCTAAAACTAGTGGCAACGCTGCAAAAAAGGCTAGCAAAGCCCAAAAGAATATTACAAAGAGTGACAAGAGTAAGAAACGTAAGCGTAAGGAAAGTTATGCAATCGACATATATAAAGTCTTGAAGCAAGTATATCCTGATACTGGTATTTCGTCGAAAGCAATGAGCATCATGAACAGTTTTGTTAATGATATTTTCGAACGTATTGCTGCGGAAGCATCTCGTTTAGCTCACTATAATAAACGTTCAACCATTACCAGTCGGGAAATCCAAACCGCAGTCCGTTTGTTATTGCCCGGTGAATTGGCAAAGCATGCTGTTAGTGAAGGTAGTAAAGCTGTAACGAAATACACAAGCTCCAAATAAATTGATTTTTCTGCGCTAAATCCATACAATCACCATATTTCTGTTACTAACTTTCACAAATCGACGGGGTTCAAAATGCCCTGTAAAACAGATTCGGTTCATTTTTACATAACGTTGCCAGACAATGTTCAAAACATATCTTTTGATTCAAAAGAGTCAGAAAATTAGATTTTAATAATTATTTTTATATCCAGTATAGTATAAAACCAACAAAAGACAAGAAACTATACGGCCTGATGAAATGAGATATAAAAAGGGGAAAACGTTTAGTCTCTCTAATGTATATGTATTTCATAAAGAACACTTCTATTAAATTTATGTTCTTCTTTCTTTAAATATAAAATAAAATTTTTGCAGGGCATTGCAAACGTTTTAAAAAAAAAAATTTTTTTTTTTAAAGGGAAACAGTTTTTTTTCACATTACTGGCAACACTTCCACTTATTAACTGTTTTGTCTTGAACTTTTACAGTTATTTAAATAGTTTTAATTAATATCAAAGTAATGCTGCATTTACTCATGCCACTAAAGGCTTCGTTTCACTATTCCATAGAGTCGCACGATTCCTTCATATGAAAATCTGATAGGTATGCCCTCCTACTTTAAACAATCGCATCAAAGTAGCTTTGCTGGTGCCATCCGATCATGCAATTTTTTCTTTGCTGATTGAAGTAAATGCAACACAGATCGCACTTCGTGAAAATCTGAAATGTTTTCGGGAATACTCTAACCGCTTTTGTTTTAGTAGAGATTGTGTAGGACAGTGTATCAGGGCGTTTATGGCAAGCCTTTGATGTATACGTATTAAGATAAAATGTTCGAAAACTCGAATTTCTTGGCTTTTTCTTCACTATTCAGACATGCCACTGCCATATCAATTGAACAATGTGGTCGAGGCGAAAAATTAAAAAAATGGTTTCAATGTTGCCATATGATTTCCATTTAAAATCGTTACGTCTGCATAATTTATTATTCATATGGCACAAAAGTGTTTGAATGGTATAAATTAATTTATTTAGAGACTCCTTTTTTGGGAGGTTGTTAATATATGAGTATTTTAATATTTGAATGATGTCAACAATAATGTAATGAATGATACTACTATGCTACGAGTATTTAATTAACGAATTTCAATGCATAAAAACGTTGTTTCAAAATTACAGAAATTCACTGCTTTTCGAACTGTCGGTTCAGTGGCCACTGTAGTGTTACTTGAGATAAAATCGCAGCTAAATGCCATATTAAAAGGCAAATTTGAGGCCACAAACTTTAATACTACGTTTCTACTACCGTCTTTTCGGAACGTTTTAGGGAGCACGATTTAACCTGTTTCCATTATCTTGTAAGTGCTTCACTGGTCGAATTTACCAACTCATTTGCAATAAAATATAAGAAACCAAACATACTTTATAATTTTTATTTTATAATTTCAAAATTTTATACATTTTACGAGTTTTTATTTCACTCTTTGTAATGTAACATGAAAAACACAGAGTTGCATTAAGAGTTTTCAAAGTGTTTTGTGCCAAAAACCAATAGTTTCGGATTATGTTCGTACAAATGTATATTTGTAAACATGTGAGCATAACATGGTCATAAGACACTATTGCAGAATATGTATATTCAGAAAAAAGATCCTCATAATTTGCCAAAAAGGACCCCTAATAATTAAAAAGGGGAAAAATTTGTACCAAATCACATTAAAGCAATAGAAATTCAGTAGTTTTTTACTATAGAAAACAATAAATGTGAAACTATTATATATCAATGTGAAAAACTATTCAAGTTATGTGATCGCCATATTAAAAGTCAGTGAAAACACCGTTAAACACCACAAATTAATGTGATCACCCCTATTAATTTTCAATGGCGGATTTCACATTATATTTTCTAGAAGATATAATTTCATTCTAATAGTTTACATTTTGTAATTAATTTTAGAAACGTTAAATCCGTTGATTTAATAGTGTAATCATATCAAGTTTTAATATCAATTTGAAGAACTAGTGAACTATTATGACCACCTTAAAAGAAATCCGTTAAAATAAAGTTATGCCAACGCTGAGTTACGCATATAGTATTAAAATAACAGTAAAACCGACTTTTGATTCAATATTTGGAATATTATATATTTAAAGTGATCTATACCATTGACTAAAAACAATAGTAAAAAACTAATAAAGTAATCCTTATTAGTATTAATTCCATAGGATATTTTTCAGGGTGTAGATAAGGACCCTATTGAAATAAAATTACAGCCAGCGTTCGTCTAATAGTGTTTTCACACCTAAAGTTAAAACCTGGTTTTAAGTTAAAACCTACAAACAGCTGATTTTGTGTTCACATACAATTTTTATAAAATCAGGTTTTATAATACAGTTTGTCAAATAAATTTGTTAATGAGAAAATAAATTTTTTGTAGAATTTTTTGTGTTTGCTGTAATTATTCTTCACACATTTATTTGACAAACTGGACGACAGCTGTTATTGTTTATATAAAAAATAAGAAATTTTAAAAATGTTTTCTAAAATTGAAATGATTTTACATTTTGTGAATGAATATTTGTGAATGTGAATGAATTATCAGCTGTTTTCAATCTTTCTAACTTGGTAGCACTGAATAAAACAAGATTGTATATTATAAAATCTACTTTAAACCAGTTCAAAAAAGGTTTTAAAATGGTTTTATGAGAATTATTTTGCATGTTAAAACCAGCATTTAAGAATTAGTTTTAAAGTTAAAACCAAATTTTGTTTTAAAACCAGGTTTTATCCTCAGTGTGAAAACACTATAATGGAATTAATTTACCACACTCATATTTGCAGTGGAAACTAAAGAAAAGTCAAATGAAATCATTTTTCTGTACACTAGTCTCCGATTATTTAAAAGTAGCTCAAGTATAACTAATAATTAATAAATTAGAACTGGCTATAGCACAACAATAACACCATTTAGTTAAACTCAATTCCTTTTATGTAAACAATAAGTTTCTTCTGAGAATTGTTGCCTGCCAATCATCTTTTGACAGACGCCTTGTTATTGTTTGTCATCTTCGTTAATTTTACATTGTTCTCTGCACGTTCACAACTTTAAATCAATCCCACAGCCATAAGAAGTTACATTTATTATACTGCAACATAGAAAAAGTAAATAATTAACCGTTTTAAAAAGATTAGAAATCAAAATTAAGCCATATATGTATGTATGAGTGTATTATATAAAGAAAAAAGCAATTGATTCGCTTAATATTTTTGTTCTTAATAGCGTATTAAGCAAAAAGAGAAAAAAAAATACAGTTCAATTAATACATACATATTTGTATGCTTAACATTCATTAGAATCGCTTGACGTTGTTGTTAGTGCTGGAAAAATGCTCCACATAAAGACATAATTGCCAATTGTCAACTATGTTAGTACACAACTAAATAAAAAGCAAATGCATTAGCAAGAAATATTTATCATTGTAAGCAACAATTTATCTCACAGGCATTTTACAGACCATACAAAGCCACGAGGCAAGACTGAAAAGTATTTAAACAAAATCCTTGGCTAGCTACTCGTTAAATATAAACCAATTTTTCCCCCTTTTCCTTTGATGTCTAGTGAACGCTAAAAATTGTTTAGATGTTAACGTATTGCTAACTAAAATCTAAATTATATGCTTTTTATTATTAAAACAGAACTTTATATTCGAAATGTTAACAAAATATCGAAAAATAAGAAAACACAACTATAAAATAATCGAATAACATAATCGAATGAAATATAAAATACGCCGTAGTCGAAAAAGTCTTTTCGTATTTTGTTAATAGATAAAGTTGCAGTCGTATATCTTCAGTGCTACCAATCACACTGTATTATAGCATATAGTGTTGGAAAGATAAGATTTTAAGCTTCATTTATCGAAAACAAAGAAATTAATTTCCGGGAAGTTGATAAAAATTACAGCTTTTTGAAAAATCTTTGAAAATAATGAAGAAATTAGCATGAAGAAAAAAATTTAATTCGGCAAAGTAGAAAAAAAGTTACAGCTATTCAAAAGTGAGTGAAATGTTTTTATAAAAAATGGAAGAATGCCACACAAGCCACCAATGAAATTTATGAAGTTTACGGTCCGCTCGCTTCTACACTTGAAATTTGGATGTGAAAGATGGAGCTCGCTCTATAAGATCTATCCTTAAAAAAGTCGTTGAAATTACGGAAATTATTGACCCGGGCCGTCACTTAAACAGCCATGACAGCGCTAAGGAACTTATCATTCATCATATACAAATATAAATATATAAAAAAAAAATTATTATTAAAAGCCGCAAGTAAAGTATCCAACGTCTATTCCATAATAGTGTTTTCACACCTAAAGTTACAACCTGGTTTTAACTTAAAACCTACAAACAGCTGATTTTGTGTTCACATACAATTTTAATAAAATCAGGTTTTATAATACAGTTTGTCCAATAAATTTGTTAATGATAAAATAAATTTTTTGTTTGTCACATTTATTTGACAAACTGTACGACAGCTTATATATTAAATATATAACAGCTGTTATTTTTTTATATTTTATAAATTTTGTTTTAAAACCAGGTTTTATCCTCGAATGTGAAAACACTATAAGACAACATTTTTTAAAAACGGTTTTCAAATTCAAATGAATTGTTTTGCTGTTTACAATTGCCTACTGTAGAGTGGCCAGTGCAGGATAAAGTTATCAGCCTAATAAATGTTTATAACTTATAAGGGAATTTAATGCCTGCCCTCGTAAAACAAATTTGAAAATGATGCCAGAAAAGGGGAACTCCTTCGTACAAAAAAAGCAGCCGGTTCTTAAAATGTACGAGTGTATGGAAGTGTGTGAACTCAAACAGACTTGCAAGCAATTGTGCTCCATATGAGTGTCAGTAAAATTCTTGAGGTTTTTTTTTCACTTTGTACATAAATGTATATATGACTGTGTCCGTGTACATATTTATGCTTGCACATACATATGTATGTATGCATGCATGTGAATTTGTATGTGCTTTAACATTTTTAGCTTCATTAACGTAGCAATTTTTGCCCTTATTTCATTAAATGAAGTTTTTTTTTTAATTTTTTTTTTTCTGCTTTCATGCTATTCGGGCCTAAATTGTATGGTGTATGAAAAAATTATAACGAAGAACTTGCAACATGTGTGTGAGTTTGGCACTTTTTTCTGTTCTGACAAGTAGAATTGTTGCTGGCTGCAGCCAGTCGAAGCTGCTGCAACAGCAATACAGAGTTTCTGTTCTGTTTTGTTTTGCTATGTTTTGTTTTCTTTCTCTGTCCGTCTGTTTGTCTATCCTTTTACTCAATGCAATAATTGGCTTCAATGAGTTTCGTAATTGTTTTCTGTTTAATGATGTCTTGCATTTCATTTAATCATTTTTAAAGGTTGTTGTTTTTGTAGTTCAACTACACTACTTTGTGCTTGTAATTGCCGTTTTAACATTGTTGTTTTTGTTGTTGGGTTTTTGTGTTGTTGTTAATTAGGTGAGAGAATCAAAACCTTTATACTCGCATTATGATGTTCTTGATTTCATAATGAGTACAGTGTTGCCAATTTCTATGTTGCAATGCCAATCAAGAAAATCGTAGAAAATTATTCTTCAGATTATGAAAATAAAATAAATCACACTAAAACCTTTAGAAATCTCCATAAATAAAAAATCGTAAAATGTAAAAAATTAGTGTGGACATTAAACAATATAATGAGAAATTTCTCTAAATTTAATTTCAAATAATGTACAGCGTTTGCATGCAAAAATACTCGCTGGCATTGGTTTAAGTAGAATATTATGTATGTATCTTGTATACATACATATACATATGTACCGTGTTTATGTTAAAAGTTCCTGCCAACCGATGTTTTATATATGAAAAAGTTTTCATTTTTTTCTTAATCATACAAAAAACAAAAAATATATGTGTTTATCTTTGACAATCAAGTTTTTTTTTTCTTTCATTGAAATAATAATTAAAAATGAATATATACGCCAAGAATTAAAAAAAATATATATAATAATAATAATAATAATAATAAACATAAAGTATAACAATTATTTTGCTTATGTAGAGTTTTTTCTGATTATAATTGAGAAAGTTAAAATTCGATATTGGTTTTAAAGCAAAACTTTTCAATTTTATTATTCTATTCGATATTTTAGTTTATGGAAAAGTAAATTAAATTTAACATTTTCATGTTACAAAGAGAAATAAATTACTAATAATTTTAACAATAAAATTTAATATAATAAATGTCTATTTTCTATGTCTATAGAATAATATAAAACTATGTAATATAGTTTTTTTTTTTTTTGTCGTGGTTATTTAAGCTTTTCCCAGACATTTGGCTATGTCTTTTAGTTTTCATTCTTATTTGCTTTTAAGTTCTTTTTAATTTTAACATGTTTATGTAAGTACTTGCTGCGCCATTAAAAGTCGGCTTAAGAGTACATATTTAAACGTGGTAGGGACAGCATGAAGTTGTTGCGGTCCGAAAAGGTAGAAAAATAATATAATCGCCGCTGTTAGGCCATCATTGCAACAAACAAATAGTTATACAATATTATTGCTGTGCAAATAAATAGCTTTTTTTTGTTTCGTAAGTTAATTCTCATACATTTAAAAAAGAAAAAAAGAAAATAATATCATTACCGGCACGAGTTGTTAGCATTTTCTTGCTTGGATCTAATTTTCAATACATATTTTTTGTGTACTAATTGTTTTTCTTTCGAGTGTTTCGTTAAGTTGCTTTTTAATCCGCATAATACATGTTTTGCTATTTCGAATGCTTTTCATTTTGCTCAATTATTTTTCTTGTGTTTATAATGCAATAATTACAATTAACCAGCCATTAGCGATTAATGCTTTAATAAAAAAAAAAAAAAAAAAAAATGAAGGCTGAACCACAATAGCAAAGCAAAGCAACGTATAAAGTGTAAAAGAAAAAATTAAAAGTTGCGCATAAAAAACAACATTCCATGGTTTCAAGCAATTATCGATGCCATAAAGGAAATAATTAATTTGTAAATAAAAGATAAACAACAACAAGTTAAATTATAAATAAAAATAGCTTTAAACTAAACAAAAATATCTTTAAATAGTTATAGACATTAAACAATTTATTTTATTTTTTTTTTGTTTTGTTTTTGTTTTGGTTAATCCCTTTTGCAAAAGTCTGACGAGGATGTCATGTACAGTCATAAATATCCATTCATAAAAGTATGTGTGTTTCTTGAAATGGCAACATTTTGTCTAATTCTATTTGATTAACCAAATCTCTGTTTACAATTCAGTTTTGCTCTCCCCTCTCTAAATGATTGCTTATTTGTGTTTCGTGCATGCAGTCGTGTGCGTATGAATGTATTGTATTGTTGGTACGCCTGAAAATAACGGAAATGTATTCAATTGGTGTAGTATTTGCTGTTTTTGTTCTTCAAACATGTTCATTTGCATAAAGAGTACCATCAATGGAGAAATATTTGAGGATGTGTTTGTGTATGCATGTGTGTAATATGAATGATTTTTTTTTTATTTTTTTTAATTTTTTTTTTGTAAAGAAAACAATTTGCTTAATTTGCGTAAACAAAATGTCAAAAACATAATGCAGTTTATAACAAGTCAAACAATCTAAAGAAACAAACCATTTATGACAGACAAAGAGACTCACATGCATTTGTATTCCTTGAGATCTCGTATTTTTTCTATATAGAAATCAGTTGGACAAATCCTTACCATATGCTGCTGCTGTTCAACATGCAGCAGTCACGTTTTGTGTTCATATTATCTATGTATGTATGTATATTGCAGCAATGGAGCGTGATACACCTGGAGCCATGGCTTGCACTTTTCACCATTACGCATCATTAGTTTACTGGCTTGCTGCTTTGTAATGCATTTACCTGTGCTTATAGGTGAAACCAATAATGAAATGGCGATATGTAAATAATAACCACATGCATACTTATTTCATGTGAGAGATAAGCCGGCGTTGTTTAAAGGGTATCTTTTTCTAATAGTATACATATACAGTACGAACTCGGTAATCGCAACCCTCGATATACACAACACCTCGATTTTTGCAAACCTGTGAAATATAGCATTGTAACCTTAATAAGTAAGTTGCTTATCAAGACGTGGAGATTTAAGCCGTAGAAATTGTAGGTTGAGATGACAGCGAAGCGGATGATATTCCAACTCCTAAAATAAAAGCATCAGTTGCAAGTCAAGCTTTTAACACCTGCATTCGGATTGCTGAGGAAAACGATATTCCAATAAAAGATATCCTAGTTCTGAAAGAGTTTCATGAAACGGCTATTACAATAAACCTTAATAACAAGAAAGTTCAGATAACAATAATCGATATGTTTAAAAAAAAGTCATTTTTTTTTTAGTAAAGAATATACTTTTTATTTCATCAAATGGTTTTGATATAGCATTTTTCCAGTTATATATTTTTCTTGGATGGTTGCAACATCCTCAATATGGGCAATTTCCTAGATTTCTATTAGTTGCGGTTACCGAGTTTATAATCTATATTTTTATAAAACATAAAAATTATAAATACAATTTGGTTGGTGCAGCTGAAAAAGTGAATTTTGTTAATAAATTTCGTAGCTACTTCAAGGGATTTTCATTCACCAGCATTTGCTTTTCGCCTTAACCACATATCTTGTATAAACAAATTGGTTTTCCTGCGAAAGCTATTAGTTAATTCACAGAGCAGAGTAGACTGTCTTCTTTGTTTTATTGCCATAATTTTTATAAATTACACATTTAACACTATTTAAGTGAATGGCGATAGAAGCAATTATAGAAAATTCTTCTCACGACCTGCTTGACAGACATTCCGCATTGTAAAACGTTTAGGCCATAATTTTTCAGCTTAACGTTTTTGTTGCTACGTTTTCTCTAACGTCTTCAATAGGTCTTAATTAACTTGTAATTGATGTCTTTTTTTCACAAGGTGTGGAAAATGGCCATTTACGTTGCAAAAATATGCAGTTTGTGGTGAAAAGCAAAATGCAATTTAAAGGAATCTAATCGCATTTTTCTCACATGTCCAGAGCCTGCCAGCATTATGGCAATGTTTTCCAGTTGCTGACAACTCGGCCAAAGAGCGCATATGCATAGTTTGTTAACAAAATGAAAAGAAATGAATGTAATTAATTAACTAATTAAAACGATTGCGCACACATTTATCAGGCTTTGATTTTGTAACATAAATAAATTTATAATCTCTGATTGCATGTATTGAAATTTTAATTAATTAAATTTCATTTGGCTTTAAACGGGCACAAATTCTTCACGCAAATATTGTGTGAGTTGCCATTTAACACAATATTTACCGCGGCGTGTTCTGCTATTTTCAGTTTATTTGTTTTTCTTTTCCGTTTTTGGTTTTTGTTTTTTTTGTTTGTGTGTTTGCCATTACTGTGGGTAATTATCGTATTTTACCACTTGTGGTGGTGATTTACACTTTTTCTCATTTTAATTTATTTTTCACTTATTTGGCACAAACATGTTAATGCCTTCTTGCGGCTTAAATGGCTGCTTGCAGTGTGTTTACTATACTCGCAAAGTAGATATTTGTTAATATGAAAGGCATGCGTGCAAAGTAATAATATTTAAAATTCAATTATTTTTCTTCTACTTTAAATGGTGCGCAGCAAAAAACTCCAAAAGTCTATTTGCTGTTACAATTACAGAAATGAAATTGTAGCAAATATTTCTCATTTTACTTATTATTATTATGTATTATTTGTTGTCGCTTCTGTTGTTATTGTTGTTGTTGTTGTTGCTTTAACGCAAGTGCACTGGAGTGCACTTTACTTAACGCTTTATGGTGGCAGACAAAAGCACAGCACATCCAGTTTATTAACAATATTTAACTAACAACAAACCAGGATATTAACAACAAGTGCATTCGTTTTTTGCTTCCTCTTCATATCTTGCACAGACCAAAAAAAAAAAAATAAAAAATATTAATTATTAAGAGAGAGATGCATTCACTTTACAGTGAAACTAGTTTCCGAGTAGCTAAATGGGCAAGTAAGTGCGAGAGTTTGTTCGAGTGTGTTGCAAATAATTTCCATATCACTGACTTTTTGTGTGCATTATCAAACTGCACATTTTATATGCACTTTTATATATGTAAATCTGTAGAAAATCTGGCAGCCATATCACCAAGATATTAAATTGAATTAAATTGAGATTTCTGTTGTGGCAGTAAAGGCGGCAGGCAGCGCCACCGCCAGCACCAGCATCACCATCAGCATCACTACCTGCCGAAATGTTCATATCCCATAGTCGCGTATATATGTATTCGTACATAGTGAAAATAAAAAGCAAAATCTGTTTGTGGTTTCCACACGGTTTAACATTAAAATAAAAATTACCTTTAAAAACCCATGAAAGTTTATTATACAAAAAATGCAGAAAAAATTCAGAAAAAATGCAAACAGAAAACAAAATAAAATTAAAATTGTATGATGTGCACTATATAAAGTAAATACAGTGTAAACCACTGATAATGAAAATGATTCATTTATAAACGCATTAAACAAAAAAAAAAAAAAAATAAGACCAAAAAAAAAAGTATTCACAAGATATGACCAGATATGAATATGACCATCATATGCACATCATTAACCAGCGATGCGTATTGTTTGAGTACCGAATGAATGTGTGCGTGTGTGCGTGTGTGTGCATGTGCAACGTGCAGTGCAAAAAGAATTTTTTCAATACATTGTAAGAAACCACTGCAAATGAATCCACACAAAGTTTTCTCTTTGCTATTCTTCAAATGTTTACGAATTAAAAACATCTAGTTTAAATCTGTAAAATGGCTCAGTGAGATCAGAATAAGAGAGCTTCACTGCGAGGCAAGAAGGGGAAGTGGTAATCCAAGTGTTCCTAGTTCGATACTTGTTGAGGTCCATAGATTATTTTTGTATTCTTACCTACTTAGTTCATTTTCACACTAGATCATTTTTAAGAAAATTTTGAACAGATGGTGTTTTAATAGCGAGGTAAGACAGACGGAAAAAGCTTAATCAACTTTCCTTCTTATATGCATTCAGAATATACTTTAGAGGTTCGCAAAACTAGTATTGTAGAAATTAACATCACCATATCAAACCCATATACACAACCAAACCAGGTAAATGTACCAGGTAATGCAAATATAAGTAACCCCTTACTCCTAACCGTCTTCCCGCAGGAACTTTGGCTTTATAACAAAATTGAAATCGTTACATAAGAGGGCGAAAAAGTATACTTATTGGTTCACCATGTAATAGAAACTTTCAGAAACCCAAGGGTCAGCTGTTGAACCCAAGTGCCAGCTGCTATGCCCTATTGAATGCATTTGATAAAAATTTTAAATTTAATTTGAAATCCTTAAATAAATAAATTAACAAATATTAGTTATTGTGATAATCAAACCTCCGCTCACTTTTTACAAACTCCCCCCGTGATAATCTAATATTAAGGTTTACCAGCAACTTTAAAACCACTTAAGTCGTTTTTGTTATTATGATTTACAACTAATTCAAGTAATTATAATGATGTTGTCAATATGAAATGCAACGCTTTTACAGCTGATTAAACATCTGATTTTGTGATTAATTTTTTTTGCTACATTATTTTTAAATATAAAATTTATATAAACTGTAATTTTTTTATAATGACGATAATATGGCTGATGGGTTGTGCTTACGAAAAAAGGCTCCTTGATTATTCCTCTACCTGCGACCTTGCAAAGACCATTCCCAAGACAATGTAAATATTCCCCATTTTTCCCTTTAAAATTTGGTTTATACTGCTCTTAAACTTACGAGGTAGATGAATTGCTACTAAATTGTGATATTATTTTTATAATTTCATATGTTCTGGATGTTCTACTTGCTAGAGCTGAGCCAATTAGGGCTACTGGGGAAAAACTCTTACATTGCGGCTTCTCTTGGCCAGTGTCGGGATTCGGCTTCATATTAACTGAAACAGTTTTTTAAGTTTGTTTTACAAATTATATTTAAATAATCTTGTTGGCCCAATCGCCATTTTTTGCTAGTAGTCCTTTAAAGCCACTGCTGGTCATGTGTTGCATTTTTATCTGTCACGCCAACACAGAGTTGCAAACGCCTTACAATGCAACTCTAATATGTTTGGCAAATAATTTAATTTTTAGCGATATTACAGTGGAGTTGTAAACCGTAAGAACACCAATAAATTTATAGTTTTCATAGCGTGGTAAAATTCTTTTTGCCGCAACTCGGTGTATCGTGACTTGGATAAATGAGTGATCTCATCACAATATCAATCAATCAAATATCGCAGATCCGTAATTAATTTCATTACAGCAACAGGATAATGCAATTGTGTGTTGTCCTTGTCCTCCTTTCTCTTGGATTCTCTTTAACCTTTTAAGAGTTTAGTATTTTAATATCGCAGAGCCATCGTTTCTCTTTCTTTTTGATCACTATTTTTATCCTCATTTACACTTCCAATAATCTCTTGTTAGATCCAACATCAATCATATCACAGGTTTGTTTTTCGTTGCATGCACACTTAATTGTTTAGCAATTATAAATGAAAAATGATGTCGGACAGACGATTACACACAGCCATACATATGTATGTATATACTCAATGCTTTTGCCTAAAATTTCTAAAAAACAGATTAATCACGCCTCCGTATCATACTGTGTGGCATACAGTAACATTTACAACAGCAAGCAAACGTGTCTCAAATGGATCAATTTATATGATTGAAAAAAATAAATCAAGTAATAAAATTTTATATATATTTAACCTCTGGAAACATACCTGACTGCAATTTATAGGAAGGCTAGATTTATAATATATATTAATTATTAATTATATTATCAGGTGCATAAATGGTTTTCTATTAAGAAAACTTAAAGCATTGGCTTAGCAGGCTCCCGACTACAAGTTGTCAAATAAAAGGACTTCATGTCTGCATATAAAAATTATTATTTTCAAGGCAACACGGCTACAAGGCTACAAGCCTGGCCACATGTCTGCCATTCTATTACCCCGTAGACACAGATTACTAATCGGAGGAAGATGGATCAGTTTTGGTTGCATGGCCATTTGAGCTGACATCTTAAGGTGGTTCAAACTTCAGCCACGATTTCATCATCAGTGCCATTGTAAGCCACTATATATTTTAAGAGTCCGTGGAAACACAAAAAATTTCCTATCTTATCTCGCTGGGTAATTTTTGTCTAAATAATAATTTAATTAAAAAATTTTATTGAACATTTAACGAACTTCAGTCACTATTATTACAATATTCCTTTCCGAATAAAGATAATTAAATAATTGTAAAGTGGCATCATTGAAATATCAAATGTCAACTGTTTATTGTGGCTATGGGTATTTCAAAATAATAATAAATATGGCTACAGACCTACGGTAGTAGTAAGCGACATTGGAAGCTGTGCATTCATGATGCTTCAAGTCAGCGTTAAGTTTAAGGTTTTTTTGCCATCAATGTGGCAATATGTACATCTTTAAATTCGTTTAATCGTTGGCTTGCAGACTTGACTAGATCCTATCAGAAATCGTTAGGCCGTTTTCTTCAAAATTGAGATGGGAAATGGCATTCGCTTTATATTAAACAGCTTAAACATTATTTTCATTCCTAAGCTAAATTCATGAATTAGTATGGCAATGACCAGCCGAAAGTACTCTGAAAATAGTCTGGCAAGGCTGTGTTTCGAAATATTTAAACTTTTACACATACATTTCAGCTTATTGCTCAGTTGGGCTAAAGCTGCCTTCAATATAAGCCTCCTGCGATCATGTGGCTGTAATTCGAGCTCTCATTTTTATAGATTTTTTACAACTTTCAGAAATATTTAAATTCACTTGTCATTTCTCTAAGTGTAAAAGATTGCTGCACATCCTATTGCAAGGACTGTTTTTGTTAAATCTCTTTTTCAACTCGCCCAATTTTTCTTCAATAAAAGCCTACTGCGATCCTGTGGCTGTAATTCGAGTTTCCTATAGATTTTTTACAACTTTCAGAAATATTTAAATTCACTTGTCATTTCTCTAAGTGTAAAAGATTGCTTCACATCCTATTGCAACGACTATTTTTGTTAAATCTCTTTTTCAACTCGCCCAGTTTTTCTTCTTGCCATCTGTGTACGAGTACGAGTACGAGTATGAGTATATGTGAGTGTATGTGTTTGCTGTCATTTTGTGTTGTTGTTGTTATTTTAAATGTCATTAACGCATTGTCAATTTAAACGTTCGTTAATTTTACGTAAACTCAAAGTGAAATACAACAACATTATGCTGCCAAGTCAGATTTTATGGCCATTTAATCGTTTTTAAACATTATTGACACATTTCATATGAAAAATAAGAACAACAGTAACAACAACAAAACAACAACAAAAACAACCACATCAACAAAAAACAAAAAAACAAAAAACAAAAATCGGAAAAAGAAACACTAAAATGGCATGGCAAAGCTAAAGAGCCAGCCGGCCGGCCGGCCGGCCAGTCACTCTTGGCCACAGGTTTTGTCATCTAGAGATTATAATAAAAGCATTACGTACGATATGCTTATGAATATGTAAAATATCATTTTAAATTATTTAAAATATGTATGCATGCCTGTATTTGTTAAGCATTTTACTAATCAAGGTTAAAAATTTGCTACGTTTCGTATTAATATTTCTGATTTTAAGCGGAATTCTTTAAAGGATTCGTATGCTGTTGTCATACGTTGTTATAAACATTGACCATACAAGTGATTGTGCTGCACTTCATACATGTGACATGAGACATGAGACACGTCAACATTGTGCAAAAATAATTAAATTTGTTGTTGTAGTTTTATTGGTTTTTTTCTTTTTTCTTATTTCGTTTGCTTTACTTTGAGTTAAGGGCTTTCGTGTTTGTTAAGCCTATTTTGTGCATGCTGTTGCATGGCCATCAAGCAAAGCAGCAACAATGGCAACATGAAATTTTAACAGCAAATGCATACGACAGACAGTATAACGTAAATTCAAAATTGTCTGCCTGCTGCTTACTAACGCCTTTCTCCCTTTGTTGCACTGTGGTACGAGTTGCTGGAAAACCGCACGTTTTCTCAACAGCTGTTTCAGAAGGGCTAAGGGTGGCCAGAAGGCTACTCAGCAGCGAGTAATCATCAGCATTTACGCTTGAAATTTTCTCTTGTGTCCTCATTCGTAAAGGAAAAATAAAATTTTTAATAAAAAAATTAATAAAAGTAATTAATTTATTTAATTAGAATTGCATGGTGTGAATGGCCTTAAAACTTCAAAGAAGAGAGTGTAAGAAGTTGGCCAAAATGACTTGGGCAAGAACTTTTCCAAACCGTCGCCGCTTGTAGAGTTTAATACAAGTATTTATATCGTCGGATGAACTGAAAATCCTCCAACTTGCAGAAAAAAAAATTGATTTTTATTTAATTATTTTTATTTATTTTTTACTTATTATACCGTCGCCTCTTGTAGAGTTTAATACAAGTATTTATATCGTCAGATGAACTGAAAATCCTCCAACTTGTAGGAAAAAAAATAATTGATTTTTATTTAATTATTTTTATTTATATTTTACTTATTATACCGTCGCCTCTTGTAGAGTTTAATACAAGTATTTATGTCGTCGGATGAACTGAAAATCCTCGATTTCATACTATATGCTATATCTTTTTTTTTTGTAACCAACTCTACCTGCAAAGCTTTTGGCTTGTCCGCAGAAAACACCCAGGGTCTAGGCAGGAATCGAACCCGTGACCTCCGCTTCATTAGGCTGAGCATTATTCACTCGCCTAGGATGTTTATAAATATCGATCATTTGTGTTATCAGTTTCCTGAAGAAGTTATGCAAATTGTAAAATATTGAAAAAATAAAACTAATTTTTAAAATCAAAAATTTTGGCATGCTGGTCACACTACTACTCTTGAAAAGCTTTACTCATACAATCACGGTGTAGAGTTTAAACATCTAATTCAATTCGGCGAAAAAGTGTACGTCCTCCACTAATTAATATCATTACATTTGATTCATATGATGTAGCGACAAATTGTTATTACCCACATATGTATATTTACACTTGAATCCCGATAATGTGGGCATCTAATAATTCACATATTTTGGTATGCACTTTATCTCACACAATTTAAATAAGTTATTCTCAGTTAATAAGTTATTCTCAGGCTGTATATGCCCCTATTATGGTTCACAACACCTATGTGTTGTGTTGTAGAGCAGACAACACAACACTTATACTTTTTCTGATTATGGTTTACAACATCTAGATATTGTGTATTTCACAGGGTTGTTCTTCAAAAAATGCATCTGACAACAAGACTTAAAAACAACTGTTGTAAACCATAATCGCAATTTCAAAAATACAACATCAAATTTACAACTGTTGTGAACCATAATAGGGGCCATATTATACGAATCTTGACTTATGATTGCCTGGATTGGTTTACCTACACTGGTTATGGCCATACGACAAGGCTTCAGATAATTCAGAATAACAATTTGGTAATAATCCAAGATGCCTCTTCCAGATAACCGAACGGATCTCTGGATAACAGTTTTAAAGACAAGATTAGCATTTAATCGGAGATGGGGATTATCTAATTCGGAAGCAATAAGAAATTTAGAAAGCACCCACTAGGAATTCTTTAGATAAAAAAATCCATTAATGTTAGTTTTATCAAATTTATCACTATGTCGTCTTTTTTATTTGCAATAGGCTTTTTCCTAAATAATTTACCCCAAAATCTGGTCTAATTGATAGTCTTAGATTTAACTATTGTGGAACTTTTAAGTAAATTTCCATGTCGTTGTACCTCATTAGCTTCTAAGATTAGTAAAAGGTCATTTAAAAAAAACCAGTTAATTGATTCAGAATCTATTAAAAGGTTCCAAGATAATTTCGTGGGCTCTTTAATCGTAGAAAAAAGAAGGAAACTTTTCTCTCAAAAACACTAATTAGTCCATTTTATAAGTACGAAGTGGAGCGTATAATCGATATTCAACTGTGTTTGAGTATGAAAAAATGTATGGTTGCCTGCAAATGTGTAGTACAAAACAAACTTGTTTAGGTAACCAAAAATGTGACGACATCGTTGTTACTCCCTCCCCTTCTTAGGACTTTTTATTTAAAAACGAGAAAAAACAGAACAGAAAAGTCCGGAAGAAAGAAATTCCTTTGACCACTTTGAGCAGAGGAGGTGGGGTATTTTTTATTGGCAACAAACGAGAAACGTAGAAAAGCAGAAACCGTTATTAAATGCATCACACCAGATATGTAATTATTTCAGTGTTGAGGGGTAACAGTTGTGGTTTATGACACGTGGAGAGAAAGAGACACAAACAGTATGCGAGCAACAGAGTTACTACGGGTTTAATCTATGTGTGTGCGTGTGTGCGTGTGTGTGTGTGTGTGTGTGTTTTAATATTATAAATATACACCTACGCCTACGCGATCATGTGTCAAAGAATTAAGCTTACACTAACAATTACCATATTAACACAACCCTTCCACCGCTTCCTCGCTGGCCGGCAAACAGATTGGCAATGCGAAATGCGAGTAACATGTAAATGCTGTTATTTAAATGATTTTTTCTTGTTTCTTGTTGTATTTAACAAACCCCAATTGCTAAATATCCGCCAAAAATGTCGTGTCTAACTGTAATTTTACACTTTGCCATATTTTCCCCTCTCCCCTGGTGGCTTTATTCTCATTTCGATGTTTAAGATTCACGCTAAAGGGTTTAGTAATCTTAAGCAATTTTCTTTTAAAAGTTGTTGGTGTTTGCTTGGAGAGTAGTGACCACGTAATGCCTGAATATTGATTAAGTCTTAATGACTTGCCAGCCGTGACTTATTGTCCTCGGCGAAAAAGGAAGTTACTACGGAAACGGAAATCCCAAAAGCGGCAACCACTGCAAATCGTACACGAGTATGCGAGTGAACGGTCTTGTTTAAAACATACACGTTTTCCATAATGAAATAATTTTATTTTTCCATTTTGTTAATTAATACAAAAGAATATAAAAATGTAAATTGAATTCTTTGTATTGCACGTTCATACATAAATACATACCTACATACATACATACATATTCCTTTTCTTGGTCTATAAATGTTGACAGGACGAAAAAAAAAATGGAGAGGAAAAAAAATTCAGAGAAATAAAAATTTTTTTTATGAATTGTTATTATTGTTGAAGCAAAAGTTATAAAACGTCACGGCAAGTAGTCATGTCAAATTTTCATTTTATTTGTTTTACAAAAGATTATTTACATTTTTTCTTCTACATATACATACATACATGCATGCATACATACATACATATACGTACATAATTTCCTTCCTTCTGTGAGAGCAATAACAAAAATACGTGGCCTATGAAACATTAAAAGTTATTTGAAAAAATATGATTCTTTTTTTTTTTTTTTTTTTTTTTTTTGCTGAAACATATGAAGGGCTTCTACAGCAAAGAAAAGCATAGAAAAAATGGTAGAAAAAATGTTAAATAACAAAACAAACTTGTTATTAAAACAATGTGCACAAAGTTTAAATGCTGAATGATTTGTTTTCTAACGTTTTGTTTCAAAGGCAATTCATTACAAGAAAGAAAAATCCATAAAAACTATTATTAATGCTTGGAAACGCTTTTACTTCAACTGCTTCAAATTTGGATAGCTTTAAATTTAATGTCTAAGAAAAATGGAAATGTAATCGGCCTCGTATTAAGAACGCTGGCCTTTTCGTTATCGTTATCGTTTTTTTTTGTTTTTTTTTATTTTTGCATTCATATAAAATTTTTGACAACCAAATTTTTGTAATAGTGATCAAACCACTCAGTTATGGCACGCATGGCAAACTCTTCTGTGCTCTCCAGGTCAGCCAGAAACTGGCCTTCAATGAGGATAAGCACAGCTTATAAGACACAGCTAGTTGTCATTAACCCTACTGATATCAACTTGATTAAACCACTAATGCATGGAATGCCCTTCTCTGATTCCAGCTCAACCTGAGACTGGCCTTTAATCAGACTGAGCTCAGCTTATAGGACACAGCTAGTTGTCAATCTCCCTACTGATACCAACTTGATTAAACCATTCAAGCATGGTGTGCTCTTCTCTGCTCTATAGCTCAGTACGAGATCGGCCTTCAATCAGAATAAGCACATCTAATAAGACACAGATAGTTGTCAATCGCCCTACTGATCCTAATTTGATTAAACCACTCAGTTATAGCACGCATGGGTTGCTCTTCTTTACTTTACAGCTCAGAACGAGAATGGCCTTAAAGTAGAATAAGCAGGTTGTCATAAAGCTCCAAATAAATGGCCAGGGGTTGGCCCTGCAGCCAACCCCCGATCATGTCCTGGCAAACTATGTTGCTGGCATCTACAATATTTCCGCCGAAATAGCTCTCGCGTAGGCGTAGCTCGGGAAAGTCATCCCAAGATAGGCAGTCAAACAAATGCAGTACGTACTTATCAGTGGAGCCGCCAACACAGCGCGTAATCAACCGCCAAGAATTTTTAACTCACCATCCCAAGAGATCAAATTGATATTCAGAGAACTCCACTGACGCATTCGTGACATTACCAAAATTCAAACGACATGTACTTATATGTCTGGTTGAATATAAAAATTAAATCGAAATTATGTTATGTGTGGTTTTATATCTTTCTTCTGAAAAGAGAATTAGGAGTGGTGGCGTTGCTCTGCCTCTTGAACTAGATGATTGTGTCATATTAACAGAAATTGTTTGCTTAGTTTGCTAGACATTTTTAAAATTGAAAGTGAAGCCCATATTAAATTACATTTACAAGCCGGGAAGCCATTTCTTAGACTTTATTCCCACTTGAAAATTTTAAAATCCCCACAAAATTCCCTTTGTTCACTGGAAATAAAACAATACTATTGCCGAGGAAAAATTTTTATTGATGTAAATGAATTAATATTTTTTTTCTAAGACTAGCCTTCATTCGATGGTCCGTATTCGTGAAATGCATTGCACGGGAATTGTAAGAAATTCTTGGGAATAGAGAAGATGGAGTATTTTGTTCAGCGCATCTGGTGACCAGTTAAGCTGGTGATTTCAGATGCAAACAAGACACGTGAGATGTTCAAAAAATAGAGAAAAATTTTTGAGTGTAGTTGGCGAACTTCCCAACCTGTTACCAACGCCGCCTCCAATATGGAATATTTTGACAACTCATGTAGCATACTTATAAAAAAAAGAGGGATGATAAGGGAAGGAGAGAGAATTGCATTGAAATTTTCAATTATTTTTGTCATAGAAAAAGCGACTAAAAGCATTTATAGTATTTTAACTTTAAAAATCAACAAAAAAAATTCGTAAGATTTTCTGAAAATGTTAAACCCCAGACGCAAATAAAAATCCTCTTTTATAGCGAGAAATCTCCAAAAACTGGCAACGCTGTTTGCAAGATTAAGCAAGATAAATAAAGATAAAGATATTTATGCAATATAAATTGTTAATTAGATAGAGAAAAGGATAGAAAACGGTGGAAAATATTTAAATAAAAATGGAATATAAACTTTAATATTTAAATATTTTTTTATTTTTTCATTATTGTAAATTTTATGTGTATGTGTTAGTCTACTATTTTTTACACAAATCCAATCTAAAATATTCTAAAATTTTATATTTGAAAAAAGAAAAGAAGAAAAACAAAAAATATTGATTTCTTGGTCAGCTGCGAAAATTAATTTTTAGCACTCGTTTAATAAATATAATAAAAGCAATTGAAATTGAATTGCCCTTCAAGGCATTATCATATCGATGAAAATAATTAATTAACATAAATAACAATTATTTTCAATTTAACACTAAACTTTTCGTATTCATTGTCAAACATGTTAAAAATGCCAATATCAAATTGCGACCAAATAAAAAGGGAACTTTTGAGCTGCTGAGTTACACAAACGAAATTTTTTGTTATATAATATTTGGTGTGGTTGCTGACCCACCGAACCTTTCGGCATAAATTACGATCAGAATGTGACAGGGGAACGTCACTTAGACGATCACGCAGTTAAATGCATTCATTTTCAGTTGCAACTTTCCCAATAAAGCATTTTGCTTGAACTGAAGTACAAGGCAATTATTGTTAGTCCAGCCACACGGTCAATTTTCAAAAGTTGCAGCAAGTTTTAGTAAACAGGAAATTTGCATTGAATTATAAAGTTAAATGCAAGCCTTACAATATAATGCGCTTGACAATTTAATTACAGTTCATTTTAAGGAATTTAAAATGGAACTTAATGGAATTTTGGAATTCAACACGTGAGAAAAGGAAGTTTTTCCTGACTTCAGCTAAACTCATACAAAATATATGAATTATTTTCAATGCAGAAATGGTTTGAGTAAAGAAATATTTTGCCGAAATGTTCGGCAGGTCCTTGCATGCGAGTGGATGCGAGTGCATGTGTGTAGGTGCTCTTTAATGTGTCTGCTTCGAAAGCAATTGTACGGACAATTGTACCCATATTCTTATAGCTTTGAAGCCGTCGTGCATTGAAAACTTCATGTGGCATTATAATCATTCCTGCCTTTTTTTTTGTATTTTTCACAGTGTTATTGTTGTTGTTGTTGTGTGGTAATTGTCAGCAGATTTATAATTGAACAAACGCGATTTTGACAGATTTCAACGATAATAATGCCAAAAGCAGCACTGGCTGGCTGGCTGGCTGGATGGCTGGCAGTGGCTGTAACTGAAGCTCAAAGTAGCTTTCAGCATTGAAGCAAACAAAAAAGTCCGACTCCACTCACAGCAGTATTTTGTCTAACCATCCACCACCAACAATTGCTATGTATGGATGTCTAAAGGTGGCACTACTCTACTACCGTTGACGGTTTGGAGTAAATCATAAAACAATTTTAAACAATATTTTTGCAATATAATGAGCAATTAACAAAACGGATAAATGGCAATTGAATAAATTGAATGGCAGTTCACAATGTGGTTTTTTTTTTCTTTCTTTTTTTTTTTTTTTTTTGTATCATTTTTGATTGTGGCGAAATTTTTTCTTGTACTTTTTATTGCTGCCTTTGTATTTAAAATTTTGAAAAGAAGCCAGAAAAAGTGCCCATTTGAGTTATTGACTGACGACTTAACCGCACTTACAGATATTTGTATCTTTGAAAATATATTTAATTGTTGCTTTGTGAAGAGCAATCCTTGCCTATGGATATTGCCTATAACGGAACAACAGTTTTAGTTTTCTACTCTTGTAATGCTGTTAAATAGTCAGCTGATTTAGTTTGGCTTACTCTCACTATTTGCCTCTCTTAACAAAGACTTCCAAGACTTTTTCCAAAAGGCTCGAAGTAAACTAATTGAGGAAGAGACGCCTCCTTATGTTGGTGAAATGTTATATTAGAAATGAATTTTGAATTATTTAGTAAAAGCTCTTTTGCTATCGGCAAAGCTTTATAGAATACAATAGTTCAATGTAGAGAAGTTCTCCTGTATATGTACATACATATGTGTTTAATATTGAATAAAAAAATATATTATTTTTTTTTTTTATAAAAACCAATAAATTTATAAATTATTTAAAAATCGTTGCACATCCTTTTCACTGCAGCATCATTAGCATAAATTACCTTTAAAATAAGATATTGCACTGTATCCGGCATTTGTCGTGTACATACATATGTATGTGTGTATGCATGTACATATTTGCTGACTTGTAGAAAAACTAGAAGGCATCTACATTTGACAGCCGTATGAAATGGTGTCAACAGTAATTAACTTTCTTGAAAAGAAATTCCTAAGAATTAAAAAAAAAAGAAACCAGCATTCAGACTCCTTTTATATATTTGCCACATACTGTACAATAACTTACATATTTAGAGCTCTCCTTATTTTCCCATAAATAAGAAAAAAAGTTAAAAATAAAAAAGAAATAAAAGGCACTGCCGTCACATTGTGTTTAACACTAATCTATAAATTGTTAACAACGCCAAATCACATTCCCCAGCTATAAACAATAACAGCAATATCAGCAGCATGCCACACCAAACACCGTCATACAGAATGCATGAAAAATCCAATAAAATCAAAAACGTTTACAATTTATACTTCAACAATACTCACATGCAAGAATCTCAAAACACTGAGGGTGGAGCTCCAAACAGGATTTCAACAACTAGAATCTACTTAAAGGCACCTTCAAATATGTGCGCAAAAATGTCTATGGCAGCATTGTAATGAAGTTGTTAAAAGTGTACGCCACATGTGCTTGTTAGGATTGCAGATGCGAGGGCAGTAGCAAAAGTATCAAAATGCCGACATGTAGACTAATTAGTTTAGTAACCACATTAATTTTTATAACACAATATTAAATGAGAAGTCTTGATGTTTTCCATCTGACACGAAAGAAAAGTATAAATTTATTTTTAATAACATGAAAAAATATTAATATTCACAGAGCAAAATGTGCCTAGTAGTACCTAATAAAATAGAACAAAATTTACAAGATATCTCTATGGTTTTTTTTCAAGAAGAACATCTTATTAATTTCATAGGGAAAACCTTTTTGAAAAAATCAAGAAGACAACCTAATGAAATCAAAAGGAAAACCTTTTTAAAAAAAATTAATAGGATGACCTAATGAAATCAATAAGAAATCCACTTTTTATGTAATTAAGAAGGAAACCTAATAAAATCAAGTAGTTATTCTCTATGAATTGTTTTTTTGTGCCCAAAAAAAACAGAACCTGAGTATAAAAAATTGCAAAGAACAAGTTTTCTTCTTGATCTTATGTGTTTCCCTTCTTGATAAACTTAATAAGATTTACCACATAAAAATAATAAGGAATGCCTTTAAAAATATCTTCGCTTCTTTCTGCTGGGATACCCCAGAAAATTAAGATTAATAAGATTTACCACATAAAAATAATAAGGAATTTCTTTAAAAATATCTTCGCTTCTTTCTGCTGGGATACCCCTTTGCCTAAAAATGTTTCATAGAGAAAATCTTCTTGATTCTATAAAGGCACTTTTTGCTCTGTGTTCTAACATTCTGTAGAATATTAAATTCAGAAATTGTTTTGGTGGATTTTTCAGTTATTTTCAAGCACAAAATGAATAAAATTTTTGTAATAATATATAGTTTTAGGCTAAATACTTCACTCACCGGCTTAAATAATTTTGCTGTAAATTGGCAAGTAGGAAGATACATTGTTATATAATTTAAACAGATAATAAATTTATTGGTAATTGCTTTTTGCCATAAAAAAGCATTAACCTTCTGCACGAATATGTTCCATTGAAGTAAACTTTGTTTAATTTTTCAATGCATTTCTCATTACTAAAAAAATTAAAAGTTTTGTTAATAAAAATAAAGGAAGCAATTTAACTATGAGACTTAATATTACCCGAACACACAATAAAATTTAATCACGGTCACAATTTTCACAAATCTCTGCCCTTTCCAGCATATTTAAATTTATTATTAAAAATGTTTCTAAGAAAAATTCAAATTTTTCTTTCAAAATTCTATATTATTTAACTTTCAATTATTTATTGTTTTTGGAATAAGAAAATTAAATAAAAACAAGATATTCAAAGTTTCCTTTAATAATTTTTTTTAAAAATTTGTTTTATTTACTTATAGAAACGTTTGTAATTAGATTTCTTTGCAAACATCCCTCATATCATATATGTATGTATATGTGTATGTACGTACATATATCAGAGCTTTGTAAGTGAACGCATGTGCTTACATACTTGCATTTCTTAGTTGAAAAGCGTTAACAATTTTACACGGCATAGGAGTACATGCAGACTTTTTTCATCTCCGTTTAAATGTTTTTAGAAACAATCTGTCTTGCGTTAACTTTACTATTGACGTTTGGCTGTCAATTGCATTGAGAACACGTACAAAACACTTAAACAACCATAAATACCAATCAACACCATAAGTTGAGCTTGACTACTTCTCTTACAAACTATATATGTACATATGTATGAATGTATGTATGTATGTATCATGTAGGTTGGTGTGTGTGAAAGCGGATCGGTATTTTTGTTTATTGTGACTTCCAACAAACATTTCAATAGAATTTATTGAGCAAACAAAAAACACAAAAAAAATACTTTTAAAAAGAATCAAAAGGAAGTAACAACAATAGGGAATGATTTCAGTTTTTATACCCACACATAAACACACTCCCTCTCATACAACAAATAAAATACTCTCTCACATACTCAATCATTTTCCCATACACAATAAATATAATGGGTCATAAATCCCGTTATACAACGAGTGTTTATGAAATGTAATGAACATCAAGTGGCAACACTTGAACATAATGACCAGTTGTGTTTTCGTGTTTTTTCGTGTTTTTTCGCACACATACACTTTTATACACACACTTTCATCATCTGTTACGCATTTTACACTAATTTTTTTTAGGCTTTGAAGTGTAGAAAGTGCATAGAAATGATTAAAGCTGTCAAAAGTATAGCGAGAATAAAAATCACTGAAAATAGTGTTCAAGTGCTTGTAAACACTTTGCTTTATTTTCAAGCCATAAAATTAATGTGTCAATAATTTAAACACGGACAAGTTCATGCATACACACACCTTTACACACACTTATGTACATATGTACATACCTAAATAAGCCTTAGTGTGATTATTTACACTATACGAGGTGTGAAAAAAATTACCATTATTTTCAATTTTTGAAAACATATACATACATATACATAGAAATCCATCCATACGTAGTTAGTCATCCGACCACTTATGGAAAACCCAAATACATGTACATACAAATATGTACATATAAGCTTGAAAATTATTTCTTACGTTTTATTACACTTTTAAAAAAGTTTAGTGTTTTTTGGAGCGGCCATATTTTTCTGACAAAATTTTTCGTAAGTTAGTACGATGTCCTTGTGTACGTGTTTATATGCACATGTATGCACATTTAGGCAGCTAGATATGTATTTACATATTTAAATATATGTATGTACATACATATGTGCAGCTCCTAATACACTATCCTACACTGTCCTATGATTTGCTAAATATGGCATATTTCCTGAAAAGATAGTACAAAGTGGCTTAAAAGTCTTAGATTGGTATGACAAGTAACAGCTTATGAAAATTATCATAAAATTATTGTCGATATTTTTGTAAAAAAATTTTATGATCTGTAAACGTTGTTCTGCTATATAATTCTCCAACATAAGACTAGTCAAGTATTAACTCTGACTGTTCAGCTGTGTTTGCCACAATCGTATTGGATCATGCCAGGAATGCAAATGGGCATATCCCTAGTTGTTAACCCAGTATATGCAAATAGTAATAATGCTCTTAAGCGTTTTTAAGAAAATTTTAAAATCTTGTATTAACGAATATAATATGTGCGTATGTATGTATGTGCGCATATGTGGATGCAGTCTAGCCGACATTACAGTTCAAGAAAAATGGTGAAAAAAATCTTGGAAAGTCATGCAATTGTTTTGAACTTATTGAAATTGTGATAGAAATTAGAGTTTAGTAAAGAAAAAACTTAACCCTTTAAGCTTCGCTACCTTGTATTTCAGACTGTCATAGCAAGAATGTATGGATGTGTGCAGCTATAATTAAAACCTGAAAGTCGTTTTGAAAAATGTTTAGGCTATTTCTCATTTGCAATTACGTAACCAAAAAGAAGAGACAACAACAATTCTCCCAAATGCAGTGATGTTGTGACAGGCAACGCCCCTTTTTTTCGCCAGCTAAATCAAAATTTACTGTTCAGCCAATTGCTTGGTCATGTAATTTGAAACCGTTTGGTTTTTTTTTTTTTTAACTTAGATATTAATAATTTTAATATCTGTTTTGTTTTAAGGCTATAATATTATTTATTTTGTTTTATGTAGGAAAATAAATTAACTTGCTTGAGTGTAGTAATAAATTTTGTAACCGAAATTCAGGCCCCCTGAGGTTGAAACACACTTTCGCAGACCGAAGTTGACGCGTTTTTCCAACTATCGGCCCCACATATGTACATACATGCAAGGCAATAATACATGTTTCATTGGTTTATCGTGGGACGCGA
Organism: Ormia ochracea; assembly: GCA_963402855.1. Taxonomy (NCBI): domain Eukaryota; kingdom Metazoa; phylum Arthropoda; class Insecta; order Diptera; family Tachinidae; genus Ormia; species Ormia ochracea. Next base: position 38,265,084 of record OY727107.1, read on the forward strand.
TAGGCAGGCTGCAAGTCTTAAAAACAAACTAAATGTTTTATAGACACCCAGCTTCGCACACATGTACTTAAAATGTATGTATATATGTGTATGGGAGTGCAGGCATTTCTGCATTCACTTTTAATATGCAAATTACTGAATGACTACACATAAATTTCATTTTGTTACAATTCATTTAATATAACCAAAAATAGAAACAATAAACTTTTATCAATGGCAAAAAGATTCTATTTTAATAAAAAAAAAAATATCTATTACGGCCGCAAAAATAAACTCATCCATCTACTCATGTCACTTATTGTACTCGTTCGCTTATTCACTTGTCTAGTAACAAGAACGGCCAATATGCGAGCCAACAGGCAGCAACTGGTATTATATTACAAGCGGTTTTCAATAACACATTCAATTTGCATAAATTGATTTGATTGAATTTTTATGAGGAGTCTGTTGCACAAATTTACACATGCATAGCAAAAATATGAAACTGTGAGACACTTTCTAAATTGCATATGACACAATTGAAAATTTAATTGAAAACAAAACCGCTACAACAGGGTGTTTCCTGTGGAGAACTTTGTATAACAACCGTAAACGTAAAGGAGAGCGTTTTATTACGTCTCGTATGAATGTCATGAAAATTCAAATTCAACTGATTATCTTGGCTTTCGAAACTTTATTTTTAATAAAGTTAAAAATTTCAGAGAAATTTCTACATTCCTAAATAATTTTATATAAATATATACGAGTAAATACGTACATACATATGTACATACATACATACAGACATGCATACATACATTTTTAATAAATTTTTAATCTTTGAAAAGAAAATTCTTTAAGTAAAATTTGCCATTTTTGATTATTGAAATTTAATTTCGAAATGGCCATTTTTTATAAAAAAAATATTTTCTTTTCAATTATTGTCAAAGTTTATAAAATGCGATATTCTGTTTATTCAATAATAAATTTTCTTGAAAATAAATTTTTATAAATGAGATATTTTTTCTGTAAAAAAACTTTTTTATATAATTTTTTTTCTTTTTATAATTTTTTCTTGAAAATAAATTTTTGTAAATGAGATCTTTTTTCTGTAAAAAAACTTTTTTATATAATTTTTTTTTCTTTTTATAATTTTTTCTTGAAAATAAATTTTTGTAAATGAGATCTTTTTTCTGTAAAAAAACTTTTTTATATAATATTTCTTAAAATCATTTATTTATAATTATACATTTTTTTAGAAATTGATTCTACTAATGAGTTGTATGTGTTTTTTAGGTACGTACACACTTGCTATCAAGTGTTTAAGGGGTGCATCCCTCCAAAAATTTTTTCTTTTAATTTTTGGATATTTAGTAATACTTAGAATCGAGGGCAATATATATCGTATATATATATACTCAATAAATCAATAAAAAATCAGTAAAAAAATTAAATAAAAAATCTATTGGGAAAATGCGAGTTAGGACCTTTTTACTTAAGACCAACGATATAAAATCGTATGTAATTATTATATATGTATATATATATACATTCATATATATGTATACATATAAACAATATATGTATTTGCATATAAATATGTATATAGATATGTATGTATATAAATTATTATGACAAAATTGAACGGAGAGGATATCCATATGCATACCCATACACGCTGCATAAATAAACCATCTCTTTCGGAAAACCCTGCTTGGAGAAGGCCTGCAGCATTATGACACAAATGAATATTTATTTATTCAAAACTTCATAATTGACCACCCAGATTGCAGTCGGAAGATGCTTATCGAAATTGGTTCACCACACAAAAGAACATTAGCAAAATTTTCTTTTCAATTTTCTTTTACCAATAGCAACTGAAAAAACTCAACTAAATCTAATTACAATATATTTTTCATAATCTCTAAAAGCAGACATGCAGTTTCAACACCAGTAATTCGCTTTTAAATATTATGAAAATGGAAAATATTTAAGCTTTTGCATAGCTAAGCATATTATAATGCGGTTAGGAATGTGTTAAAATTTGATAATTGCGACTACAGTGAAGCATACATGCATTGTGAACTTACAGTGAAAAGAATTGCAGCTCACGTGCATTAAGAGTGTAACGTTATTATAAGCAATTAAAAAGAAAATTATAAACAAAAAATATTAAAAGTCCACATTTGGATTCGAACTCAGATGGCTGCAGCCAACAGCCAGTATTGCCAATGTAGCAATAGAGGAAAGAGCTAAGTGTATAGTAAAAATAGGACAGAAAGCAATAAAAGTTAAAATAAAAATTCACGCCCTCCTTCGCTTTGCAAATCACACACTAACAAGGTATTGAATCGGGTACGCGTAACACATAATAAATAAAAACATTTATTATAAAAAAACATAATAAAATTTAAAAAAAAATTAAAAAAAATCAGATTTAAACTGATCTTTCTTTTAGAAAATTAAGATAATTTAGAAGAGCCTCTAAGTTTTTGTCTATATTGATGTGTAAAAGGAAATTAAATGCGATTGTGCTGTATGCTAAAATTTTGGCAGCAACTGTTCGCTTCCAGTTTTAATCTTTTTTTTCCTTTCTTTTAATTGGCTTATGTAAATGTATAAATGTGTATATCTAGTTCTCTTATTGTGTTCTCTAAACGCAACAGTTCGACAAAAACACACGGTTGCAAAAATAAGTACTTAAATTAGAAAAGTCAAAAAATTGTAAAAAAAAAAATATCAAACAATTCCATTTCTCTCTAAAAACGTGAAAAAGCCGTAAAATAACGAGTATTCAAAAAAAAGTAGCATTCGTAAAATAACAGAAAATGGTCAAATGGCAACACTGCTCGTACCATTATTGTTTTTTCGTTACTTTGTTGGTGTGTAAATGTGTGAACAATAACAAAATATTCTTTATTTATAATTGGCCAATCCAAAGCAATGCCAGATCGTTACAATTTTTAATATTATTTTCAACTTGTAAAAAATATTTGTGGTTTTTTATAAAAAACAAAAATGCATTAATTTTAGATAAAATTTTTAATGCCATATTCTATAATTTTCAAAAAAATTTAATATTGTTATTTAAAGCAAAATTCCCTGTATAAGAGATATAATACTTACTTTTGAGACGTACACATGAATTCTAAAGAGATTGTTGGGACGAAAATTTTGTTTTCAACCATTTTGTTTTTTCAGTGTAACAACGGTAGCGTTACATTCGTTCGGTAGCGCACATGTGATGTTGCTGCTCTTTTCGTTTCATTGTTTAAAAACACTAAACCAGAAGAAGAGTTTAATCAATTGCCTGCCATGCCATTGTGCACATAAATTCATTTGCAAATTTATGTGAATTATATAATGAATTGAATTTGAAATTATTGTAATTTATGACAGAATCGAAACACAAATTTATTGGTAATTGTTTTCTAACTTTTTCTTTTATTCGTTTTATATACATATATTTTTTTTTTGTTTTTTTTTGTGAACGCTAGAAAATTTTTATACTTGCGGCCAGGCCGCTGTATTTTGATTACAATAAAATTTTATTTATTATGTTGACTTGTGAAACATTGTATGTTGTAGGAGAATTACATACACACATACAATTTTTCAATGCAATTGGAATATTATAAAAACCACAAAATTGGAATGAACAAACAAAAAAAAAAAAAAAAAAAAATATGCTGGAAAAAATTGTTTCAAATAACTGAATAATTGCATTGTTTAACAAGATGTAATTGAACGGTTATTGGCGCAGAAAATTGTAAGAAAAAATGATTGCAAAATTTAATATGGATGGGAGTTATTTTAAATGGGAATTAAAAACTATTTATGAAATATTCAGATCCTTAGAAAAATATTTAAGAGTTTTTTTTTTTTTAAATATTGATAAATATGAAACAAGTTAATTTTTTGATATTTCCAATTTTATTTTCAGTTTTCTTTGATTACAAATATTAAGTATGGCAGAGATCTAAAAGAAGAAAAACATTTTATTTTACTTGTATTCCATAGAATACAATTAGTTTTTTTTTTTTGATATTAAAAGGACTTACAATTTTTAGGCCTGCAATTAGGCGATAATTAAATTAAATATACCGTTTTAATTATATAGAACAATTAAATAGATTTTTTCTATAATTTTAAAATTAAATTTCTGTAGACTGCAGTTGGCGATATTTTTCAACGAATTTTGTGAAATGATTATAAAGGTCTAATGCATGCAGCAGATCTGACGTCTATATTGTGCGCTTGTGTACACACAAAAAAAACTGTACGAATACAGTTATATATAATGTGTAAAAGACTTTTGCATATATTTGCCCTATTTGCAAATCGTGATCAACGCATTTTTATAAGAACCTTAATATGTCGCCAACCTTCATCCGTTTAAAGTGCTAACCAAAGAAGCTAAAAGCCTCTTCAATAAAGCTGGCTTTGTATTTTGGAAAGGAAATTAATCTCAATCTCATCTTCTCTCTGTAGAGAAAGATGGCAAATCCATTCCGAATGCTCAATAAAAATATTTCTGGTGCAATATTTTAATAACTTGCTTCCAAAAATGTGTTGCAAACTTTTCAAGTTGTGCTGGGCGATGTAAAATAAAATATGTATGTATATTCTTATTAAAAAGAAAACTAAAAGAAATTTTCTTATTGCACATTTTCATTATAGATAGAAATTGATGTAAATTTTGGCTTTGAGATGTCATGCAGAAAAATCATTTTAATGGCATTTTCTTTTCTACTCCCATATTTAGTGATTCCAGCTTAATATTGTCCGCCTTTAAAGCAGGTCTTATTACTTGTCCAATATAAAGCCAGCTTAAGTAAAGAAAAACAGCGGCCTCAATTATATTAAATTTAGAAAAGAAAATATTTCCATAGGAAAAATCAATCATTAGAGAAAAACAAAGAAAAAATGAAAATTATTTTCCCTTCTAAAAATATATGTATGTACATGTGTTTGTTTGTAGCTAATTATTGCAAATATATGCATCCATGCTCATAAATATGTGTTTGTGTATATACTTGTTTAATTAAGAATACGAGAAAATAAAAAAAACCAAAAATAAAAAAAAATGCAAGTCGTGAAGAAATATTTTACATTCTTGCCCTCTGTGAGGTTTGAACTCACGACCCCTGGTTTACGAGACCAGTGCTCTACCACTGAGCTAAAAGGGCTCCATTCCCCTCTGGCCAAATATTAAATAAATCTATGTTGCTATTCAATGTCAGTTAAAGTATTTACAACAATTTGTTTTTGTAAGATTTGCATACTCGCTCATTCGTGGAAAAATAATAAAATCCATTAATATTAAATTTACAAGATCAGACAAGCAGTTTTTGTTTTTGTATTTCATTGTTTTTTTCTCTTACTGAACACACTATTTGTCGGCACACTGTGTTATGACTGGGTGTATGTATTTGATTTCATTGTGTGTCTAAATTTCTAAGTATAGACATTTTCGTACTCTTTTAGTTACTCTTGGTTCGTTACTCTCTCGCTGTCGGTATATGTCGTTTGCGTGTATAGAGCATGCCCTATTGAATTAGTAGATTTATTGTAGACTCTTCTTAGTGGTTTGTATGTGTTTAAATGGTGATTTCATGGATAGATACATACATGGTTGAATACTTATGTACGAGTATGTTATAATTGGAAGTGTGCGGTGAAAGGGGTATTGGGGTGTGTTTTAAACGTATTTAGGCAGCAAACGATTATCGGCTCGTTGGTCTAGGGGTATGATTCTCGCTTCGGGTGCGAGAGGTCCCGGGTTCAATTCCCGGACGAGCCCAAGTCGCGGGACGTGGGAGGTTACGATCCTCACGTTCTGAACACGTTTTTTGTTTATATAAAATCTGGTAAATTGCCTATGACAACCATTCATTGCGCGTGTGTATGTTGCTTTTATGGCTGCATTGTGTGGATAGTTTGCTATGATTCGGGGGCGTTTGTGGATGTGGATTGGGTCTTTGGATTTACGATCACGCTTTACTCATGTTGTGACCAACTAAAAATTTCACATTTTAGTGATAGAGGAGATGTAACAAAAGCGCATCTGGTTACGCGTAGTTATGATGCTATTTAGCAGTAAAAGTTTTGAAAACCATGCCAGTAATTCATGTACAGATGACACGCTCCGCTGTGCAATTAGTCTCAAAAGGTTTATTGGATGATGGTTTCACGAATCGTAAAGCGGCTGGTATGCTTTTCATTTCCGAAAATATTTGTTTTTTTTTTTTTTGTTGTTACTCGTTATGTCGTCATCTCATCAGAAGAAGTTAACCAATGCAAATCGATTATTTTCTTATGCCTCTCTTAATACCAAATTTCAAATAACAATGCGATAATATAAACGAGCGATAGTTTCCCATCGATATAGTTATTTATTTTCATTCGTATGAGTTACTGATTTCTGATTTTAAACTTTTTACAGTGCAGTCAAGCTTAAAAAATTTATTTAAGTTTCCATCGCTCTTCTGCCCAGAAACAACTAAAAAAATTCCCATTGTATGACTTTCCGCTAAAGAAATTTTTGACTTCCTTTTTCTACTCCTTATCGTATGCAATTGGCTGCATAATTTTTATGAAAGCTAATTTGAGAATTCTTACTTATTTTCTGAGCTTTTCCTCTGTTCTTTTAGAACTTCGTTTACTTGCTTTGGTGCTGGTTATTTTATAGGTTTCTCCAACGTGATGTTAATGGTCAGCCAATCCCATTATCCTTTTTGCCATATTACTTTGCTAAAAGGTTTTTATTTTTTTTAATGTTTTTTGTATTGTTGTTGCAAATAAAAAGCCAAAGCAATTCGAATTTAGCTTCAATATTTTTAATGATCAAATTTACGTGATTTTTCTTTAACATTGAAAGTTTGCCATGTTTTCCTTGGAAAAGTTTTAATTAAACATAAAGAAGGTGTTGGCACACCTTCAGTGAGAGTTGGTTTTGGGAAAGATTTTCTCTATCCGAAATATAAAAAAGAAAGAAATACGTACGCAGCTACGACTGGTTTTATGAGGAATGTCAAGTTATTGACTCAGGACAAAAAGAAGAAATCCAATAAATTGGGTTTATTGATTTAAGAGCAACTTCATTGTGGCTTGTTGGATTTCCAATTAGGCTTCCAGCAATTAGCAATAAATTGGCAATTGGTTATACCCGCCTGCTACATTTGCCTGTAACAATGCAGCTAAATTAATAATATAGTCTTAATATTAAAAGCTTCTGTTCTCAACTGTTATTGTTCAAGGACACATACCAGGTTTTTGATTTGAACTTTTTCGGTATTAATTTAACACTCTTAAGTTCAATGTGAAATCGAACATAATATTTACGCTGCAGTGACAACAAGTTTTTCTTTCAGAAAATGCCACTTAAGTTGTCACGTGGGCTGTAGGCAATTGAAAGCAATTTCTGATTAATTTTATTTTCAAGCTGCCCCTAAAAGAAAAAATTAAAATATTTGCTTTATTGAGAGTATTGCTCGGATTGCATAAAATAATAAAAAAAAATAGAAAAAAAATTTATTTCTTTAGAGCGCAACACGTCATTGCATTTGTTGTCTCTATTTAAAGGCGTGTTTATTTAATAAATATTTAAAATAAAAGAATTAACGCGACATTAATTAGTCATTTAGTTTTTGGCTCATTGCAAGCACCATCATCTTTTTAGAAAGTAAAGAAATCATTGCAAAATCATTGCTTTCAATTTTTTACAGTGTATGTAAAAGTGTAAAAGTGTCTATGACACTCCCATGACGTGATCGTGTCAGCCGCATTTGAATGCAATACTTCCTTCTTTGAAAGGAAAGGAAATACGTAATATTTTTCACTTTAACTGATCGAATTGAACTTTAATTAATTAAGCATTTTTAAATTATTGCAATTAATTATATTGAAATTATTTCGTATTGAAATTAGTTGAAATTTTGTCGTCATTAATTTCTAAAATTATTCTTTTAGATGATGACTATGGACATAACAAAAACCGAACCCAATGTGGGTCCAAATAATTTACAAAACTCCGCCAACAGCAATACGAGCAACGCCAACGGCAATAGCATAACAGCGGCGGCCAACAACAACAATAACAATGGCAGCCAATTATGCGCTGGCTGTGGAAAGCACATACAGGATCGTTATTTATTGCGGGCCTTGGACATGCTTTGGCACGAGGATTGTCTTAAATGCGGCTGTTGCGACTGTCGTTTGGGAGAAGTGGGTTCAACGCTGTACACTAAAGGAAATCTAATGCTCTGCAAAAGAGATTACTTAAGGTAAGTTGGGCAGGATATGCTCACTTCATCACAGTGTCCTTTAGTTGGCTGACTTGCTTTTTTCTTTTCAGACTATTTGGTAATACAGGATATTGCGCTGCTTGCAGCAAAGTTATTCCGGCATTTGAAATGGTAATGCGTGCCCGCACCAACGTTTATCATTTAGAATGTTTTGCTTGTCAGCAATGTAATCACAGGTTAGTTTTTCTTTTAAATAAATTATTAATATTTATTTTTGCCTTTTAACTTTTTTATTGCCTTTAATTGTACCCTCGCAGACAATTATTGCCAACAATTGCTATTGATAAAATGCGCTAATATTGTAACCAAAGCATTTGTTATGTATTTTAATGGCCAGAATCAACATCATTTTGTTGTTCGAAAAGGTTTCATTTGTTTGCTAAACAAAAGTAAAGGTTGAAAATCATTTTATAATCTTTTACTTAAATTTGGGGTCAATACCCCAAACGATACTTAAAATAAAATTTTTATTTGTTAATTCTATTTTTCCTGCGGCCGTCAATACGACAAATAAATGGGTTAATATAAAACATGCTATAAATTCGTATTCTCTGCATATTTGCTTCAGCAGTTTCTTTTTGTTATAACAACGAAAAAAAACCCCATTTGGCACAACCCCCTCTTATCCTTTGAATTTTTTTGTTATGATGGCTGAGGGAATGAGGCGTTAGAAATAAACAAGAGCAATTTTATTACAGTTTATTTAAAATTCTTTAAGGATGCTTCAAATATCTATCCCTGCCAGATCTGGCAACATGGATCACCATATTGTGAGATTAAGGAAAATGAAAAATTGTGAGCTCTATTCGCCTCAAAGAAGACTTTAACGAGGGCAATCGATTGTTGAAAAGTCGTTTTTTTCAAAATTTAAATCTGTAAAGAAGGTACTGCGAATAAGTGGCCTCATTGCGCCGCTTTTTCCAAAATTCAAATCGGTAAAGAAGGTACTTTGAATAAGTGGCCTCATTGCGCCGCTTTTTTCAAAATTCAAATCGGTAAAGAAGGTACTGTGAATAAGTGGCCTCATTGCGCCGCTTTTTTCAAAATTCAAATCGGTAAAGAAAGTACTGTGAATAAGTGGCCTCATTGCGCCGCTTTTTTCAAAATTCAAATCGGTAAAGAAGGTACTGTGAATAAGTGGCCTCATTGGGCCGCTTTTTTCAAAATTCAAATCGGTAAAGAAGGTACTGTGAATAAGTGGCCACAATACGCCGCTTTTTTCAAAATTCAAATCGGTAAAGAAGGTACTGTGAATAAGTGGCCTCAGTGCGCCGCTTTTTCCAAAATTCAAATCGGTAAAGAAGGTACTGTGAATAAGTGGCCACAATACGCCGCTTTTTTCAAAATTCAAATCTGTAAAAAAGGTACTGTGAATAAGTGGCCTCATTGCGCCGCTTTTTTCAAAATTCAAATCGGTAAAGAAGGTAGTGTGAATAAGTTTCGCTATTGCGAGATGATAAGAGACGCCTTGCAGGCAGAAATTGAGGATATAGGCATGGAAGATGTGCGGCTCCAACAGTATGGTGTCATTTGCTCAACAAAAGCGATTTCAATCGGCCGCCACGATCATGTAATTTGACACCACTGAACTACTTCCTTTAAGGATATATAAAAAAAAGGATAAGGTTTATTAAGGACACTGAATCTCAATTATGTCTCAAATAATTGAAAACTTAGACCAAGCCGGGCCGATCATTTGGCCGATATTTTGTCTTACTTTTAATTGCCTTAAAGCTTTCTGTCATAAAAAAAAAAAAATTCAATTCTCGTTAAAAATCTTCTAAATTAAAGTTTTTTAAGTTTATTGTTAGAAGAAAAGAGGAAAATTTTTTTTGGGGGGGATTAGCTATTAAAGTATCTGGTACTAATGAAGTTTTTCAGCGATTTTCCCCTCTATGTTTTTATTGGATTTTTTTGATTTTGCTAAACGTGGCTCTTTTGAAGTTTAATATTTCAATTTTTCAATATCAAAACTTATACCACGAACTTCAGCCGTTTGATCACCTTTTACAAAACTTTTATATGTATATATTTGTATATGCGGGAAAACTCTGGCGTGAAGGGATCTAGGTCCTGCTGGGTCAGTTCTGCGAGCAAGTTGGAAATTATGGCATTTTAAATGATGTTTTCTCTCCGAAATATTTTTCTGATTTTTAATCGTCCTGAACGAGTTATAATTCACTAGCCATAAAGTCCATTCAATGGCTGCAATGCTATACAAACAGCCTTTCCAATAATTTCCCACGATTTCCATTCATCTGAAACAAAGGAAAATAGGCGAAACTTTTACATGTATTGATGAAATAAAGAAGAAACAATTAATATATAAAAAGGATAACCATTAATTTCTATCCTTATTAAACAAATTGCAACTGACACGTAACTAACTGTGTGTATGTGTGTGTGTGGGTGTAAAAAAGAATTGCGTATTTACATATGTATAAAATAAGGACTTGCCTCTGTAAAGACTTACAAAAGGATTTCAATTGTTATTTTTGACTATCATGATTTATGCACATGGAAGCCTGATATTAAAAACATAGTTGGTTGTGCTTTACAACAAAATCCAGGATATAAACTCCAACACAAACAACGTTTGTTGTCAAACGGCAAGAACAGAAGGAAAATAAAAACGAATTGAATTTGTTTATCTTACAAAACAACGAACAGAAAAAACCTTACATGTTAAACATTTTAAAGCTCCAGTAAAAAGAGGAATATAAAAACTTGATATGAGCAGCACCTGTGCCTTGTGGGGAAATTGATAGTAGCGGCAAGTAGCTAAAAAAAGAGAAAATAGTTCTATTGACAGAAAATAAAAAATGTGGAAAACAATTTCAAAAGATCAACAATTCAGGACAACAATACCACCAAATAAATACTGAAGGTAAATACAGGTCAGGTGGGTTGGGATGAGTCGAGTCGAGGAATCAAATGAAATATTTTTGCTTAAAACTTTGCAAGCAACCACATGTAAAAATTGCTTTGCGGTATAAAAAATGCGGGTCCTTCCGTTTTTTGCCCCCCTCTGCTCTGCACAAAATTGTAACAATTTTTTTACTTGCACCAGCATCACCTGCCTTCCCATTCAACGAGAGCAGTAGAGCAAAAAGACGAAACAAAATATAGTTACGGAAAATTCATCAACACTTAACTTCGATATCAATGGCTGAGATGTTGACGATGGCGACAAGGGACACAATATCAACAGGAAATTATGCAAAACTTGAAAAATCCCAGTCTGTGAATGGTTTAATTTTTCTTCTCTTTTTAACTGTAGTTAACTGTGGCAGTAATAAACACAAAACGTCACATTTCCGCTCGACATATTTCACATCCCTCCCTACATTTGCACATTGGCACATACTCGTGCTACATGAATCATTTAGTCCTGCCATATATGAACTCAGAAGGAGAAAATGAAAAGTCCACAGACTGTTAATGCATAAAATCACCAACTCACCTCAGTGTCAAGCAGGCAAACGTAACGTGTAAGCCTGAATGATTTTTGGGCAATTGAATTAATTTTTTAAAAATTGATTAGTTCGCCAACAATACAATGAACGCCATATTTATTTACAATATTTTAAAATAAAAAAAGGAATGTGGCGTTTTTATGCCGCTTTACAAATAATGCTTGACATGGTGGCTTGGTTAGCTTGGGGCCAGCCAGCCGATCTGAATTCTTTATTTTATATGCTACATTTCAATTTCTTTTATTTGCCTGCCCTCTTTACAAGTTGCAGCAAAAAATTCAAAAAAAAAAAAAAAAAAATTCTTTTACAATATGCATGCATATAAAATGCATTTAAATATGCATTTTTAATGAGTTCCTTGCATGGAAAATATTTTAAAAGAATATGAATTGGGAATGCTTGCAATATATTATTGTATGTTTTTTATATTTAAATGGCGGAGTACTAATTTAAATTCTCTGAATTTTAAGCTTTCCAAGCCTTTTAATTTTTAATTTCGCTACACATAATCCTCTAATATCGCGGCATAAGCAAAACAGCCAGGGTCGTCTAATCCACATTTAGCTTATTAAATGAATAAAGTTATAAATTAAAATTATTTAGAAAATGAAATGGAATTTACTGTTCTGAAATCAGGCCATTTGGTTTTGTAACCCTACCTGTTTGAATGGGAAGCAATTCTTCATAAAAAAAGGCGGTGCTCGTTAGGCTCGCATTGTGCTCTTTGTGCCAACATTGTCTGCTTCACGTTTTGAAATCATGTTCATTAAATGCTTAAAAATTAAGCATTTCATTTACAGACGCCATGAATTTTCTATAATGAATTAAACACATTCACCACAGCAGCTACCTACTGCAAATTACTAAAAACAGAATAGAGCAGTGTTGCCACCACTCAGAAATCATTACAAATACACTTTTTTGGGTTTTAAAATTCTACCGAATGTGAAAAACTTAAACAAATTTGATATGCATTTTTTGATTAAAAAATTTAATTGAAATTAATTATGCAACCTAAAAAGATTTAACTAATTAAACATTTTATTAATATTAATAATATTTATTTATTTTATTTTATAATATTTATTTATTTAATTTAATAACATTTACACTTTATGCTAAAAAAAAATTATAAAAAACCAAACGAAGCAGATACAAAATTTTTTTATTTAATCACATTTTTTTCTGATGCTTAATATTTAACTGAAAAAAAATAAAAAAGAATTAATATAAAAGTAAATATGAAAGTATAAACGAAAAATATCATTAGGGTGTATCATTTTGTTATTTAATTCTTTTGCAAATTAATCATGTTCGGTTATGAATGCAGGGATTATGAACATTAAAATTAGATTAAAAATTCAAATAATAGTTTAATTTTTAATAATATTTTAATCTTATGGTCGGTTGTTTTTATATATTTTTTTAATATATATTTTAATATATATTTGTCAAGATCGTCCTGAAATTAAAAATTATTTGTTATATTTTAGGAAAATAATGGAAAAGTGTATTAAACAAAAAAAAATTGATCTGGAGTTTTAAATAAAATAAAAAAAAAATTTTAATTTATTAATTAATTATTAAAAAATTATTAAAAAATTTATTTTAAGCTTAAAATAAAATTAAGAGGAATTCAAAATTATTTATAATTTTTTAGAAAAAAACGGAAAAATTTTTAAAAAAATTATTTAAAAAAATTGATTTTAAGCTTTAAAAAAAATAAAAAAGGAATTAAAAATTATTTATAATTTTTTAGGAAAATAAAATTTGTTAAAAAATTAATAAAAAAAAAAACACAATCTTAAGCTTAAAATAAACTAAAAACCCCATAGAAATTAATAACTATATATAATAAATAAAAATTTTTATCGGCATTTGTTTTAAAAAATATTGTTTTTCATAAAATAATTCTCATATAAATTTTATTTTAATAAAAAATTTTTTTAAATAACTTTTTAATAAATTTTTCCGTTTTTTTCCTAAAAAATTATAAATAATATTTAACTCCTCTTAATTTTAATCGCACAAATGTGGGTACAGTCGAAAAAAAATTGAGAAAATCGAATATGTGCCGAATATAAAAACCCCAGTAGGAATATTGGTATTGTTCCCTACGCTTGTCATTGATGAACGTTATGCATAAAGACTGCCATTTGCAATTGAATCAAGAAGTCGAGCCTCTTGACCATGCCAAACATTGTCAATGGTCGCACTGGATAGCCAGTTTTAATTTGTGTTTTATTCAAAATCGTCGGCCTTTCAAATTAATTTTGAAGGAGTTACCAAGACTTTTCCTTTGCAAAAATATTGTCTTGACCAATTTTTAAGATAATGAATACATCAATAAAATAATATATAAATGAAATTTTGTCGGTTTACTTACTGATTTCACCTGGGGTGCGTAGACTTATGCTGTACAGTGTATTTTAAATGAATAATTTTATTTTGTCATATGCAAAATTTTTTAATGTGCTAAAAGTGGTGGCTCGTTACGGTGTCGCTGTCGCATAAAAAATAATTAAAAGGCATTTACAGACATGTAGCCAGCTGCATTAAACATTGCCTAACAGAAGACTAAATATTAAGTTAGATGTTTTTGTTAAGCTTAGAAAGTTATCGGCTTTTAAAATGGTTAAATATTTTAAAACATTTTAATTTTGTGTCTAGTCGCTTTGCAATAAATCTGTATTTAACGTATGGTAAGCATATATGAAAATGGGAAAAACAGACTTTAATGCATCTTGGAAGTAATGGCTGCTTTGATATGCTGTGTAAATTCAAAACGCAACAGCTGGATTGTTGTATGTGAATATTCATTGATTTCTCGATACTTTTAGGGATTTTTTTTGATGGATTTCATAACACACGACGATTTTTATTTATAAAATTAAATTTAAGTTTTGCATTTGAGAAATACTTACGACTTTATAAAAATGTAAAAACATGTTTGTGGTAATTCTTTACTTCTTCTGCATTATTTATTATTCTGAGCTGCAAACAGGCGATTTTTGGAAAATTTAGTCTGGCAGCAATGTGTATAAATAAAAGAAGGCCTGTTTTGCAAGGTGGTATCAAACCCCCAGCCATTGTGAAGGTGAATTTATTAAAATTCACCTCAGGACCACTTTACAGCGGCACAGTAATATAAGAAACTAAACTTTTGAAGTTAAATGATGCTTTTTCTTAGTGTAAATGTACACCAGGTGTACACTGTATTTAAAAATGGTGTATTAACAGATGTAAAGCGATATATATAAAGTTAAAGAATGTTTTAATGCATATAATAATTTTAATAATAATAAATATTTTTTCAACAATTTTAAAAATACCTGAAATGATTTAAGGAAACTGTTTATAAAGAGGAGACCGTACTTATGAATGAAAACCATTTCGCATAATTTTATGTAAAGTTTGTGATGTGAACAGTGATTTTGTTTATTTGCTTAATTTTTTATCTGGCAAATAGAATAAGGAAAAGTAGAGAAGGATAAAGAGAACGTCCTAAATGTGACATTTTCTATGCCTTCCCTGTACCTTTATCACTAACTGTCTGTGCCACTGTTGACTTGTTTTGCAGCGGGAAAAGTAGAAACCAGAAAAAATATGTAAATTTTTAACACAAAATAAAAAAGGTGGACAGTTCAGGGGATGCGTGCGTTTTTAACATGCTTTCTTTCTTTGTTTTAAGCCAATTGAATGGAGACAGTCTAAATGCATTTGGCTGGAAAACGAAAAGTTTCCGGCGGCCGGAAATTTAAGAATTTTTAAATATGTATTTTTTTTTTGTATTATTCTGATTATTTTTCCTTTTTTATAAATTGTTTTTTTAGAAATTGCATTTATTTTGTATTTGTTTGCTTGTTGCTTACAGATTTTGCGTTGGTGACCGTTTCTATTTGTGCGAGAATAAGATCTTGTGTGAATATGACTACGAGGAGCGTTTGGTGTTTGCCTCTATGGCTAACCATCCCATGTTGAAACGCCACGCCAGCTCAATTGCCCAGGACACACCAAATGGCAATGGTGGTGCCGGTAGTGCACCAGGCATGATGGGAGGTGGCGGTAATAGTCCGAGAACTCCCGGTGATCTTAATAACAATGGGCCACAGACGGGACCGGGCAATTCACCCTTTGGCGCCGGTGCCGGATCTCACATGAAGAATTCCTTAGGAGCTTCAAGCTAAAATACAACTATCCATATGGCCAATTATCATAGAAGGCATTTTTGGTTGAACAGTGGTAACTACCAAAGAAAGTGACTGCAGTAAGTAATAATTAAGCGAGCCAATAATTCCCAAAAAAAAAAAAAATATACAAATTTTTTTTCTGTCACACACACAAACATAATGTGCTCTTGGCTTCGTTTTGGTATCACTTTAAAAGCAAATGCATTATTATTTACTGATTCCTAATCAAAAGGTTCTTTGGATAGCAACATGTTTTGGACAATATTTTTGATTTTTTTTTTTTCGTTAAGTTGCTGTAACATGACATGTTGCAATTGTTTGCATTGAAAAGGAAACTCAAAAAAAAAAAAAAAAAAAATTAAATTGTGCCAAAAAAATATTATTGCAATGAGAAAAAAAAAGCAAAAACTATTAAAATTTTTTCCAATTTTAAAGTCATCCCCCACCGATAATTTGTAATTTGTAATTTGTAATTTTTTTTTTGCATTATTTTATAGTATTTCTGTTTTGTGTACAGTTTTAAAATAATAATAAATTGTGTAATTTAAGTTTTGTTACATTCTGTTAAATAGAAATTAAAAAAGACTCATAAATCATTATTTAAAATGTTTAAGTTAGTAAAAAAGAGGAGACAATGAAAAGTTTCTATATTTAAGCTACAGTGAGGACCCAATGATGTGGTGGAGGCACGATAACGAATTTACATTTATGCAATTATCGTCTAAAGAAATGCTAAAAGTGCGCTTTAGGTCTCGTTTAAGCTGTACCGATTTCTTTACCATATACGATTTTTCGCCTTAACATTTTTCATACCAATCAGAAATGAGTGGCGAATAAGCCTTATGTTGAATGTCAAAGATGTTGACACATTCTGTAAAAGTGTTGGCGTTGCCATCTGTCGTGTTGCTAATGTTGTGGTTTTTTCAAGCTTTATATCAGCTTGCGGAGAAATTGAACGAGACCACTTTATTGGGCCATTATTGAAAAAAATATTAATAATAAACGATGTAAATAGTATAATTTTTAACTGCGTTTGGCAGTAAAACATGTTTTGCTCAATAACTTCATTTTTAAATTTATTTCTGTTTTGGTTTGTTTTAGAAAATATAATTTTAAAAATTTTTAAGCTACAAACTAAATATGAAATGATAAAAGAACGATCTGGTTGTTGATTATTTTCTAAGTTTAGTTTAGTTTGAGGCTAATTGATATAATTTAGAAATTTCTCTAAACATTTATGTATGTATTTATTGCCCGTTGAGGGTTAAACAATACAATGTGTTAAATAATGTAAATCATTTTGAAATTCAAATTAATTAGTTTTATTTAAAAACAATTTAAAATCTTTTTAATGCTCTTTAGTTTTTGAGTTACTGTAAGAAGGAAAGACTTTTAACAAAAACCAAGCATTAAAATAATTATAAAATGGCATACTTGATATTATTAATAAACTAACAGACAGTTTAATGAAAAATACAAAAACTGAAACAGGATGAATTAAATTACAAAACTTTAAAGGAGAACAACCAAAGTTATTAATATTAAATATATTATTAATATAAATGTATTAATAAATTTTAACTTACATACTTGTCAAATCAAAATATTATATAACATTCTTACTACATACATATGAAACAAATTAAATTAAAAATAAAACAAACAACAAAAAAAAACCAACTAAGCAAAAAAAAAAAATATTATCAAAACAAACACAAAAAAAAAACAAAAAACAAAAAATAAATAAATAAAATTTAAACTAGAAAATTTAAACATAAATGACTTATTTTTTAGCTTAGAAACAGAATTTGAAAAAAATATGGTAAGCTGAAAATAATATAGAAAGAAATTTTTGAAAAAAAATGATTTTCACTACTTTGCTCTAGAAGTTATCAAATGGATCCAACAAATGGTTGAAAAACTTTTCATTCATTAAAAATATGACTTCAAACGGATAATGTTTACAAGATAAAAATTTAAAAAAAAAAAAAATTTAATAGAACAGGTTTTATCCTTTTTTACATTCAGCCAGCGATATGTACATTTCATTAACAATATGTATGTACAAGACAATAATTACAGTCTAACATGATTAATCATTTTTAATTTTCCATTAAATTTTTATTAATCTTAATCTCAAGAAAAGAAAGAAAAAACGCTATAATTTTAACTCATATGGCAGCACCGAAAAGTTGCTTTAACGCCAATTCTTGTTTAATCATTTAATTGTTGTGTTTCTTTTCAAGTGAGTGTTTGCCAAAGTTTTGTTGTGAAATTAAAAGTGGAAAATTTTGCTTATAAAATCAGATTTTTGTAATTAATTTTATGGATTTTAAAGTGTGATAAGAATATTCAATCAATCATTAAAATGTAGTGGAAAAGGTTAATGAAATCATGACTTTAAAAGCGGCTTTCTTTGGTCCAAAAAAAAGATATATTAAATTGTGAACTTCAGTGTGGAAAAATTATATCGGCGGGCCTTCTACGAGTCTTAAAAGGCTTTATTATTTGCTATGGATGCTGAGTGGGTGAATTTTCATCATAAAGGATCACATGGGAGAAGGCATTATAGTGTCGCAGACAGGCATGTGCTTCTAAAGCCCACATACTTCTTTCAGTAACAGGTACGTATGCATGTGTGTGTGCATTAAAATTTGTCACCCCCTGTGTGCACTTGGTGTGCATGTCTCAGCAAGAATTCCACAATCGTTCGCTACATGGTATTTAATTACAACTTCAATAAGAAAAGGCTGGACCACACATCCCTACAAACTTCTTTTACTGCACATTTTTACATACATACTCATGTATGTATGCATGTATGCATGTATGTATGTATGTATGTATGTTTGGATATCTTCCCATTTGTATGTACATACTTAATGATAGATAACTTATGTTGTGTACATACATACATACATAATGTTATTCATGGTACGTACGTATCGTTGGCTTAATGGAAAAACGACTTCCTTTGCTTAATTATGTATTTTTTCTACCTTCTAAAGCTTATCTTTAAATGCCGGCTGCTTACAAAAGAATCTTCAAAAGTTTTGTATGAAAATATCTAATATTTTACGGCCTACTTTCTAAAAAATTGCAATTGAATTTAGCCTCTTTTAGATTAGGCCATCGATATGCATATACATATGTATGTATGTACATACATGCATATGCATTTAAATACACAAAAAAACATACTCAAGATTTAAACAAAAGCCAGGGGTACCATTGACAAATTTTATATAGCGGTGTAAGGAAAAAATAATGGACCACAGAAACGCTATTTTGCGGCCAGTAGGTACTACAGATGGTTGCATTTAAAAGTTGACAGGTAAAGCGTTGGATGAAAGCT
This sequence comes from Ormia ochracea, assembly GCA_963402855.1. Taxonomy (NCBI): domain Eukaryota; kingdom Metazoa; phylum Arthropoda; class Insecta; order Diptera; family Tachinidae; genus Ormia; species Ormia ochracea. The sequence continues at coordinate 38,284,390 of OY727107.1, forward strand.
TTGTGTTCTTCCGAACTTCTTTAAAACATCCTCGTCTTTAACATTGCAGCACCGTGTAAAATTTTTTGTAAAACATTAATGGCCACTAACGGCTTAAGGAGCGAGTTAAGCATTTATAAATACACTCACCCTCTTTTGTCACGGTTAGCGCGGTTCGAAAAAATTATTTTATTCAGTCGTTACACAGCTTTTGTTATTTATTTCCTAATAATTATAAAAGCAATTTAAATCTTAAAAATAAAAACAAAATTTTCGAACAACAACCAAAATCTTTATATGTGCCACATACACACACCCATACAAACCTATTAGTTTTTAAACCTTCGAGGGTAATTCAGTTTATCTAAAAAAATATTCAAATGAGAATGTGCTTTGAAAAGTCTGTATAAAAGTTGCAGTTTAGTTGCGGTTTTTTTCCGAGTTAAGAATTGCATATAAGCATGGCCATGGAAGCGTTTCCATTAAATATCGCCTTACATACGAGAAAAATTTCTTATACGACTTCTTATATGGCTAAAACTTACTGGCTTAATTATTTACAATTCTTAAATATTGCTAGAAAACTTCTTTAATAGTTACTTTAATGCTTGAGTTTCCTTTACTAAAATAAAATAAAACCAATTCAAAAAGTTCGATTAATATTTACTATGTCCGCACCACCCTCGCAATTTTATATCATTTCGTATATTGACACATTTCTTAAATTAAAACGAAAAATATTAAGTTTTCCATGCAATTATCTAATTGACTAGTCAATTGTTAGTAAAATTGGAAAATTAGCCGATCGTTATTTCATTCCATTATTTATTCGCAGATATTTTAATGTTTAAAGTGTAAAACAGATTGCAATGAAACGGCAAGTTTTTACTTACTGTTTATTTCACCGCCTTAACGTATGCCACGGTTTTTTAATTTGTAATAATATAAACAATTTGTGTTGCCAGAAAAGCAGAAAGCAGAGAAAAAATAATGTAGCCGTGGTAAGTGAAGGTAATAATTCACCATCTTACACAATCGCATGATTTGTGGATTATGGCATGTGTGCTGAAAATGTAGGATAGTGTGTCTTGAAAGTTTTTTTTTTTTGTCAAGTCTTACGGTTTGCCAATGTACTTTTCATGCGAAAAGTATATTGCTGATTACTTCAATCAGCAGAAAAAAAAATTCCTTTGCATGATATTGTGGCAGCTTCTCATCTTTATTATGTCTAATAAAATCGTAAATCGTTTTTATATACAACCAAATTGCAATACATTCATACGTTTCTTTTGACGTAAACGCACATTGCACATTTATTGGATCAGATATGTGTTCCTCAGCGTAACCCCATGACGGTTTTTATAAAAGTATTAAAATAAAATAATATTAAAAATTAAAATAAAAATAAAAAATAAATAAATAAATATTAAAATAAAAAATAAAATTTGTCTGTATTTTCCGTTATCAGATTTTTTCAAATATTTTTATAAATATTTAGAGCGAAAGAGGCTTATTAAATTTAATATATTTAGTCGTAAGTGTTGGTAGTCTATGCCAAAAGTTTTCCATTATAATGTTTTCTAAACTTGGAAATTATTTATTGAAGTCTCCATGGCGGAGTTCTCAAAATTCATTAGCTAAATCATAAACTTCGGCCTGAGCAATAAAATTAAAAAAAATAAAAAAAATTAGATTTACTAACTTTATTAGAGTTTTTTATAAATAATGTTTAGTGGGTCACGATAACAACGCTGTATCGCTAAACTGCAATCATTTTGCGATTGGTGATTAATAAAATTTAATAAAGGGTATTCATTATTCTACACAGTCGTACGATTCATTCGGCCTAAAAAAAAATTTTGAAAAATCGCATCAAAAATGATTTGTTATTCGACTAGTTAAAGTAAATGCAACTCTAATCGCATCGAAATTAACATTTTATAAAAATGTTCATAAAGTTTTATAAATCGTAAGACATGCATTTTTAGGATAGGATAGTAGGTCGTGAGACGCTCACAGATATGCGTTTTTAGGGCACACTATCGTACTTTTCTAGCAGTCTTATCATATTTGACAAATCGAACGGCTGTATAGGATAGTGAGTCCTGAGTCGCTGACACACATGCATTTTTAGGGCACACTATCGTACTTTTCCAGCAGACTTATTGTGTTTAACAAATCAAACGACTCTATGGAATAGTGAGTCGTGAGCCGCTCACACATATGAATTTTTAGGGCACACTATCGTACTTTTCCAGCAGACTTATAGTATTTGACCAATCCAACGACTGTATAGGATAGTGAGTCGTGAGTCGCTCACACATATGAATTTTTAGGACACACTATCGTACTTTTCCAGCAGACTTATAGTATTTGACCAATCCAACGACTGTATAGGATAGTGAGTCGTGAGTCGCTCACACATATGAATTTTTAGGACACACTATCGTACTTTTCCAGCAGACTTATAGTATTTGACCAATCGAACGAAAGAATATGATAATGAATCATGACTTTACGCTGAAGTGAATGAATGGTAATAGAACATTTTCATATATTTATTTAATTAAAAATTATTCATTTTCCCTTCACATTTCTCTAAGTGTATAAAAACTTATTTAATAAATATGGGAGTTCATACAACTTGCAATAACTAACCAACTGTAAATATTTCTATTACGCTAAAATTGATAAGAAATTTTTATTCAATATCTTTTGCGTCTAAACATAAAAACATATTAGAAAACTATCATTAGTAATAGAAAATATGTGTGTATCCATCCGCAGAGGGCAACCACCACCCACCCACTAGCCTTCTTTTAACTAGAGACTCGTTGTGTTGCCAGCTAATAAAAATCATTGAACGGCATTAGAAACCAGAGTGTAACCAAAGTGGGTGGGGGATATAAAAGTTCCTCCTTAAGAAGAGACTACATATGAATATTATAATAAACCTCTTGGCAAACTAATAAATACAAGTTATATATTTCGAAAAGAAGTTTTACCAGCAAAATAACCTCAAGCTAAACGCACAAAAAGGAATAAAAAACAATTCAGCTGATAAATATCTGCTCTAATCAAAATGTGGGAGAAAAATGGTATGGATGTCAAGACAAAATATGATTTTGTGTTTCTTCGCAAACTTTCTTATCAGCATCAATGAGGCAAGAACGAAACGAAATGAAAAAAGTAAATAAATGAAGCTTTCGTTTTATTACACTTGTTTTTTTCAAGTTGTTATTGTTATTATTATTACTCATTTTGTTCTTGTTCTTGTTCTTGTTCTTGTTCTCGTTGTTGTTGTTATTGCTGATGCGTTAGATATTATTTGCTGCTGGTACGTACTCGCATACATTTGTGCTGTGGGTGTATAGTGACGCCAGCCATTTCATTATCACACTCCCCTAGAAAACCAAGAAGCCGAACACAATTGCGAGTCCTTCTGGCTTTCCCTCACTAACTCGCAAGTGTCGTAATCAATATAATGCTAACGACAGAAGATGCACGAATGTGTGTGTCTGTCTGTGGATGTGTGGCAGTGTGTGTGCTTGTAGCTTTTGCTCCTTATCTTAAATGCAATTTAAAAGAATTTCCAAACTTTTATTTTTAAAACGAAATGAAATTGTTTTAATTTATCGTTATCATCCTTTGTTTCATTTTTCATCCTTTTTCGAATTGTTAGCACACAAACAAGACATAAAATTTAATGTTTAGTTTTTGGCGGAAATGGATACCAAAAAATATTTCCTTTTTTTTTTTTCTTTTTTATAAAATTATTTTCATTAATTTGTTTCTAAATTCAAACCAACCCTATTCATTTGCATACATACATATTTATCTATGCAGTTGGAATGTGGTAATAAAAGCAACATCGCGGACGTTTTGTAAATTCTTCTGAAATTATTGCTGGAGTTCAAAGGTGGAAAATAGTTTCTGAAATAATTTTCAGGATTGGTTATCCTTTTAATGCATTTAAAAGAAAAAGGTTTAAAATGTGTTTTGGGCTTCAACTTTTTGGTTAAGCAATGTCAGAATTATGAAATGTGTGGTGGAAAAATGTTGCACAGTGGGGCACAATTGTATCAAATTGCACCAACTCGTTTGCATTATGCCTTCTCGTAATAAATTTTTTTTTTTTTTTTGGTAAATTTGCAATAAAAAATTTACAATTAAATAATAAGCAAATCTTATAACTATTTTAAGTAATACAAAGAATTAAATAAATTATTTAAAACCAATTGGAAATTGTTTATGTGATAAGTGATTGATTGTAAATAACATTTTATAAAAACTTTTATAGCTGAATTGAATGTATCCTTGCACGAGTAATAGTTTGTTTCTTGTAAAATATCCTAAAATGGCAAATATTCATTTGGTATGTGCCAGGATCAATTTCAGCAATTTGAGCAATTTGAGCAATTTGTCTGTCAGTTGGCTTTGTTTTTAACATTTCTCTGCCATTTACATACAACTCGCTCAGATACTGTAAACTTTAAACATTTTTCTCTTACAGCGTCTTTACTTAACAGCATTAATATTTTTTAAAAATTTTTAAAATTCTATTATTCAATATTTATACTGAGTTTTAATAAAAAGAAAATGGTTTCGATGTACTTGAGATGGTCGGCCCATATTTCCTAATCATTCAGTTTTATTCTGAAAAAAAAAAACCCTACACAGGAAGAATCAACGGATGGACAACGTAAAGCATCAAAAAATTGCAGTGTATGCATTTAACGAGGGCGCGAGAGATCTCTTGCAGTCCACAGCTCCTCTAGGAAAGATTCTCAATAATTATTTCTAATTAATTTTGTTAGAGAAAAATTGTTAAAGCTTAAAGCTTTCGAAAATTAATGGCGATTTGCCATTTGCCAACTACAATTCAGGAGGGTTGAGTGCTGATCCCTACTTCGGTCAGTAATAAAAAAAAGCTCCTAAGCTTATCTTATGCTAATTGTTGCTGGAGTGCTTAAGTGATGATGGCATAGTCCTTTACAATTTACCCAGCAAACAATTAGCTTGTACTCGTATAATAACATACAAGCTCTTCTTCGCTGCTCTTCTTCGTTGGTCTTCTGTAGCGGTATTACATTCGCCAAGTGAACTAATTACAAAATGCCTACAGAAATGTAGTGCCTGGTCAAAGAAAGAAAAGCAAGAGCAGTGGTTCAAAGCCGGATGACAGGCGCACCAAAGCACCTCTTTAGAGGATACCTTTCTTGCATGATGGCAAAGATTTCATAGTGTGTGTGAAAATGCTTAGCCTGCTAGCAAGGCTGTTCTGTTAACCTATAAAAACGTATAAACGTTGGAAAAATTTTATTTTTTTTGGAGAGAGATTTTTCGGAAAGAGGTTGCCAAGATCTTTCTAGATTTCTTTTGTCATTTCTTTTGCTTTATTTATGCAAGACGATTTCATTTCTGTTCCACCTGCTTTTGCGTTCCCACTAGCTTATATTTTTAGTCCCAGTTTAGATCTGAGTGCAGCAGGCTTGCTGGCAGTAGAACAGCTGACGGACGGCCTGCCTTAATTATGATTTCGGCAGGGAAGAAAATCTTTTTAATTTCCCAATAGCTTTCAAAAAAAATTAATTCAAGCTTTGCATGCTTTTTATACCAGCAAACTTAAAACTTCCATGACACATTGTTCAAATGTCATTAATTCGAACAGTTCTCACAAAATTAAATGAGCCATTTATTCCTGCCAATCTAATGAAATACCCCCAACCCCCCGGCTTTCATAACGTCCTCTCCATTTATTTATTCAAAGCATTTTTATTTGACAAAAATATGAATTGTCATTAATCAACATGACTGGTAACAATAGAAAACTTCAATGTCAAGAGGCTTTAAAGAGGAAAATGGAAAAACGAACAGAAAATTGACATTGCGAGGGGAAATTGTGGTGCGGTAAACATACACACACCCAGTATACTCGTACCATCAGTCAGCCAGTCAGTCATCAAACAAAAACCAGCCATACAATTCAAATTGGTAACAACAATTGGCGCAAAACATCGACTAGTGATTAATGACTATCAACATAAATAATACAAAAAAAAAAAAAAAACAAACTTAAATCTGACGAACCTGCAGCCAACTAGCTACTGCCACTGCCACTGCCACTGCCACTGCCTCTGAACTTTTTGTCAGCGAGTGGTTTGAGTTGGTTAGTGGGGCAGGCCGGCCCCCTAGTAAATACCGAATGAAATATAAGTTTGAGATTTTATAGGCGATTGAGTTGCAACAACATGAGCAACTGGAAAAACAAAAATTAAAAACAAAATCCTTGAATGATTTAATTTGATGCCTCATGCAATAATGACAGGGAAGACATCGCATACGCCAAGCCAATGAAACCTGATACAAAGTAAACAAACGCGCAGCAAATAGAAATCAATTGAAAAACAGCTGAGCTCATAAACGTATACATTTTTAAAATTTACGTCTGTCAATTGTCTGTTCTAAATTCTTATTGCGGATTAAGTTAAACATGCTCTGCTTAATGGCGCTCCAATTTAAATTGAAATAACTTTAGTAGCAAACAATTCAATTTATGGGCGCTTTTCTTAAACCGGCGTACTTCTTACACTAAATTCTTGTAACTTTTCTCTGCAACATTTTGCTTTGACAAAATTCTTCACTCTTCTTTAACTGCCATTAATTAAATAAATTAGTGAAATTTCTGCTGCTACTTTGCAAACCTGCCGCTGCAACCCCTTTCCATATACTTCGATTCGGGCTGCTGCGATTTAATTACAAAACGCATATTTGTCATTTAAGTTTCCACAAAAAGGAAATGCCACATCCTATGCAACATGTACAAGGACGAAATATGTGTGTAAATACATTTTTCATCTAAACGGTGGCAATTAGCAACTTGAGTATTTTCATCTGGAATGCTTTTGATAAATCCTTTACCCTATAAAAGCAGCTTGTTATACAAATTGCTGAATCCTGTGCATTTTTTCTTCCCCTGTTATATGATTCCTTTGTAAAGCGTCAAAAATCCTTTTGCTGTTGGTAGTGGAAATCCGCCTTGAGCTTAACCGTTTGATACATGAGAGAGCGAAGTATAATTTACAACTGTCTTTTGAAGTGGTTTCTTGAAATAATTTCATAAAAGTTTTAGATTTTATAATATTTTAAATATTCGCATTTGAAATTGGCCTCACACGAGTGTTTAGCAAACTGAATTTTGTAAATTAAAAAGAATATTAAAATGAATTTTAAAATTCAAAAGGAAATGAATGTCGTAGCATGGGGCAGGATAAAGACTAGAGGCCTGCACAGACTACCTTTCGGCAGGAGCAGAATTTCTTTCTTATTTTTCATTGATGTATGAAGGTATTTGTGTGTGGCAGGATAAAGACTAGAGGCCCGCACAGAATAGTTTTTGGCAGGATCAGAATTTCTTTTTTATTTTTCATTGATGTATGAAGGTATGTGTGTTTGGCAGGATAAAGACTAGAAGCCCACTCAGAACACTTTCGGCAGGAGCAGAATATCTTTCCCGTTTTTCATTGATGTGTGAAGATATGTGTGTGTGGCAGGATAAAGACTAGAGGCCCGCACAGAATAGCTTTTCGGCAGGAGCAGATTATCTTTCCCGTTTTTCATTGATGTGTGAAGATATTTGTGTGGCAGGATAAAGACTAGAGGCCCGCACAGAATAGTTTTCCGGCAGGAGCAGATTATCTTTCTCGTTTTTCATTGATGTGTGAAGGTACTTGTGTGTGGCAGGATAAAGACTAGAGGCCCGCACAGAATAGTTTTTCGGCAGGATCAGAATTTCTTTTTTATTTTTCATTGATGTATGAAGGTATTTGTGTGTGGCAGGATAAAGACTAGAGGCCCACACAGAATAGCTTTTCGGCAGGAGCAGATTATCTTTCCCGTTTTTCATTGATGTGTGAAGATATTTGTTTGGCAGGATAAAGACTAGAGGCCCGTACAGAATAGCTTTTCGGCAGGAGCAGATTATCTTTCCCGTTTTTCATTGATGTGTGAAGATATGTGTGTGTGGCAGGATAGAGACTAGAGGCCTGCATTAAGGCATGAAGGTGTGTGTGAATCTGTATTTGCACGAACACATTATGACTCGCTATTAGATATTATAATCTGGGAAATCCGAAACGAGGCAATTTATATATTGTCGCATTCAAAACTTTAGCACAATCTTGTTAATTCCCCGTCTTTGGAAACGTTTTACGTCATGTCTGGCTCTTCGTATTAGCCTATTTAGAATTATAAATTAAAAAGAATTTCAATAGTCTGGCGAGTTTTTAAAATTTGTTAAAAAATTCATTTCGTGTCAGAGATTTATGAAATTTTTCTTATTCCCATACAAAGTGGAAAACTTTCAACGGCAATAAAATGGGGTTCAGCTGTGAAAATGGATCGCAAGACCAAATCCAGAATGAAATCAAAAATTAAAAAAATATTTACAACGCTGAACTAAAAGAGTTCTTAAAATCCAAATTTAAAGGCCATGAGAGCCAAATACTATAATTTTCAAGGTGGGGGGTAAAAATGTTGTTCCATATTTACTAGCAGATCCAGATAACTTAATTGAACATTTTCCAAAGTTTAAATATTTTTTCTAATGTTTTTATTTTGCAACGTCCAAATATAAATAAAACTCACAAAAATGTTTTTTAAATATTAAGAAAAATTGAACGACATTTATTAAATGCTCGTTGATTGCAACTCTGTATAACTTTTTGCTTTCATATACAATGTATTTCAAACTAAACGAGAATAATTAATATAATATTGACAGCTCACTCGGTCGCAGCCGTTATCTTTTTATTACTATTTACTTGAAATATTTTATTAACATTTATCAACTAAACGAGAATTATTAAGAATTTTTTAAAGGCAATTTTTTCCACAATTGTATGCAAGTATGGTTTGGTATTTGTATTTCCTTTCTGAATAAAGGCCAACCCCAAGCACTGATAAAGGAAAACATTTGCTCGAAATGAATTGTAAATCATTTAATTTTTTTTTTCAATTCGTTATAATTTTATTATTATTTTCTCGCAACTGATAATTCCAATCGTGGTTTTGTGCAGCAAATTTTCTGAAGTCAGCGAGAAATATACTTTACTGTGAGTAAATCTTTTAGTAGTCATATTTTAATTAGAAATATCTGTATATAGCGGGAAGTAATTGCTATGCAGGCTGAGGTGAAAAACTGCAACCAACTTCAGACTGCTGTCATTTCTAAACCACTCCTCTGACAGCTGTGAAAATTATTCCAGTGACAGCTCATTATATTGTTTACAAGCGTGCAAAAGCATTTTGGTGAGAATTTTCCAGAATTTTCCAAAATTATTCGTGATGGAATTCAAGCGTGATAGTGGGATTTCTTTATATTTGGCTGGAAAACCACAAGTGGCTATCGTTAGAGCACTCCAGCATTTAAATGTGAATAAATCTTTTGTGTCTCGTACCCTCGCTCGTTACCGTGATACTGTGTATACAATGATTTGTTCTTGTGAAAGGTAATCTGGTGGAGATTTCGTAGCGCTCCTGGTGTTTAACTGGGCGCTGTTATTATTTTGGTGGCAGTTTTACTAGTAAATATTTTCTCTGGTGAAAGACTTCTACAGATGAAGCGAAGATAGAATGCATGTCTTCTGTTTTCTTCGATGTAAATTGTTTGCTGGGAAATGTTTAGGTGCGCAGTAATAATACAACTACAATTAACATGTGAAATAATGCACCGTTTAAGAAAAATGAATGTGTGTGGTTTTCTTAAATGCCGGAAGTAGGGATGAAAGCCAAGATCTCAGCCATTTGTGGTTGAATGGATGAATTTGACAGTCTAGCCAGCCATTTAAAATGATCATTGCAGACCAATCAGTCCAATAATATTGCAAGTATTATCAATTCCTTATATCACAGTATATACAGATATATCAACTTATTTTATATTTTATATTAATCGGTATACTCGTATGGTTTTTTTCCAGGGTCCTGTAAACCTTTTTCTACATTAAGATAGCGCAGTAAAACTGAAAACTTCTTTATTGTCTCCACGGAACTAATTTGGAAAAATTATTTATGGCACCCTGTGGATAGGTGAGGTGACTTTTTAAAATGTTTTGAGCGCCCTGTGAAAATGCCATTTTTTCTTTAGCGAGAAAAGAACAGAAATTAGAAAAAAGTGCAATGCCTTCTTTTTAACACCTGATAAGCAAATATTTTCTGTATATTTTATGTAATATGTAAACAAAAATGTTCAGTTGCCAGATTGCTAATTCATCTGCTTGAGAAACTAAGAATTTTTTATTTTAATATCTCATATAATTAATTGGCCGTATTGTAGTCTTTCGTTTGTTTTATATGTCACCAGATACAAAAATAATTATTAAAAACTAATTTTCTGACACTTTCGACTCAAAAGTCCTTTTTTGAACATTATCTGGCAACGCTGTTTAAGAATAAAAGCAATCTTTTTTACAGAGCATTTTCTGCCCAGCTTTTTGCCCTGCGAAAGGGTAACATATTTACAAAAGAACACGCAACCCTTTAAGAGGGCAACATTTTGTTGGGAAAAGGACACAAAATTGCCCTTTTTGAGGCAATTTTTGTAGAAAAGAAATCGCCATAAGACTTAAAATGGAGGCATTTTTAAAAAGTCAGCCTTTTGTAAACATTTTTCTATATTGAGGTAGCGCAGTGTAACTGAAAACGTCTTTATTGTATCCAAGAGAAATAATTTGGAAAAGTAATTTAGTCTCTTTGCATATATCGATCGATGTTGTGTGTGGAAATAATATATATAGTATAGCGGTCGATATATTAAGCGATACATGAAAACGTCAACTGATTTTACATATATAGTTTTTTAAGAAATTAAGCATTCATCTCGATTCGTGCCACTTCATTAAATATTTATTGTGTTGCGTAGATGTTTTTACTTAAATGAACTTTAACCTTTCGTTATACACGAAACTGATAGAGTAGACAGCTGCAGATATGCCACTGTTTTGTCCTTTTTCCTTAATAAGATGACACTTTTTTATTTGCCATTAGCAAAGGAGTGGCCAAATTGCAAATGTCAACACCCATTTCCATAGAAACTCGCGTTGGGCAAAATAATAAATGCAAAACAAACAAAAACGAAAAAAAAAAAAAAATAAAATAAAAAATAAAAAAAAATCAAAAGGAGAGCAGCATCTTCGGCGCAATCACATTTGCTACGAATAGTTGAGAACAAGAAAGCTTTTATGTTTGTATTGCCACATCTATTTCTATTTATTCTACATTATTTTTCTTTCGTTTTTTTTTTGTTTTCTTTTTTTGCAAGAACTTTTGTGACATGTAGCAAATGCATTTCATCACACACACACACACACACACAAACACACACATACAGCGACTCCATTCGTTACTGCCACAAACAGATGAATTTATTTGCTAAAGAAAATATGACAATAATTTGTTTCAGTTGAGTTTTAAATTCTTTAATTAATTACTGCAGAAGTAGAGACAGCATACTAATTTGAAGAGATCTGCATATTGTGGAAGGAGGGAAGAGATGTTTTGTTTTTGCATCTTTTGGGCATATGGTTTGGTTTTCGGGCTTCTATACATCCTGCCAGTGTACGCAGGATGTGTAAGAAAAGTTTTAATCCTGCGTAATTATTTTCGCATTTGTATTGTTTATCATTTTCTGATTTAAACTGAATAAAATGCAACGTTTTTGTAATATTTTTTGCGTGTTTGTTTCGTGTCGGCTGTTCGTTCATATTTGTAACTGTCAGTTTTTGGTAACATTTTGTTAAATCCCTCCCCTCCTGCCATTAACCATTGGCAGCCAGTTGTAGCACATTTGCCATGTTCTCAAACTTTATCATTTATTTGGCTTGTTGTTGCCGTGCCTGTTCTTGATGTTGTTGCTGTTGTTGTTATTGTTGTTAAACTTTCTCTAATCGTGGTTAATCTTAAAACAAACGTTTGGCAATTTATTTTCTATGACTAAAATCCCCAACTCATTCCCTTGCCAAGTTCATCTCATCTTTATGTTGAGTGGGAATTTCCACCTCCTTCTCCTTTTCGGCTTAATGTGGCGCTTTTTTTCTTTTCGCTTTGCTTTCAGTATCTTGCAGTTAACTAATGACTTAATTTTTATCAGCCGTAGGGGTTTTTATTAACCGTTCGAACTTTGTTTTTTTTTTTTTTTTTTTTTTTTTTGGCAATCTTCCCTCATATAACCGTTTCTTGATGAGCTTTTATTTGCTTTTGCTTTCATGCTTTGGTGATATCCTGTTTTTGTTCTGGTGGCTGCATTGGAAATGGCTTAGAGATAGTGAGAACAGAATGACATTAGAAATGTCTTTATGTGACATAAGTTGTGAATGCACGAAGTACTGAAAGAACGACTTTATATTGCCTCGTGTGCATCTTCTTTATTTTAATACAAAAACCGAGAGAAACTAAATGAGAATTATTACTATTTCGAGTCTATTATTTTTACAAATATAATTTTTGACAACAAATGCTGCATATATGTATATTGTATGGTAACTAATAATTGTTTGCATGAAACCTTTAAGTTTATCTTAAAAATATTTTTCAGTAATAACGATTAAAAATCGGAAAGTATTTGTAAAAATAATTATATAAATAATTCTATAAGTAATTAATAAATAAAAAGAATAATATTTTACTTAATTTGAATATTAAGAATTTAGTCCATTATATATGTTATTATGTGAAATTGAAATAAATTTTTATTTCGTTTGCCTAATTTTGTGGTGTACTATATGTATTTTTCTGCTGCAAATAGCTGAGGTTGTGGGTTCGATGCCTAGCAGCGGCAGCTGTAAAATAATTTACATGAATTTGTAGTATCTTTGGTATTAATTGTTTCTGGAATGTTTAAGTGACAGTCAGTTTACGGTTAACGGTGTCCAATAAGGATCAATCAAGGCGTACATCTGCCTCTTGCAAGGTATTTTGTAGCGTTATTATTGTAGCGTAACTTAGGCAGACGGTATGGCTTGTGTGAATTTGTTGCCAGCATTACTATACCTGCAAAATACTTTAAAATCTTGCACACAATTTGCGGTCACGTTAGATATTAGCCCTACAATTGTCGGAAAACTTTCATGTTATGATTTACTCTTCTAAGAGATACACATGCTTTACAAGCCAGCCATGTTTGCCCGTCTATTTTCGAAGGCATTGGGGTATACCTGCCCAACATTTTAAATTTCTTTACCAGTTATTTTCAAATCATATGTAATCATTTTTCGCCGTGCTCTTGAAATCTCAGAATTCGTGGTCTCCTGCCAATTTTACATATAACGTATTGCCACTCAAACCCGATGCCTTCTCAAAGCTAGCTTCAGATTTCCATTATAAAAACCGGGGTTAGCCTCGTCTTCCAGAAGTCAAGTGCCGCTCAGACCCTAAAGGAAAATAATAGGTAACATAAGAAAATAAATTTAATCAAATATATTACTCGCATATTGCCGTAACCGGCTTCACTGAAGAAGTCTGCTACCCTACCTCCCCTCATACCCTTTTCTACTAATTCCTCCACAATGCTTTGCATGAGTAGTTTCTATCCTCTGAATGCTTATTTCAATAAAAACTTCATATTTAATACTTTACGTTTAATGTTCACTTACTTCAACCTAATGATAAATCTGCCCACGTATTTTTATAGTTTGCATTACGTAGCTAATAAAGGAATAAGGATGGTGCTTAATCGTTTTACAATCTATAAATAAATGCCTTTAAATACAACAATTATTTAATTGCAGACAATGGTTTCTTTGTGTGTGTGTCTGTGTGTGTGCGTGTGGAAAAGTGAAGCGTCCATTTGCGCAATTTGCCCGAAAGTTAATTGACATTCTATTTGTAAGCAATGTTGGGGCAACAGCTGCCGCAATGAACAACTCTCAATAACTCAATAATTGCCACAAAAAGCAAAATTTATTTAATGAAGTTCAGTTGTGGCCTCTGCATACAACTTGAATGTGTTGGTTGTTGCAGCAACAAATATTGGCAGATATTATCAAATCGATCATTGTCATTATTTTTCGATTGTTTCATTTAGACTGCCTCCCACCCGCCGCTTAAAAGAGTGAGGGCAGAAGTGAAATACAAATTCACAATTAAACATTTTTGTTTTGGGAGTCTTTTGTTTTAATCTTTTCTTTCTTTCTTCGCTGTTTTTTTTTTGTTGGGGGGATGGGGTTTCTTTATTTTTATTGTTCTTAAACAGCAAAATGTCATGTGCGTGGGTGTATTTGGTACGGTTTGGTGGCAATTGTATTGATTAATTTGCACAAAGTCTTGCTTGGCCATTGAAGCTTTAGTGTATTCCATTAATTCAATACAAATCGAATGCCTGGCTGTGCGGCAGGACCAGACCGTTTGTTGTTCCACTATTTAACATTCATGCAACATTACTGTCATTATTTTGCTGCAGACAGACATTGTGTTGATTGTTTGTAATTAATCGCATTATAACATTAAAGCTGTACGTCCGAGCTGTTCGTGGTCGTGGTGGTAGTGTGGGGGGTTTGCCTGCTTTTGACAGTGATTAGGTGTATAAAGCTGAGCTATTTATTTAAACATTTCCACTTGCGTCCGAATCTCATTCATGCCATTTCAACAATTTGTAAAGGTTTTCATTTACACATGCAGCTTGCATACCCTCATGTTTTCCTTTCTCTTCCCCTCACTTCAGTCATAAAATGTTATTAGAAATTTGACCAAAGGATACTAAAGTTTGTATTCGACTTAATTAAAGAATTGCAAAACGCATGATTAATGTCACGTGACTAAATCAGACCAATTTATCTGCCATCTACGAGGTGTGATCAAAAGTTATCGAGTTTTTTTTTTCAATTTTTTCTAAAAGTATTTTTTTCATCAGTAAACGTCTTGGCCCCTGCAAAGTAAATCCCTCAGATACAATACACTTATGGCCGGGGTTTTTCCAATCCTGGAAAGAATTCTGAAACGAGCTTTTTGGTATCGCCAGAAGCTTCTCTTTTTATATTTTTCTTCTATCTACTCAATCGTAGCAAAACGCTTTCCTTTCATCGCTGCCTTCAGTTTTGAGAAGAAAAAAAATGTCAGGTGAGGGCCAAGTCCAATGAATATGGTGGTTTGGGGGAAAAATGCCCAAATCGAACATACGTAACTCATGACATTTGCAAATAACGTTTAATTTTTGATCACCCCTCATTCACGAAAGCATATATTTAAACTGTATATAGCACTGCGTGTGCTTTTGTATATAAATAATGGCGAGCTTAATTGCTTAAAAATAAAAAAAAAAAAAAATTAGTGTGGCCATTTCTGTTTTATTCTGAAAAGATGGCATTATTATCGAATTGCTTTAAATTAAATCATTATCCCGATTTGGCAAATGTTTCAGTATTAAAAAAGTCAAATATTTATAAACGTAGACTTCTATTAGGAATGCCACAGGGATTATACAATTTGGATAAATATATCTTCACACAGAAATCAAAATATTTATTTCTTTGAAAAATATAAGAAATTCTAATTGAATTAAAATTTTTCATGAATTTTTTTTTTTTATAAATTCTTTTCAATAAATTTTATAATTTTGATAAATATCATTTCTATTTTTCATTACAATTCTTAAATGCGTTTTCATTTCGTCCTTTCCTTTCTAACATCTTTTAAACTCCTTTCTAATTCCTTGTGCAAGTTATCGTGTTTTTATACAAGTTATTTGCAAATGGCAGCGCTGAATACAACCCTTCCACATCTTCTATTGTTTCTTTTTTTTTTTTAAGTTTCTTAAATGCCTTCCTCTCTTTTTTGAACAGATTACAAGTGTGCACACGTAATCGTGTCTTAAATGTTTTGTTGGGAAATCTGTAATTTTAGAGCAAAAATAGCCAAAATCGGCAAAATGATAATTTTGAGGTGTGAAATCGCCAAATACTGATACATCGCTTAAAATCGTAGCCTCCCACATCTATCGTTTTTTTTTTTTAAATTTCTTAAATGGCTTTCTCTCGTCTTTGAACAGGTTACGAGTATACACACGTAATCGTGTCTTGAATTTTTTATTGGGAAATCTGTAAACTTAGAGGAAAAATAGCTAAAATGGGAAAATGCTGTTAAATCGCCAAAAATTGTAGTCTTGAATGTAAACCTTCCGCATCTGCAATCGGTTCGTTTTTTTAATAAAATTTCTTAAATGCCTTCCTCTCGTCTTTGAACAGGTTACGAGTATACACACGTAATCGTGTGTTAAATTTTTTATTGGGAAATCTGTAAACTTAGAGGAAAAATAGCTAAAATGGGAAAATGCTGTTAAATCGCCAAAAATTGTAGTCTTCCACATCTGGAATCGGTTCGTTTTTTTAATAAAATTTCTTAAATGCCTTCCTCTCGTCTTTGAACAGGTTACGAGTATACACACGTAATCGTGTCTTAAATGTTTTGTTTGGAAGGAAATCTGTAATTTTAGAGCAAAAATAGCCAAAATCGGCAAGATGATGATAAATCGCCAAAAATCGTATCGTTGAATACAACCCTGTCCGTAGACTGCTTTAGGAAGAAAAAAAGGTTTGAGTGTAATATTCTTCTCATTTTTCTCGTCTGGGTTGTAAAAACCAAATTTTAATTGTCTAAAATCAGTTGATCCACTTTAAATTCATGTCTGGACTTGTTATAACTCCCTGTGGTTCAGCTTTCAAAGGAAGTGCATGAAAATGCCTCCTGCCAATTTTAATATAAGCTTCAATGGTTTTGAATACGAGCTTTTCTTATAAGAATTAAAATTAAAAATACGGCAGGTAACAAATTGGCCGCGATTTTTGACTTTCCAAACTCGGGAACGATTTATTTTTAATTTATTTTTAATTTATTTTTCATAATGTTAATAAGAATCCGAAATCTTTTTTCTTTTTTACACTTTCAGAATGATAAATGAAATGTAAATCTGAAAGAAGCATATAAAAATTATAAAAAAGTGTGTCTTATCTTTTAATAATAAAAAGCAAAGCGGAAGAAAAAAAAATGATATATAATTTATTAAACTTAATTTGAAGAGAAACTTTTAGCTGATAAAGAGTAAAGAAATGGGGGAAAGTCTGTCTAAATAAATTAATTATAAAGGAAATTACTGGCTCTGTGGTTATTTAAGAACTCACCAAACTGTTTTCTATGATTTATATGCTTTTTCGATTTTTTTTTTAAAAGATTTTCTCTTATTTTAAGTAGATTTTTAGCCTTTTTTAAGCCGATTTTCTTTTGTATTTATATATTTTTTTTTCTTTCTTTAATGTTCGGTGGCTGAAAATTTGCAATGAATTTGAATTTTTTATTTAACCATGATTGCTTGTTGATGTTGTAAAGAAAAGCTTTAATAGTGACAGGCTACTCTAGGTAAGCTATAAATGAGTACAAACTAATGGGAGCTTCTAGTAAGTCCATTAATATTTATTATCTAATGTCCTGGGATCGATCCCTACAACCGGCAGAATTGTTTTTCTCATTTTATCTCTGGTATTCATTGTCGTTGGTAATTTTATAAAAACATACATCAATTATAATATACGAGTACATCTGAGCACATACACCCTTCTTCTTTGCTATTTCTCTCAGTGTTTTAAGGTTAAAGAGAAACTGTCAAAAAATTAACTCCTACCAAAATTGGCTTAACAGCGGCTAATTTAGTACCAAAGACCTCCGTAAGACAATTTTATCCATCTACTTCCTAATATCCCCTCATCCTCAAGACAGATGTTTTATTTCCGAGATCTGATTTTGAATAAAATGAAATAATTCTGCAGTCATCGAGAGCTCTTCATTTGTCCTAGAGAGTCTTGAAATTTAAATAAAAACATAATTATTTTATATATATTTTATAAAATTGTTTAAATTTAATGTTACCAATTATTATTTCTGTTAAGTTAACAGTATACAAGTTTACACTTGCTGAGCGAGATGTATGTAGTTAGCAGAGGCATGTTAAAAATGAATCAGCCCCCATTCACACACACCAATTTTCTTTGTTAAACATTTTTTTCATCACATTTCCTTTTCTGCTTTACTTTTAACTTTGTATCGTTAAATATCAAGTTACCTTTCTGCAGCCAACTTCAGGTATAAACTTCTCTTAAACTTGATGTCAAACTTTTTTCTATTTTCTTCAGCCCTTTCCTCTAAAAACTCTAAACTAGAGGAGTCGAACCTGCTACGTGTAAATGGGTACTAATATTTTATATTTATATTTATTACCCTGTTAAATAATTATAGCTTCTCATCTAAAATCTCCAGCTCTCTTTCTCTTCAATGCCCATATAAAAAAAGGCAACATCTGGATTCCTGGATCTGGATCTTGTTCTTTTCTTTGTATGGATTCACCACTGTAGCCTGCAGTGGTAAATCGACTTAGTCCATTACTCCTGCAGAAAGGTATGGCAACCTCGGAAACAGGACAATAAAACAATTTCCTTGAAAATCAATAGTACCCCCACTAAACGCAGGATTACATTTTTTTTTTGTAAGCACATTTTCATGCTTCAGGAATTGTTTACTGGAAAAATTTTTCTTATTGTTGATTCCTGCTCGAAGAAGCTAATAAGTGAAATACACTGTTGAAATCCTATAACTATCTGTTGAAATCTGAACAGTCAGGTTTTTTTTTGTATAAAAGTTTAAGGCAATCTTAGTTATGTTTTTCAAACTTAAAAGAGTTGGCCCGATATCCTCTTTATTAGAACGTTTACAACTTTTAATTTCTTCTTTTAAATGATTATAAATCATATTATATATCAGAAGGCTATATTATATTTCATTCCAAAGATATATAATTTGATTTCATGGGTAAAATAGGCCGACTTCTGCGATCATTGTCGTGAATACAAATAAAGACTTTCATCTATCAACCTCTGAATTTTGAACTCTTTGCCGATTCATCTACATTTATATGCGAGAACTGATATTGCCGCCCTATTTTCAGTAGGGCAGCCGACTGTTAAATCGCAATGAACCCTTTTTACGGCCTTAATAAGCCAACATTTCTTAATTTATTTTCATTAATAAGAAATTATTAATTTCAACCCTTTTAAAAAATTCTATTATTCCTTTTCAGGCTGTGTCCTTGTTCGCCATTAAAGGTGTCACTTTCCTTTCGGGCTACCAAGCAGTATTTTTTTATCTACCAAATTAAACATTTAATCTCTTCGTTATTACTCGTGAAGGTTCCTTCTTTTTAATGTTCACGGTTGCATCAGTATCCCGTTTAGGTATTTCAGTTCTACGATATTTTTTTTTTTTTTGCTTTTAATTTTTATTTCCGTTCTGCAATATGTTGAGATTTTAATGGCGCATTTTTCAAACACTTGCAGCCACATTGAATGGTTGTGCATTTTTTTTTATGCTGCTCTTAATCCTTTTGGGTTAAATTACAATTTAAAAATGCAAATTAATTGCTGTTCAATCCAGTCGGCCAATTAAGGTTCGTTCTATCAGCAATATAACTGACTCAATTGTTCTCAGTAAGAAATTGCAAAAAGAATCCTTTTCACAATATTCCTTGAAAACAATTTTCTACGCCGGCTTAGAGAGTTAATTAACTTTAACCTTTTTCCTATTCTCTGCCTTCTGCTTTCCTTTCAACATTTTCACATTAAGGTAAGAATCTAAGAAATTGCTGGCATTTGTTTAATTGGAAATTTTTGTATAAGCATTATCAAAGGACATGGAGCAGTTCCTGCAGTAGTTCAAACACTTACGTGCTCTTACCTGGCAAGACGAATAAAATTTAATCTGTTTGTGGAACTTTTTAATTTGAATTAGTGCGTACTCGCAAATAGGAACACAACAATTCCCATTAACATTATCATTCATTTGGTGTTCTGGTAGCAGAGTCCTGTACATGGAACACAATTATGACATACAAAAGCTATAATTCAATTTTATTACCGTCGACGGGTTTTTTTTTTCAGGTTGTTGTTCATTTTCAAAATATCTGCCGAATGAATTCAACTCATAAGCGCGTAAATTTCGTTTCCATTCTCGTTATTCAGTTATTTAATGTTAAATAAATGATTAAAATCCCTATTGGAAAGATGCATTTTGCTGAAGGATTTGGCCTTCGGAGAGGTCCTGTGGCATTTTTCACCTTTTCCTTTCTTCCTCCTGCACATTCTAATTTGGCCTTCAGAGAGGTGTTGTGGCCTTTTTCACATTTTCCTTTCTTCCTCCTGAAGATTCTAATTTGGCCTTCGGAGAGGTCCTGTGGCCTTTTTCACATTTTCCTTTCTTCTTCCTGCATATTCTAATTTGGCCTTGGGAGAGATGCTGTGGCATTTTACACATTTTCCTTCCCTCTGCCTCCTTTAAGGCACATTCCTGTACATTCTAATATCCTTAAGTGTTTGATAGTTTTTATGAAAAAAAAATTGCAAAATACGAGTATGTTCACCATAATTTTGGATCCTTCTTTCAATAAGGAATTTTTTATTTATTTATTTATTCATTTTTCTTTAATTTTGTATGCTAAATTGGTATTTTAATAAATAATTAATAAATAAAATTTAAATTTTTGTAATCTGCCCTACAGCCGCCAAAAATGTCTGTCCATATTTGTGGCAAACAGCACCAAAATAATTTTTATTCAAAAGCTTACAATGAGAGCGACACAGCGACTGTCGTCTGTGCAGTTTATATCAGGGATGGGAAAATTGCTTATTTCTGTCATCAAGAACAATTTCAAACAATATTTCGGTATCCGATTTTACGGTACCCAATTTTTCGTACCCAATTTTACGGTACCCAATTTTACGGTACCCAATTTTACGGTACGCAATTTGTTGGCACACAATTTTTCAGTCCCAATTTTTCGGTACCCAATTTTTTGTTTCCCTCTCAAGAATTTAGAATTTCAAAAAAGTTACATCGTTATTTGTATATGAGAATTCAGATCCATGACTGCATAAATTCAAAATCTCGGAATGGATACAGTGCGATCAAAAAAGTACGATCTTATCAATTACTAATTTTCGATCAGGGATGTTTATTACCGCTGTAATAAACAAGAAGCTTGAGAATAAGCACTTCCATCCTTTACGGTTTATAGGTTGTCCTACATAAATTTTTTGTCAATGAAAATAATTCCAAACTCGGCCCATTGTGGCCACTTTCTATTTAATTTCTATTTATAAGAAAAATCATATAATCGTTCCTTGTTTATGAACATGTGAAAAATGCCTTTAAGAACAATGGTGGCATTAAGTACTTTTATACCAGTGATTTTGTTACAATTCTCATTCATTTTTTGCATGTTTTTATATAAATATTCTTGTAAATAATTCGTGTAAGTAATTTGCTCTTTACTTGGGAAAATAAATCTGAAATTTAGAAATTCCGTTCTATTTTAGAAACTTGAAAATATTTTCAAACTGAAAATTCGATAGCTTTTCAGATTTCTATTGTAAAATAAAAAAATTCTAATTCTTTGCAATTGAAGAAGAGATGAAAGTTGCTGGGAAATCAAGGACAATATTCAGAATTCTACAATAGAATTGACTTTTGACGGACCTCAAGTGGTTTCTAAATTTTCTCTAGCATTTTCATGATATCGGGAAACGTTTTGAAAAGAGCTTTTTAATTAAAAATTAATATAATAGTGAATAAATAAAATTTTAATGCCATTTTCATTTTATCATTTTTAAAAAAGGATAACGGAAAAAGGGGCAAAAGGGTTGTGTTGCTGTTACTCTTACTGCATTCCTAATTAGTATCTGGAATGCATTTTTCGCAATGCATTTTTCGCAATGCATTTTTTTACCGTTTGAAATATGGAAACGGAGCTAAAATTTGAAATGGTTGGTTCTGGTTGGTTCCTACCGGGTTCTCCAACATTTCAGTTCAATATTAAGTCAAGTCATCATCAATATACATGCAATATTAAAGTATTAGATTATTTTGCTTCTCATCTTTTCCCCGCCCCCGGCCATAAATAATAATTTCACAGACAATAAAGAAAACATTTGTGCCGTTAAGGAAAATAACATGATGACTGTGAGTATTTCAAATGCAAACAGCAAAGGAAGTCATAGAAATAACTCGTGTATCCACCATTTGCTTCTCACCCCCAAAAAACAACATCCTGTTTCCTTCAAAGCGAACATGACATTAACCAACGTACACTCGTATTTATTTCGATTAATGCGCGAAAATATTTTGCAATTATTTTTAATGTTGCAAGGCGCGAGTAACATCTTCCTGAAAGCGTGTCCTGGCAAACGAATTCATATAAGAATGTAAAGCCAGCCAGTGTAGGTGTTGTTTCTTCTAATGATTAACGACATCGGAATACTTGAATCAGGGCATGTTTTCTTATG
Source organism: Ormia ochracea (assembly GCA_963402855.1). Lineage (NCBI taxonomy): Eukaryota > Metazoa > Arthropoda > Insecta > Diptera > Tachinidae > Ormia > Ormia ochracea. The sequence continues at coordinate 38,306,739 of OY727107.1, forward strand.
TTCTTGGTTGGCTTTATCAGCATACTGTTTACGTTCAATTTTTTTCTTTCCGTTTCACTGTAAGTACGTAATTTGCAAATTGTTATCATTTACATATAATGGCAGATTGGCTGGATTGTGCGAGAATGAGCGAGAGAGCAGGACTTCATTGTTGCTCAACATTTCGCAACGCTGCCATGCAAATGTGCTTTTGTTGTAGGCAATTTCTTTGTCTAAAAAGCTTTATTACTTTATTAGTTGCAATAATCTTTATTTATTTAGTTAATAAATCGTGCGTAGCGATTTTTATTTGTTTTTGATTCTACCATCTGTTTTATTTTATATAAATTCGTTTCTGTAAAGGACGAGTGTAGTTAATCGTAGTCCTGCTGCAAAAGTTGTTATTAAAAAATCATTCTCATTTATTTATTGCTGTAACATCATAAATAATTGTAATGGCTTTACGTGCTGCAACATCTTGTCAGCTAATGAATTTACTGTATGGCGAATAAGTGTCTGATAGTTTTTTTTTGTCTTGCTTGTTGGTCTGAGCGAAGGTATTGCAAGGATATTCCAGTCCGTTTCAGTACTAAACTGGTGGTCACATATTTATGTATGTGCTCTCATTCTACAGTGTATAAAATGTATTTCCTGCTGTTTTTGCTAATTTGTAAATCGTATTCATAATAATTTTTGTAACTGAAGAGCAGACTAAGCCTTCAACGAAAACTTTTTTAAAATTAAAAAAAAAGCTACTCCTAATAGCTTCCATTAATTCTTTATTCTCTTATTGCCTTGAATTCTGTTCACTCTTAAGTCGATCTGAAGTCGATTCAGGAGTCTTTAGCAAAGACAATTGCTATCAAATATTGCTAAACACTATGTAACAAACTGTCTCGGTTCACACAATGAACATTTTACTTTTCCTGTACAGAATTCTTTACAAAATTCGTTTCTTTCAAAAATTTCCCCGTCCGAATTCTTTTCAGTAGTAACTCGTTAGGGAAAAAACAACTTGAACTAAAATTTAATCTTAGAAAACACAATATAATTTCCTATTCTCAATTTACATTCGTAAATTCTATAGTTTTGCTCAGAAAACTATTGTATTGCAAACAGAGACAAACTGCTTGGTCTTGCCAAAAAGAAAAAGGAAATCCTGAAAAATCATATACAAATTAGGAAAAAGGAACTTTTTATTTTCTTTAAAATTTATCTGAGGATAATCCATATATACCCTTTTAGGGAGAAGGACTGAAACCCTTTATAATTCAAATTAATTTGCAGACATGGAAACTGTAAAAGCTTTTAGCTACAGCGGATCCTTACAAGGATTACTGGGGGATTTTACAAATAAAATACCCAGTTTTTGGACGAAAATCCCCAAAAGAGTACTGAACATCGGTACAATTTTTGCACGAGTTTCATTACGGGTTCACATTTTTTACAATTTGCAGTAAACTTATTATACTGGCCATCTCTTTTCCATGGAGATTTTTAGAAAGACAATTTATCACAATTCCACTTAGTATGTATACATTCTTTGATTACAGAAATATAACAGAGATGTGTTATCATTCTAACAGAGTTCTGTTAATACAGCTGATTTGTATCTACGCTGGAAGTCAGCTGTTCGGTACGTGTATGGCAGGACACTCTCTGTCAAAAGTGTGTTTAGACTAAAGAAATATCTCGCAATAGGAGAAAGGAAGCAATTCGATCCTTTTCTAGGCACAGACATAGAAAACCAAAATTTTTTATTTTTTTTTTTTTATTTTAAAAAAGACAAAGTACTTTTTAAAGCATACCTTTTTTTTAGAAGTACTAAATGAGCTTAACATTTATTTTAAAAGTTTATTGTTTTAGAATCATGACTGTGCTTAAAAGAAGCACATCAAAGTTTGCTCAATATTTATCAGAATCTTCAGCTAGGGCACAGATTACGTGAGCCCCCGCCGTTGGAGCAGATGCAGTGGTAGCGTATTTATATAGAGTTATACATCCTTTGAAAATCGCAGTGTATACAATTCAAGTTCAGAATTGTCCGTCCAGCTGGCATTTGCTGTAGAGTATGTATGCCTCGTATAGGCTCAACTTGACAAACATAAAATATTATTTCATATGCATTCTGAATTATTACCGTAATGATATAATGAGAAACATCTTTGTTTCACTGCCAGCTAGTATTTCGAAAAGAGTTTGGGTGCGCTTACTGTGTGCAAACATCAGGTGTGTTTAATTACGCGGATTTAGTACAATTCCAACTAATTGCTTGTAAGTCGCCGCGTCGAACACACGAAGACATTTAAACTGAAATAATTGCTGGCATTTAAAAGCGTATGAGTCTCATAAATTAATATTTCACCTTTAATTGTCTCTTGTATTTGTATAGTTAAATGATGGTGGCAAAGAGCCGCTTAAATAACACAATTAATAGTAAGGCAAACGAATAGCAACACTCAAAGAAAAATCTTTACGATTATCGTGATTGTATATTTTTATTTCATGCATTTCAACATTTTCCCGCCAAAGTACCGAAAAGGACGCTTTTTTGCACATGATTGAAGTTAGAAATAAGATTAAAAAAAGTTGTTACATTTTTCACAGTGTATTCTTACTTACATACACTCTTACATGGAAATGCACATGCAAATACACCGTACATGCCGCTGATGTTTTTGTTTCATTAAAATACTCGTAATTAGCATATTGATTTATGATTGTAATAATTACAAACAATAGCAACTACAACAAGGACAGCAACAACAACAACAACACCAAACTAACTTTGAAATGTCTTAAACAAACAATGTGTAGAAATTTAATCCCTTTTTTTTAAAGTCCTTTACAATTTGCTCGCCAGGAGTATGAAGCGATTCTTTTGTACTTGAAAATTCTCTAAAAATTCTTTCCCCTTCAAAGTTATCAAAAGAAAGAGGCAAAAAAAAAAAAATACTTAAAAGGTTCCAAAATAAACACACCATTTTGGCACCATTTAAGTGTGTGTTTTACACATTTAAGACCCAAAAATAAAATAACAACTTTTCAACCGAAATTACACCGAAATAATAATGAAAAATAAAATAAACAACACATTTGTGCAGCAATAAAATTTATCAAAATAATTAAATCATTTACGGGAACACGTGTAACCGGCCGTGTACTGAACGCATCAGTAACGGCTAGAGGAGAGGAGACGGCCAACGAAATGGTTCAATGCAAATGATACTCTCGTTTGGCCAATATTTCCATCTTAATTTTAATTCTGTTTTGTTTTCTATTTTTAAGGGTTCGTGTAAAGGTTTAATTTAAATACCTTTTGGTCTTTCACCCTTTTCCCTTTTTCCCCCTTTTTCCTTTTTGATGTCAATGAAAAGTTTTAATCATAACAAGTATTCATGACAATTGTGCAATTAAATATGCTTGCAGAAAATGGCAGACAGTAAAGGAATTCATTCGCAATTATTAAATTGAATTCGTTTTATAGAATTTTCCAGCAGAAAAAAAATATTTTGAAAAGAAATTTTAAAGAAAAGTAAAATTTTAATTTTGAAATCTCCTTAAAAAGAGCATTTGAAAAAGTACTTTTAAGTGGGGGCCTTTTTTAAAGGACATTATGAAAAAAAGCTGCCAAAAGAAAAGAAAAGATTTCCTGATTTAGAACACTAATTTAGAAATATCTTTAAAAAGAACATTTAAAAAAAAGTACTTTTAAGTGGGAGTTTTATTTAAAGGACATTTTGAAAAAAAGCTGCCAAAAGAAAAGAAAAGATTTTTTGATTTAGAACACTAATTTAGAAACATCTTAAAAAAGAAAATTTAAAAAAAGTACTTTTAAGTGGGAGCCTTATTTAAAGGACATTATGAAAAAAAGCTGCCAAAAGAAAAGAAAAGATTTCCTGATTTAGAACACTAATTTAGAAATATCTTTAAAAAGAACATTTAAAAAAAAGTACTTTTAAGTGGGAGTTTTATTTAAAGGACATTTTGAAAAAAAGCTACCAAAAGAAAAGAAAAGATTTCCTGATTTAGAACACTAATTTAGAAACATCTTAAAAATGAACATTAAAAAAGTACTTTTAAGTGGGAGCTTTATTTAAAGGACATTTTAAAAAAAAGCTTCCCTGATTTAGAACCGTAACTTTTGCAAAAGTACTTTGCATAAGCTAGATCTTACGAAAACATTACTAAAAACCATTTTCAAGGAAAATGAATGTTAATTTACTATGCAAAAGAGATTTCTTTTAAAAGAGTACTTTTTGAGAAAAATATCTTTAAAAAATTCTACTTTTACAAAAAGTACCTAAAAAAGGTTAATATCTTAAAAAACCTCAATTTATGAAAAGTATCTCTGAAAAAATAACTCTTGATAAATACATCTGTAAAAAGTAAATTTTAAAAAAAGTATATTTGAGAAAAGCATCTTTCAGAAAAGTACCATTTGAAAAGTTCTCTCTAATAAAGTTAATTTTAACAAAGCACTGTCTGAAAAAAGCATTTAAATATATAAATATTTTTTTAAAAAAAATGCGGTAAAATGGATCTTCGAAAGAAATTTTCATTTCAAAAATGCTTTTTAAAAAGGGTACTTTTAAAAAGTATTATTAGAAAGTATTATTAAAAAGTATTATTAAAAAGTATGTTTTTAAAAATCTCAAAAACTCTTGAAAGTTTCAGTTTAAAAAAATAGGACTTTTTATAAACTTTGAAAAGTTTAAAAAAATGTCCTTCAATGAAGTATGATGCGAAAAAGTACTTTATAAAAAATAAGGTTTAAAAAAAAGTACACATTCAAAACACAATGAGATATTATAGTTTTTTGAAACCGCCAATATTTTTTTAAACAGAGGTTTTTTAAATAAAGTGTAAGCAAGTAAGGGATTAAAGAAAAAATGGTACTATAAAAACTGAATTTAAAAATGGTACATTTAATGTAGCTTTCGAAGTTTGTATAGAAGGGGATATTTTTAGAAATTGTATATAAAAACTTATGCTTTAAAAAGTTTTAGAGCAAAAATTTTTTTGGTTTTTTTTGTAGAGTTCTTTTTAGTGTTGAATTTTTAAAAAAAATTCTTTAAAATTGATGTTTAAGATGATGCTGAATTAAATCACTGGCCTCCACTAGACACTCGTTTTTCAAAAGCACCTCTTGCAAAACACTTGATGTCAACACCGGGCGAATGTGAAATTTCCAAGCCACTTGAAAAACCAGCCACTTAAATAATACATATTAAAATAAATGTGATATATACTTCATACTTTAAACGGATTTAAAAATGTAAAAAAGAAAAAAAAAAAATTTAACATGAGAGTAATCTTGTAAATAAATCGTCCATGCCGCCATAAGAGATCCTTGAAGGACATTAAAATAACACAATGCTCATATAAAACACGCATCAAGTTACGAAACAAATTCCATTACCAGCCACATCACATTACAAGTACACACAACCAAGAACAACTTTATACATCCGCAATTAAGTTCGGTTAAAGGTGCTTCTCGTATCACTTGGTGGATGCAGTTTGTTCCTGCTTTCGTTTGCTCCAGCCATTAAAAACGAATTTTATTTAAATATTATGAATATAAAATAAAATAAATATAAAAAAAAAAGATAACGAATTCGACATGCCCAAGATAACGCGACTAAAACGACAGACAAACAGACAGACAGACAGACGGACAGACAGAGCGAGCGTCATGCTTTTTTAGCCCATTACTTGCTCCCATGAATATTCATGGCTTGTTAACAAAACTTTTCTTATCTTTTATTTCGCTCGCTTTTTTTATGACGTTTTCGTTACTGTGATTTTGTACAACAACAACAACACTGTTCTCGTTTATTAGAAGCAACATTAAAATGTCTACATTATTTTCATGAGTGTATTCCAGTTTTAATTGCAATTTAGAAAATAAAATGAAGAAATTACATTTGCTAAATGTCAGTGAAGTGTTCCAGGCCACATTTTCGGGACAATTTTTTAAATTTAAAATAAAATTTTTCATTCATTTGTTTGGTAAAGGAAAATTGATTTATTGGGAATAGAACAGAATGGAAAAAGAAGCAGAGACTTTGCGACTGAGACTATAGCAAATTTCAAGAAATGAATGAGAGTTATTAGGATAATAATTTAATTTCCTTTTCCTTGTTTTCTTCTGACTTTCAAAACGTATCAAAATAAACTTTGTATCGTTGCTCTTTTACGACACTTTGAAAACTATTCACCAACGACGTTTTCAAAGTGTATACACTGTAAATAAATTCTTTCTCCGCATTTTAAGACGCGAGTGCAAAGTCAGTGTCGTCTACAAGGCCCCATTTCGGTATATCTATATTTACAAACTTTTAAATCCATAAGACTTTGTATAAATTTAATGGCTTAATTGAGTATTGATCTCGTGCTTTTAAATATTGCATTTCATGTTCAGCATTTAGATATTGCTCGTTCAGAACTTTCACCGAAAAACTTACAAAAACACACTGAGACTACTTCACCTCTGCCTTAAATAGATGGTACTATTTTATCACTTCCATATTATTTTCCTTATCATACAAAAGAAAGACAGTTCAATCCGCTAATGTGGATTTTTTCTTTATTAAAAAAACAACTCTTAAAGCAAGATTTTATTCAAAAAAAAAAAAAAAAAAAAAAAAAAAAAAACACGCTTGTCGAAACCTCTTATTGCCATTTGGCATAAATATGGCGGAAATACATTGATAAAGCTTTCAATTCGCTGCTTTTGGGCTTGTTGACATAGACGTGTGATTTCCAATAACTCTAATAAAGAACTCTAAAGGTGTTAAATCAAAACATCTGACCACAGAATCGAATGAGTTCACGATCTCGGAATATCTCTTGTTTCCAGGAATATATTGCATGTGGAACCGTTTTTTTGAAACCACACATCATGGGGATTCAGTTTCGGGAATTGCAACACAAAGCAAATCTTGTGTTAATTTTGATATACACTTTATAAATACGGGGAAAAAATTTGGAAAATCTGTGAAAAAAAGCGGATTGAATTGTCTACCTTCTGTATGATAAGAAAAATATGCATGTAATAGAGGGGAAGAGGTCAACACTGTGTTTTTGCACATTGTTCCTAATGGCAAAATCCATATCGGCGGATTGAACTGTCTATCTTCTGTATGATAAGAAAAATGATATGCAGGTAATATAACAGTAGCAGCAGTTTCGAGTAGCGGCGAAGTGGTCTACAGTGTGTTTTTGCACGTTGTTCGTAATGGGAAAATCCACACCGGCGGATTGAACTGTCTATCCTCTGTATGATAAGAAAAATGATATGCAGGTAATATAACAGTAGCAGCAGTTTAGAGTAGCGAGGAAGTGGTCTACAGTGTGTTTTTGCACGTTGTTCGTAATGGCAAAATCCACATCGGCGGATTGAACTGTCTATCCTCTGTATGATAAGAAAAATGATATGCAGGTAATATAACAGTAGCAGCAGTTTAGAGTAGCGGGGAAGTGGTCAACAGTGTGTTTTTGCACGTTGTTCGTAATGGCAAAATCCACATCGGCGGATTGAACTGTCTATCCTCTGTATGATAAGAAAAATGATATGCAGGTAATATAACAGTAGCAGCAGTTTAGAGTAGCGGGGAAGTGGTCTACAGTGTGTTTTTGCACTTTGTTCGTAATGGGAAAATCCACATCGGCGGATTGAACTGTCTATCTTCTGTGTGGTAAGAAAAATAATATGCAGGTAATATAACAGTAGCAGCAGTTTAGAGTAGCGGGGAAGTGGTCTACATTGTGTTTTTGCACGTTGTTCGTAATGGCAAAATCCACTTTGACGGATTGAACTGTCTATCTTCTGTATGATAAGAAAAATAATATGCAGGTAATATAACAGTAGCAGCAGTTTAGAGTAGCGGGGAAGTGGTCTACAGTGTGTTTTTGCACGTTGTTCGTAATGGCAAAATCCACATCGGCGGATTGAACTGTCTATCTTCTGTGTGGTAAGAAAAATAATATGCAGGTAATATAACAGTAGCAGCAGTTTAGAGTAGCGGTGAAGTGGTCTACAGTGTGTTTTTGCACATTGTTCCTACTGGCATAATTTTAATATAAAAAATTTAAATTAAAAAAAGTTTAGAAAAAGTCTTAGAAAAAGTTTGTTTTATTACTTTATTAAAAGGAATTTAAAAAAAAAAATTAAACAAAAAAAAATATCTCGAAGCATTAAATTAATATTATTGCTGTTTACTCTGAACGAAAACAAATAATTCTGAAAAAAAAAAACTAATAATAAATCCGGAATGGGTAATACATTTTTAAAATTTTCTATTAAATATCACTCTGTTACTCTGACAACTTCCGTTTATGATTTCTAAAATAAAACAAATTTAAAAGTCCAAAAGTTCCGGTTGCTTGTAATATTGTGTCCCCAAATGTCGCCTGACATGAAGACACAAAGGGAAGAAGAGCAGTATACTGCCGTCCGTTCTGCTGTTCATTGTTCACTAATGTAAGCGTGTGTGTAGTTGTGTGGCTGCCTCCTTTTCGTTTTTGCTCCTTATCATTTCCGCCATAAATTTCATTTCGTTTATTTTTCTATTAAAACTACAAATGTTGATATATTTATTTTTATAACTTGTTTTATTCTTGTTTATTCATTTTGTTGCGCGAGAGAGGGGAGATTATGAAGAATGATGATGCTGGATGATGTTTGTTTTCTTTTTTTTTTTTTTTTGTACTTGTTTGGTTTTTGTTTTAAATCCTTCAACAAGGAGGAAGGACTATAAATATCAACTTAATATTAGACGTGCATATTAAAAAAAAAAAAAGAAAAAGTTGTTAAAAGAGGTGTAGCCTTGACCAAAACAGTAAGAAAAATGGCTTGAAAGCAGAAAAGAGATGCAGTTGACTATAAAAAAAAATCCCCCTTCATAATCATAGTCCAGATATCAAGTGGCTTTAAATTAACTATTCTATCTACAAAGTTAAAAAGCCTCTCGCGGAGAGAATCAGTTTTAAATGGATCACTCAGAGACATTTAAGCCTCTTTTGGTTCTCTGATTTTGTAAAAATATGCTGCATTCGATTAAAGAAATTGGTAGGATTGATTAAATGTTTTTATTGAAACCTATTTAGCAGGTCTTTTAATTCAAAATATATTTCATATTATAGATATCTTAAGCCGATTTCTAAAGCTTAAATAATTCATAAATTATAGTAAATGATTTGTTTCATACAATTACAACTTAAGCTTAAAGCTTAAAATCGGAAATCAAAAATTATTTACCATATCTTATGAAAATCATATTTTTCTTAGGATGTTAACAAATTGTGAAAAAAAATATCGAAACAATTTTAGAAAATATATATTAAAAAAACAATTTTAAGCATAGAATTTTCTTAAACAATTTAAAAATACTCGTTTATAATAAATTGATCTTAAGCTTAAAATTAATTTGAAAAAATAAATAATAAGAAATTTTAAATAAAAGTTATTTGTATAATTTTTTAAAATTTTTTACACAAATTGTTTCATCCTGCTATATATCAACGTTTAAAAACTCACTTATTTTCCAGAATTATTACACACTGTAATGCCTCCCTTAAGCTTGTAGGAAATACACCTACAGGTGAAAAGCTGGAACAGCCGCCCATTTCTAGTAATTAATCTCACTGTTATTTACATTTAATTAATTAAAAAAAGTAATTGTGTTTAGCAAATACAACAATTAAATATTTAATTGACAATTTATTTTTCAAGTCAATATTGAATGCTAATGATAATTTTATTAATTATAATTTAAACTCTATTATGGGGATCATGGCCAAAAGCATTACTGCTAGAATTTTCTTATACTCCTTTAATTTATCTCCGAGTTATCTCTGTGATCCTTTTCAGTGATTGCTTATAAGACTTTCCCATTCCGGTTTTCTGTTATAAAAAAAAAAAAAAAAAATTCTATCTTTCAACAGCTGATTTGTGTAAAGGCTTATATATAAAGCATTAAAAAGGGGAAGCAGAGGCATGAAATTGCAGAATTTGTAATTTTGATAGTTTCAAGAATAATTATAATAAGAAATGATAAAAAATTAAGAATTCATGCAGTGATTGCACAAGTTGAAGGTTAAACAAGTGATCGATATGTTTACCAACAGTCTTCTCTACAACTATCTCTTTCTAACAGTTGCGGTACCAACGCATTGCAATACTAGATACGTTCCGCTGACGGCTGGTAAGTATTTGTTTTTGGGCAGCTGCTTCTAACTTTATTTTTGATTATTCGTGTTGCAAACATAACCAAGCAGGCTGGTTAATCGAGTTTCAACTGTAATTGCTGGCGAAACGGTAAAATGTTTTTATAATTTGAATTTTTTTAAAAAAAATCAAAATCTTTTAATAATTTTTTGTTATATATCGAGCTTTTACAAAAACCACACGTATGCTAAGAAACATCGCGTACAAAAAATGAAAAAAACTACAGTACATACTTAAGTGATTGTATCAGGGTAATTAAGATACCTTCGCTTTGTGGAAAATTACTAATTTTGTAACATTTTTATAGCTCAAAACAGTATTTACATATTTTTCTTATAAAATAGTATAAAAATATTTTTTCAAATCATGTTATTTTTATGGCCATTGCGTTTTGGGTTTTAATTATTAAAATTAAAGGTGGAAACCCTGTACTAATAATATTTAAATACGGTTTTCTAAAAAGCACAGATTTAATTAAAATATTGATTGAAAACATTTATCTTACTGAGCAAACAATTAATTGCGATACTCTTTTCTGTTAGATCTACATCTGCCTTACAAGCAGGGGTTCCAATTGTATGGTCACTGTCCGCAGGGTTGCAGCGAAAGCCGTAAAGAATTCTGGTAAAGATAATGGCAGCACTTTTTACTCGATCCGATAGTGTTAGATGCTAAAAGTTTAAATTCGGAGCGAAAACAACTTTCGAGCTGTTCATACTTTCAAATAGAAATACACAGTAACTCCCACCGCTCTGACACTGCTTGGTAACTCTTAAAATGCATTTGAAAAAGCTCCCGAATACTAAAATTATTTGCCGTCTTCAGTTTTAATTTCTTACTAAACAAAAAAAGAGAAGGCGAAAACTAAAAAAGGCCACATGCCCCACCGGTGTTGTTAACTGAAACTAAAACATTTAAATTAAGGTTGGAAGCACAGTAGAGATCTGTATGCATAAATCATACATTCTCACAGCAAGCAAAACGTTTTGTTATTTCTGTGACAACCAGAACCCCTCGGCAAGAAACGTTATAGTAAAAGGACTGTTAAAATGTGTATAGTATTTGCATACATATCCTTTTAAAAAACCCAAAAAGCCTGCCACACATGGAAAGTGATACAGCAGGAATCCCTAATGCAATCTGCAACAGTATTTTCCCTCAGCATGTCCTCCCGATAAACATACACATACTCTGCTTATTCCAAATACATCACGCACGTTATTTCTTTTTCCTTTCGTTTTTTTTTTTGGCCTTCTCGCATGCATACTACATGCAAATGTGACTACATTAGAATTTTCAACAGCCTGCTCGTCGAAAAATTGGAGAAGGATATACTCTGGCATGTGTGCGTAGAAATTTTGTCTCGTATCAGCTTTCGAAAATCTCCTTAACAAAACCGCAATAAACTTGTCAGGTTTTTTCTTTCAAAGATCATTTACATTTTGTTCAGCAAATCTACTTGTTATTCACTCCAGAGCCAGGGGTAGCAGAGCACGCCAAGATAAAAATATTAAAAAAAAAATATAAATACACTCGTGATATAAAAATGCAAAAATCTTATATATTCTCTGTCATTTAACCTTTGACTTGCAAGCATTTTTCTCTACAAAAAAAAAAAAAACTTCATGCTAAAAACTTTTTTACAAAAAAAAAACAAAAAAAGATTTTGTGTTTGGCATAAAATCGTTTGTCATTATTTAAACTCCTTTCTGACAGTTATATCGTTTGAATACTTAAACAACGGAGGAAAGTGTACACGCCGACAAACCCCTTAAGATGTTAAATATTTACAAGTGGAAGCGGAAAATAGCAAGGAAAACTGTCTTCAGCTGCACATATGCGATGAAAAAAAAAAAAAAAATGTTGCTGTCTTCTCTTCATACTCTTCGTTAGTCCACATTTAGGAATTATGGTGATGATGATATCAGCTGTCATATAAAACGTACAGTAGATTAATTTAAATGGCAAATGGAATTTTCAGCAACATGTTTTATTCAAATTAATGATAAATTTTTCTATTTCTTCGGAATTTTGCGGTGTGTGTGATAAGGAATTATCTTTTAGGAAATATCCTTTTAATTAGATTCATTCAATTAACTGGAGGGTTTGATAGGCGATACTCACACATGAGGAAGGAGAGTTAAATTTAAAATTTTTTTTTTCTCAGTGTATCTTTAAGCTTGGCTTCAAAGCCTAGCCTCCCCTTATACTGAAAGATCTCTCTAGTAAAATTTCTGATTCTGAAAGTCATGAGAACGGTACTCCCTCGCACTTTGAAGTATATTGTTATGGCCGCTCTCTTCTACTGCCACTCAATTACACCAGAAGTTACAGCTGCAATATACTCGTATCACTTTGTTGAAGAGATCCATTTAATTTTTTGGGGGGACGAATTCAGTCTAAACTATGACAATTTTTTTGGGCTAATGAAAAGTGGGGATTCACCTCTAAAGCAGCTGTACAATTCACTAAAGTATGTATTAAGAAGCTTGAAACTATTCTAAGCACAAACATCTGTATTCCCCCCAATAAATCGCCAAAAAGGATAACTTCTTTAGGAATACCTGGGAATATAGGGCTCAGTACCATATAATGGGTAAAAAAATTTCGCTTCAGAGATGTACTAAATTCGTAAGATGTGGAAACATTTGCTAAATCAAGTGTTTACCCAACTATTTGCGCCATTAATTTTTATTCGAATTTTTATTTCGAATGTTTCTTGTTCGAATTACTCTTATTCGCATAATGTTATTTGATTAAAGTTCATTTTTACAATTTTATATAATATTTTTATATAGAATATAATTTTAGTAAGTTTATTTATTCGAACATTTTGAATTTCGAATATTTCTATTTAAAAGGTTTTAATCTAACAATTTTTTCGTATAAATTTTTTAAATTTATTTTTATTTAAATTTTTTTTTTCGAATAGTTTTTGTGTAAATAATATTTTTTTTTGCAAAATTTTATTCAATTAATTTTAATTTTTACAATTTTACATAGTATTTTTATTATTAATATTCTATATAATTTCAGTAAGAATATTTATTCGAACATTTTGCATTTTCGAATATTTCTATTTAAAAGGTTTTAATCTAACAATTTTTTCGTATAAATTTTTTAAATTTATTTTTATTTCAAAAATTTTGCTTTTTGTTAATAATTTTTATTCGAAAATTCTTTTTTTCAATATACATAGATTTATTATAAATAATTGTATGAAATTTTTTTAAATTAATTTTTATTCGTATATTTTTTTATTTATCAAATTTGGAAGGTTCTAATTAAAATGACTGAGTTATAATAATTTTTTTCGAAGAGGTTTTATGTATTGGATTAGTTTTATAAGTTAAACTAAGGAAAATTATTTTTGAATGGTTTTATTCGAATTATATTCTTTTCCTTAAATTTAAATAGTTTTTTGGAATAATTTTTGTTCGAATAATAATTTCCATAAGGAAAATTATTTTTTAATGGTTTTATTCTAATAATTTTTCAAATTACATTTTTTCGATTAAATTTTATTACTTTTTTTTTCGATTAAATTTTAATAGTTTTTTGGAATAAATTTTATTCGAATAACAATAGTTTCTGTAAAGAAAGTTATTTTTAAATTATATTTTTTCGATTTAATTTTAATACTTTTTTAAAATAATTTTTATTTGAATAATTTTTATTCGAATAATAATAATTTGCGTAAGGAAAATTATTTTTAAATTAGATTTTTTCGCTTAAATTTTAACAGTTTTTTGGAATAATTTTTTTTGAATAATAATAATTTCCATAAGGAAAATTATTTTTAAATTAGATTTTTTCGATTAAATTTTAATGGTTTTTTGGAGTAATTTTTATTTGAAAAATTTTTATTCGAATAATAATAATTTCCATAAGGAAAACTATTTTTAAATTATATTTTTTCGATTAAATTTTAATACTTTTTTAAAATAATTTTTATTCGAATAATTTTTATTCGAACAATAATAATTTCCATAAGGAAAACTATTTTTAAATTATATTTTTTCGATAAAATTTTAATACTTTTTTAAAATAATTTTTATTTGAATAATTTTTATTCGAATAATAATAATTTGCGTAAGGAAAATCATTTTTAAATTAGATTTTTTCGCTTAAATTTTAACAGTTTTTTGGAATAATTTTTTTTGAATAATAATAATTTCCATAAGGAAAACTATTTTTAAATTATATTTTTTCGATTAAATTTTTACAGTTTTTAGAAACAATTTTTATTCGAATAATAATAATTTCTATAAGGAAAATTATTTTTAAATTATATTTTTTTGATTTAATTTTAATACTTTTTTAAAATAATTTTTATTCGAATAATAATAATTTGCATAAGGAAAATTATTTTTAAATTAAATTTTTAGATTAAATTTTAATGGTTTTTTGGAGTAATTTTTATTTGAAAAATTTTTATTCGAATAATAATAATTTCCATAAGGAAATCCAATAATTTTTTGCTTAAATTTTAATAGTTTTTCCCAATAACTTTATTCGATAATAATGTCGGCTTCTGAGCCAACCGAGTCCTAAAATTATTTGCTGCTTTAAAATCGTTTTTAGTCGTATCTCACAAACAACTGATTTGGTCTGATACTGCCGTATTTACAAAGCGAGAGGTATTTCATTAAAGTTTTAATTGAAATTCGTTAACTTTATTGCTAAAGCCAAACAATTATTATTAATGCCACTGTCCAATTAGACTAAAGAATATTAATTATGACACAAGTGTGTGACACTCTTACGCAAATATGCATTGTCGTTTGTCGCCTCATATTCTCTGCGAAAGCAACAAAAAAGCAACACAATCTGTAGCCTCAACAGATTTTTCAACACTATTCATACTCCGACATTCGTTAGAGCTGAACAAAAATGAGGATTTATTGAATTGAATAATTGCAAAACAAGGCAACATTTGTTGAAACAAGACACAAAAACAAGGAGACACATCTACAGTAACACACATGGCAGAGTGGCCTGAGTGTTAAATGGTTAATTTGTTTTGGACACAAGTTACTCTACGCTTTGAAATGCTTATTTGTATGTCCTTTACGATGGTGCATATGGAGCTTATGAAAAGCTGCTCGTACAACCAAAATAATATAAATGAATGCTTAGTTGGACTTGTTTTTGCCTGTTTTAATTTTTGGTTATTTAGCCAACATATATCTTTTGTCACAATTTGATTTCCGTATCTGTTGTTATGTTTCCTGCTTCTTGCCTTTTTCTCTTCTCTTTTGAAGAGGGGGCGAATATCTTTCGGTCATTTAACTATTACTAATGAGTCGTAAACGGCAAAGGGTTTGGGTTGTTGGCTTGTGTTGTGTTGTGTTGTACGTCTGTCAAGGACATTCGTTATAATTTACTTGAAGTACATGTGAGATTTTAATACAAATAAATTAGTTTCGCCCTTTAGCTCATTCCTTATAAATCTGCTTTTGAGTTTTGTGTTTTTATTTTTTTCGCAAAACTTTCATATTCATAAGCTGATTATACATGAACATTTTTAGGTGGTGTAATTGAAACACTGGATTGCAACACTGGAAATTGTTGCCTTGCTTGGAATTTATTTGAGAGGTTGATTTGCTCCCTTTTTTTTCTTTAAATTGCTAATGAAAAATTTAGAAAATGAGCGCTTCGATGTTTATTATATTTCAAATCCTCACGAAGACTTACAAAATTTGGCAACTCCAGAAAGTCTGGCAACATCAAGTCACTAATCCTAAAATTGCCTTCAACTTTTCGCTCACTTTGGACTAAAATTGAGTTCTCATAAGGAATGATCATATAACTCCGACAGAATCCTACTCTTTACTAACACGGAGTCCTAATCGTGGACGGAATTGCGATGATTGTCTTGTTGCTGTGGCAACAGTGGTACAGTGGCGTTTAACTAGAAATTTTGTAAACGCAAAATCTGTATAGGGGTGCTGTGCCATTATTTGGCAACAAGTAAATATTCCACATCTGAAATTGATACATAATTTTAAAATGGCCTTTAAGGCGAACACTTAATTCCTGGTTACTATGGGCTGCCCTCGGCTATAGAGGCATCAACTCAAACCGCTCTGTTTTTGTGTTAAGAAGTTTGCCGCACACACCTGTGGCGTAGGAATGTCACAAACATGCAAAATGTATTAATTACAGAAAGCTAAACGACTACCTGGACTGACACAACAGATACTCGTGGGAGAGACAAACTGACAGGACAGTTGAATAAATATGCTTGTTTGTAGATTGATAACGAAACTACTGCTCGTATTAAAATACTGCTAAATTCAAATAGACTGTAAAGGGTTGGGGTTGGGGGGTGGGGGGTAGGGGATTGTGTGTGCGTGTGCACTAATTAAATAAACAAACACATACAAATGCTCACACATGCATAAATTTTAAAAACAACAGACTGATATGCTTTGACTGCTGCTAAAAATGTTGTACATGTGTCGGTCATTTGTGTGTGTGTGTGTGTGTGGGTGTATGTGTGCCTTGTGTGATGAGGGTCAATTGGTTTTCGTCAGATGCGGGTGACGTTCAAGCAAACAACTAATCATATTTTGTTTATACGTGCAATTAAGTTCTAAACAAAATGATGACCCCAAAAAAAAAGGATTCAATTTAAAAAGCGTTTAAGATTTCCGATGCTGCGGAAATCGCCAAAAATTGTTGGTCGCCAAAAATCTTATTGTAATTGTTTGTATATGAAATTATTTAGCGTGTACTGTTCAGTTAAATTAATTTGAAAATTACTTTAGATGGAGAATACAAACTCTCATTTGGCTTAAATTTAAATTTTTATTAAGTGAAATCCATCAGCAACACTTTTGCACCGTCTAAAATTTTTCCACTGCGCTCCTCCCTGCTTACTGGTGTTGTTGCCACAATTTCTTTCTTAGCATAATTCTTGTGGCTGCTCTTGTGGCGGCTGTTATTGCTGTTGCTCCAGAGTATCTATTGTTAATTTTTATTTGTTTGGCAGGCGTATAAATGCAAATGTTTATTAATATGATTTTTATTGTTCCCCAGGGTGCGATTTTGTATTATTTGAATACGAATTTTGTCGTATTTAGTTGTGGATGGATTACTTGCCAACTCTAAAGTAGACACAAACGTGCACACACTCTTCCACAGTGGCTTTATACAAGTTTGAATATGAATTTCCTTTAATTTAATTGTATTTTCCTCCATGAGCGGGTATCTGTTCAACTTTTTATTTCTTCATTAAAATTTTTGCCAGTTTGTGCGTTTGGTGTGTGGGTGTGTGTGTGTGTGTGTGTGTGTCTGTATTTTCATAGATTTTCTAAAATAGATTATTTTCTTAAGCTCTTTTCTCTTCTACCCCTTTTTTCAGCTCAGATAGTGTCAACTCGTTCCTTTTCTTATGTCGCTGCGTCTGCATTTGATTTTACAAAAACACAATTACAACCACCACCAAATGATTATTTCAGTTTATTATTATTTTCTTTTGTTGTCATTTGATTATTTTGTTATTTTTATTTTTATTGTCAGTATGCGGATTCCCCTTTCAAGTCTTATATTTGATTATTCGCTTGAACAATAATAATAATTACATTAATTTAGTTTAGTATTTTGATTCAAGATTCCTTCAAAGCCGCTTTCAATTTAATAAGTTAAAAAATTTATAATTAAATGTTGTTATAAAAAGACTTGAGGTCCAGGCTTGGCTTAGCAAAATCGGGCTAATTTTTTTCTGAATTTTTACTTCATTTTAACTTTGTATAGAGTTGAAGACAATTTCAATTGCATCTGCAACGCATTGCTAAATTTACAGTGATCAATTTGTTTACAACATTCCAAAAATTAGCCAGCACATTCGTCAATTGCCAATGACAAACGTCGCGTGGGTTCGATTCCCACGTAAGGCAGTCATAAAAAAATGCTCATGAATTTTTTGCCATGTGATTTAAAATCGCTTAAGATCTCTTAATTGTTATTAGAAGGTTTTAAAGATGAATTTGTAGTCACTAGCCAGTTACCGATTACCAGTAAATAATAAGTAATCCCTCGGCATGGTCCAATAACGATTACAATGTCTGCTATAAAATAGTTCAGCAGGGCCTACTTTAATAGCCGAGGCGTTGCCACACTACTGTGTCTCTTTCACACTTCACAGTTTATCTTCTATACTGCTAAAAGTTCGTTGTAATTACAGCACATTACAATTCATGAACGGGGAATGCCTTCTAGACTAGATTATCAGCCATCGGAGGAGAATTTAATTTTCAAGCAATTTGCTATTGCGAAAACTATTTCAGTTCACCTTATTCCTCACGCTATAGTGAAAGCCAACTTTTACTATACGTGTGGTTAAATAGTAAAGGCGATCTCTGCCTTTGATCATCGCTATATATATATATATGTGTCCGCCATTTAGTACTTTTCATCCATGTATATGCATACATGTATATAAATATACAAAATATGTATAAAAATATATATAAAAATATACAAAATATATATAAAAATATACAAAATATATATAAAAATATACAAAATATATACAAAAATATATATAAAAATATACAAAATATATATAAAAATATATAAAATATATGTATACATATATATTTTTTTTGCATTATCTTCAAAATATTGAATTGAATTGACAAAATTATTAAAATTTTAATTTTTAAAAACAAAATGTATGTATGTATTATGCCCACGCACTGATTAATCCTTTTTTTATACCTTTTTGCTTCTTTACTTTTGGCTAACGGCAACGAGGTCCCTCCTACGCAAACGTGTATAGCGCCTATCGTTTAAGATATTACGGGCTAATACATTTGGGGTGCGCCTCTAACCTTTTAACACCGCCAGTGTAGTACGGTATGCACCTTGGTGAAATTTACATGTTGGTGGGGTGCACTTGGGGGAGACGGTACCGTGCGTTTCCAGACTATGGCCTTTGGCAGACACCGGTAAAACTTGTCTGCCACTGCCCAATCCATAAAATAACATGGCAACGGATGTGCTAACAAGTAATTAAAAGGCAAAGGCAAGCTATGCTTGTTGGTCTGGGATTGGGTCTAGAATAACCTAATCGATTCAGTATTGAATATTGTAGGAGAGTTCTCTCTTGAGAGTTCTCTCCGAAAGCACCACCAGTGGCTATATACTGGCACCACGGGTACCGGCAGCCCCACAATGAATTTCTATCGCGTAGGTTTATGGGTGATTTGCACAGTACCTGAACCGAACTTTTATCGAGGACGGACTTAGTTCACACTCCACGGAGTTAATTGATTATGCTTGTGGATAAATTGTGCGGCTTTAGTGACTTTGTCCATAGACCAAGTTTGCTCCGGCCTAACAACATAGTATAAAGTTGTGGCCGGTTTTTGGTGAAGCCTCTTAGGATATCACGTGGTGGCATGTGGTTGATACCAAAAGTTACTTGGGAGATTTCTCTTGAGTGGCTGGTATCTTATTGATGCTAACGCTCGATATGATCCGGTCAAGCGATTAGTTATCTATGTGCTGTTGCCATTCAACAGACGCTAGTAGGCAGCAGAAGGTTTTCCCCTCTGAGGGCGGCCTCTCTGCAATTCTTTGATTTGTTACATGATTTGAATATACAGATGTGGTTTACCTCGAAGTTGGCGGTAGAGTTATTCTTGCGAAGTGCCTATTGGTAAGGCTTGGACAGGGCCGAACGTCTTAGCAAGGCGTTTGGTTAAAACTGAATCTTTTAATCAAGAGTTGTCACCTGTGCTTGCACAGGGGGCTTAGTGAATACATTAATTTACTCAGTGCTAAGTGCACCGCGAAGTTAAGCTTTCATAGGCAGGAATTCACGTAAACTGTAGTACACCTAACCTTTTAACCTCTGTTTGGACCAACCGCACACCCAATTATTATAATTATAATTATTTTTAAGATTGTAATAAAAAATAAAATATATATAAAACTGATTTAGTTTTCATGATAAAAAATTAAAACACACACGAGTGCCCATATGAAACCTTTAGATATGTTATTCTGGAAATTGTTCAGAATTTCTGATTTTTTTTTAAATTTGCACTTCAAATCAAGATTTTTTTTTTTAATTTTTAATATTTTTATCTTTTACTACACATGAAATTAAATTTAGATTTTTTTCAGTTTTTGTTTTATAATCTTCTTTTAAATTCTAATTTTTTTAATGTAAAAAATATATAGAAGAAGCTTAAAATTAAAATTGAAAACTTATTTAAGATACTAAACAAAGTTATCAATTAATGTGAATATTTTTTAAATTACGATTTTGTATTAAATACATTTTAATTTTTTTTTGTTTTTAATTTTTTCATTTCAGGGTAAGTGCTTACATTGTAATTGCTGCTAATTTTTGTAAGTAAAATATGTGAATATGTGAATACTGAAGATTAAATTGTTAAATTTTATTTTAATTCGTAGATTTAATTACTTTTCCCCCCTTTAAATTTATCTTTATCCCCTTCGAGTTAAATTATGTTACCTTTTGAAAGTAAAATTCACCTGTAGGTTCTCTAAATCACTTTAATTTATTTATTTGCTGGCCTTATCGTCCCTTATACGATTTCTATGGAGCCATAAATCTAGTCATAACAAATAAAACAGGCAGCGGGGAAAATAAAAATAAACGAAAAGATAAAAACTACTTTTGCCACTCAACACATAAATTTACAAATTCTAAATGATGCCAAAAAGGCGGAGCCTGAATGTGTAAAAAAGTTCCAATAAGAAAAAAAATTGGCAACGCCTTTTTTCAGCATGTAACAAACAAACAAAAATAAATACACACACACACAGACACTCTTAATGTGGCAGGACATAAAAACTCCTGCCCCACACAAAAGTTACCTACAATTTTTGCTATGCTTTCGCTTCAATGCTTGATGCCGAAATGGGAGGCGCCTAGAAGTTTATGTAAAAAGCATTTTGGGGAGAGTGGCACAAATTTAAGCTTAATAAAATTGTTTAAAATAGTTTATTTTATTTGAAACTTAAGTATTTTTATGCTGAAATAAAATTTAGTTTAAACTGATTTAAATTTATATAAAAGCATTTCGCCTCGTATAGGGGGAAGCGATACTTTAAGAGAAAACAGGGTGGTAGCAAAAAAAAAGGAATATTTTTCGAAGTAGGAGATCTTATGCTAATATTGGTAGCCTAGAACGGCGAAGGAGGCTGCATGTGCTTATATGAAGGACGAATTTTGCCACTTAAAGACTGTTAAGATGTACGAGATGTTAAAGTACATGTGCAGCAAATCTTTGGAATTTTATTCGTGACATCTTGATGTAGGATCTCGAACATACGACTTTAATCTTTGGCAATTGGCGAACTTGCTACTTCCATAGGCGACACTCCGATTTTTTATTATATTGCCATTTTAAATAAGCTGCATTGCTCGTTTAATGCGCCCACCGCATTGCTGCTACACTTCACCCTCTTTTCTAGGTTCTATAAATTGTTTTAATATTTAGCGAGTTGGAAGAACAAGTTATATGCTGAATTAAATAAATACAAAGATTTGATATGATTTTTATTCGATTTTTATTCGATTTTTTATTTATTTTATTAGCTCGAATAAAACTTTAAGCTTATTCACCCCTTGGTTTCTTGTGCCTGATAATTTTTTATTAATAATTTTTATTTCGTCAACAATGCTTTAAGAAATAGTCAGGCCAAATATTTACATATATATAATATAAATTTCTTTTTTAAACAAAAAAAGATGTTCAATTGGCAGTTCCAGAAAAAGGTTTTCAAAAAACTGGAAACGAATTAAAATAATACTTTTCAAGTATACGAATTAATTTTAATCAACTAAAAATCAAAATCCTAAATTTATAATATTTATAATTTTATAAAACTCATTCGGCTGATAAGTTGTTATTCGCGGAGAAATAAAAAGAAAAATTTACTCGCAAAAAAATTAAATTAAATTTGGCATAAAAATATATTGAAATAGATTAGGTGGCTCCTATTGGTTGAGAAAACATCATCTAATAAGGAAAGGAGAAAGAAAATGATTTTAATGCAATTAATGTTTTTCTTATTACCTGCAAAGTATTCGGGTTTGCCCACACTGTGCAGGCAGGAATCGAACTCGTGAACTCTGTAGGCTTATTCTGAATTGCGATGCAAAACTCAATGCGATGCGAAACTATATAAATACAAATAATTGGTATTCAGTATTGCGATTTTCGCATAGTACTCTTTTTTATTCGCATTTCAAGTGCGAAAATGTGGCAAGTCGGTATTCCGTATTGCGAAAGCTAATGTCAGATACATGCGATAATCGCAAAATTTATTCGGCAGCATAACAGCAACGGCAAAGTACAAAAGTATAAGTAAAAAATTATAATTTTGTCCATTTATTTAAATTAATTTTTTTTTTTAAATTTTTCTTTTGAGCAAAATGAATGAAATATATGTATAACCAAAGAAGCGCCTTTAAGTTTCTAAATAAAAAGAAGCCTGTTAGTTTTTAAATTATATTGTTTTTTATTTCATCTCTTATAATTAATTAATTTCTAGCAATGTTTGTGTAATTGTTATTACTAGTACTATTATTGAAGCCAATATTATTTAAAACGTATAAAAATGCCTCTTGGGTTAATCCAAAATTTTTTTCAAAACTGGAATAGAAATGTTTTTCATAATTAATTGCTTTTAATGCTACAAAATAAATTACCTTTTTACATTCAAACTTAGAATATCCGATTTGCTTCTAAGTATTCTTTTCTGCACCCTTTCATTTTGCTCATGTTCCTCTTCATCATAAAACCATAGAGCAACAGAATCCATTTTTGCTAAATTACAAATTGCACAAATTTATTTTATTTTTTCTTAATTTTTATTTTATTTAATTACACAGATTTATATAATTTTTTCTTAATTTTTGTTTTATTTAATTACACAAATTTATTTTGTAACCGCAATCGCAAATTTCTTTTTCTTTTGTAAGATTAAATTTGACGTTTGCTGGTACCAGCGTTGTTAATTTTGGCCAGTGTTGCCGCGATTTAAAATAAAATGGGATTGCGATTGCGATTGCGCAAGTGTTGCAGAATACGAATTTACTATTGCATCGCAATTCTTTATCGCATCGCATTGACTATTGCATCGCAATTGGTTTAGGTAGGCACAACTTTGATTTACTTAACTTTCCAATTGATTGTAATAAGAAGTTGTTTAAATCTGCAGTTGTTGTAAGAAAATATCTGAATAAAAGGTTCCCTGATCATCTGCATTTAGCATGCGGTGAAATGTACCTATGAGGCTGCATGCGATGCACAGCAATTAATTTTAACTATATTTTTAAGTTAAATTTAATTTTTTTTTTTTAAACGTTTTAGTGAGTTTTGATATAAAGCAGTGACAGTACCACAAGTAAAGGAAAAGAAACTATATGTACATACATATAATATTCTAGATTCGCCAACGATCGAGCGGCAAAATGATTTTGTATTATGCTAAGAATTTAGATGTTTTGTTTTTAATAAAAAAAACATTTTGTCAGAAGTGGGATTCGAACCCACGCCCTCAGAGAGGACCAGAACGCTCGCTTTTACTTTGTTTGAACAAAGCAAGTTTACACTTGAGTCTGGCGCCTTAGACCGCTCGGCCATCCTGACACATTGGAAATGTGAAAAATTTTAGTTTACAGGTTTGAGTGTGTTTTATATAGATTTGATTTTCTCAAGCTCAATTGAAGAGTTTTTATTGTGTGATGTAAAATATACTCAACTGCACTGGAAAATTATAAAATTCTTTTTTATCGCCACGTTTGAAAATGTTGTTAATTACATATCTTACTATACGTGTATATCTCTTGTTGCATTTGCACTACAAAGTGTGCAGAGATGTAGAGAGATGCTAATAATGATAGCTGGAAAGTGTTTAACTGCAACGAATGAAAAGACGTAGTTATATGAGTGATGATAAATTTCATACTAACTCTTTTAAAAATGTTATAATATATTAATAATAATACAATAACGCAGTTATTAGTTAAAAATATCATGCAACCCATACATGATACAACCGTTGGCACGACTTGGGCAGGTTGTAATCAAGATTGTAAAGTGTGTGGGCTTGTTGTATGAAGTTGTGTCTCGTTTGTATGAAAAATCAAAATTTTTTGATTTTTTGGCAAGTTGTGCCAACGCGTTGCAACGTTTGTGGTTTAGTCATACGACTTCGTACATCATTCTCATTTTAATTTTGCGAGAGAAAGACGTGTCGTCGGTTAATTTGGTTTTTGAAAGCAAAGAAAACTAAAGGGAATACTAATAATAAATGGAAGACACAGCTGAAATGAAACTAGAGCACAGTTCTACGACGAATTATTTAATGATAGCCAATATTAGTAAATTATATGCAATTAAAAACAGTTCATTGAAGTTTTATTTTTTAAAGTTTTTCATTTGAAGTTTTATTTAATTTTTTTTTTTATTTTTTTTTTTTTTTTTATTTTTTGAAAATTTTTTAGATTAAAAAAAATTTGAATGTCAATAAATACTTAATTTCATTTATTCCACTATTGTTGTAGTTTTTCTTTTTTTTTCTACTGATCTCAAAGTGTTATTTATGAAAATCGTATTTTGTCTTCAAATTGCTTAAAAAAGTAATACATTGTAATATAATAAAAGTATAATATATATAATAAAAGTAATATGTAGCACAAAAAAAAAAAAAAAAAAAAAAAAATTAAAAAGAAAAAGTAAAAAAAAATTAAAAAGAAAAATAAAAAAAAAAACAAAAAGCATTTTGTCAGAAGTGGGATATGAACCCACGCCTCTACACCAGAGAATACGCTCGCTTGTAACGGGGTTATCCATTTAGTGGTTTCGAAAGTATAGAACTGGGATTCGACATCTGTCGAACTAACTAACACATTTTTTCATTTTCTTTTCAGTCGAAAAAGTCTGACGTAACGAAAATGAATCGCTTAACTATCACACAACGCAAACAAACAAATGCAAGTTGTTACACTTGAGTTCGGCCATCCTGACGTGCAACGTTTTCTGGCAATATGTTAATAACAACTGCTTGGTATTAATAATGGGCGTTCAAAATTAAATAAAAAAAAAATTTGTACACGGAATGTAATAAAAAATATATATATTATTTCATGCGCAAAAGGAATAAAAATTCTTACTTTGTTAAAACTGTGTGTGAATGAATCATTTTAAATTTTCCAACATTTTTTGTTGTTGAGTAACTATAATTCCGGCGTAAGCAAACTCCTTCCCATATGGAAGGCAGCAAAGAAAAGAAACTATTTCATATTGTAACATGGCTTGCAAGACTTGAGAATTACTTTTAACTAAACTTCAGTATCACAAAAAAAAAAAAAAAAAAGTTGATTTTGTTGTACTTAAAAAACTCAAAGTCAATAAGGAGAATTATTTTAGAGACTAAATATTGAAGTTATTAAACTTTTGATAAATACGAATTGGTACATTGACGCCTTTTTTTAAAAAAACTGTCTTTTTTTAACTTTTTGACATCTTTTAAAATTATTTCAATTTGATTTAATTTTATTGAAATGATATCGTATAGCCATCAATGTATTTTGCTTCTGTGTGGTATAATATTTCGATACTTTTAAGCTAAATAGAAATTTATTTTGTATTAATAGTTTTAATATTCATTTAAAAATATTATTTCAGTTATTTGCAGAATATTATAAATATTATTTGTTGCAATATTACTTTTTAAATGATATAGTTATAATAACTTGATAAAAAAAAAAAGTTTTCTAATAAAAAGTACAACAAAAAAAGAATCGGTCGTACTACGATTTGAACCCATCCGCTGCAGTTTAGTGGAATACACATGCACTCTTTGCTTTCCATCATACTTTAACAAAAAGGGTAGAAATTTAGAATATTGCAATTAATTTTTAAAATTGATACTTTAAGCAGAGTTCTTAGCATGAATTACTTCAGCACCATATGGAGTGTGGACGGAGTGTGGATGGAGTGCAATTGAGTTGGTAACCGTTGATATAAATGGAAAAGGTGACTCTCACTTTATCAATTTATCATTTAATAGGGATTGATAAAATAATCGTTTTTGTAACACTCGAGCTTCTGTTTGTTGGGTTGTTACAGTGTGTTCTGTATGGGTGTGCGATGTACTCGTATGCCGTCTCTTTAAGCAACATGTTGAGGCGTTGAGAAACATCTTGTTGTGACATGAAGATGTTTTATTATTTTGTTTCCTTTTTAATTCTTTGTTTTTTTCTTTTTAACCTCTCTGCACAAGTGTGCGTAAAATGCTTCGTTGTTTGTGCATGTGAGCATTTCAGACAAAAGGAAGACATTTCATCCACATGATAAAGTGTTTATGTTGTTGATATATGGTATGTACAAAATAATATACCAGTGCCTAAGAGCACATGCATACATACATACATACGTAAATGATGAAGAGATAATAATAAGACAAGGCCGAAAGGAAAGGGAGTTAACGTAAAGGGAGTTTAAGTATTTGTTTACATAATGAAAATGTGTTTATTTGTTTTAACAAATAAAATCTTCAGATATTCGCACACACACTCACATACACTTGCATTTGCTTGCCAGCATCCTACAGCAAATAGTCGCAGACAGACAGACAGACAGGACAGGTCTTTGGTTTGATAGTAATTTGTGGGAATTTAATGGAGTTTAAAGACACATTTTCTATTCTTGAGATACTCGTGAAGTGAGAGAATATATACATACATCTTTAGTTATTTTCAACTCAATTATTTATTTAGTGAATTATTTAATTAGGCTTAATTTTTATATAAAAATAATTATCCTTATAAAATATCGTCTACCACTTTAACGATATTTTGTAAAATCGCGATATCATATCAACATTTAATTGATATATTTTCTTAATATATTTTAATGCACATTTAAAATCTATTACTCTTGTAATTCTCAATCAATTTTAGTAAAAAAAATTGTTATTTTTCCTCCTCTTAAATATGATATCTAGATAATTAAGGAAAATAAAATATCATATCAACATTTAGTTGATATATTTTCTTAATATATTTTAATGCACATTTAAAATCTATTACTCTTGTAATTCTCAATCAATTTTAGTAAAAAAAATTGTTATTTTTCCTCCTCTTAAATATGATATCTAGATAATTAAGGAAAATAAAATATCATATCAACATTTAGTTGATATATTTTCCTAATATATTTTAATGCACATTTAAAACCTATTACTCGTGTAATTCTCAATCAATTTTAGTACAAAAAAGATTATTATTTTTTCTCCTCTTAAATATGATATCTAGATAATTAAGGAAAATAAAACATCATATCAACATTTAGTTGATATATTTTCCTAATATATTTTAATGCACATTTAAAACCTATTACTCGTGTAATTCTCAATCAATTTTAGTACAAAAAAGATTATTATTTTTTCTCCTCTTAAATATGATATCTAGATAATTAAGGAAAATAAAACATCATATCAACATTTAGTTGATATATTTTCTTAATATATTTTAATGCACATTTAAAATCTATTACTCTTGTAATTCTCAATCAATTTTAGAAAAGAAAATTGTTATTTTTTCTGCTCTTAAATATGTTATCTAGATAATTAGGGAAAATAATATATCATATCAACATTTAGTTGATATATTTTCTTAATATATTTTAATGCACATTTAAAATCTATTACTCTTGTAATTCTCAATCAATTTTATTAAAAAAAATTGTTATTTTTCCTCCTCTTAAATATGATATCTAGATAATTAAGGAAAATAAAATATCATATCAACATTTAGTTGATATATTTTCTTAATATATTTTAATGCACATTTAAAATCTATTACTCTTGTAATTCTCAATCAATTTTAGAAAAGAAAATTGTTATTTTTTCTGCTCTTAAATATGTTATCTAGATAATTAGGG
Organism: Ormia ochracea; assembly: GCA_963402855.1. Taxonomy (NCBI): domain Eukaryota; kingdom Metazoa; phylum Arthropoda; class Insecta; order Diptera; family Tachinidae; genus Ormia; species Ormia ochracea. Next base: position 38,334,894 of record OY727107.1, read on the forward strand.
AAAATAATATATCATATCAACATTTAGTTGATATATTTTCTTAATATATTTTAATGCACATTTAAAATCTATTACTCTTGTAATTCTCAATCAATTTTAGTAAAAAAAATTGTTATTTTTCCTCCTCTTAAATATGATATCTAGATAATTAAGGAAAATAAAATATCAAATCAACATTTAGTTGATATATTTTCTTAATATATTTTAATGCACATTTAAAATCTATTACTCTTGTAATTCTCAATCAATTTTATTAAAAAAAATTGTTATTTTTCCTCCTCTTAAATATGATATCTAGATAATTAAGGAAAATAAAATATCATATCAACATTTAGTTGATATATTTTCTTAATATATTTTAATGCACATTTAAAAATTATTACTCTTGTAATTCTCAATCAATTTTAGTAAAAAAAAATTGTTATTTTTTCTCCTCTTAAATATGATATCTAGATAATTAAGGAAAATAAAATATCATATCAACATTTAATTGATATATTTTCTTAATATATTTTAATGGACATTTAAAATCTATTACTCTTGTAATTCTCAATCAATTTTAGTACAAAAAAGATTATTATTTTTTCTCCTCTTAAATATGATATCTAGATAATTAAGGAAAATAAAATATCATATCAACATTTAGTTGATATATTTTCTTAATATATTTTAATGCACATTTAAAAATTATTACTCTTGTAATTCTCAATCAATTTTAGTAAAAAAAATTGTTATTTTTTCTCCTCTTAAATATGATATCTAGATAATTAAGGAAAATAAAATATCATATCAACATTTAGTTGATATATTTTCTTAATATATTTTAATGCACATTTAAAATCTATTACTCTTGTAATTCTCAATCAATTTTAGTACAAAAAAGATTATTATTTTTTCTCCTCTTAAATATGATATCTAGATAATTAAGGAAAATAAAATATCATATCAACATTTAGTTGATATATTTTCTTAATATATTTTAATGCACATTTAAAATCTATTACTCTTGTAATTCTCAATCAATTTTAGAAAAGAAAATTGTTATTTTTTCTGCTCTTAAATATGTTATCTAGATAATTAAGGAAAATAAAATATCATATCAACATTTAGTTGATATATTTTCTTAATATATTTTAATGCACATTTAAAATCTATTACTCTTGTAATTCTCAATCAATTTTAGAAAAGAAAATTGTTATTTTTTCTGCTCTTAAATATGTTATCTAGATAATTAAGGAAAATAAAATAGGACTTTTAATAGAAACGCAATTTTCTGTAAAAATGAAAGTAGAAAAATCGTAAACCTGCTCACTCAGTTCATTTATCAACACGCCTTATAAATAGTTGGTGTTATCGTAGAATTTGCCTTGTTTTGCTTTAACAACCGTAGAATACAGATTGTGGAATTTTAGAAATGAAAAAGAGTAAATCACTCAAAAAGCTGCCTTCACTCTAATGACATTTTTAATTAAATTACACAAGATGATGGTTTCCGGCAACTTAAACAGTCATTCTTCTTGAAAATAAAACGACAATGAGCAAATATTTAATTTCATTATTTCCGGTACTTTTACAAACTCTTGAATTATTTTTTATACGTTTGTTGTTTTTTTATTTCGTCAAATTTGTAAAGTTGCAGAATGAAATAAAAACAAATTAACCTGATTTAATAATAAATGTCTCATTGTAAAATGTCTCGCAACACAGTGCCACTCATGTTCACAAATAATCCAATAATCTCTTCATTTAAAAAGGAGGAGGAAGTGTAGCAAATCTAAGTCTGAATAAAAAAAAGAGCTTTAAAATAACTTTGTCTCTAATTTGCCATTAAATAATATTAAAAGCCCAAGTATTTATAAAATACTAAAATGGTGCTTTACAAGGATAATAAGGATACTTGTACTCTCGCCTTACGACTTTAAATAATGAAACGTTGACAATGATGATGCAAAACTGTTGTACTCCGACGTCTTGTAAATCTCCTCAAGTAATCTTTGTTTAGACTTCGGTGTAACGTTTTTTCTTCTGCCGCTCTTGGGATACCATTTTTCATTGTTTCTACTTGGCCTTCCCCCACCGTAACATTTAGGGCTTTTTTCATTATTGTTATGATGGTACTTTATTTCTATATTTTTTCTAAACGTTTTGTTTTCGCTTTTTTTTCTCTTTTTTATGGCCTTTTAGTTTCAAAGAAATCAGCGCGAAAAAACACATTAACAAATATTTAAACGGGGAAATAAAATGATACTAAATAAAAAAAAAACCAAAAATCCTCTAAAGTTAATATAAAGATTTCTTTCACTTACTCGTATAGTAATTTTTATGCCTTCCTGAAGGGTCGTTACTTTTGTTTGAGATATTTTAAATGCGAGATGAAAAAAATGAGAATTAAATAAAACATTTGTCTTGCCGGAGCAACATATTTAGAATAAGAATCTTTCTCTGCCACACAAAGGATACATGAAGGATATTTAAGAATTTGCAGAAGAAAAGAGAGCAGACAATAACTCAGATCTACTGTGGCTTGCTAGCGTATTCTGCAAATTTAAGCGGGTCCAAATTTAAATTTTCCAAGTTCTTTTTAATAAAATAAATGAGGAAAAGGGAAAAAGGGAAAAAGGGAAGGAGGGACATAATTTGACAAGTTTTTGGTTATCATTTTGAGGCGAATTTATTTTTTCCTACAATTTTTCAAAAAAAATATATATATAAATTTTTTTTGAAAAAAAATCTTGGCAAAACTAGGTTTTTTGAAAAGCATAATTTTTACGGTGGTACCTTTTTCTTAAAGAAAAATTTTTATACATGACATACTTCTCTATAGTCTTTTTAATATAACATATTCGTACAAATTTTTCTTTTTGAAAAAAAAAAGAAAAAAAATGTTTTTTAATTAGATAGACGAGTGCAATAGATATGCAAAGGAAAATGACTCCATTTAAAGAAAAAAGTACTTTTTGAAAAAATGTACTACTTAATTATAATTTTATTAAAAATAATTTTCATAAAAGTAGCTTTTTAGTAAAGAAATTTTTCGTTAAAATTGTTTTTTTTTTTGTAAAAATATATAGTTTCATTAAAAAGCATTTGTGCTGCTAAGAATTGTATATTTTTCCAGTAAAAAAGTACTTCGGCTAAAGATATTTTTTTTTTTTTTTTTGCAAAAAGTGCCATTTTTATTTGGAAAAAGTACGGTTTTGCATCAATTTGAAAAGAAAAACTCGTTTTATTATTTTATTAAAATGTAGTTTTTAGTTAAAAATGCTCTTTAATAAAAAAGTTCATGTTTAAGCTAAAAGTACTTTTCAGCTAAAAGAGACTCCGCAGTAAAAGGTAAACTTTACTTGTTATTTAAAAGCACTTTTTTTATTATTGATAGTTGAAAGTACTTTTTGGTTAAAAAAAATACTTCTACGTGAAAGTTACATGAAAAATGAATCGACTTTTTTTTTAAAAATTATTATAAAAATTTTCTTTTTTGTATTAAATTAGCTCGCTAGATAAGAAACTTTTTCACTGGCGTCCTTAAAGCTTTTTGCCTCCTTAACGATTTTTGCGTCCTTAAAGCTTTTTTGCGTCTTTAAAGCTTTTTTTGCATACTTAAAGCTTTTTTGCATCATTAAAGCTTTTTGTGTCCTTAAAGATTTTTGTTTTTATAAAAATCAGTCTTCTATAAAATATACTTAAATAAATTAAAACATAATAAATTAGGCAATAAAAAATCCTTTTTGCGTCCTTAAAGCTTTTTGTTTTTATAAGAATCAGTCGTATGTAAAATATACTTAAATAAATGAAAACATTATAAATTAGTGAATAAAAAATTTTCTCAAAAGGGCAATTATAACAATTTTTACTAAAAATTACATTTTAATTAGTTTGATACGATTTTCGTCCTTTTGATGACAAGTGGCGAAAAGTATCTCAAGCATGGCCGATCAAGCCATTTAGTTCTTCATCAACTTTCTCTTATCTAAAACACTGTGCAGTTATTTATTAGGCACAGTAGGAATATATTCTGTTTTACTTTTCTTTTTTATTTTTTTTTATTTTTTTTTTTTATGTAAAGGACTTAAAGGAATGATGCAAGAGCTTAATTTATAATAAACAAGCATAAAATTTTACAGTTTACAAACTGTGAAGATGCTCGTAATCACCAGCGCATTTTTTCCGTGCTTTTCTGAAATCTAACATTTTTTTCTTCCAGCAATTTATTTCGGTTTTGAAGAGAAACGTGCAAAGTTTTCAGGCAATCATTGAGTATTTAAGGGGATTTGTTGGTTATTCCTTAACACCCATTCCAGTTGTTACTGTCGGCAGTTTCCTTTTTCAGTTCCTTGCGGTGTTATTGCCCAAGACACCACCATGTCTGGAAAGTCAGTTTTTAATGTGAGTTTGTTTTCCTTAAAAATACTCGCATATATAAAAAGAAAAATGCGTTTTTTTTTTCGCCTTGTATTGAAATTTTTTGTGTATTTTTCGCTAACGAAATATGAAGTGAAATGGGGTTAAATGTTTTCACACAAAGTTTTTTCATATTTTCTTTTGTTTAGTCATGGATTCCTTTCTTTTCCTTCGCCTGTTGAAAATGCATTAACATGATTAACTTGGCAAAAGTGGCCGCATGTGTCTCTTAACTTTCTTCAAGCGTTGTTTAGGTTGGCTGCTGTTGTTGGTGTGCTGTTGTTGTTCGGTGGTGTTCGTCGGTATCTGCTTAATGTTTAAAGAATTATCTTTATTATCAGAATGAAATGATGTGTAAATATTAGAATCATATACTTTAATATCCTTTATTCGACTTGCTTCTCAATGTCTTCCAATAGGGATGCGTGGTGTTGTGCTAAATGCAGGGTTTCACTTTCATGCGCATTCCTACTGGTAAATGAATATTTCTTTTATGTATTTATTTTTTATCACAGTTAACTCCTGGAAGCTTTTTCTTGTCATTATCATCTTCAAGATCAAATTCCTTCTTACCAGTCATCATTACAAAGCCAAACTGTAAATGCCTTATCGTACTTTTTTTTTTTTTTTTTTTTAATTTCAGCCGTCTGTCATAATCGATTTATTTAGTTGTTCACATAAATGCCACAAGCCAAGCACGTTAAGTAAAATGTAATCAATCTAATAATGTTGTTCGTAAAGTTCATATTTTTATAAAAATTTTTGCAGTACGTTGGCATTTGTAATGAAAACGTTAACAGATTTCATGTGAAAACAATTTTCAAATGTTTCAAGTCTTCCTGCCGGTAATCAGCGTTACATGATTCAATAAATTAGGAATGTATGCGGTTTGCTTGCGTTTGCCATTCTGTGGAAAACATTTTTTTGCCAGCCTAGTGAGTGTTCGTGTAAATTCCGTAGTCGTAATTTAAGTCCGTTTAAGGTTTTATGTGCCTTTTGTGAAATGATATAGAAATTATGGAGAACTGAAATGTCTAAATAAGCAAATCTGGAATATAATTTTTAACTTAAAAGCACAACAGTTGCAAATAAGTTTGTGTGATGTCTGTCTTTGTTCGTCTCTCCTTTTAAAGTATGCGATATTGTGTTTGTTTTAAAAGTGCTTAATTGGCCAGAGGCGTGGCCAATTCAGCGAAATTTAATTCGCTGTAGCATAATTTCAATCGAGTGTGGAAGCCACACTATGCAGAAATAAGGCAAAACAAAATATTTTCTCTTTCTTTTTTTTTTTTAAAAAAAGTTCTATAAATTTTTGCAAATTATTTTACTTTTTAAAAAATGCACCCCCCGTCACCCCCCACCTACAATTTCTAAGTCATATTTTCATATATTTTAGCAGACACGCCATGCCATGTGTAGGATAGTGAATCATTTGACATTGTTAGCAAGAGTAGTCCTACAAGTATTGCCTCCCATGCTTTTCACCTTAATGTGTTGCAGACCTTGTGGCCGAATACCAGTTGCCTAGGTATCCATTGTAAAGCCGTCTTCATAGTCCACATTTACTCGTTAACGCTTTTAAAAACTTGACATTTCATTCTCAGCATGATGAAGATTATTTGCTTACAAAATCCAGTTGACTACGTAACGGAACGAAAGTGCTCATTTACAGAGTTGTAACAGGGATTTCTCCCAACATTATCTTTGCCCGCCGATGTGTTTAGGTACAGATACAATTTCCTACGTCTAGCTTTTGGAAAGCTGTTGCGACATTATTGAGAACACAAAAAGAATTATACTTTTATATACATTTTAAGAAACGTCAAATTGATTATTGGAAATGTCAATTCAGGAAACGGAGAGCCGCGATTACAAATAATTATTTTCATTTCTGAATTATTTTTTGCTTTCACGACACTGGGTCAGACCCATCAAGTAATCGATATTTCTGCCGTCTTTAATTTTTTAAACTGAGTCTACTTAAAGGGGGAAAGAAAGTGCTCTTCATCTATATTTTTCCTGCTTTCAACGGCCATTTCAAGTAATGTATATTTTTAAAAACTATGCTAACGGAGAGTTGCTTCTGGTAAGCATTTAAATTAGCAACACACAGCTGATTCAGTAACTTTGTGTTGGCTCTTCTGTTCTTTTGGCTTTTAATTTAATTTGATATTTTAGTGGGGCGCTCAAAAATTACAGGGAGCTCAAAGAAGAAGAAAAAAAGAAATTAATATTTTTTTTTTATTGAATTTTATTAATTTTCAGCATTAAATACTATTATTTACGTGTGCTTATTACTTGTAATCGATTCTTTTTACTAATTATGTATAGGAAAAAAGTCATGCCAAAATCCCAGATTTCTGGTTTAATTAATACCAAAAAAAAAAAAAAAAAAAATCAGCTGAGTGGTTCTGTCAATTACTAAAGCAGCTGGTTTTAGAGCAGCGGAAGAGTGGTATGTTTAGTGTATTCCTTTAAACCCGCAGTGTTGATATTATTGGTAGAAAAGTTACTACAACGCACTGCTTTTAGCGATCGCTTTTTACTACAATCTTTTTGTATGCACGCCCCTGGTTAATTGCTCAATTTTACTGCGGTTAGTTGGTCTCTGTGGCTCCTTGCTTATCTAAGCAAACAAAGAAACAAATCTGAAAAAAAAAAAATTGAAAAATAGGAAAATTTCATACGTCGTGCGAAATACGAAATACAGCAAAGTACGAGTATGTATGGATTGTACAGGCCACATCCTTGTATGCAAACAAATACTGTACACATGCTTACGTATGTGAGTCTAAAGGCATTTCTATACCTGTAGTCTTTCTGCAATCTTATCTGATTGAGTGTGAACTGAACACCACCGAAGGTGGCTAAGCTTTTTTTTTTTTTTTTTTGGTTATTGTTTACGGTACTTCTCTATCTCTATTCCAGGATACTTTTGCATTGTGCCAGTTGTGCCAGTTAACAAAAATGAAATGATAATGCATGAAAGATGATCTAAAACGGAAATCCTCTGGGCCACCAACATACGATTTTAAATACACCCAGACCAACTAGACCATGCCGTGTGTTAAATATTTCAAAAAGGGAAGAAATAAGAAATAATACAACCTCCCAAGTTTTGCTTCAAATGGAAAATATGTACATATTTAACTCACACACATACCCCACACACACTCATACACTCATACACTCATGCACTCGTACATGCCTGCATGCAACAAACACATTGTAGCTTCTTGTGGTAACTGTTTATGGCTTTGTTGGTTATTGAATTAGCCCAATAAACCAGAAAAATAGCAGACAAAAATAGCAACAAAGATACACTTAATAAAATACAATGCACACTGGGATCGAATGGTAATATTTTCCAGCTTTTTCTTCATCGATATTCGCGGTACTCTTTAAAATTTGGCCATTTAAAGTGCAAATGTTTTCGAAAAGTACCTTCTCATGGTTTTCAGATATCTAATTTTAATTAGACCAAGCTTTTATGTTCTTGCCCACTGTGCAGCGCTATGATAGGTAAAACTCTACACATTCAAGCTTTCTCTTATTTTGTTTTTTTTTCCCCCCGTATAAGAGAATGTGTGTGATTACACGTGTGCTTATGTGTGGTTGAGTAGAAACGACTAGTTAGTGTGACTACTAATCAAATTTCAAAAAAAGGGAGCCAAATACATACAGTTTGTGGAGAAATTGTTCGCTCACGTTATAAACCAGGATTAATATTTATATCTTTGTACCCCTTCTAGCCAGAAAGGAGTTGCAAACAATTTCAATTTGATAAAAACGTTCTTCAAGATAAATGATTGCTATGTAAATTGACTTTGAAAAAGGTATCAAAATACAGTTTGTGGAGAAATTGTTCGCTCACTTTATAAACCAGGATTAATATTTATATCTTTGTACCCCTTCTAGCCAGAAAGGAATTGCAAACAATTTCAATTTGATAAAAACTTTCTTCAAGATAAATGATTGCTATGTAAATTGACTTTGAAAAAGGGATCAAAGTACAGTTTGTGGAGAAATTGTTCGCACAAGTTATAAACCAGCATTAATATTTATAGCTTTGTACCCCTTCTAGCCAGAAAGGAGTTGCAAACAATTTCAATTTGATAAAAACTTTCTTCAAGATAAGTGATTGAAATTGACTATGTAAATTGACTTTTGTATTTAACTGTACAGTGATTTCTCTTCTCAAATATTTTTTTTTTCAACAGTATCCTTAATTTTTCCACATCCGTACGTACATGTGCACACACTCGTAAACAATCGTATATCTTTTCTGGCTTCTGTGTCTGTGTCTGTGTGTGGCTGTGTGTGTGTGTGCTTGCCAGCTATCGGTGTAGGTAATGAGCTGTAAGCTATTTTTATGCTATTTATGCAGTCATTCATTCATCCATTCCTTTCAATTCAATAACATGTATCATCATTATCACCACCAACTTCATATGAAAATCTATTTTGTTTCAATCAGAAGGGAAAATTACATTTTAACGTTGCTCGTATGGAAAAGGACTCAATTAAGCGCTGTTTGTTTCTTTGGATAAATTTTCAAAATAAAATATCTCTCCTTGATTTTATTTTTAAACATCAAAGCATTTCGATATGGTTTCAATTTCCATTCAATTTCAATTAATTTTAATCAACGTTTTAATAGGAAGGAAAGTTTTGAAATTATCTTGCCAGCTTGAAAGAAGATTTCCATGTGTAAAGTTTTTTTTTTTTTTTCTTTTTTGGTTTAAAGTTTTTACCAATTGTTAAGCATGTCCTTTTTGAATTTTAAATTTCAGGATACAAAAAATTTTTTATTTAATTTTTTTTTTTTTTTGTTGTTCTCTCCTTATCAAGTTTCATGCAATTAATCCAGATATCCTTATCGCCACTTTTCAATATGAAATATGTATTTGCAATAATAATTATGCCAAGTCATTGAATTCATAATCGCAGGAATAAATTAAATCAGCCAAAGCGTAAATATTTAAATCTTTCAATTTCAAGTGGACAATTCGGTCATTGGCGCCATAAATCATCACTAGAGATCAACAGCAGGTTCAGCAGAAAATGCAAATTAAGGCATGCAACAGTTTTATATTTTCCAACGCTTTTCCAAACAAGTTTCGGGCAAAAAATGTTGCCTGTAAACGATTTTTAATACCTTTTTAATAGATGGAGTTTTGAGACCACAACCAACAACAGCAACAACAATAACAACAGCAACAGCAACAGCAACAGAAAAAGTAAAAAGAGAACCAATAAATAATAATAATAAAGCTCGCCATGACCAGCGACAAACTCATAAAAATGCCGTTCGATTTTTGTCCATTTTCTGTAAAAATAGTCGACTAATTTAAAATGTTCCCTTAAATTTCAGTTCAACAGGTTTACTTTTCTTCACTTTTCCTCAGATTATTTACATTGGCACGAGGCTGTTGACATTCTTCTTTTTTACATTTTTTGTTTTTGCCTCCTTCGGTTTGGAAAAAATTGCTCTCCTAACAAGACAAACTTGACCCCAAACGAATATATTTTGTAAGGAACGGTTTCTTTTTTTTTTTAAAAAAAAAAGTTGGGGCGTTTTTATGTAAAAAATAAATGGTTTATAACATCTTGTTAACATTAAACATTCTTGAGTTTACCGACATGCGTGGGATGTCACAAAATTTTATAGGCTATCAGGAACAACACAGTTCTCTCAACAATATATTCAAAAAGAAATTCTTTACAATGTATATAAAACGTTCGCTTTATTGCAATATACAGTGTACCCTCTCTTAAGCGGACAGCTAAGGGAATAATGAGTTTGTCCGCTTATGAGAAGTGTAATCAGTAATCTGTTATATCGTACATACATATATGTATTAATATTTAAACACTTTTATTTCCAAAACAAAAAAATATATATATACATATAGGGTGAGGTGAAAAAACTGCAACAAAGTAAAACGCCTTAATTTTTTAATTTTTTTTTTGTTAAATTTTATTGAATGAAAGCAAAAAATGTCGGAAATAGCATCAAATTTTAGAATAAGTTTAGATTTGTTCGAATTGGTCACCTTTGGCATGAATTATGACCTTCGAACGGCCAATGAAACTGTCAGACGATGCCCGAATATTGCTCTGCGGTATTTTGGCCCACTCCCGGCGAAGCGCTTGCTTGAGGTGATCGACACTTTGGTATTTTTTAGTGCCAGCCTTGCTTTCCAAAATATGTACTCCAGACACAATAGTCCAACGGATTGGTATCCGGAGATTTTGGTGACCATTGTGCGCTGGAAATGAAGCGAGGAACCTCATTTTGTAACCATTCTTGGGTGGCGCATGCTGAGCGCGATGCTGCTGAGTCCTGTTTGGAATGTCCAAGGTCTGCGGCCAAAATGTTTGCATGCCCAAGGCTTCAATACACCCTTCAGAATATTTTCGTGATAATATTGGGCATTTATTCTGACGCCACGGTCGCTTAATACGAGCGGAGAGCGACCATCGGCTGTTATGGCTACTCACACCATCACCATGACCGGCGTTTGAGTTCTGGTGGCCAACCGAAGGTGCACATTTTCAGCTGACCTCTTTGGCAAGTAAACACGATCATTTTGTTTGTTTACAAACGGCTGGACAACGAATGTTTTCTCATCGGAGAAAACCAAAGTCAGCACTTGCGGCCAAGCGAAGCAAGCCTTTGGCTCTTTTGAGTCTTTTTTCTTTCTGTTGCGGTGTAAGTTCTTGCACTTTTTGGAATTTCAATGGCTTTACCCGGAGCTCATTTTTCATTATTTGCCGAATGAAATATTGCGATATGTTCAGCTCACGAGCCATTTTGCGGCCACTGCGACGCGGATTTCGATCAAGTAGCTTCTTTACTTTTCGAACCATTTCTGCTGATGTTGCTGTTTTCTTCCGTCCACTTCCTCGACGTCGGGCTAAATAAGCCTCTTTATGTTTTCGGGAGTACCCTTCTACATGCAAATTTTATTGAAAAGTCAATTTAACGAATCAAGAAATAAAGAAAAATGTAAACAAAAAAAAAATAGTGTTACCATACTGTAAGCTGTCCGGTTACAAGGAAACAAAATGTCATACATATTAGAAAAAAGTGTCCGCATCCTGTATTGGGGGTTTGTCCGCTTAAGAGGGAAATATTTTTTTAATTCCTTAAAATTTTTTTTGCTACTTAAAAAAGTATCCATATATGGGAGGTATCCGCTTATCACAGATGTCCTTTTGGAGAGAGTATACTATAATATATTTCTTCGGAATTTGGGGTACTTATTCAGTCTATGGAACAGTTTGAATAGGATTAGTTTGGCTAATTCATTTCTAATTTAAAAAGTTTTGAAAATTTTCAAAATTCATTTTTTCATTTCTTATTTCTAAAGCTTTTTTAAAGCTTCACACATATATCATTTAGATTACATTTTAAGCAAATGTAAGTTTTATTTGAGATTTGAAATGTGGATCCCAGAGTTATATTAAAAACTATACATAAAACTTTTCTGGATATTACCTGGTACTTACGCACAGTGTTTACTACTCCTAATCGCCGTGCTTTCAGTGTTGACCATCATAGAATAAAGTCGTTCGCTTGAATGCAAGCCAAGAAAACAATGGCCGTGTGCTTAATTATTTTTACTACAGCAAGAAACTAAATTTAAAAAAAAAAGTCTCTTGCAGGTTAGAAATTCATAATATAATATATAAATACATATATACAGTATAATCTCGATAGTCCGGACAAATAAGAACAAAGTGGTGTACGAATTTCCGAAACAAGAGGCAATTGTAAATGTATATGTATTATAGGAAACTGTGTATAGGAAACTTATTTTTATTTACAAGAAATTAATTTTAAAACAAATTTAATTTAATTTACGTCTGTTAAAAATATAAATAAATTTTTAAAATTATTATATTAATTGTGGCACAAATAGTTGCATGTTTTCATCTGTCGAAGTTTAGTATCGTTTTGCTTTTGGCATGCACCATCTCGGAGGCTTTTCAGTTTTAAAAGATCGACAGGAAGGAAGGTCCTGCTCTTCGCTATATTTTATACAGTGAATGATTCAGGATCTTTATCCCTTTCAGTCTCATCGTGAGCGCTTTCAATTTCTTCATTCAACCAATCATTTATCTCAGTAGGATTATAAATATCAGTTCCTAAATGATCAAGTAAATCAGTTACTTTGGCGGAATCGCTGCGTGTCCATCTTGCTAGAGGAACTTCACCGTTTGTTTTCCATTCGTCTTCATAAAGAATTTTATTAAAGCACTTTTTAAGAATATTTGCCCCAACGTTACCCCAGTCATTGTAAATCAAAGAGCCCATGTTTTTTAATGTAAAAGTTTTAAGAGCATCTACGAGATTTTCTGATAAAATATCTGACAAAAAGCTTTTACGATAATTAATTTTTATTGCAAAAGCGAAACGAATAAGTGCTGTCCAAACTATTGAAGTAGGAAAAAAGGATGGTGTCCGGATTATAGAGTACTTAATGGCAAGCAATTAAGAGTCTGGTTATCACGTTGTCCGGATTTTCAGGTGTCCGAAGTATCGAGATGATACTGTATATATAAATATATATAATAAAAATTCTGCAAAATTATTGTCTTTTTTTGGCATATTCAATTTAGCATGAATTGATCCCTTTACATATCTGAATTTTTTTTATGTTATTTAATTTTTTTTTTGGCTTTTCCACTTGGTCAAGTCTAAAAATCAGACCAATCGCATCCAAAATCGCTAGGCTCATCTCAAGGCTCATTGCAATGGCATTAAGCTCCCAATGCGTAAACGCCATGAGGTTGGTTTCGGTATAGATGTTAAGTTTTTAACTAATCAGAGTTTTGCACGCCGCGCTGGAGCTGGGGAGCAGTACAAGGAACGTCTTGCTACACAAGCTGGAAAAAAGAGGCCCCTCTCTTTACAATAGAAAGTGGCACAAGTACCAGGTAGTAGTGTGTAATATATATTGCTTGATGTAGACTCATAAACATTCGTTTTGTAAAAAATTAAAATGGGAAATACAAAAAAAGCTTAGAAAAGCTTCTGCATCTCGAAGCTTAGACTTTGGGGAATTCGTGCACCACCCTCGTTTAAAAGCATCAACGTTGTATTTATGTAGCGTGGTATGTTTATTTAAGGAATTTATGCACGGAAACAATTTTTATTTTGCAGACAATTTACTTATTCTCTTATTTCCGCTTTTCCACTTTGAGTAAATATTTCCGGGATATTTACATGCTTTTTTAGTGTCTCTTTTATTTATTAACCATTTTTTCCCCCTTGTTTTGTTTTTTTTTTGTGTTGCTTCATAGAAATTCCTTAAAACTTTTTATTCTTCCCTGTAGAGCTTTCCCCAAAGGAACTTGTTTTTAAAAATAGCTAAAGACTTTGGTTTTCGTTTCGTTTGCTTAGGAATCGCTGAATAAACAATATGAAGTTAATTTAGTTTAATTACTTTTAAAATTAAATGTATAAATATGACAAATTAACTTGAAAAGCCCCTCAAGTGCTTTTTACAACCTTTGAATTTAACATTTGAAGTTGTTTTAAGGATTTGCAAGTGTATTTTTGCATGTCACAAAATCCACTAATGTTATGACTCAATGTCATACAATGTGAAATGGAAGAGAGGCATGGTGGGGAATACAGTTAATTAGTGATGAAATCGTATGAAAGCGACACTGATCGATTGTGTTAATGTCCTGTGACAGGTGACAGGTGACAGGTGACATGTGACATTTTGCACAGACCAGCAACATGGCTCAGAGGCATGTTGGGCGAACAGCATGAATTTTGCAATGATCGCACTCGTTTAAAAAAAAAATAAAGCCGACGTAGCCATGACAAATCAGCTGATACAGAGAAATATCGAATAAAATACATCCACGGACTGAAAGTCACTTTCGTTTCGCATACGATTCTTTAATTATTGTTTCAATTAAACGTTATCACTGTTTTCAGTTCTCTTTTAAAGTCCATCATACCAGGCCATATTCCTATGCATCCTTCACAACTGCATCCTTCACAAATGCATCCTTTCAATAAAGAGGAAAAAAAAAACAAATCGCAATTACATTTTGTTTTTGTAAATTTCGTTTCCTTGCCAAAAAATTAAAAAGGAAAAAAGTGGTCTTGCGATAACAACGCTAACAGCAACAAAATGGTATATATATGCGATTGATGCCAATAATGTTGCACCAACTGACTCCTGACTATCATAGGATCCTTGCTGCACACGCAATGAACCGTTTCATCATTTCATATTGCAGAAGAGGGCCAGTGTTTGAGTGGCTGTGTATAAATATGAATGGATTATTGGCTGCCATAAATTCAAACTGTTCAAAATCCCACTTAATAGCCTTCGTCGTTGTCCAAACGCCAGGCTAGATGCTACTCGGCTCTTCAGCTTCATTAGTTGTGTATATTTATGTACATGCATATTAATGTCGGGTAGTTGAGCATGTGTGTGGCTCGATTGGCAGGACCAACGACGATTAATTTTGCGGCTTTGGTTTTTTGATTGTGTGAGTCTGGGTCTGTATGTGACCATCTGTAACAATATAAATACATTTGCATATTCAACTATCCAAACACAATCTTACAAACATATAAAAACTCCTTTTCACTCCTTCCAGTTACGAGTGTGTTACATTTACAGTGAGTATCAACAAAATTGCTCAGATACTTAAAGGCTTTTGCAATTTGAGATGTTATTTAAGACTTTCAAAATTTCAAAGACAATGTACCGAGAGAATTTCAAGTACTTTATATTTTGGGTGCTTCTTTTTTCGAAAAAGCTCTGAGGGGCTTTACTTTAATGTCGTTTGCTATTTCTCCTAAAATAACTAATGTAAGGCATAAATTTACTTCGTAGGGGAATGAATAATAGTAGCCCAGGCTACTAAAACGGAGGTTGCGTTTTCGATTCCTGCTTGCAACCTGGGGTTTTTCTTGCGGTCAAGCCGAAAGCTTTGCAGCTTAAATTAGTTAAAAAAAAGTATTTCTAACCATAATGTTAATCTTAATCGCGGTTTCGATTCCTGCTTACAACTTGGGTTTTTTCTTGGGGTCAAGCCGAAAGCTTTGCAGCTTAAATTAGTTAAAAAAAAAGTATTTCTAACCATAATGTTAATCTTAATCGCGGTTTCGATTCCTGCTTACAACTTGGGTTTTTTCTTGGGGTCAAGCCGAAAGCTTTGCAGCTTAAATTAGTTAAAAAAAAAGTATTTCTAACCATAATGTTAAGTTTAATCGCGGTTTCGATTCGTGCTTACAACTTGGGTTTTTTCTTGCGGTCAAGCCGAAAGCTTTGCAGCTTAAATTAGTTAAAAAAAAAAGTATTTCTAACCATAATATTAAGCTTAATCGCGGGTTTGATTTCTGCTTACAACTTGGGTTTTTTCTTGCTGTCAAGCCGAAAGCTTTGCAACTTACCCATAATGTTAAGCTTAATCGCGGGTTCGATTCCTGCTTACAACTAGGGTTTTTTCTTGCGGTCAAGCCGAAAGCTTTGCAGCTTAAATTAGTTAAAAAAAAGTATTTCTAACCATTATGTTAAGTTTAATCGCGGTTTCGATTCGTGCTTACAACTTGGGTTTTTTCTTGCGGTCAAGCCGAAAGCTTTGCAGCTTAAATTAGTTAAAAAAAAGTATTTCTAACCATTATGTTAAGCTTAATAGGGCTAGTGGCTTAGGGAACACTAGCCAACACAAATCTTTTAATTAATCTTCTGAAGAACATTGTAATATTCTATTCCGTTCTTGGCCGTAAATAATATAATTGTTTTCTTCGAATGGCTGAATAACTAAACAGTGGTATGTAAATAAATAAATCTAGAAATGGTGAAACTTAGATTTTGTCCCTTTACCGAAATGCTTTGTTGCCTTCTTTCGTTAGTATTGTTCGCTTCAACTTTTCCATAACACTTTTAATGAAACATTTTCATCTCGCTTTAGAACACTCCGCCTCTGTGGCCAAAATAACAACTGGCAGTTGGCCATTGCCTCTGTGAAATATTCGGTTGCTCTTAAAGCTGCTGTTGCGGCGGCTGCTGCTACTATTGCCGTTGTTGTAGTTGTTGCCGTTGTTTATGCGTTTATAGATTAATCGTTTTTCGCTTAAATGGCTTAAAAGGCAGTTAACTTTTGTCGTTGTGTTAATTTACAAATGATACCCAAAACTCGATATCGATACCGTTGGGGACATTTTTATTTCCTATCAGACTACATTTCTTTACTTTTTTTTTTTTAAATACGTATTTCTTTTGGAATATAATTCTGGCGGCATGGCATGGGTCATGTGGCATTTAAATAAATCGTTTATCGAGAAAATACCAACTGCTGCTGCCGTGGCTGCTGTTATTCGCATGCAAATACTGGCATCGTTTATACAAAAAAAAAAAAAAGAAATAAATAAATAAAAGAAAAACATTTTAGATAATGATCGGCTATTTGTTTAATTTAAAAAACAGTTTTGTTAATACTAATTTTTTTTTCACTAAATTGTACATATATTTTTTTCGTTATTTTAAATTGGGTCTGTATTGGCTGTTCGAACATTATTTAAGAAATATTTGAATTTATTTTGTTTAAGGAAAAGAAAGAAGCTGAAAGCAAAAAAGCCCCGATTACAGTGTCTCACATAAGCAATAAGACAGTGCAAATATGTTTCTCTAAAATTCTAAGAACTCCTAATCCATGTAGCAAGTTCATTAAGGACTCACTTTATTATAATAATAATTAAATGGCAGCAATTTCAATTAGCGGCATTTGTAGTTTTGTAGTCGTGTAGTTGGCAGTGATAAATGTGTTTTAAGGGATTTTTTATAACTTTTTCCATTTAATTTTTGTTCTCACTGTCATGACAATTGATGCTATTAATCTGTTTAAAGAGTGCTAAAAAAATTTTTTTAAACAAAATTTTTTTAATCAATTTGAATTCTATGAAAATATTAATTAAACGCATGTAGCAAAAAATCAAAGGATTGCATACAATCTGACTTCGCATATATTAATTTTAGTAGAATTGCCTTTTAGTGTGATATGTAAGGATCTTAGAAGGATCACTTGTCATTGCATCAGCCTGGCTGTTAAGCCAAGCCCTCTTGATAAAAATTATGTTTCAATTAAATTATTAATTAGTTTTATTATGAATATTTTTTTTCATTGCTTTCATATTTTGCAAGCAATTAATCTCTTAATTGATGGAAACAAGATTTTATTTGATGATAATATTTTAAGCCAGATGATTAATAGAAACAGTGAGTCTTTCATTTCAGCTCAGTATCCAGTTGTGCCCATAATAAATCCTTTTTCCTTTTTGAATATAAAATAATTCTCTATAAAACTTTGCCATTAACATTAATTATAAAATGTTATGAAATTTCCATATTTTATCTTAATTAAAAAACTATTTGATTTAAATAATATACATACTGCCTTATCATATCACATCCTTAACACAGGATGTTCAACAAAAAATCCTGTTTACGTGAGTAATAGAAACTATTTAAGAAAAACAAACACAAGACTCATACTTAAGCAAATAATATCACATGCCCTTTACAAACTATGACAGTTGACGTGACATGTGAAATAAAATAAAGTTTTTGTGAATTCAGTAAATGATAGTAATTATTCGTTAGTGATACAGGCAGAGGAAGAGCACTCTGCCAGGATAACTAAGGAGAAGAAGCTAAACATATTCACTTAAACATTAAAATATTATGAATGCAAACTGTAAAGTATTTCGGGCGGATTGTTGCATCGATTCGAAAATTTTAACTACAGGTTACTTATTCCCCGGGGCGTTAAAGGGGTAAGGAAAAGCCTGCCAGCTAAAAATGTAGCTACAGGTAGCGAGAGCGCTAAAGTTTTTTTTTTTTTATACATTCATTCACATGTGAAGGTTGGCTTGAGGCTGATAAAGTTAAAAGTTTTCGATAAACTTATTTCACGTATTCATATTACAACACACGCAGCCAAACACACACACACACACACACACACACACACACGCGCGCGCGCGAACACATTCACATACGGTATATGCTTACACATACGGTGTATTTTAATGGTGGTAGACAAACATTTGATTTAATTATGAGTGGCATTTATAATGGAGACACACTTGCACGCCAACCAGACAGACACAGAACGGCAGGTGGTTTTGCCAACATTTACATTTTGTAATGCCAGAAGACAGATAAAAACGTTTTTTTTTTTTGTTTTTTTAGGTTTTTTTGGTAACTTTTCTAAAGGTGTTAGACTGTTGATAATGTAAACAATTCGCAGTAAGTTGTGCTCACGAAACAAGATGTCTGACTGTCAAACTGACATTTAACTTAAGTGGCAACTTAATGTCTTAATTGCTAACATTGAAAGTATGAGAAAACTACATTTAATAAGTAGTAACCGACTGCCTGCCTGTCACATGATAACCCCCCAACAAAAAAAACCCCACTTGCACTTCCGTTTATTTCTTTTATTCTTTTTATTAAGACTCGGCTTTTATTTTGCGTTCGAATAAAACATAAATGAGTGTGACGAGAAACTTTACTTTCTTTTTAGCTGGAGAAAAACTATCAAATTGTGTATCAAATCAAAAAAGAAAATCACTCAAAACTTATTAAGAAAATTTTCATTCACTTAGAAAGGCAAATCAACTTTTTGCGGTTGTTTTCTCGAGACAAAGTTAATTGAAGTCTTCTGTGTGGACGCACGTTTGCAACTTGGCTTAAGATGTATGTATTTGCATTGCTCTCAGTGTATACGGGTTTGGAGGGTTGAAGCTGTCAAAACTTTGTTATTTAACTATTCAATTAGTAGCTTTCGAAAAAGTCCAGCTATTAGTCATCATATATATTGTCCACACTGGCTTTTGCTTTTCTTTATCAATTCCAGTTTATAAATAATTAAACTGTGAATTTGAAATACAAGAATTCCACCTGACCAAACCTAAACTGAGTGCTCTTCGTTAGCTTTCTTAAGGCTTATTTAAATTCAATTCCACACGAGCAACTTGTCACATAAACGCTTAAGAAAGTCTGCCATTTTTATTCTCAAATTGGATACAAGTATAAGGTATGGTAAAGAGTAGGGAGAGTACGGTAGGAAGAACCCCTAAGCGGACCATGCGAAAGGTGACACATACTGTTGCCTTCCATGTCCTTTCAGTTCTCCATTTTCTGTGAAACTTGCCATAATTTTTTGTTTTGTATAAAATAATTACCTTTTCCCCCCACCAATATAATTTCTAATCATCTTCAAGGGAAACCTTCTCCAATCGTTTATTCCTTTTAGTATCTTCTAAATCGTCTGTATAATTTAAATGTCATATAAAATAAAAAAAAAAAAAATACTTAAGACGGCGATGTTCTTTAATTTTAATTGTTTACAAAATTAAGCGAAAAAATTATGAAAAAGCTGAGGATGGGGATGGGGATGGTGATGGTAATGTTGATGGGTTGTGGGCATGGGGTTGTACATACATGTGAGTTGTGTGTAGTTGGTGGCTTCAACTTTAGCTCGTATCATTAAAAACTTTTTCCCTCCCAAACTTTTAGCCTTTAAATTTTTTCACTTTTTATTATTGTACTTTAATTTAGTTGTCACATTTAAAATGTTTGTGTCTGTGTGCGTTAAAGTAACGGTAGTGTAGTCAAATGAATGTATCCTTGTGTGCGTACTAAAGTGTGCATGTGCTTAAAGTATAACGTCGTTGTTTATGTTAATTCCTAGCTAAAGTTCGTGCAAAGCTTAACAATTTGTAACAAATAATTATAATAAACTGATTAACATGACTGAACAGAATTCAACTCAACTGAACCGAACCGAGTTGCGATAGCGGTGAAAAGTTCCAAACCCTGAAAGTGTGTTACAAAAGTAATTCACCTTCATTGCTGGGAAATATTTTTTTAAACGATGCACGTTTTTCAAACGTAATTGCTCCTGGAATAAGTAATTTTAAAACAGCAAATCTTTTTTTAAAGCCCTTAAGAAAGTACCTTTTAAAAAAGTCCCTTTTATATATTTAGCAATAAAGAAGTACATATATGTACTTTTTTAAAGCTACTTTTAGCCAAAACTGCTCTTGAAAAAGTCTTCTTTTTCAAGAGTACTTTTATAAAATTTACTTTTAGATAAATTATTTAAAAATATATTTAAAGAAAACTTTTAAAGAAAGTACTTTAGAAACTGGTACCTAAAAAGAAGCTTGGAAAAAATTAACTATTTAAAAAGTATTTTTAAAAAAAAGGTATCCTTCATATAGATAAGGGATTCTGCTTCAAATTCTAGTATTTTTTAAAAAAAAACTTTATTCTCGAAAGTTTATTATAAAAATTACCTTCCAGCAAAGAATCCTTGAATGACTTTTTTTTAGCTTATGAGTTCGAAAAAAGTATATTATGAGCTTTCCGAAAATCTCATTTTTAAAATGTATAATAAATCTTTTAAAGAAATTTATTTTTTGAAAGCTTTTCCCCTGAAAAATCATACTTAGAATACAGTGGCTTTAAAAAAATTACTTAAAAGTAACATATATTTTTAATACAATAGCACGTTAGCAGAGTTGCATTTTTTGGATGTAATAAATAGGTTTGGAATGAATTCGTGCTAGAAATGTACATTATTAAAAAAGTGCTTTAATAAGATATACTTTGCAAAATATCGCTTAAAAAACGGCCATTTTGAAAAAATGCACACAAACTACAACTTAAAAACCGAGTATTGGGAAATTATACAATAGCAATACAACTTCAGTATAAGCAATACAACTAAAGCAATTTTTAAGGAAAATCTGTTTGAAAATGCTCTTTTAAATAAAATTTAAATTGAGAATTCATTGTGGGAAGCAGAACTGCAAGCCAAGTAAACATATTAATTATCTCTTTAAGGTGTTGCTTAAATTTTTTAGAGTACTGTATTAAAAACTTTTCTACACTAGAAATGTAAATTTTAAAGCAGTTAAATACCTACACCATCATTTGGAATATTTGAGCAAGAATTGTATGTCTGCTCCTTGAGTCGTTCCACCTCTAATTGTTGTCGTCCTTTTTGCTCGTGTACACGTTACAATTTGAGCGCGGTTTTTTCCTCTTTCAAATTTTGTTTAATGTTATTTTGTTTTTAATATTTAAACATTTTATGCATGTTAATCCACAAAATACTTTAGTCCTTAAATCTTCATTCCCGTTCCCCTTCCCCTTTCTCTTCCCCTTTCACCCATTGTTGTCTTCCCAGCTGTAGGACGCTTAATTTTTAAGTTAATTTATGCCAAGTGGTATTTTTACGTCATTTTAATTGTAGAAAGAAAGCTTTTTATTTTTATAATCGTGCACATGCAAGATTTGACGTTACCTCCGCCTCCTGCTTTTTTTTCCTTTCTGGAATAATAAAGATCTCTTAATCCCATCACCCCTTTTGACGCATTTCCATTTGCGTGCCGCCTTAAGTTTCTCTTTGTGGAATTATAATTGGTAAAATAATAATGGATGTCCTCGTCGTTTATTTAAACGAGTAAAAGACTTTTACATTGCAGTGTGTTTTTTTATTTTGCTAACATGAGTTTTAAGATTAATTAAGAAATTGTTTAATTTGAATAAAATAAAAAATTCGTTCATATAAAAATTAACATAAATGCAACTTCTCTTATCAAATTGCTTTTAAACTCTAATTCCGTCATGTTATTTGGCTTGATACGTGATGAAAAGTATACGGATCGTATGTTGTCGACAGAATCTCAAAAGTGTTAAATGAAATAATTTTTCTGTTCAAAAATTCTCAATCAGTCTGGTCTGCCAGAGTTACGACTTCAAAGAAGACTGATTGGCGGGGTAAGTCTAACTAGTTAACAACATTTGTATCTATTTATAGCTTTCTAAATAGATATGTTTCTAAATGTTATGTTTTGTTCCCAAAGTTGCCCCTGGACCATGGGAAAGTTGTAGCTATTCCCAAAAACTTTCATTCGCACGGCCTATTGTTATGTTCTCAATTGAAACAAGAGGGGATTTGGATCAAAAAGGATTAAATTAATAGATAACCCAAATAACTTGTTTATACCGCCAGCGGTAGTTGGGAACCAGTTTAGTACCACCTTTTTGAGCATCTACTCTTTAACTTATAATCGATAGGGAATTTTAATTTCCATGGTGTTACTCAGTCGAGTGCTTTACATGCTCCCATTCCCCATGAATGACATAATGACGCTTATGACAGATCACGGATTAAATATGGGCATAAATTTTGATTTAAATCTACGGCAACTTAAACCCAACTTACGAGTACAAACGTCATATCTGCTAATGCTAATACCGATATCTGCAATAGAAGATCCTCAGATTGGGGGAATCGAAGTTTTAATTGCTGCATTTAGAATTAATGTATTTGTGTTTTATTTTTCCCCACCACTTACGTTTCGTCAACAAATAAGAGCAAATTAAAAGGAGAATAAATATCAGGAGACATTTATTCTTATACAAAGTGAGGTCAAGGACTTTCTTGGATTCTACTACCACTCTGAATTGTTTTAAATCCCATAGTGCATTGCAGATTATCTTGGTAATTCATTATCACCACCTTTAGACAGGCGAAGTTATTTCGGAACCGTTTTCTAGCTCGGTAGTACGATTTTCACCCCTATTATCTTATTGGCCGATTCTTTATATTAATTTTCAGTTTTTTTAGTATAAAAAGTTGTATAGTTTTTAAAATTTTATTGATTATTAATACTGTTAAGTCAACAGACTGTAAGAGAAAAATGCTTAATGTTTACAGTCCTTGAGCAGAGTATGTAATTAACAGAGGGATGTTAAAACCGAAGCTAATTGAGAGAACAGGGCCAACAGCACAGGTTGCTTTCAAGCAAACGTAGCAAACACTCAGAAAAACCGGTATTTTTTAATTTTATTAAGCAATCGTAATAAATGAATGAGAATTACTATAAAGTAAAAACTTTATGCCGTGCTTAGCCATATGCTTATTTCATAATTAACAGTCAAACAAATGGAATAACATTCAAAAAAAAAGAATTAAACAAAATGATTAAAATTTGAATTCAATAAAACTTTTTATTAATTAAAAATTGCGAGCTTCCATTGCGCTTTAATTTCCCAGCTCGCTTTCCAGCAGTTAAATAAAATAAAATCTCCGCATTAACGTAATTTAAGAGAACTACTAAATAAAATTTCACTTCACTTTTCCAATTTGCCATAAAAAATAATTACAGCCAAAACTATCGTCAGCAAACTGAAAATACGCTGCCTCATGCCACTATATCCGAGACATTTGGAATCGCAAAAGGTGCTTATGTTGTCAAGTGGTGTGAACTATAAGATTATGACCCCACCCCTTCCCTTCTGTGCAGCAGTGTTTTAAGTGTAACATTGGTTATAGGATAATTGTTAATAAAAGGAATACAACTAAACAAGTTCCAGATGCTGAAATACGTTTTGAACGCAAGACGGACACCACCCACCAGCAGCATTTCTACGTGTTTATTTGTGCGAATAGATCGAAATAGAATATTTCGTACGTAGTAGCAGAGCAATTAATTCCCCAGCAAGAAATGAAATCTAATTGCTCCTTAGAATGTCCTCTTCTTACGAATTCATATTAAATTGTGGTGGTAACTGCTGACTACGCTGTGCTGGCTGCTGATGATGGCTTTTGCAGCCGGGACTGTTGCTTTAAGAGCCAGCCAGACGTTTTATAAAACAAAGAGGAAAAAAAGGACCTTTTTAGGTGGACATTACAATACGAGCTTAGCATTGATATTTATCTGGCCATTTAATTCATTGTCTTTAAAGGATGCTTTTTTTTTCTGCCGGTCGTGTGAATTTGTCTCTTCCGTTTTCTTTATTTGCCACCAACTTTCCCAAGAGTAATTCTCCTTGTTGCCGCATTATCTTTGCATGGAGATACTTTTCTTTAAACGATTCCCTTTAGGTTCATAAAAAGATATTAACGACTGTTCTTCTTATTTACTTTTGTTTTTATTTCTATTTCTATTTTGGTTTTTGTTTTTTTTGTTTTTTTCTTGCATATTTTCTGCTCAATTTTATTTTGTTTGTTTAGATATTTTTTTTTTATAATTTTTAGTTCGTTTCCTCTAATGTATGTTGTAGTTTGTGTGTGTGTGTGTGTGTGAGGTTCGCTGTGCGTGAGTAAATGTTGCTAATCTTGTTGGTGCAAATCGCTTAATGAGGATGTTAAGACAAGTACTCAACAATCGAGAACAACAGACTTCCGCACGAAATAAAGAGTGCCGCATCCAAAGTAGCAACACAGTGTCCCGGCATGCAATATTTGAATTAACCAGAAATGAAAATTCATTAAAAAATCCTATTAAGTGTAAAAAGGATCATTCTCTGTTCGAAGCGTTTTTCATTGCAACTATTTTGACGCAGACAGTAAACACATTTTTGTACAGTAAAATTTATTTGTAATGTCAGCTGTTCTAATATCAGTGTTGCAATCGCGTTGCATAAATCTGTATATGCATAATTTACAATAAAATTTTTCATTTGCACTTTCCCATCGAACGCTGTTTAATTAAAACAGTTCATAAAATAAATGAAAAATATTCATACTCTTTATGAATTAAAAATAGTGCAAAGCACTCTACCAATAGAGTTCATGAATCTTTCAATTTCATGCGATTTGAAGAGGTAGAAGAGTATGTAGAGAGGTAGAATAGAGTAAGAGAGAGTTTAATTTAAACAGTTCATATGATAAATGAAAAATATTCATACTCTTTATGAATTAAAAATATTGCAAAGCACTCTACCAACAGAGTTCATGAATTTTTCAATTTCATGCGATTTGAAGAGATAGAAGAGTATGTAGAGAGGTAGAATAGAGTAAGAGAGAGTTTAATGTAAACAGTTCATAAGATAAATGAAAAATATTCATACTCTTTATGAATTAAAAATATTGCAAAGCGCTCTACCAACAGAGTTCATGAATCTTTCAATTTCATGCGATTTGAAGAGATAGAAGAGTATGTAGAGAGGTAGAATAGAGTAAGAGAGAGTTTAATGTAAACAGTTCATAAGATAAATGGAAAATATTCATACTCTTTATGAATTAAAAATAGTGCAAAACGCTCTACCAACAGAGTTCATGAATCTTTCAATTTCATGCGATTTGAAGAGATAGAAGAGTATGTAGAGAGGTAGAATAGAGTAAGAGAGAGTTTAATGTAAACAGTTCATAAGATAAATGAAAAATATTCATACTCTTTATGAATTAAAAATAGTGCAAAGCACTCTACCAACAGAGTTCATGAATCTTTCAATTTCATGCGATTTGAAGAGGTAGAAGAATATGTAGAGAGGTGGAATAGAGTAAGAGAGAGTTTAATTTAAACAGTTCATAAGATAAATGAAAAATATTCATACTTTTTATGAATTAAAAATAGTGCAAAACGCTCTACCAACAGAGTTCTTGAATTTTTCAATTTCATGCGATTTGAAGAGGTAAAAGAGTAGACAGAGAGGTAGAATAGAACAAGAGAGAGTTTAATGTAAACAGTTCATAAGATAAATGAAAAATATTCATACTTTTTATGAATTAAAAATATTGCAAAGCACTCTACCAACAGAGTTGATGAATCTTTCAATTTCATGCGATTTGAAGAGATAGAACAGTATGTAGAGAGGTAGAATAGAGTAAGAGAGAGTTTAATTTAAACAGTTCATAAGATAAATGAAAAATATTCATACTCTTTATGAATTAAAAATAGTGCAAAACGCTCTACCAACAGAGTTCATGAATCTTTCAATTTCATGCGATTTGAAGAGGTAGAAGAGAGTGTGGTTGCAGCAACCAGCAAGTCTTCGAAATAAATTCAAAACCATAAACGATTTTAATTCTGCCGCGGAATTAATTTTAAACATTTTTTTCGCGGTCAGTTTTCGAAACACTGTGCCGCTATTTTCGCCGCCAGTATTCTTATGACAAGTCCAAGTTTATTATTGTTTTTAGTTACTTTATATTTTAGCCATGTTGTTTTGTGTTGTTGTTTGCGATTTTTTTTTTTTTTGTTTTTTTTTTTGTAGTCTTAACTTTTGTTCAAGTCATTGGATGCTCGACAAAGTGGGCGGGAGTTGGCATGGCCACTTGCACAAAGTTGTGGAAGGGGGGAAAGTGTGTAAATAGTCGAGGATAATGAAGAAATTTCATAATAACAATAATGTCTTGATGATTACATGGGATTTAACCATAAAAATAAACATTCTTCGCCATAAACGAATGACTAAACACAAATAAAAACTTCATCGATGATGCAAAGAGGAGTTGGGTAGGGAAGGGGAATTTGTTTTAGTTTCTTTTTTAATTCCTTTCGCTGGCTGTTGTTAGTTTCGTGTTTAAACAATTTCGTGCCAATAAATTTATGTCAAGCAGCTGCATGTGGGTGTTTGTTTGTTTCAGTTGTTTTTCGGTTTTTTTTTTTGGTTGTTGTTGTAAAAGGTGAGGAATGGCCACAGAGTGGCAGAAAAAGAAGAAGCCTTTCAAATTAATTGAGTTGTTTCGGGTTAAATATTTGTTCAGCTTGATCTCTCTAATTTTAGTTGGTCATTTGGGAATTTTAAACCGAAATGCTTTTACTTAACTTTGGCATTAAAATATTTTCGTATCCTTCCTATGAAAAATGTATGTACACATAAACGTGTAAAGAAATGTGAAGCAACTAAAGAAAAGGACTTGTACCTGGCTGTCGAGTTTTTACAATCCAGTTTAGTTGTGCAGTTACAAAATGTTGTTTGTTTACAATATTTATGGTCATCTGGAGTTGTTGCATAAATCACTGTCCACTTGGTTGGCTGGAAACGAGAACATGTTCATTTTTGTTTTAGTTGTTTTGCTTGCCTCGAGCAAATTTCTTCTATTCCATGGCAATTTACCATATGAAATTGCCAACCACAATTAATGTTATGAGATAACTTTTCAAATAAATAATGTACTCGTACCAAACACGATGTGTTGGAACGCTTTAAGGGTAGGAGTTGTTAGCATTTTTGTTCCCCTCCAACATTTAGCACGCTTGAGTAATACATTTTTATTTTAATTTTTAAGTTTTTAGTAGAAATTAAGCTGGAACGCAGCTTGTTAGGACATGAGAGAAATCTACGGCTAATTCATTCAAGAACTGCTTCAGTTGAAATTCCGAGTAAGCTCAGCCGAAGGAGTGTGTGCGTTATTGGATTTTTACGAAATGATTTGTCATTCAATCTGTAGTTGCCGATTTCTTTCGAGAAAATTTATGTTACTGAGAGAATTTTAAAATACTTTAAACAATTTGTCTCGAACAAATACGTTTCCCCGTCAGTCGTACTAAATTTACAACACGGCAACACCGTCTTCATAGACGTGATCTTAAAGGGAAGAGCTTCTTCCAATAGCTTTTAAGCTAAATACATTTCTCCTTGCATAAATATAGAAAGAAATATAGAAAAAAATAAAAGAGTTAAAGTTAAGTAGATGTAATGAGCAGGTCTAGGAGATACCTCCCCCCACTAATGCACGGACGCAGTTGCAACATATGCATTGTAGCAATTTTATATATATATTTTATATATGTTTCTTTTATTATTGGCTGCTGCCTTGAATATTTGATTCAGTTGGCTCCCCATATTCCATATGCAAACATACATATCTTTGGTTCCAGAAAGGAAAGTAATGTAAGGTTCTAGAAAGGCCCTTACTCGAATTTTTTTTCGTGTTATCAATATATTGTATATCCAGTTCATTCTCATGTGGGGCTTTCCACATGAGACGAACGATATAGTACGATTTTATTAAAAAATTTTTGTTTATTTTAATTAATATTTCGCTAAATTTTGCGTAAAAAAAAACAGCCGAAAAAATTCGAGTAAGGCCCTTTCTAGGTGGAACCAAAGATATAGGCTACTGAGCTCAACTTTATCGAGACAAACATTAAAATTCAAGCCATTATAGCTAAAATCGTTGCAAATTGAATTTGCTCTCTCCTTCTCTCACTTTCAAAAATGCAGGTGTCAAAAAAAGAAAAAAATTGTTCAGAAACATTATATGATAACTGCTTAAAGGTTCGTTTAACAAAACACGCAAGCCTCGATAAAGGATTTCCACATTTTTTATTTGATTTTACTAAATATTATTAAATTCAAAGTGAATGAGAAGTATAGAATAATAAGACATATAAACTTGGAAGCTGCTTATCAGATACTGTTAACAACAGCCCACAAAATATTATTGGCAATACTGAAATCCATAATACGAATACATGCTGCCATAAAATACAACACTGTCCGTTGCGTATTGTGGTGGCAAAGTCCCTGAGCTATTAAAGCAAAAGTGGAATCTAGTTCATTTAAGTGAGCCAAACTGAACCCAACACTCAGTTCAAAGAGCTGATAAACAAAACTCTAGAGTATAGCAAACAATATGTGAGAAAAAGACGTGTAACCTCTGAGCTGAAGGATGTTTCTAGAGCCCTTATTATACATCTCCTTTAGGAATAGAATTTCAATCGTTTCCTTTATTTATAATTTCCTTGCAAATTTTACAATTAATATTTCAAAATGATATGATGTGTATATATATATATATATATATATATATATATATATATATATATATATATATATATATATATATATACTCAAATGAATATATATATACACTCATACATATGATATATGAATGCGTACAAATGATATGAATAATTAGGACTTTTGCGATTTATTCAATTAAAGAATTTTTTATATGGCAAATATTCATACTATTGAAGAGGATATGAGGATATGATATGGTTGCCAGAAATCACAATTCGGCTAGATACCGGATTCGCTCCCTACCTGATGCAGTCATGAAAAAAAATAAACATTTTTATGAATTTTTCTCATCTTTTTGTTATCTCCTTCGCTAATTATTGTTTTTAAATTGTGAAAGTAGAGCCATTGGCCTTTTGACATACAGCAGCGAACAAAAAATATTCTCCTTTGCCCTTCTGTTGTCCAAAGAATGTACGGCAAAAAATTACCTTTTTTTTTCAAGGACTATAACTTGCTTCTTTTTTCTTCTTTTCATATTGAATAAGCAGGTCCTTTCCCCTGATTTACTAATTTTTCGTTCCTAAATACGCAACGGACAGTGTTGTATTTTATGGCAGCATGTATTCATACTATGAATATCAGTGTTACCAATAATATTTTGTGGGCTGTTGTTAACAGTATCTGATAAGCAGCTTCCAAGTTTATATGTCTTATTATTCTATACTTCTCATTCACTTTGAATGCAACAATATTCAATAAAATCAAATAAATAATGTGGAAATCCTTTATCGAGGCTTGCGTGTTTTGTTAAACGAACCTTTAAGCAGTTATCATATAATGTTTCTGAATGCAACATTACTTAATAAAATCAACTTTGAAAAAGAATTATTTTCTATACGCCCTGTTTAAGCACTATATGTATTTGATTTGATGTTTAATTGCTTAGCTTTACATGATTAGATGACTCTGAAGTCCATCTAATGCCATCTAATGCCATCTAATGCAATTTATTGTAATTTTCCTTTATTTTTTTTTTGAGCAAAAATTTGTTTTTAGCTGAATGGAAAAGCTCTCACACTTCTTAATTATTAAATTTTTTTTCTTTAAACGGCTTAAATTTAATTTAATTTTTAATTTCTTCTTTGAAAATTTCTTTCAAAAAATGGAAAGAAAACTTTTGAAAGTTCGTAGTTCATTAAATCCAAAAACAAACACAGATGTTAATTAAAACTTTCTTCTTATTCCTGCAGCCAACTCTCTCGTCCATGTGTAAATTTAAATCTTAATTAAAGTCTTCTCCGATGGGAATGAGAAATTATCAATACTGTTCCAAGTCTTAGAAAGAAACATGTAAAAGATTTTAAAATGTCTTTTTTCGATATTTAAACTTTTAACGACTTATGGACCACAGAAAAGGTTAAAGCGAAACCAATGAAGAGCAAACAAAGTGGCATTAGGAAATTTCCAAACTGAAACTATAAATCTTTAGATTTTAAATATGTAAAAAGAAAAAAAGTAGAAATACAAAATTAGGAAACTTAAAATGAAACAAAAACGTATTTGTCTTGTGGACAAAACTTCGGCAAAGACATCTGCTGCCGTTTAAGGCAAGCGAACAAAAAGCAGAGTTGCACTTTCGCCAGGGAAGGAGTCGGCGATAGAAGTAGGGTGAGTAACAGAAGGACATTTATAGAGAAACAGTATTGTATATAAATTTTAAAAGTCTGTTTATATTGTGATAAAATCATAATCCCATTTACATACTAGCCAGCTAGAAGAAGCATCCTTATAACCATTAAGACTAGTTAAATTTTCCTTGCGTTCTCAACAACCCCCTTTTTGGTGTTCCAACCTCATTATCTTTAGCCAAAAATCAGCAGCAAGAGTTTCCTTATATTGTGGTTTACCCACAATCATGCCGAAAATGAAAGAAAAAATCAGGCCAATTTTAAGTGAATAAAATAAAATTAAAACGAGACTAAACTCCTGCACAGTGGCACAGATTTAAAAAAAAAATTGAAATAAATGCCACTTACAGAAAGGTATTAGACTATGGCTGGCAATTAGACCCAAAGAAAATTATATATATTTTTGTATTACCAAAAATTATTATATGTAACAAAAAATTAAAATTAAAAACCATTTTTACATATTTTGAAAATAAAAAAATAGACGAGCCTTTGAAGTAAAAGACGAATAATCTACGGAAGCGGGGTGAGGGGGTGGGCTAGGAAATAATTAAAAATCTAAAGCTTTAATTATATAAAAAGGTAGGCCCAATTTAAATTCTCAAAACAGCTGTTTGCCATAATAAGGCTCACGAAACAAATAAAAAAAAGCTTTTTGTCAGGGATGGACAATTTTGTATTATGCACTTTAATGAATTTTTTTGGTTAAGTCTGGGTGAAGCATGTCGTATATTTTATAACACAAATGGTTTTAAATGAAAATTTAGCCGGCATGTGTAGTAAACATGGCTACCGAGATCCACTTAAAAGTGCTAATCAGATGTTGTTGGAATCCTCTAAATCGGTACTGCTACGTTTCAAGGCCCATTTGAGTTTGCAGTGAAAGCGGTTCGAAAAAATATCTGCGTAAAACAAATCCGCATGCGATTAACTGCCAACACTTTCTCTTACATTAATCGATCAGTAGAACCGACTTCACAGTACCTGATCTGCCACTCCCCTTGTGATAAAATTATTTCCCCAATGTTGCTCGCAAATGGTTTCAAATGGACTGTGGGTAGATGAGCGATTGGAAATGATGATGATGATGATGATAATGATGAGGGTGTTTATGGCTTGTTTTCTGCTTTAAACTGAGGTCAGAGAGCACTAAATCAAGTTGCAAACTTATTTTCCCTTCAAAAGGAAGAAAAAGGATAGAAAATTCTTAAACAAGTTGTTGTGTGTGTTTTCTTTAAGCAAAAACTATAAGAAGCTTAAAATTTTAAACTTTTCCAGGCAAGTTTTGAGCAGTTTTACACATTTAGTGTTTGGGTAAGAGGCCAGCAGGAAGTAACACATGAGAGAAAAGGATTTCAGAGATAAGAAAATAACGGTAAAGTATTTCCACCCTTTTATATGCGTATTTATGCGACCAAAACAAATTTTGCATTGTACTGAAAGATGCTACAGTGTCTTGAGATAAAAGGTAACATTTCCTTTCTTTAGTCGTAAAAGACAGCAAACAATTTCCACCGAGCCTGACACTTATGCACGTGTGCTATATACACTTAGAGAAATAACCTTGTTGAGGACGTTAAAAAGGAGGAGCAGTTTCCTTCAGCATTTATATACGAATATGTGACATCGTAGTATCGATTAATATTTCGATTTTATTTAATTCATCAAGAAATATAAGTGACAATACAAACCGACTGTAACATACTCGTATATGATTTTTAAAGCAACTGAATATTCGATTAATTTACCAGCCCCTTAATTAATCTTTCGTAATACTTTTTACTTAAGTTACTGTACAAGTTAGATGATTGGCAACTACTACCTAGTCGAATGAATATGTAATCGATTGCACTAGTTAAATGAGTGGCATCTACCAATTAATCGATTATACTCGATTAAGCAAGTATGAAGTGTGATTAAAAAATAACCGTTACGTTGATCGTTTTTCGCATTTGCTTTCTGCTATGTTGGTACACATATCTGTTATATACGAGTATAGGAAACAGATACGAGTAATCGTAAAAGAAGTATATTCCTTCACTCCTTATATGTAATCATTTCATGTTACTCAAGTAATGTATTAATCGATTAATTTGCCAGTTTTGTAATCCAACTTTTGCAATATTTATTATTCAAGCACACAAATGAATTAGTTAATTGGCTACTACTACTTAGTCGAATGAGGGTTTAATCGATTAAGGAAATATTAGGAGTGATCAAAAACTAACCGTTATGTTGAGTTCCATATACTCGCTTTTGTCATTTTTTCTCTGTAATGTGTGTAGATATGTTTTTTATATATGTATATCTTATCAAAATTTCAAATTTACACCAAATTTGGAAAAAAATTTTTTTCCTTTATTATTAGTAAATATATATTTTAAATATTTGAATACAGGAAATGAATAAACATTGAATACATAAAATAAACACACAAGTGCAAAAAAAACGCCAATTTTTCATTTAAAAATAGACAAACAGGCGTTTTTAAAAAATAAAGATTTTTGACCAAAAATGCAAAGGGGGGACCCTTATCAAAAATTCAAATTTAGGCCAAATCTCGAAAATTTTTTTTTCCTTTATTATTAGCAAATATATATTTTAAACGTTTTAAAACACAAAATAAGCATACAAGTGCAAAAAACGCCAATTTTTCATTTAAAAATACACAAACAGGCGTTTTCAAAAAATAACGATTTTTGACCAAAAATGCAAAGGGGGGACCCTTATCAAAAATTCAAATTTAGCCCAAATCTCGAAAATTTTTTTTTCCTTTATTATTAGCAAATATATATTTTAAACGTTTCAAAACACAAAATAAGCATACAAGTGCAAAAAAACCCCAATTTTTCATTTAAAAATACACAAACAGGCGTTTTCAAAAAATGACGATTTTTTACCAAAAATGCAAAGGGGGGACCCTTATCAAAAATTCAAATTTAGCCCAAATCTCGAAAATTTTTTTTTCCTTTATTATTAGCAAAAATATATTTTAAAGATTTTAAAAGATAAAATAAACATTCAAGAGCAAAAAAAAACGCAAGTTTTTCATTCAAAAATACAGAAATGGACGTTTTCAAAATTTGACGATTTTTTTCCTTATCCAAAATTAAAATATATCCCAAATCTCAAGAAAATTTTTTTCTTCATTGTTAGCAAAAGTATATTTTAAACATTTAAACATTCTGTTATATGTAATTATTTCATGTTTTGTAATGTAATGGGTTAATAGATTAATTTGACAGTTTTGTAATTCAACTTTCCGAACATTAGTTAGTTAAGTGGCCACTACTACTTAGTCGAATGATTCTGTAATCGATTAGACGAGCAGTGATTATTATAAAGACCACTTTTCTTCAGGAAGGTGGTTACGGAACTGACATTACTAATGTTTTCATTAGGTAGTAGCGATAACGGGTGCGGCTTGGTATTCGGTTTCTTTGAAATTTTAGGGGCGGAATATAAACCCATGTTACGAGGTATTACAATGGCATACTTGCAGTATAGTTAAGCGAAGGGTGCTTAGACTGTCTCAAAGGAATCCTTGGAAACTTTTGCAGGCATTATTTGTTATGAAGTTATCAATATATATTTTATCTACATTTACGTAATTGTAACCTTTTTCTGAAATATCGGTATTTTATATACTTCTTAATATCTGAGATCTTGGTGTTTGAACGACTTGGTCTACTAAATCATTTACTTTGATTCCGATTTTCTTATGAAGTTATCAATATATATTTTATCTACATTTACGTAATTGTAGCCTTTTTCTGAAATATCGGTATTTTATATTCTTCTTAATATCTGAGATCTTGGTGTTTGAAGGACTTGGTCTACTAAATCATTTACTTTGATTCCGTAATGCCTCGCCTACGGATGGTTATTAAGGGCGAATATTTGTTCATTATTTCGTAATATTTCTTTGCAAATATTTAGATTGGAAATGCTCCCTATGGCTTCTGGTGATAAAAATTGGTGCGTCCAGGCTGCAAATACGCCTTATTGTCATGATTTCCTCGGATAATTATAAAGCTGACTCGTACGTGGTTTTATGTAAAGCTGTCCTTTTCACTCGTGGCATCCATTGAGTATATGTAACTTGGAAATTAATTTTTCGTAATGTATCTGCATTTTCCCTAGTCACATATAGAAGACTATATCTATTAAGATTTTTTGGTTTTGTTTTTGTTTTTGTTTTGTTGTTTTTTTTCGTGAAAGCGGATGTTTGACTACACATTGTTACAGTTGGCACAACAAATGAGATTTAATGCTTTAAGGATGAATGCTCATGGATGTCTAGTGAACAGTTTATTTTGTCCAAACTTACACACACATGCCGACAAACTACAAACTACTTGCACAATAGAGAAGAAAGAACTGGCTGCCAAGCGTAAGCCGGGCATGTTACACAAATAAAAGGGTTATTACATTTATGGCTAAACGATAAAAGTAATACAAACACTTTCGCAACAAAAGCGCTATTTTTTGTATTCGTGTGCATGTGTGTGTGTGTGGGGGTGTGTGTGTGTGCAAATCACTTGCATATTTACCAAATCTTGAACAACATAAATTTTCCTAACTGCCACTTTAAGTAACATTTTGGTTTAGAGTATTCATGCGATTTCGTAAGAAGCACTGACGCGCTCGTAATGTATTTAATATCGGAATTGGGCTTTTCCATGCCACACTCAGGGGCCCACTAATCTGTAACTAATTTGTTGTGAAAGTTTAATTAAGATGTTGTCGCAAAAGTAACACAGAAAATTTATTCAAATTGCGGACTATAATTTTTTTTTTTTTTAAATAAATTATCATGCTGCCGCCTTTTTTAAAAATGCTATAAATGTGGAAAGAATTTCTGTTGTTTATCAACCACATAATTTGCATTTCCTTTCTTCTGAAAACTGTAATTTAAATACTTACTGATTTTTAATCCAATCTTACAAAGAAAAGTCTCATTTTCCATTTATATTAAATCATCAAACTGAGTCCAAGGCGAGTAAAGCAGTTAAATATTGTATTACTCAAATTTTCTCCAGTAATCGTATTGCTTAAGGAATATTTCTTTATCTCATCCTATTTAGCCCTTCTTGTATCTTACAGATACAAAAATATATTCTCTCTCTTTTGATACAGATACATAATAAATATAGAACTTAAATTCCAAGATCAAAAACATCTGTAGTAGGCTTTTCCGAGCTCAACTTCCAAATCAAGTCTTCTACAAAAACAAATAATTCTAACAAATTATAACTTTGAAAGCTGACTCTTAAAAAGTACCTCTAAAAGTACACTTTCGAAAAAAGTAAATTAAAAAATTGAAAAAAATACCTTAAGAGATTAATTTTCGTTTGAAAAAAAAATTTCAGTTCAAAAATTATGTAAAAAAGTACCCTTGAAAATATCCCCTCTGCTAAAAGTGCTCTTTTAGAAAGTGCCATCATAACTAGGTTTTTTTTTAAAAGTACATTTTAAAGTTTTAAATATTTGAAATTAAAAAATTATGTAAAAAAGTACTTTTAGAAAACTCCCTCTCTAATGAAAGTGCTTTTTTAGAAGGTGCCATTATAACAAGGTTTTTTTAAAAGTACATTTTAAAGTTTTAAATGTTTGAATTAAAAAAATTATGTAAAAGAGTACTTTTAAAAAAATCGCCTCTGCTAAAGAATGTGCTATTATAAAAAGTTATTGTATGAAAAGTACTTTTTAAAGTTTTAAATGTCTGGAATTAAAAAGTTATGTAAAAAAGTACTTTTAGAAAACTTCCCTTTTATGAAATTGCCCTTTTAGAAAGGGCCATTATAACAAGGTTTTTTTTAAAAGTACATTTTAAAGTTTTAAATGTTTGAAATTAAAAAATTATGTAAAAAAGTACTTAAAAAAAATCGCCTCTGTTAAAAGTGGCCTTTTAGAAAGTGCTATTTTAAAATGTTATTGTATGAAAAGTACTTTTTAAAGTTTTAAATGTTTGAAATTAAAAAATTATGTAAAAAAGTACTCTTAGAAATCTCCCTCTCTGATAAAAGTCCCCTTTTAGAAAGTGCCATTATAACAAGGTTTTTTTTAAAAGTACTTTTTAAAGATTTAAATGTTTGAAATTTAAAAATTATGTAAAAAAGTAATTTTAAAAAAATCGCATCTGCTAAAAGTGGCCTTTTAGAAAGGGCCATTATAACAAGGTTTTTTTTAAAAGTACATTTTAAAGTTTTAAATTTTTTAAATTACAAAATTATGTAAAAAATTATTGTATGAAAAGTATTTTTTAAAGTTTTAAATGTTTGGAATTAAAAAAGTTATTTTAAAAAAATTCCCTCTGCTAATGCGCCCTTTTCTGAAACTGCCATTATAAAGAGTTATTGTATGAAAAGTCCATTTTAAAGTTTTACGTGTTTGAAACCACCTCAGGAAATGAGGCCTAACAGGTGTCTCTAATAAAGTGATTTTCTGTAATAAATAGTACAACATGAGAACAGTACCTTTCCAAAAAAGTAAAAAGTTTCATTTTCAAAGAAGTACCATTTACAGGCAGATAATTTTATAGGAAATTTGTGAAATACCCTGAGAGAGTACCCCTTAAGAAATGCTTTCTAAGGTTATACATTTTCCAAAAAATCATTTGAAAAAAGTATACAATTTTTGTAATATTACAATGTATACAAATTTCCCTTTATGAAAAGTACTTTCTGCTAAAACAAAATTAAAAAGTAGCTTTTAAGAAAGTTCCGTTGAAAAAGAGATATCCCTTAAAAAGTATATGTAGAAAATTATCTCCATATAGAAGCATCTACTCTAAAATGTTATTACAATTTATGGAATTTTAAGTCCGTAAGAAGTACTTTTTGTGAAAACGGAAGTAAAAAAGTACCTTTTCTGGAAATGTTTTTGGAAGAGTATATTTTTAAAGAAGTTTCTTTACTTTCTTCTAGAAAACTTCTTTTAACAAAATTACCTTTTAAGAAAGTTCTATTGAAAAATCCTTTGCAAAGACATATCCTTTAAAAGTGTGTGGCGAAAATCGTACCCACATAGAAGCATCTACCCTAACATTTCATTACAGTTTATGTTATTTTAAGTCTGCAAAAGTACTCTCTGATAAAATATTATTTATAAAACTACTTTTAGAAAGCAGCATTTGGAAAAGGTATCTTTTAAAAATAGTACCTGTTATAAAAAGTCCTTTTTATAAGTAGTATCTTCTGAAAAAGTATGTCCGAAACTTTTTTAAAGCTATTTTACAATAAGTACCAAGGAAAAGAGCACTTCCAACAAAAGTTTTTTGTTTGTTTGAAAAATATTTTAATTAAATCGTCCTTTAAAATGAATATTTTTCTAAGAATTATTGTTAAAATAATAGTTTTTAAATATCTTTGGAAAACATAATTTTAAAGGTCCTTTAAGTATTAATAAGTCAGTAAAGGAGGCCATTTAAAGGAAGTGTTTCGTTGCATATTTTAATAATCCCATTTTGTTACACATATGCGAATTAAAATATTTAATGATGACTTTCTTTCTTGTTGCATAAGGAGAGGGGGATATCGAAGAGCGAATTGTGTTTGTTATGCGGTTGTTTATTGCTGATTTAGTTAAATGATTGAATCAGGAAACGGGTAGAAGTTGGCCCAAGCCGATTGCAGGCATGTAGTGGAGTCAGTAATGGAACAATGCAAAAAGGCAACAACTGAAAGGAAACCAACAAAATTCATTATTGAATTAAACATTTATAGTTTGTTTACACTTGGCATGCCACACAAATATTTCAAAGGAGTCAGAAGCGGCAGAAGAAGCAAAGGAAAGGAAACTTAAATATTTTCATTCAAACAAAGGAAAGGAGAAATTTTTCCAGCAGATAAGCAAAAAAAAACCAACTCATGTGTGTTGGTTGTGCTGCAACCATAAATGATAACATTTGATATCCTTTCTATTTCCGGTTTCAGTGGTGCTTTTTTGTAATAAATTTCCGGCAAATAAAACAATACATTTACACAAACTCAAATTTCATGCTTTGCTAGACAACAAAAGAATACATTTATTTTGCCCATTTTGTTGTGCGTTTACAACTTCAAAATTTGAATAATTAAAATTTATAAATTTGTAAGCTTAAAGAATTTAAATAAAATTCAAATATATTTCTCTTTTTTAGTCCTTTTTTTTTTTTTTTGTTTGAAAGATTAAAAAAGTGACTTGTTGTTAAAACGTTGTCGTCTAAAACAATTACGAAATCATTAAAAATCACATCAACATAACAAGTCTTTAAGCCATATTTTTGAACATTACACGTACTGGCAACTGGCAGTACGTTTATATGAGGATATGAAAGGACATCCATACAGCACAACACATGATGGTCATACGGCCGATTTTTTATTTTTTTTTTTTTTTTGGTGTAGAAAGTGTAGCTTGTTTTGTTTCTTTTTTTTGTATTAAGTCGTTTACGTCCGTCCTTTATAAGCCTTTAGCCATTTGGTTAAATAAATAATGAAAATAAAAGGCCACATTCCTTACACCAGCTCCAAAAATGTGCTAAAAAATCGCTTAAAAAGGACATTTCAGATTAATGGCTTGAGAGTACTGTACTGGCTTATGTACTTTTCAAAAAATTTATGTTTCCTAAAACAAAAATTAAAAAGTGGCTAAAAAAATTTTTTAAAAAAGAGCACTGACAGAAGTACGTTAGCTAGAAAATATATTTAAAAAGGCAACGTTATACAAAAGTATTTTTCAAAAAATACCTATTTCAAAAAGTACCTTGGCAGAAGTAGCTTGTAAGAACATGTTCAACAATTAAGGTTGGAGAACTTTTTGGCTTCCATAGAGAAATTTTAAAGTACTTTAAATTAAGTAAGAAAGTTCTTTATGGAAAAGTACCTGCAAGATATTTGTACCTGTTTTAAAAAGTACCTTGTGAATTGTTAGGATATGTTCAACAGTTAAGGTTGGAGAACTTTTTGGCTTTCAAGAAGAAATTTTAAAGTACTTTAAATTAAGTAAGAAAGTACTTTATGGAAAAATACCTGCAAGATGTTTGTACCCGTTGTGAAAGGTAAATTGTAAGGATATGTTCAACAAATAAGGTTGGAGAACTTTTCGGCTTTCAAAGAGAAATTTTAAAGTACTTTAAATTAAGTAAGAAAGTATTTTGTGAAAAAGTACCTGCAAGATATTTGTACCTGTTTTAAAAAGTACCTTGTCAAAGGTAGATTGTAAGGATATGTTCAACAATTAAGGTTGGAGAAATTTTTGACTTTCAAACAGAAATGTTAAAAAAGTACCCTGTAAGAAAGTACCTTTTAAAAAAGCGTACCTGCAAGATATATGTAAACAATATTGTTCAAAGCTGGACAGAGGGAGCAGCACAAGAAAATTAATTAGGTGAATTAAAAAGTATTTCCAGGATTGAAGTTCTTAACCAATTTTTTTTAACAAAAAAGTTTTTTGTGCACTGTGGGCATAAAATAGTTGCCCCGAATAGCTCTACAATATACAAATTATACAAATAAAAAATTATTTGTGGTCGATGGCATATTCAAAGTTCATTAACTTCAGCTGACAATGACTTCCTTATTCCTTTGCAAGGATACTTAAATATGAGGACGAACACTTATGAAAGAATTTATTGCATAGGATCCTCATAAGGATGTTAAACTTGCCCGTAATAATGCAAGGAAATGGTGTATAGTGAATTTAAAACTTTCCCCCTCATCTATGCATACTCCTAAAACCAAAATATTTA
Organism: Ormia ochracea; assembly: GCA_963402855.1. Classification (NCBI taxonomy): domain Eukaryota; kingdom Metazoa; phylum Arthropoda; class Insecta; order Diptera; family Tachinidae; genus Ormia; species Ormia ochracea. Next base: position 38,375,255 of record OY727107.1, read on the forward strand.
ACTCAAAAATAGGAAAATATATAAAACGTAACAATCCCTAAACCGGCAGGAAAAAATGTGTCACTCGTTTAAAATTATTGCTTCACACAGTGAACAAACAACTGGACAGTAACATCACTCACTGGACGGCCGGCCACTTGCCGGACCAGCAACAGCGAAGGAGCACAAAAACAACGAAAACGATTTGTAGTTAATCCCTCTCGGGCATTCTGCTGCTATTTTACATCTCTACTCTTTTTTTTTTTTATTTGCAATATATGCTCAGACTAGTCGAAGGAGAATCACATATCAGTGCCTCCGCCCATCTCGGTCGCCCTCTCTTGCAAAGGAAAAGCTGAACACAACAGAGTGGAGGCCAATTTCACTTCTTATTTATTTCTGAATCCGTAGTTAAGCGTGGCCGAGCAACATGTCCGCTGCTTTCATGCCTTGCTGTGAGTTGGAAGCTGTTTCTGCTCGTACGTACGATACGTTGCCGCCGTGGTATGACAGCATGCAAATTTAATAAGTTGTTTGTTTTATTTGAGTTGAAACATAAAGTACATTTCCTGTCGTCTGGTTGTGTTCGTTGGCAAAATCACTGAACATCGTTGTTGTTGTTGTTTTTTTTTTTTTTTTTTTTTTTTTTGTTTATATCTGAAAGGAGGGTATAAAAATCTGTCTGCTGCAAAGCTTTGCTAAAGTTAAAAAACTGCCACTTTTTGAGAATTTTTAATTGCTCAAAAATGAATTACATGATTTAAATTGAAATACATTGACAGCAATGAACTATTTATTGCCCGCTCGAAGACTATAAAATAAGCAATTATTAACAAACATTATAATCGATTTTTAGACAATTTACTTTCTTTCGTTCTGGTTATGAATTCAAAAAGCTGAAATCGTCTGTCGGGCGGCCGGTTCATATACAAGTTCAACTTGTTATCCCAACATGAAATCACAACAAAAAGGGGGGGAAACACATGCGAGCATACATATAATATCCAGGACATGTGAACAGTGTTCCCCTCATCACTAGTTGGAATAGTTGCTGGCAAAAAGTTTTTCATTTAATTTTAATTTTTGTTTTTGCTTTATGCCGCATTTATAATCCAATAATAAATGGAATATTTCCGACCTCGGGCATTAAATTAAATGTTGTTATCAGTTGAGTTGCAGAATATTATCAATTGTGGAAAAAAGTGTAAGCCAAAAAAAAAAAAACCCAAAATGAAGGAAAAAAGGAAACGAGGCAACAGCAAAGCAAAGCCAGAAAAAGGTTTCTTTCTTCCTTGGGTTTTTCCTTTGCAAGGATATATACATATGTATGTTTATGCATAGGGAGGTATGTGTGTATTTGTGTGGAGAGTGTTATTCAAATAAATGTTTTGCAAGGAGTATCAGTAGTGCTTCAATTAAATTTGAATTATGAGCTCATGTTGACTTTTTGTTTTATATAATTTTCTGAAGAGTTTAAAATACATGCTGAGGATCCAACGACTGGCTGTGTGTGCCATTGTGTGATTAAACATTCTAATGATAAGTAAATGGGCAGAAAAGGCAATTAAATTGTTAACTGGGTTGTTAAAGTTTAAATTATAGTCAAAGTAACAAAAAGAGCAGAGCCATTGAAAGCAGCATTTCAAAGGTCCTTTTTTGCGAAGTAGCTTTTGCCACAAATCGGCTAAGGCGTATATGAAATCGAAATCTTAACAAAAGTATCGAATCCATTTGCCGTTGTGTGGGTACAAAATAAGCACTTAATCTGTTGCGTAGCTCTTAAAACAGTACAATTCGAGAAAAGATATTTTAAAAAGGACATTTTAAAGGATAAGCTCGCAAGATGATAATTATTTTTAAAAAAATATATATTTTATAAAATTTATATTAAAATAAATATTTTCGAAAAAAAAACGAAATGCTGCCTTTAAAAAAAATTATACATTCTAAAAAGGTACTCAATTTAAAAACGTACTTTGGAAGGAAAGTTGCCATATTAATAAAATAAAATAATTTCTAAGAAATCTGCCTTCTAAAGTCTCTTTTTAAAAAGACATTTTTTAAAATGTATTACTAGTGGATTATCCATTAGGATAAACTAATGGATAAGGTATATAACTATATAAGGTATCAAGATAATTCTTTTTTATTTTGAATAAATAAATACAATCTCATGAAAAGAGCCGCCAAGGCAGTCCGTAGCAGACTGCATAGGATCCTTCCAATGTTGGAGTACTTTTTCGCATAAGGCATTCTGCTGTTCACCGCTGAAACCTTCAATACTCAATTCCAATGCGTTAGTTATTTGCGGCACTGGAGTGCTTCCGTAAGAGAGTGAATAATGCTCAGCCTAATGAAGCGGAGGTCGCGGTTTCAATTCCTGCCGCGACCCCTGGGTGTTGGTGTTTGCCTGCGGACAAGCCAAAAGCTTTGCATGTAGAATTGCTTATAAAAAAAAAAATAATCTTCACATAATCCCATAAAAAGCAATCCATAAAGGGCAATCCTTAGATCACAAGATCTTGGGGGCCACCTTACAATTCCCAAATTTCTAATTAATAAATCGTTGAATCCAATTGCTATATGTAAAGTTGCCCCATCCTATTGAAAGAATATGCCACTAAGATCGTTGATATCACTTTTTGGAAAAATATAATCCTTCAGCATTGACATACGAGTAAATCGAGCTCCGTTAACGGTAACTTTATTTCCAACTTTCGATGACATCACCAGCATGTGGAGATGTACTTTGTGTGGATGACCATTCGGGCAAAAATGCTCTCTATCCGAAAACAGAAATGGACTATTGTTGTAATAAGCTTTCACGATCTGTAAACGTTGTTCTGCTGTATAACCCTCCAAGATAAAACTGCCACAGTCCTAATGGAAAATATGAACAATCCAAGTTTGCATATCCCTACTGGGAACCCCTGTAGTACTACTACTACTACTGACTGTTTTATTTTCTCTAATTATTTGTGGAAATAGGATTCTGAAATATATTATCCTGTGTAAGTAAATCCACACATTTGTGTTGTGCATATAAAAGTGTTTTCTATGTGTGTGTGTGGGTGTGTGTGTTTGGTATCTACTTTTGCAGCCATTAAGATGAGTGACCACATGCAGATAATTGCTTTATGAGCTGCTGTGGCTCGTTTTCCTTTAAATGAACTTTTTGGTTATTAAAATAAGTGTCCAGGATATATTCCCCCTTCCTTTCCTTTCCTTACCTTTTGTTTTTTGTTTTCAAAATATCCTTAAATGTTTAATCACTGCGAAACATATAGAATGAACTTAGTGTTGTTGTTTGCCAGTGATTCTCATATCTCACCATGAATTATTTAATGCTGTAATGATACTCTACTTGTTTTTATGTCTTAATTTTTCTCATCTAAAGTTTGTCGAGGATAATTGAATTTATCTGTTGACGGTTTTGCCGTATATCTTATTGTCCTTTCTCCTGCGCATTTTGTTTTTCTTAAGTAAACTTTTAGTTATTGAAATATGATTTTTCAGCTATTCCAAGTGTCGCTAAAGTTTGTCGTGTTAGAAAATTATTATGCACTCAGATGATTGCAAAAATAACAAAAAAAAAAAAAAAGAAGAAAAAAAAATTTGTTTTCAAAGTGCATTTCGTTATGACTCTTGGCAGCTGATTTCTGAAACAAGAATTCAAATTTCAGAAATAAACAGTTAATTTTCAGTTTTAGTTAAAATAAAGAAATTTTTTCTTTTTATTAAGTATTCAAATAATATAATTAAAAATGTTTTTGTAAACAATTTTGAAAAGGAATTGTAGTTCAGAAGTTCACTTCTGTACAGTGGGGGCAAAAAGTATTCGATTATTTTTCAAAATCTTTAAAGAAGCCGTTACAAATTGAAGCCTATTAAATAGTTATTTAGAAATAATTTTTTGTGCTATTTTTAAAAATAATTGAGGACCATCTGAAATTGCTCGGGAGCTTTTCTTTTATCCATTTTCTGAGTCTCAAAGCAAGACTGGGACATATAAAAAATTATGAAATTTTAAAATGTCCTGGAATCATGAGAGAGGCGTAAAAAAAGTAAGCAAGTGAGGAGGTTTTACGTACGCACCGACATTTTCACCTCCAAGGCACCGAAACTGTCCGAAATTAATAAAAACGATTTGAAATGAAAATTATCTTAATCGAATAATTAATTTCATTAAAAATATTAAAGGCAAGAAAATTTTGCCCGTAAACTCTATAGCAAAAAAATATATTTTTAAAAAAATAGACTGAATAAACAATTGAATAATTAAACATATTAAACAACAATTATTAAATAATTATAAATAATGATTAAATTAAAGCATACAAGCTAATTAATAAAAATATAAAACTTTTTAAAAAAAACCAAATTTTTAAAATTTTTATATAGAAAATAAAAACATCCTTTTCTAATTTGGCGGTCATGATAGATCGATTTGTCCTCTGCATATTCTTATCAGCCAAATCTCTGCAACTGACCGAGACTTTGCAAAAGCTGAAATGAATTGGCTTCCTTTTCCTCCTTAGTTTGGTTACTTTTCTCGTGTACTGAGCGATGGCTAATAATGCGTTTGATAATTTCGTCGGTTGTGGTCCTGTTGCCGGAATCGATAATCCTGAAAATACCTCTTTCCTTGGCAGCGGCATAGGGATCTTTTCCGCCATTTGCTAAAACAATCCGTGTCTGACCATGACACACTACATTCACCTTAAACTGATCTAGCAAATTGGCATCAACACAATGTGGAGCAGCAATGACAACGTCATCAACATATTTAAAGGACAATATTGTCAGTACGCGTTCATATAAATTCATAATTGGATATTTATGTTTGTAGGAGTTGACTACAGAATCATCGTGTAAGCCCACAATCAAATAATTCCCTAATTGCTTGGCCTTTTCCAAAAAATCCAAATGACCGACATGGAACAAATCAAAGGCTCCTGCGACATAAACTATTTTGTCATTCAATTTTGGCAGGTTTCCATTACAAAATTGCTGTATTTTCTGTGTGGTTAAAAGGAATTGATTGCAACCAGTCCAGGGTGAGTTGAAAGTTGTATTTTCTTGTTGGTGGCCATATTTTATATCGCGCCGCAAGATTCGTTTCACCAAATCTGTAGTTGAGACACCAGCTGTTCTCTTAACTTCTTTATACCTACTGGCCCTTTTAACCAAATTATATGTGTCAACTCCGTTTCGTGTCACAGTGATATCGTCACCATGGCTGCAGAAGTCACAATTATTTTCATCTAATATTTCTAGTGTGGTTACATAAGGAGCTCCTAAGACCACTTCGTCAACCCATTTTACGGCTTTAACCATTTTTACACGCTCCTCTTGGCTTAACACTGGAGGCCTTTTATGCTCTTCGATTTCAGCATCTGTATGAACGCCCACAACCAGTCTATCGCCGAGGGCTTTGGCTTGTCTCAAGGAATTGGCATGACCGAAATGTAGCAGGTCATAACAGCCATCACACCACACCCGAACTTCTCTCCTAGATTTTGAAATCTCTTCTGTTTCCTCATGCATTTTATAGATTTAAAATATTTTTTTTTTTGTTTTTTGCCAAAATTTTCCTGAAAAATTTATTTTCGCTTTGCGATATTTAATGTAAATTTTATTTATCGTGTTTATCAGTTTCAACGTTTATAAAAAGTTGTCGACGGAAATAGTTGTTTGCTTATGAGGAAAATGATTTTTTTCCACAATTTGATAGTTTACGTTTGCCTCAGTGAACACTATTGATTTTTCAATTTTCTTACAGTCAGCTTTCACAAAGTATATACATATTCAAGTACGTAACAGTATACGCCAATCAAAAAAGTCTATGTAAACGCTTTTGGATTGGTTTGACAAACATTAATGACAAACCACGCCTAATGAATTCAAGGTTTGAGAAACAAATAGATTCATTAGAAGGATATACGATGTGTGATAAAAATGGCCGTTATTTTCAATTTTTTCCAAAAGTATTTATTTACTCATCAACTAGTATCCTGTTCCCTTCAAAGTAATACCCCCCAGCTATAATACACTTAGGCAGCATTTTTTCCAAACCTCGAAACACTTCCGAAAAACGACTTTTGATATCGCCTGTTTCGATTTTTCCTTTATCTCCTCAATCATAGTAAAACACTTTCCTTTCATTGATGTCTTCAGTTTTGGGAGAAGGAAAAAGTCAAAGCGGGCCAAGTCCTTTGAATACCGTGATTGAAGCATGATTACTTTTTTCGTTTTAGCCAAAAACTGATGGCCCAAGCATCGATGTATAAGCTGGTGCCTTATCATGGTGAAAAGTCCATGATTGGTTTTTCCACAATTCTCTGCATTTCTGTCAAAAACAAACTGACAATCTAAAATGGCTGATGTTGCCAACATATATGTTTCACAGACATTTGTGGCAAAAATGCGAAAATCGAACGTACGTAACTCACGAAATTTTAAAATAACTTTAAGTTTGTGATCACACCTCGTACTTTGGGGAATCCCCTCATTATCGAAGAAGTGCATAAACAACGTCCTATAGTAGACGACATAAAGTAAACAAAGTACTCCCACTATTAAAAATAAACATGTTGAAATATGCAGACGTACATGTAGCCGGAAGACGAGACTTAGGTGTAACTATATACAAATATCATCCTATTCTCAACAATCAGTGTCAGTCAGTGTTTTTTTTTTTTTTGGAACAAACAAAGTCTAGTCACTCAACATAGAAATCATATGCGCAATTATCCGACTAAAGCCGTGATCACACCATGACTAAATTCTTCCAACTCCGGGCTTAGACTCACACTGTTCTAAGACCGGCGCACTGCTCAGAGAATGTCTGGTAATGTAATGTAATGTCATCTACTTCATTTTGCGGCAATCGTTTGTCTGATTTGCGCATTTAAATATACAACAATACAAACATTATATGAGCTGGTTTTGGCTGAAAGTGGTATAAGTCCATTTTTTCATATATTGAGATATTTAAATCTATGTGTTTGAATCCATTTAAAAATATTTTGGCCAACTGTATTCAATACGAGTAAAGCTTTGTCCACTGTACAGCTCTTAAATCTTAATATGAAAATATAATTAACAAAATTATTTGAAAATATAACCGATTTTTTTATCTCCACCTGGAATTGTAGCACTTTCAAAAATAACCTATTACAAGAAATAAAATAAATAAATGAAGTCCATATTTTTATAGAAATAAAGCTTTACTGGAATGGGATTGTTATATAAAGATTAATATATACAATAAAGGCATTTAAATACTCGCCACGAATAGTCACGAAGGTAAATACATCTCAAAATATATCGCATGCGATATTTTATTTTCTCTAGTTTAGCAAAATTTTCAAAGGCTTCGAAAAAATTTCACAAATATGAAATTCTTATTGTATATTCCATAAATGAACTTTAACAGCCGAAAGTGTTGCCTTTCCAGTCATGTAAGCGGATTGGTTTGGCCGCAGTGAGATAATTTCTAGAAATGGCTAGAAACTCTATACCAACTCTATACATATTGCATAGAGAAAAAAAAAATATCATGCAATTTCACCATTCCATCCGTGAATCACAGTTTATTTCATACAAATCGGTTAAGTCATTCGGAAAGTTCGGCTTGCCCACCTTTTCCAAGTTCTCAGCTTTTAACTCTAAAGAATTTCTCATCGCAAACGTGTATATCTCACGAATAGCGCTTTAAGGCGTCACAAAAAGTTTACTTGGAGCGATCTTAACACTATCGAAACACTCTTCGATCAGTGTGTGTAACTATTATGTTTTGTGTGTGAGTGAGACAGAAAGATAAGCTAAAAAACAATTTCTACTGCAGTTTGCACTACCCCAACAAAACTTCGAAATTCATTGATTTTTCTTTATTTATATAGGAAATACCGCTGCTAGTGTAAGAAGCGCGTAGTAGGCATAGTGGCATACATAAATTTGTAATGGTTATAAAAGTGATGTAACTACAATAAAGAGCTTCACATTATATATCATTGGAAAGGTCTCGATGTGTACTTTTCAAAAATATACAAGTTTACTTGTTTTGTATCGATTCGAAGAAAAATATTTTCAAATTTGAAAAATTTAAAAAAATTTTACATTTTTAATTACACTAATTTTATTTACTTTAGTGTAAGTTTTTTAGTGTAAAGTTTAGTGTAGTGTTTACTTTACTTTTGTTTACTTTTTGTTTAGATGTCATAAGCTGAGTAATATCGGTTTGTTTTATTAAATTTGCAATAATAAATTTGGAGTGCGTATTCCAATCGGTTCAAATTCATGTATATTAGAAGTCCTAAAGGACATGTGAAGCAGATAAAATTCTGTTTAAAAGCTCAATAAAATGTTGCTCTCATGACCAAATAGGTGTCATAAACTGGGAAATATCGGTTCAGGCAACTTGCAGATAAATTTAAAAATTCTATAGCAATTTTTTTAAAATTTTTGTATGTAGAGAAAAAAATATCGCATGCGATAAGTTTTAAAGAAGTATTTAACTTGCTATATTTATCTTCACATATGTAAAACAGATTAGAAAATGATTTTCTTACTATTGTTGCATAAATATTTCTTCTTAAACTTTCACACACATCTACACACACTACTACCCACACATACATACTTCATTTCATTTCATTTGTTATTCGTCCTTTTTAAAAAATTTCTTCAAATTCCTATCTAGATTAGCCAAAAGTTGTTGCCATAACGAAAAGTCATAAAAAATGATATTGAAATGCCAACATACGTTTCAAATTGAAATGTTGCCGAGCAAAAAATATCTCTTAGCATGTCGGTCCATTGTCCGAACAGTAACAACAACTGCCCAAAGGACATTATCTATCAACAGAACATTTATTAATATGAAAATATTTTTTATTCCTTTTTCGAATTCCTTAACCTGCTGGTAATGTAATTCTAATAAATGATTTGATTGTGACATATTTTCACGTAAGTGAATTCTAAAGATATTCCTCATACCTGCACACGGCCACGGCCATATCCTCTGAAGGATACCAAAATGTTCTTAAATATTTTATACATCCATAAACAAAATTGATATGAATCTTTATTAAAATTAAAGAAAATTAAATACAACAACACATGCCATTTCAAGTTTAATATACGGAATGGAAAATATTTTCATACTTTTTTCCCTTCTCCTGCAAGTCGTTTAAGTATCTGAAATCTTAACAGGCATGTAGCAAATGGTAAAGGAGGAAATTCTTTCATCTTTAATTTAAAGTGAAGTTGAGTTAGTTGAGTGATGGGGTGAGGGGAAAAGCGTGTATTTAAATATGAAATTCAAACTTACACCTACACAATATGCATACTCGTATGAGTTCATACGCTCACGCACACACACACACACACACACACATATGCATACATACTTAAAGTTTTTGCGAACAATAAGTCAATAACAACTGCCTTCAAGCTTTTATTCCTTTCAGCCGGAAAAGTAAAAGTATGAAAATTCATTCTTCCACTTGTTTTCATTGTTTAGGGATGGGGAAGGGAAGTGAGCGATATTTTGTGAATAAGTTTTCTAGCAGCTGAAGAACATGTTTCTTCAATTTGCCACTTAAGCCAACAGCAAAGTCAATTATTATGATTATCACACATACAATTCCTCAGTAGTGAGAAACAAAAAGGAAAATGATTCAATAGTCTTTATATTTGGGATGAAAGCAGGGTTTGCAGCATCTAAAAGAACTTTATTTTTATAAACTTTTTCATTTATACAAAATTTATCAATATTTATTTGTTAAGTTAGCTACAGGTGTGCGTTTAATTTTGGTTGGCAGTGTACTTTTGTAGAATTTGGAATATACTGCAATTAAGTCATTCCCACGAAACTCATGGAACTCTATAGGGCCCTTATAAGCAAAGCTAATAATAATTTTCTATTGCGAAGGCCTAGTAAATACTACTGCCCTCTAGAATTAGAATGTCCAGTATAACACCACTGCAAGGCTTTTACACTACTGCGAAGAAAGAACCTCTAGTTTTGCTCGTGAGCTTTTCAGAAAATATATTTAAAGAATAAAGGGTTTCTGCTATAATTGCTAATTTTGCTCATGAGCTTTTCAGAAAATATATTTAAAGAATAAAGGCTTTTTGCTATAATTGCTAAATGGGTAAACAGTTGTATGTTATTATACTATTATAATTTTTTTGTCTTTGCGTTTTAAATATTTTGACTGGCAACTTGGAAAAATATTAAATACACATATGCAGTATAGGGGGTTTCATTTTAAATTGTTAATTCATTTAGGACGAGCAGGCAAGCCCTCACTGTCCCCAAAAGTTTTCAAGCTGTTCAGCTTATCACAAGTGACTGAATACTTGCGCTCACTGGCATCTTTTCTATTTATTTTTATTTTTATTTTTATCTTTTCTACTTTAGGCGACTGAATAATGCACAGCCTACTAAAGCGGAGGTCGCGGCTTCGATTCCTGCCTAGAGCCTAAAAGTTTTTCTGCGGTTAAGCTGCAAACTTTGCGGTGTAAGTTAATTAAAAAAAGAAAAAAATGGGGCTAAAAGATGAAAGTTCTTAGAGCACGTTTTTAATCACGCTTTTTTAAGCTAATTTCTTTAAAAATCATTGACAGTGCTGCCAGATTATTGTTTGATCATGTTAATATTCAATATTTGTAACGGGAAGTGGCTACTAATTGAAGCTACGATGCAGCATTTATATTCTAAATATATCTTTCGGACCACCTGCATGTGCCCCTCTCTTCTTAGATTGGTTTTTATAATATTGCGATTTTCTAATTTTCAAATATTTACAAATACAACCATTTCACTGCTGATGTGGAAGTGCGATTTTTAATGTGAATTAAAATAAAATAATTAAAAGTTAATAAAAAGTAAAAGTCATTATTATTAGTATTCCTATCATATATCATTTTATTACTCTAAACCGTTTCTTGCTGGCTAACCATCAGCTTGTATGAGACACACTTTCGAGTTTTAAATTTCAATTCTTATTAAATCGTTATTTTAAAATTAAGTTATTCTTTTAAAACTACATTTCGCCAATACCTTAGAATATCATTAGTGTTCTAAAAAGAAACTTCATGGGTGCCACAAATAAGAAAAACATTTTGTACGCTACATTGGCATCATTTTAAATATACTAGCCTTTATGTGAGTCCCCAAAAAACCAGCTAAGCATACGGGATTTCGGCACAATAAATATTTCCGATTCTTATCTTGCTGTTCGTAGAACTAATCAGACTGCCTTGACTGATCTTAATATTAGCAGGAGTTGAGACACTACTGACCTTGGTGTGTCATTCAATATCCTTTGTTTATATTCACAGTAGTTTTAGGATCCGTTGCGAAACAATGTTGTAAAAGATTTTGATTATATGACTCTAGGCAGATTCGCCAAGTGGCTGGAAAATTCCAAGCCTGTCCAGCAAATGTAACAAGAAAGGATTCTGACCTTAGCAAGCAAGGATTCTGGCCCCTCGCTCCCAGTAATTGTCTCCGTGACAATTTACTTGTCATTATTCGCTGCTAATGAAAACCCTTTCTTTTGTTAAATGTACAATATAAATTAAAAAAGAAAAAATATTTGTAAAGGATTAAAATAAATTGCACAAGTCTTAGGCAAGTCCTTGCGACTCATTTATAAATATTTAACAAATGCAAGAGCGAAAATTCCTCCAATAGAAGACGAAAAGACAAAATTAATGTTTCATTTATTACAAGAACCAAAAAAAAAAAAATAAAAAGGATAAAACGTCAGTTCGGCAAAAGTTCGTCTGTGCAAGGCAGGACACAATTATAATTCCTATAAAAGACAACAACAAATCACGGAAAGTATTACTTCTTTACTTAACATTTACTTTCTCATTTTTTTTTTATTTTTTTTTTATTTTTTTTTTAAAGGAGTGTAGCGAATTTTGAAGAAAAATATTAATTTTAAGTACTGTGGGAATTTTATAGATTAGCAGCAACTGTTGGCGATTGCCAATGCCGAACTGTAAGTTGTTATTAACTTTTAATTATTTTAATTTAATGAGTAGATCATTTAGTTTTCATGCAAGAAAACAAAAATGATTTTAATTAAAAATTACACTACCACATCAGCAGTGAAATGGCTGCATTTGCAAATATTTAATAGATTATTCATAAATATTTATTGAATTTGAACTCGGCATACAATAACAAAAAAAGAAAAAAAGAAAAAGAGAAATCAAATAATGCATTTATTTAATAAGCCATAATCATATTAACAATAAAAATTATTTATACGGCCAATAACAATACAGTAATAAAAGTAATTATTATTAAATCAACAATATTTGCATATGACAGGGACATTTTAAAATTCATTCCACAGGATATTGGCTGGCATTGGGAAGGAATAATTATTTATTACATAAACATGCAGAAATCCAAATATTTCCATATTCAAACTGCACATTTCAAACCTTCCAGCTTGTTAGATAAGGCCACTTGTAATTAACATTGCCATTGTAATCGTCATCATCATCATCATCATCATCATCATCATCATCATTATCATCCTGAACTGCATGCGAGTGAGTGTGTGTGTGGCAGATGTATTTTTGGTAGTGTTAAAGGATTACGGCCTTTGAAAGGAAATGTGTTTTAAAAACATAAAAGCCATACACGTTTAATTGCCAACAATTTATAATTTGAAGCCTCTTAATTAATTCAAATTCTGCCTTCATCCATACACACCGATGCATTTGCATGCATTTGAAGTGCACCCTACAGTTTTCCATAACTATCTCCTGTACCCCGATCAGATATGCAGTTTAAAGTTTTTCTCAACAGCAACTCTTTATTACAAATTGTTGCAAAAAGTGAGTCACCCTGTTTTTTTTTTGAATCCAACTTTTCCGTAGGTTTTTGTAGTGAGAAAAAACGTGTTTAATTGGCAACATTGAGTCACATGAAATATAAAGTGTCAAAAATAGTAAATATTGTGGCTCTGCTTTGGCAGCAGCAAATACATTTCATATCTGCTAATCCAACGAATATCCCTCAGCTGTAAATAGTACTTTTGGTACTTTTTTATAAAATGGAAACCAATTTGCAAGCTTAGCGGTTTTTTTGCAGTTTTTTTTTTTTGCAAAATTGTAACAGAACTTGCGTTGTCAACTTGCGCAAGAAATTGCCAGAGAGACAAAATTGGTACGTAGTTTTTATCCCTTTTGTAATTCTGACAAGCTGTGACAAGTCTGGCGTTCAAGAAATTGCCAAAAACATAAAATTGGTACGTAGTTTTTACGCCTTTTGTAAATCTGATGACTTGAGACAAGCTCAACGTACAAGAAATTGCCAGAAAAACAAAATTGGTATGTAGTTTTTACCCCTTTTGTAAATCTGATGAGCTGCGACAAACCCGGCGTATAAGAAATTGCCAGAAAGACAAAATTGGTACGAAGTTTTTATCCTTTTTGTAAATCTGGGAAGGTGTGACAAGACCGGCGTATAAGAAATTGCCAGAAGGACAAAATTGGTACTTGGTTTTTAACCCTTTTGTAAATCTGATGACTTGGGACAAGCTCGGCCTTCAAGAAATTGCCAGAAAGACAAAATTGATATGTAGTTTTTATCCCTTTTTTTAAATCTGATGACCCGTGAAAAGCCCGGCGTATAAGAAATTGCCAGAAGGACAAAATTGGTACGTAGTTTTTATCCTTTTTGTAAATCTGGGAAGGTGTGACAAGACCGGCGTATAAGAAATTGCCAGAAAGACAAAATTGGTATGAAGTTTTTATCCCTTTTTTTAAATCTGATGAGCTGTGACGAGCTCGGCGTTCAAGAAATTGCCAGAAGGGCAAAATTGGTACGTAGTTTTTGCCCTTTTTGTAAATCTGATGACTTGGTGTAAGCTCGGCCTGCATTAAGACAAAATTGGTACGTAGTTTTTACCCCTTTTGTAATTCTGACAAGCTGTGACAAGCCTGGCGTTCAAGCAATTGCCAGAAGGACAAAATTGGTACGAAGTTTTTATCCTTTTTGTAAATCTGGGAAGGTGTGACAAGACCGGCGTATAAGAAATTGCCAGAAGGACAAAATTGGTGCGCAGTTTTTATCCCTTTTTTTAAATATGATGAGGTGTGACAGGCTCGGCTTACAAGAAATGAAATTATAAAAGAATATATTCATTTTGAATGAAGGTGTTTTTTGTTGCTTGAATTTGAAAAGCTTCTCCAAGGCTTGCTTTAATTATGTTTTTGTAATTCTCAATGGTTTTCTAGCAACATGACAACGTTTCTGGAATAATTTTCGAAACTGTTCGGTTAAAGGTCTGCTGATGAGACGAGATACCATATAAAGCCATAATCTGACAAAACAAGTTTTTTAGCAGTGTGTTTACGGTGAGCAATTCCGTCAGCTGTTTTTTGTTTACAAAATCCAAAATGCAACCCACAATTCACAGCTGTGAAATTAGTATGCCAAATTAAAGCAAATCGATTGCTTTCCATTTAAATGATCAAAATTATTTCTTATTATTTCCTTTCGGTTATTAAATAAAAATAAATTTCTTCTGGGAAATTGTGGTCCCACCTCCTGTTCCCTCATTAACTACCATTGATTGTTCAACAATTTACTGACGCACTTAAATCGCATTTTATTAAATTTGATTTATTAATATTTTTTGTTTTTGTTTTTGTTTTTGTTTTGGCTTTTGAAGGAGCGTCAACCAACAGCAAAGACATCCATCATCCCTTCCAGCATAGAATTTATGTAAATTAATATCGTTATTTTAAATATTGTCATTAAAATAATCGTCTAAAATTTAAACGCAAACTAATGTAATTAAATCGGGAAAAAGACAACAAAAGCATCGATTAAAAATGTGCGTGTTTTTTCTGGTCAGATTTTGAGGCGTTAATTTTCTGGCCACAAACGTGTTTGCTTACTAGACAAAATAGCACATTTGAGTTTATGGTGTGCGTGTTAAAAAGGATGCACAAACGCATGTGGAAGCGAACAACCCGCATATTGAAGTGTTGCATCCGGACAAAAATAGTGTGTAACGGAAGTTGTCGCTGGAGGAGGCGGTGTTGGTGTGTGGCAGCGGCATGTTTAACAATATGCATAATATTATTTATCGATAAACTTTGTTACGCTTGAAACTCGTATGATGGTGTGTGTGTTCAGGCCGTATTTGTCCATATTGCAACATAATTTATGCCACAGGGTATGCATTTATATTCATATTTGCAACTGCATGAGTACTTGATTTTTTTTTCGCAGATTTCAACAAACAAATATTTTATTTTTAATTTTCATTAAATCTGTTGAGGGCGAAATGTCAATGTATTGTGTTTTCATAACTGTATGAGTGCAACAAGCAGTGTCAATATTTATTTAGCTTTGTTGCATGCCACCGAAATAATTTTAATGAGGCCACACACACACTTCCAAGGAAACATTTCACTGACATTTTACCAACTATTGCTTTCGCAGTCTACGCCAAAGGAGCCATACAAAAATCCACTTAATATATAAGACTTGTTCTTGTGGATATAAAAAATGCCAACAACAACAATGACGGCATAAAGTCTGTATTATTATTTTTTCAAAGAAAATTACATCTCGACTTGACTACACTGCTGTTACAAGTTTGTTTCTAAGCTGAGAGTTCGCCAACAATCGTTGGACTTTAACTTTGTTTTTCAAAACTTTAAGAGAGAGAAAAATTTTTAACTTCTGACGTACTTCGAGTAATTTGACAATGTCAGTTCCCAAAATTTTTTGACAGCTGACATAATGGTGACAGCTGAACTAATGGAGATTTATAGTGTCGTTTCGGTCGAGACGTTGATGTGTGTCTCTTGCCCTTTAATGGGATTTTAATCTCAGAAAATAGGATTTATCATTGTGTGCACTCATATATGTTTGCTTGGCTACTTTATGGATGTATATGTGTGGATTTATAATATGCACTTGTGCGTTTGTCTGTTCATCACTAGTTTAATATTCCACAATTGACTTTATATTATTAAGTCCGAGCTAACAGGCCGGCCACAACACTACACACACAAACGCACGCGCACACCTACATAATTAAAAGAGAGGAAAGTAATGAAAAACAGGCTTCTTATTCAAATAGAATTAAAATTAATAACAACATTAAACATAAATTTTAATTTAATTAAAAATATTTAATTGACATGCTTGCGTTGGTTTTTTTTTTATTTATTTTTTTTTTTTTTTTTTTTTGGTAAATTTTATTTCTTTGTGTTGAAGAAGAGGAGACCATGCATGTGCTTGCATATGCATGCAAGCATGCATGCATATTAAGCATAAAATTAAATGGAATTAAAATTATACTACAAAATTAACTCGAGGGTGAATTACAGAAAAATTAGCTTAACAGGCAGCCAAAAGAACATTAACTTTTCAACAGGATAAAATGCACGTTTTACTCTTTTCTCTCACCTTCTTTTCATTCTTCCACTGGGCTGCCTAACCAGGCAGCTCTTCTTTAAGTATGCCTGTGTGTGCTGGTGTGGGTTATTAAGTTGCTGTTAACACGTAAAATTGCCATAATAAAACCCGCCAAAAGTACAAGTGAAATAATAAAAAAAGGAAAAGATTTAAATTGTATAAAGTTGAACGAGGGAAAATGCGGTTTATTGTAATGCGATGATTGTATATTGGCCGTAATCCGAATCCGATACAATTCTATTGCAAAAACTCGTTACAATGTACGCACGTTCGGTCTCGCCACACTTTTTTTTTTCTTTTTTGTTTCAAATCCATTTTTTTTTTTTTTCTTTATTTTTTATTTGCTAAATCATGTAACTTCTGCTTGATTTCATATCTAATGATGCAATCAACAATAACAAATCCATGTTTTTTAAAATGCACATCGAACAATAACAGCTTAGAATGTTAGATATATAAAAAAAATGTTTAAATTTAGCGGGGCTGGCTGTTCATCATCAGCAAGTAAATAAAAAATTATGTGGGGAGGCATTCCAGTGGCTGAAAACGAACAGCAGAGGCAGCCTACAATGATTTGCCAAATGCTAAAAGTATTTTAAATAAATTGTTGTAATTATACAATAATTACAACAAGTAAAAGTAGTAGCCCTTCTTAGAGAACATCCTGTTTATACCGAGGAATATCATTCTTAGAGGATTTAGTTGGGGGGTCTCTTGTCAGGGCTACTACCAGCTAGACTAGAAAAGACTACAAGACTAGAAGAGATTTGAATTTTAAAGGAATGCAAGCCACGTTGAACTTTTTCCTTTTCTTGCTCCTTTTGGGAAAGCAGAGTGGGAGTGGAGGTAAAAAGTGACAATGAGGTAACCCCTGCATATAAAAAAAAAGAATTTTAAATTGTTAATTAGCTCCAAAGGCCTTTCAATATAATGTAAAAATAAAAAAGATTTATTAGTTTGGACGAGGCTTAAAACCAACAGTGGTCAGAAGTAAGGGAAGAAGGGGTGAGACGGTCATGTCGAAATATACGATACTCGATGGCATTGCTGCTAATTTAGCAAAAATAAGAGGGAAGAAGCATACCACAGCGTTTTCTAGTATTCAACCACGAAGTACTTCTAATAGAAGTTAAAATAAATGCTCTGCTTTGTGGCATGGCAGCAGGGTTTATCTGTTAACCCACTTCGAACTCGGGTTGAGGGTCAATTTATGCCCTCATTATTTAGCCAGCTGGCACAATAATATCTTGCATGGCTTTAGCTTTAGTTTCTTTAGGAAACAGTCGTTATCTTCGAAAACTGCTTTGTTAGGCTGCGAACAGAATGAGCGCTGATGCCAAGCCCACCGGAGTCGAGCCGAGCTTATTGGCACTTATTTTCCAGAGAGAAGAAAATTTGTATTGTATATATTTGTATATATTTGAAATTCGGTTTATTCCATGTGTTTTGCTTTTATGTCACAAAACGTATACATGAACCATGCAAACAGGCACCCTACGCCCTCAATACAACCTCATCGTCTTTGCTCTCAGCTGTTGCCGCCCTTCACTGTGTTATACACAAACTTATTTGTATTGACTTGTAGGTAATCAGTTTTATCGCACTGACAATTTTGTTTCGACTTGCAGCGCTCACTCTGTTCGCAGCCCTACTCTAATCATCCCATAACAAAATAATAGTTATTTCGTTTGCTCTTTTGGGTAAAGGCTGTTCAAAATAATTATTTAGATTTTCAATTATTCAAATTATTAATTTGCTTTTCAAAATGTTGAAGATCATTGTTGCTAAAACCTTGTGGAAAACTAAACTTGCCTACTGTAGGTTATTAGCCAACACACGCCCATACACACACACGACCAATTGCAACACGTTCGTGTTATGAATTTCTAAAGGCAAAGAGTAGAAAAAGAATTTGAAAGAAATAATACTTTCGACTGTAGAGAACATCTCCTTGTTTGCATTATAAATGCAAAATTTCATACAATAATTTTAAATAAACTTCAGGCTTCCTCACAGCCAAAGGAAAACCTTCAACACCTTCTTGCAAAGAAACGTTTTATTTTTATTTATATATATTGTCTTGATTCTTTTTTACAATTGTCTCTACGGCAATAAGTATTATTCGCCGATTCGTATTTTGTTTAACAACCCTTTTTTTCATTCATTTACTTTACATCCTTTAACATCCTTTAACATCCTTGATATCTTGCATTTGTTATTCAATGCTGCTCGAACACGCTCATATATTTTAAACTAAATCCCTGCAGGCTTTTGACTTTTAACTCTTTTTTTTTTTTTTTTGTTTTGTGCAGTTTTATCCAACATCGTTGTTGCGGCTGATTCCTTTTTTTGTTGCTGTTGTTGTTGTTTTTTTCCTGCCAAAAAGGATTGGCGTTTGTAAAAACGCCTTGAAGTGTTAGTTAGCATAAGATACACTTAGTCGCAGCTACCTTGTTCTTTTGTGTAGATAATTCTGAAATGTATTGATTACTTTATCGTTAATATTAAATACCATTCAAGTGAATTTTTCTTTTAAATTTTCCTTAATTGCTTTCAATCGCTTAATTATTTTTTTCCCTTGGAAATTCAAAACAAAATATCGGCGTTACCTTTTCTTATTTACTGAAGGTACGAAAAATGCCTGCCCTCCCAAGACGATTAATGCGATAAGTATGTTTTCTTTTCAGTGAATAAAATCATTTTTTATACGCCACGTATTAATAAATTGAAAAATCGTTTGTCTTTTGCACACCTGCTTAATGCACTTAATATGACATTAATGTCATCTTAAGCAGCTTTAAATACACACAAGTGACACCGTTTGGAAAAAGCGATAAAATTTATGATTAAAAAGGGCGATATTTATATTAAACACGGAATAGCCCAGCAAACATATACAGCCTTTATGTGAAAAAAGTATTTTCTTCGTATATCCTTATTATAATAACACATCCTTATTATCCAACCATATACTATTAAATATTTTTTATCAACAAATTAATTTAATTTTTTAAATTTCAAAAATATAATTAACTCGCCATATCTACTTCCACACATACAAATAAAGTATAGTGGTCAGCACGACCTCATGTCAGACGGGAGACCTGTGTTCAATCTCGCCCTGGAGAGCTTAGCCGACGGCCTTAGCAGCCACTGTTTCTACTCATACAGTAATTATATTTATATATTTCTAATATTAAGTAAAGAAATAAATAAATAACAATATAGTATAAATATTCTCACATCACAAGAAGCTGCAAATTTTTCCAACTGTTACCAATGTTAGCACATTGAATACTCTGTTAACGGCCATTAAATCACAAACAGCTGACATTTGTCCAAACATTCAAAGTACGTCAAAAGTTAAAAGTCTCTCAGCTTTGCATTGACAGAGATGTACTGACAGGAAGGCAGCTGATCGTAATACATTTATTTTAACTCGAACTTTAACTTTTTCGGCTCCATTGGCTGTGGATCCGAATCATGTCATTCCTTATGAAATCTTTTCAGAATTTCATTCAAACTTTGTTTTTTCCTTTCCAGCTTTTAACATTTTTGTTTGCTGGGTTGGCCCATTTAAATTTTTCATTGGATGTGAGTGTGCCTGTGCGTTTGCCTTAACACTTAAAACATGTGTATTCATTTTTCTACGCTTTGGTCCCGTTATTTATGGGTCTCATAAACACATTTCGCAAATGAATAAGAACGCAGTTCAACTTGGTTATCATTGGCCAAAAAAAAGGGGAATTACCGTATACAAAGAACTTTTAAAAGACACCTACACAGCAGTGCTGTACATAATCATGTTTATTTAACGATTATGTGCTTAAATGTATATAAATGTGTATGTGTGTACATTTGAAATACACACATGCATATATATAAATATATGAGAGTACGTTATTTATAGATGCCTTGGGCGAGTATAGCCTGGCTTAGAAAGGAGTCAAATCTTAAGATGTCTTACTTTATTTATTTATTTATGATATAATAGTGCTGGGTGGCAGCACTGGCTGATGAAGCCATCGGCTAAGCTCCACGACGGAAAATTGAACCTCGGTGACCGCGTGACAGGCGGTGATACCGGCCACTATACTATCGAGGACCACAGAGAACTTCTAAATTGTTACATTGATAAGAGAAACATTTTCGTTTCATGTTTAACGATTTATATATGATCTCTTTTTGGCTTGGACCCAGCTAACTATCTTCAACCATTTTTGAACCGGAATGTATTGCCGACACTTTTTTGAAATTTTTTAAATGGACAAGTCTGAATTATTTCGAATATTAGCTCTATTAACTCTATAACTCCATATTTGGAAAAGTAGTTTTAAGCGAAGTTGAGCTTCGCTCTTAGCAACTCTGGCACTCCCAGATAGATGTGTCTGGACAAATCAATTCAACTTCGTATGAAAAATGAAACCAATTGGCAATTAAGTTCAAGTGTATCAGAGCCAAAATGTAAATAATTTGGTGGGATACATTAAGCGACCTTATTTCAGCCAAAACTGAAATTATTCAGTTACCCCGCTTGACCCCGCTTAGGAAAAATGTTTGATAGTAAAGCTACCTATTTTCGACAAACAAAATACATGTATTTTTTTGTAAAAAAGTAAGGCCCGACCATTTAGTATAATTCGCCTTGAAGTAATTCGAGTTCTCCCCCTCTCTCGTTCTTTCTCTCTCCCGCGGAGATATCAAAACTCAGTTAAAAAATTTTGTACGAAAGCATGGATTAATCGAGTTCTTAGAATCGTTATTTGTTTGCAGATATTCCATATTTCTTAACCCCATATCCCTTCAAATGAATAATTCCTGTTTCAGCCTCATTTACGTAAAATTATATATTACCTTTTCAGAACATCTGCTAAGTGCAGAGGCCTTATTAAAACTAAAGGCTTAGTCAAGCAGAATCCATCAGATGCCCTTCTTCAACAGTTTCGAATGATAATCGAGTTAAAATAAATGTATTGCGATCAGCTGCCTTCCTGTCACTACATCTCTGTCAATGCAAAGCTGAGAGACTTTTAACTTTTGACGTATTTTGAATATTTTGACAAATGTCAGCTGTTTGTGATTTAATGGCCGTTAACAGAGTATACAATGTGCTAACATTGGTAACAGTTGGAAAAATTGGCATATTTGAAAATAATTTTACCAACATTTTTCATGACCTCAACTTTCTGAACCCCGCTCAGTTGCAAGTGGAGTGGAAGCGCAAATTTAAATTAACCAAAAGAGAAAAAACTTGTCTTGTCATCTTACAACATTTTAGCTCGAGACAAAATAATTATAAGACTATTTTAAATGCCTGCCTGCTGTTTCATTTAAATGCTTCTTTGGGGTTTGTTTTTCGGCCACATTTTATTTCTTGCGGTTTTATGCTTCACTGACATCATTGTGCCTGCCCGTACCGAGTAAATAAATTTGCAAGATAAGGTGAAAGCCCTGCAAGCACAACTAACCCTGCCAAAATACAATCCTTCACACGATTATTATCCTTTTGCACACTAATAAAAAGGATGTGTGTGCAAGCGTGTGTAAGCGTAACAGTAACTGAATGCACATTACAACTCACACATCATTAATCATGGTAATCGTGCCTAATATTTACTCATATGCCAGCTTTCGTCCGCAAGAGTACGCTTCCTTGGCGGATGTGTGCTGCAATAATATCAATATTTATGAATGAAAGGTGTACGAGCGTAAAAATAAAGGAATTGTTTTTATTGAAACTTTAAAGCCTCCAAACAAAAAGCTCTATTCACTTCAAATTAAACTTGTCATGAAAAATTTCTAAAATTTGCATGAAAAAATTTAGGAAAAAAATTAAAATGCATTCCAATGGACATCCATCCATTTGTAATGTCCGTTTCCGCTGAACCGCAGAGCGTACAAAAAAATATTATTTCTAAAAACCAAAACATTTTTCAAGTTTAAATACGCATCATAAAGCAATTTTTAAATCACAACAATTTGTTCTACTCCATCCGCCAAAAGCTAAAAGTCTATGCGAAACTATTTGCAGTTCCAGCCGACCGTGTGTAAATAATAATTACAAAAACAAAAACCAAACACAAATCACACTTTAATCCCAGAGTGTGATTAGTTTAATTGTTGCTTTGCGGTCATACTTTAAAGCACTCATACGCAGGCTGCGCGACAACCCAGCAAAGAATTTCGTTTCAGCTGGCAGGAGCAGTGCGAGTATAGCCTGGTATGCAATACGAGTACGATTTTCATCGATATTTCAAAGCAAACATTTTTCTTATAAATTTCCATACGTCATCTATGCTTAGCAGTGGCGGCCGTAAATGAGCCACAAAACATCTCCAGCCAGCCCTTTTATAGGCTGGCGATTGTTGCCAATCATGGCTGATTGTACTTATAACAGAAACCGCAATCTATCACCCCTATCGTGAATAAAATGTGAAATTCTTATTCCCATAAAATTTTCATTTCCCAAGTAGGGAAATTGGCTATCATGAATATCATGGGAACGTTTGTTATGCTATCAATACGTAGTGAGTGTACAATAGGAAAGAAGAAAATATAACTTATTCCTAATGTTTAACTAATTTTTTTGGATTACTAATAAATATTTAAATAAAAATAATTTAGGTTTGTAATTTTAGAGATCAAGAAAATAAAAAATTAGGCACATGTGTACGTATGTATTTATGAATGTACATTGTAAATATACGTATATACATAATTACATTTTAAAAATAGGAACGTGGTTCTTAAACTACTATTTACTTCTTTTTTTCTCTTTCTGCAATAGTTTTAACGTCATTTCTTCGATTTCTTATTCATTATTTCATTATCAAGCGCACCTAAAGATGTTTCATTTTTTTCGCATTCATAAACGTCTTTTGATAAACCAAAGCTGAAGGAGCCTTCTAAGCCCACCACCGACTCTTTCATTCCTACCAATTCATAAATGCACAGCTCACTGGCTGCTAAGCTGGCAGTTTGGTCCACCTCCCGTTTCTCGTTGGTTTTTTAAATTAGCGGCAGCTTTTGACCGCTCATACCTTTTTTGATCTATCCCCACCTATTGCAAGTTATATATGTACATATGTATGTATTATATGTATGCATGTTTTAACATGTAAAATATTTAAAGCATGAATGCATACCTTTTTCCATGCAGGAACTTTTTTAATAGGAGGGCCAGCACTATTTAGTTCTTCTGTAAGCGAATTCCAAAATTTGACCCACATCTTTAGAAACGTTCACAAAACCACATGAATTTGTCGGTTATTTTGCATCCTATTGAGAAGCATGTCATGTTGCACATTATTTATTGATTTAGACCTAAAAATAGTTTTTAGTTAATTTATATATCCATTAAAATGCAATAACTAATTACATTTTTTTTGAATAAAATGAACAAATTAACACAAAAAATGTGAAAAATTTCTTTCAAAAATCCATTCATGATAAGGCAAAATTTTATATGGGAACATTTTTTTGTGCATGTCATTCACCGCTGAATGACATATCAGAAAATGGGAACACATTTTATGGGAGAAATTATTCATGATCGCACTTTTGGGAAATGGAAAAAAATTTTATGGGAAAAATTATTCATGATAGGGTTGAATGTATTGAAATAGGGAAATCATGCTTCAAACGGATGACTGTGCTGAGCATTGAACTCATGCACTTTCTTCTCTAGATTATATACATTATCGAAGATTTTACTAACAGCCCAGCTGCACTATGGTTTTATTGTACGCTCCAAGACTGCCTATTTATTTACAAATATATATCGTTAAACAAGTGATGTAGTGAATAAGAAGGCCATGGCTTATACCCACGTTATACAAAGAAGTCAAATGAAATAGCCAATTAAAAAGTTGTAAATCGACTTCAAAGTGATGCCCACTGCACGTTGTTTAAGATTATTTTTTTTATTTATTTATTGACCGCGTGTTATTATCGGAAAGTGCTGTCCTGCGGCGTGGCGGCTAATTCGACTTTAAAGTTGTACTAATGACAAAATCGAAGAGAAGCAGTTAAAGATTTTCTTTGCAATGAAAACTAAAAAAAATTTCTTTATAAAAATCTTACCTTTTACATACTTTTAGCCCACTGTACCTCTGAGAGCTAATGTGTGTACGCAAAATTACATAAACAAATTTTAAGGAAAAATTTACATAAGCCATTACGTTGCAGCAGGCTATACATTAGTTTGCCACTTGCATTTGCACAATATGACCTGCTTCCACTGGCGGCCAGTTCCACTGCAAACCAGGCAAACGGCCAATAACGCAGTGAAGTGTATTGTTGCCGATACAATGCATTTCATAGGATTTTATGGATTAACTGTAATTTATAAACGTTTTCATTTCGTTTGATTTAATGATCAGAATTGAGACCAAAAAAAAAGTAAAGAGAGGGGGAGAGAGGGAGAGAGAGATAGAGAAGGCGAAGCAAGCAAGCAAGTAAGTTTTTTCTGTGCACACAGTCTAAAGCCATGACCAGTTGGAGACAAGATTAAATGAAATCGAAATAAACGATTTTTAATGGTTTTTTAAACCCAACCCAACACACATTCACTTGCACCACATTGAGCAAGAACAAGTTACAGATTTAATGAATATTTAACTTGGACCTCAACTGCACCCACACTCTTCTGCCAAAAAGGCTCCAACTAACGACTATTTAAAAGCGTTTCCTATTAACATTCAATTGTGTGTGTGCGTGTGTGTGTGTGTGTGCATTGTGGGGTTATGCGTTTCCTGTGTTATTATATGCTTGTAGTGTATGCACGCCAACGGCCAAATACAGTGGCAAAAACGAGGTCATTAATTATTTTAACTAAATCTGTAAGATAACCGTCATGGGTTAAATATTTTCGCATGGATACGGTATGTATGAGTTGTTTTTTAACCACCAGTTGTTGTACAACCCATTACCAAACTTCCATTTGAGTGAGCTAATAAGTGTAGCAAGCAGGCAGCATATACAGAGAGAGTCAGCCAGCCAGCCAGCCAGCCAGCATCTCTGATGAGTTCAATTTAACCCCACCCGGTCAAACGCACACACGTATACAAAAATTTCCCGCATTCATTTTTTGTGGTTGTGTGCAAATGCGATTCGTATAATGACCATAGATATTTACATGAGGCAGACGATTAATTAATCTTCAAGGACTATTCCCCCACCCTCTCCATCTCTATATCTATCTCTCTCACCTCTTTCCTTTTAACCCACACTTTCAGCTAAGCATTCCATATTTATTTTCTCATTAGTAGAATTTATGTAAGAGGCAAACGTTTTTATCTAGTGGACCAGTTTGTGTGATTTGTGTACTTTATTTTCTAAAATGAAAGGGGATTTTTGGGGAATATTTTGCAATGCAGGTAAACATACGTATTTCACATATGAATTCTAAGAAAGAAAACTTTTGATAATCAATAATTCCAAGAGTGTCTTTTAATTCCTTTTTTTTTAAATGCACTAGAAAAATTATGCACTCAATGGCAGCTTTAATTTTTCTACCCTTTGAAGTTTCAAAAAAAAAAGTACCTTATAAGAGTTTAAAAAGGCAAAACTTTACCACCAAGAAAAGTACTCTCAACAAAACTATACTCGTACCTTTTAAAAAAAAGTATATTTTAAAGAAATTACACATCAAAGCAGGATATTCTAAATGACTTTTCAGTTGAAAAGCAAATCGAAACAGTGGAACGGCGTATAAGAAATAGTACTAAACCATTTTGTCAATTAAATAATTAATTTCGTTTAAATAAAAATAATTTAAAAATTTTAAAAAAATACTTTGCGAAATAATGAGTCTGAGTTTTGTACAAGATTATTTTATTTATCTGGAAAAGTTTAGTTTTAGAAAGAATTTTTATGAAATGGCTTTTCTAAAAGGTACCTTTTAATAAATGTTAAAAAATATATCTTTAATGGCAAATTTTAAGAGGAAGTTTTAAGGAAATGAATTATACAGATTCAAATTATATGGATTTATATGGATTTTTATATTTTTTTACTACTATTATATGGATTTTTTATTTATTATATTTACTGGTAACTTAATTTGTTGAATGTTTATAAGTATTTTGCAATAAGGTGCTTTTTCGAAAAGTATTTTTTAAAAAGGTACTTTTTCAAAGATTGTTTATTTTGCAAAAAAATATTAAAGGATATTTTTATTATGTGAATGTAACATTTAAAGGTATTTTAGAAAAATAGCTAAAAATAGCTAAAAAAAAGTACTTTTTAAAAACCCTTTTGCAAAACAACTTAAAAAATTTGCCTTTTGCAATAAAATGATTTCCCAAAAAAAAAAAAAAAAAAATAATAATAATAAAATAGTAAAAATAGTTTGAATAATTTTTTTTTTAAATAGTACTATTATGACGCAAAGGCAAATTTGTGGGGACATTTTTTAAATAGTACCTTTCAAAAAAGTACTTTGAGACACTGTTACTGTACAAAAATGCGCACTAAAAAGTACTCAATTTGAAAAGCCAAGTTCCAAAAAGCAAACTTTAAAGAAACAAATATCGGCCCCTGAGTGCAACACAGTCGCATTCTCAAAGCAAAAAGAGAACAAAACAAATAGTGGCAAAACGCGATTACAATTTTAACGATTTTTATGTTTTATTTTTATGGATTATATAGCATAGGAGATCAGTATCCCGACGTGCAGTTTTAAAAATCATTTTTAAAAAAGAAAATAATTATTAGGAATTTATGTTTCCAAACGTGATTAGTATTTGAAATTGTTTTACAGTGAAAAAGAAAAAAAAAATAAGGAATTTCAGTTTCCTTCGGCTCAAGAGAGTGTGCACTTGTGTGCGGTAATTGCTCCCCTGCTGGAGTTTTTGAAAAATTTCAAATAATTTATCTTGTCAACAAAGAAACAACAACAAACAGCAGAAGTTTCACTGTTCAGCGTTTAATAAGATTTAACAATCAAAGTGTTGTTGTTGTTGTTGCTGTTGTTGGGAACGTAGTAGAGTTTGCCTGCTTGTGTAACTGTTTGACTTCCGCTTCCTGGTTCGGTTACTGTTGCTGCTACTACTTGCAAGTTGGCGAGGCAACATCTTTTTGCCTCAATATTTAAACTCATTTAGGCAAATTTTGCACTCGTTCATACATTCTCTGCTTAAATTTCCTGGCGAGTAATAAAAATCTGGAAATCGCTGAGGTTGTATTTACACTGTTAATCGTTGACCATTTATCATATTTAATGAAATTTTTCAACTCTGCCCCTGCCATTTTCCTGCCGCAAACAATTTACAACAGTCATATCACTGATGTTGTGGTTGCCATCATTGAGGGGATGATATTTTTCGTTTTGTTTTTTCTTAACGGAGAATCTTTTGCAAAATGCAATTTTTACGCTGCTCAATGTCACGTGACGCACGTGCGTAATTAAATTGATGCATTTCCATATATATATATAAAATTTTTTTTTGTTAATATTGCAACAAAATGTTGCCAACAAAGGCGGCATCTGTGGGGACTTAAAACTGGCAAATATTCGTTACAACTTCCAATGATTATATTATCTGGAAGCGTCATTAATCATCGCATTAAATCAGCTTTAATCAAGAACGCAAAACGAAACTGAAATTAAGAAGTGGAATCATTGGCTGGTAACAGCCAATCATTTTTGTCTCCAAATTGTAACCTTTTGATTATACTGGAAGGTGAAGCGTTTGCTATAATCCTGCTGTAACGCCATTAAGGTTTTGCCTTTACGGCTGAATTACTCAACTTTTTATTATATATATATATATTTTTTTTTTTGGCACAAACGAGCGGCTTTTAAATTGCAATTCTTATACGTTTTAATACTGGTGCTTTTAAGCTTTTTAAACAAGTCTCACAATTCCATATTACACACAACTGTTTACTTATTCTCCTACTTGCTTAATAGAACTTAATTAAAAAATCCTTTTTAAAAAATGCAAAGTGATTCTGGCGTGGGCGCTCCTTTTTAAAAGTTTTACTGAAGGTTTTTATGAACTGGTGCTTTTAAGCTTTTTAAACAAGTCTCACAATTCCATATTACACACAACTGTTTACTTATTCTCCTACTTGCTTAATAGAACTTAATTAAAAAATCCTTTTTAAAAAATCCAAAGTGATTCTGGCGTGGGCGCTCCTTTTTAAAAGTCTTACAGAAGGTTTTTATGAACTGGTGCTTTTAAGCTTTTTAAACAAGTCTCACAATTCCATATTACACACAACTGTTTACTTATTCTCCTACTTGCTTAATAGAACTTGATTAAAAAATCCTTTTTAAAAAATCCAAAGTGATTCTGGCGTGGGCGCTCCTTTTTAAAAGTTTTACAGAAGGTTTTTATTAACTTAATCTTTAAAGCTTTCGGCTTGTCCTTAGAAAAAGCCTCAGGGTCTAGTCACGGCTGCGCGTTATTCATTAACCATACGGTTTGCGAACACATGGTGATTTGTGTTCACCTAATATTTAGCATATAGTTTCGGCTTCTTTACCAATTGAAAACTTCTCGATGTTTGTCTTATAGAAGAAGAATGATATTTTCTTTCCCATGAAGAATCTGTTCTCCACTTTAAAAAAAAAAACCTGCTGAATTTCCAGGACTCTGAGGCATACATCTGACTGTTTTTGCCATTAAAGGTGGCTGTAGTTTCTTGCTTATTCGCATATACCCATACCTTTTCGAAAAACAGACGGCGTTGATGGCCTGCTGGTATCGGTTTCATCTAAAATGGCCTAAACCTAAAATCGTATAATGTCTCATCGCTGTCGATGGTGTCTGTGTCACCCTTTTGAATTTACAAAGAGTTTGTAAACGTCGCAAAGTTGAGCAACGTAGATCCAAAAAAATCTGTCAGGCATTCGACTTTCATTCAAAATTCGAAAATTTTGGTTTACTCTTATGAGGCGTCTCATGGCTAAAAAGATGCTTTCTCGATCAAAAATAAGAAGTTTATACCTTCAGCGAATTGATCCGTAAGTCCCCGTCCACACTTACAATTTTGTTGCGTGCAATAGTGTCCACATTAGTATTGCAATTTTTGTATTTCTTATGCCTTCTCTTCTCTTGTTCTTAGTGAGAATTGCAAAGCAAAACATAATTGCAGAGTACATGAAACTCTGTACCCCTCCCCAAGCTTCTTACCTCTCTCACCTAAAACAACTAAGAGTTGCTGTAACAAAATTGCAAGTGTAGACAGGGACTAACAGGCATCGCCGTGCGGAGTTCCTTACCGGCAGACCTCATGCACACCATCTGCATATCAGAATTTTATACCGGCAACGCACACAACTGCAAGGAAGCAACTCGCCTCAAACCTTAAAATGTTCAGTACAGTGTAATCAATAATTAAATTTAATTTCTAATTAAATTTTTAATTAAATTAATTAATTGTTGTTGTGAATTTAATTAATTTTTTAATTAATGTTGCAAATGATTTAATTGAATTTTTTTTTTTTTTTCTTTGCTAAAAATCGAAATTATTTCTGCAACTGAGTCAGTTTACATTTTACTGATAGCTGCGCTTAACTGAATTGGTTACAAGATCAAATATTGATTTCATATCGCTAGAAATCCCCTTTTTTTTATTGAAAATTCCTAATTTAAAATGGCTCAACGTTCTATGAAAATAAATAAAACTCACAAATACATATTTAAATCAATTTTGAAAACGCTGACCTTTTTGCGCTTTTATATACTTCTGCCATCAATGCCTGAGATTTCCCAAATCTCAGCAAGTCCTTTCAGGACAATGTTGGTCATTTTTTTTTTATTTCATAAACTATAGATGTTTATTTAGCTCTTCAGAGTTTTTTTTTTTTTTTTTTTTGGTTCGGTGTCTTCTAATGACACTGTACGAGCAGAAGACATCATGTCATATTAATACGGTTGCACAAACACATCCAAACATATTTTCACGTATGCAATCGATGGCGAGCAAATAGCAGAAGGCATTAAAAGGATAAAGAGTGAAGGAGAAGGGATACATCCGTATGCATTGTAGATAATAAGGATTGCAAATAGAAATGAATGTCAGGCGGTAATAAAAATAAATGTGACTGGGAAAAACGTTTTATACGTATAAATAAATATTGGCACTAAATCACATTTATAGAATATTTTGTTGATATTGTTGTTGTTGTTGTTGTAATTTGTTAAGGATTACAAGCGACAGTAGCAGTAATAATAAAAAAAATCAAAACTTGGTTTGGGATGCCCGAATGACTGAATTATATCTAAACGAAAGAAAATAAACGTTTGACCTCTTAGATGGCTCATTTGAAAGGAAATTATATTATTAGAAAATTATTTCCGTCATCAGAAGGGAAGAAGAAGAGCAAGAGAAGCTACAAATATTTCATTTTTTTGTACAAAATATTTTAAAATCTATTTTTTTAATTTTTTTTTTAATAAAACATAATTTTAAAAATGCCAGCAAATACACGACTTTTTAAAATTGTTTTTTTTTCCAACTATTTCATTAGACTGACATTGAAATAAAATGCTTCTGATGTTTTGTGGTCTCGAGTGTGCACATTCCAACTGCAACATTTTTTGCGGTGTGAGGACGACGACACAACAATTTGTATATTGAGCGGTGGGGTGTTGTAGCTCCTGCTAATGCCGCTGACAGGACCAAATTGAAATGCTCACTTGTGTTCTCTCCAACTGTGAAAATAATGCGGCTAATTTTTTTTTGGAAAATGATTGCGAAATGCATAAAATCGTAGAGCGAATAGCAAATAAGTGCATGTGAATGCTAAACGTTGTCAGCTGGAAAGAATCCTGTGGGGGTTATTATTCGCCTGCAGCGTATGAAAAACAATCTGATTGCTGTGCTGTGATTAACGAGTGATGGTATTTAACGCGCTGCTAAAACACTCTCATTGAACACCACGACTGCAATGGAAAACTGCATTTAATGCATTTTTTATTGGAAGCCAAAAAGCAAAAGTGTTTTTAATTCAATTTAATTTCTTAAACGCGGTTACAGCAGATGTTCTCGCAGGTTCATCTCAACTTTATTAAATTTACAAAGTATATTTCCCAAAAGTACTTTTCTGCCAGGTTACTATAGTACTATACAAAAACGTACCTGTTTATTGCTACAACACTTTCAGATGTTCTCGCAGGTTCATCTCAACTTTATTAAATTTACAAAGTATATTTCCCAAAAGTACTTTTCTGCCAGGTTACTATAGTACTATACAAAAACGTACCTGTTTATTGCTACAACACTTTCAGATCTTCTCGCAGGTTCATCTCAACTTTATTAAATTTACAAAGTATATTTCCCAAAAGTACTTTTCTGCCAGGTTACTATAGTACTATACAAAAACGTACCTGTTTATTGCTACAACACTTTCAGATCTTCTCGCAGGTTCATCTCAACTTTATTAAATTTACAAAGTATATTTCCCAAAAGTACTTTTCTGCCAGGTTACTATAGTACTATACAAAAACGTACCTGTTTATTGCTACAACACTTTCAGATCTTCTCGCAGGTTCATCTCAACTTTATTAAATTTACAAAGTATATTTCCCAAAAGTACTTTTCTGCCAGGTTACTATAGTACTATACAAAAACGTACCTGTTTATTGCTACAACACTTTCAGATGTTCTCGCAGGTTCATCTCAACTTTATTAAATTTACAAAGTATATTTCCCAAAAGTACTTTTCTGCCAGGTTACTATAGTACTATACAAAAACGTACCTGTTTATTGCTACAACACTTTCAGATCTTCTCGCACGTTCATCTCAACTTTATTAAATTTACAAAGTATATTTCCCAAAAGTACTTTTCTGCCAGGTTACTATAGTACTATACAAAAACGTACCTGTTTATTGCTACAACACTTTCAGATGTTCTCGCAGGTTCATCTCAACTTTATTAAATTTACAAAGTATATTTCCCAAAAGTACTTTTCTGCCAGGTTACTATAGTACTATACAAAAACGTACCTGTTTATTGCTACAACACTTTCAGATCTTCTCGCACGTTCATCTCAACTTTATTAAATTTACAAAGTATATTTCCCAAAAGTACTTTTCTGCCAGGTTACTATAGTACTATACAAAAACGTACCTGTTTATTGCTACAACACTTTCAGATGTTCTCGCAGGTTCATCTCAACTTTATTAAATTTACAAAGTATATTTCCCAAAAGTACTTTTCTGCCAGGTTACTATAGTACTATACAAAAACGTACCTGTTTATTGCTACAACACTTTCAGATCTTCTCGCACGTTCATCTCAACTTTATTAAATTTACAAAGTATATTTCCCAAAAGTACTTTTCTGCCAGGTTACTATAGTACTATACAAAAACGTACCTGTTTATTGCTACAACACTTTCAGATGTTCTCGCAGGTTCATCTCAACTTTATTAAATTTACAAAGTATATTTCCCAAAAGTACTTTTCTGCCAGGTTACTATAGTACTATACAAAAACGTACCTGTTTATTGCTACAACACTTTCAGATCTTCTCGCACGTTCATCTCAACTTTATTAAATTTACAAAGTATATTTCCCAAAAGTACTTTTCTGCCAGGTTACTATAGTACTATACAAAAACGTACCTGTTTATGTAAAGTACTTCTTTTAGAAGTTTGTACGATTCTGCTTTGCCTTGAAAGAACTTTTTTAAAGAGATCAAACACTTACTAAAATTTAATTTTAAATGAAACTTTTTAAACTTTCTTGTGACTTTCCATTTTCAATTTAAAGAATTGAATTATTTCTTTTCTGCTGACGTAATGTTGACAAAACGAAAGATGGTTTGTTCAATCGCCAGTCAAAGTAGATATAATTTCTTGTATTCATGCATGCTGATGAAAGGAAATTGTTAGTTCATAATAGAATTGAGTAGAGCGCCAATAACATAAGAAGCACTAGTTCAATACACAAAACTATAGTTTATAGAACGCAAATATTGTAGAAGTAAAGAAAATATAATGATTCAAGTCATTACTTTGTAATGAGTAAGAGGGTTTGCTGTTTTTCCTACACTTGCATTTTATTTATTTGTGAAATCCTTTAAAGACACTTTAGCTTTTAGAAATAAATATAATAACTGTTGACGCCTCCCTTGAAACTCATCCCTCTCAATATTTCATACTCAACGGAGTCACAAAGAAACTGTGCGATAATTTCATCCGTCTACAAAACAAAAAAAAGCTTTTTTGTTCTGTGTTGCAAAGAAACAAACTAACAAACAAACAAACAATCAAACAAACAAACAAACAAACATACAAAAGCTATTTAAAATGTAAATAAATTGTATTTTTATTTTGCACAGAGATGTTGTAAAAAAGTGCTTCGAAATAATTGCATTTAATGGCTTCCCACAGAAGAAAACAATGCCGCCAAAAATGATACAAACAAATAATGGAGGATGCTGGCGATGATGATGATGATGATGATGATGACTTTCAGTTCAACAGAACAGGTGAATGAAAGTAAAGTGGAGACAATTCTTTAGTTGTTTTCCTTTCGCTGGGAAGTAATTGAGCAAGTGGCGTTCGTTATCTTTCTTATTCTTTAGAGTTCTCTTGGCAATAGATACGAGTACAATAAATAAAAATTAAACAAAAGCCTACAATTTTAGCTGGCGTTATTTCATCTTTATCCTTTTATATCCTTTTTGACACACAATAAAACAAAACACTTGAACAAAGAAAAGTTCGCAAAGGCGCACCCCATTATGCGAACTGGCAACAGTGAGAAAAGTTTTTGTTGCGCGCATTTAAGTCTCAACGACTGACTTGAGGAAAGTTTTATACCTCATGTGTTCAGTTCTTTGCAGTTGTTTTTATTATTTAAAGGGAAGACAAACGCAAGTTTGAGAGAAAAAAGTAAATAAATATTTAAGTTGAATTGTTAATTTGTTAATTCGCGGTTCCATTTTTTTTTTTTTTTGTTGGGGGAGGCAACAAGATTTTGTTTCAATTCCTGAAATAAAAGATAAAATAAAAGAAAATAAAATAAAAACAAAGCGAAAGGATTTTTAAAAAAGGAGGTCTAGGGAGTTTTTAGACGAAATACTTTTTTGAAATACTCTTGCAATTATAAATATTACCGCCTATTATTAAAGGAATTTTTTCTGGCTTAAGTTCGTTAAATTTTTAATAAAATTTTTCATTTACAAATTAGGCATTGAAAAACCTTCAATGTTTATAAATCCAAATATGCAACTTTTAATTAAATCCTTTACTAATTAAAATCCGTTACTTAATAAACTTGAATTCAAAACTTAATCCCAAAAGGAAAATAACTGTAAATATATGAAAAATTTTCGGTTCGTTGGAAAGTGCCCATATTGGAATTCCATAATTGCACCATTAAGTGAAGCACACTTTAAAAAGCTTTAGGCCAGTATTTCCGTTACAAATACTAATTTGAAACTTTGAAGGAAACCTGTCTTAAATATTTATTTTTGAAACGTTTATCTCTACATAATTTTACTCATTTAAGAATTATTACTTAAGTACGCACTTTGTGTTCTATTGACAGAAATAAGCCAGTTTTTATTACAAGTTTATTTCAACTTGTTTCTTCTTTTTTTTATTAATTTTTTTTATAATATTTCTCTTCAATTATAATTTTTAATTTTTAATTTTTTTTTCTTAGCAGAGAGCATATTTCAAGTCCGGCGAATTCTTTTTCTCTAATGTTGCTTCGTAATTTAAAAAATTCGTATATTTTCCTCTACGCAATTTTGCAGTTCAAGTAACCATATTCTAGTCCCGTTTCGGCATTCGTTTGTGTATACAAAATATACAATTTTTCCCCCCAAATCTATTATACTTAACCTTTCGTTAAGGAAATATAAAATTCATATTAAAACCATAAAAACCGAGTTTAAGCTTAAGCTTGGAAAATTGTATTAAATAACGAAATAAAGAGTAAATTCTTTTTATTACGCGGACTATTCGCAACTGGTGCATGTCCTGTTTTAAATATACATATGTTGTACGTATGAATGGCATCACACTGTTGCAATAATTTAATTGACTTGCAGAACTTTGTTATTACGTAACTGATTAAAAATAAATAAACTCTCTGCGTAAGATTTACATTTTAGTAAAGGAATTTATCAAGTGCAAACCATGAGAAATGTCGTAACATTTTTCCACACCCGCATTTGCTTTGGATTGTGACTCTGCTAAAGCGTACACACTTTTCTACTTTCCACAGTTTGGTTCTTGCCATTGCTAAGAAATGTATCACAGAAACAACATCATTCCATATAGTTCTCAAAATAATCAGCTTTAGTATATGACAACATAACGGTAACAGCTTTCAAGTAAAATTGTTTACTTGCATGTGTCAATTTTACGATTACAGTAAAAATGTTGTAAAATTAAAATAATTTTTTTGTGTGTGTTTCTAGTATAAAATTAATTAATAAAATTTATTTCAACCGATTAAAAATAATGTCCGTGTCAAGTGTGTGTGTAACAATTTACAGGAAAATGTTTTTCCTTTTGTTTGCTTATGGATGCCATGTAAATGGTGATCCTGGCCTGCTTGTTGCACAATTTAGATATTACAAGGTGAGTTATTTCACAGAATCCGATGCAAAGTTCTCATTTTACATTTTAATATCAGGCTGCTTCATAAACTAATTACCAATTTATAAGTGCCAAAATACATGCTGCAAACACATACATACACATCTACTTACATATATTGTGCATTGGTGGCTTTCTTGTGGAATCAGTGACATTAAGATTGAACGATTTCATTCTCCGATTTGAAGATTCACATCTAAATTCCTGATAATGCAGTAACTTCATATCGGTGTCAAGGTAAGGCCCAACAAGGGAAATTTTCATGCAAGACATACAGCATATTCATATTCAATGTATTCATAGGAACAAAAGTTTCATCCAGCATTTGCTGTCGCCCTACCAGTTATAATTATAACAAAACTGTAGCTTCGCTTGCCGTCAGTGCACTAAAGAGATATTTTCCTTAGCAACAGCAAAGTAAATTCGTATTCAATGCATTGCCTACATATTGAACTTCAGAATCAAACAGGTCACGCCAGTAAATCTAGGATCAGGCAAACGTTGCAATATGTAATTTAAATTTTCGGAAGTACATGGCTACAGTAAATTCAATAGGTAATTTATTTTGTGTACAAGCAGTTTAAAAGAATTAACAAGAACACTTATAAAGTCTAGAGGCAAAGTTGTAAACATTTTAGGTGGTCTCTTTATACGATTATTAATAAAGCAGCTTTTCCTCTAGAGATAATTATGCAGAAGTTCATCACTAACAGAGAACTCTGCATCTTTTTCCTACTAATCATAATTCTTCCCCTACAATATATGCCAACACAGATACATATTTCTATAATATATATACTTCCATAGCCATGCAAAGGAAATGTAATACTGTATAGGAAATGATACGAAAAGCATGTTATTGTTCCAAGGGATGAAATATTCCATGTACTAAAAGGTTTGTAACGCCGTAGAAATCTGTGGTGGAGCCTTTTTTCATTGTTAAAAATAATAATTTTGCTGACGGGTTTACATGGTTTCCATGCAATGTCTTCTCCTAAACAGTGATTGCTACAGTCCTGGTTGGCACTCGTATATCCTTTCATTTGAAACTTATTAATTATTTATTATTTTATTTTTTTTTATATTATAAGTGTTTTCTCTTTAATGGAGTTTTTTGTAAAAAAATCTTTACCCCTATTGTAGGAATATTTTCAGATCTTCAGATATTCTCCTAATTTATTATTTAAAAAACTTGTTTTGTCTGGTTAATTATGTAACTATATGCGGAGTGCATACGTACATA
This sequence comes from Ormia ochracea, assembly GCA_963402855.1. Taxonomy (NCBI): domain Eukaryota; kingdom Metazoa; phylum Arthropoda; class Insecta; order Diptera; family Tachinidae; genus Ormia; species Ormia ochracea. Next base: position 38,412,526 of record OY727107.1, read on the forward strand.
CGAGTACGTGTTGTAAAAGATTTCAAGGTGTGCTCAGTTTCGGCTTTTGTAATTGTCAATCAATTTTTGCGAATCTAAATTGGCTTAAGCAAAGCAAAGAAAATAACAATTTGCTGTAACAGATGTGCGGTTTGAATAGTGTTAAAACACAATTCGTCCATAATATGGTTTACAATTTGCATATTTTGGCCTCAATCCGTAATCAAATTGGCAATAGAGGTTTTAAAATTCCAAACACAAAAAATATATTTTTTTTAATTAAATAATTTGCAACAATTTTGTTTTGCTAAATCGCATTTAATATTTTTTAATCACATACTTTTCTAGCAATTTGAATAAATTAAACACGCAAAGAAATTTCGAGGTCACAGAAATTTTGGATGAAATATTTTCAATTTATATTTTCAAATATCAAACATGAAACACGAAGGGAAAGAAGAAAAGTATGTTTATAAAAACAAATTTCAAAACGTTTCCGTTTTTTGGTATTAACAATTTAAAAATAAATTTTAAATGGAACAAAGTCGTTTTTATTAATTTATTTTCTTTGCATTTCGAAAAAGTAAATGAAATGAAGAAAATTATTGAAAAAATAGAAACCAACAAGATCTATAATGTAAATGATTTTCTTTTTTTAATTTCTTTTTTCAAATGTTTGTTTTCTTAAATTTGAAATACAAGTCAATCGTCTCCTTCCTAATGCTCTATTGTGGAACCTGTTCATTTGAATTAAATTAGATATATAAAATACATATTTCTGCAGTGTTCGCAACCGCATTTAAAAATTTCACTTGGTAATAAATTCAAATGCATTTTCTGTTTTATTTTCTATTACAAAAGTATTGTTTCGGAATTCCCAAGACAGCCAATTTAAAAGGAAAAACTTGAATACAAAGTAATGAAATTGCTCAAAAAAAAAGCTCTGTGACTTTATTTGTTTTGGTATAATGGCATAAGTAACAATATTATTAACAACGATAATTATTAATTAGCGGATATGGCGACACACTCGTATCTATAAAAATATTTAAAATTATTAACGGCAGACGGGCCGCGACTGAGACAGTGAAAGCGTCACTCACACATCATGGCCGCAGAAACGATTAGAAATATATATTACAAATAATAGTAGAACGCAGAGGGCAGACAGACCAACCGTGAGTGCGGCGGTCCCACTATTACACTCTGCGTTAATAGTTTGGTAGTTTGTTTAGATGGTTCATGGTGTGTCTTTTAATTTTTTTTTTTTTTTTGTTTTTGCTACCTGCGGGCATTCAACACTCATACGCTACACGACTGTTACGCTATCGCGGCGGGGTCTTGTCTTGAAACACAATGAGGGTCAGCACGTAACTAATTTTAGTTTTTAAATACTTTCATGCCTCACATTTAATGTTTTTTTAATACTCTTTTTAACTATTCACATATTTTTTCATTTTTTTTTTTTCGTTTTCCAATACGAATTCATTTAATCAACCATTAAATCAAACCTATCGATTCAACGTCGTTGAAAGACACCAAAAAGAGTTAGAAGTGGCAGTAAAAATGTTATCACTCATTTGCATAGCAACAGAAATTGTTTCAATATTATTTTCTATATCTTTTATTGGATTTTCTTTGCCAAACTGAAATACAATAAAATCAAAAATCTAAACACTTCAATTAATCCCCGTAAATATTAGTTATCTAATTTTAATACATCTATTATCAATTTGATTACCGAAAGAGGCCGAAATATGTAAATGAATATTTTAAGAACTATATCCCTTTGAAAAGTGGGTTTATAAAATGGAGCCTCTGAAGCAAAAGGCTCCATCCCTGGATGTGCTTATAGTCATCATTTTGTTTGTATTCAAGTGCAACTTGGAAACATTTTATTGCATAAATAAATCAATTTCAGAGAATCACTGATTAGGCTTAAGATTAGCTAGGATCGATAAACGATCTATTTTCAACCACTTATTCTCCATTTGGTTCTATTAAGGAAACTGCGGCAAACTATGAATTGGCATTCTCTTCTTAGAGAGTGCCGGATACAAGTGTCACCTCCTCTGCCTCCCCAGCACACCTGTTTCTATAGGAGATCTCATATAGTTTTCTGATAGGCGTAACAATAAAACTGTGGTTCCCCAGCATACCTGTTTCCATAGCTGATCTCTAACTCTTTAATCCAAAATAGCTAGTTTCTTGTTGTTGGATCGGAGTCATAGGCATGCCTCCCCAGCATGCCTATTTCCATAGCTGATCTCTAACTCTTTAATACAGAAAAGCTAGTTTCTTGCTGTTGTCCCCAGCATGCCTATTTCCATAGCTGATCTCTAACTCTTTAATCCAGAAAAGCTGGTTTCTTGCTGTTGTCCCCAGCATACCTATTTCCATAGTTGATGTCTAACTCTTTAATCCAGAAAAGCTAGTTTCTTGCTGTTGTCCCCAGCATACCTATTTCCATAGTTGATGTCTAACTCTTTAATCCAGAAAAGCTAGTTTCTTGCTGTTGTCCCCAGCATGCCTATTTCCATAGCTGATCTCTAACTCTTTAATACAGAAAAGATGGTTTCTTGCTGTTGTCCCCAGCATACCTATTTCCATAGCTGATGTCTAACTCTTTAATCCAGAAAAGCTAGTTTCTTGCTGTTGTCCCCAGCATACCTGTTTCCATAGCTGATCTCTAACTCTTTAATCCAAAATAGCTAGTTTCTTGTTGTTGGATCGGAGTCATAAAGTTTGCTGATAGGCGTAACAATAAAACTGTGCCTCCCCAGCATGCCTATTTCCATAGCTGATCTCTAACTCTTTAATACAGAAAAGCTAGTTTCTTGCTGTTGTCCCCAGCATGCCTATTTCCATAGCTGATCTCTAACTCTTTAATCCAGAAAAGCTGGTTTCTTGCTGTTGTCCCCAGCATACCTATTTCCATAGTTGATGTCTAACTCTTTAATCCAGAAAAGCTAGTTTCTTGCTGTTGTCCCCAGCATACCTATTTCCATAGTTGATGTCTAACTCTTTAATCCAGAAAAGCTAGTTTCTTGCTGTTGTCCCCAGCATGCCTATTTCCATAGCTGATCTCTAACTCTTTAATCCAGAAAAGCTGGTTTCTTGCTGTTGTCCCCAGCATGCCTATTTCCATAGCTGATCTCTAACTCTTTAATCCAGAAAAGCTAGTTGCTTGCTGTTGTCCCCAGCATACCTATTTCCATAGCTGATGTCTAACTCTTTAATCCAGAAAAGCTAGTTTCTTGCTGTTGGATCGGAGTCATAAAGTTTGCTGATAGGCGTAACAATAAAACTGTGGTTCCCCAGCATACCTGTTTCCATAGCTGATCTCTAACTCTTTAATCCAGAAAAGGTAGTTTCTTGCTGTTGTCCCCAGCATACCTATTTCCATAGTTGATGTCTAACTCTTTAAACCAGAAAAGCTAGTTTCTTGCTGTTGTCCCCAGCATACCTATTTCCATAGCTGATCTCTAACTCTTTAATCCAGAAAAGCTAGTTTCTTGCTGTTGTCCCCAGCATACCTATTTCCATAGCTGATCTCTAACCCTTTAATGCAGAATAGCTAGTATCTTGTTGTTGGATCGGAGTCATAAAGTTTGCTGATAGGCGTAACAATAAAACTGTGCCTCCCCAGCATGCCTATTTCCATAGCTGATCTCTAACTCTTTAATACAGAAAAGCTAGTTTCTTGCTGTTGTCCCCAGCATACCTATTTCCATAGCTGATGTCTAACTCTTTAATCCAGAAAAGCTAGTTTCTTGCTGTTGTCCCCAGCACACCTATTTCCATAGCTGATCTCTAACCCTTTAATGCAGAATAGCTAGTATCTTGTTGTTGGATCGGAGTCATAAAGTTTGCTGATAGGCGTAACAATAAAACTGTGCCTCCCCAGCATGCCTATTTCCATAGCTGATCTCTAACTCTTTAATACAGAAAAGCTAGTTTCTTGCTGTTGTCCCCAGCATACCTATTTCCATAGCTGATGTCTAACTCTTTAATCCAGAAAAGGTAGTTTCTTGCTGTTGTCCCCAGCATACCTATTTCCATAGCTGATCTCTAACTCTTTAATCCAGAAAAGCTAGTTTCTTGCTGTTGGATCGGAGTCATAAAGTTTGCTGATAGGCGTAACAATAAAACTGTGGTTCCCCAGCATGCCTATTTCCATAGCTGATCTCTAACTCTTTAATGCAGAATAGCTAGTATCTTGTTGTTGGATCGGAGTCATATAGTTTTCGGTACGCAGCAGGTGGCTTTGCAAATTTTTCCCAAAATATTTTTCCCCGGTAAGGTACAAATCAGCCATCCGGCAGGACATTCATGCAAGGCTCATGTTGGTTTCGTTTATCCTTAATCTTATTTGCGGGAACTTATTGGTACTTAGATGACTTTTCGCTTCTATTATTGGATTGGAATGCTACCTATCCACAATTCCTCATTGAAATCACCAATTTCGCGCCCATGTGTGATCATGAAACATCACGATTTATGTCATTGGCTGACTGATGAATATGCTTTCATAGAACAACCGTTTTTTATTTGCATGCGATATCGATTTCATTTATCAAATTACAAAGTTCAAGATCAGCGCCTGCAAAAGCGTTCTATAAATGCTTAAAGAGATCTCCTCAAATTCCTTTTTTTTATCTCCAAACAACCACTAAAATACACTTAAATAAATTAGAAATGAATGCCATAAGCCCATCAGACGGGTCTATAGAATTTTATGGTTAAGTACTCTATTAAATTGCCCTGACTTTCATCCTTCCTTCCGTCTGCATTTTGTTTTACTTTTACTTTTGTTTTTTTTTTTTTTTTTTTTTGCGTTTTTGTTTTTGTTTTTGTTTTTTTGAACCCTTTAACATAAATTTACTTAAACAACCGTGACTGATTAAATTTTCAGATGTTCACAAAAATAGTTTTTCTAGAGTGCAATTTAATTGTTTGCCATGTATCCGTTGCCATAATTAATTCGAAAAGAACACATTTCAAACTTTATTTATTTACCACTTTGGTACGAGGAATGCATTAAGCATAAGAGATTTAAGTAACGGCTGACAGAAGAAGAAAAAGGGGGGAAGTAGTTATTGAGCATTTCCTTCCGGTCTGTTTAAAACATTTAAAAATTTCCATTTTATTGTTGCGGTTCATGATGTGATTTCCATCATCAATATATTGAATCAATTGACAACGAGAATAGACGTTTCCTACATGCACACATACATGCAATCTGTGTGCGTGTGTGTTATAAATGTAATATAGATGCTCATAAATTTTACATTATATAGATGTTGCACGTTGCACGTTCCACGTAGTTGTATTTTTACTTTTTATTAGATTTTCATTTTCGTACAATTTTATCTTTTTTTTAAAAATAACTTTTTACTACATGAAATCTTTCCGGCACCTCATTTAGTTGAGTGCAGTGTGCTTTTGTTGTTGTTGTTTGTTTGTTGCTGCTCCTTTGCTTCACGGGCTCTGGGCTCTGCAGCACGCAAATGTGTACTCGTACACGCGCAAAGTAAAATAAGATGGAATTCCAGCATCTGCATCTGTCAACTGTTTTTTAGTATCAACCAGCTGCTGGCCCATGTAAATGAAAATATTACAGAAATCCCAGTTTTAAATACTTTGTTTTACTGTTCGCTTTATGCACTATGGGAAATTAAAAAAAAAAAAAAATAGAGAAAAAACTCTTCACTGGAAAGAAGCGATTACAATTAATATTTTAATTACTAGATTAAAAAAATTATATGCTCGCACGTTAAGATTTTTAGTCAGTTGAAGACCATAGTGCAAAACCAGCTTATAGATTTAAACTAAGAACGATTAAAGCAATTCACTCTACAACTTTCAGAATTGATTAATGTGACTTTTAGCATTGACTCTAGACTCTAGAAGTCCTTTTTTATAAAAAATTCCTTGCGAATTCCATTAATGTAAAAGATGTAAAGCAAGAAGCCTAAGAAGACAACATTGTGCATGTACGCATCCATGTCATAATTTCGCTTTAAAGGCAACTATATTCGCAAACTCAAACACTATTTATGCATAAATTAATGTTGCTTGTATGCAAATGTGAAATGTTGTTAGTTGGTGGCTATTTCGTATGTTGTTGTTGTGTGTGTAGTTTTATTGTTAAAAAAAAAAAAAAACATTTTCACAGTGCGTGGCAGAGGATCGTTGTCTTAGCATTTTCCAATCGAAATGTCGTTGTTGTTGTTATTGCTATCTTTGTTTTTAATTTCCATTTTAATTTTTTCCTCCTTTCCATTTTTACACCGCGTGAAATTGCAAATGTTTGTTTGGCTCGTTTGCATTTTAAATTGGTTTGTGCCTTCACATTTAGTACGCAAGCGAAATAGAAGTGCAATAACGGCAGCAGTCACAACGTTACTTACACTCAGAGCAGAGACCGGCAATGGGTATCAAACTTTTAGCTACGATTAGTTCACGATTGCTTAATTTATTTTTTATTTGTCTGCTTTTTTAATTCAGGCATTTTCGCTTTAGATTTTATCTCAAAGAATTGCTTCTCATTACTATGACCGGCAAAGTCCAAAAGCAGTCCAGGTAACAATATTCAGTATCCCTGATTTATTTCATCTGAGTTTTCTCGATATATCATACAGAAAAAATTTGACATACATCTCTAATTTTAAATGAGGCATACAGAAAACGGACCACAAATTGGGCACCAAGAAACCATTTTTGTGACACACACACACACCTAATTAAATTCAGTTCATAATTCCACCTACATACATATATCGTTCCTGCGAATAATCTAGCGTGGTTTATTCAATTTAAATCAAAATTTCTCTCCACTTTAAATCATACAGCCAAATTCAAAGTTGAATGAAATCGGCGTAACACAACTTACGACATTGTTCGAACAATTGGCAACATTTTGATCCAACATGGTTATTGCAGCTCTACCTGTATTCCTACAGCTCTGCTTGGCTCATGTGAAAAAAGGTTCTTACTGACATGTACGAAGTGCGATCAAAAAGGTACCGTTATTTTCAATTTATCTAAAAGTATATCTGAAAGTATAAAGTATATTATTTATGCATCAATAGCTCTCTGGCCCCCTCCACAATAACCCCCTCAGATATAATACACTTATGCCTTATGACTTAAAGTCATATGTTGAGCAAATCTGGATCGTCGTTGACAATGTTCAACAGACATTCCCATGCGAAGTTGTTTTTTCTCAAAATTTAGTAAAAAATAGTAAAAAATTGAAGAGCACATCAAAACACGTCTAACCTTTTTATCTGTCAAAAACAAACTGACAAACCAAAATATTGCCAACTGATATTGCCAACATACATACATACATATATATTAGACATTTGTAGCAACATAACAGAAAAAAATGCAAAAATCGGATATACGTAACACACGAAATTTGAGAATAAAGGATATATTGATCACACTTCATACATAGACCTCAAGGTTGCAATATAAAAAAACCATCTGAACAATCTGTGTCATGGAAAATTTATCTGAAATCGTTAAGGAGGATTGAACTTTTTTTTTGGCAGAGTTGTTGTTGTTTAAAAGAATAATTGTTAAAAACCTTTCGAATTTTAGAACTAAAATATATATATATATATATATATGTATCTATACATTGTGCCTTCCTCGTATACAATTTCGTACTCAATTTAGCAATTTAATCCCAACCATAATATTCAGGTTGATTCGAACAAACATTTTTCCTGAGTGTATTTTTAATGAAATTGCCATTCACGTCGGGTAAACGAAGTGGGGCGATTGTTGCAACATTTGATCAAAAGGATACAACCTTTTCCAATCATTTGGTTCGAATGATTTAAAATACGGCCGACCATTCACATTGCAACAAATTTGATCATTTTAATAAAAGACGATTTTTTTTAAAGTGATCATGACTTACGATCATTTACGTATGATTCTTCCATCATCGATTACTTTTCCTTGAAATACATATCGTTGGTTTCATGTAGAAAAGTCCTAAATCGTATTATTTTTTTTGCAATAGATACTGCTCTTCTTTGAAATACATATCGTTAGTGTCATGTAGAAAGGCCCTAACTCGTATTTTTTTTTGCAATAGATACTGCTCTTCTTTGAAATACATGTGTCATTTAGAAAGGCCCTAACTCATATATTTTTTGCAATAGATTTGACTTTTCTTTGAGGTACATATCGTTGCTTTCATTTAGAAATGCCCTAACTCGTATTTTTTTTGCAATAGATATGACTTTTCTTTGTAATGCATGTCGTTGGTTTCATATAGAAAGGCCCTAACTCGTACTTTTTTTTCTTGCAATAGATTTGATCACACTTCATATATAGATACATACATATACATGTGTCATTTAGAAAGGCCCTAACTCGTATTTTTTTTTTGCAATAGATACTGCTCTTCTTTGAAATACATATCGTTAGTGTCATGTAGAAAGGCCCTAACTCATACTTTTTTTTTTGCAATAGAATTGACTTCTTTGAAATGCATATCGTTAGTGTCATGTAAAAAGGCCATAACTCGTACTTTTTTTTCTTGCAATAGATACTGCTCTTCTTTGAAATACATGTGTCATTTAGAAAGGCCCTAACTCGTATTTTTTTTTTTTGCAGTAGATATGACTTTTCTTTGAAGTACATATCGTTGCTTTCATTTAGAAATGCCCTAACTTGTACTTTTTTTTTTGCAGTAGATACTGCTCTTCTCTGAAATATATATCGTTTAGTGTCATTTAAAGAAATTAAATTTCCAGACGATAGATTCCTAAAAATACACACATATAAATTTCAAAAAATATTTCAAGTACTTGTCCTAAAACAATCAGTTCTGGAGTTCAAATATTTTTTTTATTACCCCATACAGGTAGAGTTGCTATTACCAGCTACCAAGTAATTTATAATGGTTAATAACGTTTAAAATGGTTCACCACGCTGTATGTGCACGAATTGGTTTGGCTTCCTATTTCTTTAGTATTCATTGCCCAATAACATTGGGAACGGAATTGTAGTAATAGAAGGACGAAAGATACTATTTTTCTTTCAAATTGAGTTGTCCTTTGCACACAAAAATTTGCATCCACATAATTTGGATTTTTAAAAACTGATATCTAATTGATTTCTAATGTTACAATCATTCCCACTATTAACTAATATATTGGTGTGATATACATCAAATACAAGAATACGAAGCCTTTTCTTGCGAAACGGAATTATCTTAAACGATGAGTAAATATTGTGTCTATAAAATTTTTAAGAGTAGATTCTTTAGAACATATGTTCAATAATTTCAATTTGTAAATTAAATATACACGTATATTGAAATCACAAAATAAAACCGAGCTAAAATCTTTCTACTCTCGACCAATAATATATATTTCCACTTCTAACTGCTTCTTCGATATCAAAACTGATTGCAAGGGAACACGTTGCACAATCTAAATAAGGTGTAAGACTGGGGCAAACTTACTTGTTGCCGATATCTAATAAATACATGCACACATGCTTACATTGGTTGCTCTACGTATGACCGTTCAAGCAAGCATACATGCGAGAGTAATTGCATTCAGTGGTAAACGGTACGCTGCTCTTGTACGAGTTTTATATTGTAGGCAGGATGGCTGAGCTCGCTGCCTTGACTTGACTAAACATTAGAGATTTTCTATTGTTGTCGTTGTTTTTTGAGTGCATGTAGTTTTTGTATTTGTAAATATGTATATCGACTAAAAAAAAACTACTACTGCATACACATACGCACTTTCCTCCCATGGTATTGTTGGTGACGGTTGTGGAAAGTCTGTGCAAGTACGCACACGTGCCTGGAATACCAAACTGACTTCTGTAAATTGTAAAATTTCCTAAGCGAATATAATGCAGCGCAACATAAACAACAATTGCAAAAAGCAGAAACAACAACAAAAGGAATATCTTGTCATAAAAAGATATGTTTGCTGCTGCTTATAATTATAAATTATTGAAAGCAAACGAGCAAATACAGGGTGTCTGCGTTTGAATTTAATTGATTATCCGTTTCGCCTGCTGTCGCACACATGTTCCGAGAAAACTCCTTCTAAAGGTCTGTTGCCTAAAAATAAGAACACAATTCCCAAATAAAACTGACAGAAATTAGTTTGGCTTATTCACCGTCCAACTAATAATAAACACATTGTTTTTATCTCCGAAGTTTTATGGATTTGGCACATGTTATTTAAACGCTTCATGCTATTTTAGGGCTTCTCCAAACCCTCAAACATTTTATCCAATCTGTATTTATTTTGCTACTACATAAAAAGGATTAGTTTAGTTGCCGTGGCATGACTCCAATAATAAAAAATTTATATTTAATATTTAAATAAGTTGAAAAGAACTTGAAACAGTGGCTTGCAGCCCGGATGGAAAAGCCCACATTCACAAACTGCAATTCCTTTCAATCTGAGTGGAAATGTAAGAAATCAAAATTGTTTTTATATGTGAAAGTTTATTCAAGAAGAACATTCTCAGATAATGTAGTTCCAGTAGCCAGTGCGACACTTTGAATTACTATGATATGAATGCGGAGGTGGCAAATGTTGGCGCGGGCCGTACTTTGCTGAAAGATTTTAAATCACAAAAGGCAGAGTAAAACCAATTCCGAATCTGCCAACAGTTAAAAGTTGCTCAACTTTACTAGATGGCTTTAACGGAAGCGTATTAATAGAGAAGAGCACATGGATTTTACTTTGGTCTGTAGGATAAAACATGACGGATTTCTGTGTGTGTTCACTGAGTGTTATAAAGTTACATTATCAGCAACTGACATCGGAAAGCAAATACTAACTGGATTACTAGTAATCAGTTTAATTCACTAATCACTAGTTTAATTCATTTTTTCTACACACATAAGATTGTCTAGGGGAATCCCAAGTTTTCAAGTTTAAAATGCAACGAGTGCCCACAAATAATATGAGTTGACTTTTCCTTGCCAGGCTTTTCAGAGCTTTTTCACGTTTTTGAAAAAGGTGATTTTTATATTCTACTAGCAAAATGCGCCCACTTTAATTGTATTCAAAATTTATTTTTAATTGCAAAATACTCGTATTAAATTAAAGTATAAAAATTTCAGAGGAAAAGCTCGTTTAATGTCTCTGTAAAAGTTGGCTTAAAAAAAATTTCTTTACATAAAAAGTACTTTTCTGAAACTTTTTAAATAACACTTTCTCACAATTCTATATTTATAAATGATACTTCCTTAATATTAGTTTCAGAAAAATATTGTCTTGAACAGTTCTATATTTATAAATGATACTCCCTTAATATTAGTTTCAGAAAAATATTGCCTTGAACAATTCTATATTTATAAATGATACTCCCTTAATATTAGTTTCAGAAAAATATGGTCTTGAACAGTTCATTCTTTGAGAAGATAATTTTTTTTACAGTGTATTTTTTTAAAAAATACTTGAAATAATTAAATATTTTATTTACTTTCATAAATGTGGAAAAATTCTTTTTTCGGATAAAAGTATTTTTTTTTTATAAAAATGCAATATTTTTCATAAAATTATTTCAGAAAAAATTTTTTATTTCTCAACATGTAAATAAAAAAAAAAATATTTTTTAAATATTTCTTTTAAATTACTTAACTTTTGAAGCTATTTTTTTAAGATTTAAAATTTTTAGAGGAATTTTTTTTAAAAAGTTTCTTTTGCGTGTCAGGTCTTTCAGAGCTTTTCCGAGTTCTTAAAAAATTAGGTTTGTATCTTCATGTTTATATTTATATTTAGGAAATATTTTGCATTTTTTAAAAACATTTGTTTTTACAGAAATAATTTTTTTTTTTAAAAGAAACATTTATTTTTTAATTGTTCCAAAATTTAATATAATTTTTAAAAAGGCATTTTTCACTGACGGTTATTTTTTAAAAATTATTTTTTTTAAAAAATTATTTTCTTTAAAAAATTTTAGTTTGCATGTCAGGCTTTTCAGAGCTTTTCCGAGTTCTTAAAAAATTAGGTTTGCATCTTCATGTTTATATTTATATTTAGGAAATATTTTCAATTTTTTAAAAACATTCGTTTTTACAGAAATAATTTTTTTTTTAAAAGAAACATTTATTTTTTAATTGTTCCAAATTTCATATAATTTTTAAGAAGGCATTTTTCACAGACGGTTATTTTTTAAAAAAAAATTTTTTAAAAAATTTTTTTTTTAATTATTTTTTTTAAAAAATTATTTTTTTTTTAAATTATTTTTTTTTAAATTATTTTCTTTAAAAAGTTATTTTCTTTAAAAAATAATTTTCCTTAAAAAATTATTTTCTTTAAAAAGTTATTTTTTTTAAAAAATAATTTTCCTTAAAAAATTATTTTCTTTATTTAAAAAATATTTTTTTTAAAAAAATTATTTTCTTTAAAAAATAATATTTTTCTTTAAATTATTTTTTTTTAAAAATAATTTTTTTTTAAAAAGTTATTTTTTAGGTAATCTTTTCATAGAGTTACAGTTTTAAAATCGGAATTATTATGAAACGAGCCGGTTATTATTTACTTTGTAGGGACCACAAAAGGCGAGGTCTTAAAAATATCCTTTTTCTTCGTAAGTAAAGCTTACGAGGGTTGTCAATAAAACAACTTCCAGTGCTTTCTCATTTTTAATAGTTTCTTTATTTTTTAAAACAATAATAAGTTTGTGGTAGTGTGTGTTGAGTACGAGTACGAGTACATTAATAATACAATTATGAAATTAAATTAATTTTTAGTAATTTTCCAATATACAAAAATTATAAAATTACAAAACAAATGAAATGTATAACATTTAATTTGATCGCTAATTTATACTTTATAATTGTTTCTTATCATCTTTCGAAGAGCGTTAAACATTAAATTAAAGTCGATGACAATGACAATGACAATGATAGTGATATGCGGCCGATATTCTAAATTCTCATTTGATCCTGGCGAATTGGCAGCAGCGGCAATTCCTCTGTTAAACGATTCAATTTTTTTCTTTTTTTTTTGGTGTCTTTAAATTTAAATTCATAATAATTCATAATAATAATATTTAATTAATTAGCAAGTATTTACATTAAGTAAAATTATTGTTCTTGTTTCACTCCAAATAAAATATCGATTATAATTAATTATAATTGATTAAAATGTTTAAGTTTAGATTTAGAAATTTCAGAATGGTTATCAAAAGAGTAAGTTTATTGTTGGCACAGTCACAATGATTTTAAAGCGGAACATACAATTCTGGAGCTCACAAATTAATTTCACAAGGATGTGAGCAAAATAAGTCCTTCTTCACATTATGAAAATCTATTTTTTAAGCGTTTCAACCATCTCGATTGATGAAAATAATGAAAAATAATTTATAACTTTATTTTTATATACATTTAGAAAGTTTTTACTCGAGTTTTTCATTTATTTTATTTTTTTATTTTTTATTTTTTATTTTTTGCGCAAAAAGTATATTTTTTTAGATTTATTAAAATGACAATAAAAACACGAAATATTTAAAAATTAATTGAAATGTACAACAAGACAACAAATTTATTTATAAAATATAATAAATTAAGAAAGTTATTTGGTAGACAAGTTTTGCAAGTGTAAGGCTAAGCGTGATAAATACTGGCTTGAATTAAAGTAGCAGAGTTTTTTTTTTTATAATAATTAAAAAAAAAAAAATTTAATTCTAAACTTAATTTATTGCCACGGTACTCGCAGTCTTTTCGTCTACCGTCGAATACTACGAGCCCAAAAAATCATAAGCCCACAAAAAGGGGGAAATAATTTAAACTTTTTCCTTTAAATAATTTAGTAATAATTCATGGCTTTTTAAGAGCCTTCAAAGAGCACTTGAAATATGTGGCATCTGGAAATTCTGGCTTTACAATTTAAGAGTCTTGAAATTTTTCCATTTCCCCTTTTTTAATAAAAAGTACGAAAATTATAAAATTAGTTTATTATAAATTGGAATAACTTGAATAATAAGTTCACTAATGGCGTTTTCTATTCTACAAAAGAGGGCAACATCAACCTCAAAAAGGGCAATTTTATGTTCTTTTCTCAAAAAACAAAAAATGCTCTTTTTTCTAATTTGTGTTCTCCTCTCGCTAAATAAAAAATGTCATTTTCACAGGGTGGGCAAAACATTTTAAAAAGGCACCTTTTCACAGGGCAACCTTTTTATTGTAGAAAAGAAAACGCTATAAGTTGGACATTAACTTGTATAAAAGTTCCCTGCATTAACCGGCTATTGGTCTATATTTTTCCAAATAATTTTTAGGATAAACCTAAAAATTAGACAATATTGCTTTGAAATGGCCATAGAGAAACCAATATGGCCCTACTGAAATGGTCTAAAACCACTCGTGAGTTGCAAGTCAAAAAAGTAGTTTTTTCCCAAACGCAGGGCACTACTTTCAAACATCTCTTTCACATATAAATATTTATTCTAAGCAAGGCTCTTTTTAAAATAGTACTGTTTAGAGAGGTAATGTTAAAAAGGCTTTTTACCAAAAAGTGCTTTTACTAAATAAGTACTTTTCTGAAAGTGGTACTTTCTTGTGGTGAACATTTTTTTATCAAAAACGTATTATTTTGACCAAATTTTATTAATTTTAATAATTGGAAATGTAGCTTTTCAGAAAAGTACTTTTTAGACATTCGATGTTTTTCGCTTAAAATTTTTCCAGCTGAAACTTTTTACAAAAAGTGTTAAAAAAAATTATTACTTTAAATGTACGTTATGAAGCAGCATAATTTTTAGCGGATCGCCTTTTTAAATAGTACTTTTTCAAATAGCTAACTTCTAAAAACGTATGGGCTTGGGCCTGCTTCAAAATGGTGCTCTTAACCTTTATCCCATTTAAAAAAATCTACTAATTTAAACTTTCGTAGAATCGTCTAATTTTCAACTCAAGTTCGATCTTCGCTTTAGGTCAAAGCTTAAAGTAAACGCGACATAATAATTATCATGAGTAACAGCTGTTCGAACCAAACTTATGAGCAACGCTGTGATTAATTATACGTTACCAACCATAATAAAAACAATAGAAACTATTTGAAACAACTGTTTTCAATTTTTCAATTTATAAAGCAAACAGCTGATTGAACTTGAAACAAAACTTAACCTTACGCTTTGCTGCAAAACTGATCCTTTTAAATAGATTGGAGTCCTTCTTATTTCTTAGTTTCGTATTAACAATACAATTGTTTTTTTTTTTTGGTTTTTTTTTTTTTAATTTTAATTAAATTACGATCTTGAGTTAATTTTAAGTATATTCCAGTTTCGCGTCAGGGATTTTCTTATTTTTGTTTTGTTTGTTGTTTTCTGTCCGTCCGTCGGTTAGCAGCCATCATATTTAGCATTTTGAACTATTTTCCTCAATGTAAACATTCCCAGATTTCAAAGTTGTCGTGTTGCTGAATAAACGACGATCATGCTGCAGATTTTGTTGATGTTTATCCGACTTTTCTAAAAGAAAAACGAGTAAAATAAATAGACGCTTTTAAAGTAAATAAATAAAGGTGAATAAATTTAAAATAAAATGACGAAAATAAATAAAAAAATATCACTTAAAATTGATCGTGCCCCATCAATTACAACCCAATAAATATTTGCTTTACTATCCGTCTGCCTCAGGCAATCTTTTAGGTTTCTATCATTGAGATTTTGATTGATTCTTTTCTTATATAAAAAATATTCTCGTATTCTGAGACAAAAAATCAACTAGAAAAAGTAATATAAACGCAAGTTCAGCTTAAAAAAATTCGGAATTTCAAGACATTACAGGATGACGTCCAGGAGAGCGGAATCATCAAATCGGCCATACTTTTTGCTTTTAGTCAAGTTTTTGCCTTTTTATTGTACTTTCACGTTTGTAATTCAGCTTTAAGAGTTATTCCGGGAGGACGGAAGGAGTTGAACGGCTATAAATCACAAAAATCGCAATTTTTTGTGTTATTTAATTTTAAAATCACTTACAATCGAACGTGCCCCATTAATTACACCTTAAAAATATTTGCTTTACTGACTGCCCGCCTCAGGCAGTATTTTTGGTTTCTATCATTGAGATTTTTATTGATTCTTTTCTTTAATTTTATAAATGAGTTTTTTTGCAGCGACATTGACAACAAATGATTGGCGACGTGTGGCCATAATCATAAAAATATAAATTATTTAATAATAACGAAAGCAGACCAATAAAACACATTCATGCTTTGCACATCAAACGTCAGCACAACAAAAAGTACGTACAAACAAATTAAAAAGAATTAAAAAATAAATTTATGGGATACTTGTTTGTTCAGTTTCATTTGTTGTGAAGACTCGATGCCAAGTTATGGGTATTCCCATTTTATTTCCTCCTGCTGTCATTAAAGAGAGGAATTAATATTCCTCTCCCTCTGTTGTTGTTAAATTAGTATCTGACTTCCATTGTTTTTAATAATTAATTTCTCTTTCTCTTTCTTTCCAGCATACATTTGTGGGAAAACATGTAAGTCTGCTTTTTAATAATTAATTAAATTATAAGTAAAAATACAAATTAAGATACAAACATTGTATGTAATCAAATATCGCAGATGTTAAAAAAACACCTCTGAGAGCAAAAGAAAACGGGTAGCAGTGTTGCAATTGCCACACAATTGCATTAAAAGTATTAAAAAGTTCATACATTTTTTAACTATTTCAATTTAAATACTTTTAATTATTTTCCGCAAATTCTTTTTTTTTTTTTTTTTATAAAATTGTAAACTTTATACTAAAAAAAGTTCTAGAAGTGAGAACTATTAGAAATGAAATTTAATTTTCAAAACCTTTATTTTGAAATCAAATGTGATTTTGAATAATATACTCGTATTTGCATAAACCGCTGTCTGTATAGTATGCCCTCACAAACGGAAAAAGGTATTAATAAACCATATAATTCTCGAATTCTACTCAACAAAATATTAGCCTGCTAGCAGCACTACTTTGGAGTTATAATGAATACTATTTGCAATCAATTCGGAAAATCAGAATGTAATGTTGAGGAAGAAACTTTCAGTTATAAAGATTATCTTTTTGCAGTTAAAAAGGTTGCATATATCTTTAATATTCATCGGAGAAATCGAGAAAGAGAATTGCAAAGAGTATTTGAATTGAAAATCCTAAAAGGATAAATACCCAGTCCTTGTTAATTTGACAAATGTTAAATGTGAATTAAACAATGACAAGAATAAAAGAAATTCCAGATTTCAGCTTTAAGCTTTAAGCTCTCCATTTCATATGAAGTTATAGGTTAACGCCACAGATTTAAAAAGCCTATTTGTTGTTCGGGGGAAAAAATTAATTTATATTTTAATATACACATTTATTAGTGCACATTTATTATTAGCAGTTATCGGTCGTATGTCTTTCTTAATCATTGGGGAAATCGAGAAAAAGTATTGCTGTTCTAAAATTAAAACTTGTATTTCCTCCCAAGAAAAGATTTATTATATTTAGGTTTGAAGTTATCGGTCGTATATCTTTCTTAATCATTGGGGAAATCGAGAAAAAGTATTGCTGTTCTAAAATTAAAACTTATATTTCCTCCCAAGAAAAGATTTATTATATTTTGGTTTGAAGTTATCGGTCGTATATCTTTCTTAATCATTGGGGAAATCGAGAAAAAGTATTGCTGTTCTAAAATTAAAACTTATATTTCCTCCCAAGAAAAGATTTATTATATTTTGGTTTCAAGTTATCGGTCGTATATCTTTCTTAATCATTGGGGAAATCGAGAAAAAGTATTGCTATTCTAAAATTAAAACTTATATTTCCTCTTAAGAAAAGATTTATTATATTTTGGTTTGAAGTTATCGGTCCTATATCTTTCTTTTTCATAGGAGAGATCGAGAAAATTAAAACTTGTGTTGTACGATTATTAAAATAAAATAAATTAAATTTAAATTAAATAAATTTTAAAAAAAAATTTAATTAAAAAGGAGTAAAGTTGTACGTGCTTCACCTTTATACAAAATTTGACACGACTAGAAGTAAATGCAACTCTGATCGTATGGAAGAGATAATTTTATAAACATGTACATCATATTTTGCGGCACAAGGTCTGTCACAGAGTTGCATTTTGGTACACATCCTCATAGTCTTCCAAAAGATATGGCGTATATCGTAGATCAGTAGGTCAATGATTGAATCCTTTTAGTGGCTTGCATAGAATCGAAACGACCTAATTTTCCTAACAAAAAAATATTGGCATGCAACGCCTATTAAATCTCTATATGTATATATAAAAATGACGTGTATGTTAATGATCGATAAAATCAAAAACTACTAAACTGATTTTGACCAAATTTTATATGCATGATCTATGGGCAGTGAGGACTGTTTCTGAATAGTTTCAAGATTGTCCGATAGATGTCGCAATATTTAGTTTTTTTGTGTTTTGCTCGATAGAGATTACCGCCATAATGCTATGATCTGTTTCGCTGAAGTCTTTGCGTGCTTAATTAGTGTGTAGCGACGTTAATCTAGTAATTTGTAATTATAAAAATTAAAATTTTTACATTTTAAAATACATAAAATATGAAAAAAAACATAAACAGTGTGTGTTAGTAACAATTTTCATTTATGGATTTTTGAATAAAACCACTGATTTTGATTTTCACCGATAGCCCGTCCAAAAAAAAAACATTGGTAGCCAGCAATTCCAATTATTTTATTAATTTATTTTATTCTAATAAAAATAATTAGAAATAATCTTTAAAAAAAAAAACAGGTTAACATTTATTTTAAAATAGAATATGGAAATAAAACATTTTGCGAACCACAGAGTTGCATTTTTTGAAATGTATGCAGAGGTGCATCATGCCGATTACAGGATAGTTCGATAATGTTAATATTCTACTGGTTTTAATATCCTTAAAGTATACTTAAGTTATAACTACGAGTAGAATTTGATAAGCTCCTCCTCAATTACATATTCAAAATTTCTAAATCGTTTTTGGTTTTTGCACAGTTGCCTTTTCGAAGAGCTCAACTTCATTCCAACAATTTATTTCTCGTAAACAAAGGCAGAAATGTCGAAGGAAAAATGTCTCCCCTCTTTATTCGCGTTATAGGTAAAATGTCTTTAACTAGAACAAGACATAATATATTATATATTTTTTTAACGGATTTATTTCATTTAATTTATTAGTTGATTTCTGCTTTACTTCTTATTTAAAATTGAAAGACTTCTGCTTCCAAATCATGCACTTGAATGCAGCTAATTGAATGCAACACACACCCTGCAACAAGTAAATATTTAAAAATATATCATGCCTAAATCTCCGCCAATCGTAAATATATTGTGACAGCAACTGAACAAGATGCATTTATGTCAGACTCATCATTTCACTGAGAACAATACGTTGCACGCTGGGTTTGGTGACAATTTTACAATTTACCACAAGTTGTGCACACACATAAAATGTTAAGAAAATGTTTGCTTGCTTTCTTTTTATTTATTTTATTTGATTTTATTTTACTTTTTTTATTTTTGAGAAAACCTTGAAAAAAATTAAATTTTCGATTCAACGAGAAGTGTGCACGCCAGGAACATACGACGAACAGGCGGACAACTGTGGGATCAACAAATCTCATTAGACACATTTTGTTACTTTTTTTCTTTAAATCCACTTGAGATATTTATTTGAAAAAGAGCTCGCATTTGGGCCTCAAATCTGATTGCAAATGTGCAACCACTTCAAGTGGCTCCTTCACTTCAAGTTTCCTTCCAAATCTCTTTCAAAAGTGCAAAAAATAACAATAAATTTCAAATTCTTTTCGTTTTTGGCCAGAAATTAATCTTGTTTTTCTTTTTTGTTATTTTTTTTTTGCTATTCGGAATACTTTTCCATTGGCAGTTTCATAAAAAATTTTTTTTTTGTTCCGATGAGAGAAAATTATCAAAATGGAAAAATTAAATAATGTTTTGCTAATTTTTAAAACACTTTTCATTCTTCTTTAAAAAACTATTGTTAAAAAAAAATTAAAATAATCTTTAGGGCAATACTTATAAAAAACAGCAAAACCCTTAAAGACTTTTTTTCACCATTTCACTGCACAACGAACTCGTATTGCCCTAAAAAATATTTAACAACAATTTTCTTAAAGTGTGAAGAGCTTTAATAACAAAAATATTCAACCAAAAACAATAATCGTCTAAAATTAAAATAAATCGCCGGCGTGAAAAAATCGCCAGGCTTAAAAATTATTTAATAACAATTTTCCTAAAGTGTGTAGAGCTTTAATAACAAAAGCATTTAAACCAAAAACAAGAATCGTCTAAAATTAAAATAAATCGCCGGCGTGAAAAAATCGCCAGGCATAAAAATTATTTAGTAACAATTTTCTCATAGTATGCAAAGTTTTGATAATAAAAATATTCAATCAAAAACAAGAATCGTCTAAAATTGAAATTAAAAAACATCGGTTTGGGGTTAAAAAACACGTCAGCATAAAAATTATTTAATAACAATTATTCTAAAGTAGAAAAAGCTTTACTAACCAAAACATTCAAGAAAAAAAAATTGTTTAAAATAAAAAAAATCACCGGCGTGAAAAAATCGCCAGGCATAAAAATTATTTAATAACAATTTTCCTAGAGTGTGAAGAGTTTTAATAATAAATATATTCAATCAAAAACAAGAATCGTCTAAAATTAAAATAAATCGCCGGCATGAAAAAATCTCCAAGCATAAAAATTATTTAATAGCAATTTTCCTAGAGTGTGAAGAGCTTTAATAATAAAAATATTCAATCAAAAATAAGAATGATCTAAAATTTAAATTAAAAAAAATCGGTGGGAGGTGAAAAAATCGTCAGGCATAAAAATGATTAAAAAACAATTTTCCTAAAGTAGAAAAAGTTTTCATAACAAAAATATTCAATCAAAAACAAGAATCGTCTAAAATTAAAATAAATCGCCGGCGTGAAAAAATCGCCAGGCATAAAAATTATTTAGTAACAATTTTCTCATAGTATGCAAAGTTTTGATAATAAAAATATTCAATCAAAAACAAGAATCGTCTAAAATTGAAATTAAAAAACATCGGTTTGGGGTTAAAAAACACGTCAGCATAAAAATTATTTAATAACAATTATTCTAAAGTAGAAAAAGCTTTACTAACCAAAACATTCAAGAAAAAAAAATTGTTTAAAATAAAAAAAATCACCGGCGTGAAAAAATCGCCAGGCATAAAAATTATTTAATAACAATTTTCCTAGAGTGTGAAGAGTTTTAATAATAAAAATATTCAATCAAAAACAAGAATCGTCTAAAATTAAAATAAATCGCCGGCATGAAAAAATCTCCAAGCATAAAAATTATTTAATAACAATTTTCCTAGAGTGTGAAGAGTTTTAATAATAAAAATATTCAATCAAAAACAAGAATCGTCTAAAATTAAAATAAATCGCCGGCATGAAAAAATCTCCAAGCATAAAAATTATTTAATAACAATTTTCCTAGAGTGTGAAGAGCTTTAATAATAAAAATATTCAATCAAAAATAAGAATGATCTAAAATTGAAATTAAAAAACATCGGTTGGGGGCGAAAAAATCGTCAGGCATAAAAATGATTTAAAAACAATTTTCCTAAAGTGTGAAGAGCTTTAATAATAAAAATATTCAATCAAAAACAAGAATGGTCTAAAATTTAAATTAAAAAAAATCGGTGGGAGGTGAAAAAATCGTCAGGCATAAAAATGATTTAAAAACAATTTTCCTAAAGTAGAAAAAGTTTTCATAACAAAAATATTCAACCAAAAAAAAATCGTCTAAAATTAAAATTAAACAAAATCGCCGGTGCGAAAAAATCATCAAGCAGAACAAAACATTCATTTAAAGGGAAAAATTTAGAAAACATTTCTGGCAACATTTGTTATACAATTCATATTTTTATGGCAACTCATAACCAACAAAAATTTATTTCCATTCGAGGAAAAAATTGCACAAGTAAAATGGCGTGTGTAGTTGTGAAAATAAATTTAATTGTATTTGTAAGAATAAAAGAAAGTTAAAAATATGCCCAAAAGTTGATCATACCTGGCAACATAACATGTTGTGGTTGATGAAATGTTGTTGCTGCTGTCATTGCTGTTGTCGTTGGTATCCTCAGAGCATCTGCATTGCCAATGAAAAATGTGCCACCCTCTAAACTTTGTACTTCAGCCAATTTGGCCATGAGTTTTGTTGAAAGTTCTTCGACATCTAGAAAATAAAATGAGAGAATTAAATGCATTGAAATTCATTTTGTAAAATTGTGCCACAAGCAAATATTCACTACTCGTATTTATTTGTAAAATATTGTAAAAAGAGTTTAACACTAAACATCTGTTTCGTGCGATTTTAGCTATCCCCACCCTCCATTTGCCAACCAGTGCAATTGTAATTAATTTTTCTCTCGTATATTACGTTCGTTTACGAGGTGTCGTGTAGCTGATTTCGTTCTTTATATCGTTTAGGAAGACTTTCTAGTAATTTAGGATCTGTGCCAGTGTTAGTGATGTAGTGGGTCGGATTTCCCAACACAAAAATATTAAAACATTTTTATAACTTTTCAGAATATTATTTAAGATCCATATACCTAACGGGGTTCCCATTAAATGCGTACACACTTTCAATTTAAATAAAACAATTTTTCTTTTATATTAAAAAATAAAACTACCAGTTTATGTTTTGAAGGCAATCCCATACAAATGGCCCCTACTGATGGGGTTACCATACTGCATGCGGTGCCTCCAATTTGGAAGTACTTTTTCGTGTAAAGCAGGCTGCACTGTATTGATGAAACCTTTAATATTCAATTCAATATTGACATAATCCACTGACTTTGGATCGCAAGAACTTGGCAACCAACTCACAGGTCCAAAATGTGAAATTGATGAATCGTTGAATCCTCCACGCAATAAACCCCTTACCCCCTTAGCTGTATGGAGCCCGACCTTCTTGAAAGAACATGCCATTAAGTACATTTTTATAAATTTTTGAAAAGTGAACTCTATTAATGGTAATGTTGTTTCCTGCTGCCGCCGATGACATTACCAGCATAAAGAGCTCGCCAAGCCCTACTTCATGTGAACTACCTTCGTCCCAGCTACGCGTATTTTGCTTATTAATGAAAGTATTTAGGAAAAAATTTTGCTCCATGCGAAAGCACAATTTTTCGATAAAAGTGGATCTTTTTCGAGCGGCTCTAAACCCCAAACTCTTATCTTATCTATCAAAAATTTCAAAAATTATAGTGTGAAGGCAAATAATGGAAAACCCTATACTTATACCATGCAACTGACTCTTCTGGCATAAATTTCAATTCGTATGTACTGGATAATTCCTTTCACATTCAGTATTGGTTTGCAGGATTGCATTTTAATCGCTGAAGCAGAACATTTCATTAAACCAGTTAGAAGTTCTCAGGCAACATGTGCAACTTTTTTTTTGGAGCAGCTGTTCGTGCAGTTCTATCAGCTGACTGGTATTGAGTAATTTGTTAGCTTTCTGTATTTCTTCTTATGCCTTTATTGCTCGTGGCAATAAAGTTTTCAAATCTCAAACGAATCAGCCGACTCAGTGACAACTCATTCTCCTCAAACGGTCAGTCAGTGTGTCAAATCAAAAATGCATTGACAACTTGCCGAGGCTGATCAGCTGTCAGTTACAGACAGCAATGTTATATTGTCAAACCCGCTTTAATTAAATTGCTTACTATTCAGTTGCTTGTTATTTCTTAAATTGCAATAAAATTTTCTTGGCACCCTGTATAGAAATAAAAATTATTTATAAAATTGAAATGAATAGCACATGTTTCCTCTAAAGAATGATTGAAAATTTTATATAAGACTTTAATTGCCAGTTCGATTTAAATGTTTATGCCAAATACAGATACGCAATTGAATATTTTTTATCTGCTTCTGCTGATCGCATTCACAATACAAAATAATACCGTATATGTAAATTTGTATAAATAACAAATGCACAGTGGTACGAGAAGCAAAAAAAAAAACGTCTGAAAGCAGCAGCAAATATGCTAATAATTCTTAAAAATATGCATAAAAGGAAACTTTAAGACAGCATGTCGACGTGACGCAATCACAACGTGTTACTATTACATTGTACGGTTTTCTATAACGCGTAATTGAAAGTAGTGAAACGGCCTAAAGCCTGAAATGCAAATGAACTGGACGTACCCGAGAAGATTTAAAATGAATTTTTAACGTACTAAAAATGATGAGATGGAAATTATAAAATTCTATATTCGGTTTTAAAAAGCAAAAAGTTCTTTTTAAAGAAATTTCTTTTAGTCGAATAAAAAATTTTTTTTTTTTTTGAAGAAAGGAAACTGTTTTAGAGAAATTATTCAATTAAAAGTGATACAATAAACGAAACTCATAAACTATTGGAATGCAAACTATTCGAGTAAATTCGATTACGATTATTCGTTTATGATTATTTTATTCCTTAAAACTCGGCTAAAACGTGTAAGATCCTTATACAGTATCCTACATGGTTGTAGGATATCTTCACACGAACATCCTATTTAAAAAAACGCACAAAATGGCTTTGCTGATGCCATATTGTTATACAAATATAATGCAGAGCAATTTTTTCCTTACTGATTGCAACTCTGATCGCATGAAAATTATCATTTTATGAAAATTTTCATAACATTTTGGTTATCAAAAAACCTTTAACATTTTTTCAACAGAGTTGATATATTTGGCAAATCGAACGACGGTGTAGGATAGCATACCGGGCCTTTTAGAAATAATAATTCACTTTACTCGTATGAATTTTCGCAAGCTCATGCATGCATAAAATTTTTAAATTCAAATAAAATATATACATTTTAATTTTTTCGTTTTCACATGCTTTTATAATCGTATTGTAAAAGCCGCTTAATTTCAAATCGTGTGATTTTTTAACATCCTGAATATTTTATTACAACTTTCAATGCCGCAAAAAATGAACTTCGAAAGTCATTGAGAATTCCGTCATTTTACTTTGCTCAATATTCATTAGTTATTACACGGCCTCAAACGACCCCCATGTAACATATTGAAGTTTTTCTATTCTATTTATTCAATCTTAATTTCGATTCATATTTTTATTTAATTAATGAAATTGTTAATTGATAATAAATATGTTTATTCAAAGCGAAAACATTGTTTGTGTTAAACATCAATTGATACAATGAATTTAACAATGGAAATTGATAAAGTTTTTTCTCTGCGTGTAAAGTGTGTCAGATGATTTTTAATTAACACATACATATTTCTAATTAGTTTTTAGAAAATAATGTTTCAATGATATGTAGAGCATCCATAAAAAAAAAATAAATGAATACAGGAAATGTGAATAGCGTTGATGACGTCCATATAACGTTGGGTGTGCGATATGAAAGTAGAACCTCTTCTATCAGTTTAGGTATTTAAAGTAATTCTCGATAGCTTTCGAAATGTGGCATTTCAAAAAACAACCTGTAGGAAGATTTTGCCAGAAATTTATTTATTTCGATTCTTTGAATTGGTTTTCCTTTACAGACAGACTGTTTCTTCTGTCTGTTTTCAAATGATCACCGCTTGATAGAACTGACTCTCAGTCACTGTAAAACAAACTTTTACAAAAACCTTTTCCATAAATTTATTTTCGTGACGGGAAAGCTTAGGAAACCAAAATAGAGAGCCAACATCTCTGAAAGAGAGCCTGCTCAGTTAGCTTCGTTTTTCAAAATAAGCAGCTCTGCTTCTTACATACATCTCGCTCAGAGACTGTAAGCTTTAAACATTTTTCTCTTACAGCATGTTGACTTAACAGAATTAATATTGCAATACTCCGTATTTCCCTTGTATTTAGGTTTGGCCGATTTTATAATTCATATTTACATACGTTTTTTAAAGTACGATTACTTAAAAGCGGAAAATACTTCACAGCTCCACTATCGAAACTAATAGTCCATATTTCCCTACCACTTTCTATCACTTTTTTACTTTCAAAAGATTCATATTTTCATCATTGTTAAGCTATACCAAATGATACCGCATCGTCTCCGTAAACTTCATAAATTTCATTGGTGGCTTGCGTGGCATTCTTCCCCATTTTTTAGCGAATTTCTTCATTATTTTCACACATTTTTGAACAGCTGTAATTTTTTCTCCACTTCAGCGAATTTAATTATTTTTTATTTTCCGTTAAGTCAAACTTAAAATCTCACCTTTCCAACACTATGTGGTATGGCACAATGTGATTGGTAGCACTGGTAGCATACGACTGCCACTACATACATATATTGACAAAATACGAAAATACTTTTTCCACTAGCCAATATTAAATTGAAGATTTTTTAAAGCACAATGTCTAAGGAGACTTAAACAAAAAGAGACTTTTCTGCAATAAAACCAGCCGGAGAGTTCAAGCTCTCGCAAGTTCTAAGCTTAAAAGTATTGTCGAAAATTAATTCTGTTAAGTTAACAGAATGTGGGAGAAAAATGTTTAAAGCTCACAGTCTTTGAGCGAGATGTATATATGTCAACGGCAGAGGAATGTTAAAAATAAAGCTAAGCAAAATATTTAAGACCTAGTCATATGGCATACGTTATACGTATACTTTGGACTTTTTCCACGTTAAACTATGAACTTATATCCATCTTAGTCTGTTAACAATCAATACGTGCACGTTAAGCGCTATACTTTGAAAATTGGCACTTTTCGAATTCCATTTGAAAAATATAGTTGGAATTTATGAAGAGGACTTGCGATAACAGCTGTCTACTTAAAATATCCTGTAAGAAAGCATTGATTGTGCGCACCTTCCCTGTCGCTACCTTGATGATGTCAGTTGAGAAAGTAAAAAGCTTTCTGCTATGAAAATCGGCTTTGAATATACTGAACGTTATGCTACGGTTAAAGCAGCGATCCATCTAAGAATTGTCCGATTAACGTGAATGACGAAAATGGATTATCTATCTGTAAATCGCCCTCTTTTTATAGTGAATTCAAATCAAAAATTTAATTTTTTGTTTGAACTTTAATTTTAAGAGCATCATTTAGTTCTCCGTTTCAATGAGGATGGAGCGTGGTTTTCTCCTGGCGTTAAATAACTGTAGAATCTGTTGTAAATGTAATTAATGTCTCAGGAAGAGACCATTTCAGACCTTATACTCAAATCGGAAACATTTTCATCTCAACTCATTACATAAAAAATGATTTCTAGACTCCTGTTTTTCTTCGATTCACGCCCCCAATTTTTTCACCAAAATTTTCTTAAATTACATCTACAGCAATATAATATATTTTGTATGTATTTGTTTATAAACAGAAATCGCCAGCAAAATATGAAAAAAAAAATTAAAATTAAAATTACTTTGAATTTATTTTCTTTAGTTGAAGTTAATAGAATAATTAATGTTTATAGCAATTTATTCAGTTAAAATAGAATTTCTTGGGTATTATTTATTAATTCGTAGAGGAAGTTTATTTAAAGAAATAAATTTTATATACTCGTGAGTTCGTAATGCATCTTTTTCAAAAGAATAGTGTGTTTATAAAAGCTCTCTGTTGTTTATACGTTTCAAATTCAGTGAATTTTTTTTTATTATTTAAAGAAAACGCAAGTAGGGAAGCAATTTTTCACTCGTGCACGCCATTGAGAGGAAAATTTTATAAACAGCCAAAGAATATTGTGGAAAAGGAGCTCTTAAAGAGGTGTCAGCTTTTAAAGGTAAAATATTAATGATGGCAAAAGTTCAAACATAAAATATCTGTGGTGCGTAGGCGTAGGAAAAACATAAGCAGTTATTGTAGGCGGGAGGGGCTGAAGTTAAATGCCTTTTCCTTGCAATCAAATTGTTTAAATTCTCATTTGAAATGAATATGCCAGACATGTCACTTAAATGTCTTAAATTCTATTCAAAGAACATTAGACGTCTGCCTAAAAAAACCGACGGAATAATAAATAAATGTGTTCTAGTTCAAGTCCTGGCAGACTTTATGCAAGAATGAAAGCTTTCTTAATTCTTATTTATGACCAAAAAAAAAAAAGAAGCGGAAACAATAAATATATAATCATTAGCTGTTATTAAACTAGTCAAGTTCCATGCACTATTCCATGGCATCGTCATTAATATTGTGAACATTCTCACATTAAAAAGAATACGAGAATTACTGGAATTGCTTTACTTTTGCTTTTTACTTTAATTTGTCAAATGCCTAGTTCATCCCGTCAGTACATATTCTTCGATGATTTTTTTTTATATATACGAGTACAGCTAAAAGTTTTTGTTACATCACTAGCAGCAAATGTTTCGAGGGATTTAACACTTCTAAACCTGCCCTCGTATGTGTTATTAAGGATGCTCTTCGACTTATAATTTCATCTCTTTCTGTAATATAATTGGTTAATAATATCAAGATCGGTAGGTACGTGGATTTTCTCAGTCAGTCTGCCCCCTCAATCATTCATTCGTCGCGTCATTGATAACTTTATGACAAATGTGTACAGAGGACGCAACATTGGTGTCATTATTTCCAAAAAAAAAAAAATTTATTAATTTATTCTCGGTTGTGGTTAAGATACCGGAAGTTGTAGTTGCTTTAATAGATTTCCTTTTTTTTTTATTGTTAAGTAGCTCCAGTTTCGATTTTAATTTTTGTTACATCAAGAACACACATTTTTGTTACAGTTTGTTTTGAGTGGATGCTTTTCATAAAATACGTGACATTACCTGCCGCTGTTGAAGTATATTATTATTGAAGCATTACTGTATTGGTGAAGGAAAGAATGTGCTGCCAATTTTATATTTATAATTAAAAAAAAAAAATACTTTCCCTTTGCTGTTGTGGCCAATTCTTTTTTTTTTATACCCTTCTCCAAAAAGGATGGAAGGGTATAAATAAGTTTGATATAGGGGATGCAATTTCAATAAATATTGATTTCCGACCATATAAAGTATATATATTCTGGATCGTTATAAGAAGGGGAGTATTTCGTCTGTCCGTCTGTCTGTCTGTCTGTCTGTCTGTCATCATTTCCTTCCGGTAATTTTGTTGCGCTCAAAATTGACCTTAAATTTTGTCTAAAATCAAAAATTTTTTTACCTATCTGTTCTAATTTCTTTCAAAAGTACCACTTATAAAAAAAAGCAAAATCGGCCGATAAATAAAAAAAATATAGCCAAAAAATAATTTCATATATTTATATGAAAAAAATGCAAAAAATCCACGCTGAGTAACAAACCAAGAGCATGTGTATTGACAAGCACGTCTACGTTTGCAGCCAAACTTGCTGTTAAAATCTCACTATAAAGTTGGGTAGATAAACGACTATTTTTTCTTAATTTTACCCTTTTTGAACGACATATGTGCTATATTTTTTTTTTTTTTGAGTATATTTGTAAAGCAACGGAGCCACTGGGGATCCGTGGCGGGATGCTTATGTATATGAATAGAAAATTTTTGTTTTTGTTTTTGTTTTTTGTTTTTGTTGTAGCAAACGCAAATTCATTTGGTGGTGGTTTTGTTTGTGTATACTTTTATGTGTTTGCAATACGATTGTATAGTATTCTGGCATATGAAGTGTTTTTTTGCCATCATAGTTTTCTTAAGCATTTTTGTACATGCATGCACACAGTGTTGCAAAAATTTCTCCAACTATATATAGCTATTGTGTTTCGATTGCCTGCGATATGGAGCCATGAGAGCCTCCGTGGAGCTGTTATCAATGGAGATCTTGAATTTGGTGGGTGGCGTCGCAAAGAATTCCTAGCGTTGCAGAGAGCAGCAGAAAGAGAAAGAAAGGTAATCTTAGAAAGTAGTAATCGGTGAACACTTTATGACGATATGGGTACGTTTTTAAGTTCTTCTTTATGTTGCTTATTTTTTGAGAGAACATATCCATGGAGAAGGGTATAGAAGATTCGGCACAGTCGAATATAGCACTTTTACTTGTTTTTTGCTCAATTTGTTTACCTCTACAGGCTGAGGTGAAAAAACTGCAACAAAGTAAAACGCCATAATTTTTTCACTTTTTTTTAAATTTTATTGAATGAAAGCAAAAAATGTCGGAAATAGCATCAAATTTTAGAATAACTTTAGATTTGTTCGAATTGGTCACCTTTGGCACGAATTATGACCTTCGAACGGCCAATGAAACTGTCAGACGATGCCCGAATATTGCTCTGCGGTATTTTGGCCCATTCCCGGCGAAGCGCTTGCTTGAGGTGATCGACACCTTGGTATTTTTTAGTGCCAACCTTGCTTTCCAAAATATGTACTCCAGACACAATAGTCCAACGGATTGGTATCCGGAGATTTTGGTGGCCATTGTGCGCTGGAAATGAAGGGAGGAACCTCATTTTGTTACCATTCTTGGGTGGCGCATGCTGAGCGCGATGCTGCTGACTCCTGTTGGAATGTCCAAGGTCTGCGGCCAAAATGTTTGCATGCCCAAGGCTTCAATACACCCTCCAGAATATTTTCGTGATAATATTGGGCATTTATTCTGACGCCAAGGTCGATTAATACGAGCGGAGAGCGACCATCGGCTGTTATGGCTAGTCACACCATCATCATGGCCGGCGCTTGAGTTCTGTTGGCCAACCGAAGGTGCACATTTTCAGCTGACCTCTTTGGCAAGTAAACACGATCATTTTGTTTGTTTACAAACTGCTGGACAACGAATGTTTTCTCATCGGAGAAAAGCAAATTCGGCAGTTCGCCACTTGAGGCCAAGCGAAGCAAGCCTTTGGCTCTTTTGAGTCTTTTTTCTTTCTGTTGCGGTGTAAGTTCTTGCACTTTTTGGAATTTCAATGGCTTTAGCCCGAACTCATTTTTCAATATTTGCCGAATGGAATATTGCGATATGTTCAGCTCACGAGGCATTTTTCGGTCACTGCGCCGCGGATTTCGATCAAGTTGCTTCTTTAGTTTTCCAACCATTTCTGCTGATGTTGCTGTTTTCTTCCGTCCACTTCCTTGACGTCCGGCTACGCTACCAGTATCACGGTAACGAGCGATGGTACGAGACACAAAAGCTTTATTCACATTTAAATGCTGGAGTGCTCTAACGATAGCCACTTGTGGTTTTCCAGCCGAATATAAAGAAATCACACTATCACGCTTGAATTCCATCACGAATAATTTTTTTTCTGGAAAATTCTCACCAAAATGCTTTTGTACGCTTGTAAACAATATAATGAGCTGTCACTGGAATAATTTTCACAGCTGTCGGATGAGTGGTTTAGAAATAACAGCAGTCTGAAGTTGGTTGCAGTTTTGATGAACAACTTACTAAACATGAGGTCGCAGGTTCAATTCCTACTTATTTCCTGCGTGTATGTGTGTTTTTTTTTTTTTTTTTTTTTTTTTTTTTTTTTTTTTTTTTTTTTTTTTAATGTTACAACTAGCAAAAGTACATGCAAAAGAACTTTGATACAGAATATTATAGATCGTTTCTTGAGAATAGTTTTTTAAATTCCACATAGCAAAATACTTAGTCTCATCATTTAAACAAAACATTACAGAAATAAGCAAACGAGACTTATTCTTTTTGCCCTTCAAACCAATTTACAAGGAGTTTTTGAGAGTTCTTTAAGGTATTTAATTTAATTATTTTATTGTAATAAAGTTTTTGCTTGAAATTTAAATGAAAAATCTCTAATAATGACTTTAAAAATGCCACAATCCAAACCAAAAAAAAAAAAAAAATTTGCATTTGAAATTTTTGTATTCAAAACGAAAAATAAATTATTGAATTCTAAATAAAATTGCTTAAAAAACTCATTAATCATTGATTTGTAAAACATCAATAAAGTTGTCGAACCAAACGAGCAAACTTTCAAGAAATTCTAATTAAGAATACCAAAAGAACTCTTCGGCACACAAGTCACAGGATGACACGAACATGTGTCGTGAAATGTCATAAATTTTTGTTTAGCAACCAAAAAAAAAAAAAAAAAAAAAAAAAAAAAAAAAAAAAAAAAAAGAATTTAAACTGTTGAAAAATAAGATTCCAAAAACTAACAATTAATAAGTTAATGAATGGGATGATACAGTTGTCGTTCGTTGCTGCTGGAAGCATAAATTTCGAATACCGAAATAAAATTTGAGAAAAATGTAGAAAAACAAACAACATGCAGCAATAAAAATGAGAAGGGAAGGCAGGGGTATGCGATATTAATGACGGTTTTCGTTTCAACTAGATTTAGTTTGTAAACACATTTAGAAGTTTTTATGCATCGAATGTTGCAGAAGTTGTGTAAGGAGGGCATCGGATTTATCATCCACACCACATTGACATGATCAACTAAAATATTTCCAATATAAATGATGGCATTTTTTAAAAAAGAATATAACTTAACAGGACATCCCTTTGAAAAATTCATACAATCTTTTTAAATTTATCTTTCTCTATTTCTTAAGTAAAAATTCCGAAAGTGATTTCATCAAAAATCCCTCCTTTTAAAAAGTACATTTTCTAAAAGCTTTTTTATGGACAGCTTTCTGAATAATGTTCTGAAGGTCCTTTTTCAAAGGCTAGTTTTTTCCAAAGTCCTTTTTTGTAAGGATGGCAAGTCTTAGACTGTTTTTCAGAAGATGATTTTTTCAAAGGCTCTATTTTGAAGGATGTCAACATTTCCCTTTAAAAACATATTTATTTAAAATGATATTTTTTCCAAGTAATAGACTTCCGCAGAGGTGCTTCTGACAAGATGCTTCTGATGACTTCCTTTACACATGGTCATTAAGTCTGCAAGCCATCGGTAGCCTTTCTTTTCAAATGATATATAGTTCGAGCAAAGTATACTTTCAATTTATTCTTTTAGTTTATCGCCAGTCAGTTTTTCATCGCGTACTACTTTTGTTAAGGGGTACTTCTGCGAACCCTACATTTTCAGAATAACGTTTTTCCAAATGGCGGTTCTTTTGAAAGTAGCCTTTTCAAAAACGATGTTTGCTTTCGTAGATAAATAGATAGTGAACAAACTACCTGTTCCTGCTTAGTGAACTAAGAAGGAAGTCGCCCGTTCGATTTCTGCTCAGACCCTAGATTTTTTCCTACGGGCAAGCCAAAATAAATTCGCAAAAAATAATAAAGCTTTTGAAATGTACTTTTCCTGCAAGTACTTTTTTGTAAATCCTCTTTTAAAAATTCATTTAAAAGGTACTTTTGCACGGCATTTTTCCAATGTATTTTTCTAGCAGGTACTTTTTAGTACCTTCTCTTCTAAAAATTCTGTTTTTTAAAGCCCCTCGATGGTATAATGGTTAGTATACCCACCTGTTACGCAGGTGTCAGGGCTTCAATCCCAGGCGAGCCAAAAGCCAAAGGCCTCAGTAGCCAGTGCTTCTATACATATTGCAATTATATTCATATAATTGTAATATTTGGTAAATAAATAAATAAATAAATGCTGTTTTTTAGAAGTAATTTATTTAAAAGGTATTAAAAGGTATTTTGCACGGCATTTTTTAAATGTATTTTTCTAGCAGGTACTTTTTAGTAAATTCTCTTCTAAAAATTCACTTTTTAAGAAGTACTTTAGTTAAAAGGTACTTTTGCACGGCATTTTTCAAATGTATTTTTCTAGCAGGTACTTTTTAGTAAATTCTCTTCTAAAAATTCACTTTTTAAGAAGTACTTTAGTTAAAAGGTACTTTTTTGGCCAGAATGCACCATGGGAAAGCTTTTGGCCTTGATAATTATTTTTTCTTGACACCCTGTATTCCTTCTTAACTCTTTCTTTCCTACTCATTATTCTTATTTTCATAGCAAATGGAGTTTGCTTAATGCCACGTTCTGTATTCAACGTCTCCTCTTACTTGCAATCTTTTATCATCAATGGCTCATTAGTAGTCTTTAATAACAACGAACAAACGAAGTTTGGAAAAAAGTTCTTCTGGGCTTTAATGCTGCTTGCTTACTACTCTCTTCCATAAATACTTATTTGTACGTAAGCAAATGAATATGTTTTTATGGACTTAATCGCGCATGTGGAAAGAAACACTTGTTTTCAGAACTTCTTATAAGAATTTGTTCAATTTTTTTATGTTTCAAACAATGAACTGCAGTATTAAAATATAAAAAAAATGTGCATGTGTAGGAGCATGAATTCATACGTGCATTTATCAGTTCCAAGGACAGACCGGTTAGAATTGATAGTGCTTCGTTTTTTGTATTTGTTTGCCCGTTTATTTCTGTTTTCTAGAAAGTGGATTTAGGCTGCATTGCGAATATGGCAGAATATAAAAAGTAAAATGTCCTTTTTTTTTTAAATGACTTAAAAGACTTAAAGTTGTCCTGGTCCTGAATAATCCCCAACTAATTACTCAAATTAATTTTTCTTTATTTTTTATTTATTTAAAATTATTATTTAAAAATACATTGAAATTGCTTGCTGGGTAGCATCATCTGATTAATGGAGATTGTCAGATTAGCACCTTCAACTAGTTGCAGGAGTTAAAGGATTAAATTGTTTGTTAAAAAAGCTTTCAATGCTAATTAAGTTAAAGTTGCGCTATTGCCATTTGATGCTCCGATGAAACTCTGCCGCTCAAAGCCTCTACTACCGCATTAGAGGTTTGTTTCTTCTTGCCCCGGTTCTACACGTATTTTTAGTACTTAGAAGCCATCTAATGCTTTTAGATGCAGATGGAGCAGAGTGCTACAGCTTACGTGAATTCCTGCCTATGAAGGCTTAACTTCACGGTGCACTTAGCACTGAGTAAATTAATCCATTTACTAAGCCCTTGTGCAAGCACAGTTGGCAAATCTTGATTAAAAGATTCAGTTTTAACCAAACGCCTTGCTAAGACGTTCGGCACTGTCCAAGCCTTACCAATAGGCACTTCGCAAGTATAACTCTCAGGCCATCTTCGGGGTAAACCACATCTGTCTATTCAAATCATGTAACAAATCAAAGAATTGCAGAGAGGCCGCCCTCAGAGGGGAGAACCATCTGCTGCCTACTAGCGTCTGTTGAATGGCAACAGCACATAGATAACTAATCGCTTGACCGGATCATATCGAGCGTTAGCATCAATAAGATACCAGCCACTCAAGAGAAATCTGCCAAGCAACTTTTGGTATCAACCACAAGCCACCACGTGATCTCCGGAGAGGCCTCACCGAAAACCGGCCACAACTTTATACTATGTTGTTAGGCCGGAGCAAACTTGGTCTATGGATAAAGTCACAAAAGGCGCACAATTTATCCACGAGCCTAATCAATTAACTCCGTGGAGTGTGAACTAAGTCCGTCCTCGATAAAAGTTCGGTTCAGGTAGACCTAATCCCAGACAGACAAGCATAGCTTGCCTTTGCCTTTTAATTACTTGTAAGCACATCCGTTGCCATGTTATTTCATGGATTGGGTAGTGACAGACAAGTTTTACCGGTGTCTGCCAAAGGTCAAGGTCTGGAAACGCAGGATACCGTCTCCCCAAAGTGCACACCACCAACATGTAAATTTCACCAAGATGCATACCGTACTACTCTGGGGAAGATGCAGATGGAGCAGATAAGATACGATTAGTAAATGAAGCAGTAATAAAATCTAAATAGCTTCCGCATTAACTAAAAGTATTTAATTAAAATTTATATCAGCCGAAACATACATACATATCAGCTGCATACATTTTAGTTTTTATTTCTCTCTTCTAGTGTGTGTTGAACTCTGGTTCTACTGCGACTATAAATTCTATTGTTACTACATGTTCGATTACTTTTGTGCTTCTAAAACTGACTATAGCACTGGACTTTTTTAAAATATTTTATATAATTTTTATCGCTCCCTTTTTCTGAACCACTAAGCCGGCATACGAGTACAAACTGAGCTTAAGAGACGCGTCTCTTCCAGTAGAGATGCTGGCATAATGTTTTACTTTTAAAATATAAGATGCTGCAAACAAACTCGTAATGCTTTCGCAATGCATACAACTCAAAGTCGGCTAAAAAATACGGCAAGCGCCAATCGCGGCTATAAAGCCTTCGTGCTATGTCATGGACTAGAATGCATACTTTACATATTTTAGGTGTTTTTCTGGCTTTTGCCAAATATTTTTTAAATCCATTTTGTATGCAAGCAACGCATGCATACGTCTACATAAATCCATCATCGTGCAGTGGCCCCCAACTCATCCCAGCCAAGAAAAAAAAAACAATTTATTAAAACTTATTGACAATACTGGCTTGTAATCGTATTCTCATTGTTTTGCGAACGTGTTGTCCAATATTTCAGAGAATTATGCCGACCGAATTATTTGTTCTAAATATTCGTGCTCGTTTCTTATGCTAATGCATACGTATGCTTGCATACTTCCACACATTAGGGCGGTACTCATGTTTGGCAATTTTCCAAATCGTATAAAAGTAAGCCAATTTTGGATCAAATTACGTCAAACCGATAGTAATTTTGATTAATTCTTTATCACTATATAATTTGATGTAGAAGTAGTGCGTTATATAAATTTTCATACGGCAATATTTTTCTATATAGAGTAAATGTCTTCTGTCTAAAGGAAAGTTGCTGCGGTTTCTCCAAGCCATATTCGCATCGCTTTATTCCAAATATGAATTGAATGTATTTTTGTTTTCGAAAAAGCTTTCTTTTTATAAACGTGGAACCATATTAACAGAAGATCCAAGAAAGTAGCTTTTAAATAATTTCACTCTGCACTGGCAGATCAAAGGAATATAATTTTCGAAAACCGAATGTCTCATAATCCGTTTTAATATTAATTCTAATTTTTCGGAATTCTAAAGGGTTCTTTTAAATTTCAGAGATTATGAAAATTATCTTAAGCAAGATTAGAAATTCTAGAAAAGAAATACTAGAAGTGTAGCCTGAAACAAAATATAATATTAAAAAGCTTAGCTTTATCATCTATTGAAATAAAGTTGCTTTTGAAGAACAGTGGTATGGACTTCAGCCTATTTAAGAAAAAGCCAACTTGAAAAATATATCTCTCGCTTTCGGACAACATGATAATAAATAATCTGGGAATTGCAAAAAAAAAACTTTATAATTCTTCTGTCTGGCTTTTTGAAATTTTTTCAATATTTCCGATCTTTCCAAATTATTTTCATATCTTGAAATAGAGAACAGTGCAGTACAAAATTCACCACATAAAAGTTATTAGTATTGAAAAACTGGGCGTGGCAAGGAAAAAAGGATTTCAACCAAATTCTATAGTTTTCTAAACAATAAGTTTTATGAGCTAATAATCCTACCTTCAATTCTTCTATAAATATATTTTTATACATGATTTTTAATCGTTGTGGAGTATGCGTTAAAAGTATTCACATACTTTTAGGGGCGAAAATAATTAATTGTTCTCTTCAAACCATAGACTCCGCCCTAATATACAAATTTGCATACGCTTTCGGAGTACTTCAGAAATGACAAGTGTCTTGAGCCAGTTGTCATTCTGAACGATGTTATTGCTTTAACTGATGGCACTCGCCTGGCCACTGTTACCGCTGAAGAAAAGTTTCAGCTGTAGGTTTTGTTGACCTCAGAGGTTACTTAAAGTGATTTTCAAGAGAGCAAATATTAGGTATGGCTGTAGATATTTACTAATAGAAGCTCCTGTACGATCGTTTTCTATTTAAATTTCCATTTATAGAAAGTATTATTTTATTAAAAGTTCAATAAAAACGCTTCTTTCGAGTGGGAATTGTGCCCACCTCAATTGTACTCCCAGCACCTCTTTCAAAGTACTGTTGGCATATCATACTGGTAAAGAAGGCCGATTTCTTAATGGCTCCCTACGCCGATGAATTTACAAATATAATTCTTATTATTTTATCTTCCTATAAATACATGCTCAGCTTTCCTTAGAAGTGCTTCGCATTACCCGATTACTCGTAATCCAAATACATTTTTCTCCCTGCTTGCATTTCACTACTTATGGTAAATAATTATTACACAAATTTCGTACAGCAAAACCACTTAATGTTTTTGTAAATGTTTTGAATTCCAAATAAATCCATGACTGCTTTTCAAACTGATAAAACGTGACCCTAATAAAGAAAACAAGACAAGAAATTTCAAATTTTAAATTTCCTTCCCCTTCTTCTTCTTCTTCTTCTTCTTGGACAAAATGTATGGTTATCTCGATCGTAACGTGAGATTGTGACTCGCACATATCACTTGGGTACGAGTATGTGCGTATATGGGTTGCGGGGTTTATGCTTAAAGAATATTAAATACCACAAAAAAAAAAAAGGATTTTCATAATTTACCTTGATCCAATCTACGTTCCATGCGTCGCCACTGCCTCATATGATGTACTAGAATACAAGCGGCTACAATAAAAAATAAGAGACACGCCAGAACAGCCAAGAAAAGAGCAGCCGTTTGCCAATCCATGGGATCGACCTCATCCTGTAGCTGTTGCAACTGTTCTGCGGTTAACTGGTGGTGGTCTAAACCGTAATCTGAGCCATCAAACTTTCGTCGCTATTGCAAAAGAAGCAGAAAAAAACGTGTTTACGAAAAATGCCAAAAATATTTA
The DNA here is from genome assembly GCA_963402855.1 of Ormia ochracea. NCBI lineage: Eukaryota > Metazoa > Arthropoda > Insecta > Diptera > Tachinidae > Ormia > Ormia ochracea. The sequence goes on from OY727107.1 coordinate 38,451,047, forward strand.
TTATTATTATTATTATTTTAGCGGCGATTTTTAAATATTTTTTTTTTGCTTTATTTCCTCTAGAAGGTGCCGTTTGGAAAATACATTTATATATATGTATGAAAGAGTAATTTTTTTTTCAAAGCACTGAGATATATATAAATATAAAAAGTACCTTTTTTAAAAGTTTATTTTGAAAAAAGTACTTTAAATAAAGTACTAAATTGCCAGTAGTAAACTATATTTGGCAAATATATATTTATCAAAAAAGGATCTTTTATGAAAGATATTCTTAAAAAAGCATAATTTTAAAACAACTTTTCACAAAAAGGACTTTTTAAAAAAAAAAAAAATTTCGGTACTTCTTTTAAGGAAATTTTAAATCATAAAAAAAATTCTTAATTTTATAAAATTTAATTTTTATTTAATTTTTATAATTTATTTTTTTATTTTTTAATTTTTATTTTTTGCAATTTTTTATAGAAATTTTTGAAAAAACACACTTCAAATCACTTTCCAAAAAAAAAAATTTTCCTTTTCTCAGCTCAACTTTTGTGTAGAAATAAAATAACAACTTACTTCTTTCCAGTTGGGCTCCGTCTTGGAAAGAACGACCCAATCAATCTTCAAATCGTATATCGAACCACAAACAGTGTCTCGATGCATTTGACATGGCCTTAATGGTATCATATCGCCCTGGCACACAGTGCAAGGTATACACTTATCCTTGTAAGGATCCCACCAACTTTGTGATTCGCACAAGGAGGCAGAACATAAGGAACATGTCGTTGATAGTAGTAAAAGTGTTAGACAAGCCGCCATTGATGGTCTAAGACCGCTAGACCACAGTGACGACCTCGCAACCAGAGGCATACTTGTGGCGGCGCTGGTATCGTGTACATAAACGGGTTTCTTATCATTATTATTGCTAATTTTATTACAACTAGATTTGTAATTAATGGGCTCTTCCCGCTCCTTCGCCTGCTTCTCTTTTTGCTCCTTGTCCTCCTGAGTAATGTTGAGAGCACGAGGATCTAGTCTACTTCTAGCCGAACTTTTATTATACAGTTTGGAATCATTTGTGGCCTTTTCTAATGACCAACTGCCAGTTTTCAAAAATTCTGTTTGGCCAGTCTGGAAAGAATCGTGAGGTGTTGCTTTCAGATTTGTTAAATGCGCGGGTGTTTTCTTGTTGCTCATTGTATGCTTGTTCTTGTTGTTGGTGTTGTTTGCTTAGATGTCGTCGTTAAATTTCGTTTCGGCATTAACTGCAATGAAATGAAGAGAAAGAAAATTGTAATATTTTCCCACATTAGTCCGCCATTTACAATCAATTTGCTGTTCCTTTTTTATTTTATTTTAGTAGGTGCTTGCATTGCAATATTAAAATGGCCTGATGCATTTTGTTAGACTCCCTTTAACCGTTTGCGTATTTGAAATAAATGAATAAATTGTTTTTTTTTCTTGTCAATGTAACACAGCCTGCATTTTTTTAATCAGAGTTGAAGTTGTGAGCGAAGACTTTCCAGCCGTTTATTAGTTCCCATCTAGTAGGAGAGCCGTTGTGTGAAAATCAAATTGAAGTTGTGCTGTGCTGTGCTGTGCAAGTAAAATAATGATTGTCAAGCTTTTAGAGGAAATTTGCATTTATTTGACATTTACTTGAAAAAAAAAATCATACATTAGGGTGGCGCTCATTTGCATATATAAACATTTAATCGAAATAAAGCCCATCGGAGGTTCATTTCCTGAGTGATAGAATATTGAATATATGAAAATATTTCGTTACTCATATATAATATGCTGGAAATATCCAAGAGTGAAATATCGTTGCTATTAGCGAATAAAAGCTCGTATTAGGTATATAACGTGTGAACTGAATACTAACCGAAGATTAGTGGCGTTTTCTTTTCTACATTAAAAAGGTTGCCCTGTGAAAAGGTGCCTTTTTAAAATGTTTTGCCCGCCCTGTGAAAATGCCATTTTTTATTTCATTCTCCTTAAGAAAATGCTGAAAATTTATTTTCCTTTCATTATTTTAATTTTTTTTTTTTTTTTTTTTTTTTTTTTTTTTGATTTTTATATTAAAGTTTCTTTTGGCATTATGAATGCCCACTTTTAGAAAAAACACAAATTAGAAAAAAGTGCAATGCCTTCTTTTTAACAGCTGATAAACAAAAATTTTCTGTATATTTTATGTAATATGTAAACAAAAATGTTCAGTTGCCAGATTGCTAATTCATCTGCTTGAGAAAACAAAATTTTTTCTTTTTAATATCTCATACAAATAAGCAGTCGCATTGTCGTCTTTTGTTTGTTTTATAAGATACAAAATATAAAAATAATTATTAAAATCTAATTTTGTGACACTTTTAACTCAAAAGACTTTTTTTTGAACATTTTCTGGTAACGCTGTATAAGAATAAAAACCATCTGTTTTACAGGGCAATTTCTGCCCTGTTGATTTGCTCAGGGCAAAAGTGCAATGCCTTTTGCACTGCGAAAGGGCAACATTTTTTAGAAAAGAACACGCAACCCTTTCACAGGGCAACACATTTCTCAGAAAAGAACACAAAATTGCCCTCCCTGAGGGTAGTGTTGCCTTTTTTTGTAGAAAAGAAAACGCCATAAGCTACAGAATAAGCTATAAGGTATCGCACTTCCCTTCTTCCTGTAAAAACAAATACTGTAAAAAGCAAATGAAGTTTTCTCAAAAATAAGAAAAAGCTTTGTGAAATGATTTCCAAATTTTTTTTTTTCTAAATTATATCCTCTTTGCTTGCACTATTTCTTACACCTCCAGACGTCTCTCCATATCATAACTTTTTAATAAAATATTAGAAAAGTTTTTTTTAATAAGATTTGTGGTGGTTTATTTTCTTCACAGTGTACTAATCACTGTTCCAGTTTTTTAGAAACTCAATTTTATTTATTCTATGAATTCAGTTTGAATTTGAAAAATCGCTCAATATTTTAATAATTACCAAGAAAAACACGCCATTTCGACAAGCTGCGAAGTAGCGGAAACGATTGACTAATTTTACTTGGTTTCACAAGTCTAAAAGGAAGCAGTTTTACTAAAGGCGCCTTAGATTTTCAATTACCATTAAAAAATACATTTTAGGTGCCCTCCTTATTAGGAAAAATTAAATTCTTCTAAATAAAAAGAGTCAAAAGTTTCAAATAAAAATAATTAACCTGAACTTTATTAATAAATAAATCTATAAAATACATTTTTTGTTCACAATCACAATCAAAAATTAAAAAAAAAAAATTGTCGCAGTAATAATAAAGTTATAATGACTGAAAGAGGAAGAGACAGAGAGAGAGAGAGAGAGAGCAAACAAAAGCCATAATACAGCACGCATATTAAAAATAAAAAAAAATAAAAAAGCTTGGTATGGAACAAACGAACCTTTCAAAAGTACATATAAAACAACAGGAAGGAATATTTAATTAATAAATTCAACCGTACAGGCATACATACGACCCCATAACCCAACAAACACAAAATCGTAAATTGTGAATTTTCGTAAATTTCCTGCCTCCATTGGCTACACATAAACTTTTTTCAGTTCAACCTGCAAGTATTCCCCCTGGTTTTTTTCCTTAAACTTTTATTCTCCTCTTCATTGTAAGAAAAAAATTAAGTCACTCTAATCAATTACTCTAGAATCAAAATTTCTAAGAGCTACTGCGTACTGGGAAATTTAGCCATAATTTTTCTGGCTCCTTAAGAAAATGCTGAAAATTTATTTTCCTTTCATTATTTTAATTTTTTTTTTTTTTGATTTTCATATTAAAGTTTCTTTTGGCATTATTAATGCCACTTTTGAGCGAGCTGGACGATGCTTTCTAAAATTACTGATTTACTGCTATGCTAGACAGTCGTACGATACAGTCAAACGAAAATCTAATGTAATTCCAACATATTTTTTCAAATCGCATGGCAATGGCGTTGTCAGTGCCACACTATCATACAACTAAGATGAAAACAAATTTCTTTCTTTGCTGAATGAAGTAAATGCAACTCTGATCGCATGAATATCATAATTTTATGACAATTTTCAAAAACTGTTGCTTGTCATAAAAATCTGACATTTTTGGCCGCAATATCCTTTTTTCAGAAGAGATGCCATATTTGGGAAATTGTACGATTGTGTAGCATAGTGAATTATGAGCTTCACAAATATCAGCTGTTCGAGTGTTAGAGAAACGCCTCTAAGACGTGTGATGTTGGCTCTATGCTGCCGAGCTAAGTGCTATAAATATTTAATAAGAAGAAGCAAAGTGGAGATAAGAAATTATTGACAGCAATAACTACTTTTAAGCACTGCGTCGGGCACACATACATGTTATGTATACTATAATTGCAAAATTTTTGCGTAAATGTCTCAATGTGTATATACATACATGCATATATATGCACTCGTCCTTTAAACACCTTAATTTAATTTTAGCATCACTATTCATCAACGTTTTGTCATTTTAGAAATATATTGTATTGCAGAACGTTCTTAATAGTGTTTTTACACTGAGGATAAGACCTGGTTTTAAAACAAGATTTGGTTTTAACTTTAAAAACAATCCTTAAAACTCGGTTTTACCATACAAAATAATTCTCATAAAACCATTTTAAAACCTTTTTTGAATTGGTTTAAAGTAGATTTTATGAAATACAACCTTGTTTTATATAGTGCATATTCAGTGCTACCAAGTTAGAAAGATTGAAAACAGCTGACAATTCATTCTCATTCACAAATATTTATTCACAAAATATAAAATTATTACAATTTTAGAATACATTTTTAAAATTTCTTTTTTTTTATATAAACAATAACAGCTGTCATACAGTTTGTCAAATAAATGTGGGAAGAGTAATTACAGCAAACACACCTATTTCTACAAAAAATGTATTTTATCTTTAACAAATGTATTTGACAAACTGTATTATAAAACCTGATTTTATTAAAATTTTATGTGAACACAAAAAATCAGCTGTTTGTAGGTTTTAAGTTAAAACCAGGTTTTAACTTTAGGTGTGAAAACACTATAACTTTAAAGTAACCCTGCTTGTTTGCTGGCTTATGGCCACCGACTGACTACCGACACCGTATTTGACAAAAAAAAAATCAAAAAATTAAAAAAATTGTACTAATAATACATATACTCGTATGTAAATACAACATACATACCATACAACTATACTACAACAATTTACATCTACTACATATACACACATACATGCATACACGCATGTATGCATCCCGTATGGACTTGTTGCGTTAGATATTTAACAATTTACTCATACCACGAACACCGTATATAATTTAAATTTATTTAAAATTGTAGGTACATTATAATAACTGAATAAAACTGGCCACCGACCGACTATATCATCATGCAATGTGCTAAACGCACACACTCATACACACAATCTAAATTGGAAAAAATATGTAAGTATATAAAATTTTATTTTGCGCACAATGCTTAACTGCTTCAAATAAATTCAACTTCTGCACAAGTAACAAATTAATCCGTCAGTAATCGCATTTGTAAAGACTTCGGTGTGAAGATACCATGGCATACCCCAACATAAGTCATGTTAGTTTTCTTTAACATTCCCCCACTACACGTATATTTTCGTCATTTATTTATTTATTTCTTTTTCTTTTTTTTTCTTTATTTGTATTACATTCTACATGCACTTGTATGCTTTCTTCTTCTTTCCTCTTCCTTCCCATACAAATGCAATCTATAAATTTGAAATCGCTAAAGTGTCGAACGCCAATCAATTGACAGTAAAAATATATATAGTCGTAGTATAGTCGTATAAATAGAAAACCCATTTGCCATAAGCATTTAAAATATAAACTATACATTTCTGTGCACGATACGAGTACTTGTTGTCGGTACGTACTCTGCAAGCACTCACGCCATTGCGTTTAAAGTGTGCGTGTAAGTGCCAATGAACCGGGTTTTGCGTTTCCCAAATGAATTAAAGCATTGCTTTTTTGGTGTATTTCAAACACTGTTGGCTATAATTAAAAGTGCATGCAATCATTTGAAGCTTTTAGGCATGATAAATTGCAAATAGCAGCGGCTTCTGGTACGTTGTATGGTCGCAAACTTTTCGTGGGTCACTGGTGACCAAGAATACTAAATTGAATAGTGGAAGATGCCGAATGAATAATGAATAGCCTACAAAACCGAAAGTCACGAGTTCGATGCCTGTCTAGATCCTTGATATATATTTAAGTATATATAAAAAAAATGTTAAATTTTTAAACATTTAAAATTTGACTGAACAATTAAAAAATTAACGTTGCAGTCTATTTTCTATGAATGACTGCAATCCAGAATGGCCTTCCTGCATCTTAAACAGTGTTACTCCCTGTCCACACTTGCAATTTTGTTGCAGCAATTTTTGGTTGTTTTAGGTGAGAGGGGTGAGGAGATTGAGGAGGGGCACAGAGTAACGTACCCCTCTCACCTCTTTTGCGTCCCCTTTATTGCACGAAAATAAAATTAATTACACGTACAACCTGCTATTTCGCATGCAATACTGAGTTCAAGTGCGTTAAAAGGGCGTAATCGCAAAACGATTAAGGGCAGGACCGATCCAATTCTATGCTTCAGCTGAGAAAGGAAGCCAACAGAAGAAAGTCTTTATAATTAATCTAGAATCTGGATTTTTCTTATACCATAAGCAAAATGACATAAAATTTAAGGATTATTAAAAAAAATGCTTTGTAACACAGAATGGATGGAATCCGGAATTACCTTTCTGGATCTAATTCTTGAGCTATTAAAGACTTGCTTGCTATTTCCGCTGAGGCGTAGAAATGCATCTAGCTGTTGCTGAATTAAAGCTTCGGAAACATGGCTGCCTTTAAAAGTTTCACGATCACGCCATAAACGCATTAAGCTGCTGAGCACATCCTTTTCTAACTCAGTGTACTTTATTATAAAATTGCCTGCCTGCATTATTATTCTTTAAAAAATACATATTTTCTAGATTACTAAATTTAAGAAAAGATAATTATACTGGGCGTTATTTGGTCGTTTGATCGTTTGATCGCTCAATTTGTTTTGCACGAGTATGGACGTGTATGCCCTTTTTCATTTTCATATACTACATATATATTTTATTTTCACAAATTTTCCAAACAGCGCGTAGACCATTTAGCACCGCCACGCGGATTATCATGAATGATTTTTTTTTTTTATAATTTCTTACGCATTAACACACTACGAGTTTTTTTTTACTTTTTGTGTTTGTTTTATGAATTTATGATGTTTTTTCCTGTTTGATTTTGATGAGCTCTTCCACCATCAATACATTTTTTTTTTCATGTTATTTTTCGTTTTGTTTTATTTTTTTTTTTAACTAAAATCTACTAGACGCGCTCACACAGATACACGCAAACGCACACGATTGTCATAACCCATAACTAAATTGTGTTTTGGCTTCTTTTATTTTTTATTCATAATTAATTCCAATCGGAAATAGTTTTAAATGGCGGATTTTACATTAAAACCAAACATTATAAGCAGCACAACTAAAAGCACTATTCCCTTTATATTTTTTTTTTTTTTTTTTTTTAATATTTTTTACATTTTCATACACAAAGTGGAAATGTAAATAATGCGTTTTACATGACTGGCAGCCGGTAAGACCTTTAGGTCGCAATGTCCGGCAAAAGAAATTATTCAACGTTTAAAAATATTATTATCAATCACTTGGTATCAAAAAGAATGTTGCCGTAAAATGATGATCTTCAGAGATCATCGCACATCTTTTTCTCGAATTGTCTATAATTATTTGCTGGCAGAAGGATTTTTTAATAAAAAATCAATCGCACCACTCTATTATCAGAAAATCGAATGAAAGTTCTTCCTACACAAAAATAAAAAAGTTAATTGAAGTGGCAACATTGATATGGTTGCAACATTTCCCATATCGAGCAGGTCTGCTAAGAAACTCATCTAAAGTTTCCACGTCTAGGCCGCACTATTCTAATATTGAAGCACAAATGAATTTTTGTTACAGTTCAAACGACTTAATAGGGTAGAGGTGGGTGGTTCTTATTTCAACAAGGATCTCTCGTATATAAAATTAGATAAAAGATATATCTTTTTAACACATTGGAAATGCATTTTAGGAAAATAATTCCTAACAAAAAGCACACTTTCTTTTATCAAAAACGTATTTTTAATGAAAAAGTAACTTGCAGGGTGAAATGTATTCCATTTGTCCGAAATAGGCCTTTTGCGAATGGAAGTGCTATTGCCTGGAAATGACCTTCCAGCAATACTTACACTTAAGGAAAAATTAACTACGTTACGTCCTTTTGCTTTAAATGCTAGTTATAGCTTTGCTAATTGCACTGCTTCGAAAGTAAAATGCAGAGATATATCTTTTCTAGATATCCGTAATGGTTCCAAAGTGATGTATACAACAGGGAAAGTCAATCAACAGTCAACTACAACTAAATCTTTCGCTAATGTGGAGGTCACTTGCCGCATTAATTTTTAACTGATACTGTGCAACAAAAAATATTGTGCACGTTACTTTTTTTTTTGGAGTACAAAAGTCATTGAAGTAAATACAACTCTGATTTCATTTCATGAACATTTTCATAAGATTTTGCTTATAATAAAAATCTGACAATGAATTTGTGTGGAACTGAAAATTTAAATTGATTTTTAAAGGACCAATTCCATCAATGGACTTCTTTTACTTTACTTTGATATACTTTTTCATGCATGCGATGCTTTTGATGATTTTGTTATTCAACTTTTTTGACCCACTTTCAATCTAAATTGTTATTCAAAACTTTTGTACTTCTGACGGCCACTAAAATTTGATACTGTGGCTGCCCATTAAATGCATATTTAGAAAAATGTATGACCAGCGCTAAATAATTATTCTCGCGAAAAATGAAACTCCTTTTTATATTTTTTCAATATTTTTGAAAGAAATTGTTACATTTTTCACAGATTATATACTCGTACATGCATACATTCATTTTATATGCATTTTCATCTGTGTATGTGTGTGTGTGTGTGCGTATAAGTTGCAGAATGCAGCCACGCAGCCACAATAAATAAACATGAAAAAATGTATGTTATACGTCAAGATAGCGCGTATTTATGACGCGATGTAAATAAAAATTTTACCTCTCAACAAAAAAAAAACAAAAAAAAAATCTAAAAGATAGAAAAAATTAAACAGAACAATCATGAAAAATAGCAAAAATTTTACAGCACGTCTTTATGAGCACCAGCATTTGGCATTTTAAATGTGTGCGTATTCGTAAATGTTTATAGTCCTCAACCATGCATGAGTTGTGTGTGTGTGTGTGTGTGTGTGCGTGAGTGTACATGCAAACAAATGTACGTTGTCTTCATCAATGTTTGCATATTCAATTAACAAAATGTATGAAAAATATGCAAAAAGAGGAAAAAATTATTTAAATTGCTGCCACTGCCAATTTGAAGATGTAATAAAACACAACAACAGCAACATGCTGTATGTTAATGTTGCTGATGAGTTTGCTGCTGGTGCTGGTGCTGGTGCTGGTGCCGCTGCTGATGCAGCTGCTTTTGCTACTGCCACTGGCAAACAGGCACGTTGTCAATACAAAAAGGTTGAATGCAGCAAAAAACATCTGTCTAACAAGAACATCATCATGAACAACAACAACAATACCAGAACAACATCACCGAGCCAAAAATGCGCAAATAGAAAAAAATATACATAAAATATATTTAAAGTAACGAAAAAAGCGAACAAAAAGTGGAAAAGACATTTTATTTTGCTTACAAACAAACAGAATAAGGAACAGACAAAACATTTTAAATGTCAGTACAGTGTAAATAAAAAAATGCATTTTAATGTCTGTCTGAATTGCATAATTGTATGCAAATAGTCGTAGTGAATGAGAAATTTTGAATAATCTCAGACTTAGTTGTTGTGTGCTGTCTTTGTCGTCTTTTATGAAAAGAGTATTGACATTGAAAATTTAAATATTCTAAAGATTAGTCTTGTCGATGTTGTTGTTGTTGTTGTTGTTGTTGTTAAAATAATAGACAGCAAGAAGCCTTTTGCTTTCAATTAAGATATTTTTTTTTTTTAATTTTTGTCAAGATTAGTAATTTAATTTGCTAATTCTTTATTAACTGGTTTTATGTAAAATTCCACTTTCAATTAAGTGAAGATTTCGGAAGGAACGGAATTTAAAATAAAATTTATTTAATATGTTAAATGTACTTTTCTGAAAATCTTTTCTTTTAAATTTCCGAATAAAATAAAAGGAATGGAACTTGCATCTAGAAGAAGCTCTGCTGCGAAATTTATTTAAAAAAATATTTAAAATCCTTTATCAAGCCGATATTATTTTTTTTAATTCCCAAATGCAACTCTGAAATGGAATTTACGGTCATGTATCAGTGAATAATATGGACACATTTTTCTAAAATGTGTGACAAACACTTTAATCATTTTAGTTAAACTTGTTGCACCAAATCTAATTTAGAAAATTTTCGATACTCTTCGAAAGGACATTATATAATATTTAAATTTGGTACTTGGGGCCATTTTTCACTATCCTACACAACCGTAGCATTTATTCACATGAAAATCTGATAGTGTAAGCCTTTCTATTTAAAAAATTGCATCAAAATGGCTTTGCTGGTGCCACACTATTATACAAGAGTGATGGAAAATTTTTTTTCTCTTTGCTGATTGAAGTAAATACAACTCTGATTTCATTTCATGAAAATTTTCATAAGGTTTTGCTTATAATAAAAATCTGACAATTTTACGGCAAACTATCCTATTTCTTCAGCGGAGATGCCATATTTGAAAATCCGTACGATTGTGTAGCATAATGTAGCATCACCGTGAATAAAATGTTAAGATCGTAAAGAGCACTGTAAACTGGCAGGCAATGCCAACACGATAGACTGTTTAAAGTTACAATTACCAAAACCGTATCTCGTTAATTTACAACCTGTTGCATCGCTTAGCTTTGTATTCAAGTCATACTCTTCCAGCAGCCATCCCATATTTGACAAATCGTAGATTTATTGTAGTGAATCATTGTCATAAATAAATGCAACCCTGCTTGTATGAAAAATGGGATTTTATGAAAATTCCCATAAAGTTTTGCTTCTCATAAACATGTGACATTTGCAGCAGAGATGCCATATTTTATTTTTTGAGCAGAGATGTCATAATTAACCAATCGTACGACTGTATAGGACAGTGTGTCAGGGCCTTTAAGACTACTGGAAATTGTTATTGCAAAACACATTTAATCCATTGTATTTTATCCTCTCGAGTTAGCGACACAAGTTGTAGTTCATATACAGTCGAGCAAACTGGCGCAACACAAATCCAATTAAAGAGGCGCAAAGCTTGCTATTGCTATTTTCGTTGCCACTTATCAAATTCAGACGATTTCTTTGTTTACGAGCACCACTTTATTTTTCGGCCAAGAATTATAATTTGCAAAGAGAGTCTATACACGATTAATTGTTAAATCCAACTGAACACAAAATTATTTCATGCGGCCTAATTTGCCTGCAGTCCAAAATTGTGTGACCAAATTAAAGCTCTCTGTTCTCTGCCTTTAAACGAAAAGAAGAAGAACTCAGCTTTAATTCATTTTCAAAGTTCAATAATAATAAATTAAAGTACGAGTGTAAATGCGTACACAAATCGGGTGGTCATTCCTACATGTTGAGCAGAATTACACTTCGTTGCTTCTGTTTTGGGTACATTTTATGGGGTTAATATATATATATATATTTTTTTTTGTTATTATTATTATTATTATTATTATTATAATTTGAAATTCCAATCAGCCGCATGGGCTGGGTTGAATGAAAAATTTGAATTTTGTCGCTTCAGTGCACGACAATTTTATTATTTTTATTTATCTGTTTAAACAATTTAATATATGAAATTGTTCATATCAATATCACTAACACGTACTAAATTATTTAGCAAAAGATACTGGAGAACGATAAATGTATATTTTTTGCTTGCAGAATAATTCATTTCAATATGAGCCAACGTATTGTTACGATTGTATTAATTGCCTGTCCCACATTGTCAAAGCCAACATCATCGTGCGCTGGGATTCTTAATGAAAAATAATTGATTTTCAACCCACAAACAATCTATTTTATTTAATTATTTATTTAATCCAACTATATAAATTAAAAAATTATTCGATGAAAACAAGCCATTTTGCGTTGCGAAGTGAGGCAAATGGCAACGTTCGACATTGTGGGACAGGCGGCAAACATTTTCGTTTTAGTTGGGGGAGCTGGACTGTAAGAAGTGCATGCATATTTTGATTCAGTCAGGGAAGAAGCACAACAAATATTTCCGGTATTTTTTTAGTTTTTTAATTAAATTAATTAATTTTTCATTTCGGTTGATATCACGCGTTTTTTTTTTCAAACTAGAATCGATTAAGGTAACAAAAAGGGTTTGGCTACGCCCTCTGTGCAAAAGAAATAAAAAGCGGACTAAAATTGCAAAATAAAATTGATGGCGGGCTTAGTTTGGGAGTTATGAGGCAACTTAGTATGAAGCATAGGCCGATAACTCAGGCGATGTGATTTGTAAAGTCTCATGTGAAATTATATCGTACGAAATTGGAATTTTCTACTCATCCAGAGACCTCGGCACCACACTTAAGGAAACCATTCTTGCTGTCGATCTTACAGTTAAGTTTGCTTAACGATCTTACAGCTGTGTTTACTTAACGATCTTGCAGTTAAGTTTACTAACGATCTTACAGATGAGTTTACTTAACGATCTTACAGCTGAGTTTACTTCACGATCTTACAGTTAAGTCTCCTTAATGATCTTACAGTTAAGTTTGCTTAACGATCTTACCATTACGTTAGCTTAACGATCTTACTGTTAAGTCTGCTTAACGATCTTACAGCTGAGTTTACTTAACGATATTACAGTTAAGTTTACTTAACGATCTTACAGTTAAGTTAGCTTAACGATCGTACAGTTAAGTTTCCTTAACGATCTTACAGTTAAGTTTACTTAACGATCTTACAGCTGAGTTTACTTAACGATCTTACAGCTGAGTTTACTTAACGATCTTACAGCTGAGTTTACTTAACGATCTTACAGTTAAGTTTGCTTAAAGATCTTACCATTAAGTTAGCATAACGATCTTACAGTTAAGTTTACTGAATGATCTTACAGTTAAGTTTACTTAACGATCTTACATCTGAGTATACTTAACGATCTTACAGTTAAGTTTACTTAACGATCTTACAGCTGAGTATACTTAACGATCTTACAGTTAAGTTTACTTAACGATTTTACAGCTGAGTTCACTTAACGATCTTACAGTTAAGTTTATTTAACGATTTTACAGCTGAGTTCACTTAACGATCTTAGAGTTACGTTTACTTAACGATCTTACAGTTAAGTTTGCTTAAAGATCTTACCATTAAAATAGCATAACGATCTTACAGTTAAGTTTACTTAACGATATTACAGTTAAGTTTACTTAATGATCTTACAGTTAACAGACGGTTTTACTCAAATTGTGCCTGAAGAAGAGCACCTAAGGTGTTCGAAATATTGAACCGATTAATTTAATGTACAAAACATTCAAAGAGTTGACCTAAAACCTCAAAAAGAAATAATTAAAAATTTAAATTAGGTTCAGGTCAAAAAAACCATTAAAGCGTATCTCACAGATCGTGTGAGAGCTTCCTCTCGAAACATTTTCTGAGCATGCTTAACATCGGTAATGCGTAGGGATTTTTTAATCCTGATGATTGTCAAATTAGTTTTCGCAAATCCTTAAAAAAAAAAAAAAAATTAAAACACTTTAAAAACAGTGTTCACACCCTGTAATCATTACAATACGAGTACTCGTTTACTGTTGATGTTGAAAGATAAAACAAGTGGATGGATGGATGGATGGATGGTATTTCCATTCTATGAATTGGTTGTTTTTTTCTTCTGGTCTGTTTATACGAATATTTATTCGAAATTACGGCTGCATCTACAACAATGTTGAATACAATTGAAATCTCCAAAACACATCTGTGGCATTAAAAAATGAACTATTTTTATATCATTCGAACTCAAAGAGTTTTTTCATCGTTTGAGTTTTTTTTCACAACTTTCTTTGTTGCCCAGCAAATAGTAGTGGGCAAATGCATTGAATGTGAAAAGCAAAAAGAAAAGAAAAAAATATAAAAAACAAATGAAACTGCAACTGGGAAAAGTATGTGTGTAATTTGAAGAGGTTGTGAAAATAGGAGATGATAATGGCGCTGCGTCCATACAACGCTGCTGCTGCATCACGGACATGGAGTAACAAGCCACAATTATACCTGTTGTAGTTGCTTGAGTCTATTTTTATCGCTTTTTTTTATCACAGTCAGACTGGAAATGAATAGAATTTACATCGTAGACATTGTTCCGGGTTCCTAAATCATCCGAATGTGTTGCTACATTTTTCAAACATTGTAACTTCTTGCAACTTTACTATATAATTTAATTTTAATTTAGAATTCAGAAGGGAGTTCATTTTTTGCAAGAATGCATTCAGCAAGTTATGTTCAGAAGGAAGTGCATTTCTGCTCCATTGCATTTCTAAACAGATAACATTTGAAGGATGCGCTAATTACAATTTGCGAACATGTGCTGAGAGAAACACTCGCAGGGATGGTGTCGATGTCTGGATGAGCAGAAAAGTTGGATTCGTACAATATAATTTCATATGAAACTCTGAGTTATCGGTCCATGCTTTGTAGTGCTTTGCTTCATAATTCGCTAACGAAGTCCCGCCATAGATTTTATTTTGTAATTTTAGGCTGCTTTTAAATTTTTTTGCACTGATGGCTTAGCCAAACCCTATTTGTTTTCTATTTCTTTCCAATTATTTCTATACATATATTTTTGTAGCCAAGATTTGTGTAAGTGGGCCGACCTAACGTACATTGGCACCTATTTTTTTTGGAAAAAAAAAGCCATCTAAAAATATTTAAAACGAAATCAAAATGAATGAAGTGAAAACACACGATATTTAAACGAAATATTTATAAATGTATTTTTGTTAAGAATATTGTTGAAATAAATTTTTTTATAATTATAAATAATTTTCAAATTCACATTTCCGTAACATAAACTTTCTTCAAGATGCTCACAGCGAAAAGTTACTTGTTTTTCTATATTTTTTCTTAATTTTTTTTTTTCTTTGGAAAACTTGTGAATTTTTTTTCCAAATGATTTTGCAGTGCATTTCTTTACATCAACTCGTCTATTTTATATATGTTTTTACAATGTGGAAACTTCAGCATTCATTTTAGATTCAAGTTAGTTAGCAGAAGAAGCACTCTTTTATTATTTGTCGTAGGCCGCTCCCAGTCGAACATAAATATTATTTGTATATACCCTTTTACACAAAATGATTTGAATATTCCGTTTGCATGAATTACACAAACACTGAGCGGAACTTGCATACGAGAAGTACATCGTTGTGATAGGAAACTCATATTTTAACACGTTTTTTTTTTTTTTTTGCTTTTGCAAGCGTTGTTATTTGGTTTTTCTACTCCACTTAGTTCAGGCAGAGATTCATCAAGCTGACTTTAAATTAAATTCCTCACAAAGACTTGTAGCAATTTTTACAGGACCTTTTCTGAGTGTATAATAAATCCAATTTTTTATGGAGTGTTCAACTGATATTAATCAAATATTCAATCATTTCAAATGCACGCATATAAAAATTTATAAAATAGTTTATTGAAAAATTATTATTTTCACATTCCCTCTGTATTTTTTTTTTTTTACTCGTTTTCATATCAATTCTCTCTCTTTATGTATTCAATTGCAGTTCAACAAGCATCAGTCAGAGTCGTCAGTCAATCAATCAAGAATTCCATCATCGTCAACCTCATGCTCAACACTTTTTAATAACTCAGAGCAAGAATTATGTAAGTTTTCATACTGGCAGTGAATAGCAAAGTGGATCTGTAAGTACACACACATCCCTCCGAACGAGTATGCATGGTTGCATTTAATACAATTTGCACGAGTATGTGTGTACGCGTTTAGGCATACATACGTGTGCACTTGGCTAAGCAAATCTGTACAAGCAAAATGTGTAGTGGGTGACTTGTAGGTAAATGGAGAGCAAAAACATAATGGATATAAAACTATTTCTTCCAAAAAGATGATCTGCAGTGAGTGTGTGATTGTGTGCAATGATAATGTGGAGCTGTGACAACATCACCCTAAAAATTATGATGGTTTTTAGTTGCAATCAAAGTATAAATAATAAATACAAGCCATCATCATCATCATCATTATCATCATCATCATTATCATCATCATCATCATCATCATCATCACCTCCGCCTTCAGTAGTCAACAAATTAAAACAGCAGCATCAACGTGAGCAGTTAAAAGCATAATTTATGATGAATCTGTGGATACTGCAGAGTAAGTTGAAAAAAATTTAATTTTTTTGTTTCTCTCTTTTGCTTTTCCATAACTGTGTAAATGCCTTCCTGACAGCCATCCATCTCTTTTTTATATGGGCGAGTGGTGTACCAACATATACATACATCAGTAAACAACTCGCCATATGCAATTATGTGTTTATGTAGGAGAACATACGGATACAGGAGTGCAACATGTGCATAACCATGTATGCAGTTGGCGTGTTACACAGGCCAACAAACAATTTAGTTATTTGCGAGAAAACTTTGTGAGGATAATTTTGATTCACCATTATCTCACCCTCTTGCACCCTTTTCTACTATCTGGCATTCTGCTCGCATTCCTTTTTGTCACCTCTACTCATCACGTTTTATTTTCATATAAATGCCCCTCTCCTTGTTTTCATTCTCACAAAATCAGAGAAAAAATGGGTACTCCAAAAAGCAAATCATTTCAAAACTTGAATAGAATGCAGGATCGGCATTCGTAGTTGTACATGTAGCGTAACATTTCATATTCTAGTAAACACGAAGCGCATTTTGTGATACCGATTCGATAGCCATACACATAGCCAAAGGATCATTCAACTATTTCTCATAGCTATGCCAAGTAATGGCCCTAATACACTATCCTACATAGTTATACGATTCACTCAAATAAAAATCTGTTAGAGATTTCCTTACTATTTTAAAAAAAATTACATCAAAATGGCTTTGCTGGTGCCACACTATCGCACAAGAATGATGCAAACAATTTTGTATTTACTGATTATAGTAAATGCAACTCTGATTGCATGAAAATAGACATTTTATGAAAATTTTCATAAACTTTTAAATGTCAAGCTCTGACATTTTTAGGTCACACTGTATCATATTTGACTATAAGAGCCTTAAATGGTGTTAGGCAATTAATCGTTATATATTTAATTACATCAGACAACAAATCAGCTGTTTGACTAAATAAATCGAAATAATAAGAAACGATTTTTGAAGAAAACTTTTCCTAAAATAAAATAAATAAACAAGAACTGAAATTGAATACATAAAGGGAGAGAATTGAATGATGAGTTGAATTCTATTTTCATCAGATTTATTCAGAAGAGAAGTCATTTGCAGTAGGCTTTCCAATTCCAAAACAAAACAGCTGATTCGTAATGGAACAGGTAGAACGTACAAACGAGTTGAGCCGTATCGCAATGGGCGGTTACACACCGAAACTATGCATCGTATCAAATTAAGTGTTTACATTTTCAGTAAAGAAATTCTATTCCAGATGTACCGAGCAATCATGTCTCTCTACTTGGAAATATGGAGGGGGCAGTTATACAATAGTGTGGCAGTATATTTATTTTGCAAATTAATATTAGAATACAGAACGTTGCCGATGGCTGATTTGAAGGTTCTCAATTTTTGTTCCATTCGAACGGTTGCCAGCCAGCTGCCAACTGATTCACAAAAAAATGTTTGTTGTGTGTTACCATTTTTACAATCTCATTATTGTATTTGGATATCTTCCTTGTCAGTTCTGTGTGCATTAGAAAAACATTTAAATGTTTGTAATGTTTATCATACAATAAATAAATAAATCACAGAAATAGCGGCGCATAAAAAAAAAATATGCCGGTTGGATAATGGGAACCTCTTGTGCCCCAAATGAAGAATTCTACGACTTTCTTTTGGAAACTGGCATTTCGTTGAGTACAATTTTTTAAATGAATCGACAAGAAATTATGTTATATATACTTATACACCTATACACATACAAAAGTGGCTGCATACTTACATAAACAATATGCACTTGCATATGGGGGAATATGCACACGAACCGGCCTTATTACATATTAATGTTACGCACTTATCAGCCTGTATGTTACAGCGCACAACTAATTTCTACTTGTAAACAACTTTCGGAGATGGTGCACATGCGCAAAAATAAGTAGTCGTATAGGCATTTGTAGTCGCACTGGCGAAGCTCTCTGCGAGTTGAAAACATCCTTAAGAGACGATTGTCAAAATTAAAAAGATGTTTTCATTTACCACGGTGAAAGTCACACATTGACCAGAACAGCCCATATAAATGTCATCTTAATAGTTCGTTACTTTTAACACATTTTATATATACTTTTTCATTTATACTTTTTACTCTTTTATTGAATTTTCCGGAAATGCACGTTTTTAAATTAGGGTGATTCCCCTGCTTATAGTGTTACCGGCGAAATCGAGTAAAAAGTGTTACCTGATTGCCAGTTGCAACTTTCATAAAAATACAGAGTCAATAATTGGTAACCGAACATAATAACACAAGATGAAAATATTGTTTGGGGCGAAATTTTTTTTGCCATAAATCGCTCGATCATTTCATGACATTTATTTTTTAAATCTTTACTACATATAATTTATTTTTTATCATTTTTTTCCAATAAAACTGATTGTATGGCATCAATGCTGGCTTATAATATTTCAAGAGTTTCTAGGCTAAACTCTGAGACCTAACATTACCCCTTAAAAAGTAATCCAGAAATGTGATCTCTAACGAACGAGGGGAGAGGAAATGAAATGAAATGAATTGTTAAGAGCACTGCCGGCCAAGTTGCGCTACTTTGTTAGAACCAACTATCGTTGATATTTAGCCGATTAATTCTTGGGCATAAAAATTCAGTCAGTCAATACAGGGCAATAATGATGACGGCAGTTTGTAAGACGCTTCAAATAGTCAATCGCAATAAATATGATTGCATTTTATTAATGGGTTGCAGGTTGGCTTTGCTTGTGTCCTAAAAAAGCCATTAAATTGACATATAAATTTTTTTCAAAGTAAATTCCCATAATTTCAAGGAGTTTTTCCACCGTTAAACTACAATTTATAATGATTGTCAAATCTCAGCGAACGGAAATGTCAACACATAATCTGACAATCTCAGCTGTCAAGCACCATAAATATCGTTATCGATTGTTCTCATGCCGCTAAAAAAAGAACACCTTTTATCTGTTGAATCTTTAAAAAACGTTACGAGTAGAGTGCAACTTATGTAATATGTAAGCATATGTTTGAGGGATTTATATGTATGTATATTTGCATCGGTATATGTATGTATGTTATATTATTTTCCTAGAGCGCCACCCTCGCTGTTAAGACATGCTTTTAGATGCAAAGTATTTGCCGTTGCCTAATTAATATTTTGCATGTTGACGATAAAACACCTCATCAATCAATCAATTGTGCATCGATATTAGATATTAGATATCGCTTGTAATGACATTCATTCTCTCTATTTCTCTCTCCGTCAGTCTGCCTGTGTGTGTGTGTGTGTGTGCGTGCTTTCTTTTTAATCTGCTTGTTGGATTTGTGGTTCTTATCATTTGGTCTGGCTGTACGATTGTTGTATCCAGCACAGTGCCCATCCATACTGTGTATGAATTTGAGGCTCCAGCAATAAAAAGAAAAAAAAAACAGAAAAGAAAAATCAACTAAAATGTAGATGTAAGCGCACATGACAACACACACGCACACCCACTTACACATCTATGAATGATGGATATATTTTATTTTGTTGTTGCATACTTTGAGACCAACCTGCACTTGTAGATCATTGTTAATTTGAGTACATTTTTGTTTGTTTAGTTTATTTTTCGTACAAACCACAATTCATTTAGATAAAAACATCAAATAAATCTACAATAATATTTTCCCTGTTTAATAATGTCGTCGTTGTCATCGTCGTTTACATCGTCATTCCCGACGTCCGTTTCTTGTTGGGTTGAGTTTGCTACTTTACTTGTTTGTTGAATATATATATTTTTTTATTGTATTTAATTTAATTTTGTTTAAAAAGCTTTAGTTTGGGCATTTTACGGTGCGCACAGCCTCACACACATGCAAATGAACAAAAAAAAAATGTTCCAACAAGTTCCAAATACAGTCATATTTCTGAAAAAAATCTCGAAAGTTCATAAAAAATTATTATTTTACAACTGGTGATCATTTGTAACTGTAACAGAAGAATAGAAAAACTAGGGTGGAGGGCAGAGAGAGTGACAGAATTTTGAACGACTTTCCAAGTCTGGTATTTCGTGATTACAATTGTCTATTAGCTTAAAAGAGTTCTATCTCGCCCACCATTTTAATCTATAAGAGGCGGGGCTTCTGTTATTTCATTGGCAGACAGCGGAATAATTTCAATGAAAAGGACACAAGCAAGGGGATGCAAAAAGATCAGGGGCTGTTCAGATTCCACCTAGAATAAACCCCAGACGTTAAAAATCGTTGAAAACGTTGCTTTCTCTTCCCGAAGCCCAATATTTTTATTTTTGCACAGCGTAAGACAAGAGGGCTGCTAAAAGAGCAGCCTGTTCAGTTTCCGCCTAGAATAAACCCCAGACTTTAAAAAGTGTTCCCAACTGTAATTTCTTTACCAGAGGCCCATTATTTTTATTTTTGCACAGTGTAACAGGTGTTATTAAATTCCAAGCGTAGAAGATTTTTTTCCTCTGCATCTTTTTAGATTTTCATGCACCTTCAGCAATTCAATTCAGTAGCATGAAAAGAGCGCTCTTGTTAGTTTTCTAGCCTATAGAGAATTAATTTTTTAAATATATGTGGCCCTCTTCCTCACATTTACTTTCAATCACAAAGTTCGTGTAGGAAAATTTTCAGGAAAATTTTATTAAATGGTGCTTTACGGCAACGCTGATAATGAGCCCATTTTCTACACTTTCGTTTCTACTCGTTCATATATTTTTTTCTATTTTACTTTTGGCCTGCCATATAAATTATATTATTTTAAGCTCCTGAGTTTTTCAGTTACATGTACGTGCACCTACACACACAACCGAAAATAAATAGTGGAAATAATGAAAATATTATTATCATTAGCGACCTCAGATGAGGATCCACAGCATAATTTACAACCACCATCATCATATTTATGCATATCTTATTTAAACATCATTCATAACTACTCTGCTTACGAGTATTGCACAAGATGCATCCATGCACACATGCCTACATATTTTAGTGTCCCCATACAAATTCGTCCATCATGAGTATTTCTGTTTTAGTGTTAATTGTAAAACAATGACGGTCAAATGTTTAAGTGTGTGTTATTTATGCAATTGCATTGTAAACTAAATATACTCTTATATATTTTCTTAAAATATATATCTATATATGAAGTAAATTGTTTACTTCTTAAAGTTATCGGTCTGATTTAATGAAATTTCTCTCGCAATTTGCCGATTAAATTTCCACATCAGCTGTATTGTAGCATTGTAGCACTGTAGCACTGCGTTTAATGAATTAAACTATTAGGTGGGAATGCCAGCTGGTGTATGATTCTATTTTTATGGCCAAGCTAATGAGGATTAAACAGCTTATATAATTTTCCTCCCTTGCGTGTTACTAGCAAAAGGTAGCAGACTAGAAAGAGAAGCCTTCATTCATATAATGAAATTTTACATTATATGCATGAATATTTTAATTAAAGCATTTACTATTTACTTATATTATAAATGAAACATTATATTAAATTAGCCTGCTTAAGGGAGTCATAGTTTCATAATAGCATCCAAGAGTAATTTCTTTTACTGGCATTGCTCTAGTATATGGGTGATTCCATTGATAATGGTAAAAAGTAACCTGTGCGATTTAGGCATTTTATTTAAATTTGTTAAATATCGCCTGATGCAACAGGTCACTGAGTTCTTGGCAGGAGCCCTTAAATGTTTATGCAACACTGCTTGCAGTAGAGAGGGGCCTTCTACTTTTTTGATTTGCCCGCATTCAATTGGCTGCCATGTTAATGATCCAGCGGAGAGTATGTAATTGTAACAGATTTTTGAATTTATTTTCTTATTTAACTGTTTTTAATACGCTGAGCAGATATATGTACATAAATCACATACGTACAAAGTCATAGCGACACACACACATATACATACTTGAATGCAAATGCACATTAAAAAGAAAAGAATGAATCAATCCAATAATAAATAAAATCCTTTTATAGCAAAATAAATCGACCATAAAACTCTGTTGCTTATTTCTTTAATTTTTCTTCGTTCTTATTTTTTTTTTTTTTTTTTTTGTTTGTGTTTGTTTTTTTGTAGTTTTCTTTTTCAGCCTTTTCATTATAAGTATTCGACGACAAACAATAAAAAAGCTTTCATTCATTACTTTTCATGCCATTAAAATGCTTGTTATGCGATAAAAAGTTGAGTTAAAAATAAATTTTGTTAGAAAAAAAAAAAAAAAAAACATTTTATAACATTCGTAAAAATTTGTTGCATGAGAATCAAGAATTTCTGTATCTGTCGAAGCTTGGCTGCTACACCCAATAAGGGGTTATTGCTACGGGTATGGGCACTACCGGCATCTGCTCTCTCTTTAACATTTCTTATCCATATGCATTAATGTCTTTGTTACGGTTAAGAGGAAACAAACAAAATTTCACTGATTTAAGTAAAATTTTTGGGCTGAAGGAGTTCGGTATGCCTTATGAGAAGTAGTATCAAAAGTCCTACGTAAAGCTGCCGTCCAAACCCCTGGGAAAAACGAACAATTACACGACACTCTATTAACTTTGTAATTGCATTAATTTATTGGTTAACCTTTAGAGTCTTATGACGAAAGTCCTTAAGGTCGGCCAGAGGCCTACAGGATATTCCACTTAACTACAGGAGCAGATCATTAAACCGCAATTTCATTGCATGAAGGCAAATGACCCCCTTTATTAGATCAAATATTTGGCCACCCTGACTTGACCATAGGTCTTATTGTATTCATTGCGCAATCTAATCATAGCACAGTGTATATAATGAGATATATAGGTGACAAAAGTTTGTCCGAATATTATTTGTTCCGAAATATAAATCATAGTTTCTCATCTTTAGGAAGAAATAATATTCAATCATGAAAGTAGTTTCAAAACAGAAAAGGAAATGGCGGCGTTTAAGTAGCCGGCTCGTAAAGAGGTACCTATATACTTTAGACAATTATATACGATTATATACATATGTATTAAAGAAGAAGAAGCAAGGATGATTATCGCCTGATAATCTAGATGATTGCATTGGAAAGCATTATTTGGTAATCTGAATCTTTTTTTTTTCGCTTTCAAATAGTTGTGTAATCCTTTCAAGCATGTAGTCAAAAATCATTGTCCTGCCGCGATGGCATGCATTCTACATTACAATAGAAGTGGTACAGTTTTTAATCTGTAGTTTTTTTTTCAATTTACAAATTATTTTTCATTTTTATAGAAATAAACACTTACGTTAGTTAACAAAATTTTATTTTTTTTTTCTGCCAAGAATTTTATTTTCTTTTTTCTTTAAGAATTTCAAATATGTATGGTCTCCTTTATTTATTTATTTATTATATTTTTTCTAATTTTTCAGTAGTATTTTTTTTTAGTTCTTCATTTTATTTCGATTTAATGAACATTTTATATATAATTTTATATATTTATATTCTTTTTCTAAAATATTTAAAATATTTTCTTTTTTTTTTACTTTCTTAGTTTTTTATTTAGTAATTCACTTTATGCTACATTTACTTTTTCCATATCGCTAATACGTACTACCACTACGTTACTACTACTTTACTGTTAGTGCCTTATTTGTATTTAATCATAACATAACTATTTATATTAATTTTATTAATTTATAAAAATTCTTATACAAAATGAGAAAGAATTGAAATGAGAAATCGCGTTCGCGCTTCATTTGTAAGAGCAGTTTATTCGATGTCTATTGTTTCGAGTTTGCAATGATACTGAAATGTTTTAAGGAAAATTTTGTATGTTTTAGGTAGAATATTGAGTTGGTTTGCAACATGTTTGAGATCGTTCCAAACTCCAAACACAATTACAAATTTCTAGTTCGCAAGCCACATGTTGGATAATGACGGAGAATAAAAACAAAACAAAAATAGTTTTTGTTGGATAAACTAGTCTTTGGATTATCGCACTCCGTTTTCCCCATGATATTTACTTATTCACATATTTAATTCAGATTAAACTGAAGTTATCAATATAAATAAGTTAGCAAAATTTATAGGTAATCGGAATGTTATAGTAACCTTCCTAAAGAATCGCACGAATGTAAAGTTCTGATATTATTCTGATATTCTGATTATTAGAGACAGCATAGAATTCACAGTGATAGCTGCCAGCAGCAGTAGGCTGCATTAAGGCGAATATAAATGATTTGATGTCGCCCTAATGTTAGTTTGATGTTGCAACTAACAGAATGTCATCACCTTAAAGTATACTCAGTTTTTTCTGACCTTTTTATATCCCGTTTTTTCACAGCTGTGCCATTATTACTCCTCCATTCCTGAAAATATCGTACTGATGTAAAGGCCTTGTTTCAATATACCACACAGTATTAACACATGTCAAATTTGGCTTATATTTTAGAAAAAGTATTATAATGTAACCTAAAACCGTATTACTTTTTGACAGTCGAATAACACTTGCAAAAGTTTTTGAATATTTTCATAAAATAATAGATTTCGTCTGATCAGGGTTGATTTTGCTTTCTTTTTTATTTTTTATTATTTTTAATGTATACACCAAAAATTGTAATATATTAATTCTTATATCTTTTGAAATATACATTTTTAATCCACTTTTTTTACAGCACCAAATGTTTTCGTAATACATTTAAAATATGGTGTAACACCATAAAAGCCATTTTTATTTGTAAGTATAAGGCATAAAGGGTATGTACTCTCATTTGAACGAATAGATCGACTGTTTGGGATAGTGAAAGAGGGCCTTAATAAGCATTGAAAAGATTTATATTTTACATACAATACTTTCATTATTTTAAATCTTATTTTATATTATAATTTCATGTACGTAATTAATCGCTATTCGCTACAGTATAAATTTTCAACAATTTTTCAATCTGGCAACAATTTTGTTAGGCAGTATCGCTGTTGAAAAAAAAGTAACGACAATAATAATTTAATTCAAAACTCAGCTGTTTGGTAAAATGTTGTAAACACAAATTCATCAAATTTAAAATTCTGTTCTTTTACCAGTAGGTGGCGCCTTGCAAATATTTTTAAATTTGCCACTAAATAAGAAGGAAAAAAACAATGTTGTTGTTTAGAAATTTTATTTTATTTCTCTTAATACAAATTAAAATAATTTCTTTTTTTTTTTAATTTAAAATATAAATTAAGATAAATTTAGTTAAAATACATACAATTTCATAAATTTGGGCACATAAAAAATAATTAGTCAGAAATACATAATAGAATCAATCAAATCATTCTTTTCATTTATGTATAATTTTTATTATTTTTAAATTTAAATATATTGCAAGAAATAGTTTGAAACTACGAAATTATTTAGATCTGATTGCTAGTATTGTTAAAATTTTGTTATAAAATAAATATATTTATTAATTAGTCTATAATTTAAACATTAACCGCAATACGAATAGGAGAAACTTGATGTGTTAAGCAATGAAATTCTAGACGTCTTACCGACTTTGTCATATAACTTGATATCAGAAATTATTGCATATATAAATTGCAATTCTATACATAAATTGTATACAATAAGTAACGCTTTATTCCAAATTTCTCTTATACATCGTACCACAAGATATCTACTTTGCTTTACGTTATTGATTTAAAGTTGAATTTAAAAGTTTACTAGTAGAAGGAATATTAACAGAATAATAGAGTTCGACCTAAAAAGTTTTTGCATATTACGATCTATATTAAGTCAATATGTAAAAAACTCATTATTTATGTATTTCTATAACTATAGAGAAAACTGGTTGGCTTATCAGTTGTCAATTCGTTGCTTTCTAGGCAGGCTCAGCATCAATACATCTACAACTTGAACTTGAAATAGTTGTACTTCGTACTTTGTAATATTATAAATCGAGTTGAGGTGTTTCAGTTTCAAGCCTACTTAGTGAAGGTTGTAAAAGAATCGTAAAATGGGACAATGGAGCCTTTTAAAGTTGTATTAAAAATTGAACTTTTAAAATAAAACGATTGACTTTTGACATTTTCCGGTCGAACTCAGTGAAGTACATACATAAATATAAAAACATAAGAACATTCTCATATAAACGTGTATAAACAATAAAAAATACTTTTTTAAATAGAATAGAATAGAAAAGAATCGCAGATAAAATAGTTACAGTTTCTGTTTTTTCTGTTAGATATATTTATGTGTATAATTATCAGTAGTTGCATTAAAAATAGTTAATCAGTTTATAACTTTAATTTTGTAAAAAAAATATCATTGATGTCATACAGTAAAAGCACTTTGATTTTGCACTTTGAAGGCAATACGGTGATTAATTTTATATAATTTGTTCATAAATTTGTGATGACTTTAAAAATTATTTTTGAAGAATTCCTTAATATCCTGTCAGCCGCTGTAATAAATTTAAAAATATTTATTTTACCATTTTAAGCATTTAACAGTAATGGCAGTAAAAACATAAAGTTGTATTCATATAATCATATTTAATTAATTAACATGATTAATAATTAATTTGAAATTAAATACAACACAGAAATGACAATAATTGTTTATTATAATTAATTGTTGTGGTAAAGGAAATTAATAATTTCTTCTCATTTTAGTTACAATTACATATATATTTTTTTTAGAAAATAAAAATTAAAAAAAAAAACAAACAAAAAAAACAAAACAATAAAAATTAATATAAAACAACGAAAGAATAATATTTAAAATGTATCTTACTTGTGCCACATCATTTATTTTCAGTGATCAGTGATCTTCATAAATCGTAGAGTTCATGCATAGAAGTATGTAGTAGGATTTTAACGTGCATCGTTTTTCTTTTAAATTATTTTAGCATTCTTACAAAAAATCGTTCATATTGATGTAGTTTTTAAAACTAAATTAAAAATTTCGTTAATGCTTCTCATTTCGTTCTCTTACAAAAACAAATCAAATAAAATAAATTATATGATGTAAAAAAGGAGGTGTAGAGACAAACATTTAAATGAATGTGAGCAAAATGAAAATAGAAATTGTACACGGTGTGTGTGTGTAACAGATTTTTAATTAGTGCACAAATAGTATTTGAAACGACTTACAAGAATTTTGTGTGTCGACAGAGAGAAAGACAAAATGTTTAAATTCGAAAACTGTGTCACAAATTCACAACAACAATTTATCTGCTACACTAGTCAGCTTGTTCATAGAAAATATAAACCTCTGCAATTGCAGTGTAACTGCATGTTCAGACAGACATCCCTTTACAGAGCCAAATCACTTACCAGAATCATGTTGAACAATGTGTCCACCCTAAAATACTCTCTAATCGAAAAGATGAATGCTCGTAAAGGGGGGGGAAGAAAAACAATTTTACTTTCTTTCATTTTTGTTTCAACAAACTGCAATCATTAGGTAACAGCCAAGCCTAAAGCACCCTAAGATACGATGTACATACTAAAGAGACCCTTCTATGGAACTGAACTAAACGAAATCGTAGGCTAATCATCGATCTAAAATCGCTGCATCAATGGCGAGCATTAAGCATTAACTCCTCCGAGGTAGAGAGAACGGCCGCCAGTAGTGTTGAAGATCATTTCTACACATCGAAAGAGGTGTCTTTTGAAAGGCAATTGTCTAGAAAGGATCTGTTTAGCTGCATGCAACACCCATTACAATTGAGAAGCTACTACGTGCCCTACTCAAAGGATCCTCTGCAATTATCAATAATAGTGATGGTTCCCCACAATCATTAACTACGGAGCTGTACTGAATGAGAACGTAGTCTCGCCGCCTGAAGTAAAGCATTTTTTCTTTAGGTCTTTGCGAGGACTGTCAGTGTAATCGATGATTGTACAGGGTTCTTTGGGAAGTTCACGTATTAGCGTCCGTCTTGCAGAAAGATGACTCCCACATCTTCTTGTCAAATGCAGTAGCGCGAACATTCTAAAGAAGATTTGTGTGTGAAATTCCTAATCAACATGGCCTATCTTTGTTATTGAATAGGCCTTAGGGGGCAGGAGATTATGCGGTTTCTTCTTAGTTTAGCATACCGAAACGTATACCTTCTTAAACCTAAATATATAAGTTGCAAACATTTTTCATCCTCCAAGTATGTTCGTTCTCCTAGAATTCGGAATCGTGCCAAACAAAATATTATAATCCGGAATGAATTATACTCCATGACTAAGTATAAACGAGCCATGTGGTTGTTTTAATAGGCATCTGGTCTCGGCGTTGGCTTATAAATTTCTAAATTTAACTTCTTACACTAAACAAAATTTGATACCTTCCACACTCTCCTTCACATTCACATTTTTATATGAGGAAAGGCGAACTAAAGACCTCTCCTTTATGAAGAATATTAATTAATCTATTAGTCCTATTTATTACTTTCAGTGATTCATTGGAATTTGACAATATTTGTGTCGTCATAGGGGCCAAACTCCTAACGGGAGTACTCGTGAGACAGATGTCATGTGCCCCGAGTATTTGAGAATTTGTTCACACTTTTTGATTTAAAATATTGTCTTTCAATAACCTAAAAGTAGCAAAGCGATGGCAGTCAGGACTTACACAACGTCTTGGAATTTTTTTTTTTTTTTTTTACATTCGTGTAAATTCCAACTAGTAAAACCAAATAAAGCTCGTTTAAAAATTAATCTTAACGTTTTAAGTACGTGTAGCAAAATCAATTAAGAAAAGGAGAATAAAAAGATGTAAAATAAGAAACCAAACTGAACTCGTAAATCTTTATAAGAATAACATGCGTTTAGTTCATAAAACATACTAGAATGGAACTTACCTTTTAGCTGAAGTCGTCCTTGAATAAGGATTCTGCAGAATTTTCGGATGCGTTTCCATTACCCTTAATAATAAATTGTCTAAATAATCTTCGAGTTCTTTGACACGTTGCCTTTGTATAAGGGCCTCGTTCTCCATGCCATTGGCGATCAGCATTAGTTCCTTCAATATGGAAATAAAAAACGTGTCATTAAAAAGTAAGTGACTTTGTCAATGTCAAAAGCATGCAAGTTCGTACCTCCCTTGATTTGCCTTCATATTTTTTGGCTAAGGCGGCGGAAATTTCGGCTCGTCTTTCTGCTTGAGTGTTGGATTTTTCATGCCCAATTATGATTCGTTCATTTTGTTTTGGACTTGGCGTGGAAGCATTACTAATCGTTTGTTTTTCTGTTAATAAATAAATTAGGAAATTAATATTAACAATTTCTTTCCTGTTTAAATAATAACAACCATAAAAAGAGTAAATAAACATGCGCAAATGAGTGTTATGAATGTTTTGTGTTTGTGGTGCCACTAATGCAAACGAATTAGGACTATTAGCATTCCAAGATAGTGTTTCTCTGCTGCATAGGGACAAAATACAATGCTTATTGACATCAAATAAATAAAAGCAAAAGTTTTATTTATTATTTAAAAAAGAAATAAATAAATACGATCTGTACCAATTGGATAGACAACAACTTCAGTGGGATTGTGTGGGGAAAATAAAACAGGGAATCGTTAATGGAAAATTCAAAATTAAGCAATTGCTTGCTGGTGTTCCATCCACAAACACAACGACATAAATATCTCTCAAAACTCGCAGTCTAATTTCCCATTCAGAATCTCTCACGCTCACCTCGTTTAAAATTAAATTGTTTCTCTTTTTTATAATTGATATCTGGTTTTTTATCTTCCTGCTCGTAGACTTTTTTGTTATTAACTACGGACTCATTGACATTTTCTTGCATTTCTTTTTTCATCGGCTCTGAATTATCTTCTTGTGATACCAGACGTTTGGAGAAATTTAAAATTCTAAAATCTTCTTCGCGGCGTTTGGCTTCACGCCTCTTTTCTTCTTCTTTGTGACGTAATTCTTGTTGGAGAGCTTCCTCCTCTTGTTTAAGACGTTTTTCATTTTCACGCAATTCTGCTTCCAAACGTGCATCTTCAACAGCTCTTTGACGTTTTTCCTCTTCTAGGAATTGTGCACTTTCCTCTTTTTCCTTAGAGGGTGCAACTCTGGCTCTTGGTTTCGGTTGTGGTTGTGGTTGGGGTTGGGGTACCCCAGATGTAATAGTTTCATTTTTAAGAAAATTACTCGTTTCATCGCCGATATCAAAAATTTTGGAACTGTTTCTTTGTTCAAATTTTGCAAATGAGGCATTAAATTTAGCAAACTCATTTTTATCAACATCGGGTGATATCAAGGGATCTCTCTTAATTACTTCATTGTTATTGGTTGAGGGCAATAATTTGAGATCAATGGGTCTACTCAAAGTATTGGCAGATTCCTTGGGACTTTCCTCTTCCTTAGATGGTTCAACTTCAACTTCGTCTCCACTGCTGCTTGCAGTATCAGAAATACTTTCAGGAGTTTGTGATTCTTGTAGTGTCGGAAGTACAGTTTTATTCAAGGCTTCTGTGTCTGTTAAGGGCTTTTCATTTTCTGTTTCGTCTACAAATTCGCCATTTGTGGATTTTAATGGCAGTGCCACAGGCTCCCATGATCTACGTTTCAGCGAGTCAGAATTTACAATATCAGCACTGCGGCCATACAACTTCTTCTCCCATTCGTCTAACTCTTTGCCATTTGTTTTGACTTCTCCACCATCCATTTGAGGTGTGCGTGGAGGTTTCGAAGGTGGTGGTAAAGTGCGTGCTCTTATGCTAAATTCATTTTCAATTTCCTCTAATTCAGGATCCACACTGAGGTTGTCTGATCCATCGTATCTGAACTGAAGGTCCTTACCTATTTGACCATTACCATTTGAACCCATTAAAGGAGAAGGATTTTTTGGTGCATAGTTTTGGGAAGTTGGCTGCAAGCTATCGCGTATGTTGAGAGAACTAGCCGAACTCTTTTGTGACAGCTTATCGAATTGAAAATCATCTTCATCGTCGCTATCTGGTACTCTTATACGATTCGGAGTGCCAATGCTAGCAAACGAACCAGTATATGACATGTCATCATCATCTTTATTTTTCTTCTTACCGCTACCGCTAATGTGCAATTTGGAACCGATTTTCTTAATACCCTTCGTAATACCTTTGCGTTTCTCAATCGCTCTGATCGACATTAAACTTCCTCCAACCGATGAGGCTAGCTGGCCAATGGAAGATTTATGTTTCTCTTTTTTGCTTAAATCTGTCAATGAACCAGATTTAACTGTAAAAGATATTAGAACATCTAATTCGCCACGATCTTTATTCTTTTTTTCTTTCCCCGGTTTACTTTCAAGTTTATACCACTTCGCTCGTGGGCGATCATACGCATCCATTTCATTTAGCGGCAACGTAACTTGCCCAAGAAATTCATCTATACCCAAATTGTTTCGATGCAAACAAGTCAGGATGAGCTCAGCTCTATTGCCTTGATCAGGAATTTTCCTAAAAATTTAAATAATTATTAGAACTGGAACCACCTTTGCAAAATATTTATATGATTCAAACTTACAGCTCACATTCTTCATTCCAAGAAACATTTGCATCGGATTTCTCCTTAACTGATGTCTGGTATTTCTCTTTGCCCAAACCGATGGTCACAAAACAGTTGTTGGTATTGTTTTTGCCTTTGCGTAAAAGATTTCGGGCAGAGCGTACTACAGAATAGAAAGAGAGGAGAAATTAATTAAATTTATTAACACTAATAAATCCTCGACTTAAAAGTAATAAAATAAAAAATTTTGTTATGGCTGAATGTGATATATGAACGTAGGGGGTACTCCAGCCCCCAGGACCAATTCTTTATGCAGAATTCGTATAAAGTTGAGAAGTGGATAAATATTGTTATTGATCAACACTGTGGACTATAATAGCACTAGTCGCTATTCTTCTTGAAGGAATTATATACGTCTGGTTTTTCGGATCAACCAATTGTCGCCTTCAGAATTTTTAGCTCAGTTTTACAATTGCCGGTAGATCAGGTTCTGTATGGGAATCCGAATATAATTTTAAGGCGTTGTTGAAGCATATATACTATTTTTTTAATTTTAGCGTAGATTTTACTCGCCTACTGTTAAGAAGTTACAGGCTAACTCTCACCACAAAATGTAACATCTTGGAATGCAGCCACAACTTAAACTATACGACAATGGGCCTGCCAATGCCAAGCATGTGATTGATCTTGTCATTCATAATATTTTTGTAGTCATACAATCTATAAAACGTTTCAAAAATTCCACAACTATTTCAGCTTTATATGTTTATATAAGAACTCAAGAACTGAATGAGAATTACAACATTAATATTGGCAAGTTTTTCCTTAATTCTTTTAAGAAAATTGCCACTACTAGTGAATATATTTAATATCTGGCAGCGGTCAACAATTCCCACACTGAGAACTTTTCTTCCAGGCCACACGTTATTGTGGCAAACCTTTTTCAATATTTACGTTTCGGAAACTTCTGTGTGCGTGTAAATATCTGTGTGTACTGCTGCGCAAACGTATTAGCATACAGACACATTCTCATGTGATTTGTTTACATGAATAAAATATACAAAATTAAAAAAAAGAAAACTTTAAAAAGTGGAACGCAACGGTTAAATATTTATACGTATAAAACTCTAAACAGAGAAAAGATGAACAAAATAATATTCATGATATCAATAAAATTTTTTTGTAATTTTCTTTTTTTTTTTTAAAGGGGAATAATACAAAAATAATTGAAAATTATACAGAAAACGAAATGCAAAAACTAACAGCACCTTCTATGAGCCGAACTCACAAAAAGACAGACGGGCGGACAGACGGACAAAAAGTAATGACTGCTTGCTGGGGAATATTAAACATTATTCTTCGAATGAAGCAGGAGAAGACCCGCCAGCCACAACCTCTGAGCAGTATTGAAAGAAATCGCAACAATGGAAAGTAAAGAGCAAATAGAGGCGCTCGTAATAAAAATAAAAACGCGATGAAACAAGCACGATAATGACAAGCTTTTACTGATGGTGTGAATAATAATAATAAATTCGGTTCATTTTCTTTAGTTTTTCATATTTTTTAAATCGACTACAAACCACAAAAGATCAGAACATGATAAAGTTTTCTTTCGTTTGCATGTGAGCGACTTAAAAACCGTCAAAGATGTTAAATGCCAAAAAAAAAAAAAGAAAAGAAATGAAAAGAGATCACTTGAATAAATTTGTGAAACTTAAAGCAATTAATTCACAATTTATTACATAAAAAAACGATGATATGAAAGTTTCGGAAAATGCCAAGGAAATGCCGGCCATCACATACTAATCGCTGTAGATAGAACCCCTTCGTTGGCGCCAGTTAAGGACACATAATCATACTCGTACTAGTTAAAGTCATGCTTCACTATACCATACAGTCTACGATTCATTCACACGAAAACATGTTGTGTTTCTATACTATTTTAAAGAATCTCATGAAAATGTCATTGCTTGTGTCACACTATCATACAAAAATGACGGAAATAAAGTTTTTCTTTGCCGATTGAGGTGAATGCAACTCTGATCACATATGAAAATTGTCATTTTATGAAAACACATATGAGTATGCATTTTTAGGCTATGCTCTCCATCAAACATGCCATATTTGACAGTTCGTACGATTACATAGGATAGTGAATCCATGGCCTTTATGGAAGATCATGCCTAAATCAAACATTAAACTCATAATCTATATAAATAGAGCTGTTACGGACCAGAACAATATTTCCATACACAGTTCGGCACACAACGCTTCTCAATCATCATTGTTGCATATGTGCATGTTTTTTTGTGTGTAATGCCGACGATGCTGGATGAAAAATCATGCGTTGTTCCCATGGTTCTTCTAGCAGGTTCCCATTTTAAACAAGATTTCAAGAAGAATAGAAGCTTAACATGTTTAGTTTTTAAAAAATAAATTAATTTTTGTAATTAATTTTCCTCAAACCCTATAGTTTTTTACATTCAAGTATTCGATTTAATTGTTGCTGTACTTGTACCCGGACTCCCAGACTTCTGCACCTTGTCATCAAACAAACTACGACTGCCTACTAATCGTCCATAATAAATATTGTACAACCTAAAGAAAATGAACGAGAAGTACACACTCCATGCGCTGTTGACACTTCAAAATAAAATGCAAAATTTACGATCGGCTGGTTGTCATGCAGCTGTATAGTCTGACGTCATGCATACGTACGAGTGTTACGCTTCTAATATATTATTTATGACCATCATTCACTACAATAAATCTACGATTTGTCAAATATGGAATGGCTGCTGGAAGAGTATGACTTGAATACAAAGCTAAGCGATGCGACAGGTTGTAAATTAAAGCGATACGGTTTTGGTAATTGTAACTTTAAAGAGTCCCTCCTGTTGGCATTGCCTGCCAGTTTATAGTGCCCTTTACTATGCTAACATTTTATTTTATTCCCACACAATCGTACGGATTTGAAAATATGGCATCTCTGCTGAAGAAATACAACAATGAGATTGTAAAAATTGTAGCTGACAACCAACATTTCTTTGTGAATCAGCTGGCTGGCAACCGTTCGAATGGAACCAAAATTGAGAACCTTTAAATCAGCCATCAGCAACGTTCTGCATTCTAAAAATTAATTTGCAAAATAAATATATTGAGACACTATTTATGTATGTCAGTGTATTTGCCCCTTGTACATCGGTACATCCGGAATAGAATTTCGTCATTCTTTACTGAAAATGTGAACACTTAATTTGATACGCCCCTTGTGATGCTGCTGAATTAGTTTGTACGTTCTAGATGTTCCATTACGAATCAGCTGTTGTGTTTTGGAATTGGAAAGCCTACTGCAAATGAGTTCTCTTCTGAATAAATCTGATGAAAATAGAATTCACCTCATCATTCAATTCCTTCTCTTTATGTATTCAATTTCAGTTCTTGTTTATTTATTTTATTTTAGGAAAAGTTTTCTTCAAAAATCGTTTCTTATTATTTCGATTTATTTAGTCAAACAGCTGATTTGTTGACTGATGTAATTAAATATATAACGAATAATTGCCTAACACCATTTAAGGCCGCGATACACTATCCTACACAGTCGAACGATTTGTCAAATATAATACAATGTGACCTAAAAATTTTAGAGTTTTATGGCATGCAAAAGTTTATGAAAATTTTCATAAAATGACAATTTTTATGCAATCAGAGTTGCATTTACTGTAACCAGTAAAGACAAAATTGTTTTTATCATTCTGGTGCTATAGTGTGTCACCAGCAACGCCAATTAGTGCGATAGGAAGAATATCACAGCAGATATCCTGGGCCTATATATCTGGGCCTATGATGGACCTCGCTTATATGGACGCACGTGTGTGTATTATTTTTAGACTGCAATAAAATCGAACTCAAATCTTTCCAAACAACTTAATAACCCTGTCAATTTTTGGCCTTTCAGAGCTCGTAAATAAAGAAAAAAAAACATTTTTTTATTAACAAATTACTTTAGACTTCTGCAAAGACAAGCTCACATACATCTGCACATACGCGAAGAAATAATAAAAAGCTCAACTGCTTTCCAAAGTCAACATTCATTCAGTGAATACAAGTAGGAAAATTTTTATGATAATTTTAATTACTATATAAACAAGTAAAAGTGCTATATTCGACTGTGCCGAATCTTCTATACCCTTCTCCATGGATATGTTCTCTCAAAAAATAAGCAACATAAAGAAGAACTTAAAAACGTACCCATATCGTCATAGTATTACTTCGTGAGGAGGTGTTCACCGATTACTACTTTCTAAGATTACCTTTCTTTCTCTTTCTGCTGCTCTCTGCAGCGCTAGGAATTCTTTGCGACGCCACCCACCAAATTCAAGATCTCCATTGATAACAGCTCCACGGAGGCTCTCATGGCTCCATATCGCAGGCAATCGAAACACAATAGCTATATATAGTTGGAGAAATTTTTGCAACACTGTGTGCATGCATGTACAAAAATGCTTAAGAAAACTATGATGGCAAAAAAACATTTCATATGCCAGAATACTATACAATCGTATTGCAAACACATAAAAGTATACACAAACAAAACCACCACCAAATGAATTTGCGTTTGCTACAACAAAAACAAAAAACAAAAACAAAAACAAAAACAAAAATTTTCTATTCATATACATAAGCATCCCGCCACGGATCCCCAGTGGCTCCGTTGCTTTACAAATATACTCAAAAAAAAAAAAATATAGCACATATGTCGTTCAAAAAGGGTAAAATTAAGAAAAAATAGTCGTTTATCTAGCCAACTTTATAATGAAATTTTAACAGCAAGTTTGGCTGCGAACGTAGACGTGCTTGTCAATACACATGCTCTTGGTTTGTTACTCAGCGTGGATTTTTTGCATTTTCTTCATATAAATATATGAAATTATTTTTTGGCTATATTTTTTTTATTTATCGGCCGATTTTGCTTTTTTTTATAAGTGGTACTTTTGAAAGAAATTAGAACAGATAGGTAAAAAAATTTTTGATTTTAGACAAAATTTAAGGTCAATTTTGAGCGCAACAAAATTACCGGAAGGAAATGAGGACAGACAGACAGACAGACAGACAGACAGACGGACAGACGAAATACTCCCCTTCTTATAACGATCCAGAATATATATACTTTATATGGTCGGAAATCAATATTTATTGAAATTGCATCCCCTATATCAAACTTATTTATACCCTTCCATCCTTTTTGGAGAAGGGTATAAAAACACGAAATGAGTGTCACTAATTTAAATTCAAAGATCAAGATTAACGAATAAGCATGTCGAGCTTTTCATTGACAGCAACAAAAAAGCTAGACTTTGTCAGTTTGGATTGTTTAAATAATGTGCATGGGCATGTGCATGTGTGTGTTTGTGTGTGCGTGCGTGTGTGTGTATTGTTATGAATCCGTTTAGTTGTACCACATGCATACTACGAAGTTGCACTTGAAATTGGGCATATATAATAAAGGCACTATATGTGCCTTTATATATATAATTTATATATAATTTCGCACTATAATACAACTCTTCAGAATTTCGTTCAATTTATAAAATACAAAAATTTACTGACATTTTCCATTATTTCATCATGAGAGCACTTGTGTGCAAGCTTCCCCTTGTACCGCATTCACACGGTGACATTTCCAATCATTGCTTTCAATATTTTTGTCACAAGCCTTCTCACGTAGTATTGCAGTGTGAAACGGTTTCAAGAGAAACATTTTGTTGTGCATTTGACAGGTAAAGCTTCTTCTTTACCGCTTGACTTTGATTTATTTTGGAATATATCCAACTGCTGATTAATCGTTCGTTTATACGACTATTTTTTTTTTAAAGTCACCTCAATACTACGGGTACAATTAATGACAGAAGAAGAAGCTGCTTAAAACTGAAAGCTGTTTAGAAATTCTTTAATGTCATTCATTTATTTATGTACATCGATATAAAATTTTAAAAATGCATTTTATTTTCTGTCTCTTTTTGTTTAAGCTTAAAAGCAAATTAGAAATTAAGCCATCAACTGACTGACATTTAAGCAGTTTAACCCATTAAAAAGCAATAGAAATGCATTAGAAATTTTGTTTGGAAAAAAGTAATTTTGAATTAATAAATTTCCTAATCCCTATAAAGGATTCTATGCACAATGGCATGCAATGGCCAACTGGGAGAGGGATTAAAGGGAGAATTGGTAAAATCGCATCGCTCTACTTTGTATTCAACTTAGAGAAAATGTAACACAACAAATAAATGCATCAGCTGTTTAAATTTTTGACATTTGCAACAGAGAACCCTGTTTTTAATAAATTTCTCGTGACAATGTCATCAGGGTACTGCTTTCGATCAGCTGATTTCAATAAAATTAGTCACCACTGCAACTTATACATAGAGTTGAATTTCTAAAAGTATTTCCCACTCCTCCGGTATTATTTTAAACAAATCTAAACTACAGGAATCTAAGCGCTGTCGCCTACAATCAGAGAATAAAGACTGCAATAAATGGTAAATGCCACATAAGTGATAATTATTCGCTCTTCTGATTTCGTCGATATACAATTACAAATTTAAACTCTCAATTTTTATAATTTGAAATAAAATATTTAAATAAATATATAATCAATTACTAATAAAACATAATAATTTAAAATAGTAACTAAAATTAAATTATATTAATAATTAAAATTCGGTATATCTCGCTATAAAAATAAAATATTATCCCGCTATAATATTAACATTAATAATTGAACTTTCAACTTTCGGACTGGGTTACTTTTACGTTAAAGTCCGATTGACATATTGATGGAGAAGATCCAAGTCTTATCAGTGTGTGCTATTTTTGCTCTTGTTTTGCAGTACTGTGCCATATGTAACGTATGTGGCTTTGCAGCCCTAAAGGCTGAGTATGCGTGATAAGGCTGGAACTATTATAGCTCGAATTTCAATTGGGCTTAAAGCTAATTAAATGGAAAAGGTTATCTTTCGAATAGAAAATCCTTTTTTTTAAATTTTCTATCCGGAAATGCGTTTTAGACAATTTACTTTCATAAAGGCTTTGATTGTTATCAAACACCCTACGAACTGTATAATTAAATATTTATTTTTCTGGCAATACTTTTGTGTAGTGCGTTCGGTATAGTCCTTAAAGGAATTCTCCCAAAATGTGTGCAGAGAAAATGTAAATGGAAAATTCCTAAAAAAAATAATGCAAATCCTATAATGGCTTTTAACGAAAAAAAAAAATTTCAATTTTTAACCAAAAATTTTAATAATTTTTATCAATTGATGGTGCGTTCTTTTCCGTCTGCAACTGTGGAACAATTAAATCTTCAATAATTGCCAAGTTGCTCGTTGGACACCACCTTTTAAGGGTAATATGGGCAAAGTGGTCCACAAGCCACATTTTTGTTGCAGTGTATTTTTCATTTTGGCTGCTGTTTTGCAGTAATTTGGCCTTAGTTTACTAGGCAGCCCTTCTGCGCATGCCTTGTAGGCTTGCACAACGAATCAAAGCCAATCAAAAATATTTCATTGAAAATATATTTCATTGCCGCATGCCGCCTGGCTCCCCTTTCCAACGACAATGTGTGTTTTTCTTTAATTGTTGCAACTACCCGAGGTCGCTTGGTAGCCCTTCCGAGCATGCCTCGTAGACTTGTACGACAAATCAAAGCCAATCAAAAATATTTCATTGCCGCATGACGATTGGCTCCCCTTTCTAACGGCAAAGTGTGTTGTGATTTAGTGGTTGCAACTACCCGAGGTTGCTTGGCAGCCCTTCCGAGCATGCCTTGTAGACTTGTACGACGAATCAAAGCCAATCAAAAATATTTCATTGAAAAAATATTTCATTGCGTCTTGCCGCCTGCCTCCCCTTTCCAACGACAATGTGTGTTTTTCTTTAATTGTTGCAACTACCCGAGATTGCTTGGCAGCCCTTTCGAGCATGCCTTGTAGACTTGTACGACGAATCAAAGCCAATCAAAAATATTTCATTGAAAATATATTTCATTGCGTCTTGCCGCTTGCCTCCCCTTTCCAACGACAAAATGTGTTGTTTTTCAATTGTTGCAACTACGCGATTAAACCTGGTCGATGTTAAAGCACAGTCCAACGGCCTTTAATCACGTTGCTTTTTGCGCATTATACGATTAAATACCGGGAAAACCTAAACCTCAATCGTGAATTGACGAAAACCAAAACCGTTAATATTTGAATATTAAACGCAACAGTTCATCGGAGTTTCTTTGCTGCACGACTTGAAGGAAAGTCAACAGTGTTTGCCACAATTGTGGATTGACATTTGCGGCCGCGGCTCCCCTCTTATCAATGGCTTATAAAAAAAAAAAAAAATTATGTAGAAAAATATGAAAAACAGAAAGAAAAAAATGAAATACTTGTAAATCAAACTGAAGCCGACGTGACCATGCAATGGACAAACTTTCAAATTCCATACGGGCAAATAGCAGAAAATTATTCAAGTAAAAATTACGTACCGACATGTAAGTCTGTAAAAATGAAAATCGGAGGTACGGCTGTTTAACTGCTCGTGTGTATGGATGTACGTTTGTGTGTATGTGTGTATGTATTTTTTGAATTTACATTTGTATGCATAAATGTAATAACAAAGAAACAATTGGAAAAGCAATTATTAAACGTATGCAAAATTACTCGTATTAATAAAAAATAAATAAAATAAATTAAATGCATTTGCATTTATGCATTTCTAAATAAGTGAGCAAAATTAATTTCTATATTGAAGAAAGCGAAATAAAAGTAATTCAAATGGCAACAACCTCTTTCATTTAACGAGCTACTCCGCAAACAAATTTGGGAAAAATAGAAAATTGTATTCGTGAATATACGAGGTGTGATCGAAACATAACCGTTATTTTCAATTTTTCCCAAAACTATTTATTTATTCATCAATAACTTCAACTTGTTCCCTTCAAAGTAATGCCCCTCACATATACACTTAGGCAGCATTTTTTCCAATCCTCGAAACACTTCCGAAAAACGACTTTTGATATGGCCTGTTTCGGTTTTTCGTTTATATCCTCAATCGTAGTAAAACACTTTCCTTTCATTGATGTCTTCAGTTTTGGGAGGAGGAAAAAGTCAAAGGGGGCCAAGTCCATTGAATACCGCGGTTAAGGCATGATTACGTTTTTGTTTTTGGCCACAAACTGACGCCCAAGCCTCGAATGTGAACTGGTGCGTTATCATGATGCCTAATCCACGATTGGTTTTTCGACAATTCTGGGCGTTTCTGACGAATGGCTTCACGCAAACAGTGCATAACCTCAAGGTAGCATTCCTTATTGACTGTACAACCTTGTGGCAAGAATTCATGTTGCATCACGCCATTGCAATCGCAGAAAACACTGAGGAAAACCTTTACATTTGGCCGAAATATATGTGATTTTTTCCGTCTTGACTCTTCTGGATGCTTCCATTGAAATGATTGTGATTTCGGTTCAATATCACAGCCATACACCCCCTGATTCGTCACCAGTTATGGACTTTTTGAGCAAATCTGGCTCGTCGTTGACGATGTTCAACAGCTCCTGAGCGATGTCCATGCGACTTTGATTTTGCTCAAAATTTAGCAATTTTGGAACAATCTTCACTTCCGGCACGTTTCATGCCTAAAATATGTATCCGTCAAAATTGCTTGGCATGAGCCGAACAATATGCCAACATCATCAGCAACCTCTCTAACAGCGATTCAATGATTATCCAAAATCAGTTGTTTCACTGCTTCAATGTTTTCATCGATTGTTGACTTGCCCGGGCAACCAGGACGAGCATTGCCATTGACTTCTTTTCGGCCTTTCTTAAACCGATTTCAAAATTTTTAACCATTTTTTCGAATAGTAACAAATTGAAGAGCACTCCAAAACACGACTAATATTTTTATCTGTCAAAAACAAACTGACAATCGAAAATCCCCAATGTTGCCAACATATGTAACAGGCAGGTATACCAACATAACAGAACAAAAATGCTAATCGAAGAGCACTCCAAAACACGACTAATATTTTTATCTGTCAAAAACAAACTGACAATCCAAAATCCCCAATGTTGCCAACATATATAACAGGCAGGTATACCAACATAACAGAACAATAATGCTAAAATCAAACATACGTAACTTCCGATAATTGAAAATAACGGCTGTTTTTTTTTTTTGATCACACCTCGTAACTAATTCAATTTTGGCTGTGGCACAGATTCTCATGCGTTAAGGAAATAGTGTGTCAAAAATTTTTATTTCTCTGAATATCAGAAGCAGATGAAGGAAGGCCTCATTTATCCATTCAGAATCAAAATCGAAAGTTTCTGCTGAAGTTGCAATTTTTTTCTTTCTTTACGCCACTGTAGTACTGATCTATTTTTATATTCTTCTCCTATTTCTTTACCATTTTTGTTTTATGTACGAGTATTTCTAAATTTAGTTCATTCTAGATGCGTTTCTAGTGAAGATCTTAAGACAGCTAGTGGAAATGGTTTTGGCAGCCACACCACAAAACTACAAAAGCCAATGCGAAACAGAGAACACGTTTTTTCATCGTTTCAAAGCTTTTTCCTGCCTCTTTTCATAGAAGAGAAGTATCATTCGGTGGCCAAGAGAATGCATTTGATGCAACTGACCATGTTAGAAGAAGCATTCATTATGTGTAACAAACACGATGATTATCATGTTGCGTTTACTGTTTCTATATGGAACAGTTATAAAATAAAACAGGTATTCGATAGAAAGCCATTAGCGACTTATTATTATGTCATTCATCCAACGTCAAACGTTTCACAGAGAGAAAAAAATTATTGCATAAATAAATAAAGTGGAGTAACATTCCAACTGCCTGCATTGCACGTCATTGGATGACAAGTATGTGCAAAGAAGCAATTTGTGGTTTGTTATGTCATAAGCCGGACAAGCCTTATTTCCAACCTAAAGTTGTTGCTTACTCGTAAGCTGCTACGGACAGGTTTGCATCATACAAAAACGCATATAACAAATTCTGATCAATTTTTCGCTGCACATTAAATTTCAATATTAATTGAATTTAGCTGAACCTCGTTTACACAAGCAAATAGAAATCAAATCAAAAAAGAAAAAAATTGGCTTAGAAGCTGCGCAAGTGAATATTATGTAAACGCGTTTTATAAAGAGTAAGCCAGTAGGGATATTTTCAGAAACAGAGTGACAGATGTATGACACATAGTTTTCACCCCCTCGGGGTTAATACTAGTTCCAATGTGGCACATTTTACAGCAGAAAAACGCACACAGATCGTAAAAATTTATTAGAAGAATAATGAGAGTGTTATCGATCAATTTTCGCTCACGTGCTATCAATGAAATTGTTAAAAAATTCGAATAGAATTCGAGTTTGCACGATTCCACCAACAAGAGGAAGAACAACTCATTCCAAAGTATATAATCAGCCCAATTCTGAACATTTCCCGGGAATTTTTTCCCTTCCCTATCACTTATTCCCGGGAAAGAAATTCCCTCATTCTAATCTCACCGGGAACAAGAAAAAAGGGAGGAGGAAAATCAGCATCAGCTGTTTTTATTTTGACATTTTATTTTGTGCAAACGCTGGTTTACAAATAAAAAAAAACATTTAAAGAAATGAAACATTTTTTAAATTTCACGATGAAATAGATATCACGAAAACTTTAGGTCTAGTATGGAACGCTAAATCTGACCATTTTATTTTTTCATTGCACTTATCGTGAAGTAGCAGTACTATCTCGAAGCGTTCTACTCTATCAACAATCGCAAGCATATACATATGTATATAACCCCTTAGACAAACATTTTGGAAGAAGTGGAGCACAGCTTAAGTTACCCTCCTTCAAGAACTAAGTAAAGTGAACTAGTAAGTAAAAGGTGATTATAGTGCTACTGAAAGACGATTGACAAACATCATATGTGGCGAAGATGGTGTGGTCCGAATCACTGATATTCAAACTAGCAGTAGACTATTAAGAGCTGTGAAACGTATAGCTATTTTACCCATCGATGCAAACCAAGTTGAAAGTATGGACCTTCCAACTCTTGTAAAACAGTAATTGATAATTATGTAACGGTATTTTTAATAAGCTAGATAATGAAGTTAATAATTGGATTCTGTTGCCAATGACCTTAAGAATTTAGAGTACATTTTTTTACCCTTTTCGTCTTTATTAAAATACAAAATGGATTTAGATTTTGTTTTATTCGTATAAATTCTTTGGAATAATAAATTCGGCAGAAAATAAATAATTCATTTTACTTTCTCGACAAAATTCTGTAAAAAGTGTTACAGAATAATTTTTTTTTGGTTAAGAAATTTAGCTTCTTCCACTCAGTAATATTCTTATTTGGAGGACCTAGTGAATTTAGTTCCCCTTCAGCGCTTTGCCTGAACCGTTGGATATCCTGCTTATTTCCCCCTAAAAAAAAACCGTGAGCAATTTCAGGATTCTGCTCCATTAGGGAGATCGTGTTGCAATTGTGTCTTATTTATACTTTTTGACCTAAAAAAATTACTTTAAAATTACTGTTTTATAATTTTTTAATTTAAAACTTACATTTTTAGATTATCTCCCTGCAAAATATTTGAGGAAAAAACTCCCAAAAACTGTTAACTGTTTCCCCCCTTTTTCTATATTCATAATACCTAAATTTTTTCTAGGGAAATTTCTCCCTTTCTCAAATTGTATTTAGAATAGGAGGAGAGACAAAAAGGAAAAAACTCGGGGGAAATTGAAATTCATAATAGGAGGAATGGGGAAAGGGAAATTTTTACCGGGGAATTATTTTTCATAATTGGGCTGATTATCTCACACAATGACTCGTTGAACGGCCGTCAAGTAATAATCACAAAGAGAAATACGTTTTGAAGAACCAAGTAGTTTATCAATTCCAGGTCGTCCACAGCAATCCTCGGACCTAAATGGCCTTCTCAGAACTAAATGGCCTATTTCGATAAAATATTTGCTTGTAAAAGTACACAAGATCCAAATGATTACCTTGA
Source organism: Ormia ochracea (assembly GCA_963402855.1). NCBI lineage: Eukaryota > Metazoa > Arthropoda > Insecta > Diptera > Tachinidae > Ormia > Ormia ochracea. Next base: position 38,496,035 of record OY727107.1, read on the forward strand.
TACATTATATATAGTGTTGGTTTTATTTAAATTCAGAGTGTGTAGGCACTTAATGGAAAACCTGATACGTGCATATATAAATATATTTGCCCAATAAAAAGAGCAGGACTTACGGATTTTCGGATTTTTAAGTTTATGTAAAATACTCGTATGTATGGAAAATCAAATTAGAGAACAGGAATTAATTTTGGAAAACTATTTTCAGCCTCATCGGTACTTCGAAAATTATATCTAATCGGTATACTTGGGATCACATATGATCGTAGGCATACAATTTCAATTTTTAACCTTGGAAAATTAATAACGCTTCAGCGGAATGATTTTGTATTTTGCAGAATAGAAATATTTTGCCAGAACCACCAAGAAATCCCGTTTTTAAATTTGTACCCAGTAAGTAAATATATGCTTGGGATCGTATATAAAAGTACATCTAATCGCTCCCTGTATGCTTGGGATCGTATATGTGAATGTATAGTTACGAATCGGTGTCTCTGATGCGCGTACACACGCAGATAACTATATACCCGTACATATACGTTTCCAAACATACAGGGACCGATTAGATTTACTTCTCCAGGGACCGATGAGGGTTAAAAAATTATTTGCACTTTTTAGAAAGAATTTTGTTTTGCCCCTGGCATTGACTCAGAATTTAAATTGCCTTTCCCAAAACTTAAAAGTTTGTCAGATGAATGATGGGTATACAAAAACGGAACTCATATAACAGATGTTATTAAAGAGAGCGATAATCGGGATTCAACTGTATTTAAAACAATGCAACTTATCTCGAATAATGAGCCACAATAATTTGCTCTTGGGAATTACACGTACATACAGAGTATAAATATTAGAATAAACAACTCAACGTATTTCCGGTTTGCAATTATTATTTCATGGCCGCCCAACGGTTTTTGGAACTTAAATGCGACTGACTGTGCATCCAAAAGCTTTTTGGTATGAAAACATATAAAAAAAAAAACATGTTAATTAATTTTATAATAATTGTAGTCTGATGTCATCAGTCGTATCGAAAATGGAAATGGCAATAACATCAATAGGAGTGTGTACTGGGGTCATCTTTACAAGATAATTGTAATGGTAATGTGACTGCCCATGCAAGCACACAAGCCAAATACTCGTATTTGAAAATATTATTTAGTATTTGAATATTAATTAGGTTTCTTTAATATTTATTTTATTTTTTTTTTTTGAAAGAAAATAACGTAACAAATCCCATAAGGAAGAGAAAGCATTCCTGCATTACTTTGAGTCCAGGATAATGACTTCAATGTAACATTATATTGCTGTTTATCTATCGATCTATATTTCGATCTTTCTTAAGCATTGACGGAATTAGAATGCAACTAAACTTTGCAGGTCAAGAGTACTGAGAAGTGTATCTATTAGCAATCTAATTTTATAGTCTCCTTTAATTCCAATTTATGTGCAAAACTGGCATCTTGAGCCGAGAGAGAGTTCGATCAAGCACTCTCAAGGAGGACTGCGAAAGCTGTCTTAGCCATTAATTACAAAAGAGATTTCAAGAAGTTGAAATTAAAGTTGGCAGCCCCAGGCGTCCAATTTTAATATCTCTTATAAGAATAATTACAAATTATTAACCAATTAACATTTAAATGAATCCTTCATGGCCATTGCGGAAACGGAAATAAGCCGCAACTTCACGCAGCTCAAAATCTGCCAAGCCAACTATTTTCTTTAATTTTTCTATTTTCTATTTGTTTAGTACAGATATCGGTTTCATATATCGGTTTTTAGCAAGATTTTTAATAATGAAAGTAATTTAATTGGTTATACTGGTTCCTCTACGAATAAAATTCTTGCTGAATTATCTTTATACATCTCTGTATATTTCTATATATATAAAAATGATGTATATGTTCGTGATCGATAAACTCAGAAACTACTAGACCGATTTTGACCAAATTCTATATGCATGCTCTATGGGCTGTGAGGCGTGTTTCTGTGTAGTTTGAAATTCGTCCGACAGATGGTGCAATATTTAGTTTTTTTGCGTTTTTTTTGGGCTGTGAGGCGTGTTTCCGTGTAGTTTGAAATTCGTCCGACAGATGGTGCAATATTTAGTTTTTTTGCGTTTTCAAATCACATTTTTTAGAATCCTGCTGGTTTTCCTCATTCTCTCCGATCTCCATATGAGATAACTTATCATTATAAACATTTTTCAATGAATTATTTATTACATTTTCTACTTCATTTCCAAAAGCACTTTTTTCACTATCAGAAATCTCTTAAATTATTTGATCTTCTAGTCGCGTCTTACTTCTAGAGCCAGGTTTGCTTTTTTTCACATTTTCCGTATTTATAAATTCATTTTCGTTATCTTCATTTCTACTTTCAATAGGGCTAATGGTCTTTTTTATATTCAGCTTGTTTAAACTACGACTTGCCTGAGGCGATTTTGATTGTGAACGAGTTACTATAGATGATTTTATATCACTCTGTACAATTTCCTCATCTGATAAAAAAGCTTTTGTAAGCTTTTGCGAAGATTCTTGTTTTTCATTTATAGAAATTCTATGTCTGCGAGAGCGTCTTTTAGTTGGTGTAAATATTTCTAAGCCCTCTGCAATAGCCGAAATACTACTACTAGCTTTTAAAGGAGTTTTCACAAGTGTTGCCATCGCAGAGGTTGAATTCCTGCGGGTCGCTCGCACTACTCTACGGGGAGAAGACATTTCGGAAATTGATGTCAATGTCGATGAAATAGGCGTAACTGGACGGTTACAGATGTCGACATCTATTGATGTTAATGGCTTCCTCAACGAACGTGTTACACGACCTCCGGAATCAGTTAAATTATCCATTTATGAAATTGATGCCCACGTTAGATTTAACTAAATTTATTGTTATACAATTCAAATAAAGGACTCCCAAACTATTTGGAAAATGTGACCAAAAATCGACGACGACAATTTACGTGTGTTCATTTAAAGCGGGCATTGAATTCAGAGATTAGCGCCATAACCCCATTCTCTGTTTCGCTGAAAGCTTTGGGTGCTTAATCGGTGTGTAACAATTAAATAAAAATAAATATCTCCAATTTTTAATCCCCATTTGCACCATAAGCCCAAAATGGGTTTCGCTGAAGGCGTTTGGTCCTAAATCAGCATGTAGTGGCGTTAATTAAAAACAACGATTTTGATTTCCTCCGGGAGGCAGTTTAAAATGAATGACAAATTTGGGGCCAGCAACTCATACCGGGCCCAGCTAGTTATAAATAAAATTGTATATCCTTTTAGAGAATTTAAATAAAAAAAATAAGGAAATCTGTTACCGAATATTTAGAAAAATCATTTCGTACTTTGCAAAAATATTTCTTGATTCCAACTTGTGCCCGTTTCAAAAAATTTAAATTAAATGTTGGCGAGTTAAGCAGTTTTTCAAAGAAAATTTGGAGTTTTTAAATAATCGCACGATTCGTTTCCATAATGAATACATAATGAATTGAGTATGCATGAGTAATTACTCTGTAACTAGTTTTAAATAAATATAGAATATTAAATTCGTACATGAAACAAGTTTTTTAAGTGTTTAGAACCTTTTCCAGCTTTTCGCAATAATGTGTGCAAAAAATAACAGAACTGAACTTGTCGCCAAGTATCCCATTGCAGCTTTTGTTGTCTTGGCTTAAAGTTTCGAAACGAAGCCCAACAAAAGAAATTAAAGTTAGAAATGTTTATTTCAAAGCAGTTTGCCTTTTCAAGTGTGAACAAAATAAAAATTATTACTGGCACAGTGCAACGGGGGGAAAATGTAAATTTAGCTACGTAAAATGAAGAAAATATATAGAACTTTTCCAATATATGCAATACGCAAACTCGTATTATTTATTTAACGTGTGTCCTGCAAAATCTCGATGAATACCGCAGAATAAAGTCAAAGCCAACCAGTAATAAAATGGAATGCATTTTGAAGAATTTTTCACGTGTAAGAGAAACGTTATTCGAATAAAGGATGTATCCTTTCGCTACAAGTTTCACTGGAAAAATTCGTTACGTTTGTTTGTTAATTTTTATAAAAATAAATCCATGGCGTATCTTGATTTTTATTATTATTATTTTTATTACTTTTTTTTGTAATTATTAAAGTTAAAAAACACGTATTTAAATTATATATGGGTGCCTCCGTAGGCGAATGAATAATACTCAGCCTACTGAACCGGAGGTTGCGGGTTCGATTCCTGCCTAGAGCCCTGGGTGTTTTCCTGCTGACAAGCCAAAAGCTTTGCAGGTTGAGTTGGTTAAAAAAAAATATATATGTATATAATATATGAATGAAATGATGAAAGGCGCTACCAAAAAAAAATTTAATAACTTTTTCTATTTAATGAATCTGGTTAATATAATATAATATAATATAATATATCAAAAATTGGAATTTACCTCAAATCTCGAAAATTTTTTTTCCTTTATTATTAGCAAATATACATATATTTTAAACATTTTAAAACACAAAACAAACATACAAGACCAATAAAAACGCAACTTTTTCGTTCAAAAATACACCAACGGACGTTTCTAAAAAAATTAAGTATTTTTCACAAAAATGCATGGGGTACCCCATTATCAAAAATTGAAATTTTCCCAAAAATCTAAAAAAAATTTTTTTCCTTTATTTTTAGCAAATATATATTTTAAACAAATATATATTTTAAAGAGCAATAAAAACGCAACTTTTTCGTTCAAAAATACACCAACGGACGTTTCTAAAAAAATTAAGTTTTTTTCACAAAAATGCATGGGGTACCCCCTTATCAAATATTGAAATTTTCCCAAAAATCGAAAAAAAAATTTTTTCCTTTATTTTTAGCAAATATAAATTTTAAAGAGCAACAAAAACGCAAATTTTTTGTTCAAAAATACACCAACGGACGTTTCTAAAAAAATTAAGTTTTTTTCACAAAAATGCATGGGGTACACAAAGGGACGTTTCCAAGAACTAACGATTTTTGCCCAAAAATGGTCCTTTATTTTTAGCAAATATATATTTTAAACATTTGGAAACACAAAATAAATATACAAGACCAATAAAAACGCAAGTTTTTCATTTCATCATTAAAAAATACACCAACGGACGTTTCTAAAAAAATTAAGTTTTTTTTCACAAAAATGCATGGGCTACACCCTTATCAAATATTGAAATTTTCCCAAAAATCAAAAAAATTTTTTCATTTATTTTTAGCAAATATATATTTTAAACATTTGGAAACACAAAATAAATATACAAGACCAATAAAAACGCAAGTTTTTCATTTCATCATTAAAAAATACACAAACGGACGTTTTAAAAAAATGAAGATTTTTTCACAAAAATGCAAAGGGTATCCCCTTATCAAAAATTGAAATTTTCCCAAAAATGAAAAAAATTTTTTCATTTATTTTTACCAAATATATATTTTAAACATTTAAAAATATAAAATAAACACTCAAGAGCAATAAAAACACAAATTTTTCGGTCAAAAATACACAAAGGGACGTTTCCAAGAACTAACGATTTTTGCCCAAAAATGGTCCTTTATTTTTAGCAAATATATATTTTAAACATTTGGAAACACAAAATAAATATACAAGACCAATAAAAACGCAAGTTTTTCATTTCATCATTAAAAAATACACAAACGGACGTTTTAAAAAAATGAAGATTTTTTCACAAAAATGCAAAGGGTATCCCCTTATCAAAAATTGAAATTTTCCCAAAAATCGAAAAAAAAAAATTTCCTTTATTTTTAGCACATATATATTTTAAAGAAATATATATTTTAAAGAGCAATAAAAACGCAAGTTTTTATTCAAAAATACACCAACGGACGTTTCTAAAAATATTAAGTTTTTTTTCACAAAAATGCATTGGGGTACCCCCTTATCAAATATTGAAATTTTCCCAAAAATCGAAAAAAAATTATTTTCCTTTATTTTTAGCAAATATATATTTTAAAGAGCAACAAAAACGCAAATTTTTCGTTCAAAAATACATTAACGGACGTTTCTAAAAAAATGAAGATTTTTTCACAAAAATGCAAAGGGTATCCCCTTATCAAAAATTGAAATTTTCTCAAAAATGAAAAAAATTTTTTCATTTATTTTTACCAAATATATATTTTAAACATTTAAAAATATAAAATAAACACTCAAGAGCAATAAAAACACAAATTTTTCGGTTAAAAATACACAAAGGGACGTTTCCAAGAACTAACGATTTTCGCCCAAAAATGGTCCTTTATTTTTAGTAAATATATATTTTAAACATTTGGAAACACAAAATAAATATACAAGACCAATAAAAACGCAAGTTTTTATTCAAAAATACAAAAACGGATATTTTCAAAAAATGACGATTTTTGCCCAAAAATGCAAAGTGGGCCCCTTATCAAAAATTTAAATTTACCCCAAATCTCGAAAAAATATATATATTTCTTCTTTTTGGAAATATTTGACTTTCTAGAAAGTTAAAAAATTTTAAATTTTTAAATCGTTTGCGTTACGTCTTTTTTGTATCCCACCATCGCAATATTATTTGTCTCAAACAATTTTTTATTTATAGGATATAGCATATTGAAATATATTATCGCTACCGATATTATTATCGCTATATAATCGCTACCGATTTATTATCTGTTGAAAAAAACTGCTTAAGGAATGTATTTCGCTAATTCCAAGAGAAAACTGTCACATTACCAGGATTACTATTTTGGTTACATTTTTAAATCCTTCTTCATCAAAAAGAACGGAAGGGTGTATATTGATTTGATATGGGTATGCGAATGTCTACAATATCAATTTGAGACCCTATAAAGTATAATTATTCTAAATCTATATTAGAAAGGAACTGTTTCGGGCTTTGTCCGTCTGTCCTCGTTGTTTTTACGGCGGTGTAAATTAAAATTTTGCACAAAACAAAAAATTTTAAAACTTATCTGGTCAGAATTTTCTCAAAATTATCCAGTAAGAAAATCGGCCAAATCGGAAAATAAATAAAATAAATAAGCCAAGAAAGTAAGCTATTGCCGTCAACCGGTATCAAACCAGGAACGCTTGGACTACCAGGCTCAGCCCTTGCATCGCAGACACGCTCGCTGCTGCAGTACAATTGTAGGGTACAAAAATAGCAGTAGAGTACATTTTTGGAGAAGGTTCCAAGGAGTCTAATTAGCACTTTTACTTGCTTCAAATAAATTTATTAAGATTTTATTGAGACTTAAAATGTCTACTTTGGGAATAACCCATAAGCGCAGCAACTCTCAACTCTTTCTATGAGCAGAACGAGAGGAAACTGATGAAACGGTTCTGAATTACCTTGTATTACCTTGTAAGTATTAATTTCTTAAAATTGCTTCAATACTTTGCCAGGTCCTAACAGAAGCTATATTATACCAAAAATTACTGGTATGTAGTCGTTGTCTAGTAAGCTCTGAAGGATATAAGTTTTCAACGAAGTTTACTGAATGAATTAAGCTTTCAAAATGCAATAAAGTTCCAATCAGCTACTCAATAGCTGACAAAAAGGGTGAAGACGATGAAAAGAAGTAAAGAAATTAATATAAAATGCCATTAAGGACAAACAAACAGGATGCAAATGCATTAAGGCTTTAGTACGCGTCAATGGAGGATTTCTTCCAAGTAGTTTGTTAAATTCAGATTGATTACTTATTAACTTGCAATCGATTATTTCTTAAATTTAATTAATTTTGATTTCGTATCATCTAGTGTGAAGGGATTTATATTGTCTGAGTGTCTGCTGGAAATACTTCAAATAATAATAATTTAGCCTTAAAAGAAAATTTAAAATTTAGTTAGCTTTGCTGTTGCATCTTCTTGGAATTATACTGAAATTTTGTATATCATTCCTGCCTTTACAACTAAATAACTTTTCCCCAGAAGCAATTTTCTAACACCTCCATAAGCAATAACTTTCTTCAACACCCGCATGAGTATAAACAATGAAATTTTTTAAAAAAAAATTTACTAAATTGTGGCATAAACAAAACAGAAAAATTCTAAAAAGAATTGTATGTAAATAGTCGCACATAGAAACACACAGCCATACACACATACATACACACACACATAAAGAAATCAGGTCTTGAATATTAAATAATAAAATTAAAATCAAGTGAAATATAATATAAAGGAAAAACTAAAATAGGTGTCAATGAACGAGATGATTACTTATGAGGAAAACCTGTCTGCTAAAAGTGCTCTGCAAGTATTTTTTTTTTTTTTTTTTTTTTTTGGTTTTTCAATCAATTTAAAAATATTAAATTACCAACAACTGAAGCAGGTTACGAGCAAAAGCTACGTATGTACGTACCTGGAGCTGGAGAAGAATATTAAAAAGCTCTGCTGTATTAAAGCATGAGCTCGGAAGGAATGTATACTACAAATTTGCTTTTGTATTTTGTAAGAAAGGCTGCCTCAGACGACACACAACACAACAGAAATCGATTGTATCGCAAATGTGATGTATCAGCAGGTGTATTTACACACGCATTTACGTATATATGGTTATTGGGTTTAGCTTGACATTTTTTCTCATGCCAAAAAAAAAACTGGATGAAGCAGAAGCAAACACTTGAGGCCAATACCAACACGTATGTATGTATGGATATGTATTGGATAAAGTAAAAGAAGCACAACTTAATATCGATTGGTTACTGCGACGTTTTTAGTTAAAAAGTTTTGTCATGTTTTACGCAGCCAGGCAAGACTATCTATTTGCTTCAGAAATTGGAGAGGAAGAAATAAAGATCTTTTATTATTTTTTTTTTTTTCGATTTTTGATGACGAAAATGAATATTATGTTTTGTCATGGAAGCTTTTGCGCTTAGACACAAATTAAATCAGATGCTGGTTTTATATATGGCTATAGAAAGGAAACATTTTTTCACATAATCCGAAAAATTAGAATAATACTAATATGACTATAACAGTCCTGATACTGAAAATAGCAAATATAGAAGAGGATAATTTAAATGTTGTGAAAAAGAAAAGAACATTTCTAACGATATATAAAAATCAAACTCTGTACAACGCCTACATCCATTTTCCCTTTGCAAGTTTTAGTAAGGTCCAATGGGCTTGGAGCCAATACTTTTCAGTTCTTCTTTTAAAGGAAATAGACAGAGTTACTCAAAGCAATGATATTTGCTACAAATGTTCGACAAGATAAGAGAACTATAAAACAGATAAATTAAATGTTATAGTGATCTCGTTAACCGATAATAGATATATATAAATTTTTTAGTTCAAGAAATCACTCACACATTTACATAATAGTTTTGTGCTCGTTTTTCAATTTCGATATAATATACACTTCAAATGTAGCAGAAAATTTTACTTATATTTATATTTTAATTTTGTATTAAATTAAATATTTTCCCGAAAAATGTGAGCCAAAGCTGTAACGAAGTATTGAAAATAAAAGAAAAGAATCTTAAAACTCAATAGAAGAAAAAAAAATTAAAATTCGTAGATTGAAAAAACTTAAACAAAATTATAAAATAAATTTTGAATTATTTTAAAAGGCACCCTGTAGGAAATATTCAACTTATGGGCCTGCTTTGTTGCATTTAAACTTAAATTTTGCAAATAAAAAATTTTATAATTCTTCTGTTACAGATCAGAAAAACACAAATTTAAAAAGAAAGGCGTTCAATCGTGAAGAAATATTTGTAAAGGCCATCTAAACACAATATTTATTATTTTAATGCTTAAATAATATAAATATCAACTATCTGAATAATTTATTTGATATAAAACTTCTGCTTGAATGAATAGAGATAATCAACTTAAATAGAAACTTTTATTTATAGCAAATTTATCCAATGATCAGTGCAAGCTGCGGTTGAAAGTATTAAAGTAGAGAAACGTTTGAAAAATATATAAAATGTGTAATAAAAAAATAAATTCTATTTCATTTTATTATGTAAATTAAAGCAAATATATTTCCCGCACTTGGATCTAAAATCGATCAAGAAATTCGGATCAGAGTTTTCAGTAATTTTTTATTATGCTGTTGTCGACCTTCTTTTTTCATTAGAAGGAAAACAATTTCAGAGTCAACTCAAAATTGTATTTATTTTATTTTACTTTCAATTTCACATTACTAAATATTTCATTATTTTGACAATCGAAGTCCGTTTTTGCCTGTACTAACAAACCCTTTTTTTCATTTACATACTATATGTATGTGTGTATATGTAAACAACTCATTTACTAATTCAATTAATTTCATTTCTTCACCGCAAATACATGCAGAACTTTCTCTTTAAATAAGCAAAATTAAATGTGTTGCAATATGGGATGTTGCTGAAATCCATTGACAAATTTTTCTTATCACACGCTTTTCAATTTGTAGATGCGTTTCGCTAAATAACCATTTCTCAGCGGAATAATGATGTCAAACTAAAAGCTCGTGCAAAATGCAAGTCTGTATATATGTATGTGTATAGCAAGTTATGTATGTATGTGTTGGTATAAACCAAACAAATAGTTGGCCAATTACGTTTTCAGTTAGTTAATCACCGTTGTCATAATAACCAGCAAAATGCAAAAAATGGATGTAGACAAAATAAACAAAACAGACTAAAAATAAATATAAAGTACAATATACATAAATATATACATACATATGTATGAAGGTGTGTACTCGTTCGTATATTAAAGGCTACAAACTAAAATACCTTAATTTGTTTTGTTTGTAGCCAATATGTTTTCTAAAGCCTTACGTTAACACTACCACACACACAAACGAGTCAAAAACAAAATATGTATTCATAAATTCCTCACTTATAATTCATTTAAATATCTTCAGCCAGTGTTGCTAACTATTGTTTTGTCTTCGAGCATATTTGATTAGTTGGGGTTAACGATAAATACTTTTCCTACTTTCTTAACTATCTAATAAGTGTAATCCAATTTTATAGTAGTCGTAGTCGGCTCTTTATGTTCATCAGATGGGTGCATATATGTCCCAGAAGATATGACTTTAAAAAAAATTTACAATTAAATAGCCTCGCCACAAACCAATTACATTTGATGTAACTGTCAAAAAAAAGTTGAAATGTATGAAATTGTATGATAGCTGTTAATCTCTACGACGTTTAAAATTAAACGCTGAAAAAGTTCAATCGATTTCAACTTTTTCAGCGTTTGTACGGCGTTCAATGAAATTTCAAAGCAATATACATACATAATTATCTGATTGTTGTACTTGTTTGAACTGTTGCTTTTTTTTTAATTAAAATGAGCTCGGATAGTACATTAAATGACAAAATATAAATGCTGTTCGCGAAAACGAACAATTGAAAGTTCAATTTATTAATATTGATATTAATAGGGAGATATTACCAAATTTTAATTATTAATATAATTTAATTTTTAGTTTCTAATTTTAGTTATTATACTTTATTAATAATTGATTATTTATTTATTTAAATATTTTATTTTAAACTATAAAAATTGAGAGTTAAATTTATTAATATTGATATTATAGGGGGATAATATAAATAATAATTAAAATTTGGTAATATCTCACTATAAAAAGAAATATATTCAAATATTAAAAAATATTTATATAACAAATTCTCCAAGAACTATAAGAATATATAGCTCTTAAAGGAGAGATTTGGTAAAAAATAAGTAATAAATATTTAATTACAAATATTTCAGTAAATAAATTTTCAAATTAACGGTTTATATTTAAGCGTCTGTACGCCGTTGACATTAACAGCAAAATGAAATTAAACGTCGAACATCACAATTTCAGCGTTCAGACGGCGTTTGCGACGTCGACTTTAACACCAGCATGAGTGTCTACTTTGGGGTTAGGATAACGATATTAACAGCCGTTATATTAAATTTATTGCAAAGACACACAACACTTAAAGCTGATTTGCATATACGTATGTATATGTAATATAAACTAGAGTAAAATATTTTTTTTAATAATATATTATTCATTAGATTTCGCTTTAGGCATTATTTCCCCATAGTGTCTTCCAATAATAAATTAATATCTATTAATTCTGTGCTCCAAAGTTAGTGCAATATTGTGGACACATTGGCAGCACTGTTTGAATATATTCTGTGTCCATTATTTATAAGTATTGGTTATTTTTGTTTTTTTTTACTTACTTGTCACTTTAATATGTGTTGGGCTCCACATTGTGTTTGTGTGAATATGCGAGTTGGCTTTGGTTTTTAGTTGTTTTTGGTATGCTTTTTGCTCCCTCTCGTTGGTTAAACTCTACCTTGATGTTACTATTTTTGATGTGTTGTTATAGTATAAGTAACTGAATGCGATCAACTGATTGTTTTCACTGAGCTTTTTTTAATCAATAACTTTTTGAATCATCACTACAAATACTTTATTAATAAATATACCATAAACTTTCTTATTTTACAATTAAACACATCTATTAAAATATTTGCCACATTTAAGCTTTTTTCTTGATGTGAATAGCAAATTCACTTCTTTTTATATATAACTAAATTTCTATGTATATCATTTCAATATATTTTAAATTTTCTTTTCCACTTCTCAGTAATAATTAGTTCTGAAAACAAAACTATAAAAAAAACGTAAAACGTAAAACGAAAATCGGAGGAAACAAATTAAACCGATGCGCAACCGACCAGCTTCAATGAAAATCCACTTCTGGATTGACATTCAACAATGTACCATCTTAATATCTTTTTCATTTGGCACTCACTCATCATTACCAGATTTCTCAATTTATCTTTCAGACAATGTCAACTAATAATATGGCAATAAAGATTTTTCATTTATTAAATGCCTGAGTGGAGGAAAATAATAACCTTTATTAGTGAAAAAATAATTGTCTTTCATTCCTTAAGACATAAAGCTATTTATTTAAATATGAAATATTAGCTTATAAAGTTACCATATTGGCAAAAACAGCGTGTTTCATATATTTTAAAAATACAGATTTTTTGTTTATGCGTATCACCCTATGATACAGCTGTCTTTGCATTACTTGTGATAACAAAGGTATTTATTAATTTAAAACTCATTATTTGCTACCAATTCTACTTGAAGGGCAGCTTTTATGTTAAAAAAAAAATTACAAACAAAGTCGGCAAAAGTTAAATATTAGCTAAGCATTTCTAAAAACAATGGTTTGTGTTCCTTGTTTCATCATTCCGGTACTTCTTTACATTTGGCATAAATTTGTTCAGCCAATATTACTTCGTTATTGGAACCCATGGGAAAAGAAAGATGCTCAGGGAAATGTTATAAAAGAAGGACCGGATTTTCCATTTGAGTGCAAGGGAGGTATTTGCCCTTACCCTCGTACTAAGAAAAGTACAGAATGTAGTGAACCAGTTACCAACAGTGAAGAGAAATCCTCGCAAGAAGGAGCAATGTCGTCGCCAGTAGTAGAGAGTAAAAAGGATAACTAGTTTCAATGCACGCAATTTTATATAAATAAAATATTCTGCAAATTTATTGTTCGTGATATTATTCCAATAATTCTAAGTCAAATAGTGGTATATAAAGTGAAGTACGTGTGTTTGTGTGTCAGGCGCTTTTGTATGAAGTATTTATGGGACTAATTTGTATTGAAAATAAAAGTATATGTTTACTTAAGGAATTTTTTCCTTTCAGGTTCATATGCATAAACAAATGTATGTATGTGCAAGAATTTACACTGTAATACGGTATACTTTAATCAGATATATCTGTGTATTTAAAAATGTTCGGAGGAGGAAAATCTTATAAGCTATTAAAGCCTGAACTACATTTTTCTACAGCAGATTTAATACAAAAGTAACAACTTGCAATTACTGAATAATATTTGCAGCAGTACCTTTGAAGCTTCTTTTTAATTTAAATTGTATTTATACAATTTTACTAAGCTTACTCGTATGTTGGCCTCATTTGTTAAACAATTTATAATTGAACTCTATGTGGAAGACGTACACACCAGTGCATACCTATGGGCATACAAACGAGTAAAATTTGAAAGAAAATTCAATGCAGATTCAAGTTTAGATTAAAATAAACAAAATAAAAAAAATATTTGTATGACGACAAACTAAAACACTAACCGCAACAATTTGAATACATTAAATACTTGTAAATTTAATCCATGTAAATTCATTCCGACTTAAAATTGCAGTTTGTGGTGAAATTCCAAATCAACAATAAATCTTTTAATATGACAGTCAGAATTCAACAGAGTCATCTCTGTTGAAGGATATTTAATGAATTTTTTCATATCAAAATCCACTTTTAAGATAACTCAACCGCTTAACTTTTGCTAACTTTTTGCTGTATTCAAGTAAAATTTAATTTGAATAAAAATTATCTCAATGATTACAACTCTGAAATTTCTTTATAACCGTGATACAAGACGAATTTAATTGAAGTTTAATACGCCTAACTGCGATACATGTTAATTACAGTTAAAATACATATATACACATACTTACATATGTAGATGCCTTTCTGTATGCCCAACTGGGAAATGCACACGCTGACGTATATGATGTCGCATATTGGTTTGAGATATCTTGTACGTATAAGAGTTCCTTCACTAAAAGGGGTCTATTTTGTTTATAATCGTAAATATATTATAAGTACGATGCACAGGACAACCAAGATGAGTTGCAATCAAAAATTTGCTGTAGGAAGGCAGAAAATATAAAAATCTATTAGCTACGCTTATTCTGAGTATAAGTGTAAACAGTCCTTTATGTTTTTCGCCATTGCAATGTTCTTTTGCATCTGCTATAATAAGTTATACTATTGCTTCCATATTTTCATTTTCTGTCCACATCTTTTCGACACTTTCGCTTGTTCCTACCGAACCCTTAACGATATGAAAAAGCCGCAATATACAAAAATTTATATATTTTTTTTAACAATTATAAGATTGTATTTTTATTTCTCAGTATAGATTTTTCACTCATATACTGTACAAATAAGGTTGAATGTATAAAAAAATCTATTTTAAATATAAAATAAAATAAGCATAATAAAGCGCAAAAATGTGGTGTGAAAGGGTAAGGGGTTCGCCATTGATTTGGAGGAACATATTGTTTAAAGAAATTAAACGGGAAAAAGAGGACAAGATACAATTGTAAGAAATAAATTTAATTTACGGCTGTATTGTGAATATTATTGATGAAAATGTATTTTATGCAATAAAAAAAATAAGAATTTTAACTTAATAAAATATGTATTACTCTAGTTTAAAACATATACGAAATTTAGCGCCTAATCGCATTAAATCTAATATATTTTTTTAAAAAGTGGGCATTTATAAAGCTTAAATTTAAAAAAAATTAAATATAAAAATGAATTTAAATTATTAAAATGCCGAAAAAACAGTTTAATTTTATAATGTACAATACATAAAAAATAAGAATTAAATTTAATTAATCATTTTTTAATCCGAAGGCGCTTTTCAATAATGCTTAAATGTTAATTGCAATAAATTTATTTTAATGTATTTAAAAATTACAGCTAATGAATTAAATTTTTGAGATACTTTTTACATATGAAATTTTAACGTTAAAAACATAATTAAACAATTATTCCTAAAATGCTTCTTCTTATGTATAAATTAATTATAAATTTTATTACAAAAAAAATATATAAAATAAAATAAATTAAAATCTAAAAAATTAGGATAGCATGTCTGTCTTTTACTGGCATTTTAAAGTATAAATTGCTTTTCATGAAAACAACAAAAAAAATCTTTACAAATTGGAAGCATTAAGTTCTGAGTTATTAAAAACTAATTAAATTAAAATAAACAGTTAACTTTAATTAATCGTAAATAATAGAAAAAGAAAATAACATTTTTTCTCTTGAATTACTACAAAATAAAATAGACACCCAGAATAATTTATGGAACGTATACTGCAGTCTGCCATTTCATATTTATTAATTTTTTTTTGTCAATTTAGAATAAGTACATGCAAAAAATTGAAGATGTGAAAAAAGCGTTTTAACTATTTGAAACAGTGTACCATCAAGAGAATGGGGAAAAATGATAAATTCCCATCATTGTCGGATTGAAACGGCCGCCTCTTCGTTTGTGCATTAATCTACACGTACAGTGATTTATAATAAAATAATAGTACAAAGAATCATAAATATTTGTAAATTGATTCCCCGATTTCGAGACTTTTTACAGGGGAATCACAAGAAGTGAAAAATCGAATGGAGCCGTTATTCGTGGGCGTATTTAAACAAAAAATCGTTTTTGTCACAAAAAATGAAATAAAATAAAATAAAATAAATGGACATTATTAAGTCAGTGTAATGAATATAAAATAAAACTGAGTAGACGGTTAAAGTTTTAGTCCACCGCATATGCCTTTACTAAACTTTCTATTCGGAAAATGTTTATTGACTCTATTGGAAACGCTGGATTGGGAAAACAACTTGTAAAACTCTAAATGTAAATTTTATGGTGAATGTGTAGAGAAGAGGCTGTAATTAAGAATGAGTAATACTGGCTCAATACAATCGTTCTAAGCTTTGTCATGCAACTATACAATACACCATTTCCTGGGTAAGTAAAGTCATGTCTAAATTTACGAAGAAGAAAATTATTTTTAAAATATAAGCATTAAGTCTAAAAATTTTAAATTCAAGAGTTTGTCTTCTACAGTTTGTTTTCTAATTAATAACCTAATGAAAATAAAAGCGAATATACATTTTTTAGGAATATTTAAGAAACTCAACATGTCCACACAAAAAAAAAAGCATTTGGGAATAAGTTAAGGAAAAAACATCTATTATAAATTTTTTATTTGGTGAGGATTGTTGGGAGATTTTATTTATTACTCACTAGCCAGCCGAAATTACGGCTACGTTGTCTGTGTTCAACAGCTCCAGAGTCTCCTTCTTCGACACATGTTCCTTGGAACGTCCAATACATTTACGATTGAAGTGGTTTCTGTTTTGGTGCCATATCGAACTTAAGAAGCGAAGCTAAGACCATAGACAATCTCTGTACTAACACATATAGGCATCAATTAGCGTTTCTTTGCTGCGAGTTTACGTTTTGTTTTCTCGATAGGCCCAATTAAAATTGAATGTTCTGAAGCTATTGAATATTTTAATTAGTCTGGCATAGGTTTGTTAAATTAAATCCTAACTGAATTATCCTTTGACTGAAAACTATGCAGTTCGACTAAAAAAAATTCAATGCAAGTCCTCGTTAGTCGCTGTATCTACATAACTTTTTTCATCACCACTTTTTAATAATTGCGTTACGGTTTTCCTATTATAAAGATCGCTTTCCATGATTGGATTTCGATTGATGTCAAATAAGAATTACTGAAGCAATTATTGCTAATGGCGGCCCTAATTCAGAAAGACACAGCAGTTCCGGTCCACAGGCTACCGGTTACATATCTAGTTATAATTTTGTTTCATTGATTCTAGTCATCAATGAGTGGACTAGTCATCAATGACTATTTTGGATACTTTTGTACAAGTACGAGTACGTTCTCTTGCAAAAATAAATGAAATCTTATGGCGTTTTCTTTTCTACATTAAAAATGTCGCCCTGTGAAAAGGTGCCTTTTTAAAATGCATTGCCCGCCCTCTGAAAGTGCAATTTTTTATACAACGAGAAAAGAACACAAATTAGAAAAAGTGCAATGCCTTTTTTTTACAGCTGAAAAACAAGCATTTTCTGTATATTTTATGAAATGTGTATACAAAAATGATCAGTTGCCAGATTGCTAATTCATCTGCTTGAGAAAACAAATATTTTTTTTTTTAATATCTCATACAAATAAGCAGTCGCATAGTATTCTTTTGTTTGTTTTATATGATACAAAATATAAAAATAATTATTAAAATCTAATTTTGTGACACTTTCAACTCAAAAGACTTTTTTTTGAACATTTTCTGGTAACGCTGTGCAAGAATAAAAACCATTTGTTTTACAAGGCAATTTCTGCCCTGTTGATTTGTTCAGGGCAAAAGTGCAATGCCTTTTGCACTGCGAAAGTGCAACATTTTTTAGAAAAGAACACGCAATCCTTTCACAGGGCAATGCATTTTCGAGAAAAGAACACAAAATTGCCCTCCCTGCGGGTAGTGTTGCCTTTTTTTGTAGAAAAGAAAACGCCATTAGCGCAGTTGCTATAACGTTGTTTGTTTGCTACAACGTTGTTTATTTGCTACAACGTTATTTATGCCATTTTTCATAGCAATAACTTCTCAGGTTCTCCTCCATTTTTAAAGGGGCCTCTATAACATTTATATATATAATAGTGAGTTATTTCCTTAACGCTCATTCTCTACTTTTTTTTTCGTGTTTACATGCACACTTTCAAAAATGGGAAAACATTAAAAATTATCACTAAAAATCTAAGTTTAAATTAAATAATTTTTATTTTAGGAGATTTTTTATATGAAATTGTCCGATTTGAGTTGGAGATTCTCAAAATGAGTTTCATTTCTTTAAGCTGATTTTTGTGTGTTTGGATGTGTTTTTCTCTTTTATACAAATCGTTTTAAATTTGTATCCCTTCTAATTGCCTAGTACGTACTTCCTGTTGGATCCTCGTATCATATATGTTGTGTTAAGCTTAAAAATATGGCTTTTTAATTTAGCAGCCCCTGATTCTGTTTTTAAAACAGAATCAAGTGTTTTTTTTTTTTTGTATCTTAAAAACTAAGCACAGTTTAGAATTCTTTTTATATCGTTAGTTTTTTTTTCGTTTCTTTTTGTTAAATATTCACCTAAAAATATATTTATATAAGTCTCTTTGCATTTACCATATAATGCACCAATAAAACATGATGCATGATTTATTACCCATAGAGAGCCTTTTTGTTTTACTCTCTTTTTACTTTCATTGTCAAATATAAATCGCCTCTGAGCCCTTATTGGCTTGATGGCCACCTGAAATGTAGAGGTTATTGGCCGCCGGAGATTGTACGCCTTCTGACCAATCCGATCGTGGTGACGAACTCGACCAGTGACCGGGAGATTCGGGTGATGGTGTCGGATAGCTGTCCAACGTTTGGACCATATGTTGTGGGGTGTGGCTGCCCGAATGTTGGCTTGGAGGTGTCAGGTACTGATAGAAGGCCTGATTGTGTTGCGATGATGGTGACAATATGTTCGCTGTCGATGGCGATGACGCCGACATAGAGCTTTGTATTGATGGTGGATTCATTTGTCCCGAATGAAAGGAGTCTAAAAAAAATGCAATACAAAAAAATATATATATTATTTATGAAAAATAAATAAAGTATTTATAACTAAATACTTGAATTAAAATAGTAAAACAGTTAATTATGCAATAAATCATGTCATTTGCAGTTATAAAGAGAGTTCCAAAATTAACGCGAGATTGGAAATTTTTCTCCTGTGTGCCATGAAGTGGTTTTATCGTATAACGCTTCTGTTTTACTAGCCCTGAACTGGCAGTCGCCGCATTAGTTTTTTTTGAGTTGGCAACTCTTTATTACACCAATGAAATCTTACAATATGACAATTGAATTTGTTCAGTTAAAATTAAATGTAATTGTAATTGAATTGTAATTGCAATGCAATTGTCATTGTAAATAATCTACTTAAAGTGTATTCACATGCAACAAAAGTTCACATACAACAAAAAGTTGGGACTCCAGATAAGTCTGTTCAAAAGTATGAGAGAAAGTTTAATCACTTACCCGGTGATCCACAAAAGCCATTCAAGTCCAAGCCGGCTGAACTGAATTCAATTCCAGGAATTGCATTGTTACCACCCATTTGCTGTTGTTGCTGTATTGATTGCATTATTGCACTATTTTTGTTTTGCTGCTGCTGGTGCTGCTGCTGTTGCAGCTGCTGTTGTTGTTGTTGGTGATTGGCAGCCATCATGATGCTCATATCACTACCAGTAGGCGAAATGATGCCCAAGCTAACTGGTGAGTTTTGACTGCTTGGCGTTTGAAAATTCATGCTGTTGGGCGAATTTTGTGATTGCAAAGTGGAAGCGCTGCTCCCACCCAACAATGTATTAAGATTACTTCCACAGAATTGTTTTTGATGAGTGGCATGTCGCATGGCTTGCATATGCGTCGGTGATGTTGGCAAGCTGGGTCGCGACTTCGCAGGAGAAGGGGAACCTTTTTAAATAAAAGCACACAAATAATAAAAACTATATTGCAACGCAAGAACAAAATATGTATCGTAAATGAAACCAACCTAAGTAAGCATGAGGTGATAATGCCATATTAGATTGAACGGAATGTGGTGGCGATTGATTGGAGTAAGGCGGAGAGAGACCTTGCTCGTGACCCCCTATCAAATTGTTGCTGTTTAAACCATTATTGCCGTTTTGGTTTCCATTCATCAGTTCCTGATGAAAGGGCGATCCCATAGAGTAGCCGTAATTTTCCATTTTGATCATATCATGGCTTTGTTGCGGCACCAATGATTGCATGGACTGAGCATTCTAAAATAGTATACCGATTAGTATGATGTTTTATTTAGTGGAAAGAATAAAAAGTGAATAAAATATAACTTACTTTTACACAATCCTCATAGCTCGGCGGGTGCTTTACGTTGCTGTTCCCCAGTAGATCGTTGTGATGATTGGTGGCCTGTCCGCCGCTTGTCATGGCATTCGAATACATTGATGTTGTATCGTAAGGACTCGGTTGACTTGTGAGGGCCGTTGGTGGCGGGGAATCTACTGAGCTGAGAGCTGCATCCAGCAGTTGCTGCTGCTGATTCTCCACTGAGCCGGGGTTTTGTACTGTCTGGCCACCAGCCAAGCCATTCAGTAGTTGAGATGCCGAAAGATTGTTGCTGTTGTTTCCCTTTTTTGAAGCCTGCCCTAAACCCTTTTTTGAACTCGGTTTGCGTCTTAAACTACCTCCATTATCAAGCAGACCATCTGGACTTCCCTCCAAGAGTTTCGCTTTTTTGGCAGCTTTTGCTTGTGCCGCTTTCGAGGGTTGTTTGCCAGCTGCTATTACAGTCGGTTGCGTTATCATTTGTGGTTGGCTTCCTGGCGGAGGTGACGCTATCATAGTTTGCGGTGCAATGGCAATCATTTGAGGTGATCGTGGTACATGTTCATCCAAAAGGCGCACAATATCATGATGTAGGCGTTCTGAGGCAACATCTCGCGGTAAACGATCCATATGATCGGTAATTTCACGATTTGCAAAGTTATCCAACAAAGCTTTGCAGGCTTCATATGAACCTTCGCGCGCAGCGAGAAATAGAGGCGTTTCGTCTTTATCGTCTTGCGCATCACGATTCGCATGATGCATTAACAATATATTGACAGCTTCAGTGTTGTTAACAGCTGCAGCCCAATGAAGAGCTGTTTTCCCCGAATTATCAGCAGCATTTATATCGGCGTCAGCCGTTATTAAATCTTCAACCATACCTTCAATAGCCAATCTGGCAGCCAAAATTAAAGGAGTTGTTCCATCGTGCATGCGCGCATTTAAATTTGTAGCTCTGTTGCGTAAAAGAATTTGGAATACACCCATAGCATCCGCAGCTACAGCAGCGTGCAGCGGTGTACGTCCGGTGTTATCTTGGCAATTAGCGTCAGCTCCAGCATCAAGTAAACGTTTAGCTGCATCCGCCCTTGCATAGCGAGCAGCCAAATGCAGTGAGGTTTCTCCAGTTTTATCCATTGTAGCGTTTAGTTCGGCTCCTTGAGCCAAGAGATCAGAAATAACTTGGGCTGTAGCATCATCTGATTGTTCAATATCTTCTCCAGTGTCTATGCCTCCCCCACGTACAGCAGCAACCATCAGAGGGGTCATGCCACAAGGCCCCCTGACGTCGACCTCATGCTTACCATCTTGATGGGCAGGCGGTGTCATTATAGAAGATCTAACATCGGCTACATCCAAATGCGCCTGAGACCACACACGATTATCAGCTTCCTCGTAGTCAGTTACCATTGTATGATCGCTGGCGTACCCACCATGATCGTTGCGCAAACGTTTGGGCTGTGGCATGTCGGATTCGTCATCTGACCACTGCGGTGCATGACCCATGTGCCCAGAATTCATGTTAACATCATTGCTCATGCAAGCCATAGAGGGATTCTTATTAAGATTCCTCATTTCCTGACCTGTTGGGTCTCGGCGTCTACGTTGTGGATTAATGGTTGGTGTACGGAATCCCTCAGGGAACCAAGTAATGCCAGCAGCACGTTTTCGCTGAGTTGTAATCAACACACCAAAGAAAGCAAATGCCAATATGACCAATATAATACCCAAAGTAACGTATTTTACATTTGTTGATGACTCTATAACATCTTCACCGGGATTTGTAACACCTCTAACACTGTAAATGGGAAATTTCGATGATAAAGTGTACTTAGAGGCAGAGGCAGCCAAAAATTCGGCTGCTTCTGAAGCGCTGTAAAAACACTCGGTACATTTTCGATTATCAATTTCCAAATATACTTGTATTCCTGTTTGTCCTATACGTTCCGTAAATAAAATTTTGTTTTTACGTCCGAACTCCGTATTTTGTATGTCGGTAATAGGTTGAGTGCCCTTCCAAGAAAAAATCATTTCGTTACCCATAGAATCTTTTTTAATTCGTACCGTTGTTCTTAAGTGATGCCCCATTTCTCTCAAGAACACCACTTGTTGATCTCTAAACTGTTTTAGATCCATTAGGACTATTACTGATATGGCACCGTCAGCGAGATTTGGGGGTTCTGCTTCGTTTTCGCAATCTAACCCATCCCAATTACACTCAGCATTGTTGCAACCATAATCACAAAATCCATTGGCGTAGTGCTTCTGACAATATGCATCATACACAGGATTACAGGGTTGTAGTTTCTTTTCACAGTCACGACCATCAAACAAACAAGCAGCATTATTACATTCCTCATTACATTTACCATCCATAAAAACTCGCCAGCATTCTATTGGTGCTGTACAATTGACCCAGGGATTGATGCCCAGTGAGCAATCATTCCCATCAAAGTTACACGCATATGTGTTGCACTCAGCATCACAAACATGATTACCTTTTTTCTGGTCACAACCTCTTTTAACGCACATTGCCCGTTGATATTCTAAATCTTTGGCATATTTATCCAGCGCACCCCTGGAAGGATCTAGCACCCAACCAGGATAGTTAGGATCATAACTCTCGCAACGTTTACCAGCCCACTTTAAGGGACAGAAGCACACAAAATCTGCCAGCAAATTATCACAAGCAGCTCCCTGTAGGCAAGGGTTTGGTGTGCACTCATCCATAGTATCTCGTTCACAGTGACGGCCTTCGGTACCTCTGGGACATTCACATCTATATCCGCCACCATCATCAATTATACAGGCTCCAGCTTGACAGGGATTCGAATCACAATCATGTCCTGAAAATTCACAATTTTTTCCATAAAATCCTTCAGTACAGAGACAGTGATGACCTCCTTGCTTAGGTGAACAAATACCCCCATTTTGGCAGGGCGAGTTAGCACAGAAGTCTACTTTATTTTCACAATGCCTCCCCATGTAGCCCGGCTTACAATTGCAGTGATAATTGTTTACCAATTGGACACAATCTAATGTACCAGCGTTCGAACAAGGATTTGAGAGACACTCATTGATATCACCCTCACAACGGGAGCCCACAAAACCCGGTGGGCAAGCACATTCGAAACCACCTACACGATCTATGCACGTACCATTATTATGGCATGAACCCCGTTTACAGTCATTTTCATTCACTTCGCAAATCAATCCAGCAGTACCAGGCGGACATGAACAGCTAAAGGTGTTGACCAAATCATGACAAGTGCCGCCATTTTGACAAGGATTAGGTGAACAGTCATCAATATTCAATTCACAATTCTGACCTTGGAAGCCCTTTCTACAAACACACGCATATGATCCAATGAGATCCCGACAGGTACCACCATTTAAGCAAGGTTGTGATTCACATTCGTTTATTTCCTGTTGACAGTAACTACCAGTATAACCCTGCTTACAGTAACACCTATGTATGTTGCCATGCTCTTTACAAGTGCCATTGTTGCACAGTTGTTCCAAAGACACACCTTTACGAATCGCTGCGTCACTGCACGATACCATTTCAACATCACATAATTTACCCGTCCAACCAGGAGCACAGCGACAACTAAATTGATTTTTCACTTGAGTACAGGTGGCATCATTTTCACACGGAGACTTGGTGCACCAGTCCACATAATCTGTACATTGTTTGCCAGTATAACCGTATGAGCAGTGACAAGTATATTCATCACCATTCTCATGGCATGTGGCACCATTTTGACAGGGCTGGGAATCACATTTGTTAATCTTATATTGACAATTCGATCCAGTATACCCAGGTAAGCACGAACAGTTGTAGCTATTTATGCCATCTATACAAGTGCCCCCATTCATGCAAGAGCTTTCAGTACAGTCCTCATCGTTAGTTTGGCAATTAATACCCGAGAAACCCAAGGGGCAGGTGCACGTATAGGAATTGACGTACTGTCGGCAAGTGGCGCCATTTTGGCAGGGCATACTGAGACATTCATTAATATCAGTTTCACAGTGTTTGCCATCAAAACCATCCACACACAAGCATGTATAATCTCCGATTCCATCCAAGCAAGTGCCCCCATTTTGGCAAGGGAACAAGGCACAATCGTCTGTGTTTATGGCGCAGTCATGACCCTCATAGCCTTTTGCGCATATGCATCTATAAGAGCCAGGAACATTATGACAAGTAGCACCATTGCGGCATGGTGTTGAAAGTTTACATTCATCTATATCTTCATCGCAATAACGACCTGTGTAACCTAATTTGCATGTGCAAGAGAAATCCAAAAAGTTTGGTGAAGGCGTGCACTTGGCATCATTTCGGCAGCGATTTGTTGCACAAGGATCAAGTTTAGAATCACAATCCTGGCCCGTATAAGGAACTTTACACACACATTTGTACCCGTTTACTTTATCAATGCAAGTGCCCCCATTGGCGCAGGGATTATTTATACAATCATCTATATTGGTTTCACATTTTAAGCCAGTGTAGCCAGGCATACATTGACATTTAAAGGCATTCAATTCATCAACACAGAATCCACCATGCTGGCAGGGATTTGAAGAGCATTCGTCAATATCATTCTCGCACCGTTTGCCACCATAACCAGGAGGGCAGTGGCATATAAATTCGTTTATTCCATCTTCACATCTGCCGCCGTTAATACAAGGATTCGAAGCACATTCATCCACGTCACTGAGACACCGGGGGTCATAGAAACCTCTGGGGCATTCACATTTATAGCCATTGACTAAATCCATACAGACTCCATTGTTAGCACACGGATTTGATGCGCACTCATTAATGTTTATCTCACAATGGACGCCTGTAAAACCGGGTACACATTGACAAGTATATTTATTGATTCCATCGATGCAAGTAGCCCCAT
Organism: Ormia ochracea; assembly: GCA_963402855.1. NCBI lineage: Eukaryota > Metazoa > Arthropoda > Insecta > Diptera > Tachinidae > Ormia > Ormia ochracea. The sequence continues at coordinate 38,521,489 of OY727107.1, forward strand.
TATTACAAGGATTACTATGACATTCGTTGACATTGATCTCGCAGTCCTTCCCCGATGTTCCCGGAAGGCAATGACACACGTAGGAACCCACGCGATCAACACAATGACCACCATACTGGCAAGGATTAGATTCACATTCATTTATTTGAGTTTGACACAGATAACCAGTAAAACCGGGATCACAAACGCATGTAAAGCGATTGTCACCATCTATACATTTACCGCGATGGCAAGGATTCGAGTCACAATCGTTAATATTAACCTCGCACGATAATCCAGTGTAACCAGGTGGACATTGGCAAGTATAGCCTGCTATTGAATCCCGACATATGCCATTGTTACGGCACGGCTGAGATTGACAGTCGTCGATGTTGATTTGGCAGCGCGAACCCGTAAATCCCAGTGCACATGAACATTTAAAACCATTTATCATATCATTACAAATACCACCATTGAGACAGGGATTCGATTGGCATTCGTTTATATCAATTTCGCACTGTGTACCAGTAAAGCCAGGCATACAAACACAACGAAATGTACCGGGATCATCCAGACAGCTGCCCTCGTTTTGACACGGATGCGATTCACATTCATTTATATTTGTTTCGCAACGCGGACCTGTGAAACCCTGCGAACAGTTGCACCTAAAGGAACCGGGTGTGTTGACACATAAACCATTATGCTCGCAAGGAGAACCCTGATCACATTCGTCTATATCTTCCGAACAATCAATACCCTTGTATCCAATTGCACAGGAACAAGTATAGGAGCCATTTATAGGACTTGTATCACATATGGCATCTGCATGGCAAGGATTTGAGGTGCAGGCATCATCTAAATGACAGAGTAAACCTGTTTTACCAGGCGTACAACGGCAGTAGAATGAGCCTACGCCATCTATACATGTAGCACCGTAAAAACAGGCAGCTGCCACACAATCATCAATATTTTCACTACAATCCGGACCCGTCCAACCATTGACACAAATACAAGAATACGAACCTTGGGAATTCGTACACGTTGCACCATTCTGGCACACCGATGGCCTGCAAAGAAAAGTATGGCATAAAATAGAAAGTACCCAAAATTCTATATGATAATCGACATGGTTTGAGGTCAACCTACTCGTATACGTCTATTGTAAAACGTAAAAATTTTTGTTTTTAATGTGATGTAATTTAAATTAACGATTTTTTTTTTATTTCTTAAGCTTCAGATTAAGAAATATTTCTATGCATAAAAATTTAAATAATTACATATAAAAATTATATTTTACCTTATGGCACATTCGTCAACATCTTTTTCGCAATTTTCTCCAGTGTAATTTGGTGGGCATGCGCAATTATAACTGTTAATGCCATCAATGCAAGTGCCTCCGTTTTGGCACAAATGACCAGGACAATCATCAATATTTAAATCACAATTTTTACCTTGATAACCTAAAAGGAAAATGTTACCAGGAATTAAATTTAGCTTAAAAAGTTTTTAACGTATGTGTATTAGACTAGATATTCGGGATCTTAGAAACCCAAATCCGAAAGGCGGCTAATGATTTATCTTTCTCTTGAAACTTGCACTTGAATCAGCGATTTGCAAAGACCTCACTGCATAATTATTCAAATATATTTATATACATAAATATTTAATTAAAAATAATCGAATTTATAAAAAAAAATGTTAAATTATATCTTAAAAAATGTCATGCTTCTTTGCTTAGCAATAGGGAAATTTTAAGCTTTTAATATGCTGCATAATGAGAGAAAATATTTTCATTTCTTAGCAATTAAGAAAGTCTACGAGTTAACAGATCTATAAGTAATTTATGCTGATGATGCTGCTTTTAAATGTTGTGGATAAGTCTCTGAGGCAATAATCCAGCGAATGCAAGAAAATCCGACTTCCGCCGAATTTTTTTTTTTTTTATAAATGGAAGAGAAAGGTGGAAAGCGACAAAAGCGACCTAAACCTATTGCTATAAAAATTTTGTACAACGGAGGAAGAATTATTCCTATTACAGATGAAACTTAACTTTAAACCACAACCCAACTTAATAAGATCTCTGATAAAACTATAGAGTGGGCGTGGTGTGCATTTCCATTTCCACCATATTTAAGGGGAATCGGCCTGTTTACCTAAAAAAAACTTCATATACAAAAACCTCCGTACAAATTGGAATATAATCCATACTGACCATAATTCCATATATATGTATGTATGTACATACATATACATATGTATATGAGGTATACAATTTGGAATACATTCGCTGGTATTGCTGTATAGCAAAGAAATTGGTTGCAACTATGGTTGATGGCAATAAGGATAACATACTGTAATTACAAAATATAATTTGCGATTGTCTGTATCAAATTCACGTTCAAAGTGTGAATAATTTTGCGTGCTTAGAAAACAGTACCTGCTGATTGCATTTATGTACATAACCACATACATACATACATAGATATGTATGTAGTATATGTGTGGATAGGGCCATATGCATCAATTATAAAGAATATTCCAAAAGATCCTTTTATACCTTTGCCAGCGTACTTATCATAAAAGAAAATTAACTTTTCATGTTGAAGTTCAGCAACATTTTGAGATTTTTATACAAATTTTTATATGTACATCATTGATTTGAATTTAAGGCAAATGGCAGCAATTCAACATAAAAATAAAAGCAAATATGTATATGTATGTATGTATTTACCTAACAACAGAAGAAATACAACAGAACAATTGGTGGTATTAACACTCAGCCAAGAGGCACGCTTCAAATCAGTAAACTCATAGTAAAAAGAATGTTCAAAAACCAATAAAATTAGCTCCTTTAAAGCTTCTCAATTTTGGTCGAGCAAGAAGGAATATTTTATAATTATAAAATGTGCAGTATTTTTAAAAATAAGTATGAATGCATTTTTATCCAATAAGGCAAGAGTTTTAATTTTTCAGTACCACTGTATCTGATGTATAACGCCATTTATGTATGTATGTATGCTCATACTTGCATACATACATATGTACATACTTATATACAAATTTAGGTATGAAGTACAAATGTGTTTATATGCATATGTATGTATGTATGTTATTAAAAAAAGTATAACTCTCAGCTAGAAATGACAACTGTAATCAACAACATACAAGAAAGTTAAATAAAAACAAATGGAGTAACAATGAACAACTGAAGCAACACAAAGGGAAATAGAGAAGAAAAATAAACTTGACAAATACCGAATAGCATACGAACTCATAAATACTTATAGCCGAAAACAAAACGAAGTTTTTAAAAAGCCGAACACAACAAGCGAAACTAAATATCCAGAGTTGGTGTATTAATTTTATTTATTATAAAATTCTTTCAAATCTGTCAGTCATAACATGTATAAGTTGTAAAATATTTTTTTATACACATTTCCTCTTAACGTTCAAAAGAGAAATTTCGTTAAAGAAATTTTCTTCTTGGTCTTATTTCTAATAGTTTGTTATATGACTTTAATTTGACTTCTTATGGCTTAAAATAACATATAACAATAATATATCAACAATTTGACAAGTTTTCTCCTGCAAATTTAACTTATGAAAGCAAATATAGACTAAATTAAGGTGCGTAGAAGCAGCTGGTGCATACATATGAATGGGTTCGCTTTTCCAACCTCGGCATTGCATACATACCCACAGTCAGTGTTAGGCCCACATACATGCATACATTCATATGTAGGTATTTACACACGTACGAATATGTATAATTTACTTTAGCCAAACATCAGACGAAGTAAAGCCTAGTTTCTTACGAACGAAAGAACGACGATCAAATCGGCCAACCAACCATTATCATCCTGCATACTCGTACATACATACTAACATTTATTTCATATGCACATGCATACCTACTTAAACTATTATACCAAACTAACTAGCTGAGCTGAGCGAAACAAATAAATATACAACATTAAAAAAAGCCACAACAACAACAGAAATGTGTACGAAAACAAAAACAATAAATGAAGCAAACAGAAATAAAACACAAAACGTCGTCTTGAGATCTTCTTTCCCACGGTTCATATCTTGTATGTTTTAGTATGTTGCTGCTTTATGCTTTTTATTTTTGTACTGATACCCAACGAACAAACACGTTCGATTCGATTTTGAATTGGGGATGAATTGTACCAAAGTCTCTTCAAAGGACTATCGTTTAAAAATTACTTAAATTTCATTCGAACATCTTACGTGTATGTATGGATGTAATAGTTTTTTCCATAGAAATAATTTTATTTGTTTCATTGGCCTTTGTACATACATACAATATTTAAATTATAGAGGAAATTTAAGTGACATGTATTTCGTCAGGTTTTCTGAAAGCATTAAACTGTTTCAAACTATTCGAATTTAATAAGTTGTGAGATACCAGACACAAGACTTTCCAATAAAAAATTTTGATTATGTTCTTCGTCTACTGTAGAAATACTTTTATTTTATATTAGGCATTTTATACATACGTACATACATACAAACGTATCTGGCGAAAATATAGCGAAGAGTTACAGGTTTAAATCACTCTTTTTTTATAAGTAATTATCGAGACCGATAAATCCGATGACTCAAAAATCGTACCATATGTTCGTTGGGCTATCACAACTACTATCGTAATGGCTGCATAATACATACTACGTATAGATTACGTTAAAAATATGTACATATGTACATACATATATACATTTATTCGTACTTACACAACCAATTATGTATGCATATGTATATATACACATATGTATATATAAGTACTGTAATAAAAAAAAATTTAACAGTATATAAAATAAAATCATATAAGCCTTTTTGTAATAAAACATATTTGTTTACATATGTATGTATGGAAGTGTGTCTATACGAATGCACAAGTGTATATAGATGGCCATACACATGCCCACCCATACATACCTGCATACATAAGTATATACTAACGATGTAGTTATACATAAGTCCATATACATATATATGTATGTATGCGACAGTATTTTATTTTGATTTATATGTATATTGTACATACATCATATAGATATATACATATTCACACATATGTACCTACATACCTGAAATGAAAACAATAATATCGAGAATAAAGCAATTCACATACAAATTATCAACAAAAACTTTCAAACATACAATTGAGAAATACTATAGCAGAGACCAAACTTCTTGCATATGTACATACAAATAGGTAGATATGTACATATGCATGCATGTAGATATGTACACATGGATATAAATTAAAAGCGAGAATGTATAGATTTAGCTACATGCACACATACATACATATGTTTGCATGCACATAGTATGCTATATGGCTGTATGTACATACATACATAGAATTAAAGCAATTTAGAATAATGGCATATAAAACTGGATTTGATTTTCTTGCAAATATTTTAAAATAAATAGTACATTCATACATACATATGTACATACATACATACATACATATGTATGGATGGATGAATGAAAGTACATTTACATTGCGTCTTACGCTATGAAGGCATAGTATACTACATGCTGGTGCATAAAGTCCTGTGTACACACATAAAAACATACCCAGTAAACATATTTTCTAATCATAATTAAACTTTATGAGATGAATATTTCACGTTCACGAAATGTTATAATCATATTCATATAATTGTAATAATAAATAAATACATAAATAAAAACATCTATCCGATTTTGGACGTATGTATGTCATGCCTTTAAATTTTAGATGTTAAAAAAGTTGGGTGTTGCACTGCCAAATGCTCGTATCTGCCTAGAATTAGATTCATACATATTTATTTCACCTTTTTCGCAGAAGCTTCCGATTTGTTGTAGAATTTTCTTTTTGCAACAGAAACTCTACTATAATTGATTTGGAACATATGTATATAAATAAATAACCCCTAATACAAGTTTCCATAAGAAATGTTCTCTGGGTATGTATGGACGAACATACTTGCATTTTCCTACTAATATATCATGGCGTTGTTTGTTGCTGCAAGTTGCTTTGAGTTTTTTCCTAAACTTTTTGTAGAAACTGGCTTAAATGTAAATAAAAAAAAAAATACATGAGTACACACGTATGTATGTATGTATGGATGTATTTTGTAATGCATGAATAGTTTTCATACAAATTGTTATGGAATGAACGTGTTATTTATTTAAATAATTCAAAGGACATCTATTCAATAAATTTAATGTTCTTATGTGATGTCTTGATATTTATAAATGTAAAAGGGGTTCTCTACAAGCTAATTGTAGGGACGTGTAGGGATTTAATACAGAGATTTTTTAGACACGTTTGTGTAGTATGTCGAACTGAACATTTTATCATCACGCAGCATAAAAGTATATTTGTTGAAAATGTATAAAATTAGATGGTATACATGCACACGGATATACATTTCAATATAATCTCATAGGCACACAAATGCATATGTACGTAGGTATGTATGTATGCATAAATGTAGACAACTGCACGTACGCATGGAAATACACACATATATGTATATACATACATATGTGCATGCGTGCATTTGAAACGTAAAATAGCAATTCCATAAATATTTTATAATTTTATACTAATTTATTAAAAATGCTATTTTTATACCACACAAATGCAAGTATTTTTGCTCAAATATTTTTAAACTTTAAATTTTTTAAATAATTATTTTAAATCATCTACCTAAAATTGATAAGATGTAAGAGAGCCAGTTGTTGTTATGGCTTGGAATTAAAACAGCTACAACCTAACAAAATCAAACACATTAATTTGAACACGCCCTCTTTGATATTCTATCTTACTTTTTACATCTCTTGTTGTTTTGTTGTGTAGTCAATACAAAAAACAAATATCCTTAACTTCAATGGTTAATATCCAGCTGTTGTCATATTGCGGTTGTTGTTCTTGTTGTTATTGCTTTAGATATGTTGTACACTGGTGTGCATTCAATGCAAAGCCTTTAATCAGAGATGGAAAATTGGAAAATTGGAAAATTTTACATTTCTAATAAATCAACCAGAGTCAGCACTATGAAAAACAATATTCATGCATGTAGACCAGTTACAGTTACCTTAAAAGTCATGTTGCTTGATTGCAGATGCCTTAACTTGTGAGATTACTGTAGATTTTTTCAAGCTGAAATCACAGTAATTTTCCGGCATATTTCTAATGAAAGGATATACATATACATATATATATACATACATACATATATGTTAAGCCTGTAGCATTTTAATTCCTTTCTAAACAAAAATATATTTCATAACTTTGTCAATAGGTTTACGTTCAAGGACAATATATATGTATATATAATTTTGTTTTATGTAGACACTTTACATACGAATAAATATCAAAAAGTAAAGGCAATATGATTCACTATCTCATTCATTGATCCTCTCTATTTCTCAAATGGTTAGAAAACTTTTATGCTTTGTAAAACCGTGCAGCACCAGCAGCAAGCAGCAGCTTATGTTAGAAGCAATTTTATTCACGATTGTCTGGAAGAGTAAATCGAGATAATGATTATTGGCCATTTACAACTTCCGATTAGTATAGGTTATTGTTCCTTGATTAATATAATATAATCTAGAATTACAAAATAATGATGCACTTTAGCCGTAACATTGAAATTGATTAACAACAAAAATTAAAAATCTCAAATCTCTAATACTTAAAATAAGAAAATTAATATCATTAGCAAGCAGTGAATGATCCGTTTCCTTTAAGCCATATACCTCGTAAAACTATTGTTTGAAATATTTCCCCAACATATTAGATATTAACAGTCAAATAGTCTTGCTGTTGTCCACACTTTGCCATGCGGAAACAGCAGTAAAGAAGAGAAGAAGCCGATAATGTAACCTCGTAAGCAAGAGCCCTGAATAATTCGCTTTATTTCAATATGTGGACACCCTTAACGACATTATTTTGCAGAAATTTTTAATCATAGTTAAGGTATGCATGGTTGTGTGAGTATGTATGTATGGATATGTCTGCATACATGTATGGGTGTATCTATGTTTGCAAGAAAAATAGATACCTTCGTATGCGCGAGTTAGTAATAAGCTAAGCACCACCATGTATGAATATGCATGCATGCATACACACACACATATTTCTTTAAAGCAATTAAAAATTTAATTACACATGTGCATGAGTACTCTAGTTGGCAAACGTACATACATAAATACATACTTATAAAGTACATCCAAGCTTACATAAATGCATTGTTATGTCGGACACTTTTCATTTGAAATATTGTGTTGTGCTTGTTGTAGCTGCGGTGTCAAAACTTGCTTGATAAGAGTCGTTTGTTAAATACGTTAATGTTGTTTTCCTGAGTTTTATTATCAATAATCCGAGTAGTTAAATATGTAAATTGTTTAAACTAATTAAAAGGTTGTTGAAATATCAAACGACGTTCACACAATAGAGCGATCAAACATGTACCCAAACACATTTACTCGTACAAGTTTGTGCGTCTGCCTCAATCATAATAAATATGCATTCACACCTATACAAATACATAAAAAAGCCTGTAGGAAGCCAGAGTTCCTTGACTCAATTACGCAGCCCGATAGGAAATAATACGTTGATATGTAGAGAAACTTTTTGACAGTTTGTACGCTATGCTGCTTCTCATTTTATTATCTCAATAGCGATTGCTAATGCAGCGCTTTTCCTTTGAAAAATATTAAAGAAATATTGTAGAGGTATGTATGGATATACAGTACGAGCTCGATTTGTACTACACGTAATTTTTTTTTAAATTAAATCCTTTATAAGTGCAACTTTTCCAAAAAGCAGTCTCGATATTTGGAACTTTTTCTGTTTTTATAAAATTGAAGGAAACTTTCTCTTTGAATTTAGTTCTTCAACGCAAAGTTTCGTTTCTACGCACGACATTAAGAAATGTTTGAGCGTTTTAATAAGAAAAAATGAACAATGAACTCATGAAGAGGATCTATCACTAATTTTGTTACGGCATCAGATAGCAGAAGAATAGCAGGCTGTAATTACACCATTGCAGGATTTCTTATCGGATATATTCTTCACATATAATCCAAAATTTTATTAATTATAGTTTATTTTCCAGGCTTTAGGTCAATTAATCAATTATTTTTAATTAATCAAGCTCTTTGAATGTCTAATTATTTTCTTTTTTATTATAATAATAAGTGGCAGATAATGATTATTGCCAAAAGGATCAGAGAAGAAATTCTAGAAACTATAGAAATTGAACATAAATTAAAAGTTAAGTTAGATGACGTCATTAAAGTCGCTTGACATTCGTATGGAGTGGGCAAGAGAACATAGCATTTCTTATGAAAAAATTAATCGCTATTCAAGAGATCAAGGACACTGGGATTTACCAAAAAGCTTTTTGCTCTTTATTTATGTATGTATAAAACATTAATTTTATCATTTTGTCTTATAAATGATTTTTGTATGTTAAAAAAATGAGATTTAATGAATCTGAGCTAAACAATGAAGACTTTTTAAATAAGAATTTTAGAGGTCTTTTGTCACAACTTTTCGGTTTCCTTTCAACTGCGAAAATCGAGCTTGTACTGTATATCCTTGATTACTTTGTTGTTCTCTTTTTTTTGAGTGCATTATTTAGACATTCGAATTCGAGTTAACTTTTTTTTAAAGGACATGTATGTATATGCCCGAATATTTTTAAATGTGGCTTGACTTTAATTTGGCTAATTTTATTTATGTATAAGTAAATACGCGCTTGTACCTCTTCGAAGGATATCAGGATGTTTCTCAACGAACACTGCAAAAGTATTTGCGAAATAATATTGCTGTACAAAAATTTCATTCGCCTAAGAATTTCTAGCAACCTAATGAAGTACTTACGTATGTATTTTTGCATGTATGTATGTCTGTATGTATGTCTGTATGTGTGTATGCATGCATGGAATAGTTCCTGTAAAATTGAGGTCTCTTTAGAATTACAAAAAAAAATTTTTGTATTCTACTTTGCAAAGAAACTTTCAAATAAAAAGAATAGGAAATTAAAGCAAAACTCGAACTTTCAAGGAACGATGATGTACTGTAAACTTATTTTAATTTTCATTAAATGTTTTCTATTCAAAATTGGTTTCAAATTGTTCCTGAAAATGTTATATCTGGAAAACCGAAAAAAATGCATTGAGCAGCAGAGGAATTTTTTTGAAAGCTTTAAACTTTTTCTTTTTTATCCTTTAACAGAATTGTGGCAGCCAGCCAAATTAAGCTCTTTAATAAATAATTACAGAAAATTCAATTGAAAAGGGGCATAAACAGTAGAGTCTCTGGCATATAAACTGTAAGAGATATTCAAAATTAGACAAGGCTTAAAGTGAGGAGTCAAAAGGTTGTATTAAAACGCCTTTTAACTATAAGAAAAAACGAAGAAATTTTCGATTGCTGGTTTAAAGCAACCAAACGTAAAAATTAAGTTTTTTTTGTAGACTGATTTGAAATAATTAATAATTGTAATTGCTTGTAATAATAATAATAATTAACGTATGCATGTAATTAATTAGAATTGTCTCATGTACCAGAAAGCAGTTGCTGCTGAGCAAAAGATGGGCATGAAATTAAAATGATTGCATATAAGCACGACATGGCAAATAAAATGTATTGAAGCGTCAAACTAAAAATAAACTAGAGAAAATAAATTTAAAATTTAAAAATAAACTTTGTAGTTTGAAATAAACTTTTATGCCCTTTTTAAACTTTCCTTAAATGTTTATTAAAAGCAGAATTAATTCTTTTATTTTCATTGCAATATTTTTCGAGTGGGAACTTTTTACTTTGTATCTCAATGGGGAGAATCGAATAGATGTTCTTGTTTGCTTGCTCTGGAATTATCTTTATACGATAGATCCCATTGCTCGCTTAATTCTCCACCCACTACACTGAATTGCTGATCTCACGTAATTGCTGCGTCTGCAGCATGTCAATAACACAGACAGCAATTAGTTAATTGCTTTGGTTCTACTTCCTGTTATTGTCATCAATAGGCATAAAACAATTTGGAGAAAACTGGCTAAATGGCAAACTTATCATTATAATATTCCAACATTTTCAGTGCAACTTTTCAATTAAGTAAAAGCCAAAGGGAGGAGGAAGAGGAAAAGAAATTAACAAAAGTTAACAAGTCGGTTCGGTTAGCTTGGTCGCCAGTTGTTTTGTTGGTTGACTGGTTCACACATTTCTCCATTTTCTAATTTAAGGAGGAGTACAATTATGTATGAATGTTTATTTAAGATACACATGATTTTGTTTCACATTTCTAAGAATCCATAGATTAGCTTTCATAGCAAATACGAAATATAAAACAACTTAAAACTAAGACGAGATCAGCAACAAAAAATAAGAAAAAAAAAGAAAAAAGCTTGTTTGCCTTGCATTTAACCGCACCTCTACTAATCAACTCTACAATTCATATGGCAGTTAATGGCAAAAATGAGTATCTAAATATGTAGTTGCAGTAGATGCAAGCGCACTCTTCTCCTGTGCATAAACTTAAAAAGTGATCACACAGCAGAAAAAAAGCTCAGATCACCAATTAAAAAATTGCGACCATTTTTTTTTTTTTGTTTCATTTTCATTTTTCGTTTTTCAATTTCTAAACATCACACAGCCAGTAGTTGTTGTCATTTGGGGCTGCCGCTAATGATGCTGCTGTTGCTGCTGCTGCGGCTGCTGTTACTGCTGCATCCATTAGATGTTTTATCTTTTAGTCTTGTTGTTGTTGGTATATAAATGCTGGTTTAAATGTTTATTTGCCCGCTTGTAATAAAGATAATAAAACACAGGCGAAACAAAAGTAAAAAGCTAGTGGACAGACAGACAGCCGGTCTGGTCTTGGCAAGCGAAATGCATGTTATGAACTTTTCTAATTAATGCAAATAAATAAAAAATTTAGCGACGAATACAAAAAAAAAAAAAAAAAAAAAAACAAACAAACAAGCCAATTGTTGCTGGCTTGCAACTCCCGCGCATTTATAAATTATTGCGCCCGTTCAGTCATATGAGTAAATGCTTAGTAAGTGGTTCCTCCAAACACAAAATGTATAGACACAAAAAAATAAAGTTGATATATGTAAGCCCTGATCTCTGCAGCTGCTGGAATGTATTTAGCTGGCTGTGTGTGAATGATTTTCGCTGTAAAACCGCATGTGCTGCTGTAAGTCGAGAATGAATGGGGTTGAATAATGTTGATTTAGTTCAATTTGTTTCAATTATATTCAATTTAATTAATTTAACTAAAAAAAAATTGCATCTCATATTTGCACATTCAATGTATTGCGAGCATTTAGTTTTAGAATTGTGCACATAATTGCAAAAGAAGGACAAATAAAAAGTCACACATACACACGTACATGAATGGTTAATATTTAATATGTTAATGGCAATTAAATATTGTCATTCAGTCCGGCCCAAAAGATATTTGCACATTGAAATTTTTTTCCATCATGTCCACCACTATACGCTGGCGAGAGACTGCAAAATGTCAAAAATACAATACTCAGCTTTATATGAGAATGATTATTATGAAGACAAAACGGTGGTTGTATAACAATACGACCGCCGAGTAGTTGTCGCCAATTTGTCTATTGTGTTTTTTTTTTTTCTTTTTTTTTGTTAGCGATTTGCTGTGGTTGCCCAAAAACTACTGAACAGAAGTGTTAACGCAGTTTGACATTCTCAGCTGTCTTGATAATTCTAATCAGTCAAAATGTGTTGGCATTCTCAGCCGTCGTGATAACTCTAAGCCACCTAAGAAACTGCCTTAAAATGCAACCGAATTATGAGAATTACAACTTTTCCTTAGCGATAAACGAACATACTGAGACGAAAAGAGACTTATGGCGTTTTATTTTCTACAATCAAAATGTTGCCCTGTGAAAAGATGAATTTTTAAAATGTTTTGCCCACCCTGTGAAAATGTTATTTTTTATTTAGCGACAAGAGAACACAAATTAGAAAACAGTGCAAAAGAAAACAGCTGATAAAAAATAACATTTATGTATATTTTATGTAAAATGTAAACAAAAATGTTCAGTTGCCAGATTGCTAATTCATCTGCTTGAGAAACTAAAAGTTTTTTATTTTAATATCTCATATAATTACACGACTGTATGGCTGTCTTTTGGTTGTTTTATAAGCCACCAGATATAAACATAATAATTAAAATTCAATTTTCTGACTCTTTCGACTCAAAAGTCTTTTTTTTTTGAAAATTGTCTGGTAACGCAGTGTATGAATGAAAGCAATCTGTTATACAGCACATTTGCTGTCCTGCCGATTTGTTTCGGGCAAAAAGTGCAATGCCTTTCGCATTGCGAAAGGTCAACATTTTCACAAAAGAACACACGCAACCCATTAAGAGGGCAACTTTTTTTTGAGAAAAGAACACAAAATTGCCCTTTTTGAGGGTAATGAAAGAAAAGAAAAAAAAAATTGGCATTCGATTTACACCGTTTGAAACCTTTTCCAGAAATATTTTTATTTTATTTTTATATTTTTAATATAATGTAATCGAAAAAGTCTTTTCGTCTTTTGTCAATAGATGTAGTTGCAGTTGTATATCTATAGGTATTTCCTATAAATTAAACAATATAATGGTTTTGTCTTCAATTAGAATCTCTTTATTCAGTCCTTTTGCCCTGTTCTTTTTCTAAAAGGCTTGCCTTTTACTTTCGGATATTTTTGATCAAGTCTCAATTAAAATATAAACATATGAAAAAGATTGATGATGTGAGGCAGTCTTGTATTTTTAGTCATGAGTAGTCAATGTTGGCATATATCTCCAGTGCTACCAATCACATTGTGTCATATTTTATAGTGTTGGAAAGGTGAGATTTTAAGCTTCATTTAACCAAAAAAAAAAAAAAAAAAATTTAATTCGAGGAAGTTGGAAAAAAAGTGACAGCTATACAAAAGTGAATAAAAATAATGAAAAAATTCGCTATATAGTGAAATTATTATCACTTTTTATCATTTATCGATAAATTATTATTTAAATAAAACAACTTGGAGAAATTTCCCCAAACAGTTTTTTTTCTGCAAATACGTTTGGTCTTGATTTTGTGGCGAAGGTCACTGTGTGACTGGGTTCTCTATTGTTACATGCTACTGCATACGCACATGTTCCGTTTTTCTATTTCTCTTGTTTTCTTTTCCAATAAAAAGTTGGCTAAATTGAATAGTTTTGTTGTAAAAAATGAGCTCAGCTAGTGGCAGACGAACTTGTCAAATTCGTGTGTTTAGGATTTTATTTTCTATGTTCGCTTACAAAATTACACATGTGCAACAGGCACTTCTGTTTCATGCTTTTTGTTTCCATTCTTTTTTGTTTCCTAAAACATGCTGAAGGCAGATGTTTGGAATGAAAATGCCTGCCTGCCTGCCTGCCTACTTGTTTTCTTGAATTGCATGGCCATCATCATTTTATTTATTCAATTCTTCTTCTTTTGTCTTTTAACTATTTCTTGCATCCTATTATCTATGAAATGGTTGTGTTCCTGTTTTGTCGGTTCTTTGTGTGCCTGCCTGCCTGCCTGCCTGCCTGTTTGCACAAATGCAATATACTCGTATAAGAAAATCATTTGAAAAATTGCTGCTGTGCTGGTGCTGGTGCTGATGCTGTTGTGGATTTTTCCTTTTTGTACGGTGGGCATAGTGTGAGTGTGTTTCCCTGGCATTTTTAATCGCAAACAACAAAGAATGAGAAAATGTGGAAAAGTTTAGCATTAAAAACCTGCCACAGCCACTGATCGATTAATACACTTTAAATAACAAAAAAGTAAAAACTGCGATATACTGCAAATAATGGAAAAGTCGGGCTTGAATTAAAGTGCCTTGAACACGCAATATTGTGAATTAAGTGGATTCAGGACATCACAGAAATGTTTAAACAGGCAACGAGTAATAAAAATTTTTCAAATTAATATTCTTCAAAACAGTGTATGCTGTACATACAGGGACAGGCAACATGTATGATCGCGACCTCTCCTTCATACATTGTGAGAATACATGTCGGGAGCTCTGAAATTTTGAATGCCACATGTATGTGGGATTGTGCAAGGAAAAGTCTTTCATTTCACATCAGTTGAAGTCAAGCGTTATAATTTGAATCCAGTTATTTGAAAAAATAGCTCAACAATAGATCACATGATCTGCAGACCAGGGTTGCTGTTTACGCCAGTATTATTTGTTATCGAAACCAACAACACAAATTAGTAAATCAGCTTACTTTTGTAAATTTGCTTATTCTATGAAGCCCCAAGGACACTTGCAATTGTTCGTAAGTAATGCATCTTGGAATAGAAGCAAATGTGTTATAGAAATTTCATTAAAAGAAAAAATATATTACTTGTAATTTTATATGCTGGCAACACGTATGATCGTGGCTTCTCCTTCATAGTTTGAAACCAGTGTTACCATACAACAAAAAAGTGCTCTTTATATTATTTGCGGAAATTAAAATAATTTTTTTAAATTCTCAAAAATTAATATTGAGCAGAATATTAATTCTTTCTTATTCAAAAATGCATAGCAATTGACTATTAATTTGGGTTGCCAGTCCATTTCACCGGGTGCTAAAGCAAAGCTTGGCTGACGGTTGATCTGCCGTGGCACGTGTTAAGGGAAAGTGCTTATAGCAAGTAGCTCACAAGCTGACCCGCTCAATGTCAATGTATTTTTACATAAAAAAAATACTATTTTTAGTTAGTTGTCATTTGGAATGGTGTCAGCTGGTTGCTGGGCGCATGTCAACGCATGCTGAAGCAGATCTTCAGGTATCCTTTAATTTTAATTTGGTTTTCTAAGCAACTGAGGACAGACGTCGTTGTTGGTTTTTGTTGAATTTATTATTTGAGAGAACATGCGCATGCGTTTGATCATTCCTTATATGCATTGCAGTGTTTTAAAGTCTGGCTGCTTCCAGGCGCTGAGCAATTTAAAAGAGAACGTTCCTCTAAAGAAAGCATGTAAATGAATAGCTTGTATAAATCGTATTGATGGCAATCGACGAACTTTGTTTTGAGGCCAGTGTAAACAGAATGTTTGAGATCATTTAAATATTAAAATATAGACAATATTTTTATGTATGTACGGCTTTATGCAATCATGCAAATATGTGTAGATGTGTATATGTATATATGCTTATGTATGTACATACATAAGCGTGTGTATGCGCATCGAATGTATGCATATTTATTATTTTTTGTTGTTCGCTTAGTGTTTACCAGGCGCACTGGATTTTTTTGTAATGCAGTCTAAAATTCGTTTGGCCTGCGTTGTATGTATGCAAGTGTGTATGCATTTGGGGCCACTCCTCGATATTAAGCCAGTAGCAGCAGTAACAACAACAACAACAACAACAACAACAACAACAAGAACAACATCAGCAGCAATAACAGATATAAACTTAAGGTACAACATTGCCATTGTAAGTGGCTGGCTGACTCGACTGGATGTTGTTAGTTGCTACGTATCATACTGAATAGAACTGAGCTAAGCTGGACTGAATTGAGTAGAGCTGGACAAAGTTTATATTGAATTCATTGTTTGTTGCTTTCATTGTTGAGTCGATCGAAAATGTTGTTGCCTGTATATAAACAACATTTTATTATTATTGTTGTTGTTATTTATTATAAAGAATATAGAAATGAAATGCCCAAGTTTTTTCACAAATAAAGACCAAACAAATCAACACACTCTCTTAGTTACTGTTCACGTTCACCTTACGCTTCTACATACGAAAAATATGTATTTATACTTGAGGAAAAAATGAAAAATAAAAATCTGTGGAAGAGGAGAACAGTGAGGAAGCCAACAGCAACAACACAATCACTGTCGTGAGGAGCCCAAGAAAACAAAAGCCGGTTTATGGTGTGGCATGGCATTAATCGAAATTCAAAGCAAACAGCCACAGAAGAAATCATTTCGTAGGTAGCTTTTCTTATGGACATTGAGAGCTCACCAATGAGCGAATCGACAACAAAGCAGACAGTCAGACAAATAAATTGGCAAACGAATGTTGAAACTGAAAAAATATTGGTTGGTGTACAATATTTTTTAATATAAAATAAAAAATAAAAAAAAAAAAGTATAAAATATTGTCGACAACAAAGTATAGAAAGTAGAAATAATAAAAAACGATAACTTAAGAAGAAAATATTAAATCATTTTACAAGAATTAATTTCAGTGTTGCCACAAACAACAGAGTTACAAATTCATTTCCTGGACCCCTTCTAAAAACATTTTATTCAAACCTGTGCGTTACTAGCCTACATAGTGATACGATCATTTACACGAAAAACTGATGTGATTCCATACGATTTTAAAAAATCGCAAAAAAATTTTGTTGCTGATGTCGCACTATCATACAAAAGTCATGAAAAAATATTTCTTATTAGGAGCTTGAAGCAAATACAACTCTGTTGGCATTACGACTTGTCAAAAAGTCTTTAACACAACTGCACTAGTAGGGCACAATATCCTACTTTTTCAGCACATAAGCCATATTTGGCATCTCGTACGATTGCGTGGGATAGTAAATCATGGCCTTAAACGATAAAAAGCAGGCTTGTAATTTGTAATATCTTGCTCATATGCATATATATTATATAATTTTGGTTTAAGCCCCTTGATGGCATAATGCTTAGTATACCCGCCTGTTACGCAGGTGTCAGGGGTTCAATCCCAGGGGAGCCAGAAGCTAAAGGCCTTAGTAGCCAGTTCTTCTATACACATTGCAATTATATTCATATAATTGTAATATTTGGTAAAATAAATAAATAATTTTGGTTTGTTTTTACTTTAGGATTATATTGAAGAGAAGGGTCATACACATTGGCCTAATCTGTAATGTCCAACCTAGGCGCATACCTCGCAAAAAGTATTCACCTTTATAGTATCACTAAATTATCTGCAGTTTTACAAAGAATGATTCGGTATGGTAGTCCCGCAGAGATGAAAAGGGAGAAAAGCTCTTCACATGATTACTGTGAGAGGAATAAGCTTTGAAAGCCGCCTTTATACCATTTGAATCGTAATTCGTTATTCGGCGATGTCTTTCTTTCATATTTTTTATTCCACTTTCGTTTTTTCCAGCATAAAATTTTCCATAAATATAATTCTTTATTTTTAAAGTAATAAAAATAAAACAATTAAAATTCATTTTATAAAAGATCTTAACCGCGAAGAAATATTAAGCTTTTCAATAACACTTTGACATTTAACTGATTTGTAAGCACGACTCTTTTTTTCCAATTGCCACTTTAATAAATCGTTTAAAAATTATAAAAATAATTTTTTTTTGCTTAAATTTGATCAAATTAATGAGGAAATAATTAAATCGCAATAATCTAAATAAATATTTGAAGCTTCTTCTTAAATAGGGGGGGTTTCAATGGGAACCGCTTTACCGCTTTATGGAATCCTTAACGCCCTGTGGAATTGGAGACGACAAGCCATCTACGTTTTGGCAACACTGGTGGCTTAAAACCACAAAAAGGAAGAGAAAACACGATCATAAACGATCCGCTTGCAGTGAGTAAGAAAAGTAAACCGTTTTGAACCATTTTTAACTGTGTATCGTGAGGCGCATGGAAACATTGTTTAGCATTGGAAAAGAGAAAAAGGTTTCTTGGATTTAACTCGCCATAAACCAATAAAATTGAAAAATGTAATTTTATTCAACTTTTCCCCTGCTTTTTGCGCTGCAAGATCAGCCAAACGATGACCCTCTGCTTTTATACTTTAACGTTTCAATAGCAAACACAGTAGCCCCAAAATTGTCATTTATGTACCCGTATGTGCTGTTGTTGTGTGCTTCGGAAAGGAAATTAAGCATCATTTTTTAAAAGTTCTCCCCCTTTTTCTGGTAGCGGAAAAATGTCTGTATTTATTTTTTTTTTTTTTTTTTTTGTTACTTTACAAAGCTATTTGCTACTAGGACTGGCTGGCCGTAGGATTAAGGAATTCTGTAGGCGAGTTTAATGATTTTGAAACTGGTTTCCTTAAATTACTGGAGGTTAAAAAGATTTTGGATGTTGAGTTATGACTGAACAGCTGGAACATTTTATATAAAATGCCGACGATATGCTAAGGAATTTCAATAAAAATTTTACTTTACTTTTTATGGGAAATTGAAGGGAATAAAAGGATATGTATTCTTCTCTTTTGCCTAATCCTTTATGGGGTACTATTAACTACTTGTCTCTTCATCATGTACGAGTCATGTAAATACACATTCTAATATATTGTGCAATGTTACATGTGAGACACTTTCACCTCAATGGATTCGCTGCCAAGCAGAATTGCCGCAATTAGGCAAATCAGAGCTGAAAAGCTGATGCCTCCACAGAGAGTGAAGGTTGGATGACCTTTGAAAATGAAATCGGCTAAGCAGCTGTTACGAGATTAGCTGACTTCATAAATACAGTTTGCAATGCAACACTGCAATGCGTAGAGTTCATAAATACAGTAGATATAGTTTTGGCAATCTGGCAAGTTCATTATTCCAGTGTTATTGAAAAGCTTAATATTTTTTCAAGCTTAAGATCTTTTAAAATTTTTTTATTATTTCAATACTTTGCAATGCGCAACATTTGTCAAATTTGTGCAGTGTTGCATTGCAACCTGCAGTTATGAAAACAGCCAATCTGGCAACAGCTGCTTGACAGAGTTTTTGCGGCCAGAAATTAAGGATATGGACTTTGTGGATACAAGGTTTTAATAGTATCTTGCCAATTGCCACACATACAACGAAACTGTGAATTGTCTTTAGCGAGAGAAATTCAATGGCCGCCTTATCTGATGTCGGTGAGCACGTAATGAGCCTTCGTCCGATATTTTATTCCACACATAATTAATCCACATTCTTCTATCGTTACTAAAATTATAAAATTCTTCTCTGAAAACTTTTTATTTTAATTATAATTAATATCGTGCGTTTTGATTGGACTACCGATTTTTAAAAAATCCATGCCTTTTTTTTATCAGAGCCTGATGACAATAGTAAGTAAAAAGCAATATTATCACCGATTTCTCGCTGTATATTTTATCGCTAACAGCGTATTGAAACCATAATTATAGGATTCTGCTGAATTTTTGTAGCTCATCTGGCTTTTTTACCATACTTTCTACTTTAAATTATATTCTACAAACTTTAGACGCGATTACATAGAAGCGGTATTTATAAGACTATTTCTAAAATACTTAAAGCTTTTGCCCGGAAATATTTTTGTTGAAGCTTTAGATGCCTTAAAAAGCCTATTGCACGCTCATACCTGGCATGTGAGAATAGCACCACACCATACTCGTGCAGTAGCGTACAACTCGGTAATGCCAACTTGACAGGTTGAACAGCCTACTAAAGTCGCAAGTCGTAAGTTCGATTCCTGGCTAGATTCCGCATGTTTCGCCTGCGACCAAGCCGAAAGCTTTTTTTTGGAATTTTGCATTATACTCATACGACATACTGAGATAAGTTTCGTGGTGCCAATTTTATTGTCGAAAACGAAAGTTTGCCCGAATTACTGCAGATAAAAATTCCAATAAGAGACACATGAGGCAAAAAGTTCCAGAAAAACTTTTGGGAAAATTAAAAACCATTCAGGCAGCAGTGGAATTATAGAGTTGCTGATAGAGTTGCTGTTATATGGTTAGAAATGCTTGGCTGGATAGTGTGAAAGCCAAGTACTCTCTCTCTCTCTCTCTCCACAACACCCTCCTTCACAAGTATGGCTGTCAAATATTTTTTTGTATCACATATAAATAAATTAATAACCAAAATTTTAATTTAAGCATACAAGATTTGTAATTTTCTCTTATTACTCTCTTAGTCTGCCTTATAGTCTTATTATTCTCTTATTTTCTCTTATTATTCCCTTAGTCTGCCTTCATAGTCAGACAAATTTTTATATAGTACTCGTATAAAATTGTCCTATAAATCGTAATGCTTCCCAAAGTTTGTAGAAAAAAAAAAATTTAACTTTCGAAATATATAAAGCCGATTTTCACATAAATTTACACTACGTCACGTAAAATCTCGACGTTAAAAAAAAATGTCGGCTTAAAAGCTTTTTTATTCCAGGTATGGAAACTATGGAAAAAGTAAAATTTAAGTGATTTAAAAACGTTTGGCATTGCGTTTGTTGGGTGGCATGGATTTTACAGGCATGGATATATTAAGTACCACAAAGGCCAGATGTGGAAAACGTAGTACAGTATAATTCGAATGTGAACTTATAATTTCATTAGTGGTTAAAATTTATAACAAAATTAGCCGAGTTTATTATTTGTATGCTTTTTATAAACACCCTCCGGTTATCACGTTTATTTTTTTAGATTGAAACGAAAATGGTTTGTGTGTGTGTGTGTGCTTGGTTTTTTTTCTTTGGCCAATAAAGTGAATATTTAGGCCTAATAAACAATAACTCACGATTTCAAAGCAAACAATGACCAGCCACTCACACAGCAAAATTCCTTGCGAAAAAGGGTGTTGCCGTAGGAAACAATGCGAAAAGGAGAATAAGAAAAAATCATGAGATAAACATGGATAACATTAGGAAACCATTAACTTTGCAACAATCATATTTAATATTATTTTGTGTGAGAAAATAAAACAAAAACGAAAAAGGAAAAACAAAAAAAAAAAAATAAAAAAAATAAGAAAAGTGAATGAAAATAAGTCAAAGAAATTCCATTAAAGCTAAATTAGCCATGATTACGCTGCATAAGGACGTTGCCAACTAACATTTGACTTTGTCAGGCAGGTATTAAGAACTTTAAGCCATGAAAACTGCAGTAGCCATGAAGAGAAGAAATAAAAAGTTTAGGATTTGTAAATCTAAGAGCAAACCTTGCTGCTACTACTAGAAAAAAAAATGCAACAACGTTGGCCACATAGCAACGCAGCTACATATATTTTTAATGGCTAACGTGGCTTTTTTATTCTCTTACTGGTGGCTCGAAGCAAAGTAAACTGTTTGTCAGGCCTGGGAAATGGCCACAGAGCATCATGTACAAATTTTTTTTTTTTTTTTTTTTTGCTCTCAACAATTGCATATTTTAAATGAATCCCTTGGGCTCCTGCTTTACCACCACATCACATATCAACTGCTAGCAAGCAAGCAGGCAGGCAAAGAGAAAGATTTAAAAAATTTATTGGGTAAAGCGGTAGCAAACAAGTCAACAAAAATTGGAAATAAATCACATGGTCGATCATTCATCTTTAAAGCTCTGGAAAATAACACAAGGAAAGGAAAAAAAAAGCAGCATCATGATTTTAACCAAAATTTATCCCCAATATTGAGGCAGCAATTGCCTGTCACTGCCGTTGCTGTGCTGCCGCTACTCCAACAGCCACAGTTGCACCTTCAGGAGGTCATACACCAAATTGGTATTATTTTGAATTCTGTTTCGTTACAATCTTATTAATTTATTCTCTTTCAATATCATCACCGCCAGCCATCATCGTTCGTGTCTTTCTTATTTGACTTTGCCATTAATGTGATTTTTTCCAGTTAAGCGGTTTTCACAACATACGAGTGTATGCAATTTGCACTATATGAATATGGATTTATCTATTGTCAAAAATCAAACTGAACTTGAATGCAAAAATTTCTAAAAATAATCGTAAAGTGATTTAAAATAACAATCTTATTGCAAAGGAAAGAAACTGCAAAGATCGCCATTAAAACAAAAAAAAAAAAAAAAAAAAAAAAAAAGACGAAGAAAATTCAGCAATAATTTCGAAGTTGGCGTCAAGCACTTAAAAACAATCAGCCGGTTTTCTTTCCTGCCAGCAACAAGTTGCAGCAATTTGCAACTGAATGCAAAGGGATGGTATCCCTTAAATATTAATTGCTTCATTTCTATACACGATGCAAAAATGTTCTTTCATGGAGGTCTTTTGTTCGTCATCTTCAATCAGACACTATTGAAGAATCGGCGGGTTTTATAAAATCATTTTTTATTGCTTACAAGTTTTTTGATAAAAAAAAAATTAGAAATTTTAAGCGCTCTTGCCTCCGTAAGCGAATGAATAATGGTCAGCCTGCTAAACCGGAGATTGCGGGTTCGTTTCCTGCCTAGGCACTGGGAAAGCTTTAAGCTTTGCCGATTAAATTAATTAACAAAAACAAAATTATAATATTCATATCGAAAACAGAAAATTTTTTGTCTAAATTAAATTTTTTAGCACTTCTTCTGTAAAAGCATTTTTCAGCAAGTTGTAAAGCTTCCAGAAAAGCATCAGCTTGCAATGGGCAGATTTATTTTTTCCCTCCCAAAAAAAAAAAAAAAAAAAAAATAAGTGAAAAAAAGAATTATGCGAATAAATCTTTAATAGGAAAGGAAAATTACTTGCAACAAGACTTTATAAGCCGTGAAAACACCAACCAATCTCATTACGTTTGCGTTTACCCACAGCGGCGTGGCGTAGTAGTTCTCGTTTAGTTTTTGAGAATTCTTCATAAAGACAAAAAACAAAGTTAAATTATTATTATTATTTTTTTTTGTGCTTTTAACTAACTTAAGCTGCAAAGCTTTCATCGAATCGAACCCGTGACCTCCCAGAAACGTGTTCGAGATGAGTCTTCTGATGAAAATGATATACATAACTGGAAGTACGCCTGTTAGATCTTCATCCAATAGAAGCAAACGTACTCGTACAAATTTTACTCAAGATTCTACTAATGTACTGGTTGAAAGCGATGAAGACCTTGACGCCCCACAACCTGGAGATTTGACGCGCCGCTATACACGAAGATCATCAACAGTTGATAAGCCACCTTCTACAAACGCTTTTATATCGGACGAGCGTCTAAACATTTTCAAAAATAATCTGCAACATTTGTTCCGAGAAGCAAGAGAACACAGTCTGTCCTTGGCTGTAATTACTACTTCAATTAATGAAAAATAATGCTGTGCATTATTCATTCGCCTAAGGAGTGAAACTATTCCTTTTTAATACAATTAATGTAATACTTCGTCCGATTTGTTTACACTTTGATGACAAGTAAAGCCAATTTCGCCTTTTTTTAAATTTATGATTCGTTTTATGCGAGTCTGTTATTTTAGAGAACTGCATCGGGGGCACCTTCCTTCCGCTAAAGATACAATAACAACAATAACAAACTTTAAAATAAGGCAAAGTTGAAGCAACGTTGATTGTGCTCAAGTATAAAGATTGGCTCAAGCGATCGTTTAGGCAGTCCCAGTTGCAATTTAAGGAAAAAAAAAATATATATATATATAGTATATACAGATATCTGCTGCTTAAACAATATCACTGATAAATGCAAGAGATGAACAAAATATGTATTGAAGGAGAAAGACAAACTTTTGAAAGTATGCAGTTGCAATTTAAAATTATTACAATAATGCATTAAATAACAAGAAACAACGGCGGTAGCAAGACAAATATCGCCCTCTTTTCTTGAATATATATTTATTTAAAAAGCACACACCGCTGAAATAAGCCAATTTTCCATCTTTTCAACGTTTTCTTTTATTTCATTTCGTTTTGCCATAAAAAAGCCATTTCCCACAGTTGTTATTCTGTTTTTGTTTTTGCTTTTGCTTTTGTTTTTGCTTTTGCTTTTGCTTTTGTTTTTGTTTTTTTATAACTGAGTAAACAGTTTTTTAGCATGCCGTTCCTTTCAATAAATAAACAAATGGAGGTGTTTAACATCGCACCACTTACCTTCTGGACACTTGCACTCATATGCTAAACCAGTTGATCGACATGTGCCACCATTTTGACATGGTGATGGTGAACACGGCACATATTTTGATTCGCAATTTTTACCAGTATAACCAGCAGGACACATGCATCTAAAAATAAAAGTGGAAAAAAATAAGAAATAAATAAATAAATAAGTATACTCGTATAAGAAAAATGCATGGAACTTTCATTAAATAATCATAAAATTGATGGAAGCGATGGAAAAAATTAATATAAAAAAAAATGTGCTGCAATAAATAATTGAGTTGAGTCCAATTAAATCGCACGATGCTAATTTGTCAATAAAAGATATTTAATAATACTGTCAGGATTTATGCAATGCGAGTATATATATATTAAAGTGATCCGCTGTGGTATTTGCAAGCAGACTATTTGCAAATAAAAATAGTAGGGGTATTCGCTTCAGCTGGCTAATGTGACATGAAACTTTCAAAATTATAAGACGTAATTTTTCTAAACCACAATATATATATATATTTAAAACCATAAACCATATATAAAACCATAATATTAAACCATATATATTTCATACAAAATCATTTTACCAAATACGAAGTCCTTTTACGTTCTACTAACGTTCCTTTCACTTGCTGCTAATGGCGTTTTCTTTTCTACATTAAAAATGTTGCCCTGTGAAAAGGTGCCTTTTTAAAATATTTTGCCCGCCCTGTGAAAATGCCATTTTTTATTTCTGGCTCCTTAAGAAAATGCTGGAAATTTATTTTCCTTTCATTATTTTAATTTTTTTTTTTTTTTTTTTTTGATTTTCATATTAAAGTTTCTTTTGGCATTATGAATGCCCACTTTTAGAAAAGAACACAAATTAGAAAAAAGTGCAATGCCTTTTTTTAACAGCTGATAAACAAAAATTTTCTGTATATTTTATGTAATATGTAAACAAAAATGTTCAGTTGCCAGATTGCTAATTCATCCTGCTTGAGAAAACAAAATTTTTTCTTTTTTATATCTCATACAAATAAGCAGCCGCATTGTCGTCTTTTGTTTGTTTTATAAGATACAAAATATAAAAATAATTATTAAAATCTAATTTTCTGACTCTTTCAACTCAAAAGCCTTTTTTTGTTGAAAATTGTCTGGTAACGCTGTGCAAGAATAAAAACCATGTGTTTTACAGGGCAATTTCTGCCCTGTTGATTTGCTCAGGGCAAAAGTGCAATGCCTTTTGCACTGCGAAAGGGCAACATTTTTTAGAAAAGAACACGCAATCCTTTCACAGGGCAACACATTTTCGAGAAAAGAACACAAAATTGCCCTCCCTGAGGGTAGTGTTGCCTTTTTTTGTAGAAAAGAAAACGCCATAAGTGAAAGCAATTCAAAGTCTTAATTTTTAACACTTTACTGATGATTGTTCCTGTGAAAATATGGCAGGCAGGATCATGAAAGGCTAAAAACGAATGCCAAAACAGCTGTTTTTTGAACAACAAAATTCCTTAATACTTGAAATACTTCAAAATTGCTACAAAGTAAAGACTACAGCGATTCATTCATATCAAAATCTGATGATATTCACATACTATTTTAAAAAATCGCATCAAAATGGCGTTGCATGTTACACAATAAATGCAACTGTGAATGCATAGAAGTGGACATTTTATGAAAATGTTTATAAGGTTTTGCCTATCGTACGACTTGTCAAAAATCATCTATGTGTTCCATATAATGCATTTTTATGACTCACCTTCATACTTTGCTAGCCAACATTTTATATTTGACAATTTGTAAGATTTTGCAGGAACTTATTTAAAACTGCTTATTTTGCAGGAACTAATTTTATAGGAACCGCTTTTTTAAATGGGCTTTAAGTTTGAAGTGAAAGCCAGGCTTTGGAAGTGCCATTAATTCATCATGTGAATGCAGGCACTGTACGACTATTGAGGAATAAATTTTAATTTTTGGCTTGGCAGAGGTACAACTATTTGATAACTCTAAAAGAAACCAACGACTTTACAAAATGTAAAATAAAAACACAACTTGAAAGAAGGACGAGCTTTCCACACCGTGACAATTTCATTCCCAAGCTTGCCTATTGAACAATAATATGAATTTAATGGACTGCAAAATTTCGGTCACTTTCCTGCCATCTTTTGAATACAAAATTTAAAGAAGCATCCATTTTAAAATGATTCTTTATATAACCTTCTTCTCCTCCAAAAAGGTTTGATATGGAGATGGTAACTTGTACAGCATTGTGACCGTGTAAGCTTTATTTAATCTGGAGCCATATGAGCAGGGAAGTTTGTCTGTCTGTCCTTGCTATTTTTGTTTGAGCCGTAAATTAAGTTTAAATTTTGTTTAAAATCAAACATTGAAAACGTTTTTGGCGAGAATTTTCTTTAAATTATTCGGTATGAAAATCACTAAAATCGGAAAATAAATAAAAAATATATATATATAGCCAAGAAATGAATAATAAGCCATTGCCGTCAACAAGTATCAAACCAGGAACTCTTCGACAAGCAGGCACAGGACTTGCATCGCAGATACGCTCGCGGTTGGAGTACAATTCTGGGGTACGAAAATAGCTATGGAGCATATCCTTGGAGACGGGCATATAAGATTCTATACAGTGAAATATAACAGTTTTGCTTAATTGATTTTTGCTTCATAGTTGATTTTAGTTAGTCTTGCCGTGTATAACTGTAACTTCTTCTTGGGTAATTCGTGTATAGGCTCCCTGATCAAGAAGCGGGGAAACGCGCATAAGTACTTCAGCAATAAAGATAAAGTAAAAACAAATTCCAATCTCACTTCAATAGGAATTTGTTAAATGCAGTTGCAGACGGTCTCAGCTCTAATAGGAAGAAGATAAGCCACTTTAGTTCCTAATAAACTTGTACATTGGAAAAATATTATTATTCAAATGAATTCAAGCCCATAATTAAATTCTTGAGCGGCTCTCATAAGTTACTTGAGGAGACAAATTACAAAAAAAAACCATGTTTTATTTAAATTGAAATTCTAATACAGATCATTAACTATCCATACCTTAATGGGAGCAAAGCGTATCTTTTCTCTGCACGCGTGCACATGATCATATCTGACTAGATGGGAAACGCATTCAAGGCTTTAAAAAAAAAAAGGTTAAGAAAACCTGCAGTAAAACTGATTTTTTGTTAATTTAATTTATTGTTTAAAGTTCATTATATTGATGGTAAAATTAGTTTATCCATGAGATAATAACTTGTCGATTTCTTGCGAGTATCTGTTAATTATCACAACATGATAACAAATTAGATTAAAGAAACAGCTTCGAAAGAAACTTTCAAAGAGAGGCAAATGGTGAAGGGAAATATATATTTTACATGATGGCTGGTTTATTGTAAATGCATTTTATTACAACAACAAACTTCAAAGAGAAAGACAGATTTTATATGCGCCACGCAAAGAAAACAAGATCCACAAAGCGATATGTGCACGCACATACACATATATACTCGTATGTAAATTAATAAAAGAAAGCCCTAACTACTGTTTCCCCAATTCATAGCAGAATGGAATAACTTCTTTCATCTCAGTGGCCTATTAGGAAATCATTAGAGATTTTTACATAATAAAATAGCTTAGAAGCTTTTTTGTATGGTAAATATAAAATTTAAATAGTGGCAACCATGTTACGTTACAAATGTCTTTTTATAGCAACCTTGTAACAAAAACAGCTGACACAATCGCCAGCTGACATTTTCCATAAATTCAGTACAAATCTGAACGTTACCGCAAACTCTAAATCACCACAAACCAATTATGCTACTTCACCTTTTATTCGTTACTAAACCAGCCTACACATGTAGATCAGCTGATCGCTTGTCACTTACTCTTGTTCTTTTTCACATAGTGCAATAAAATTATGCAGTTTTACAGTTTTTCCAAGAAGCTCTTATTTCTTAAGCTGGTTAAAGAGAGCGATGGTTACAGTACAAAACTGTAACCTCGATGGCTGAAAGCCTGACTTAATTCCGTTATTTAATTTATATAAACTGTATTACCCAGATGTTTGGTATGGCAGTTTATCTAACAAATATTTTGTAAATCAAAAAAATATATATGTATATACATATTTTTTATGAAGTTTGAAAAAGTTAACTGATTAACTTTTTTGAAATTCACAGCTAAGTTTTCTAAAAGATTTCCCAATTTATTGTTTTTCTCCCTTTACGGCAAATAGTCCTCCGGATTGAGGGAAGAAGTGGACACTATTAAGCCTTTTTCCCCGCATTTGCCGATACAAGACTAGTACAGAAGAACAGTGCTAAGAAAAAGTCATGGAATTATTTAGTTTTATGACTGTCGGTTTTGGACATCGCCTTTTGTAGTTCAGCCGACGACGACTCGGTTTTCATCATTGCAAAACAGAATATAAATTGTTTTTGTCTTAGGCCGCTTTACGTTTCCAAATGCTCTAAACTTTCCTCCATTTTCTTCTTCTATAGTTTCCCTTTTAAAAATTTTTTTTATATTGTGAACTCGTGACTGTTTGACTGTTTTCCAACCACTTTATCATTAATTATTAATGCTTGCAACTAGTGAATATCTTTTTAGATATCTGATGCGATATTTTTAGATATGATATTGATATCAATTATATATCATTGTATGTAAGGAGTGAAGGAACAAAAAACCTGATTTGAATACGTTCAAGTTTTAGTCTAATTAATTTTTTCGAGATTCTACTGTAATATTCTATTATATATGTACATGAATGTAATTTAAGATCAACTCTATGATGAAATTCCGCTCTTAGATCATAAATTAGCCTTGGGAATATATTTAGCAATTGTGATATAAAAAAATAGGGGATCAACTAGAGCAGTTGCTAGTCCTGATTCTGAAAATTAGCCGCAGTAAGTCACTGTGCAATTATTTTTTAATTTTATGTACTGTTTTCTATATATATAGATTTTGTTTAACCCTCATGGGTCCCTCTAGAAATACATATGATTTGTACGGTCCCTCTATGCGCAGGCATAAAATTTTCATCTTTAAGCTTGAATAAAATGAAAATGCTTCAGGGGAATGACCTTGTATTTTTCAGAATAGAATTATTTTGCCAGAGCAATCGAAAAACCCCCTTTATTGAATTTGTACCATTACTGGGATCATATATATGGTTGGGATCATATATGTGCAGGTATAGTTACAAATCAATGCTTCTAATGCGCGCATACTTGAACGGATTAGATTTATTTTTTGGGGGACCGATGAGGTTTAATATATTTTTAAGATATTTTGTCAATAATCTGTTAACATCAGATGGAGATAAAGAAAATAAAAAAATATTAAAATTATTTTATTTTTAAGAATTAACAAAATTTCTAATTTCTAAAAAGCACTAATTTCATTTCGTGCTAATGCAGCTCATCAGAAAACGCTTTGAAAGGCGCATGAAGTCCAGCTGAGGATACAAAATTAATATTCTGCTGAATGTGAATTTCAATAATTTAAAATTTATTGTGAAATTTTTTGTAAATAACTTAACCTAGAAAGCTTTCGGCTTCGCTGGAGGAAAGCACTTAGGGTCAAGGCAGGCATCGAAGCCGCCACCTCCGTTTTAGTAGGCTGCCCGTTATTCATTCGCCTACAGAGGCATCCCTATAATAAATAATAAATAAATAAATAATAAATAACTGTAAAGAAAGTGTTGCCAAATACGAAAACGCTAAAACCATATTGAGTAGTAGACAACATTTATTTATGAAATGAAGAAATTCGAATGTGGTATTGAAGCTTTTTACTGAAAAGCATAACAACGAACTTAATACTTTTGTAATCTTTCACTTCTGTTATTAAACGAGTTACAAAAATATCGAAAGCCTTTATCGGCTTCCATTTTTAACGAACAATAACGAGCCTAATATTTACGCATAATATCCATTTCTAACTATGTAAACATGTATTGAAAGAAGGCCATTGTAAAGTTCTACATTTTCAACATGCTACTGTTTAAGAAATTTCCAATTTAAAAAAAGCATTCACAAGTCCAAAGTTATTGGTGACAAATATGCGTCCAATCGATGACAATGACAATGACAGTGACACACAGTGACACAAAAGAGAAAAAAGTGGGGGGAAAAAAATAGAAAGAAAGGAAAAGAATTAGTCAATAGAGCAAACAAATTTGTTTGCATTGACGTTTTAATGTTTCTTTTAAGAAATACAAATAAATAAGAAAAAAGCGATAAGATAAGATTATAAAATAAAATTTATGTGAAATTTATACATTCGGAAAATAAAGGAGAAAAAATTAAATATGCTAATTATTTTCATAGCAAGATAAAGCGACGAGACATTTGTTGTTCCTCGAACATGTGTATTTTAACACCACAGTAAGTAACGAGGAATGGGAGAGACGTTACAAATTTGTATGGTTTTGAAGTGTAGCAATCAACGAAACGAAGCAAAAGCCACCGGAAACGCTTGCTTGGCTCTTGAAAGCAAATCAAATTTTAAATGTGTTGATGTTTTATTTATATAGTATGTAACTATATAAGTTAAAGTTGCATGTTTGATCATGTCTAAATACCTAAACAAACATGAGCTTAATCATCAAAGATTAAAAAAAATTTCTGCTTTTGTTTTTGTTATTGTATATTGTATATTGTATATTGTTTCTGTTGTTTGTTTGATTTCTTATTTATTTCATGTGATTTTTTTGTAGATGAATCGATGTTTTTTTTTTTATTATTCATTTAAATTTAAAATAAGCCAACTTTATATAATTTTTTTTTTTTTTTTTGGCAATTTATTTGAATTTTTTGATTTATTTTAAATCTTTTATTTATTCTAATTAGCTGTTCACAACCAAATTAAAATATAAATAAAGTTCTTTTATTGCTAATTTTTTAGATTTTTTTTACAACAAAAAAAAAGAAAAAAGTAAATAAAAAAAAAAATTAACTCGCCTTTACGTGTGTGGATCATAAATTAGTAGAACGCTTTATTTTTTAATATTGTGCTGTCAATTTGTTGAACATTCATGAATATTGGAATGAAAAGAAAATGGGACAATAAACATACATATGAATGTATATATAATCAATGACATACAAGCATATAGGTAATGGGTTTAACAACAGGCGCTATTGACAGGAATACGTGTGAAAAAAGTTTTGTTCAAAAAGTAGTTACAATAGAGTACAAAAAAGGGGGAAAGTGCAACCCCCCACTTTTCGTAAAGGCACACCGATTACGCAAGTGAAAGAAAGGCTTGTTCAAAAAGTGGTCACAACATAGTACAAAAGAAGGGGAAAGTGCCCCCCCCCCCCTTTGCGTAAAGGCATAATTATCTTGAAAAGCCTGTTCAAAAAGTGCTTACAACATAGTAGAAAAAAGGGGAGAAGTGCACCCCACAACAATCTTTGCATAAAGGCACAACGATTACGTAAGTGAAAGAAAGGCTTGTTCATAAAGTGCTTACAACACAGTACAAAAAAGGGGAGAAGTGCCTCTTTAAAGGCACAACGATGACGCAGGTGAAAGAAAGGCTTGTTCAAAAAATGGTCACAACATAGTACAAAAGAAGGGGAAAGTGCCCCCCCCCTTTGCGTAAAGGCATAATTATCTTGAAAAGCCTGTTCAAAAAGTGCTTACAACATAGTAGAAAAAAGGGGAGAAGTGCACCCCACAACAATCTTTGCATAAAGGCACAACGATTACGTAAGTGAAAGAAAGGCTTGTTCAAAAAGTGCTTACAACACAGTAGAAAAAAGGGGAGAAGTGCACCCTCCCCCCCCATCTTTGCATAAAGGCACATCGATTACGTAAGCGAAAGAAAGGCTTGTTCAAAAAGTGCTCACAACACAGTACAAAAGAAGGGGAAAGTGCGTAAAGGCATAACGATTACACAAGTGGAAGAAAAGCCTGTTCAAAAAGTGCTTACAACACAGTAGAAAAAAGGGGAGAAGTGCACCCCCCGCCACAATCTTTGCATAAAGGCACATCGATTACGTAAGCGAAAGAAAGGCTTGTTCAAAAAGTGTCACAACATAGTACAAAAGAAGGGGAAAGTGCCGCCCCCCCCACCTTTGCGTAAAGGCACAACGATTACGTAAGTGAAAGAAAGGCTTGTTCAAAAAGTGCTTACAACAAAGTAGAAAAAAGGGGAGAAGTGCCTCTTAAAAGGCACAACGATGACGCAAGAATGTACATATAAGGATTTGGTATATGATGAAAGACTGTTCAAGCTGGCCAGAAGAGGTAGATGTTTGTTGTATATCTTGTAAAAACGATAACTAGTTCGTTAGCTCGTATATGTAAGAAAAACGAATCTGTCGGCGCTACGCTTTTCTTTAAGATGCTGCTGTATGCTCATAAGCAGTATATCACAGCGACCCTCGACAACTGCTACAATTCCGAATGGTTTACAGACACCATCGACTGCCCAAAAAAAAAAAAAAAAACTTCTGCACGATTTTGTAATCCACACACTGCCCTCTGGCTCAGCAATTTCCACACGATTCATCACACTTTGCCTTTCATTTGAATTTGTAAAGAAGAAGGCCCTAATGAGAAACTCTTTATAAGCATAGCATTTCATATCCATACAAACACACATTAACTAATTTGGCAATTTAGCTAATAGCCACATACATACACACACACAACTGTATGTTTGTATGCCAGCTTTGTTATCTCGTCCTATTCATATGCAAATGTTATTAACAAAAGATGAACAAATAAAATATGTCAAATAGCCAAAGTCAAGATAAATGGCTTTTAAATAGCCATTAATTATCTTGAATTCTTTGATCTCCCTCCAAGAGAATTACTGGTATTTAGTTTAAACAAAACGATTGAATAAACTTTTTGAATATCCGCAGAGTTGGCCGTAATGCTGAGCGTAGCGCGGTACACTTTACAGAGTGGTGGATGGGATTTGAATGGTAGTGGGGATATTTGGAATAATACTTACTGATAAGAGCCGTGGGTATTTAGGCAGGTGCCACCATGTTGACATGGATTGTTGTTGCATTCTTCAACATCGTCTACGCACGTAAAGCCTTTAAATCCGGGAGGGCATATACATTTGTAGTTAGTGCCACCCGATATTGAAGTGCAGGTGCCGCCATTCCGACAAGGTGCAGTGGCGCATATATTTTTAGTTTCGCAATGCTTGCCTAAAATGAGAGCATGAAGATAAAGAATTTAGTAAATTCGCCATAAAAAAAAAACATTTTATAACCATTCAAAATGGAATCAAAGTAAATTTCTAAGGTGTGTCCAACTCTGCAAGTACTATACGACATGCTGCCAAAACAAAGTAAAACTTTTCATGGATTGAGAAGAAAATTTGCGAATAAAAATATCAATCTCTGATTACTTTAATAGAACTTCATCGACAAAGATCCTTTTCTTAAAAAAAAAAAAAAAAAAAAAAAAAAAAAAAAAATAAAGTATGGATCTAAAAATATTAAAACTGGCAGGGGAGTCCCTTCGTGGTTTCTAGTGGTTTTTTCGACAATGGCAAATTCGAAATTCGACAGTTATCAAACATAGAATTTCTGGCTGTCACGGCCATTTACACGATGACTGCATCAAACCTAATTCAAGTTTCTGACTGTCTACTACTGGGTTCACACCAAGCGGCGTTTACGGCCAAAAAAATCAAAATCGCCAGTTACTCCCATGTCAGACAAAAAAGTTAAAAGAATAATTCCGATTTCAGATAAGCAATTGATGATCTGCCCACCTCTCAGCCAATCAGAAGGCAGTGTTATGTAATACTAAACTCTACCTTAAACTATAAACATTTGACTTTGAAACGTCAGTGCAAAATTAATCGAAATTATCGCCATATATAAAATAAATCAGAAAATACGCTGTCACTGCTTTACAAGTTTAGATTGACAGTGTGAAGTGGAAGCAAAAAAGGAAAGCAAATGTTGGCGGAAATAATGAAAATTTGCTTTTCCTTTCCAAAAATTAATCCTTATATAAAACTATAGCCATAAGTAAGAGCTTTAAAAAATTAATAATTCTCATTCGCTTGTGTAATTTGCCAGCAACATTTTCTTAGCGAGTGAGTACAAGTTTTAGGTTATAAAACTTTCTTAAGAGAAATAATCTTGAACATCAGCTTATTACGCTTTCTAGTCAAACACGTATGTTTCTTTTTCTTTGCCCTTAAATACAACTCTGGCAATGCATTCGCTAATTTCTCTAAGGCAAGGAGGACGCTAGTAAAGAAATATTTTATTGAAATTGCTACATATTTTACAAATTTCTTCTTACGGATTTTCTTACTGTGTAGAGACTGGTGTTGCCGGACTTCTGTACTAAAATACTGCAATACATTGGATGCTGGCTATGCATTGCCTACTTTCTCTAAGGCAAGGAGGACGCTGGCAGAGAAATAGCTTATTGAAATTGCTACATATTTTACAAATTTGCTCTTACGGATTTTCTTACTATGTATAGAGTAGTGTTGCCGGACTTCTGTACTAAAATAAGGCATTACAATGGATGCGGTGTTAATTCTTTAATGAACACGCAATATGTTGGGAAATAATTGATTGCCATAACTCAAATCCATGGCCCGAGTTATCTCTTCATTACACATATTCAGATTATACTTAATTGATATTCAAACTCCTATAGTTATAGTTATCCTATACTATTCTATATTTATATTTACCTGTATAACCGTTAATGCAAGCACAAGTGTAGTCTTCCAAAGTTTTCAGATTACAAGTGCCGCCATGAAGACAGGGCGACGAGTCACAAGCATTAGGTACTTTTATTTCACACAACGACTCCGTAAAACCGAGGGGGCAAATACAAGAAATACCCAAACGATCGTTACGATAGGAGACTTGACATGTACCACCATTCTGGCAACGTCCGGGTCCTGTTAGGCACGGATTAGCAAATTCACAATAATCGCCAACAAATTTCGAACTGCAACTGTAAATTGAAAAATACAAAGAGCACAAACAATTAATATAAACTAATAAACATTTAATAAAAGGAGAGAAAAACTATATTATCAATAGTTTAAATTGTGCAATAAAATGTTTAATAAACTTTCCACAATTGATCCCCACGCATGACTTATTTTAATTTTTTTTTTATTTTTTATTTTTTTGTTGTTTTTTTTTTTTTGTCTTCTGCTTAGCTTTGAATGGAGTTTTTCTCATACAATACTTTTAATTTAATAATTGGCATTCTGTGCAACGCATTACAAAAACATTAAGACAGAAAAGAAATACAAGGTAATGAAAAAATAAATTAAATTAATAAAATAACAACAAATGAGAAATAAAAAAGGAAGGAAAATGAAGCGAAATAACATAAGAAACATGTTGGCATGTTGAGCAATATTGGTCCATTACAGAAATAGCCTGCTGCAACAGGTAGCACTCGTTTAACGCGTTTGGCATTATATATATATATATATACATAAGAAATCGGCCAACGAGTATTTGAATATTATTAAAAACTTTCATTATACAATAAAGCAAAAGCTTAACAAAATTTCCCTTGAAGAATGTTGGCAACAAATCGTTGTAATTATGAATTTAAAACCAAACCACTCCAACTGATTATACTAGATGTTTGTAGGCAATCAGTTGTTTAAACATACCAGTGACCAGCAAAGATGCACACATCTTTTCAAACGAAATAAGTAAATGGAAATAATTTTTATAAAAGCACATACTCGCACATCCTAATGCAGGCATGCATGCTTGCATGCATGCATGTGCCCATGTGTGCATGTATGCTTAAGCCTCTCCTGAGAAAACATCATCAACGCCAATTATAAAACGTTTTGGAATGATTTCCTCGGAATAAGCAACAAGCAACACTAGGCCACTCGCTCTAGTGCTGTTTACAAACTACGCACTTTCTGCGCCACAAATATTGCATGCGTGCAACATATACGGATACTAATCATTTCGACATTGCAGCTCTCAATCCGCAACATGAACAACAACAAAAAGAAATATTTTAACTCCTTTTAGAAATGAGTTACAGTAGCGAATCGTCATCATTGTCATCGTCATCGTCATCGTCATCATTGTAGCTTGTTTAGAGCATCGCTGGAGTAGCATCATGCCTCATCTACCAATATACCACATGGATGCTAATATGATGTGGGTTTACGGACAACTTTTCAAAACACGATACGTATGTATGTACGTTGGCTGTTTCATTTTTTAATGCGTTGCATGCCATTCCATCTTAAGTTATACCAGTTAAGTGAAGAAAGACATGAATCTTAAAAAGATCCGCTGGCAGAATTTGCAATGGAAGATATTTTATACTCCAGCGGAGTATAAATTTATGTATCTGTGTAACTGTATACGTATGTATGTACGTGCATGCCTTTCAACCTGTCCAAGCACTCATAGAAAAATATTAGCTGAAGATGTATCTATAAAGTGGAAACCAGTGTAATAAATCGATTTAGAATCCCGATTCCAAATAAATCGCACAAGCGTTTGGGCTGCCACACTGTACTGAACACAGTCGGTTGGGAAACGGTTTTGCCATTTTCGGGGATTTCGGGCCAAACTGGGTATTTTTTCTTTTGTAATTTGGGGATGAAAATTGTATAAAAGTCCTCTCGGTGGTTTTTTGGGCAAAACTTTTTTTATTGGAAATTTTATTTATATATTTTTTTACAGTTACCGCATAGTCCTCCATGTGACCCATAAATGAGGGATATGAGAACTTTATTGTATAAATCGATGGGGATTAAATTCGTACGAAAGTCCTCTCGGCGGTATTTGTGCGAGAACTTTTTTCATTGGAATTTTTTATTTATATATATTTTTAAATTTGCCCCCAAAGTGCTCTGCATGCTCTATAAACGAGGGATATGAGAACTTAATCGTATAAATCGATGGGGATTAAATTCGTACGAAAGTCCTCGGTGGTTTTTTGGGCAAAACTTTTTTTTATTGGAAATGTTATTTATATATATTTTTAAATTTACCCCCAAAGTCCCCTGCAAGCCTCATAAACGAGGGATATGAGAACTTTATTGTATAAATCGATGGGGATTAAATTCGTACGAAAGTCCTCACGGCGGTATTTGGGCGAAAACTTTTTTCATTGGAATTTTTTATTTATATATATTTTTAAAGTTACCTCATAGTTCCCTACAGGACCCATTAACAAGGGATATGGGAAATTTATTGTATAAATCGATAGGGATTAAATTCGTACGAAAGTCCTCGGTGGTTTTTTGGGCAAAACTTTTTTTATTGGAAATGTTATTTACATATATTTTTAAAGTTACCTCATAGTTCCCTACAGGACCCCTAAACGAGGGATATGAGAACTTTATTGTATAAATCGATGGGGATTAAATTCGTACGAAAGTCCTCGGTGGTTTTTTGGGCAAAACTTTTTTTATTGGAAATGTTATTTATATATATTTTTAAATTTACCCCAAAGTCCTCTGCATGCCACATAAACGAGGGATATGAGAACCTAACCGTATAAATCGATGGGGTTTAAATTCGTATAAAAGTCCTCACGGCGGTATTTGGGCGAAAACTTTTTTCATTGGAATTTTTTATTTACATATATTTTTAAAGTTACCTCATAGTCCTCCACATGCCCCATAGACGAGAGATATAACTTATTTGTATAAATCGATGGGTATTAAAATTGCATGAAAGTCCTCTCTGGGTTTTTTTTTTTGGAAAAATCTTTCGTTGGAAATTTTTTTTTATTTTTTTTTATATATTTTTTTAAATTTACTTCAAAGTCCCCCACATGACCCCTAAACGGGCGATATGAGAATTTAATTGTAGTAAACATGGAAAGCAAATTAAATATATAAAACCAATTAAATAAGATAAAGCCATTAGAGAAGTGAACTGTATAGAAAATAAAAAAGATATTGAATTTGGCCCATTAGCGGCTGATATAAAATATTTATAATTGAATAAATTTGCCATCAAAAAGGCATAAAATTTGGAATAGAGCTGTAGATTTATTTAATAACCAAGATTTCAAAGAGCTTGAAAAAGCCTAATTTATTTCGCATTCAATTATACAAACTTAATTAAACAGTCAAATGTATTAAATTTTTAAAGCGATTTAGTAGATAAAATATAAATCGCCTAATTTTAAATTATATTTAAATATCTGAGCATTCATTTTTCGTATACGCACTTAAAAATAAATAAAAATCGACTTTTTTTTTAACGATAAAAGATTTTATAATCGAATATGTAAACATGGAGCCACGAAAACTCCCACCTGGTGACCAGTTCGATTGAGGTTTTTGTCATCGTATTTCAAACATGCACAACCAACTACTGCATTCAATTGCTACCTTACAAGCTTCCATTTATCCAAAAGATACTTGCAGCAACAACGATCTTATGCTGCTGTTTGTTTTAAATAGATGAGACCAACTAACCATACAAATATTTAACGACTATTAAATGAATTTTTGCTCTTTTGTCTCCCCGATGCATTTTCACTAGCAGGCAAAGATACTCCGCTCGCACATAAATAATCAATATAGTGCACACACACACACACACACACACACACACCCACACGCACACGTATGTACACTCAAATTTATAAACCAGATCGATCAGTCAGTTAATAAATAAAAATCTTATAGCCGTAGACTTGGGCAGAGCAACCGTTTTCCTGGTGATACCAATCGCTTTTTTCCTAAATTAAATAGTTCCCATAAACCATGTCTGTGCATGTACTTGCATAGAAAATATATATAAATATGTATACACATAAATTTGCATATGGATACGGATATAACCACATACGCACATGCATACATACATCCATACATACATCACACACTATGTAGATATCAAAAAAAAAAATAAAAAAATTTAACCACACTTTAAAATGATGACTGTGTTACTACTGGAAGCCAGCAAGAATGGAGCTGTTGGGTGTACGAAAACCACAAGAGCAAAAATCTAAAATAATAGTTAATCTAAAGCGGAATATTATGAGAAAATTCTTCACATATGGCATGCATGTATGTATGGCTGTGTGGATGTGTGCATCTACATACATATCTATGCGTGTTTAAGGTCTAATTAATTCCGAAGAAGCTGAAAGTATTTTATTATAAAATAAAAAATACATACTCGTACTTATTTTTTTTTTTTTTATTAAATATAAAACCGCAACATTAGATCTAATGCAAGAGAAAAAACATCGTGTGAACTTTTGTTATCAAATCCAGTAAATTAATTTGAAATAATATTTTTAATTGTAGCCAATTATTCCCGAAAGAGCTGCCTCAAATCGAACTTGTCATATAATATTTTACAGACTCAGTAGCACACTTTTACCGCTACTTTTGTGTCTAAAGCCTCTTACAGTGTTTTCACACCTAAAGTTAAAACCTGGTTTTAACTTAAAACCTACAAACAGCTGATTTTGTGTTCACATACAATTTCGATAAAATCAGGTTTTATAATAAAGTTTGTCCAATAAATTTGTTAATGATAAAATAAATTTTTTGTAGAATTTTTTGTGTTTGCTGTAATTATTCTTCCCACATTTATTTGACAAACTGTACGTCAGCTGGTATTGTTTATATAAAGAATAAGAAATTTTAAAAATGTATTCTAAAATTGTAATGATTTTATATTTTGTGAATGAATATTTGTGAATGTGAATGAATTATCAGCTGTTTTCAATCTTTCTAACTTGGTAGCACTGAATATGCACTATATAAAACAAGGTTGTATTTCATAAAATCTACTTTAAACCTATTCAAAAAAGGTTTTAAAATGGTTTTATGAGAATTATTTTGTATGGTAAAACCGGGTTTTAAGAATTAGTTTTAAAGTTAAAACCAAATTTTGTTTTAAAACCAGGTTTTATCCTCAGTGTGAAAACACTATTAGTTCATGAGCGATATAGTTTTCAGTTGCTAGGAAAACAGGTTTTTTCAAGGCGTTGCCAGATAATTTAACTTAACGAACGCCAGGTTTACACTGTGAAAAGTTTCTTTCAGAATTTGTTTAAATTATTTTCTAAACTTGATTACATATTTAAAACGCCCTCTGAACCGATAGCCTTGAGCGGCTATATAATTTGTAATATATACATATATAACAAATCTCACAAAAATCCGAAAAGCGATATGCAATAGAATATTAAAGAAAATTTTCTAATATTATCTTTAATACTTTGAAATTGATTCTGGTGGAATCTAAGGCACATTTCTTAGCACATGTTGAGTTTTAACTTCCAACAACTTCCAATTCAAAATAAATCCGTCTTATCTAGCCAAGAAAAACGTATTTAATAAAGTTTTCTTATTACTATACAGTGCAGGCTATATATTATGTTATCGACTAATCATTAAATGCACCAGATGATAACAGCAGGAGTTCTCTGCTCGCAACTTTTTTTCGTCTCTAGTAAGTAAAGTTTTATGCCAGACATTTGATAGAAATTGCCGTTAATTTTTTTAGAAGATTTCCCAGATCAATCGAATACATATTATGCCAGACATTTGATAGAAATTGTCGTTAATTTTTTTAGAAGCTTTCCCAGATCATTTCAGTTCTTGGCTGTTTAATTGTGACCAAAGTATCTTAAAATGTATTAAAAGCGGAGAAGCCATTAAATTGATTTACTTAAAATCCACATCACATAAGTTTCGCTTTCGAACACTAAACACCTAGAAAATCCCTAATGTTTTCGGTTAATATTATGCGACAGCTTCTAATTTTAATTGCTCGGATAAATTTTCAGCGTGCACTGTAATTTCTTTAAAGCTTCAATGTCAAATAAAAAAAATAATTCGAAATAGCTCTTATTCTAGCATCGCTTCTCTCCAACCATCTCTGGCTTTCATCGTGCCAGGAAAATTTTGTTCGTGTAAACGAGGTCTTAGTAAAAACAAAGTATCAGTTAGTCGTAGATATATATGCATATTTCATCTTTCCTAACATTCCCAGATACACATCATTAATTTATCTAACTTTGGCTCTGGATCACATATTTTATGCCAGCTTTTTAGATGATTCATCTCTTTTATTCTGCAATTTTGTAGGATAAAATTGCACACAACACAAAAAGGAAAAGGAGACACAGAACAACAAACACATACATACATACGAATGTGGTTAATAGGCTTTGCAGAATGAGAGATATTCATATGCGCATGTGAAGTTGTCATTCTACCTACTTCTGCAACTGCTTGTACTATCGAGGCATTATCTCTTTATACGTTTCGATTTGTTTCTTTTTTATGATTTTATTCGAACTTGTTTCATTTTTTTTTTTCTTCTTCTGGAGTTGTAGGCTAATTGAAATTCCACACACATACATACGGACGTAGGTACATACATGCATGTACACATAGCCAAACATGATACACTAATCGCGCAAAGGTAATCTTATGCGCATGCTTGCATACGAGAGTATACATACTCGTACATATTACACTCGAAAAATTATGTTCGTTAATGTGCATTCAAAAGGGCTGTCATAAGGCGCTAAAGCCGCATTTGACTAAATTTGATGTTCAGTTAAAAATGGCCCCACTCTTCCCCAAAATTATGATCTGAATTAAAGTAAATAATATATTTTATTTATGGGAATTATTAACAATTGCCTGTTGAATTATGATTTTGACAGTTTAATGCCAACAAATGCCAAATGTTTTACCATACATCCTCAAGCTCGCCCCAATTTGTATGCAGATCATATGGAATTCCAAAAAAAAAAATATGCTTAAAGGCGATTTTTAAGATAGCTTTTCTAATATATCGGAAAAACAGCAAAAAAGGATATTAAAAAGTTATATATAAGAAACTGAGCAGAGAGATTAATTAAAAAAGTGACTATTTCATTCAAAAAAATGATTTAGTAGAAATTGTACTGTGTCGAGGTCAGAAGAAGTCGACTCGGATTACGTAACGCCTAAAAAACTGAACCGCATAAATTATATGAGATATTCTCAGACAAATTTTTCTGTGTTAACGGCTGGTTATTTTTGAATGAACTGGGTCTTGAAGCTATAGCTTTTCTGCTCAGAGGCATAGATTCTAACTCAAATGAAAGATTGTATGCGGCTTAAGGCCAAAAACCGGGTGACATTGGCTAAACTAGTGCACTTCACTAGTTAGTGAAGTGGTCATTTAGAAATGATCTGCCTAACGCTTCCAATTATTTCCCTATTGTATGGATAATTTTACATTTACTAGCAAATAATTTGCATCTGAGCAAGTGCACCCTGATGGAGGAGTACTATTTCATTGGCGGAATCAAAAGCTCAAAAGCTACAAAACCTTTTTTTGCGCCCACTATCCGCTTCTCCAAGGAATAGAGCGCTGTATCCTGAATGCTGCCCATAAAAGAAATCATTTGCCAGAAACTCATTCCTCATTTGCCTCGGGGTCAGACAATATGATAAAAAAATAATGCCTGTTATATTACGAACTGCTTTCATTTTTACTTTTTCCAAAAAAAAATTTTTTTTATATGTGAGGGAAATTTTTCCTAAATTTAGAAGGCTTTTCCTTATCTTATTCTACAGGATTTTGTTTAATTAAATTTATTTTATTAATTTTTTTTTGCCGAGTGTAAACCACCGTTTTTTTTATAAGATTTACTGATATTATTTTTTTAATTTCTTGTAAACTTTTTCAGTTACTTTTTCAGTTTTTTTTAGTGTTTTTTTTTTTTGTTTTTTTTATACTCGTATGTAATCGCTGGTACATGTTAAGTTTTTTCGGCAAAGCTTTCCTGGTGATTATGATACATTTGTTGCGATAACCATGTAAATCGAAGACAAGCTTCAATTTTTTATTAACCTTTCTTAGAGTTTTTGTAAAGGGGGAGTTCTTATCAGATCATTCAGCCGCAAAAAAGGAAAAAAAAAACTTTTCCTAAAACTGAAGATTTCTTTTCCTATTAAACAACAGCTTTTAGTATGCAAAGTTGTTATACGGTAATTTCATTTGTGTTTTGTTTTCTATTTCTCTGTTAAGGCTTTGCAATTAATTGTAGTTTCAAGCCGATGTTAAGCGAGCGCATGCACAGCCAACTTCAATGTGATTTAATTTTATGATATATTGATGATGATGACGAGGATAATGACAATGTTTTTGCTTGTGCTCGTATAGCGAACTTAATGTGGAGTTTGCTTCATCAATCAATAACCCAAATCGAAAAGACGTTTGTAAAGGAAACGGCAAAACATGCTTTTCACATTCAAATAATGGCAAAACGTTTGCCACAGTCAAAAAGATCATTGGTATTTATTTTCTTTAAATTAAATTGATTGTAATTGAATTACATAAAAATGTTTGCGATTAAATGATATAGAGTAATACCGTGCTCAGAAATAAATTTAAATGGAGTCAATTGTATTGCGACAGTTAAGGGTTCACACAACAGAAAGGTCATGCAGCAATCATGAGAGCAACTCCTTCAATTGTTTTTGACAAGGACAAGTCAAGGAGAGCTTTTACTCTCATGCTCTGCCAATGCACTTACTTTCCAGGCCAATACAAATTCAGACTTTTAAATCCACGAAGCTTTGAAAAGTTTAAACAGGACCGACAAGGTAAGAGCCCATTTAGAAATAGAGTAAAAT
Organism: Ormia ochracea; assembly: GCA_963402855.1. NCBI lineage: Eukaryota > Metazoa > Arthropoda > Insecta > Diptera > Tachinidae > Ormia > Ormia ochracea. The sequence continues at coordinate 38,565,860 of OY727107.1, forward strand.
GGTCAACAGGATCCTATAAATTCCAGGTTTGTGATGTTGCACTTGGCAACACTTATGACAAGAACGCAAGTGAACTATTCGCAGATCACCGCTTTCGATAACACTTATTCTTGCCTTCATCGAAAACTAATTTTGTTAGTAAGCTAATATTCTTTACCCCTCGACCAACCCCCACCAGGCTAGCAATTTTTTTCTTCTCTGCGAGAGAGCAATAAAAATGTTAGGTACTGCTCCAGACCACCATGTGCTTTGGGATTATCTCTTCTCACTATGTAAAAACTTGGTAAATACATGCGATGTCTTTATAAGTCCCCTTTCACACATAACAGGTTTACTTTTTCAATTTTGGTTTTCTTTACTTTCACCTTTATATGGTTTTTGACATTTCATTTTATTGCGGATGTCGAATTACCGTTCTGCAGCCAACTTCAATTATAAAATTTTCTTAAACTTAACGATATGCTGAGATTTGCCACTCTTTCACTTCTCTTGAACACTTTTCGCCAAAAACTCAAGACTTGACGAGACAAACTTGGTGCGTATGAAAGAGGAAGACCAGCAAACATTCGCAGCTCCTCACAGGCACTCAAATTAATTGGTGAGCATAAATTTGTTTTCCTATATTATCTCTTTTTTTAATAAGCACAGGAAGAGAGCTGTTCCAACAAAAGCTTTGCTTTGTCACAAAATATAATTAATTTGGCCAAAGTGGCAATTTTCATTGGGCCAGATATGAAATTAATTATTGGTGAACAGCATGAAAAGTTATCATAAGTAATTTTTACTAGGGCAAATTATATAAAATATCAGCCTGGAGCCAAGGTCAAGCTTATGCAGTAGAAGCTCGAAAATGTGAATTAGCGATAAAGTTAAAAGCTCGTCTAAGTCAGATAATCGATTCGTTTTCTTCTTTTTTTTTTTTTTGTACTGGACTGACTGGCACTCTTGCAATGCTTTGCGGTAGAATTAGGAAAAATGGTTGTGGAAAGAAGAAGAGATGTGCCAGTGCCTAAGGGCCTTTGCTTTAAACTGGTACAGCGGGGTCCGAGTGGTACAATATTGTTACATACTCATGCTGCGTTCAAATGGCTACTAGAATGCATTAGGTTTTTTGGTTCATTGCTAGCAGAGAGAGTTGATCACTTTTTTCCAACGACGCCTTTTTCGTGAAGAAAATATGTGTTTGGGCTTAATGCGCCACTGGCCTGAGCTTTAGACAGCAAATTCAGCCATTCTTAAATTCTTATTTGCTTCTGTGTGTGTGTTTGTGTGTGAGTTGGGAAAGCAACAACACAACACATTCAGGTTGCCAAACAATGAACCAAAAAGCCTAATGCATTTTAGTAGCGACAAGAGAAAGTAATGAAGCCAAGATGATTATACAGGGTGTGCCTTAATTAACACAGTATTTGAATTTGCCGCCACAAATGCCAGCAAATCCCAATTCTATGCTAATTTTGGGCCAGCCTTTAATTATATATGTATGGTTGCTTATTTTAAGCTTTGCATATATTTCAAATGAGACATTTGATGAGATGTTTTTAATGTAATTTTATAAATTAATTAAAAATTTTAAGGCAGTCGTTGGCATTGCAACTAGAAAATATCTGGTTATGCAAAACAAAAAGGTGGCATCAATTTTCTTTTTTTCTTTGATGTTGCGTTCCGTAATTGCCTGCTATCAGTTAAAAATTCTTTCCTTCTTTCCCTCTTTCGCTCTTTAAATGAAAGACTTGTTTGCTCGCATGTATTCAAAATTTATTTTCACAAGAACAAATAAAAAAAAAAAAAAAGAAAAGAAAAATTATTAACATCGCCGGCCGTCTTTTATTGTTATAAAACTTTTATAAACAATAAAATTGATTGTTTTCTAGTAAATGCGTAAAAGCCTTTTCTTACAAATTGATGGTCCACTTAGCGAGTTTAGACGATATCTGGCTATTAAATTAAAACATTTGAAAAGAAAAGAAAAACAAGGCTATAATTAAATTATACATTGATTGTTAAAAACAAGAGAGATAGTAGTGGTGTGAAGGCATAAGAAAAAAAAAAAAAGTAAGCTTTTTGATATCAAAGAAAAGCTAAAAAAAAAAACAAGTTGAGCACACAGTCGTACAGGTCTACCAAGTTTGAAGTGGCTTGAAAACTAAATGAAGAAAGTTTCTGGTTTTAAATTTATGCCAGAGGCATAAAGGTTTCTAATGAAACTGTTTATTTTATTTCGGATAAAAAAAAAAAAAAAAAAAAAAAAAAAAAAAAAAAAAATCGAAATTGGTTGATAAAATTATATTCGTCTGGCATGAAACTTAAAAGTTTATTTAATTAACTTGTCGCTGCTGCATCTAACGGATTGCATTATTATCTCACAGTGTTTTGATTTGACTTTGATTACAATTTCGTAAACTTTTTAATCCTTTTTTTTCAGCTCTCCTCTTTAATGCTTCTTAAGCAATTTTAATGATATTTTTCTGTTCTGTTCAGTTCTGTTCTGTTCAGCGATAATGAACAATAAAATCTGAAAAAGGTCTTCGCATATAAAAACAAAGCGGAAATGGCAAAGCATCACACCGTCATCACCATCATCATTGGCAATGCCATCCAAGCCATCCATGCCACAGCCGTCATTATAAAAAGGCAACCTGGACAATTTAATAGCTAGAATGTGCTGTGTTGTTGCTTTCCCAACTCACATACAAACACACACACAGAAGCAATCTAGCAAACTCACTTGCTTACAATTAGTACGTTCGTATGTATGTATGACTTTTATTCTCAGTCGTAGAAATTCTATCTTTTTTTTTATTTTTTTTTTTTTTTTTTTTACTTTCAGTTTGTTTGGCTTTTAATGCACCTTTACAAAATTGTACAAATAGTTTTGCTTTGTTTTTTGTTTTTTTTTTTTATTGTGTTCTTTGGAAATATATATGTATGTATTAACATTGCCAGCAGACACCCATACGAGTAAGTAAAAAAGAAAAAATAATCCTAAATTATCAGCTATTGAAGCGTTTACAGTATTTTATTTTCCAAGTATTTTCTACTTTCTTACCTGATCGTTTATTTTTCTAATATTTCTGTGATTAAAAAGCAAATAACCTGTATAAGAATATGTAATGCTTTCAGGTGCGCATGCGCAACATCTGCCTTTTACAAAATTATATGTATACTTAAGTGGTGAGCATTAAAGTTTACATAAAATTTTTTTTTTTTCTTTTTAAACCATTCAAACCTTTTTTTCAAGCATTCATAAATAACAAAAAATTGTCAATGGTAAATAAAATTAAAAATATAATGCAAGATTAAGACCAATCAAATATCGATTTTAATTTACGAATATGATTTGTTGTGATTTCTTGGTATAGAAGGAGGAGTATTGTGTTGCTGGTAACACTTTAAATACAGCATCACTTTGGCACATGCTTAGGTATATATGCATGCATTCATAAGCCAAATACATAAATACATATGCTACATATGTTGCATATGTTACATATGTAGTGGTGACTATGGATGACCAGTGAGGTGTTCTTCTCTAGCAAATACTATTAAATGATTTTCTTAAATAAATCTTAAAAAAAAAGTTGTCTTGAAACTAATTGATTATAAATTCCATCTGTACACTCAGAAAAAAGGATCCTAATAATTTGTCAAAAGGTACAAAATTTTACCCAAAATAACATTAAGGCAATAGAATATTCTATTTCTATAGAAATAATAAATATATACTATAGAAACAATAAATTTGTAACTATTATATATCAAGGTGAAAAACTTTTTAAGTTATGTGATCACCATTTTAAAAAATCAGTGAAAACATCGTATCAGATTAATGTGATCACCCCTATTAATTTTCAATGGGGTATTTCGCATTATATTTCCTACAAGATATCATATTATTCTAATAGTTTACATTTTTTAATTAATTTTTAGCACTGTTAAAGCCTTTAATTTAATAGTGTAGTCACATCTAGTTTTAATATTAATTTGGAGGGCTATTGAACTAATGTGACCACCATATAAGAAACCCGTTAAAATAAAGTTATGCCAGCGCTGAGTTGCGACTATTAATTCAATATTTTGGACATTATGAATTTAAAGTGATCTATACCATTGAAAAAAAACAATAGTGAAAAACTTTTAAAGTAATAATTCTTAGTAATATAATTCCATATGATATTTTTTTCTAAGTGTACCAAGAAATAACACGCACGCACACACATATATATATATATTATATATATCCCAAAAATATAGAAAATAATATATACAAGAAATCATAATGCCAATTAGATCTTAGTTTGTTGGCGCTATCTGAAAACCCCTTCAAAATTATTTTTTTTCCCAATAGATCAGCTTTATAAGCTTCGAAAGGCTTGACTTTCCACTTTGTTCGCACATTATTCATATCATAAGCACAAGCTGTTTCTTAATTTTTAGACATCCGATATAGGCATTTACCAGCTCTCCAAGCTTTTCGAATTATTAAACTTTCAATAGGATAATTTATTATAATAAATTATATCTCGAATATATGACTTCAGGGAGCTCTTCCTTGTAGAGCTACTAGGTATTTCAATGCCAATACATTCAGGTCAAGTTTCATAATTTTTATGAACGTCATACATAAAAGTGCCATACAAATTGTAGGCTGATTCGTTTGCATAAAAATTGAATTTTATAATGCAAAACTTTAAAATTAAAGAAGAAAATAAGGAATTCATGCAGATAATGAACTTTTACATTGTGTAAATGAAACTTATACTTGTTACTTCCTTTGAGATGCAATTAAATTAGTCTACTACTGGCGATAAATCAACTTTTCGTTGCTGCTCATAATTATCGATAAATGTACCATCGTTATTTTTATATGACACCTTCAAAGCATCGTTATCTTACGTAAGTTCCGTTATTTGCATAAATCACATGCCCCGATAATACTTTATTACCTTTTGAAGTGCTATAAGGACCAGGAGATCAATTTCTTTTTTTGGAGATTCTACTGTATTACAATATTTATATTGAAATTGGTAATGAGCTTTTTTAAAAAATATTAATTATATTAATTGTAAAGAAAATATATTTTTCATAAAACTTTATTAACAGAAAAAACAAGATATTTTGACAAACATGATTTCCCTCATTCTTTCCCTTCTTTTTGCCATCTTTAAAAATATAATTGCAGAAGAAGAAGAAGAAAAAAAAGAAATCAGAAGGCGCGGAATATTTAATCACGTTTCGATATTAATCATGTTTAAAATTCAAGTCACACACAAAGATATTATACGTAAAGCAAAGAAATAAAGCTTTTTAAGACAGCTGTCAAATAAAATATTTTTGCACAAAATTATTGCACAATTAATGTTTTTTTTTGTTTTTTTTTTTTTTTTTTTTGTAAAATAAAAATTTTTAAGAGTTTTAAAAATATTATATCCGTAATATTTAAATTATTTAAATAGCACAAAAAACAAAAAAAAAAAAAAACTTACTTGCAATATGAGACACCATTTGCCTTTGTTAAACATATTCCACCATTTTTACAGCCCACTGACAAGCACGATGAACCTGAAATGGATATGAGAAAAAAGCAAATTATTAAAATAACGAAACTGCTTCAAAGAAATATTACAACTGTTGTGACACAACAAATTCAACAGAACTTGTCTAACATCAAAGGGGAGCACCCCTAAGCAATAAACTTTTACAAGCGCAAGTACACACTTGCTTGTCGGTATTTCCGTAGTCGCAAGTTTAAAAAGTTGAGAAAATAATAGTCGTGTGCAAAGAAGAAAGAAATTACTAAAACAAGTTTGTGGGGTTATAAAGCTCTCGTTTATTATTAATCAACATTATTATTAATTAAATTAGTGTAAAGAATTTATTGTATTAAAAGCATTAACATATTTAATTAAAGGGTAAAATAAAGTTCTCAGCAGTTTTTTCAAGGTTTCGAATGCGGCCTTTAAAAGTTTGCGGTTCACTTGCTGTTTCATAAAACTATGAATAAAAATGAACGCCATTTTCTATTAAATGCAACGTTGCGAACAGAAATTCCTTGTTGAAACTGAGGAGTTGCCAGACGTCATAGGAATATATATATACTTTGTACTGTGGCAATATTATTTAGTTTAATGAACTTAACCTGCAGAGCTTTTGGCTTGTTCGCAGGAAAACACCTGGAGTGTAGGCCTAGGCAGGAATCAAACCTGCGACCTCCGGTTTAGTAGGCTGAGCATTTTTCATTCGCTAAGGGAGGCACCCGTAGGTAAAACTTTACACTTCCAATTTAAGTTGATACCAGCTGAACTAAACTAGCAATTATTATGTTTTGGTAAAAAATTAGAACAATACAGAGGAGTTTTGATATACGAGCGGCTGGCTCGGTTCCATTACACATTGCACTCATAAATATTTTTCATAATTTTTATATCTTTAAAAGCAAAAAATTTATTAAAATTTATTATTGATGTATTAGAGAAATATATTTATTTAAGAAACAGCTGTAGTGGCAATTGTCATTCCCAGCCTTTGCACAAAAAGCTCTCATAGTTATTTGCATTAAAACTTTATTTTTTCTTTAATCAATTTAAATTTAAAGCTCTCGGCTTGCACGCAGGAAAACACCTGGGGTCTAGGTCTAGGCAGGAATCACACCTGCGACCTCCAGTTTAGTAGGCTGGGCATTATTCATACGCCTACGGAGGGACTCTCTAATTATGCCGTATACACATAAGGATTCAGTTTTAGGCAATTTTGCAAAATATTCGGCTTCACCAGGTACACTATGAAATTGCTATACAACTTGTTTTTTATAGCCATTAAGCAATACGGATCTGGCAACAATTTTAACGGGTCTGCTAATCTGAAAATTAATTTAATCCATTTACAACTGCATTAAGCTCTTCAAAACTGCTCTTAAAGCCTTCAGAATTCCCTTACTAAAATCAGATTTACAACTGCATTAAGCTCTTCAAAGCTGCTCTTAAGCCCTTAAGAATTCCCTTACTAAAATCAGAAATTGATAACACTTTGCTTTGGCGAGAAAGAGATAGATCATAACACTTTTTTATGACCATTGAAGGATATAAAAAAATTGTTTTAAAAATTACATTTCCGGAAAGTTACATCTTCATACAGACAATGAATTTGTACCTTGTATTAATGAAACTTGTACTTGAAATGCTGTAGCTAAAGCAATGAAATGGAGTGGCTGCTTTATATTCAACTTTATTATCATTGAAATTAGAAATCAATATTATAATAAATGTGTTATAATTACGGTTAAACAAATTTAAAATCATGTTAAATTAAGAAGACTATGCAATATAAAGCACTTTTCACATTTAACTATAATTTTATACAAATGAGGTAAAAAACAATCTTTGAATATTTATAAATAATATATATACATATATATATGTACTTTTATTTTTTCTCATGCCAGCAATATTATTTAGACGAATATGTTTATATGCAATTTAAATTAAAAATTACAAAACAATAAAGAAAAAATAGCGTGAGCAAGCATTGTTAATTTTACCTGCATTTATTAAGCCCTTCTTTAACGTTTCCATTTTTAAGCTTTTTTATTTGTTTTTTGACTTGAGGAGGGAAAAACTATTGCACTATTTTAACAAAAAATTTATTTGTAATTTGAGAATGGCATTTAATATAATATTGCATTTTTCTTTTTGTTTTTGTTATTTTTTTTTTTTTTTTGTCTGCAAAGCAGCATTGCAGAATCACAAGCAGAATGAACGTTTCAATTTTATGTAGAATTTCGTAACGTAACGTAACGAAAATATGACATCATTATTTACAAAACAATGATGTTTTTTTGACAGTGAAATAGATACTGAATCTCGATACTTTATCGCTTTTCGCTATTGTTAATAATTCAATTAAGCGAATGAGATGAATATGTGCTGCTACTTCACTGCCCGGTGAGCTTTGCCGAAAGCGAACACTATTTCAAGTCATCACCTGCTAGAAAGAAGTTACAACAACTAAATGGCAAACTAGTTTACATTTTGAATAATTAATTTCTTTAAGGAAGGATCTGGATTGGCTCATCATTTGCAAGCCAAAGTAATTGGCCATATACAGGGAATATCAAATACAGTCGAACCTCCATAAGTCGAATCTCCATTATTCACCAAAGCAAGTTCGACTTATGGAGACTTCGACTAATTTATTGAAAGATATCATACATACAGTAAATAATCACCTTTTTTTATTTCCTCTAAATTGAATACCTATTACATTTTTTCCAGTTAAAAGTGGTTAAAATATTTAGTTTTTTTTTTTTTGTGGGGGTGAAGAGTTATTTTCTTTTTATTTTCATTAAAAAGAGATTCCAGTTTTATAGGAATCTAACACATCATTCTTAGATGGCTGTTGAACAATTTCTTTCTCTGAGCCCTCTTCATCAAAGAATTAATTCCACCGAAAAAATATAAAAACTCAAAAGCTAAAGAGGGAATCCCCCCAAAAAAATAAGGGGTTCCTTAACATAGAAATAAAAGAAATATTTGTTTTAGTCTTAAAACTTAGACGAAATATGGGATTCCCCAAATAAACAGAAAATAAAAATAATAAAAACAATAAATAAGTTCGATTATTTCTACGAAAAATTCGACTTAGAGAAGGCACGAGCTTTTTTTTCAATTAAGTTATAAAGGAATTCGACTTATAGAAGTTCGTGCTATGGAAGTCAATTTATATACAATTTTAGCACTTAACGCTCCTGCCACTTGATTTGGTTCGAGTTAGAGAATATTCGACTTATAGGAGTTCGACTTGTGTATATATATAATCTTCCTGCAGCGAATTGAAATTTACAAAAAAAATAAATAAATTTCGTAGGGCAAATTAATTTGGCTAATAAAAACTTGGCCTCTCTACTATTATCCCTTTCACCTAATTCCTGCATATATTCAGCGTGCTGCTCTCTAAGAAAAAAAAGAAAACTTGAAAACTTCTCTTTTCGTATAAGGCAGGCAGCTCTCTGAGAAACAAATGCTAATATTGTATATATTATATACAATATAAAAATAAAGGAAAACAATTTTTTCCCAGATTTGGGGTAATTTCCAATTTTTGTTAAGGAGCGAGCCTTGCATTTTTGATCAAAAATCGTCCTTAAAAATGTCTGTTTGTGAATTTTTGAATGAAAAATTTGTTTGCAATTTTTAAAATAAATTATAATAATATAGAGTTTCTCAGTAACTTCGAGAGAAAGTTGCCAGTTAAGGGATCTAATTCCATATTGCTAGTTTATGTAACCAGAGGCACTCCTGAATAGACGGCCTTATCTTATCGCTGCAGTAATGCCAGTTTCGTAAAACTGGCAATACTTTTTCTTATTTGTTTTATATCATTAAAAATGTAAATTGTTATTAAGCAACGTTACGTTAAATAACATACTACGAGTAAAGAAATAATTGCAAAGTGTTCTGTAGAACTATTTTACACTTTTCGACTCTATTCGTAATTCCTTTCCGCTTTCAAAATCCCGCAAAAATACCCCATTCCTAAAACCTTTTAGTAGCCCAAAAAATTTTCCTGAAATCCCCAACAATTCGCAGGAATTAAATATGCCGGATAAATTAGGAACATTTCCAAAGGAGAAATAATTTTATCAGCTATACCCAAATGAAAAGGCTTGCACACAAAGCGGAACCATTTTCCCACGTACTAATATTTTCAAATGTACACTCCGAAAGCAATTAAAAAATTAAGTCCAATTTAATTGTAGCTGATTACATTTATTATGTCGGATTTGTTTAACATAAAAAACAAAACGATTCAACCAGATAACAAATTATAACCACCTGTCAGCAGCCGTAGGTGCACACATCCATAGATAAACGTGCATGCATGCACATCCATCCATACGTAGGTATATGTATTTGCACTCTATGCAGAGACGGGCATTAATAACGCGATTTCAAGCATCATTGATAGAGCGTGTAAACTTTTTTGGCCACCCACCCAGTAAGTAGTAGGTTCGTTCACTTAATTTTTTTTTTTTTTTTTTTTTTCGCTAAACATTTTAACACTCGGTTAGTGTGCATAACACATGTTTTGTTGCCGCTTTGCTGCTCCCTCTCATACTCATTCCATTTTTTAACGATCAAATAAAAACCAAATAATACCTGCTTAAGCATGTGTAACCAATAATCATTTTAAAATGAAGATTTGATGGTTTTTTTGCCGTGTAAATAGGCATGTAATATTTAATGGTGATCAAACTCTATACATTTAAATAAGTAACGATGTTTGATTAATTGGAACATTTAAATAATAAAACTGGAATCACACGATTGACCCAATTTTTATTGTCTATCTTTATATTTATTTATATTGCAGTACAATAAAACCAAATTGTGTCAAACCGCTACAAAATTTGCAGTCACATGATTGCAGCATTTTATACAAATTTTATTGGCGCAAGTTGATGAAAAACTTAATTATCACATAATTATCACTATGCAACTAATATTGCACCCAATAATTTTGAAATGAAATTATGAGAAATATTAAGAATCAGCTGTTTTGCTTAGTTTTAGTATGTTTTCAAAATGGCTGCTTTAAAAAGGTACAGAGATTAAGTCGCTTCAACCATAATAAACAGAATGCTACTTCAGAAGCCAAAAATCTACAATGAGATATTCTTAATGTGCAAAAGAAAAGACACAGAGAGTTAAAATTTCTGATTAAAAATTTGTATTAATTAATTTTTTATGAAATAAAATAAGTGCATACAAAAACGGTAACGAAATTGTAGTTGTAAAGGAATGTACAGAAATCATTTAGTTTATCCAAATAATATTTGGTGTTACAAAGCTACAAAAGTGCTACAAAAAGCTCTAAGAGAGCATGACTCTATTGAGCGTAACTAATAAAATGGTCATGATTCACTATCACATCCATTCGTACGATCTGTTCAATATGGCATGTGTGCGCAAAAAAAATGGATAGTGTGGCCTAACAAACATCTGTGTGACAGATTTTTTTTGACAAGTCGTACGATTTGGCAAGTTCATGAAAATTTTCGTAAAATGGCTGTCAAAAACAGCTGATTTGTGATGCAGGCGTCCGATAGCAGTGTAGAAAGTGAATCAACTTCTAAGTGTTTTGCTTATGTCATTTGTCACAAGCAACTGCACTCATTGAATGTTTTTGACAGATGACTGCCATGCAACAATGCAGTGAACGACTTTTGTTCACTGCATTGCATTTCATCTTAAGGAGAGTAAAATTTTTATAAAGTTGTGCCAACTGGTACCACATTACATCCACGAACTTTGATGGAAACATTCCTAAAGGCGTTCTAGTACGAAAATGCACTGGGTGCCATTTCATTAATACGCCCATATACATTTAACATATAAAAGCGTTATATCCGACTGTGCCGAATTTTATACACCCTTCTCCAAGAATATGCCCCACGGCACTTTGTGTACAGTGCAATTATCGGGCATTCAAATAAACTTCATTCTTCCATTTTTATCTATAAATTGTATGTACATAATAATTTTTTGTCCTATATTTCTTTTATTTATTTGCCGATTCTGGTGATTTTCATACTGGATATTTGTGAGAAAATTGTGAGCAGATGGATTATTCAATTTTTGATATAATTATTATAATAATAATAATAATTATATAATTTAAGCTCAATTTACACCGTAACAAAAATATCGAGGACAGAGGGACAGACGGACAAACCTCAAAGAAATTGCTTTCTTAGATGGATTCAGAATAAATATACATTATAAAGTCTCAAACTAATATTCTAGAAATAACCATTCCCATAACCTTCCATACTTTTTGATAGAGAGGGGTAAAAATAGCAAATATTGGTACGCAATACTCATTACGCCGCACTAGAGCACAATAATAAATAATATTTTTGTTGCCTGGCTGTTGCATGGCGATTAGTTCTATTTTTCAATTATTTAATAAAAACTAGATTCCAATTTTTTTTCATTTCCATAGGCGAGTTCACTTAATACAAATTCCGCTTACTTTTATATCAATAAGTTTATCTGACAAAATGGATCGTATAATTTTTTCCCATATTAAAATGTTGCAAATTTTATCTGTAAAGTGGTTTTGGTGATTTCTAAATGCGTCTTGATTGAAGTCTGGACTGTACATTTCTGGATATAAATAAAAAATTTTATATACAGATGTGTGTACCATGAAATAAAGTCGTATTTTTGAGACCAACTATTTTAGAGCTTTTACGCTGTGCCTCTAAAGATATTACTAGGCTGTTTGGCAAGAAATGCTTTCAATCAATTTCTTTGAGGAGAATAAGGATTGAAAAAATATATATCTATTAACTCTAAAAGGAGAAGAAAACACTTTGCTACGCTCTACATATTTCATCATAGTTGTGGTTGGTCTCCTGCATTTCATTGTTTAATCCATCACACATACAACACAAAAGCATTATCAGCACTTTATTAATGTAAGAATTTTAATAAAAAAAAAAATGTTTCATTTATTAAAAAGTGAACAGCGTTAGAACGTTAATCTCAACCACTAATTTCTCACGCTTTAAAATCACAAAAACGGCAGAAAAAAAAAACGCCAGCGAGTACTAATCGTATTGCACAGTGGGACTGTTTGCATTAAATGTACATGTAAGTAAATGGGTATGCTAATAGGTCTGCACGTGTGTTTGCAATTTATTAGTCAACGTTGGGTTTGAAGCGCTAATACACTTAACAGCTTCATTTGACAAAAATAATTAGTCGCTGCAAGACAACACTTTTGTTTCATTTCCTGGCCATGAGGTGTATTATTGTTATTGCAGTTTCTTTACTAAGTGACAAGTTATCGCTCACTTAACTGGCTGTCTCACGTTGTCTAAGGATTCCTGACTTGCGTACAATTTTGCCAAGACAAAAGAAAAATTTTATTCACTCCTCTAATGCGAAGGAAAGAACTTTTCGGCCTGAATTAGCGAGGTAATAAAAAAAAATCCCCTCAGAAGCTTTTCCAGTGAATTATCGCTCAGCATTTAGTCGGCAAATGATCCCACCGTGAAGTAATATACGAAGGAGTAAAAGATAACAATGACGACGGAGAAATAAATAGAACGTATTTATTTGTTGAACAAGCACCGACATGAGTTTCAATTACTTTTCCATAAGCATACACACACCCACACACACACATGCACACACATCCATACATATTTTCGCAATAACATATTCGTACTTAATAAAAATCCAAGTCTGTACTTGAACATGTTTGAACAAGTTCGCTAGAAAATGCTTTAGAAATTAAAAAACACAAAGATAACCAAAAAAGTTCTCTACGCTATTAAAACAAATTAAACCGCAAATTAGAATAAAATTAAAGCATATATGCAAAGTCTTGTACACATAAAGGAATTTCAACTGAACGCATTGTCAAAGCTTTAGGAGCGAGTGCTGATTTTAGCCCTTCGAAAAAGAAAAGCTAAAGAGTTGTTAGATTAAATGCAGGAGTCTGAAAATCTGCATATTGCAATAAAATAATAAAATATTTCTTCTGTGTGAACAACCTGGCTGTGTGATTATGTTTTTATAATTCTCGATTGATTTCTAAATAATATAACTATAAGACAACACGGTTCAACAATGTTTTATAAAATTTTTTGTTTGGAAAAATTATTGATGAGTAATAAATGTATATATAATTTAATTTAGAGTTTTATCTCATCATATTGAAATAATTGGATTTACTAAATAGTATATAAAATAGATAATAGTTAATACTTGATCAATAAATACATATGGTTTTTCTACTGGTCGTATTCCAATTCATGTTAATAAGATTACTGTAGATTACTGTAGATTAATAGATTACTGTAAATAAAATAAAACACATAAAGTAAAATAATTCCAATTTTTATCAAAAACCTCTTTTTATAACTCCTAGAGTTATCAAATTTATATAAAATGATAAGGAAACAATGCAAAGTATTTGATTAATGCAACTTTAGTTATTTACTCCAATCTGAAGCCGACCCATTTAATCAGATTGGCGTGCATGTGGCGAGCGTGTGATGCCAGATTTCAAAATACCTTATCGACGTTATTTTTGTTCTCTAAAGTTGCCATGATTAGTTCACCATGTTGCATTTAATTTATTAAAATGAATGCATTTGCAATAATAACCATAATATGCAATATATATATAGATGTGTGTGTGTGTGTGTGTGTGTGTGTGTGTGTATGTATGCATGTGTCTGCTTTTGTTAATAATAATAATTTTTGTCACACCGCAAAAAATGCAATTATAACGAAAAGAATAGCGAAGCAAAAGATAAAGCTTTTCATTAACCAGCAACATTTTCTTGCTGAAATTAATAAGGCTATTCATGCTGGGATTTTTCAATACGCGATCCTAAATAAATTTCAAGCCAATTATTAATTCAAAATTTAAATGCTAAATGTTTTGCTTTTATATGAAAAGAACTATAAAGATTAAGAAAAAAGGAGGGCCAAGCAATTATAGTAACCCTCACAAGTTTAAATATTTCCTTTAAAGGGTTCCTGTTTAAAATTTTATAAAGCGGGTTTGTTTTGTAAGAAGGCAGTGTAGTATTTATGTAAGTGCGTATATCGATCGCTTTAAGATTACAAAAAAAAAAAATGTAGAATGTAAGAAAAGAAATAATATAATAAATATATAAAAATAACACTTGAATTGTTATAATACCAGACCAGACCGCAAACCAATACTCTTTTTTTAACGTTCGCTACTCACTCTACTTCAGCGTACTTTAATGAAGCAAAAATATTCGTGGGAAACATTGAACAGCGTCTACACCCTCCTCTACAAAAGTTCAACCACATGCACCAGAGACAACAACTTCCATGTTGGACTGCATATTACAAGCTGGTGGAGTATGTGTTTATTTAAATAATTTAGAAATATTTATTGAATTGTATTAAAAATAAAAGAACTTGTAATATACAGTAGATGACAAAATAAGTAGGTACATTTAAAAAAATATATATTTTTTTTAATATGATCCATAACACTATAGTAAATTTTCAAGTTATTAGTGTTACACCGAGTTGAAATATTCTGCAAGTCATGTAATACAAAAACATTTCTGATATTCAAATCACAATTCTAATTTGATTTGAATTTCGATTTTTTATATATTTGAAAAAAAAAAAAAACAAAAGAAAGAGACATTTTTCTTCTGACTTGGCAACATCTTTTCATGTAGTGAAAATTGTGCCTTATTTTTTGTTCAAAATAAATTATAAAAAATAAATAATAAACTGAAATTCCTTCAACCTTATTCAGCTCAGCAATAGATTTAATAAGAAAACTCTTTAAAATTCATAGAAGTATTTTAATGTTTAAAATTGTGACACAAACAATCCCTAATAGATTAAATTTTTGCCAGCATTCGCTGTTATACAAATTATACAAATAAATGTTATTAAATAAAGTTAAATTGTAAATTTTTATTAATATTAATTTAAAATAAATCTATTAGGTGAAATTATTAAATTTATGAAAATTATTTAATTATTAAATTTATTGAATCTTATAAACAGAAACAGATTTTATAATATACAACCTTGTTTTCTTCAGTGCTACCAAGTTAGAAAGATTGATAACAGCTGATAATTCAATCACAATTCACAAATATTCATTCACAAAATGTAAAATCATTTCAATTTTAGATACACATTTTTAAAATTTATGTTTTATATAAACAATAACAGCTGTCGTACAGTTTGTCAAATAAATGTGGGAAGAATAATTACAACAAACACATCTATTTCTTCAAAAAATTTATTTTCTCATTAACAAATTTATTTGACAAACTGTATTATAAACCTGATTTTATAAAAATTGTATGTGAACACAAAATCAGCTGTTTGCAGGTTTAGGTGTGAAAACACTATTAGATACCCTATTATTTTATATATGTATTGATATTAAATAAAATTTTAGGTATTACTAGTTATATTCTTTAAACTTAAAAAATTTGGCGGTATTTTAGTCTATTCAGAGGAATCTGTTTTTTAATCGATATTCCACGATGAACCTTACTTAATTTTGTTTTCAGTTTATATATCGTCGTTATTAGAATATTTTATAAGAAAGAAAATTTTCAAAAATTTTTATATAAAAAATATATCTCAGATCAAGGTGTAGCTTATGATTAAGTTAAAATGGATTACAGTAAATTTATTTAAATGAATATAAATTTGAAAATAAGTTATTGAAGGTGGATTTGATAGTAATATTATAAATATTATTAATTTGATTTTAGCTCTAAAATATGCACATATCGCCTATTATTTTAGGGATTAGGGCAAACACTTGATTATTATTAACTATTTTGTATGTGAATTAAAAAAAATATATATTTAAATTTTATTGAAAATAATTCTTTATTTAAACAAATCAAATGTAATTCTTTTCTTGTGAGCAGCAACGAATATTTCCGAGCAACTAAAACAGCTGACAATTAAACTGTAAATACGAAATCACAAAAAAAGGAATAGCAACACTTTAAAATAATTTTCTTTACTTTTTATTGAACATAATTAATAATGCTAATTAAAATTAAAAACAAGTTTTCGTTTTTCGAAAAAAAAAGTAAGGCAAAGTGATTTCAAATCTCAAAAAGTACACACAAATGTAATGAAATGTAATGAAAAGTGTAACAAATTAAATTTTAAACTCAATTCAGGTCGTGTATTTTATATGGAAGAAGACTTAAAATAAAGTGTAAGAAAACCCTTTTGAAAATAAAATTGAAAATATTAAATATTTTAATTTTCAAATATTCGACCTTTTTTGTTGCCTAGTGTATGCGGGCGATTAGTGCAATCTTCAATACAATATAATTGTATGTAAATTATTGCCTACAGCATTTAGCAAGCTGCAAAGCAGGGATGCTATTCGCTTTAAAACAGATCAATGATCTCTAAGCAGAGACAAGACAAGCGTCGATGTCTGTCTAACCATGTAACTACTTAATGCAAACGCATTATTAGTTTTAATTTTTACACACTGATAATATAAATATGGCTTCCGGTTTAACCATTGACACATTCTTTTTATTTTTTCCTTTTTTTTT
Source organism: Ormia ochracea (assembly GCA_963402855.1). Classification (NCBI taxonomy): domain Eukaryota; kingdom Metazoa; phylum Arthropoda; class Insecta; order Diptera; family Tachinidae; genus Ormia; species Ormia ochracea. Next base: position 38,582,976 of record OY727107.1, read on the forward strand.
TTTCTTTTTCGCCAACAAATTGTATGGTGGTAAAGCATTTTTTACAGATTGCCAGACGGGTTACTTAATAATGAAAAGATTGTCTGTTGTCTGCAGCTCGCGCAAACCAACTCAGTATCAAGAGTTGCACTGTCTTTTTTTATATTCCCATGAAGTTTTTGTAATGAATAGTTATTATTTATAAAAAGTTTCGATTTAATGTTTAATATGACATGAAAGCTCTTAGCATAAGTGTGTACTCGTATATGGCAAACGCCACTCATGGAAACTTTTGCAACTGCCAGTTGCAGCAGATTTTAATTATTTTATTAGTGCAATTTGACGTACACAAGCTTAAGAAATTTTAAAAATTTTCCAAATTAATTTGCTTAAAAACTGCATACGTTTTTAATTGGTTTTTGCATAATTCTTACTAACAGATCGCATTCGTGTGTTTGTCGGGCGATGCAGAGACGACGCCGATCTAATTTACAGCCTGTGAAATTGCCAAATGTAGTCGTCTTTCACTCGAATTTAACTACTCCATTTTAATTATACTTAATTTAGCGACAAATAATTACAATTTTACTTTAAAATGTGCTTTTTCACCTTTACAAAGGTAAGGCCAAATGATGTCCATTTCATAGCCTTAAAAACTGGTGGGGGGGTTGGGTGATAAATTTGAGAGCAATGGAAAAGCAATATTGCTATGAAAAATGCACTAATCTAAATGAAAAAGCCATCCACAACAAGTTGAGGCCGGAAGCTTTTCACCTCACCCTCGTAAAAATAACATAAAAAACCAAAATTTTATGCTGGAGTTAAAGTCGACGTCGCAAACGCCGTCTGAACGTCGTCAACTGTCAAAAAAAAGTTGAAACGTATGAAATTGTATGAGAGCTGTTAATCTCTACGACGTCTGAAATTAAACGGCGTTTGTACGGCGTACCATGAAACGTCAAACCAATATACATTACATAATTATCTGATTATTGTAGATGTTTAAACTATGGCTTTTTTTAAATTAAAATGAGCTCGGATAGTACATTAAATGAAAAAATTATAAATGCTGTTCGCGAAAACGAACAATTGAGAGTTCAAATTATTAATATTGATATTATAGGGGGACAATATTTATTTTTTATAGGGAGATATTACCAAATTTTAATTATTAATATAAATTAATTTTTAGTTACTAATTTTAATTATTATATTTATTAATAATTGATTATTTATTTATTTAAATATTTTATTTTAAATTATAAAAATTGAGAGTTCAATTTATTAATATTGATATTATAGGGGTATAATATATATAATAATTAAAATTTGGTAATATCTCACTATAAAAAGAAATATATTTAAATATTAAAAAATATTTATATAACAAATTCTCCAAGAACTATAAGAATATATAGCTCTTAAAGGAGAGATTTGGTAAAAAATAAGTAATAAGTATTTAATTACAAATATTTTAGTAAATAAATTTTCAAATTAACAGTTTATATTTAAACGTCTGTACGCTGAACATCACAATTTCAGCGTTCAGACGGCGTTTGCGACGTCGACATTAACTCCAGCATTATTGAATAAAAATGCTCAAAAACGTTTGCAAGTATACTACTCCGACAACAGTCAGTTCGTACGCCTGTATGTTTTTTAATATTTTAAATTTCTACTTTTATTTTTAGTTAAAAACCAAATGTTTTTGATACAAAGTTTGGTGTTTCCTAAAAGCTAAAAGTTTTATTTCTTAGAAATAATAGCAAAACAAAAAAAATTTAGAAAAACAGCAACTTAAATCGCGAGATCCATCGACACAGTCAAAAAATGCAAACGAAGAACTGACAACATTCAATTCGTACGCCAGTCAAAAATACGGTATATAATTGTTATTTAATACTTTGTTACGTCGCCTTTTGTTTTAATAACATCTTTGAGTCTTTTTGGAATTGTTCTCAATAATTTTTCACACTCTTCTGGAGTTATGGAGTCCCAAATGTGCTGTAATTTCTGCCTTAAAGTCGGAATCGTCCTCTAGACGTCATTTCGCAATTTTTTTCACAATCCCCCATAAAGACTCGGTAGGGTTCAAATCTGGTATCGAAGATGGCCAGTCAAGGACATAAATGTTAATACGGCTCAACCAATTTTTAGTTATTTGGGCAGTGTGCCAGGAGGCACCATCTTGTTGAAAAATGAATTCGTTTACATTGGCAATATTCGATATGGAAGGCAGCAAGTTGCTTTCCAAAATTTGGATGTACTTGGATGCATTTACAGTTCCATCGATAAATTGGAGCTGATATACTCCTTTGGATGACATGCATCCCCAAATCATTAAACTTGCTGGGAACTTCACTTGTCACTTGTCACTTGTCACTTCAAGCAGTCGGAATTAAGGTTGCGTTGGATTTTCTTATTACTTTGATTTCACTTTCAGCCTTGCACACTTGGATAGTCGATACATCACTAAATATGATTGCTGTTGCTTCTAAGAATAGACTTTGTTAGCTTTAAGGAAACAACATACTTTGTATCAGAAACATTGGTTTTTAACTAAAAATAAAAACAGAAATTAAAAATATTAAAAAACAAACAGGCGTACGAACTGATTGTTGTCGGAGTAGTACTTGGAGTGGAGACGAACATTTCCATAAATATTTTTTGTTATTTAAAAATCAGACAATCTCTGCAGAACCAAAACAATTATGTTCCTAAATATGTAAATACAAAAACCATAAACAGAAAACCAAAAAAAAAAAAAAAATAATTATGAATAAACTAATTTAAAGCGATCTTTCTTATTACATTGTAAGCACTTACTTGGTAATAAAAAATGACATTATTAAATGGCAACTAAGCTGAATTGCTGCCAAAAATTTGCAACAAAAGGAAAAAGCTTATACAGTTTATATGTGTATATACATCCATACATATATACGATTATATATCTGTATAGACTTTCTATAATGTATGTATGCGAGTACGTGTATGTATGTGTGTAAAGGGCTGCAGCGTTTTAAGATTTTTTAAAGCAATCTGTTGCAGGCTGTCTTTAGATTTTTTTGCCCAATTGGCTACATTTAATGGAGAGGATCGATGATATATAATCGCCATATCAAATGACATTTTAAGCAATATTTTAACACTCAACGATGGCATATGGGTCGTTTTTACACTTTTTTTTTTTTTTACATGATAAAAAAAAGCAAACGACGGTCATACTTTTTATACGTTCATTGTGTTTGTGTGTTTTTGTTAATAATTAAATGGTGTTTTTAAGCGTAGGAAGCAAAACTTGTTAAGACGATAAGGTAAGAAGAGAGGGTAAGGTATTAATCAACATTTACTGTAAGTGTTGAAAGGAATATGCTGCAACAGCACAAAAAGCCACCAAAAACTTTTATTTAAACTAAATTAAGAAAAAAAATATACATATGAATATTAACTAAGTGGAAAACTTACATATAAATACGTAGAAATTTAGGTTTCACAAAATCAAAATGCTGACCAGCTCGCTTTATATACACACAAGATGAGATGCAGTCTCATTCTTATATTTTAAAATACTATACAGCAGGCAGCAATGGCGGCATTTTAATGAAATCTGTTTTGTAATTTGAATATTTGCCACATAAAAGTTATCGACTCTAAGCGTTACATTTTACAAGCTAAAGCTTTTAATATTGAAAATCTCGGTTTTTTTAAACCATTTACAACTTGAAGCTATAAATATGAAAATATTTGGTTAGATATTAATACTTGTGGCACTAATAGTGAGATCTAAAAATTAAAAACAGTTAAAACAGCACTAAATTCCCTAACAATTAATAGTCAGCAGAGGGAGTATTTAATTTCTTTTCTAAAAACTGCATTAAAATTTATTATTGCAGAGTATCAACCAATAATTCCTAATCCAGGCAATAATTTTTATTCTATTATGATTCTATATTCTATATATTATACATATATTCTATTAATTTTGAGAATTTAAGGAGAGGCTTTACATATACGATATGAAATTTTTAATACTCTTCGCCAACAAAGTTCGCAGATAAGAAATTTTATTAAAGTAAAAAATAAACGTTTTAGAGCATTTTCATTACAGTTTCTTATATCCAAATTGTTAAAAAATTGTATACTAAAAACTATTTCTATTTACACAGGGGTGTAATCAATTTACACTCCTCAAAATATATTTTAACTGCATGGTTCAGTAAGCCAATAATAAATTGTCGTTTTTAAGCCTCAAAGCAAATAAATTGTCTATCAAAAACTGAACTGCATTTGTTTCAGTTTTTTATATAACAGTTTCCCCGCAAGCAATAATAAATACGTATTTCTACAATTAGATTAAATAAGAAATCTATAAATCTATCTCAACCATCACAGCAACGTGCACTCATACATGCGCAATATCTATGTGCGCACATGGATGAGTTTATTGTCGAGAATATTAAGGATATTGAACGGAAATTGTAAAAAGCCTTAATAGGTTTGTGTACGGTCGTAAGTGCCATTTAATATACGCACAAATGCTTTCATCCATATGGATGAATGTATACACATCCATATGTATGTATGCACGAATATGCATATACGTAATGTATGTACATAACTGAATTGAGAACAACGAAAATGTATGGGAAATGGAAACAGAAAATTAATACCAACACAAAACACCTTTAGCAACGTGATACTGTCACACAAAACTCATGCATGCATTCGCACGCATGCAGTTGTGAATGTGTTCATTTTATAATTAAATTATTATTGCATATGTGTAAGTAGTATTCGCATCTATGAGGGTGTGTGCGTATGCTAACCAAAATAAAAGGACACACATGGAAGCAAAAAATTGTGAAACTTAATACAAAAAGAAAACTACCATAAGGGCAATGCGCAAGGAATAGAAGCAGGAGTACAAAAATATTAATGTAACCGACAACAATACTGCACATGTACACAAGAGCTTAAGTATATTGTTGCTGCGTGTTGTGCACATGAGCACAATATGGTCGAATATTTTTTTTCTGGTTTGTTTAACAATAACAGAGGTCGGCATTTCGTATGAACGACGCGGGTAGCCTCTTTAAATGCAGAACAATTTTAGTCATTTTTGTTTCAAACAAAATATGAAAAATTTAGAATTAGGCAGTTACATGCATACGAGGGCTGATCAAAATATAACCGTTATTTTGCAAATTTCTTGTGTTATGTATGTTTGATATCGGCATTTTTTTCTGTTATGTTGGTACACATGTCTGTCATGCCACTTGTTTTTGAAGGAGGCAAGATAGTTATTGATGACAAAATAAATACTTTTAGAAAAAAATTAAAAAAACCATAATTTTTTTTATTACACCTGGTTTATGTATGTATGCACATACAAATACATCAGCTGTAATATTGTAGGTAAAATTCTATGTTCAGCATACATCTATGCAATTGAATTTGATTTGCATTACGCTAAATAAACATCCCACATCTCTTCTCTGGTTTTAGTGCAAGAGTTTAATCCAGCAAACGATTAAATATAAGCGACACTTCGGCAGTCAGTGCAGTTCTCTGAGACGCACTCGTATGCACATACAGCCAACAGTAAAATTTGATTCGTGCGTTTCGTGTGCTTCGTGCACTCGTACTTTTTTCTTGATATATTGAGAGAGTTCTTAACAGCTGTCGTTTTTCCCAAAAAGGAAAATATCACTTTTGTAAATAGATAAATACAAATAATTCGTGTTTTGTTGTTGTTTTAAGAGGTGATGGTAGTGGTTGTTGTTGATTAATGCAATGCGAGTGGTTGAAGTGTGTTTTTCTTTCCCTTTTGTGTGTATGACTATACTGAGTGGAACAGAAAACACAAATAAAAAGGATGAAATTCAAAAAAAGGTGGCTTTGAATAACGGAATATTTCAAAGAAAATGGCAATTTAAATTTGTTTTTTTTTTTTGGGAAATTTCCAAACAGATTTTTTAGGAGAGCAAATCTTTTATGTGCATAAATATGTAAATAAATCCATGTATTATGCAAGTGTAGTTCACAAAAAGATTTTCAGGGTTTGTAACTTGTGCGAAAATCAAAGAAGTGTACTGAATTAATTAAAAACACCTGGTGAAGAGCACTATTGTGAATCCCGTATTTGGCTCATATATGGAACCGCATACAGGGTATAAATTCAGCAAAATGTTTTTTTGCGAATAAATAAAAATGTTGCAGATTTGAACAAAATATCACTTGATTAAAACGTAGTAATAACAAATTATGAGTGTAGTTATTGTACACAACGGAATGGCATTAGTTTGTCAAATACTTATCTACGTGACTGTACGAGTACAATGTGATGTTTCTATAAACGAAACTAGCGAGAAACTAATTAATTTATGCATATTAGATCAGTTAAAAATAAATACATATAGCCAAATCGCTTGTTATTATATTATAAACATAAAAACCATCAAGAATATTTTTCTTTTGATAATAATAAGATTTTCCAAATACATTGTATGGTCCGGTAATCTCGACTTTAAGAAAACAATTTTAATTTCTTAAACTGCAAATAAAAAATTAATAGTTCTTTCTTACAACAATATATACAAAATACTTATATAATATATAGTCCTTTGGCAATAGATTCTACTAGCAATAGGTTGGTAGGACTTTATTCTATTTTCTACTAAAAAAATTCCCCTCTAGAAACCTTACGTTGCTCAACTGTGTTCTCAAGCAGTCCTATACACTTATGGCAGGACGAGAATTTTAATTTTTAAATGCAAGAAAAAATATTAAATGCAATATTTTTAAACACACTCCTGCCATGTATAAAACTTAATTAAATTTTGATTAGCACATGGCAATGTTAATTCAATTCTGTACTATATTTAAATAAAGTTAATAACAAAAAAAAAATATTAAATTTATTGAAATCGGTTAAGCGGTTTTAAATATTAGATTAAATATGGCAAGGACAATTGCATTATATATATGTATGTATGTACATTATTTCGTAATACATTGGATTTCTGTTTGTTGTACAACAAAAATACAACAATATAAAATACAACACATTGGTAACAGTATTCTACAAGATCTAAAATTTGACCATTACATATATAAAAAATAGGACCCTGAAGTAACTTAAGATTATAGAACATATTTTTCTTTTTTAATTAGAGAAAACCCCCTTTATATAATTTTATATAGGCTTTCCCCTCTTTCGGAATAAATGTTTTCCTTTGAATTCAAATAATTGATAAAATTCGATCGAAGTTTCACATTCAAGTAAATTTCCACTCATCGCACATATCGTTTCAGCCGAAATATGTTCACTTTTCCCATTCATTTGCTCAAACCATTTGGGGCTGGAAATAACATTCATTCCTTTTTCAAGCACAATATCAAAGTTGGCATTTAGTTCCTTCAGATCTAGAATTTTGCTGAAATGCAAAATTACACTAATCTCACTTAAATGCAAAATAGAAGAAGAAGCGTTGACCTCATATACATATTCACTGTGTACCGATAGAGGGAAAAATATTTCACGGGAATATCGCGATCACAATTGACCCTTCTAGGGAAATCAAAATTTCATCGCAACCAATATTTTATTTTTTTTTGACGATTATTTACTTACTTTTCATATATTTCAGGAGATAACAAAAAAATATATGGCAAATATAAGGTTGGCTCTGTACTTCGTACAATAGACTTTTGGAACAAAAGTGTCTCGCTTCATTTTTGAAAAATGAGTACAAACGAAAAATATGTGTAAATTTTATTATTGAAAATCTTTTCATAAACTTTCCACATAATTGTGAGCACGAATGTACAGGTCGATTAACATTAAAGGGATTTTGAAATAGTAAAAAGTGTCTACAAGAAATATCTTCACAGTTACCACTAACTACATAATTATTTCCTGGAGAAAATCCATACAAGATGTTAGAAAAACCCTTTCTAAAACAGAACCAAAATTAACATGTATGTACATTTGTACATACATGTACAAATGTACCTGTGTGTATGTACATATGTATGGATATAACCAAAATAAATTCGATCATTGACTTTAAAATACCCCCGTCATTAACATAAAAACGACATATGGATACGCACACACACTTGCATGCACGCATATGCATATGCATGTGCATGTACTTGGATGCATACATACATATCGACATGCCTAGATAAATATCTAAATAGAAATCTGAACCATTCATACAACCGTTCAGGCAAGAAAAAGGTTAGCCAAACAATAATCATCCATCTAACTTGTCTAATTTTATGATGTTACTATTTAAACACACACGTACCAGTTGAGAAATTATGAAGTATATTCTTACATACGAGTATGTACATGCATACATTAACTGAAAAATACTTTAGATAAACATATTCACGTGCTTGCATGCATACATACATCCATAGGCAAGCGTGTGTGTGTGTGCAATTATTAAACAATCTAAATTCCTACAAGTTTCAAATACGCTTAAAACTGCTGCCCAGTGGTGTTCGTTCATTTTCTTCAACAAGCAAGCATTCTGTTTCACATGCACTCGTACGTACATATATATACATATGTACATATATTTGTGTGCGTCTGCCTGAGAAAAAAGTTTTCTCCGTTTTGTGTTTTCTCATTTACAACGTATTTGTATGCTTGCATATGCATGCACACACATCTATCAATGTGTATACAAAAGTGCATACACAAATGTGTCCATATGTAGATGCATGTGTGCGTTAGCCATGTCTAAATGGTTAATTGTCAGCAAATGTAACCATGAAAAGAAAACAACATCGAGGAATACGAAATGCTTTAGCGGCATCACTATTGTCTGGCTTGAGCTGACCTGAGTTATAAAAAACAAAAATATTGAAATGTTGTTTTTAATTTTTCTACAATTCGGTGTTTCGAAGTACACATTTTCTTCATACGATTCAAGATTGTGGCTCTTAAAGGGTTAATGGTTAAATATATTTTCGTGCTTTTGACTGATGTGTTTGTGACAATTATAATAATTACTATTGTTCTTGCTGAAAATTTTATAGGAAAGGTCCATTCATAATAACATCATCTCTGAAAACCACACTTGGCTTTGCATTGTATACACATACATATACATACATATATACATACATATATAGACTATTAGATTTGCTTGTGAATCTTTCTATTTAAAATGGAGTTTATCACTGTTCCAGTGTCAGTAAGAAATACGGCTTCACTAATCGTTCATTTAGACAACGTCATGGCTTAAAGTGTTCGATTTACATGTGAAGAAAACTATTTTTTATTCTGTCATATACGAGTATGTAAGTACGTGCTTACATACACACATGTGCATTACCTGTAAAATTATATATAAAATAAATATAAAATGAAAAAATTATATATAATATATATAATAAAAAAAAAAAAGGTTTCGCAGAGGAATAATTTTGACTAATTCTTGCATATTAGTGACGATTTTTGTAAACTATGGCAACACCTAAAAGCAGCTGTTACGCCAGCTTATAATTTATTTTATTACATTTTAAACTTTTACAAACTTTACAATTAAATCTATTAAGCCAATTCCTGTCTATTAAAACAATAAAAACGAAATAAAAAAAAAATTAAAAAGTAATACTGGTCAGAGATGGGTTTAGTAAAGCTTCCATGAGGGCCCATGCAAGAAACCAGTGGTGAAACTCTGCGAAATATCCAATCAAAATTTTTATTTGAAAACATATATAAGTAAATTTAATTACGCAAAAAGTTCTGAGCAAGTAGTCAAGGGATTCCTTACTTGGTTTTTAACTGCATGACTGTTTCGAGGTTTCATTCTTACAGAGTTGCATTCACTTTATAATTGATATACTTTAATTATTAAACATTCGTTCGCTCGCCATTTCTTTACTTACATATAAAAATGCCAATTAATAAGTACTGATACAACTTTGATATATTTTTTATATCGCGTTTGCATATTAAAAGACGCTATATTCCCTATTCCACCCAATCGTGCGATTCATTGAAAAGAAAATGGCAAAGAAATGAGGCTGACTTTGCTCAGATGTTTCAAATAAATGCTATGCGGATCATATGGTGATGATCACTTTGTGATTTGCTGAAAGCAACACCAACTCTCGAAAGCTCTGTGTCACACACTGCAGGTCACAGTATCATACCTTATAGAGACATATTTCAAATACAAAAGAAGTTCTTTATAATACACAGTTCGTTTGAGCGCCACAATTAGAGGACGAAATAAATTAATCCTAACAAAAACCGATTATTTATTTAAAGATCACATGTGAGATTTAGTGGCCGGGCCTATTACATACCTTAAATAATAATTTGCAATTACTCTCAAATGGTTTAGATAAATATTTCAATAAAACACATTTCACAAGTTTGTAAAAAATTACCATTTTTTATAAAAATATATAATTTTTTTTTTGATATTGTTCATTTTAAAATTGCTTTTTAAATAGAGGAAGGAAGTGATAAAAATAATAATGAACCAAACGAAAGTGAGAAAAAATTAAGCAAAAAAGGTACAGTATGGATACGTTGTTCCGCTAAAATATGATGGTCTTCGTTACATACGAAGTTTCAGTATTTGGAAAACGATGTTACCGTAAAGTGTACATTTATTTATTTTAGGAGGAATAAAAAAAGAAGAGTCAATACGATTATTTATTTTCAACTTTTTTAAAATTAAAGCTTGTAATTCTATAAACATGATAAATATATTTTATTAAAGTATTTTGTTCAGTCGTGATAACGAGAGATTTAATTGGAATCCCTTTAATTTTTCGATACATTTTATTTGATAAAAAAAAAATCAATACCGAGCAGAATATTCAATGCATTTTCATTAATATTCTGCTGAGTAATATTTTTTTGGCAATTTCAGGCAGGGCAATTTAAATTGGCATTTTTTAAATACAAATTTTTCCCATTCATGTAAATAAAGCAATAACTTTCTCATACTCGTATGTTATTTGCTTGAAATATGTATTTTAAAAAATTATTTTTATTGAGCTCGTAAAGTAGCTGAATAATGAATAGGACAAGCTTACATATAACAAAAAATGCGTGATATGAATATTACACTCGAACACGTTTATAACGAACCGCGGTTATAACGAACTTTTTTTCTATGGTGAACTAGTGTTTGTGAGTCACACAATGAATTTGCAAAGACATTACAATAAATATAACAAACTAAGAAAAATCCAACTTAAAAAAAATCGCCACGTGGCAACACTTATACGCAACATCACTTCACAGCAGTTTTAGACTATTCAAACAAACAATACAAACAGCTGATTGATTTGAAGTTCTATGGAAGAAAAAAAGTGAAATATAAATAAAAATTGCAAATAATTAATAAAGTTGAGAAAGGAAACAAGAGTAAACAACAAAAAATCTGTGAACTTTAAAAAAATTCTTAAATGCACATTATCCAATGTTGTCAATTTTTTTTACGGTTTTGTCAAATGTTTCTACTACGTCTATAACGAACTGAAATATTCGCTACCTTTTAATTCGTTATAATCGCGTTCCACTGTATAATAATAATAAGAATAACAGCAACAACGAAAATTTTACTAAAGCTCACAAACAAAGAACTCCCGCATATAATTCGAAGCAATATTAATAATTTATTTATTCAAATCGACGGCATTTAGTGACCAATTTAAGATTTCTTATGGCAAATATTGGAACACACACATAAAGGATAATTAAAAATTACATACTCGTGCATGTACATATAAAACCCAAATATTTATTTATAAAATAAAACCCAAATAAAAACAAGAGCTTTTCTAATCTCAAAAAACAAGCAGGACGGACACCTGTGCCAGAGATCATATTCCAAATTACACACCAACCCAGCCGAAAACAAAATCAGAAATACTCTTCAAACATGATAAAAAATCACTACAAAATGAAAAGAATACCAAAAACATGATCTTTTCCCAAAAGCAAAAAAAAAAAAAGAAAATGGATTTCAAAGATATCTAAAGAAATACACATACAAAGGATTTCTTGTGCAACACACATGCATTCATGCACACATGCATACAAGAGTACACATATTTTCAACACGTTCAAACAAGCAGAAAGACACTGGAGAAATAACAAATAGCTTTTTGTACAACAAACGAATCTTAAGAGAAAGGAGATAAAAAATGGTGGAAGGAAAAATAAGGAAAAGATATAAAATGTATGATGATTAATAGTATTAATGAATGACTGACTGACTGACTGACTGCCTGCATGCCTGCCTGCATGCCTGCCTGCCGCCTGCTTATATTTGTACACAATGTCAGTATTGCCAGTTCAGTATTTAAGCCTCTACTTAATCTCTACTTAATGGGGAATGAACTAGAAATTTATAAACTAGAATTTATTTCTACAGACAAAAATTATAAAAAAAAAAACTTTTTTTAAATTATTGTATTAAATTCGGCATTATTAAATGAAATTTTCATTGATGGATTGTTTAATCGAAATAATCGTAACACTGGCTGTTTCCACTATGAAAATTTTCTATTACGAATTGTCTGGCTTGAGCCAATCTGAAATTCGGTTTTATAATTATTAATTGTCAATCAATAATTTTTAGTAACGTTCTCTGGAATTTTAAAATGTTTTAGTTTCAGCTTTTGGAATTATCTAAATAAAATTATCTATAAAAGAAATTAATTTTAATTTACGTAAAAAAAAAAAAGAAAAATATATTAATGTGACAAATATAATAATTAAAATTAATTACTATAATTATTAGAATTAGAAATGATTTTTATTTGTTTTAAAACAAAAGAATTTCTTTACGAAGTTTTTAAAAAGTAATTTTTTTTTCACACAATGAAATGAACAATAAAATTTTATAATAAATTCCGTTGATCCCATCAGATGTCCACAAATTGGAATATAACTGTAGTCAATTAAATATGTATTTTCTTAACCCTTTTTTTTGGGCTCTCCTATTTCTAGCCCCTGGCAACAATGATCCTGGTATGAAAACAAGTTCTATATAGTAATGGAACATACTAGACTGTCCCCAGTGAGCGAATGTATTGACCGTTTCAATATTGCATTTGGAGTTGATTTGTTGGCAATTTGCTTTATGTACGAGGTGTGATCAAAAAAATAATCGTTATTTTCAAATTTTGGGAACTATGTATATTCGATTTTCGGAGATAAAAAAGTTATTCCACTTTTGAGGTGCTCTTCGATTTTTTACTAATTTTTTTTTAATAAATTTTGAGCAAAATCAACGTTGCATGGAAGATTTTGAACGTCGTTAATGACGATACAGATTTGCTCAAAATATGCCCTTAAGTCATAAGGCATAACTGTATTATATCTGAGGAATATTACTTTGAAGGGGAAAAGATAGTTATTAATGCCTCCTATGAGAGCTTATAAGTTTAGAATGGTGGTACTTAACCTGTCTTGGTCAAATACAGCAATAACAGCCCTCATATGTTTGTCAATTTATATATAAAACAGAAGATTGGCAAAATTTTCGAGCTTTGGAACATGTTTTAGTAATTTTACCGGCCCAAAAATGCCCACTTATTTGAATATTATTTTTCTTAAAGAACTCTATATTATAAAAAATTAAATAAAATTATACTAAAATTGAATAAAAAAATATATCAGCTGTAACTTGACCAGAAGCTGTAAAAAAAATCCAAGGAAGCTTATCTTTATTTAACATAAAAAACTTTTTGGAAATGTTAACACACTTCTCGTACAACTGGGGAGGATTTTTCTCTAAAGAATTCAACCGTCATTAAAAAATAATAAAGCTAACGAGAATTATGTAACTGTAATAGCACTATAAGCGTGAAAGTTACGCTTGTCACCACATGCCGTGACTAGTTTACACGAAAAGATTCCAAAAATATTATGAAAATGTATATTACAAATACATTTAGCTGAATCTAATTGGGAAGAAATAGAGCTTTGAACCGAAGCCTGAACATCAAAGATGATTTTTCGCAAGATTAAAAGCTGTTTCGCGAATAAAAGAAATATCATTACAGTTAAAAAGGGGGAATCGTATAGACTAGACAATACTTTGGTCAAAACACAACCAAATCTAAGCAACGACTTGCAACAGGTAGGAAATATCAACTGAACAATAACGAAGAAGAGCTGGAAGCCGTTGTGTTGTGAATGAAACTTTCTCATTTCTGCATGAGAGGGAAAGTAACCCATTTTTTGACCTCAAAAGAGAATCGCAGTATATTCTAAGAGATTCTAATTGAAGACTTAGAGCATTATTTCCTTTTTTTTTTAAACTGGCTTAGTTCGAAGCTACTCGTCTTCCAAGTTTATGGCTCTGTAAGAAGAACATACACGTCAAGCATAACGATCAAACAAAATTGCGAATCACATATGTGCATATACATGTACACATTATAATGCATTTATTTTATTAATTTGAGAATATCCATACAAGCTCTTGCTTGTACAGAGGCATTTTGTTGTTATCAGATACAAGGCCCGATCCATTCCCCATTCCGGTACGTACTATAGATCAAACGCTTTGAAATTTCAATCATATTTCTAGCAAATTTTTAACGGCAATACGAAATTAAAGCACATAATTATATATATCGTTAAAGTAATATACATAGTATGTATACATAGTATTGAAATATGTTAATTTGTATATATTGTGCTGACTATCAATCCGATTTTTAGCCTTTGGCGATTTGTTAACAACTTTAAGAAAAATAAAATTCATATAAAACTTTAATATATTAAAAACATAAAAAAACAGACCTTAAGCTCCACAATCAGTTTGGTGAAGGGAAAATGAAGAGATCAATTAAAAGTGATCACTTTGGTGCTACTACCCCAATGAATATCAACATAAGCTTAAATAGTTGTTCAACATCGATGGTGCCTTAAGCTGAAATACGCATATAAGTGATTTGCATTTTACTTATTAATTCAGAACTACAACCAGTTTTTATTATATGTGCTATAATAGGATCTGCTTTCACCTTTTAAAGAAGTTTGCGGCAAATTATTTTTAATATATAGAACTGAATCAGATATCATAATTTACTACTGGTTTGCATATCTCCATATAACATATTTTGCAATTAGAATAGTAATTGCCTAACAATATTATAATGATCATTAAACCAGGTAGGCTTTTGCAAAGAGAAAAACAAACATAAATACTCGAGATTCGTTCTACAACGTACATACATATGTATCTGCATATGTGACGTGAAAACTCCTCATAAGCAGCAGCAGCAGCAGTAAGAACGTACAAAGGAATTATAACGAACATCGACTTCATTATTGTCATCATCATCGTGATCGTTAACATCATCATCGCCATCCTCAAGACTTGTTGTGGCAGTTGCATGAGCAACAACAAAAACAAAAATGAAAAACAAAAGCAAACCACTAAGAAAACTGCTGCTTTAAAGGGAAGTGTAAATGTGTTAGTGGTTTTTTCTTGCCTGATTGTGAGTGTTGGTTTGTGTGCGTTCCAGTGTGCAGTATAAATGTGTTTGAGTGTATCTATGTAATTCTGTGTTTGAGTGCAAATGTGTACGCTTAAGCATTTTTTGAGTACCTTTTAAATTTGATTTAAAGCAAGATATTGTACATATAATACACATATCGGTCTTGCATTTCAAAATCAAACAAAATGGAGAACAATTATATACGAGATTTTTATCTTACTGTTTTTTTTTTTTTTGTTTAAACTTTAAAATTACCTTAACAATTAATTTACTTTTCTAAGGTTTGATGCATATATAAGGAGAAATGGGTAATTATTTAATTTAACATTTGTATAAACTTACCTGATGCGGAAATGCCTTCTAGTAAGGAAAATATTAAAAGGAATAGTGTTAGATATTTTATCCAAAATATATCCGACTTGGCAAAGGTGTGGTTTTTAACCAGTAGCCACATTGTTGTAATCCAGTTTTGTGGCTGCTACTTTGAGTTAGAAAAGACGAAAAACAGAATCTAAATGCAGGCAAAATTTTTAACGCAACCGATCAACACAATTGCAATCAATTCCTTTGTAATATTTTGTTTGCTTATGTGGCTTTTAGTTATTATTCGTATTTAAATTTGAAAATATTTAAAACAATTTTTTTGACAAAATTTTTCTTTTTGGAGTAGAGTCAAATTACGATACATATTTGTTTAAAAATTTCAATACATTTTCCAGATATTTTTAATTTTTATATACAATATTCTATTATAATGCCTTCTTCTTAATCCTTTGTTATAAATTTTTTTATTATTTCTCTACCATAACTTTTTACTGGCAATTTTATGTATGTATTTTGTATTTGTATTTCAATTCACACACTTTAACGACTTTAAGTCGTTCCTTAAAGTGGTCGTCAACCACATAACTTTAGTTTTCTTTTTTATGTTCACTTTAATTTTCAATATTTTTTCTTTATTCAACAATATTCTCACACATTTATTCACCAACGAGATAGACACCAAAAGAGGAGTTAAAGAATCTTCAATACAAACCACTTTTTTCTTGTACTTCTCAAAAAATTTTATATGTTCAATTCGTCAGGTTTATGGATTTCTCTTTTTTATCTCGCTCTCCTTTTTACCAATTCCTTTTTATGTATTCAAATTTTCATAATTACATACATATACATCGAATGGTTTCATTTCAAACAACTTCTAGCATTTTAAATGAACATAAAAATATCACTGCATTATTCTTTCCTTTTCTCAGCAATGCTTTTTCTTTAATTACACACACTCAGAATTAAGAAATCCACCTTCTCAAATTAGTTTTTGTTATTAACCGCAACGCATCCGTACACAACCTCCTCACACGTCCAAATCAAACAACTGGCAAAAGTAAACTATGAATCGCGCTCAATTCAAATTTGAGCCGAAGATCGGTTTCACAGGGGTGCAACAGAGATGCGTATATTGTCCGTTTCGTTTGCTTAGATGGGTAACAAAAACAAATTTATGTTGCCTACATAAATAAAAGCTGATTGTTATATAAAACTATCTTAACATATTTCACCCCTTTATATATGAAAGGTAAAAAGTGTTTTATGCTATGTTACAGTAGCGAAGTGTTGCCAGAATATACATAAATCAATTGGAGTTTTTTTTTGGTTATAAAAATACGCTTCAACGAATACTTCAATACAATTGCAATTCAAATTGTGTTTTATTTTAAATTAAGTTTTTACTTTGGAAAGAGTACACAAATCTCAACATTATTAAATTTGTTTACACAAATAGATTTTACTCTTAATTAACGCCCAATAAGTAAAAATGTAAAATTGGTTGCAATATTTTGTCATTTAAGGCAATTTAGTACAAAATTTAGTAGCCAGAAAACAGATTTAATATTGACAAGACCCGGAATAATTTGTAAAAGTTTCTTAAAGTTATAAAATCTTAATGTATTCTTCATTCATACCTTGTTAATAATCAAATTCATGAAATGTAATGTATAAACGCCAATGTATTTAAATACAACTCAGGAAAACTACGAAGAAATTATAAATTGTATTATTATTTTATTTAATATAATTGCTGTTGTATATGTATAAATAATATTAATTGTATTGTAAATATAAATGTTATTATATAATATTATTAAATATCATACTTATTTGCAACACTAATAATAATAATAATAATCAAAAAAAAAAAAGAGGGAAATAAACGAAATGCTAACATGTGATGTTTTTAAAAATTTTAAAAAATATATATTTTGGTTTATTTAAAAATAAAGTTTATACGAAATTTAAAATTTTTGCTATCGAAAATATAAAAAAAACAGTTGTTTTACAATCCGGCAGTCGACTGACTTTGTTGGACACCTTACATGAACATATATACATACATATGTACGTATATGAGCCACATGAAAAATGTGTAATCAAGTCGTGCGGACTGTGGAAAATATAATTAATTGTATGTTTTACAACTAGTTTTATTTTTAAATAAAAAAAAGTGTATTTAAATTGTAACCGTTTAAAATATATGCAATACTTATATAAATATGTTTCTTTTTATTAAAATAAGCACGGAATATTTAAAGAGTTTGTTTTGAAATCAATTAATTTTGGAACACTATTTTGTATTATAATCCACATGGGATGTATTGGTGATACTTCCGCAAAATAAATTGAAAACAGTTTATTATGACTACACATTATTATTTAAAAAAATGATTAAATATTGCGGAAAAATTGTACAAATTGTGGAAATGCCGAACAAGTTTGGGATTGCAACTACTCTCTCCCCCCGTCTCCCATATTTGAGATACACTTAAGCTTCAATTACAATAAGAGAAATTTGATCTTCGTCTTGGAACATTTAAGCATTCAAAATTCAATATTATTTAAACTGATATCTAAAATACGTGTATATGGTGTTGAATAGCAAAGAGTACGCGATTTTATTGATACCACTAATGATTTTTAAAAAATCTTCTGGATATAGAATAAATGTCTTTTATCGCCTCCAGATCACTTGAGGCTGTTTGCACTTATTTTTCGGACTTTTTTTTACGAATACGATTTCAACTTCATGAGTTTGAGTTTGAGAGGCATCATTATGCTCTCAAATACAGATCAGTCGGAGAAAGTAATTTCGCACCAAACTTAAATTCAGAACAAGCTGTTTAGAAATTCTTTCGTTTCTTCCAGGCTTATAAAAATGTCATTAAAACATACTTATAATAAGAAATATGGTGAGAAATGAATGGAAATATGTTGGTATGTATGATATATAAAATAAACGTTGCGCTGTTGCGGATTTTCCAGTATAAAGTGATGGTGGAACACCTTTTTAGTTTTTTGTCTTTTTGTTTTTCATTTGAATATGTATCAATTGTAAAAAATCGCTTAATTCTTTTAATTAATTTATTAATTACTTTATTAATTACTTCTTATTTATTGTATTGTGTGTTTGAAAAATGTGTTTTTTTAGGTAAACTGTATATTCTTTTAATGCAATATATAAAAGTTTTTAAATTTTGTAGATTTTCTTTAAAATTTCTTCTAATATGGCAATTAATTGTTGTTTCATTAAGTCTTATGGTTTGCTTTTTTCAATTAAAATATGATCGTTATGCTTTTTCGAATGGAAAATTGGTGAGTGAAATGGAAATGTTTAATTTTCGTTTAGTTGCTTTTTAGATTGGTTTGGAAAATCTTGGTCGTTATTAGATTGTATTGGCATTATTTGAGGAAATCAGTCTATTTGTTATTGACCATGTGTTGAAAACCAATAGTCATTTATTATTTTAGAATATCGAATTTCCTTGAGGAGTGAGCTGTTTTTCGCGTTTTTTCTTTTCTTTTTTTTTTTTTGGTTTTGAATAATTTGTTAAAGGACAAGAAAATATATAAATGTCTTTTTTTTAGATACTTATAGAGAGCCTTGTGTTAGAAGTTATTAACAATAAAAAGTAAATATTGAAAGTTAAGAAATTTCAAAATATAGTTAATAACAGAAGAAAAATAATAACTACAGACTAGACAAAAGTTTGGAGTGTTTCTTTATAAATTTCTTTTTTTTTTTTAAGAAAATTTTGTTTTAACCTAAAGTAAAAATATTATGTAGATTTTATATATTAAATTGGTGTATTAAACATGTTTCACAACACCAAAGCGTGCTGCAAAATAATGGTGTAGTTTCATTTGCTTTTTCTAAGTTTAAAACTAAATTATGTCAAGTTTTAGAAAAAAAATATTACTAGACAAAAAAATTTCGCACACTTATTACATTAGACATAGAAGGTTAGGGATATACAGTTGGACTGGGGTATTTGGAAATTAGGTCGCTTGAA
The DNA here is from genome assembly GCA_963402855.1 of Ormia ochracea. Classification (NCBI taxonomy): domain Eukaryota; kingdom Metazoa; phylum Arthropoda; class Insecta; order Diptera; family Tachinidae; genus Ormia; species Ormia ochracea. Next base: position 38,602,802 of record OY727107.1, read on the forward strand.
TTTTTCAGGGCATAAGGGATGTGGTTAAGAAAAAGGAGATCATACATTTTACGAAAATCTTACTATTGTAAATAAAGACTTCTTTTTATACCGCCGATTTAAAGATCTTTATAAAACACATTCGACAGTGTATTATGTAAAACTTAATCTTGCCATTCGTGCTCGTCAACACCTTCCATGTCGTCTTGCTCTAATTTGGTGTTGTATTCCATGCGGGCGCTGACAGATTTCTGAATCTGAAAGAGTTTGTAAAAGGAAAACAAGAATACAAATCTGGCATTTTGTTTTAATCAATGCGATTTTTATGTGGCAAACTTTCGTAACACTTTTATATTGGAAGAAGGAAAATCTAAATTTTATTCTGAATACTAAACAGTGATGCCTTAAAACAAGACAACATATGTCTGCACAACGTTTCAATTAATTTCAGCAGGACCCATTTTTAAGAAGCAAGATTTCTTATAAATATTCTATTTGTTACACTCAAATGGTATTCAAAACGCCTTACACGTTCGTATATCTTTTTTTTTAAATTTTCTTGCAATCTATTTACAATTAAACAATAAGTAAAACTTATTGCAGAGAATTTAAATTCCCAGAAATAATTCACAAAAATGATTTTTGTTTAATGTAGAAAAAGAATATCTTGCACTGCGTCTGTTCAGCCTTCTTAGTTTATCACTGGAATTTAAAAGAACTGCACGTGGAATATTTTCGTTGTTGGTAAATCCGTTCAAGTAATACATGATAAAAAAAAAACTTTCGAAAAAAATAAACTAACAATGTGATATTTTTGAATATCCATGCTGGGATGTGAGGCTGTTCTCCATAACTAAATTCTGTAAATCGAGATAGGTTTTAAAATAAAAAGGCTTTCATAAAAAGCTGCTCTCTCTTCGATGGTACATAATTTTTGATGTTAAACGTCTACTCAATATTGATACCATGTTTCTACTCCTTTCATATAAGAAACTGGCAATCAAATCAGTAAATTTTATTTTTCTGTACAAGATAACTTCTGAAATTTACAGATATGAGTGACGCTAGACTATGATGACGATGGACCCAGATTGTCATTTTAAAAAGAAATGGATGGACCAGATTATCGTTTTTAAGCTGAGAAAAATTGGTTTTCGCGAAAAAAAAGAAAGTAAAATCCCAGTGAATACAATATTTGAACTCTGTACCCCTTTCAAATCCTTTTTACGCACAAAAACGTAAGATTGGATCCGACAGTATTTTTAGTTTTTAGTTTTTTTTTCAAATTTATAGTATTTTTGTAAGTTATTAATGTTATCGAAACGCAAAATATTAATACTTACTTCTTTTTGCTTATTTTTATCGATATCAAATTTATTGAAATGATCGCCAGCCGCAGAAGCCGCTGTTGGTTTTGTTTGTGAGACCAGTGGTTGTATAGACGATACTGTATAAAGTAAAAAAATATATAAAAGTAATCATTGACTTTTTTGAGAAAAAATTTCCAACTTACAAGTGTCCATGCCTTCAGGTTGCAAACTAATTTTTTGGGGTTTTTTATCATTTGATAAGAACCATTCGTCGGCACTCATTGTCGGCACCCAAGTAACACGGGTTGGAGGAAACAAATCATCTTGGAAAAGTTCACTCTAATTAAAATTAAATATATAAAAAAATATTATATATGGAAAAGAAATTTATTTTAGGTATTCAATTACCTTGATACGTGGCACTGTAAAACTTAAAGGTTCGATGGTGGTATTAGTTAGGCGATAGGCCCTGCAAAACTCAACACTGGCTACATCGCAATGATTTTTGGTGAGAAAACTTAAGCCCTGGTGAAGCGAAGTACAGCGATGATGTGACAAGGGGCATATATAAGGTTCCTCATCGGTAATTTCATAGCAATAAATTGTGGAGTCTCCTTTACCAGTTACAAATAAAGTCGAACTGTCCTCATCGTAAAACGGTATTAATATCGAAGGGGAGACATCCAAACTAGCAGTATTTAAGGGAGCGTTAAGACGATCCGATTTGTAAACACTTATTTGGCGTTCAGATACTCTGTTAAAAAAAATACACAAATTAGTTTGAACAACGTTTAAACCATTATTTCGGAAAAATGTCAGTCACTATTTGTGCAATAATTAAAAATTACGGCTGGCCAATTGTGGCAACATTTAAGTTACTATTGTATTAATTTGCAATCAATGTGCACAAATTATTTTAATGTACCAGTATATTGAAAAAACCAACTTACTTGTCGAAGCCAGTGCAGACAATATATTGACCATCTAAAGCCCATACAATACGAGCACCTCGAGTTCCTACCGGCCCGTTACCTTCTCGTATGGGCATCTCCGATTTACGTGGGTTATATATACGTATTTTGCCATCCTTACTAACAGTAGCACCATATTTTCCACAAGGACTCCAAGCAAAATCAAATATTTGATCTGAATGGCCAGCCAAAATGCATTTCTCCTCCATAGTCTGTAAATTCCACAATTTTATTGACATATCATAGCTGGCTGTAAGCAAAATATTTTGAGCCAATGGATGAAAACGTATGAAATAAATTTTATCTGAATGTGCAGTGAGTTCTTGCTCAGCAGCATTTGTAGGTTCCAATAGACCTGCTTCGGGAATGCGCCACAATTTAACCATTCCGTCGTCACAGGCAACAGCCAAACGTTTTGGATCATAAGGATCCCATTGAAAATCCATGATATTACTGCCATTTACTAAAGATGGAATAACACCATCTGGCAAACGACCTGCTTTCGCCAACTCAAATATGGCTATTTTACCACCGGGCCCCGATAACGGCACAGCAACACGCTCATGGTTTGCCGTAAAACCGTTACATTCACCAGGGATTTGTCGACTCAAGTTGCGCAAATTTTCAATGTGTGTCGATTTGTGACCCGGCGTTCCTTTTAAATGACGAAATTTTGAAACTTTACCAAATACGGTTGAAGTACGTTTAGTTGAAGTAGTTATTGCGACTTCTGCAGCAGACTTCTTAACACCAGCCCCACTGTCGACTAGTTCCTTTGCTGGAATATTACGCCGTCTCTCATCCAACATTTTACCTTCTGGCACTGATGTGCGCTTAATATCAATGGCACTAGATTTCGTAGAATCCACTTTAGATAATTCTCGCCGACTGGTTTCAGACAATAAAAAGAAATTAATTGAAGATTAAAAATCAATAGCCTTTTATTGAAACCTACAGTGGCACTGGCGATTGGGATCTATCCTCGGTAGCACTCTTAGAGTGCAATTCATACAGACGTCTTCTTTCCGCAATGCTACTGCGTGCGGGAGAAAATCTCCGCAATTCCGAATCCGGTTTATCATCACCTTCTGTTGAATTTTCTGAAGATTCTGAGTGATTTTGTTCGAAAATCTATACGCAAAGACATAAAATAAATTAGTATGCCATATTCTGTTTCAAGATCAAATTACAAAAAGCCGATTAATAACCTTATCGCTGGAATCTTCATCATCCAGAGAGGACTGAAAAATGTTTGTGCGTTGTTATATGTGATTGTAGAGTTAGTGGCAAAAGAAATGTTTTTGAAAAATATAAATTCATGGAAAAGATTAATTTGTTAGAATAGAATATTAGTTAGTTGTAGTAATTGATTCGAATTCGAAATATTGTATAATTTGTAAAAATTTCGCAAGGGCAAATATAGACGTATAGAGAGTCAATCGCACTTACTTTACGCCGTTCAGAAGTTGATAAAGTTTTTTGCATGCCATTATTTTCACCATCAGATTCACACGATTGTTCTGAAATTATTTATTTCACAATAATAATTTACATCAACTAAGATAATTGAGATAAAAAATAATTGCTGCTTAATAATTTACTTTTGATTTCAATTTCCACTATTAAGTCGGGTTTCATGCTTTGGGAGGACTCGGTGTCATTGGCTGGCAAAGGATGGCATGATTGTGAAAGATTTTCTTGGGAACCAGGTGCTACGGGTACGGCAAATACTTTGTCAAAAGAAACATCTACAGAATTGCTCGAAAAAGGTTTGGGACCCAAACGAGGCTGCAAAAAATTTATTAGATATTTTTTAATTGCGGAAACATTATGCTTTTATTAATAAAGCATATACACGATCTAATAAAATAAATATACTATAAAAGTTAAACTAGCAAAACTACGATAAAAAACCAAACCAAAAACGACGAAATGATAAAAAGAAAACAATATAACAAATAAAAAGTCTAAAGTGATCGCCAACTCGATTAGATCAAACCTTATATGCTCCCGCCGATGTTCTCGGCCTTGGTTTAGGCATAACATTAGCAGAATCGTAGGACAACTGTGGATGAGCATCGTGCAATGAATTATTCCTTGATGTGCGCGGCATTGGTTTCGGCGCCGATGATGACGATGAATCCTCAGTATTTGGTGAATCCTCCGAAGGTGGCGAATTCTGCTGCACGCCAACCCCACTATCATTATTTTCATATGCCATCATATCTTTTTCTGAATCTGTCTTATATTTTGCATCGAATTTCTTAAATATTGTTGACAATTCATCTTTTTGAAAATCGTCGCATTCAACAACTTCTTGTTTTGGCGATTTTAGAGATTTTGCTATAATTTGCTGGGGATTATTGTGACAACCATTCAAATGTTTTTTAATATGTTTCTCATCCAATTGTACAAGTTTTTTGTTTTCAATATTTTTTGCATATTCTTTTAAGTTTCCGCGATGAATCTTCGAATGGTGAAATAAAATAGTGCGGCATGTATAAAAAAATATTTTCCCAAAACGTTTATTTTTTTCATTTTAGTTAAAACTAGACATAAATCATATTGTAACATTTTGAAACTAAAATAAATTTTGTACATATAATTACAAACTATACATCAAAATTATTAAAAAATCTAAAAAATCTCTGCCACATCACTATACACACACTTGTGTTCATTGAAACTACTTAAGAAAAAGTACGGAAAATGATATCTACTTATGTATATTGATTAATTGCGATATAAGAAGGCGGACAACGAGTCTTTTGCAAAACCTTTTTATGCAGATTTACTTATTGCTACAAATAAAATAATTGTATGCAGAAGAGAATATTTGTGCTTCATTTTATGTAGAGGAAATCTAAATTGCTTTTTTCTGCAGAAAAAGACAATTGAAGTATTGATGAAACTTAAAATAAAATAGACGACATTTTTTTGGCAAAATGTATCTCAGTTTGAGCATTACGCTGGCTTTCAAAAACTGATAAGACAGAAAATTGCTATTTTTTTATATTTATCAACTTGTGGGAATTGCGAAAAGTTTAACTGAAGTGGCGTTTAAGCGTCAGTAAATTACTAACTCTCACTCTTTGCTTGAGCATTTGATATGCATATATATGAAAAATAAAAAGAAAATTATATCTTTATCCAATATCGAGGTCGCAATCTTTTATCAATAAGAACTTTCCTTTTATGCTTTCGAAAAACGTAAAATGAATTTTATATTTAATTTTGCAACGTTATACACTTACAATAACAGGTGCATCTCCCAATTCTCGTTTAGTCGGATCCAAGCTCATTTTTGCTACCGCCATATTCGTACCACCTAACCAATCAGCGGCTGTCAATTCAGTACGACAACTGGTGGTATCGGGATATAAATCACTATGAAAATCGCGATATGTCTAAGCAGAATAAAAGAAAAGAAAGAATAAAATTTTTGTGGTAATTTTTTATGATGGTTGAAAGTTTACCTTTCGCGGGACCTGATACATAATAGGTATCACCATATTCGAAGTTAATTGCAGGACGCGATTAACCTCTCCCTCCATTACTTTAAGGGCTCTCTTTGGCACTAAGCAGGCACCTTTCGTTTGTTCACCTGTATGGCGGAGACCCTCTATGAGGAATGGATCTTTGTCAGTTACTTCCAAATAATTAATAGTAGTATCGCCTTTTCCAGCCAAAAATAACATATTGGTATCTGGATCGAACAACGGCATTAATATGCCTGTCGAACAATCTAGCTCCAGGGTCTTTTCTGGAACAGAAAAATTTCTTATATCACGTATAATAACTTGTCTCAGGCGTGATGCATCGAAGCCGGTGGTCAGGATTCGTGACTGATTCCCAAGCCAAACCACACGAGAATCTTTAATGCTTTGATGCGATTCAGCAGACATTTGTATTGGGGAGCCATTAACGCGGGGATCTAAAATACGTACATATTTGTCTTTGCAACTGGTGGCTAAGACTGTACCATCTTGTTTCCAGCTGGCGGACTGTATAACTTCGGGATGTTCATTGTTGGCTAATAAAAGTGTTTCGTTAATATAAAAATTTAAAATAAATATAGTATAAAACTTCACTTACAATAAATTTCTTTCTGTTGTGTCAAATCGAAAAGAGATACACATCCCATAGAAGTGGAATGCAGTAGACCATCAGCAGTTGGATGAAATCCTACTGTTTCCACACGCCTCTGTTTGTGTGAAAATACACACTCAGGATCTGAGATCGATGTTTCCAATCCCTTTTCTGGTATATGCCATATTTTAACCATACAATCTTGTGATGCTGTTGCCAAAAGACCATCGTGAAAAGGAGAAAAACTCATATCTGTCACGGTGTCTGTGTGAGCATGTAGCAGAGGCATGGTTTTGCTTTTACGACCACAATCATCTAAAGTCAATACTGCCACACTGGAACCAGTGTGTTCCCAATTGAATGCCAAAAATGCTGCTGAGGCTGCAATATTATTGCCATACGTTTGATATGAACCAACACATATTTCGCGTATGCAGGCTTCCGCTTTCGGTACAATAGGTGCCGCATTCTTATACTTCGATGCTTTGAATCGCCAGGCCATTGTCACCAACAGTTATTTTGCTTTCAGATTGTAAATTGTAATCAATTATACTGAATTTGTTTTCTTTATATTGTAAGGAATATTTATGATAAAAGCTGCAATTATTAATAGTAGCAAACTTAATAAGTATGTTCTCGTCTCTCGTTCTATTATATAAATAATTATTATTGTATTCATATCAATGCATACATATTTATTCTTTTCATACTTTCCTCGTATTTAAATTTTTCAGAAAAATCTATTTGCGGCTATTATATTAAAGTTTATATAAATGCGCAATGTGTAATATTAATATGAATTTATATGCAAAGTTATAATCAAGAATTATTTATGTTAAGTTATCTTTTCTTTTTTATCACAAAGTTCTTTCGTCAATAAAAATGTGAAAAATATTTGCAGATAATATTTTTCATTTAATGCAATGTCTAGACATCAAAGCATTACGTTAATAAAGGAAAAGATTTCATTAAATTAATAAAATTTAATATTAAATTTAAATTTATAAAATTATTATTCTGAAAAATATTTTATATTTTAAAATAAAGAAATGTTTTTTCGTGCCTAAAAGTATGCACTGTTTTTTTATTATAAATGCAAACGAAAGTGGAAAAAATACTTTATCAATTTCAGTGCGAAAATTAAATTATTTTCATGTTTGCTTTCCTCAAGGTATTAAGAACAATTACTATCGAAATGTTTATATCTTTTAAAAGATAAAGAAATGTTTTTTCGTGCCTAAAAGTATGCACTGTTTTTTTATTATAAATGCAAACGAAAGTGGAAAAAATACTTTATCAATTTCAGTGCGAAAATTAAATTATTTTCATGTTTGCTTTCCTCAAGGTATTAAGAACAATTACTATCGAAATGTTTATATCGTGAGAGGGACATACAACACAAAATAACAAGAAAGCGGTTCAAAACCTTAAATCGCATTTAAGTTTAATTGAACTTTTATATGGTCGTTTGGCTATTTTTATGTGCTTTTACAAATGCTGCAAATATGTCAGCTAAAATACCTGCTACTCGCCCCACCAAAACAAGCACCCATAGTTAAAAGAATAACAGATTTTATAAAAGACCACACTCACCCTTTTTGCTTGTAAAATATGAAAGTTGTTTTTGAAACAACCACTACCCACTACAAAGTGAAACAATTCTAATTTTTAACGACTAAACAGAAGAACAGAAAAGGCAACAAACTTAAATGATCAACCCCTAAGTCGATCACAAGCGTATATAAGACAATTACTACAACAGCACTGGCGTACACATGCCTACCTATGCTTACAGGAACTAAAGCTCAGCTCCGGACAGGTTTTTCACTTTCTACTTATTTATTGTACAATTCAATATTACACTGCTGCAATTTGTACAGTCGCTGAAGAATATTATAGAAAAAAAAATGTATTTTAATACCACAGCCAAAATACATAATATACAAAATTCAATGAGATTCCTCTAACATTTTACATTGCAAACAACTTTGGTGTAGTTTTCAATTATATTTACCTATTAATTGCATACACGTTTTGTCATTAATATAAGGAAAAGCACGCCACTTTTTTAATTATTCATTATTCGCCCGTTCTTGAATGCCAGTGGAATAAATATGTAAAGGAAATATTATATTGATTATGAGAGAAGAAAGTAGGATACTTTCAAGTTCGTATTGCGTTACCAGTAGAATATGATAATTAAACAAGTTGATGGTTTGCCACCAAAAAAAAAAACAGTAATATTAAGGATATTGATTATGACACTTAAGCTGTTTAACTAATAAAATTTAAACATACAAAATTAACAAATTCTGAAGGGAAGAAAATTCAAACTATTCTCCTAAACTAGGTGACAGTTTTTTCAACACATATATACACTTTAGATTAATTAATGTAAAGAGTTATTTGATTGATAAGCATGAGGTTTAGCAGGTGGTTTTTGATATTTAATAGTGAAATACTTGTTGCACTGGCAGATAACAATAAGATAACATTTGTTATGAATACAAATAATTATTATTCGAAAATTGCTCATATTTTGAGTAATATAATTACATTGCGCTTAAATTGAATTAGCCCTAAACTAATGTACATTTTATGACTTAGCTAAGAATATTGTCGCTGGTTGCCCTCGACAGCGGCTTATTCGTCTATACTTTTCACCACTTTAGGACTTTGTATTTAAAAATTTCAAGCCTGGATACTGATTATTTTGAGTTGAATATTTAAAAAAAAAAATATATATATATATATTAAGAATATTGCTGTACAAGAATAAGTTGAGGTAATGGTTTTTAATAATAATATGCACTTGCCTTACGAAAAGCAAAATGTTTTTTTTTTTTTTTTGTAATAGAATTATCACTTCGGCTAAGCATCCTATTAAAATGAATCTTTTTAGATGAGTGAGAAATAGTATTTATTATTAAAAATTATGTTATGAATTTTCAGTAGAAAAGGATAATTACTGGCAATTAACCGCATACTAATGAAGTCTAATAAAATTTATGTAAATATGTAACAAGGATGGTAAAAAGGATAAATTTTATTAAACAGTTTCGCACAGCACTGTGTACTAACAAACTTGCAACATAAACTTCGATGACAAACATACACAAAAACGAATGTATACAACTTTGATAGCGGTTACATTATTAGCAGCATTCAAAGCATACATACAAGGAATGAAGAAGAAAAAGTGTCCTCCTTATTTGGGAAAACGAAAAATACACAGAAAATAAAATGGTATGTATCTGTATGATACCGATTATTAAATAAACCAAACGACACTACCTTGCCGTAGTATATATATATACATGTGTATCTATTGCAACGAAAACAAAAGGAATGTTGTCACCAGTTCGAAGCTTAATTAAATGCCTCAAAATTAGCAACAGAACATCACAATGGCAAAAGATTACAAAAAAAAAAAAACAATAAATTTGTTGCTTTTTCACTTTAATAGATTCTTATGGCCGAATGCAATTAATTCAACACATTTAATATTTTCTCTTGTAACTTATTTATTGGCACTTTCATTTGCACAACTCCCAAGGTAGAGCGGTACGTGAGACTCCTTTTGCGGAGTGATTGACTGTAACACACCCTTTTTTCACATTAGCAGCGACGACGCCGCAGACAAAGAACTTTGTTTTATTTGCAATCTTTTCTAGCCAACATCTTTTTTTATATTTCATAATTAATTGTCACAATTATTTAAATAAAATTTTGCCAAATTTTCTAATCAAATAGAATTAATTTTCACCTTCGTGTGCGATTTATTCTTTTTTGTATCGATTTCTTTTTTAAGCCTACCACTGAACTTGAAATTAACAACAACACAGACGAGAAACTACATGAATTCTATGCCGGTCAATAATGCCAGATGTGAGAAACTACTTAAAATGAAATTGTTTCGGCTTGCCAGATTAATAAATAGTTACAAGACAGGGTTGCAAACGTGAATGTGAGTGAGTGAGTTAGTTTTTCTAATTGGTAAAGACTGTCTCATAGTCGACATAAATTTGGAATTTTTTGTATCCTCCATTTTATTTATTTTTCTCTTTTTCTATGTGAAAAGATGTGTGTAAAACATCAAGCTCATTACCATATGCTGAATGATATGGTGTACATATGCTAAACGATTCATCCGTTAAGGATTTTTTCACTTCAAGCGATGATGCATTTATAAAAATTATTTAAATTATCTGATGGCTGGAGCAAATCTAAATCTACATGTGCATTCTGATTTCAACCCCCCACCGTTTTATATGAGAAAAATTTTGAATGAGTTTTAATTATCTATACTGCTCATACAATAGATACATATGTACTTAACGTCCTCAGTGACTTTTTCTGCAACGGATTCTTTAATTTACAACTACAAATAAATAAAACACAAACTTGTTTGTATACATTCAATTAAATTCTTTGCTTCTTTTGTTATTTTATTTCTTTTGGATTGATAATTACTTTTTAGTTTACTTACTGAAATATTAGTAAATTTGTTCTAATATATCATAATTTTTTTCATTACAGTAATATTACTATATATAATATAATGTATTTAGTTTGTAGATTATTTTTAAATTTCAATATTTAATAGACGTAATAGAAACTTTTAACTTAAATAAATTTTTGGATTTGTAATAATGTTTTATTTGTTACAAGCGGTTATTACACACATGCGCATGTATGTATGCATATTTGTATTGTATATAATAATGTGTAGGTGTATCTTTTCAAGATTTCTTAATAGTTTCTTTAATTGTCTAATTTAAGTTAATTGTTGTAAACATAATAAATAAAATTGAAACTAAAATTCGCAGTTTCACTCTTTAATATTAGTTATAAATAAAAAGTAGAAAAAATATAAATTAATTAGTTTAAGTTTCCAAATTAAGTTTAATTAGTTTCAAAATATGATCACACCTACAACAAAAACAAATGAGCTATTTACCTTTTTAATTCTGCTCTTAAACTAACTGATTTAATGAGAAAATAAAAACTGAATTTATTTCTTCTTTCACAAATCGAAAATTGAAAGCATTTCCTTTCGATTAAAATTGCAAAGGCGTTTTTCCGAATTTCTAAGAATACCAAGTAAAACGGTAATTAGTCAATAAAGCCAAAGGGATAAAGTGATAAAGCTTATGCTGGAAAATATTGTTTTCACGATCGCCATGAATCGTAGGAAAACTCAGATACGCAGAATTTTTAGATTACATTTTTTGTTTAAGAAAATAACAAATTTAAAAGAGAAATCCATTACACTAAAACTAATGACCAAGTCCCGAAAATCGCGAATTATAAAAGAAACTGTGATTTCCTTTCGCCCGATTTTTATAACAATATTTGCGTAGCTTTTGTCGGTGTCAGAGGCGGTTGTAAAGTATATTTCTTATCGCTGGCTGATTGAGATACTTCTGAAAATTTCTATTAATTATTTGTTATCATTTATTTTTAAAAAATTTTGAATTATTTTCCTGTAAATTTTATACGAATAGAAGAATTGGTACTTTTCTCCTTTTGGCAATATTATCTCAATTAAATAATTCTTTACTTTTGGTATTTTTCTCTTTTCTATAAATTTTTTATAAGACGCAGCCAGATATTTAAGCTTTAACAAAGCAATGAATTTTATAAAATAAAATTTTCTTTAATGTGTAATAATTGTAAGTGAAAAAGCAATATGTGAACCAACAGCCTAAATATGGGATCTCAAACATTTTATTAATTTTAATTTAACTTCTTTATCTATATATAGTATATATAATTAAACCTCTTTAACATTTACAATACTCAAAATTCAATCAATTGATAAAAATATAAAGTATCTATATAAATATATGATTTTTATACATGTAACTTATGTATGTTGTATGCAAATACATATTTACAACTCTAATAAAGACAGTCTTGATTCGTTTTGTATATGCATGATAGATCGAATAATTTATGCATAAATATAATATTTTTGATTAATAAATTTTTCTATAAGAGGAGAGAGTAGTTACTCAAGAGGTGTTTCTTCTTAAAAATGGTGCATAATTTAATACATGGAAATCTGTTAAGATGATTTTATGATTTATAATTGCTTTTATGGCTAATTTTGTATTTTAAACAAATAAAGTTTTATATAGTCCACTAAAATACAAAATAACGTACCCACGCTTTTCATCAGTATCCGAAGAAGCAAAAAACAAGTCTGTATAAAAAATTTATTATCAAATAAATATGCCCATATAACGATTATCATTATATGAGCATATAAGATGACGATGTAGCGCACAGCAATTAATAGAAGTAAAAGTTTTTAATATTTTTTGGATAATCCGCATCGTTATTTTGCATTTTAGCTAACTACATGTGTGTATAAACTTAGTTCTTCTATATAAATATGTATATAATTTTTAAAAACAAATTTTTGTACAATATATTTAATATATATTTTTTTTCGATAAAAATAAAAATTATTTCCAAGCCTTTAAAATTAAAAGAAAATAAATATTAAATAATTCCTTCTGAAACTTTTCGCCCAACTTTGCCATTTCGTGTTCTGCTATTCTAAAGGTTTCCTCACAAAATATTCCCTTTTTTTTTGTAATTAAATTAAAATGTTTCCGCTTTTTCTTACTGCAAGAGAAATTAGATTCAGGCAACTTTTCGACGAAAGAACTTTTTGCAACAATTTCCCGCCAATATTAACAATTTGATTACTTATTTGTTTTTATTTATAGAACTATATTTAGTGATAAATTCATATCTCTTAATTGTTATTAGTTAAAAGGCTTAAACTATCGCTTAATATATCTGTAAGAATTAAACTTTTAAATGGAAAAAGAAAAAAAACATGAATTTTATTTTATAGCCAGATATATCACGCCCTTTCAACGAATCTTTCAATGAACACTTTCCGGTGCAGTTGCAATAACGTGGACTAATAATATCGTCTATATTGGTGGAAAGGGAAAAATTATAAAATCGTTGCCGATTTTAGAAAATAAATTTAATTTTCAAATAAATAAAGCTGTACAAATAACTGGCCGATAGCCTTTGTGCTATTACGCTGGAAAAAACAAATCTATCGTTTAATCACTTTAGTAGTTTTCACAAAATAGAAGATATTAAACCGTGGGGTTTCATCTCCATATACTTCTTAAACAGCGCTCTTCTATACCAGCTTTAGCTTCAGAACTTTTCACATTTTTTGTTAAAGTAGACGTAGACTTTTTGTATCCAATTTCAGAACAGTCGATTAAACATTTTTCAAAACTTTTGATATTAAAAAGAAACATATTTGTATGCTTAGTAAACCTCTATTGAAGTCAAGAAAAGACACAAGAAATAGGAAATTTTGTATTCATATATGCAGTTAGATAAAAGCTTGCAAGCTATAAATTTATAAAATAGCAAAATGCATCGTCTGTAAAATTAATAAAAAAAAATATTTTTACATGAATAAATTTAAGAATATCGTTTAAAAATATAATGATGAGGAAATATGAAGTGCTAGGCTCACAAGTAGAGCTATCGAGAATTTTACAAAAGCATTGGTTTTATTGAAAACTAGTATAGGTTTTGAGTAAACCACAGTGTGAGTCCTTTTGGCTGGATAAGGAAAAAACGACACAATTTTATATCAAAACAGTCACTCAAAATATATTTAAATTAAAAACGTCCAGTTACTAAAAGATTAAGTATAAAAAAAACTTATTTGTAGTCTTATTACATAAAAAATATTATTTACAAATAATTTTATAAATCAATAAAATATATAAATCTGTTTAAGTTTAAGACCAGTTTGATTTCATTGCTAATAAATAGAAAAAAACAAACACTTTCCTCGCCAACATAATTTTATGCTAAAGGGTTAAAAAAGAATTGAGCTTGAACTTCAAAGTTGCTTTTAAATTGGCTTACAAAATTGTGATAAGGAATGCCAATAGCATTTTTCTTTTCCATTTCATAATTTTACTTTCGAACACATTTCAAATTAACTAGAATTAGGAAAGCAGCAGCAAAAGTGGTATGCCGTATGACAAGTTGCATGGCATTAACATAATTTTTAGCATGCAAAATCAAATAGAAAGCATTTTGCCTGTGAGTGGTGTGTTTTCAACATCGTTCATCATTCGTTGTGCAAGTAAAACTAGATATTTTTTATTATAGATATTTTACGTGTAGTAGTAGCAGTAGTTTTCTTATTAACTTCCTGTTGTGTGCAATTACGTTTCCTCTTTTGGTTTTTAATACGCTTAAATATTTATGTTGTCTGTAAAAGTGTGTGTATGTGTGTATGTGCGTGTGTGTTGAATTAGTTAATTTAGTATCAGCATACATTTGCCTTAAGGCTTAATGCTTTTGGATATTTGCCACATTTCTTCTTCGCCTAAGAAATTCTCAAAATTCTCAAAGAATCTTATAATACGTTCGTTGCGTCGATATGTGTAAGAGCTGAATAAAATATATTCATTATTAAAGTATTTTTAAAAGTAATATTGAAAACTTGCCATTTCTTAAAGCGCTTCATATTTACAATAATATTGTACTGTTGCCAACGCTTGGAAAAATTTATAATGTTATCCTTTAAATAGTCGGGATTGCCAACATGCACAAATGTTAGATCTTGCAAAACAAGGCCGCTGAAATGATATTTAAATGCTATAATTATATTATCAATGCATTTACTAATTCTTAGTTACATATAGGGTATGCAGGGGGGTGATGTATCTGCCAGTGATTGGCGGTAGTTACGAAAACTCGAACTTGGATCAATTATATTACAATTATTTTGTAAATTCTCCTTAATAGATTTATTCCACTCAAGTCTGAAAAAATTAAAAATAAAATTATCTTAAATTTAATATATTTTATTTATTTACTTAATATTTCAATTATATGAATATAATTATAATAGGTGTAGAAGTGCTCGTGATTTTTTTTTTTTTGTTTAGTGCATTAAAGCTTTTAGATTGATCAGCTTCATATTTTGTTTGGAATGTCTAATGCAGTAGTTTGAAGGAATTATACTCAAAACAAAGTTAATATTTTACTGTCAGCTATTGGTATTTCCATTAAGCAAGGAACTTATATCCCATAGGAGGTGCAATTAAAAATATATAATTTTTAATAAAATTTTTATTTTTCTGAAAATTTTCTCAAATTCCAAAAAAATTTCTATTACATTGAATAATTCAAAATTTAATCGGTGCTTACATGGGAAAGTTTTCTTTCTGTGTTTCCCGTGTTATTGTATAGTATGTTGATGTGATCGATTGTAATATGATTGTCTCTTTCTCACTAAGTAATTAGATTTGCCTCAAAAACCCCATTCGTAATATAAATTCCGATTTATATTTATTCATTTAGCATATTTGCTGAATTGAAAAATTTTTTCGCATTTATAATTTTTTGTATTACAATTTAAGCAATCAATCTACTCTTCCCTCATTTGACTGTATGGATTTTAATGTTTAGTTGTTGCAAATCTAATATGTATAACCAGGAGTAAATAAATGTCCAGGCACTAATATATCTATGAAAGTAAAACACCTTTTTTATTAAAGAAAATCCATATTTCATTTCTCCGTAAATCATGTATCTCACATATTTAATGTTCTTTAATAAATAAAAATGCAACACTGCAATAAATTTTAATTTAAATCAGCTGTTTAGTAAATATTGTTGAAAAGGCAACAAGGAATGCCAACATTGGAGTTTTAGCCAAAAATTATGGAAATTTTTAGCTCATTTTTAAAAAGTATGTGGCCAATTTTAAAATTTTATTTAACTAATATATCAAATTAATTTACTTGAAGGCCAACTGCATAATGCAAAAGTTTATGACTCTACAGATTCAAGACTTTAAATAAAAATTGAAGCTTTATTGGGATTTTCAGATCTAGTTTTTGAATTTTCTTTTAAGTGAAGAAGCAGAAAACGTTTTTCATTATTTAATTTTTTTTTTTTTTTTTTTTTTGTTAGAAAAAGTATAAAAAGTTGCAGTTTATTTACCTTCTTATGGGAGATGAGTCCAAAGCAGATAATAAGGCCAAATATGAATTATAGTTATGAATTTTCTTTAAATGTGTCATTATTTTAATAAATTTCTCTACATATTTCTCGCGTTCTTTGGCACATGTTAGCATCAATATTTTCGAGCGGGCCCAATAGGACATTTTGTTAAAGTGTTCAGTGAATTTATTTAAATTGGGTGATTTCTCTTCACACTGATCTTTGGCAAATATTAAAACTTCAGGTATTTCGATTTTCTGAAATAGTTCAGCATCCAATAGAGTCATTTGTTTAGCAATTTCCAGCGCCTTAAAGTCTAACAAACTCGGTTGAATCGTAACAGTGAAAAACATATCATTTATAGGATAAGCAGGCAATCGTGATTCCTTATATAAATTAACCTTAAAAAATAAAATAAAAGTGATACAATTGCAATAAGAAAACGGGGAAACAAATGAACACGCTAACCTTTTCTACAATTTGTTTACGAAGTAATTTCGCCAAATATAACTGGCCGGCACACACAAGTTCATATACAAACTCTACTAATAAAGTCAGGAGATTGGTGCACGTTAAATCAGTGCAGCTAAAATGAAACATTTTTAAAAATTGTATACAGACGCACACATCTATACACATACATACATATATATGTACGTATATATTTAAATATATTTATACTTACGTTAAGTCATTCACAACTCGCACCAGGAGCGAAAACGTTTCCTTTGCTGCCTTTTGTTTTTGATCATTTGTTTGGCAAAAGAAGACAGTGTAGCGATGGGTTAACTTTTCAATTAAATCGATGGGTAGTATAAAAGTCCGAAATGTTGTTATAAATGCTTCGCTGAAAGCTTTAGATTAGACACAGAGGAGGAAAAATGTATTATTAGTAAAGTTATTATGGGCTTTAAGAATATTCATCTTACCTTTGTCTTTTTGTACACGACTGGCGTGAACAATTAGAGCATCTATATGGCCGCCCTTTACTTCGGGACCATCCTCATTGTCTTTTTTGAATACCAAATATGGTGTTATATCCAACTCTTCCAAGATATTAGGCAAATGATTTATTTCCTCCGTACTCAAAGGGCTCTAAATTTACAAGTAATTCATAAATTTTAATATTCAAAATTGCAACTACTGTCAGTAATTAAGTAAAATAAAGTTAAAAATGCTAAAATGCGAAAATTCCAATAATACCTTTCGGTTGTAATTGTTATAATTGACAATTTCATCCATTTCACTTGATGTATAATCGCCGTTCGGGCCTATTTTATTGCAAGAAGATGGTGACGAAGACGTTTCGTAAACATTTTGTAATTCATTAGAATGTAAAACATTTCCACCATTCTCATCATCATATTGATCACTAACTTCCTCCGATAAGGTGCTCATCATTTCACTACCTGTGCCAGAGCCCATCAATATCCGGTGATCGGATGTCAAGTGCTTTGGCTTGGGACTAGGAGGTGGCGTTGTTATAATAGTTGGTGGTACAGGTGACGTTGTGTTTCTAAATTGCTTGTAGCTTTTCGGTGGTAAAGCAGGTGGGACTTCTTGTAACTCACTGCTGACAAAATCTTCTTTGGCAAATGTAGCAATGCTGAAATTTCAAATGAATAATCAATTTAAAAATTTTAATTCGTAAAATTTGAGGAAGACACAAATTTTAAAACATACTTCATAGTTTGACTGTGTGTTATGTTTCTGTTTAAATTATAGGCCGATATTGTGTGGCGATGTGAAGGCTGTTCTATACAACGTGTTGATGCTGAACAAATTTCCATATAGGCCAAGACTGTCACAAAATATACAGGTAAAGTTAATTATTAAGAATTATAATGATGGGAAGTCATGTAAATTTTTATTTGACGTTCAACTAAAAGCCATTGGTTAATATATATATATTTATATATATATATTTTTTTTTTTTGCTTTTACAAATCCATTTTAATAAAGCATTTTCTAAATGGAAGGTGGCGTTTTCTACACACTGGTTATCCTTTCTTGCTAAACTTACCTGAAAATGCCACACTTTGAAACACTGGAGTAGTTTTGTTTTCAAATTTTTGATTTGAAAGTAAAAAACGAATGAAATTTACACAAAAAACGTTAGGACAATTACAATATCATGTTATTAAATTACATGTGTTTGTTTATGTTGTTATGGAAGTTTGTTGCCTTTAAATATGTTATAATGTAACGGATATTTGTCAAGAAAAATTGATGGTTGGAATTGAAAATTGTGTCTTTAGAATATGATATTAAATGAGAAACTATAACAAGTTGTAAAGAGTTTAATTTAGGGAAGCTTCTAGCGATTTTTTACCGAACGACGAGGTTTGCAGGCTATAACTTGTGTTCTATCACCCAAAGCCTAAAACAATTGAAACAAAACTTCTGACAAGATCTGATAGTTTTTGTATCGAATATAAGAATTTACTCATATTCAATGAAACGATTAAGGATAATACATATATGTAAATACGAGTATATATTTCATTTTCTACGTGTTTGTGTGTATTACAAGTTAGGTGACGATTTTAGTTGGATATAAATATTGTGAATTTATTTATAACTGATTAACAGTTTATACATTTTATAAAAATTAGTGGTTGCAACACTGAAATAAAAAAATAATACTGAAAAACGGCTTAAGATAGTGAAGGATTACAAAGGAAACTAAAAGTTTGAAAGTAACAGTTATTGGAAAATGGAAAGAGAGATAGAGAGAGAGAGGGAGAGAGAGAAATATATGAAGAACAGTTAAAGTTAACAGAACAGCTGTTCATCATTTTATTGTTGTTTTACAGTGTGGTGTGAAAATTTCTTTAATTTGTCGTATATTTGAACAATACAGAGTTATTTATTGGCATATCAAGACAATTTCGACTACATTGTTTCACGAAAAACATCAAGAGCGACTGCGAACCACTGAGAGCAGATAACAGTTCGAGTATGTGAAAATCGATCGCGATATTTCTGTTAATTTTTCCGTTATTACACTGATATCGATTTATATTTTCTCGGTCTTTTTAAAGTTTGTGAATTTTTCAGAATAGAATCAATAAAAATATTCATTTTATTCACAATTTATCGTATTTATGAAAATGATTGATTTAAAAATAAAACTGTGCAATAAAATCAAACATCTAAAACCGTTTTTTGGGCCAAACTTAACAAAAAAAAAAAAAAAAAAATATGAAAAATATAAGAAAAAAAATTTATTCATATCAAATAAAATTTCTTTGTTGTTGTACAGAAATGAGAAACTTTTTCAAGGCTGGCTATTAATTCTCAATTGATTGTTGAGAATATGAGCATACCGTGCCATACTGTTTGTTTGAAGCTCTGCTAATGGGTTTTCTTTTGGTGCCAACAAGCAAAAGGCTTCAGAAAAAGGATAACAAATCTTGTTAATAAGAGAAAATTATTATATAATAAAATATATCAATAAAATTATATCAATTTTATTTTATTTTTCCTACGTCCGATATGGATGATGCTTATTTGAAAATCAAAATTTTAATTACTGCATGCATAAATGTATTGCTTTTTTCTCAAAAAACACTCATAACTTCGAAGAAAGATTTAGAGAGAGCAGACGATACAGATGATGGATAGTAAAAATATATATATATTTTTTTTTTGCTTAAAAAGTAACTTTTTTTTAGAGCTGGCAGAAAAACTAATCGAATTTTATTGGTAATCATTTACATTTTAGAATGCAGCGGATTTTGTAGCGATAGAAGTGCACAACAAAATAATGTTAATAAAAATAAAGCTGGCATTCAGGAATCCTCTAGTATGGGTTAAGGGCCTTTAAGAATCTTTTTTTTTTTACTTTGTTTGCATTACAAAGTACTACACAATCGAAGTGTTGAAAGTTTAAAAAGTATCTTATAGCCAAATTAACGCTTTACATAATATTTACATAATTAAACAAATTTTATGAAAAAGAAAAAAAAACAAATTTTATGAAAATGTACAGTGTAACTTATGTAACGCATGTAATATACACAATGTGACCTTAAAATATTATTAATAATAACGTTTAAAAAACTTACTGTGTTTCTTCTTAATGGGTAAAGGTGGAGGTTCCTCAATTTGACCACTGGCCATGTTAATGGCATTGCAGCTGCCAACAGGCTTGTCCAAGCGGCGCGAGTCTATAAGACTAGTGTGTTTTGTTTGCCACTGGTATGTCCTTACAGCATGCTGGCGTAATTCAGGTATTTCATTAATGCTTAAAAGTTAAAAAAAAATATGTATAATTAATTAAGCACAAAACAAATTTAAAATATCGCCACCAAAAATGCAAAACAATGTAATATTAAACCATTTAAAATGTACATTTTTTTATTGATTAAAATTTAAAATCTTAAACTCTGTGAACTTACGAAAAGTGATGCTACATTGATTTACATTTCTGATGGCAATATGTTTTTTTTTATAAAAATATTATCATGTACTTACTTTTCTATATCCAAGTCATTATGTAATAACTGACGATCTTTGCCTATTTTTGATAATTTTGGTGGTAGAGCTGGCGGTTGCAAGTCGGAAGGAGCATTTATCAAACCCTCATCCGTTATATCCAAGCTATTGCTCTGCATTAGCATTTTTGTTGCCGTTGTGGTGAAGCTGGTGTTAGTGGTATTTGTTGTCATCGCTTGCAGTTGTTCTAACATTTTCCTTTCATCCTCGAATTGATCAGGTGAAGATATACGGCGCTCATCGTCATTGCTTATACGCATAGCATTCGATGAATCGGATATACTACTGGTGCTTGATATACATACAGAGGAAGTTTTTTTAGTCGTTTGTGTCAGCTGATGGGTTTGAAAGAATTCATCATTTATACTATTGTTACTAGTCATAATGGCTAACTCAGAAGACGAATTACTAGACTTGGTGGACGATTTCGAATAACTTTGGGTAGAAGTACGAAATGAGTTAATGGACACAAAACCTGAGTGAAAAAATAAAGAGATTTAATTGAATTTTTAGGTACTTAAATGGTTCTGTCGAATACAGATTAAAGGCAATAAATTAAGAACGAAAACATGCAAACAAAAATCAAACAATTAATTAATTAAAAACGTATACAAGTTTCAAAAACTAAACAATATTATTTAACAAAAAGGTGAGTAGGAGGAGGTGTAAAATTATTACAGCAAAAATGATTTTTTAAGAATTCGTGAATTTTTTTTTTTTTTTTTTTTTTGTATTCTAAGACAAGATACGAACAACAAGTTTAGAAAATTAGTTGTTAGGAAAAATTCATTAAGTACCCGATTCATTTGAATGCCGATGATTGTTCACTTTACGCAATTCAGTTTTAACCAAATCCTCATCGCTTATATCAACTGCTGCCGCTGTGTGTCTATCAGCCGTAGATCCACATTTTGCTTTGGCTAAATTACTTTCAATTTGCTGTTCGTTTAATTTATTTATAGCACCACCAACAGCTTCTCTATTGTGTTCTAAAGTTTTGAATTTTTTTATTTATTGCGGATCGATCACATCGAAAATTTTTTTAAATTTTTTTTTTTTTTTTTTTTTGTAATAACGAAATGTGTAATAGATGAGTTTAGAAACTAAAGGAGTTTTATTTTCCAGAACAATTAGATTTTCTTAAATCACATTTTATAGTTCTTGCCATACACTGAATTTATTCGAAGGCACTATTAAATCCTTTACAGATCAGCATCAATCATAATTCTTAAAAGTGGAAACCACTATATATATTTATTTTCTGAGAAAAGAAAACTCCACATTTGAATATTAACATCGTTGAATCCTGTTGCATGTAATTGAAAATTCTAACTAAAATTTGATTTTTTCCTAAAGTAGCTGTCGGAACTGGTCGATTATCACAAGATATGAAATGGCGTTTTAATAGCAGGTTATCTAAGATTTACTGACTTTCTAACATAAAAACATACATATTTAGAAAGAAAAATATTTTTAAACAGGTGTCCCCTGTCACATTTATATTTATTGATAATATTTGGAAATCATTGGTTAGAAGCGAAGCGACTGATTTTGTCAAGTAGCAGTAACGGCATGCCATTTTGTTATAAAATTAAGTGCAGTCATGGTAGTAGTGATGTTTTAGCAAAAGTATTAAATTATGTTAATAATAATTAATAAATCGCTCTCATCTAGAATTCTGTTTACATTAGAATTATTACTACACCAAAAAAAAACGTTGAGTAAAACATTGCTGGTAAAATATAGCAGGAAGCTGCAACTTAACAACAACATTTTGTTGATTCCCTTTACCTCCTCAGAAATTTATTTTCAATAATTTAAAAACAGGAAAACATCTTGAAACATGTTATCATAAAAATTCTAATTGGAATTTGAATTCAGAGCTGAACAAAAAGTTCAATTCATTACCGATTATTTAATTATTATTGCACTCAAATGTGTAATAATTGCCACAGACTGCAGAAACTGCATCTTGAATGTATAATTTATTTACTTTTAGGAATTATAACATTTTTTTTAAAAATTGATATTAAAACATTTTTTTAATTTCATACAATTGGATTAATTAATGAGATCATCATTTAAATGCTTCTTCAGAGAGCGTTATGAAACTTTTTTTAAAAAGAGTTGGGGATTTAAATAAAAACTCATTTCATAAAAAAGAAGTGGATTTGAAATGATTATGCGAACTGCGCAAGGCAATCAACAAACTGATAATCACTTTCAATATATTTTTAATAACAAACAAAATTGGAATTCTAGTTAATAATAATTGTGTGAATCTACAAGATTTTATATATGAAACCAAAATTTATTATCGAATTTTAAATTAATAATAATTTGTCCTTATTGATTGATATATTAAAAAAGTACAAGACTGCAAATAGGAAATTTTCATATTGCAAAGCTGCTTAAATTTAAAATATTGAGATAAAACTAAAGAATTTCGTATGAAAGTTTTAAGATAAAATTGGAAAAAGTCAGTAATTAGTAATTGAATTTATTATATATTGCGACCTGCTACTTGCTACTACCATTTGAAAATAATATAAAATTAAAGATGCACCCTACATCACGAGTTTATCCTTAACATGATTTGCCATAAAGTTTTTTGCATTCTTTCAATAAAATGTTGCTTAAAATTATTTAGGTGTTTATAAAAAAAAAAAAACTTACTATCGTATGCAATATTGAATTCTTGACATATTTCCTCTTCGCGGGAATGATCAAACGAGCATTGACTAGAATTTTCATCTGGCGAGCGCGAACGTACTGACAGACTAAATAAATAAAATATATCAAGGTTTGCATTATAATTTTTCTTTTTAACAATATCAAACTTACTGATCAACACCAAAGTCCGTACTATGATCCAAATCTGTATTAATGCCGGTATCGTAAGCTGGATTTGATTGCTGATTGTTTGATTGACTTGTTCTTTTTGGCGGTAGAGGTGGAGGATTGTGTGATCTGTGATTAAAAGAATTACATATAAGAAAATGTTATTTTCTCTGCATTAGGGCAACAAACCTATTAGGCAATGGTGGTTTTGGTGGGGGGCTTGTATCTCTCAAAATACTTTCGGTACTGTGCGAACGTATTGGATTGGTTGTGGTCTTTTCGAGGTTATCTCGTTCTCTACAAATATTAAAAAGAAAAAGAAAAAAAACATAAAACAAACATGTTTATAAAAAATAGTATTTTTATAAACCATTTATTTAATAATATTGACGTACTTTGGTGTTAATGCAATATCCGGCAGGGATGTACGTTGACCAGCAACTTCCACAGATGGACGCATTAACAAGTTATTTGATCCTCCCGACGATGTGTATATTTGAGAATCTGTTGACGTTGTGTCATATTGAATGGCCAATTCTTCACGTTCTTTCAACTTTTGCTGGGCTAGCATAGCAAGATTCTTAAACAAAAGTACAAATTTAATATAGACACTGCTCTTCTGTATGATTAATAAATAAAACCAAAAGTTTCAACACTATTGCGCAGTTTAGCAAGTGCTTGACAAATTTTTATGTGGTTACTCAAATGAAAAACAATATGCAAGCATACATAATTTTTATCTTAATTAAATGACTTACCCGCACCGCCTCCTCAAGAAGGTCAACAATTTCTCGCACATTTTCATTACTTAATGACGAGCATTCTTCTGTCTCTTCGCTAAGCATGACTTCATCACAAAGTTTTATAAGTTTGCCCAAACATCGATAGACTTGTTGCGTGGCCGATACTAAAACAGCGCTGTTCTCATTTAGCATATAAGCTTGAATAACTGATGCATTAGAAAATAAAAATGACATTCATAAAAAGTTAATAAATAATTTTTAGTATTTTAGTAGCAAACGTTGCTAGAACTAACCAGAAAACATGCTGGCAGTTGTTTCCAATATAACTGTGCCATTGCCGGGTAATACTTCTAATTTTTTCTTTAGTATAACATCACGAAAGTGTTTCAAAGCATTTGATATGTCTTTGACATGAACATCTAAAGACTGCGATGATTTGGCTACTTCTTCGGCTGTAGGCGGTGGCTTGTTTTTATGCCTGGGACTGTGTGGAGAATGTGATCTGAAATATTTTAAGTTATCTTCACTTAAAGTGGTTAAACATTTGAGTGTATATCAGTTGCACAAACCTCCCCAGTGTATTGTTGGGTGTACGCATCAGCGATATCTTTTCAAATAAATCGTCTTTAAAAGATCTAGCCCTTCTCGCCAATTTTGTACCCTTCAAACTGTTTTTGTGACCCGATGTACCCGTGCCGCTGTGGTTTGAAGTGTTATTTCCAACAACCAAAGGCGTACTGGTTTGTTGGGTTGGTGTGGCCGGCGACGGAGTATTCGGGCTACCATACAAATTAGTTTGCGATGACAGGGAAGAGTTCGGTGTGGATGGAGTGCTGATGACGCTATCTGTAAGAAACCAGCAAAAAATAATCAAGCTTTAGAACGATTTCATCATTAACATATTCATACAACAGACTATCACCAAATAGGGTCCGTACAATACATGCGCATAATTGTATAAATAATGTAAGCAAATAAAAAAAAAAACGCTTTCATAATTATATTTATTGAGCGTTAAATTTAATCACGTATAAAATAATGCAAAGAACTTAAATGGGTTCAGAAAAAATAGAAAGTGCAAATATTTTAAAAATAGCAAAACTGTTCACTGAGTGCTATTAAGCCACGCCACAACACTTTATAAATATTGTTAACCTCAACAGAAAAGTTTTAACCAAATAAATTCTATTTGGTTTTCCATTGTAGATTCACAACTTGTTAATAGTTCAAATAAAAATAAATATTAGTTGCTTTATATTATAATTATATTTATAATTATTTTTTCCCCATATTTACATACATATGTTGTACGCATGGGCAAAGCCACTTTAGCCTCTCCAACAGCAAACAATTTCCCCTTTTTTTTTAAAAAATTGTATTGCTATTTTTAAATTTTTTTTAAAAAAAAAATCTAGTAAATCTAAAATTTTATTGATCGAGTTCGATACGATATTTTTTATGGAAGTATTTGGTATTTTTGTATGAAAGATATCAAATCAGAACAAAATTATTTTTATTCTTTAGTTGTCTTTTGGCCAAAAAGTTTTATTTAATTCTTTTATTAATTTTTTCTTTTGCCGCCGTTTTGTGGATTCTTTGCCTTTATCATCAAGGGATCTTAGTGTTTTTTTTTTATGCTTAATTATATGGATTATCTTCAAATCTTGTCGCTCTGTCAACTATAGTTATCTAAGTGCACTTCTGTATCTTTATTTATATTATAGAATGGCTTTTTGATGCCCCTTAAAAATATATAAACTGACCACTTTTATTTCTAAATTATTGATGTCTAATTTCTAAATTTTAAAATTTATTTATGATTTTCTTTTTCTGTACAATTTATAACATTTTTTATAATCATTTTAGTAATTTAATTTTTTATTTCGGTTTGGAAAGCAAGGATATTATTATTAACATTTTATTAAAAAGTTAATATTTTATTTTTTCCCTTCATACTTTATTATAATTTATTTAACTAAAAATTTGTGTAAACTAAAAATTGGCCAATTTGAAAAATTGTTTTAATGAAAAACAAGCAGAAATAAACATTAACAAAAAACATATAAGCCATATTAGTCATATCTGTTTTAAAATTCTTCTAAATGATGGAACATTTATAATATGTAACATTTCTAACATATATCGGCATCTATAAATTATTTCTTTATCTAATATTAAAGGATTTTTGAAATCAGGATAGTGACCTAAATCATGACAATGAGAAGTTAATGATGGCTTCTCTATATTTCTAGTATGTTTTAATCTATATTCTAGTTTTCAATCTATATTTATTATAGGCATTTTATTAATAAAAATTGTTAAAATGTACATATTTATTCAATAGCAAAAACCAAAATGCTAAATAAATAAAAATAAATAAAAAAAATTAAATAAAAATTTCGGAAGGCATTTTATTGAAATTTGCATGGAACAGACGATATTTTTTAAGCCAGAATTAGAGTTCTTAATGGCAAGCTGAATATACCATAAAATTCTAATAATGGAAGCAAATTAGCTACATAAATAAGTATGTATGTGTGTATGTATGTGTGTATGTATGTACACGCAAGTGAGTATTACTTTAGATACTTGTGATTAATATACTGAGTCCTTATTAAAATTATGTATGATTCATGTATTCTTATGAAATTTTATTATCTATTTATTATTCGTACACTCGCACCCAAAATGTAATATAAAAAATAAAGAAACGTAACAAACCCATTTAAAAGGATATTTTAATCCTTCTTACAAAAATTAATACTAGTATTCCATATACCACTGTTTAGGTAGAACTAAATATCAGATGCAAATTTGCATATGTATGAAATGAATATGCCACGGACAACTAAGTTTGCACTGCACTGTTACATATCTGATTTGTATATCGAAAGTAAACACATCGGATGTATGAAGTACCGTGAAACCGGAAAATATTTGACAAACCGAAAAATATTAGCCTTCATAGTATAGTTTACAACAGTTCCCATTTATGCTTTATTGTATTATTGTTATTTTATTTCTGTGCATCAAAGCTTGCAAATTATTTTTTAATTCACTCTTTATTTTAATGTTGTAAGTTTTATAAACATTAACTGTGTGGTTATCAACAGATGTTTTCTTCATTAGTTGACAATCCTTTTTAGGTGGCTTTGCATAACTTTTTATATAAGTGCGCATTACAAGCTCGTCCACACAGTATCACCTATTTGCATACAAGTATACGTACTTACATATTTACATAATAAAGTGTGCACATATCGTTGGTCTCAACTAGAAAGTGCCTAAGTAAATAGTTTTTTGTAGTTTCTATGCATATTCATACATTGAAATCATGAAAAAAAAGCTTTGGCAAAAAAGTGAGTTAAGGCCTTTTGAGTTGAGACTAACGATATATACATTCATCTGTATGTTTTCTTATGTATGTTCGATGTGATCAAACCATGACGAAAAAAACGAGGAGAATAATTTGAATACGGGTTTGGATCACTTGGTAAATAATGCCATAAATAGATGAATCTCTCAAATGAAATATATTGTATTCCAAATTTATATTTTCCTGCTTAATAATGGCAACACTGCTTTGGCAGCGTTACGAACTTGGAATTTAAATGTCACATCAGCCAGCAGATGGGTTTGATGATGCTGGCTGTGATCTGGGAAAACCATATTGTTACACTTATCAATTTAAAATTTTAACTTAACTGCACTTAAAATCAATAGAAATGATAGTTCGCTCCGTTCTTAATAAATTTTAGTTCTTTTCCACACTCGCCAACATACACAATTAAATGACTGGCACTTGCTATGGAATTTCTATCTTTAACTTCAAACTACCACTCATTATGACGGTATCCGTTTTGTTTTTAATTACGTACTCTCCCACTTAAGAAATTTCATATATTAAATATTTGGTTAAATATCTTGTGATGAATCAATTCAATCGTCCCACAATTGCAGATACATTCATATAGCGCACAAACTCACTCACTCTCGCCAAAGCAAAAGCACAAACACATTCACACATATACTCCACAAATTCAGATTCGCTCACTTTTTCGTCTTGTCATAGATACAATTTTTTACACAATCTGCTGCTGCTCGTCTTGGCGTAAAAAATTTTGTAAATGTATGTGAGGAAGAAAAAAAATTGAACTTATACCTTTCTGCATCATTTTTCAGCCTCCTCCAAACGTTTGCTTAACTGTATTTTAATTCAATACCAATTTATTTTTCTTTTTCCTTTATTATTTACAACATTTTTCCATTTTAAATAATTTGGGCACAATATTTATAAAAAAATTTCAATTGAGATTCAACAGCAGTAATAAGTGCAATAAAATAAAGTATTCCCTTCTCGCTTTATAACAGAAAACTAAGCCTGCAAAATAATTGTACCGTCGTCAAAACAATTTTGACATAATTTCGAAAGGGTTTAAAAGTTTTCGGCAATCCCAAAATTTCTTTTCAAAATAATCTGTGTATGAGAATAATTTTAGAAGTCTATTTGGAATCTGATAATGCTGACAATAACGGTAAAGGATAAATCTGTTGCCGATAGGACGGCCTAACTATCAATGTAATAATTCAATTCTTTTTATATATATTTTTATTCACAATTGTAAAAAAAGAATTATAAAAATGATTAATTTGATGGTCCTATTAAGCAAACGTAAATGTAGAACTAGCAATGTGTCACATCAGATGATTGTTTCTAAATTTTTGGCAAAATTTTTTTTGTTAAAAAAATATTTAACTGTCTCATAGGGAATTTTTTTTTAGAAATTACGTAAACATTTACAGCAATGAAGTTCATTTAATGCAAACTTTAGCTTTCTACCAGCAGTTCCCAATTTGGATGAACATACGTATGTTTGTATAGAATTCAGGTATTCCTTTTCTAATAAAGATGCAATGATATCCAAATTAAAAATTTCAATTGCTTAGAATTTCCATTGATAGTTATTATCGCTTGATGAATGTTTCAGTGTAAAAGAAGAAGTATTGAATAAGAAATGTATTTACTGTTGCTGGTCTGGCAACGCTATTAAACAGAACATTAAGAAAAGCTAGAGAAAAATTTTTCGCAAAGCACGGACAATTTTCATTTGCCTCTCCACGATTAAATAATTTTTAATATAAAAGAAATATTGATTAAATAATATATGAATTAATTCCATAAATTATGAAAAGCAAGTGAGGTAAACGCGTGTGAAATAATAGTTTCATATAATAAGTGAAAAATCGCAAAGAAAAAAATCTTCGTTGGGAGAAATACATACAAGAATAAAAAATATACATATGCAAAAATATAAAACCTTATTAAAAATCTATTTTACCACAAAAAAATATTTGAAAGCAAAATAAGTCTTGTTATTTTCAGTTACAACAGTTTTTTGATAAGGAAAAAGTATATTATTAAAAATATAAAATATAACAGAACAGAAAAAAATCTTATAAGATGCCAAAATACTAGATACAAAATGTGATTGGTGTTCAGTATAAATATGTGTGTGTATTTGTGTATGAGAGTGTGAATGCCTAACAAGTCTTGCCATTTCAGTACTATAAGATAATGTTTTCGGCTTGCATGGATTTGAAATGGTGCTTAATAAAAAAAAATTAAGTAAGTTTTTCTAATAAAAAGTGGGTTTAAAATATTTACGAGGTTGTGAAAATTTGATTTATAAATTGGGAAGAAGCCACGCATATAACCAACTTTTTAAATATTGATCAATAGAAAATCTAGATAATATTCATTATATTTATTTATATCTTAGTTCAGGATTAATTTCTTGCTGAAATTACCCTACTGATTAAATTTTGGTGATGCAAAGTATTTGATTTAAGTAAAATTCAATGCGTTGTTGAAGTAATCATCTATTCTTTTATTTTTAAAATTCTTTACAATAATCAAAGAAATTCATTCTTTAATTTTCTTTTTATTTAAATTTAAAATCAATATTAAATAATAATGTTTGTAATATTAGTGCAATTTAAGCAACAATTAAAGATTAAAAAAAAATTCTAGCAAGTTTGATACTATATATGTATATTGATATTAAAAATATTGTAATTCATAAAAATTAAATGAAAGAAACAGAAACATTTAATAACAGATTGATTAAAAAATGTATAAAAATGTTTGTGAATACACTAATGGCGTTTTCTTTTTTACAAAAAAAGGCAACACTACCCGCAGGGAGGGAAATTTTGAGTTCTTTTCTCTAAAAAATGTTGCCCTGTGAAAGGGTTGCGAGTTCTTTTGTAAAAATGTTGCCCTTTTGCAGGGCAAAAGGCATTGTTCTTTTTACCCTGATCAAATCAACAAGGCAGAAATTGCCCTGTAAAACAGATGGTTCTTATTCTTGCACAGCGTTACCAGACAATGTTCAAAAAAAGGCTTTTGAGTTGAAAGAGTCAGCAAATTAGATTTTAATAATTATTTTTTACTTTAATATCGTATAAAATAAACAAAAGACAACAATACGGCTGGTTAATTATATGAGATATTAATATAAAAAATTTTTGTTTTCTCAAGCAGATGAATTTTAGCAATCTGGCAACTGAACATTTTTGTTTACACGTCTCATAAAATATACAGAAAATGTTTGTTTATCAGCTGTTAAAAAGAAGGCTTTGCACTTTTTTCTAATTTGTGTTTTTTTCTCATTATATGAAAAATTGCATTTTCACAGGGCGGGAAAAACATTTTAAAAAGTCACCTTTTCACAGGGCAACATTTTTAATATAGAAAAGAAAACGCCATAAAATGCTTTTTTTAATCAGGCCCTACTATGTTTACCTCTAGTTTTTTTTTGTTTAAATACTAATAAAAAGATGGAATAACAAAAAGTTATTTTTTTTGGAAAGATAACATTGTTGCCTTGAACTTAGCTTGTGTTACTTGTGTTTTTGAACTTTTCATTCTACAAAAGAAGAAACAACAATTTGACTACCTTTGTTGGCATACAATGATATGTTTTATAAATAACTAAATTTTTATAAAAAGTAAGCTTGCCAAATTTACTGACTACGAAAGCCAAATTTGTTAATTATATTATGTATTCTTTAATCTACATATATTATCTATACATAAATATATGATTTCATATTGTAGTTGCATGACCAACATCATGGGCATACAAATAAATAAAATGTCGATGTTTTAGAAACAATATAAAAACTTTGCAGTGAGTATAGTTTGAGGTAAACTATGGATTTTAAATAACAGATAATTAATTGCTTATCCTATATAGATTTATATAAAAAAGGATTTTGTAACCAACAACTGTTATCAAATAGTAATCAAGTCAATATGAAGAGCAAATTCGTGCACAACTAGCATATGCTGGCAACACTGTTCCTCACATTCAACTTGAATTGTGAGCGAGTATTTGCCAATATACAGCAGTGTGTGTATACGAATGTGTGCGTACCTTGATTACAACTATTTGCCTAGGAGAAGGAGATATTAGGGGAACCGTTTTTGGGGCATTTTACAAATACTCGGTTTTGAAAGTTCAGATAGATATCGTCCGCACTTTTGTGTTTTAAACTATAGTCATAGTTATAGCTGCATTCCAAGTGTGAAGCAACAAAGCATGGCGGCCTGTCACACACATTCATATAAGAATTTTCCCAGTATTATGACTTGAAACGTTCAAACAAATATTTGCAAATTTGGGATTTCGAAGAAATAGTTTGTTGTATAAAATTTGAATTAAATTGTGTTGTCGAAACTGCAGAATTTTTAATTTTGTTATGTTTTTCAATTTTACGTTTTTGTATATTTTGCGTATTATTTATCATATATTTACGTATGGATAATGTACTTGTACAATAAAAAATACATAATATAATTAACAAATTTTGCTATTTCAGTCAGTACATTTATTTATATATTTTTGCAGTAATTTTATTTTATATTTTATGAAAATTTTACAATTAAATAAAAAAGATACACTTTTTTTTAATATTCTGCCAAAAAAAATTACTATTTCCATTACATATTAGTGTAGGATACAAAAAAAAATTTATAAATTATTCTAGGAATAATTAAGACGTTAATATAACAATACGAAATATAAAATCTATAAAAATCCTAATGTAATATTGTTATTTTTAAAAATATACTAATAATAACCGTGTACGAATTTTTCCTGAATATGTTACTAATAGTGATAAAATAAATATTTACTTATTGAAAAAAAAAAAAAAAAATTAAAAAACCTAGAAGGAAAATCTAAATAGAATAATATAAAAATATATGACAGATTGAAAAAACTTAAGCAACATTTCAAGATTTTAAATTTAACAAATATATCTTATTAACAGTGTTAATATGCTGTTGGCAATATATATGGAGAAAATATATTAAAAAACTATATAGCAAACATATATTTAACTTGAACTTGAATAAAGCTAAAAAGCTAAACAAACAGATTAGCTAAAAAATTGAATGTATAATTTAATAATTATAATTTTTCAATAACTCTGACATTTCCTTGAATGTCAGAGTTTGAATTTTCGATAGCAAACTGTAGAATGAAAAGTATTCCATTATTATATATTATTATTTTTTATTAGATACCGATAACATAAATTATAAGTAATTATAGCATCTATATTCGATTCACCAAATACGGTGCATATTTGGCAATTTTAGTTTTTTATTAGTTATCATACCCCGTGGCATTAATTATGAAATTTTTATTTGTTTAATCGTTGTTGTATCAATTGTCGAAAAAAATCTTTAAATGATCTTTTAAATTTCATAAAATTTTATCGTTATTCATTTAATTTATCTCTTTTATGCAAAAAAAAAAAAATATTTCTAATAATCAGTTTTTAAAGTGTCAAGCAAATCGAGTTGAGGATCATTCAATAGCACGTGAACAAAAGATAATTGTGATCGCTACGGCATTATGCTTACAACGCCGTAGGATCTACACAATTAATTAAATTGCAAAATTATGTAAAATGTCGCAAAAAATACGTATCTCTTAAATGCACAAGAACAAATCAAAAGTAAAAAAAAAACGTAAATACATAGGCATGTTTTTTAAAGAAACACACAAAATGTAATGAAATGTAACGTCCCATATCCGGCGACGTCGTAATTACGTGCATGTAACGCGTATGAATGGATGTGTAAATCCTTGACTATAAACACAAACTTGTATCCACAAGACTGAAGGTTTAGTGAAATTTCGTCAATATAGAAAGCCATGGTGGGAGGTTGAATCTATTCTTTAGTTGATTTTCATTAAAATTTAACATAAAAAGGAAAATCATGTCGTAAATCAAATAAGATTTTCCAATAAGTGTGTCAATGTATGGAACAAGTAGAAAAATATATCTGTATATTTGTATGTGTGCGTAGCTTTATTACTACTATTAAATAAGGATGGATTTGTACAAGATGAATTTTATAAGTTATTACAATAAATTGCTTTTAGCTCAAGAATTATTTAAGACATTCTAACTATTTTGGTTTTGGTTTGGATTTTGCAAAAATCCTTAGTTGAAAGATCTAGAGATGAGTTTGGATTTGGGGCCGCAATCCAAGTATTGGCATTTATTTGGCCACCAAAATTTCACAAATCCAATAATTTCTATTTCCATATTTTCATATGCATTTATAAAACTTAGTCAATTTGCTAGTTTTCTCGCGGCGAATTTTGAAAAAAAGTCCACTAAAACTAAGGCATTCTCAAAGACTTCTAAAAAATTTCACAAATGCAATCCAGATCAGAAATTTATATATGCAGTGTAATAACCTGATGGCTTGCCTTCATTTTTCTATAGGTTTCATCGGCTGAGAAAGAATGACTTGGTCACAGTGTCCATATCGCTTCCAGAAGTCTGTATATGAGCATTTTCCACAAGTCATATTTTCAAAAGCTTTTAAAAAGTTTCAGAAATCCAATTCAGTTATACGATAAATACAGTTTAATAGCCTGAAGGATTACCTTCCTGGGCACATACGTTTGAAGCACTGAAGAAGAATAGTTTAGTTGCAGTGAAGGAATTTTTAGAAAAAGTAGGAAAATCCTTACCAATTTCTCATACTTTACATTGAAAAAAAAAAAAAAATATCGCATGCGATACTTTTTTAAAATGTATTAAATATGGCGTATTGCTATTTAGACTTCACCACAAGTGTGTTTCCGCAGTTTCTCTTGAACAACAATGACAGATCAGAAGGTAAAGGCATGAAGTCTAAAGAGTGTGGGTAATGCATTCCTAGAATTTTTTATTCTTGCAATTGATAGAAAATTTACGAAGCCAATTCTTTGATTTTATTTTGCGATAACACATTATTCCAGTGCTGTAGTCGAGAACTGAACTTTAAAGCATGTAGTTCAACGGAGAAGTGTGGGCGCAACTGCACGTATTAATGAATTTGAGCTTTCGCTCTCGAAGGCTGCCTGACAAATAAGAAAAGATGAATATTTCCTTTTTAATAAACTTTTTTTAAAAGTTCATTTAATTGGAAAAGATTTGCTCTGTGTGCCAGGTATATGTGAGTGTGTGAGTGTGTGTGATGCACGTGATTTTTTTTTTTTATGTTAACATGCACATGCATGCTTTTGTAAGCATGTGTGTGCCATTTAACAAATTGGTGTTAAAGTTCTATCAAGGTTATATTGAAAAGGATTTATAGAAAATAATCGATTGCATTGCATTTTCTTTTTAAAAATTATGATGGCTTACATGCGTACACACACATACATACTCTTCACACATACATACTTCTTATGCTACCCATACACGATACAACCGTTGGCACAACTTGGGCAGGTTGTAATCAAGATTGTAACGTGTATGGGCTTGTTGTATGAACTTGTGTCTCGTTTGTATGAAAAATCGAAATTTTTTGATTTTTTGGCAAGTTGTGCCAACGCGTTGCAACGTGTGTGTGCTAGTCATGCGACTTTGTACATCATTCTCATTCTATTTTTGCGAGAGAAAGACGTGTCGTCGGTTAATTTGGTTTTTGAAAGCCAAGAAAACTAACGGGAAGAGTAATTAAAAATGGAAGACACAACTGAAATGAAACTAGAGCCCAGTTCTACGATGAATTATTTAATGATAGCCAATATTAGTAAATTATATGCAATTAAATACAGTTCATTGAAGTTTTAGTTTTTAAAGTTTTTCATTTGAAGTTTTATTTTATTTTTTATTTTTTTAATTTTTTTTTTTTTTTTAAAAAAAATTTTTAGATTAAAAAAAATTTGAATGTCAATAAATATTTAATTTACTTAAAGAGCTTTCAATTTTTTTGCTTCACAAAATTTTAGCCTAATTTGTTTTGCTTCGTGGGATGCGTGTTTATTATTTGTTGGTTCCAGTTGCAAATTATTTGGAAAATGAAATTGTACGAAGAGGTTTTATCGTCTGTGGGCACAACACACAACTTGATTACTAAGCGAGTTGTGCTAACGGTTGTATCGTGTATGGGTTGCATTTTAGATGGATTTGTTTCGATAGTTTTTCCACTTTTATTAAATATTTAATTATGCCATGCAAAATCGGCCAGTCAAGTGTAGCAAACGATCTTCGATTTTTCTTAATTCACAATTTGCGTATCAAAATATTGATATGCATGAATGTTTAAATGAATTAATTCCTTCTATGCTCTGCTGTATGCAGGCATATTTACAGAAATACCTAAATTTTGCATTTAAATTATAGAGAAATAATTTTTTTGGTTTGCTGAAAATCGATAAATTAGTTTTTTTTTCTTTTTTTTTTTTTTTTTTGTCTTAATTGTCATGTCACTTTCAATTTAAACATTCTGTCGAACTTTTGGCCTTGAGTCTGCCGCAATATTTGTCTTGATTTCAAAATAATTAAAAATTAAAAGGCACATTTTAAGGGCGTGATGTCACATATTATAGAAATCGTCTGTGTTTATAGTTTTTTTTTTGGGAAATTTGTTGTAACGTCATTTTATGAATTTGGCTTTTTAGGTAAAATAGCAAAATTATTTAAATACGAAAAATGAAATGAACGAAAAAAAAAACAAAATGAACTCATAAAGCTGATAAAAATAAAGCCAATTATATATATTAATAATTTGATGATATAAAATATGTATATGCTTACATTGGTCTGGCTGGTAGAATTTATTCTATAATTAGTATTTGTGTAAAGCTAAAATACTCACTGTGACATTAAAACAAAATAAATATTATTTAAAGGAAAACAAAATACAACAGTAGTTGTTGTGATATCAAAGAAATATAAATTTAAAAAAATAAATAAATAAAATTAATTTTTTTTTCTTATTTTTCTACAGTGTTCGGTTGTTTGTAATAAAGCACAAAATATAATCTAGACACAAGAAGATAATTAAAAAAGTATTCAACTACTGCTGAAATTTCTACAACTACTTCGTAATTATTTAATAAAAATTAAAAAAAAAAATTAAAAAAAAAAAAAAAAGCCAAAATCATTCTTCAAAGTTAAAGCCAGAAAACCATTTCATCATTTATTTCTACACATTGAATATGCCAGTAAAAAAGCAAGGTAACTATAATCTTTATATAAAGTATATATATTTATGAACATATCCATATATACGTATATTTACATATATCATTGGTATCAAGGTAAAAAGGCCTTAAGTTGCATTTTCTTTTTGCAATATTTCTTTTTATATTCGTTACGTACATTAAAATCGCTAAGAAACACCTATTACAACAAAAAGAAAAAAAAGTGCAAGTTAGGGCCTTTTACTTGAAGCCAACGATTCGCATTCAAATATCAGAAACTCAAAAGTCCTGTGTATGTATATGTGTTGTATGCATTAAGAATATGTATGTGTGAACGAGTGGATAACGCTTCCTTCCTTCCTTAAAACTTAGATATCTAGATATTATTTACGATACTCTCTCAATTATAAGAGAGAAGTTAAAGGTTCTCCTGCGAGGAACTGCTCATAGGATCCTGCTAACTCCATAATCATCAATTTCATTACATTTTTGAGTTAAATTATTTATTTTATTTATTTATTTATTCATTTAATATTACAATTAAATGAACATTATCATAATATGGGTTGGAGGTCTGAGGACATCGGCAAAAGTTATATTTAATTTTCGGGATTTCAGTGCGATTTGATATGTCAAATATTGGCGAGTTTGTCATTAAAAATTTCAAAAGTCATATACAATCCTGCTGTCCTGTAGTCAACTTCTCTTTTAATCAATATTATATAAAAATAATTTCAGCCCCTCGATGGCATAGTCGTTAGTATACCCGCCTGTTACGCAGGTGTCAGGGGTCATTTCGCCCGGGCAGCCAGAAGCCAAAGGCCTCAGTAGCCAGTGCTTCTATACATATTGCAATTATATTCATATGTAATATTTGCTAAATAAATAAATAATAAAATCTCTTCGGACTTGCAACGGATGTCAGCGACTACGTCGCTTGTTGTTTCCACTAAAACACTCTCTCCTCTTTTTCCTGGGATCCCCCTTCACGGAACTGTTTTCTGCAGATTTACAATACAAAAACCTGTGGTGTCTTTCTTTTAAATAAATAAAATGAGAGAAAACTTTTTTTTTAATTTACTTCACCACACCACAGTTTATTCATTTAGCAAGAAAAGAAATAATTTGAATTGGAAAATTAAAATGGTTTTTTCTTTTTGATGGAAGTGTAGGATTTAAAATCTCTTCGAGCCCCTTCATGGTATAATGGTTAGTATACCCGCCTGTTACGCAGGTCTCAGGGGTTCAATCACCGGGGAGCTATAAGCCAAAGGCCTCAGTAGCCAGTGCTTCTATACATATTGCAATTATATTCATATAGTTGTAAAATTTGCTAAATAAATAAATAAATAAATAAAAATAATTTAATTTTCTATAATTCTAAACCAAATTTATTTAACTAGAAAAAAATATTCCATATATAAATTGGACTGCCATACATTTTTCTCTCCATGTCTTGAATTATACTGAAAATGTTCTGTTAGAGTCGGAAGTGGATTCGCGAGAGAGAACTTTGACCGTAAATATTAATATTGCCTCCTGATGGTGCTACACAAAAAAGTAGCGAAATATCGATAAATATAATTATATATTTAA
The DNA here is from genome assembly GCA_963402855.1 of Ormia ochracea. Taxonomy (NCBI): domain Eukaryota; kingdom Metazoa; phylum Arthropoda; class Insecta; order Diptera; family Tachinidae; genus Ormia; species Ormia ochracea. The sequence goes on from OY727107.1 coordinate 38,641,354, forward strand.
ATTTTTTATAAAAAAAAAGAGGACTTTGAGCGGGGGAGAATTAGAATACTTAAAATTTGCGAAGACAGTCAAAAAAGAAGAAGATATTTTCTAAAGTTTTTACGTGAAGTTGTTGTGACTGTGAAATATTACCAGGCAGCCAGTGAGAAATATTTTGAGAAAAAATTTCATATTTACATTTTAAATTTTTGGGTTCTCTAAAAATAATTTGCAACCTACCAAAAACCCGTTGCCCTCCATTACCCCTATGCCATAAAATAATCAGCCATAATTACTTTGGTGTTAATTGTTTAACTTTTTTAAACCGTTTTGGAATTTTCTGAAAGTTATTTAATATTCAAAATATTTAATATTAAAAAATGTGGGCGTGGAGCTGCCCACTTTTTTTAATCACGAATTTTGTAAAAAGATGTTTGAACATTTTGCAAGATGTTCGAAAAAAGTAGGCGTGGCGCAAAATAAGAATCATAGAAACTGTGATTTGTATTTGCGTGGAGCTGCCCACTTTTTTTAAATACGAATTTCGTAAAAAGATGTTTGAACATTTTGCAAGATGTTCGAAAAAAGTAGGCGTGGCGCAATATAAGAATCATAGAAACTGTGATTTGTATTTGTGTGGAGCTGCCTACTTTTTTTAATCACGAATTTTGTAAAAAGAGGTTTGAATGTTTTGCAAGATGTTCGAAAAAAGTAGGCGTGGCGCAATATAAGAATTATAGAAACTGTGATTTGTTTTTGCGTGGAGCTGCCCACTTTTTTTAATCACGAATTTTGTAAAAAGGAATTTGAACATTTTGCAAGATGTTCGAAAAAAGTAGGCGTGGCGCAATATAAGAATTATAGAAACTGTGATTTGTATTTGCGTGGAGCTGCCTACTTTTTTTAAATACGAATTTTGTAAAAAGAGGTTTGAATATTTTGCAAGATATTTGAAGTAAGTAGGCGTGGCGCAACGTAAGAATCATAGAAACTGTGATTTGTATTTGCGTGGAGCTGCCCACTTTTTTTAAATACGAATTTTGTAAAAAGATGTTTGAATATTTTGCAAGATGTTCGAAAAAAGTAGGCGTGGCGCAAGATAAGAATCATTGAAACTGTGATTTGTATTTGCAGTAAAATTCTCGTATGTAGTTTAGATTAGGAAGTATTCACAATAACCGAAATAATAAAAGGGAAACGATAAAATGAATATGAGGACGAAGGCAATGTGATAATGAAATTTTTTGACTTTTATCAACGATGTAAAAAAGTGAAATATCCATAATGATATTTTTTTTTTTTTTTTTTTTTTTTTTTTTTTTTTTTGCAAATGCCATAGAGAGCTGCTGTAAAAGATTTTATTGTCTAAAGGGCATAGAAAATATAATTAAAGCTGCAAATGACCAAAAAATGATTTTACATTACATTTTTCTAATGCGACAGACCGTTTTACTTTTAAACTGCAAAGTTTCGTTTTTCGCAATGGTGACGCACTGCAGCAGATCGCCGTGTTGCATGTTCTTTTCAAATTTCTCTTGCCTGCTAAGCACTGTCGCACTGTGTAAAATGTACATAATTTGTAGATATTTTCATTATTATTATTATTATTATTATTATTGCATGTATTTTTTAATTTCGTTTTCGTATTTTATTGTTGTGCTTTTTGGCACCTGGAGCTTTGCCAAACATTTTCTGCTGCCTTGTCTAAAGATTTTCGCTATTTTCTACAGCTTGTACATCATTTCTTTTCGTGTACGAGTACTTGAGTACATATTTTTTGTAACATGAAATTTTCGTCTTGTTATGCTCACACTTCGGAAACTGTTTATTCAGTTTAATATTAAAGTTTAAAAACAACATTTGCGTCGAAGGACGTCGTACTTTAAACAAAAAAAAAAAAAAAGACAAGTTTAAAAGCTCTTCCGAACTGTAATTGTATTCTTATTTCCTACAAAATTGCTCAGAGTTTTGGTTTTTGTTGCTCATAGTTTTAGCGTCTTTATTGGGGTCATCAACATTTATGGAAGAGAAAACGCAGCGCAAAGGAACTGACGGATACAATTATTTTCTACACTAATCGTTTTTTAAATACTCATTATTTATCAGGCTACCATATTTAAAGGCAAATGTATGCGAAGATGAATACGTCGCATTGAAAACATTTTTAAAATATATCGCATGCGATATTTTCTTTCTCTTTCTTGCCTTGCTGCAACTAAACTACGTTTCTTCAGAGCCTGAAATCTATATGGTAATATAGGGAACAGTTAAGCCTATTAAAATGCATTTATGGAATATCTGAATAGTATTTAAGAAATTTTGTAGAGGCCTTTGAGCGCAAAATGCTTATATACATGACTTCTAGGAGGCATATAATTCACTGTGGGCCAACCATTCTTATATGGCCATTAAAGCAGTATATCAGACTGTTAAACTGCATTTGTAGAATACCAGAATTGTACTTGTGGAATTTATTAGAAGGCTTTAAAAATACGACTGAGTGCAAAATACCCATATACGGGACTGCTAGGAGGGATGTGACCACTCTGGCCAAGTAATTTTTTTTTTCAGCGAATGACATTCGTATGACCATGAAGACAGTTTATTAGACTGTTAAGACATGCCATTTTTCATTTACACTAAAATTTTTTTAAACAAAATTGTGTAAGAGGATCAATTGCCATTCCCGGATTTAATTCCCGAACTTTTTTTCAAAATATTTTTTGTTTGCTTTTCATGGTCACAAATTGGCAATCCGCTAAATGATGCAAACATGTCATGGCGCGTGCTTAGCGATAACGAGCCTCTATTAAATTAATATATGTAATGAAAATGTCTCTCAATGTCTACGCGCAGACGAAAATAATTTTCGAATCCCTCTCGTATCTAATTCCTATTCTTAACTATTAATTATGTATTTTAGGCATTTTCTCTTTATTTTCGATATTCTGTTTGTCACAGAGGCTTGTTTATTTAGAAATTTATTGTAAGACAGCTTTACAATAAAATACTATTGATTTTTTATGTTTTCCATTTTTCCTGCAATTTTTTTTTTTTTTTTTTTTTTTTTGCAAACAGTAACCAGAAATGCAGAGCATAATTTTTTTAGTTCAATTCCGACTTACAAGCCACAAACACCTCACTTGCTGTTAAATATTAAAGCTTATAATTTCCATAAAGAAAAGCTCTAAAAAACAAAAATTAAATCAAATTATATTTCAATGGAAGTTGAAAATGAAACAGATGAGTTATTAGAAAGCGGTTACGGCCGAAATGGAGCAGCGACCGGCAGTGGTTTTGTAAAGCTGAATTTTACTGAGCATGACACTGATGATTCTTCGGAGAGCGATGACACTGAAGAAGGAGCTGATAAGCCAATTATTAGTAGCAATAATTCGGACGATGAAGAGGATTCACCTAATCTTTCCAACTTTAACTCAGAACTTAGTAAAACGTCGAATAATCATCGATATGAAAGACTGAAACTGGTCACAGAAACCGTAGAAATTGCCAGCGAAATCGATAATATGACGGCTGGTCGTTGTGCAGCGAAAACAACAAAAGAATGTCATTTAAATGACAATGTTAACGAACCACCTCCACCACCACCACCAACAACAACAACTAATATTAAGGTTGTGGAAACTCATGTGGCTGACGAAACCATCAATGTTGATGATGGTGATGACGATGATATAAGATCGAAACTCGTGGGAAAACCCAAAGACAATTCTAGTCAGTCGTTAGATTTTTTTTATTCTGCCAATGACCTTTTTGATTATGATCATGTTGTGCAGCGTCACAGCTTACGTACACCTGATGTTGAATCGGGCTATTTCGAGAAATCCGATAGTTTGTATTCGAAAGAAGAATTTCCTTCATCGCAGTATGATCAGACGATCTCAGAAAGTTTACATAATCAATTGAATAGATTCGATTTGTTAATTGAGACTATAGATCAGCGGAATGCTATAAATAGTGCTACAAATGCAAGCGAACGTGGCTATTGGTCAACGATTTTTGGCCAGGCCAGTGAAATCGAAGCGTATGATGAAATGTCACAAGAAAAGAGTAATTTTTAAGTCTAAATTTGCCCCCTCACTTGGCAAATATTTGACGATATAAGATTAACCACCATCCCATAACAGTGAAAATGTTTTCTCTCATACAAAGTTTTTTTAAAAAGCATTATTATTAAATTTCATTCAAGTTATAATTAAATAAATAGTGGTTTTACTTATTTCGTCAACTATTGGACCAGTGTGACCATACCTTAAGTAATTATTTGTGTTAGAAGTTTGAAATTGTTTGCCGCTCTATTTAATTGCATTTACATACTTTATAACTTTTATTAATTAATTTATTTTTATCTTATGTTGTTATAGAGGCTCATCGTGCTCTTGAGCTTTTGGAGGACTATCACTCGAGATTATCAGAGCCTCAGGATCGAGCTCTGCGCATTGCCATCGAACGTGTTATACGAATATTCAAATCACGACTTTTTCAGGCCTTATTAGGTAAGTTCTTATAATGCATATTATCGCTTTATATCGTTATTTGTTAAATATGTTAGTCTGTGTTCTTGTAAATTTTAAAAATGATTAAATTTGATTTTAACTGGTTTTGGATTTTAACTCTGTGTTTAACATTTTTATTCAGTTTTATTTTCAAAGGCTAGGCGAGTCTTTAGTATTTGTTTTCTATTTGTATTTATGTATGTATATATAAGGCCGTGCTTTTAACTTCCCAGCTTTAGTAAAAAATTTTTTTTAATTAATTAAGTAATAAATTGCGAAAATAAATCGAAAAGTTTTAGTTTATTATTTTGCCATTTTGTGTAGAATGACATTTATTATTACTAACAAATGGCTGACTAATTATATAACAGTCAACTTTTAAACAGATAACTTTGAAGCTTTTGAAAAATGTGCTTTAAAGTTTTCTAATTAGATGGCAAAAAAAACATCAATGAAATTTAAATTCTAAGTTTAAAAAAAGAACTAACAGTTACCCGATTATTGCAACTCTGTCTGTGAAAAGGATGGCAAACCTTAATGGTAGTTATATATATCCTTATTTTATCGTTAAAATCTGTATTTTTGTTTGGTGGAAGGAGTACACGAAAATAACACAATATTTTTATTTATTTATTTTTTTTTTTTTTTGAGATAAAGGCTGAAAATAAAAAAAAGGCAGTTTCCAATAACGTCAGAAGCCAGTGGTTCTACTCTTATTGCAATTATATTCATATGATTGTAATATAAAGTAAATAAGCAAATAAGAGAATTCTTAAATGTGTTATTAAATAACAAATCGGCAAAAATTCTTTATAAACAATCTGGCAGCTCTGCATCCATATATAATATACATATGGCAATACTTATTTACTAGTTATGGTTGGCAACACCTTCACAGCAGACATATAATTTCGAGTCTCGTTTGCATTGTCTTTTGTGACAGCGCATATACACAATATTGTACAAGTTTATTGTTTGTAGGCCGACCACAAATTTTTGCAAATTGGATGGTATTCTGAAATAGGCAAAGGAAAATAAATTGGTTTTATTAAAGTAAGAAAAAGGAAAGACTTAAAGCAATCGCAGTATGTTTGGCACGTTAAACAATTACTTGAGCAATGTGCATCGCGCTTGGACAAATGGAGATGGAGAAGTTTTGGCTTCTTATATTTCCCTTAAAGACAAACATATAATGAATTCGAATCTTTATGTACAGCATCCGGAAAATGCTGTTGGTCGATTACTGGAAAGTCCCATTGATGAAATTATATGCTCACATGTAAGAGTGCTGTATTATTTATGGCAGGAACGTAAGTATTGATTTTCTGTTTGTGTGGAATATCTGAGCTAATGTGTATTATGATGTTTAGCCAGAGATTTTATGCAAGCGTATAAATGCCAATCGCAGTGCATTCAATCAGTTGTAAAAATGCTGCAGCAGCTAAAAGAGGAAAATTGGTGTCTTCCTGTGATGTATACGTCTTGTTTGGATTTACGAATATTAGCACAGCATTGTGTGGACTTGGGCAGTGGCTCGAAGCCTGGAGAGATTTTAGAAAAGTGTGCTGATTGTCTAATGAGTTGCTTTCGGGTGTGTGCCGCAGATAACAGGTAAGTGCAATTGTATACATGTATAGGAAGAATTTCTATAACAGTTTTGTAAATAACTATTGCAGATCGTCCGATAGCGATACCAAGCGTTTGGGTATGCTAAATTTAGTCAATCAACTGTTTAAGGTTTACTTTCGCATTAATAAGTTGCATCTCTGCAAGCCGCTCATACGAGCCATCGATTCCAGCGCATTTAAGGATATGTTTCCACTGCCCGAACAGATTACCTATAAATACTTTGTAGGGCGAAAGGCAATGTTCGATTCAGATTATAAAAGCGCCGATGAGTTTTTGTCATTTGCATTTAAACATTGCCCAAAGAATTTCCCGCGCAATAAAAGGCTCATACTAATTTACTTGGTGCCAGTTAAAATGTTACTTGGCTTTTTGCCTAAAAAACACATTTTGGAACGTTACGATGTTTTACAATTTCACGAACTGGCTGAAGCACTTAAAGAGGGCAATGTACGCAAATTCGATGATGTTATACAAAAGCATGAAATATTTCTAATTAAATGTGGTATTTATTTGCTGGTGGAAAAGCTCAAGTTCATTGTCTATCGTAACCTATTCAAAAAAGTCTACTTAATTAAACAGACGCATCAGTTGGATTTAAATGCTTTTCGTTCGGCATTGCAGTTTGTGGGTGAAACCGATATGACAATTGAGGAAACCCATTGCATAGTTGCGAATTTAATATATGAGAGCAAGATTAAGGGCTACATATCGTATAGTCATAATAAGTTAGTGGTATCCAAACAGAATCCTTTCCCAGCCATCAATACGGTAACATGAGAAATGCTTAATGATTATTTTTAAAATGAAATAATAATTTTGTTATTTTACGAATTTTAAATCCTTCGTATGTTGTATTTAAAAACCTATTTATATATTACCTATCATTACATACATCTAATAAATATGAAATTAATTAGAATAAATATCAATGTTAGAAAAAATAAAATTCACACTTTTCTTTTAGTTATGTATGAGTAAATATATGTATATATTTTCTCAATATATGACTTATGGATGATGTTCGAGAAGTCTAAGTAATTGTATTGTTACCAAATATAAGTAAATAGTCTACTGAATTACAAATCTTTTGCATGTTTTTTACTCAAAATATAATTTTTTATAATTGTTATTTTCTAATTATTATTGTTTTCTATATAATTATAAATTGCAGATATTCAAGAATTCTATGAGCTTACTTTATTAGACGACTCAAAAACAATACAACAAAAAACAGTTGAAACACTACAAATTGCCAGCAAATGGGAACAAGATGGGCATACAGTTAAAATTGCAGATGTAAGTAGAATTTACTTGGGGATTTAAATATTTTTTTCCGCCAGTTTAAGAATAGGAAAGTGAAAGCAATCAAACTCTAAATTAAGAAATAGGAAAAAAAAACTAAAAAGGAGACACATGCTAGCCCAGCTTGATTTTGAGCTTTTGGAAGGGCTATGCAAGTGATTCAAAACAGAGAATTTTTTAATGGAAAATTAATAAAAAATAAGCATGCTATAGAACAAAAGCTGGCTTTCTGAAAGTTCAGATATTGCTTTACAACATTTTAGTTAGTTTTCTAATTAAAAAAAAAAAAAACAAAAATAGTGCTAAAATGTACTTTATAGCCGACTAGCTCTTGGTTGTTAAAATGAGCCGCCGTGCAGCACAAGCGAGTGCAAACTTAAGTCTAGTAAGAATTATAATAGAAGAAACCAATATTTCGCAATACACATATTCTATTTGCAGAAATATGTTGTTATCACTTTGATGTAAAAACTAGCGAGCTTAAAATTAAACTTTGTGTGTCTAAACGGGGTCACACTGATTTTAAATTGAAAGAAATCTGTTTTTAGTTTAAAAGAGCCACCATCCTCAAAACAAACAGAATACAATATTATAATACTCAAAACCATTTTCAACAACGTCATGTTTGTGCATGCTGCATTCATTCATGATGCATTTATTGAAAGGTATTATTTTTTTCAAATAATTGTTGATTAAAATGAAGACCATTTAGCTACTTGTGATACATTTTTTATTACATTGTTTTAATTATGCCTGCTATCGCTATTGACTGCATGGGTGTGTATGGCTGCACAAATATTTTACTAACTTGTGCCGCAGATTATATATCAATTCATTCATACAATGAGCTTTTAAAATGTGTACGTCGATAGTGAAGTGTTGCTTCATTTTTCAATTTGTAAGGCGAACTAGTCGCCATTATATTCACTTATGCCTTGGAAAGAACAAACCATAGGAAATGGGTGCATGTGAAGATACAGTCGGGTTATAATAAACATATACACATGCACATAAACGTGTATATATTTCATTATATATACCAGCGGTAGGCAAACTTTTTTTTTTAAATATTTTTAAAAAGTTTATCGATATTAAACAACGTTTATGGCAGCCTTACGGCACTGAAGTTGCTTTAATTTCCAGTGCGATCAGAACATATTTATAATCTCTATATATATAAAAACGACTAGTATGTTCATGATCGATAAATGATTTTGAACTACTGAACCGATTTTGACTAAATTTTATATGCATTCTCTATGGGATTTGAGGAGTGTTTCAGTGTAGTTTGCAGTTCGTCCGGCAGATGGGGCAATATTTAGTTATTTTGTGTTTGGCCCGATAGAGATTAGCAGCATTGTAGTATGCTCTGGTTCGCTGAAAGCGTTGGGTGCCTAATCAGTCTGTATAGCCGAGTTAATTAGTAATTTATAATTATAAAAATTAAAATTTTCACATTTTAAAATACATAAAATATGAAATGCAACATAAACTGATTGTGTTATTACAATTTTGATTTTTGAATAAAGAATTTTTTTCTATTATAAATGACTTAAAACACTGATTTTGATCTTCAGCGAGAGGCAGTTCAAAATAAAAGAAGAATTTGGGGCCAACAACGCGGACCGGGCTCAGCTAGTATATGTATATACTTCTAAAAGACAAAACTAAACATTAAACTCAATAAACTTTTCATATCTTCGTCCTTGACAGGAGAGTATTGTTAAGGGTCTATGAATGTTGCTATTACTCATGTAGCAAGGAGCGTTCCAAAGCCTTTAATCTTCCTATTAATTTACTCCTTGAACATTTCGCCGCATTCTTACATCTGTGCCGTTGCAAACTATAACAATTAGTTGCTGGCTTCCTTTCATTTTAGAATAATCCTTAACACACGTTGGCATAATATTCTCAAATGATGCCACATTTCTTCTTTGCTGAGGGCTAGTTCAGAGCTTTTGTTCTGTGAAGATATTTTACAATTCCCTCTGTCTAAGTTCTATTAAACCTTCGGTTGTAAGCCTTGGTAATCCATTCCTCAACAAATCCTCGCTCACCTGAATTCTAAAGCAACCCATACACGATACAACTGTTGGTACAACTCGGTTAGTAATCAAGTTGTGTGTTGTGCCCACAGACGATAAAACCTCTTCGTACAATTGCATTTTGCAAATAATTTGCAGCTGGAACCAACAAATAATAAAAACGCATCCCACGAAGCAAAACAAATTAGGCTTAAATTTTGTGAAGCAATAAAACAATTGAAAGCTCTTTAAGTAAATTAAATATTTATTGACATTCAAATATTTTTTAATCTAAAAAATTTTTTTTAAAAAAAAAAAATAATATAAAACTTTAAATGAAAAACTTTAAAAAATAAAACTTCAATGAACTGTTTTTAATTGCATATAATTTAGTAATATTGGCTATCATTAAATAATTCATCGTAGAACTGGGCTCTAGCTTCATTTCAGATGCGTCTTCCATTTTTAATTACTCTTCCCGTTAGTTAGTTTTCTTGGCTTTCAAAAACCAAATTAACCGACGACACGTGTTTCTCTCGCAAAAATAGAATGAGAATGATGTACAAAGTCGCATGACTAGCACACACACGTTGCAACGCGTTGGCACAACTTGCCAAAAAATCAAAAAATTTCGATTTTTCATACAAACGAGACACAAGTTCATACAACAAGCCGACACACGTTACAATCTTGATTACAACCCGCTCAAGTTGTACCAACGGTTGTATCGTGTATGGGTTGCATTACCAAAATGATTCAGTTTCAGCCAGTCTAAGTCTAACTTTCAAGCATCTCCATATTGCATCACTGGCGTTCATCTAAAGTTGCCTATATCCGAAACTACGTCTAAAAAGAAAATGTTCGGACTTATGCATTAAAGTAACCGGCTGTTGTTATCGATTACCTTGGCGACAACTGATGCATACCAAAATATCTACACACATATGCAGATATCTACATGTGGGAGTGTTTGTATGTATGGATATACATCCGTATGTAGTATGTATGTGGGGGATTGCATGAACATGTACGAGCATACTGACGTACAATCGCCATTCATTAATTTTTAGCACACATTCACATTTACATGAATACTGAAAGTGTTTTAATTGGTACATGGAAGGTGTCTGAAATATTAAGGGCGTCTCCACAAAGAGGTGCACAAGAATGAAGAGAAGAAAATGCATTCCTTTTTTATATATTTTTCATCTCTCATTTTCGTTTCTTGAAAGGAAGAAAATTTACAAAAAAAAAACATTTTATTTTCTTTTTATTTTATTTTTGTTTTTTTCGCCATCTTATTATTTTATAAATTATTTAATATTTTTTACCAGCAGATGATCTTTTATAAAAATTATTTTTATTTTTATATTATTTTATTTTATTATTTTTTTTTTTTTGGTTTCTTCTTTTGTGTGGATTCTTCAGGAAATATGTAGATATTTAGAAAAATAATTAATTTTTATAAAACAAATTGAGTTTGAAAAAATATTAGAAAATTTTCAATGGTGTTACTACACTACACACGATGGGAAAGATTATATAGTAGTGAAAGGTATATGTGGCAAGATGACGACTAGAAGAAACATATAAATAACGAGAATGGAAGAGCGAATGCTGCAGCCACCGAAAATGACGCGGTTCTCTTCTCGTAGTGCAAATTGAAAGTAATTACAAATTAATGTGTTTTTTTAATGTTTTGGAGGAAAAATTTTTCCGGTCCCGAACTTCTTGGTATTGAATTATTTTTGTTTTTAAAATTTTAAAATTTTTTTATTTTGTATTTTGTTTATGCAGGAGGGAGGAAACGTCTCTGCTTTTTCTTCTTCTTTGTTTTTTTTTTTTTTTGTTACATTTCCACTAGTCTATTCATAAACACTTTTCTCCCGCATCTTTTCAAATAATCAAAAAAGAAATAAATACAAAAATTTTAAAAAATATTCAGATGGAGGGAATAGAATTGAACAATATCCATTTAGTTTAAAAATTCTTGCGTTTCGTATGTGTCTGCTATTCGTTGTGCATTAATTTCACAGATAAATAAAACAACAGATCTCAGTTTGTTTTTTGCTCCAAATTAGAAAAGAAGAAAAAAAAAAACATTTTTCGTTATTTTAGTTTTCAATTTTTATGGCTTGTGGAAGTGTAAAAAGAATTTTCTTGTTGTTGCGAAACAACTGGCTGCCAATGATAATGACGATGCCGATGTACTCGCAGTGGATTTGTTCCATCGTATTGGCGGTGCTTGATGATGGACAACTGACAATTTAAATATGAAATATTTGGAAGTTTAAATGAATTAATTTTTGGCATCTTGCACATTATTTTGGCTGTTTATCTACTGTGTGATTTTCTGTGCTTTCGATATTTCTTGAAAAGACTTTTATTTTTTTCTCTTCTTACTATTTTGTAACTAAAAGTGTTTAGTGTTTTCTCTTTGTTTTTTTATAAATAATGAAATTATAATAAAAAAAAAGTACAAGAAGAATAATACGAGTTATATATTTAATGTCTGTGCATGTACAGTAAAACCTGCTCACAATGAATTCTGGCTGGTAACGCTCTAATGTCCGTGTTAAAATCAAATCCTGTCACTTTCAGCCAATTTTAAATCAACTATACTGACTTTTGCGAAAATTTCTCGTTACTACAGACAGTGTGTGTGCTGTGTGTGTGTGTGTGTGTAAGAAATTCAGTGCTTTGAAAAGTTCTCATGTTAAAAATTAAAATAAAAAATTTCTAAACTTTTCTTCTGCAATTGTTTTGAACTAAAAGAGTTCTATGGAGAACAAAAGCGAAAAACAGATCCGTAAATTCCTGAAAGAAAATACTGACTTCACAACTAAAATGCAGAGACGTGAAAATTGAAGTTTAAAAATTGTGTTTAAGATTTTTTTTTTATATATTTTAATTTAAGTATTAAATGTAATAAATAAGTGCGGTTTTGCAGACGTGTAAAAGAGTTGGAACTCAGTTTGAGGCGTTCAGAAATTTGTAAAAGCTTTAAAAATAATAAATTGTGTTAAGCAAACGTGTCAAAGGCTTTGCCTTTCAGCTAACGATATATTACAAACTTCGCTTATTTTTAAGAAAGCTTTGATTTAATGGGTAACAAAAGCAAAAGAAAAAATTCAAAAGATAATGTGATGCAAAAAAGAATAAAAATTTAGAAGTATTTAAAAAAAAAAAAAAAATTCTTTTTCAAATACTATTCAATAAATTAAAAGGCAAGAGTTATGATTGATTGGGTTTCTATAGTACGCCATTCTCGCCGTCGTATATCGGGTTTGGGTGCTCGCTCCCCAGTTCGAATACCGCGTCGCCTGAGAAAAAATCAAATTTCATCCATGCCAGCGCCAGCCGTCACATCAATCAGTGCTTCTTCTAAACCAGATAGCGGGCTTAAAGGTTCGCCCACTGTAAGTAACAGCAGCAGCAAAAAGCGAGTAGTTGATCACAAACCACAATCTCAAATTAATACTACCTGCTGTAATTCACCATTTTGTGTTAATGTAAGTAACAACGTCTGGTGTACATACAGAAGTATTTTACAAACTGCACCTCTTAGTCTTTAGTCTAAAAGCTAAAGGATATTTATTTGAAGTGAGCTCGGCTTGAAGCGTTGAGGTTATTTGCAAAAGCTGCAGCAGACATTCTTCTATGCTCATTGCGCAGGTGTTTTTCGATTCTGTTGCTTTTTTGTTAAAAGCATATCAGAATTACAAGAAAGCAATTGAAAGAGTTTTCACAGTCAATGCAATTAGCAAATTAAAAGGATCAGGGTTGGCCCATTTTTATCTCCAAGAGTGTATACTATCGTTTCTCTGCGGCCTGCACAAATTTTGAAAAGCACATTTTCTGACTTGTAAATTTCTTTAGAATTTGCCTGAGATCGTTTCGTTTGAAATGTACTCCTGTGCCGCTACTGGTACCCCCGGGGTAGTACGGTATGCACCTTGGTGGGATGCACTTTGGGGAGACGGTGTCCTGCGTTTCCAGACCTTGGCCTTTGGCAGATACCGGTGAAACTTGTCTGCCACTGCCCAATCCATGAGATCACACGGCAACGGATGTGCTTACAAGTAATTAAAAGGCAAAGGCAAGCTATGCTTGTTGGTCTGTGAATGGGTCTAGCATAACCTGATCGATTCAGGGTTGAATATTGTAGGAGAGTTCCCTCCGAAAGCACCACTAGTGGCTATATACTGGCACCACGGGTACCGGCAGCCCCACAATGAATTTCTATCCCGTAGGTTTATGGTTGATTTTGGGTTTGCACAATACCTGAACCGAACTTTTATCGAGGACGGACTTAGTTCACACTCCACGGAGTTAATTGATTAGGCTCGTGGATAAATTGTGCGGCTTTTGTGACTTTGTCCATAGACCAAGTTTGTTCCGGCCTAACAACATAGTATAAAGTTGTGGCCGGTTTTCGGTGAGGCCTCTCCGGAGATCACGTGGTGGCTTGTGGTTGATACCAAAAGTTACTTGGCAGATTTCTCTTGAGTGGCTGGTATCTTATTGATGCTAACGCTCGATATGATCTGGTCAAGCGATTAGTTATCCATGTGCTATTGCCATTCAACAGACACTAGTAGGCAGCAGATGGTTCTCCCCTCTGAGGGCGGCCTCTCTGCAATTCTTTGATTTGTAACATGATTTGAATAGACAGATGTGGTTTACCCCGAAGTTGGCGGGAGAGTTATACTTGCGAAATGCCTATTAGTAAGGCTTGGACAGTGCCGAACGTCTTAGCAAAGGCCCTTGGTTAAAACTGAATCTTTTAATCAAGATTTGCCACCTGTGCTTGCACAGGGGCTTAGTAAATGCATTAATTTACTCAGTGCTAAGTGCACCGTGAAGTGAAGCCTTCATAGGCAGGTATTCACGTAAACTGTAGCACACCCTGTACCGCTACTGGTTTCAATATATGTAAAAGTTCCAGAGAAACTTCTTTTAACCATATTTCTCATAAAAAGAAAGTAATAAAATAAATCCCCATAATCTTTAATATGGATCAAATGCAGTTGCAGGCAGTCCGGAAATTCTTTAAAATATTCTAATTCATATTAAATAATAAAAAAAAATAAAAGAAAAAAAACTGTAAATACACGTGGAAATTTTACATTTTCATTTGTAAAGGTGTGTGTGCTGAAATAAATAGTTTTAATAAATATAAAAAAAAAATACAAGAAAATAAAATGAAATATATATATATATATGTATATATACATATATATTTTGTAGGACGTCCTTTTAAATATTTTCTTTTCTTTTGTATGATAAATATTTACAGAATCAGCCGATAAAAGTAGCTGATGCTGATGGAAACCTTGTGAAAAAAGAACAACAACAGCCAGCAGATGCTGCCGTAGTAATAGACATTCAACCGCAGCAGCAGCAGCAGCCGCCGCAGCAGCAACAACAACAACCACAACCATTACAACAGCAACAAAACAATGGACGTCAAACATTGGCCGGAAACGCAGATGTGAATATTGTAAGTCCTTATGAAGTCTATATGTTATTTTAGTTTGTGGAATATTTATGTATGTATGTTGTGCATTGAAATGAACGAGTGTCTCCTAAAAGGAAATTGTAACATGACAATTGTTAGACAGAGACAGAGACAGAGAGAGGGAGACAGTAAGTAAGTTTTTTTGTATTACCAAATAGAAGCCAACCAAATACCAAACTTTACTTACATGTTTGAAATTATAATTATTTTTTTTATAATTATTTTTTTTTATAATTATTTATTTTATAAGTATTTCTTTTAAAAGTATTTTTTTATATATATTCTTTTATAATTATTTCTTTTTATATACATATATATTTTTTATAACTTGTAAGCCATATTTTGCTTTGTACTTAAACATACATTAAGTTATAATTAGAGTTTCTTTAATAATTTTTCTTTATTAAATTTTATTTTATTTCCTTCATATGCTACTTCTTTGCTTCGAAATGCTACATTAATGCTAATGCAGAAGGAAATCATTCCAATTGCTGATAATATTTGAAAATTGAGCTTTTCAACTGAAAATTCTGTTTAAATTCTATTAACGTTTTTTCGGGTTTTCTGAAATTTTCTTTAGTTATCTTTTAAATGTTCATTCAAATTCTAATTTTTCAACAGAAAAATTACTGACATTCTGAAGAAGAAACTTTCATAGAGCGCAGCTAATTTAAAGCTTCACACATATCTTGAATACAAAATGGCTGAAATTTCACAGCAGCTAATGTGATCGGTTGCCCATTTTTTGATTTTAAGCATTTTTAGTTCTTTTACTTTAAGGGGCTTTTCCATCAATTTTAGGCTTTGCCTAAGGCCTTATTTCTCGAATATTATTTACTTTTGCATTAAAATTATATATTTTAAAAATTTTCAATCCAATTTTGTCTCTTTCACATCTTTGGCCAGCGAAAACGATAAGAAGATGACTGTCTAAAAAACGATTTATATAGAAAAATATAAAAATATTTCTGGAACAATATTAGAGTATAATCCCGATAGTCCGGACAAAAAACAAACCAAGTGGTGTTCGAAATATTAAAATGTCCGAACTTCCGAAACAAGAGAACATTTTAAATGGATATGTATGTACTGCGTATACGAAACTTATTTTTATTTACCAGAAATCAATTTTAAAGTAAATTTAATTTACGTTTGAGTAAAAATAATTAATTTTTATAAAATTATTATATTATTTGTTGCATAAATAGTTTTATATTTTCATCTGTACGCAGCATCTCGGGGGCTTTTCACTTTTAAAATATCCCCAGCAGGAAGTTCCAGTTCTACGCAATATCTCATACTCATCGTCATTGCTTTCAACTTCGTCATTTAGCCAATCATTTACCTCAGTAGAATTATAAATGTCAGGTGTCAGTCTTGCTAAAGGAACGTAATCGTCTGTGTCGCATTGGCCTTCATAAAGAATTTTATTAAAGCACTTTTTAAGAAAGGCCACGTTTTTTATGTAAAAGTTTTAAGAGCATCTACGAGATTTTCTGAACTTGATAAAATATCTGACCAAAAAGCTTTCACGATAACAAAATTTTATTGCAAAAGCAAAATAAATAAGTGCTGTCCAAATTAATGAGGTAGAAAGAAAGGATGGTGTCCGGATTATAGAGTACTTAATGGCAACAAATTAAGAGTCCGCATTTTCAGTTGTACGAAATATCGAGATTATACTGTATTATTTTATTAGCAATATATTTATAATATTTATCAAAAAACTGTTTTTCCCCCCACCTTAAAGAATTCAGACTTATAAAATTAGTCATGTGTGAATGGCGATATTCAATTTGTAAAAAATTTTCATCACTACATGCTGTCGAGCTTTATCGATAACATAGATAAAACATTCCAATGAAATTCGCTCTTTACTCAAATAATTTAAAAAATCGTTCAAATACAGTAGAATTTATTTTTAAAAATTTTATAGGACACCAAAGTATTTTTTCGTGGTCTCTATTTGCAAGGCCACAAGGGATCCTTCAGTGGTATTAAATAATGATCTTAATTAGTGTTTCAGAATTGAAACAAATATTTTTATTGCCATTTTCTTCCCACATATTTAAAATGTAACAAGTATTTAATTTTATTTCTAAATGCATTTTTATTATATAACTTTTAGTTTGTTTTATATTTATGTTTTATTTTTACATGTTCTGCTTTAATTTTTACATTTTATGCATGGCAAAACATTTTTTTTTGTATTTTGTATTAATAAAGTTGAATTTAATTCTCTTAATACCGTTTAAAATTTTTTGTTCAATTTTGAATGCCAAGAATGTGTTTTTTTAATTTTTTCAAAAAGGTTTGTATGATTGTGCAATGTTACTATGTGTTTGCTTTTCGTTTTTCTAAAAACTTGAATTTAGTTTTATGTACACAAATATGTATTAGTATGCAAAGATTTTTGTCAAGTTTGACGTATGCTTCAAAACAGCTGTTAAAATTCTACATGGGGATGACAGTTCATGCCATAAGTAAAATTTTATGATTTTTGGAAAAGAATAAAATGTAATCAAATAATAGGAAATTTCCTATTGAAATATTCTTGACTTATACATACATACATACATCTGTAAGGTAAGTAATGGTATAGAAACAGTAATGTGTTGCTTCTTCCTTCATGTCATGGCTTTTGCACCTTTTTTTTTACGAGAGTAAGTAATTTGTAGTCGAAAAGTCAAGTGTCATGCTCCTAGAGCGGAGCAAAACATTTGTATCTTAATATATTATTTATTTATTTTTTTTTTTATTGAAATAGAAAAAATTATTTTATATTGTTCAAATAACTATTTATTACAAGTTGCAATTGGTTTGCGCTTATTTTTACAAAAGAAGGTACGCACCTGCAATATTCTTTTGAAAATTGCTTTTAGAGTGTTGTCATAGTTTAAGTCAAGGCCGTAATTACAGTCTTGGATCCCAGCTAACAGCTGAACGGTGACCGTATGCCAACTTCAATATGATCAATTAACAATAACATATATATAAATATTTATTTCATACATTGAGATTAATAAACAACTATAACAAAACAATTTGCCGGGATTTAAAAATGCAAGGGGATTAAGTTGGTGTGTTGTGTTGTCATTTAAAAACTTATCGTATAAATACAGACTCTAAAGAGTGGCATCATTATCGTTTGAATGACAGCAGATAGCGGTGCACGGGAGAATAGTTTTGCTTCACAGATCAGTAAAAGCGAGTTAAATAAAGTAGAAATAAAACAAATTTAACGTTAAGTAACGATAATAAAAGTAAAGAAATAGAAAAAAATAATTTAACAAGTGTTTTTAAAGTGTGCCTTTTGTTACTTTTGTATGGGAGTTTATATGTGTAAATAAAAGTAAAAGAAAATCGCAAGAAGGCAAAAAGAAATGAATAAATTCCTGCACAGCATTGCCATATTTTTATCAAGTATCGAAATGTTTGTTTTTAAAACCGTAAACATGTTGCTGTAGTAACAGTCTCGTTCTTTGCTCCAACGTTGTCATTAGGTTTTCAGCAGAGTAAAAAATAAAATAAAGTAACGCGTTAGAATACACATTTTGATTACAAGAAGTTTATGAAAAATGTTAGAATGTACAATAATAATAATCTAATAACTTCGTGTGGAAATTATAAATAAATAAAGATAAATTTTTATGAGCATTTAAGCTTAAGCAATATTTGTGTTGTGTAGAAAAAAAAGGTTGCTTGGCGACATTAAAGACCGACATTTGTACATATTCGTGGCTGTATTTTATATACTGTGTGATGTTACAAGCTGTAAAGGGAAAGTTTCCTTATAACTTGCACTTTTAGTTGTTCTACAGCAATAAAAAGAACATTCTGCGAATTAAAATCTAATGTTTGTGCGTGATTGGAATAAAATCGAGAAATATGTGTGTGTGTATTGTTATTGGCAAAGCAACATACATGTAAAACTCTTAAAGCAATTGATGTGAACGTAAATATGTGCGTATGTATGTATATACATACATAAGTAAGTGCTTGTAATAAAAGTTCCCTTTAGAAAGATCATTGGCAGCAAGTGTAGAGCAACATTTAAGAAAAAGCCGTGAAAATAAATTCTCTAAAAGTGTTGCCAAACTAAAACCGGGAACATGTTGTATCAACATTTACATTTATAAAGTTTCAAAGCGATTGTATGTGCTCGGTGTCGCACTATGAAAATGTGTGCGTTTTGTGTGTGCGTGAGTTTAATGGAATTTGACATCTTTCACCCTCTCTGACAATTGTTTACCGGAACAGAGACAACAAAAAGGTGGAGAAAATAAATATATAGAAGGAAGAAGAAACAAAATAAAAAAGAAAATTAAATGCTAATGGAAAAAAATAAATAATTATCGTTAATACATTTGTTGTTATTATTACACCCATATATGTACATACAAACAAACAAACATACATAGTTATTTACAAGTGCTGTGTACCGCAGTTGCTCAACTGCTAAGTGCATACAAAAATATAATTTGTATACTAATTTTCATATTTATCTACTGCTGTCGCTGCTGCAAATTGCTTTTGAACGTAAGAAAATAAATAGATCGTTTGGCGGTGTCAAAGTGAATACTTTTCAAGAGTGATAAATAATATAACACATTATAAATATAATATAAAGGGCAAGTCCATTAGAAAAGAAACGCAACGCAACGCGATGACTACACGTAAGAAGAAAGGAAAAGAAGGAAGTGGTGGCGGCGGCGGAGGATTTATCAAAAAAGTATCCTCCTTATTTAATTTGGATTCGGTAATTATATTTAAGAGTTAAATTAACTAAATTGTATGCTGCCGGTTTTGAAACTGTAAAAATAACTTGTTTCTGGACAGATTCTTTATAAACAATTTCTGTTTACTCATCAATGCGGTTGATGTTGGTTTCATGCAGCTAATTTTATATGTACAATTTATCGTTCGCCTGAGTTGATGATAACATAATTTATTTTTAAAGAATATCACATGCATACACATCTATAAAGTGGCTCACCATAATAGCCTTGCCATGGTTGTATTCCGAATACAAGTTTGCATCTGATTTTATTCATCATGCTCGTATTGTTCTTTAAGTTTAGCGAAAATTTCTTTCTTACCAGTTTTTTGAGAGCATTTCCATTTAATATACCCAAATTGTTTTTCCTAATTCCCGATTTTTCATAGAGTTTCCAAGACATTTTTTAAAAAGTAGGGTGTGCAGTAATAGTTTACACGTGGCGGGATTTTTTTTTTTTTTTTTACTATAATTTTAAGTATTGCACCACTGTTCTGTAAATTCACTTTACATTACCAAATACGCACGGCAGTCACAACAAGCATATAATATTCCTCACAGCACTTAATACCACGAGGATTTTTCTTCAAATCACGAGATTTCATGTCAGATGATAATAAAAAGTTCTCAATGACCATTCAAATACAATCAAATGAAATAGCACTGCGGCAGTATAAAGGATTTAATCTAAATATATTTGTTTATTTCGCTTTAGGATCACATGCTGTTCACATTCCAATACACAAAAAATATAATTTATTCACATGCTAACTTTTAAGTAAATTTACAAATCTTATGCCGCAAGTGATGGATCTGGGCCAAATATTTTACATGCACGTGGGTTTCCTTCTGCAACGATAAAATTGTAAAATAAACTAAAAATGTTTATGTAAACATTTTTATTATAGAAAATGTTTAAACAAAAATTTTTTTGTTGGGCAAATTTTCGAACAATAGATGACTCACTCATGGATTTAATGACACAGTTTCGTCTGATAAACTATTTTCGACAATTTTGCTTGTCAAAAAAAAAAAGGTTTTCTTTCGCTGGTATTCAAATGTAATACTATTTATTTACTTTTGAGCTGAAATATTTGTACTAAAGTATTATTGAAATATTTTCGAATTTAGTTGATGAAATGAATATTTGCGAGCATGGAATAATATATAAAAGTTTATTATTTAAAGTTATTTAGCTGACTCTGAAGTCCTTGCGATTACGCTCTATTGCGGCTGATGAATATGATTGGCTGATTGGTTTCACATAGAAAAGCCCTAACTTGCTTTTTTTTTTGGCAATAGATTTTTTTTAGTGATTTTAATACCTCAGTTCATTTTTGAGGCCAACGATAAAGAATATATTCTTTAAGCCTAGTTTATTTTAGTTTAGTTACGCCTTTATATTGGGTCTTTCAATTTTATATTATGAATTAAATAGATGAATTGTGATGAACATGTGGCATATGGGCTAAATTGCAATATGGCACAAGAAAGTGAAACTCTGAAGGTTTGTTCTTATTTCTCTTTAAAGTTATAAAATCTGGTCATGCAATTAAGTTATTTGCCATTACAACTTCACTAAGTTTCGTACTTTGTTCCTGTTGTCTATATGTTTCATATATGTTCATATACCAGTATGTACATTATCAGTCCACGATTTAATTTTGTTTTTTTTTTTTTTTTTTGCTTTCGACAAGTACTTTTTATGAATTATTTCATAATCTAAACGAATAGAAATTATAAATAAAATGTACATAAAATTTTTAAAACAAATTGACAGGTCATGTGGAATTTTTAATGGCTTACGACTAGCCAAAGAAATGTAGGGTTCGGCCTGGAAATTTTAATAATAATATTTAAAAATGTCTAAATTTTCAAAAAACTTTTTCTTTTTTCCTATACTTCTATACGAATTTATAAAGTTACCAACATTTTATATAATATAATGATCTGCTATCAATTATTGTTTTGTATTCTATTCTATTTTCTGTTACTATACTTAACAATTTATCTAATTATGCATAACATTGCTATCATGTAGAAAGGGCCTAACTGACATTTTTTGCAGTTTTTATTTTGTGAGTTCAATGTATACTGATTTCATTTATTAAAATTAGTAAAAAAAAAAATGTATTGAAAAAATGTGAGTTGGTCCCTTTTGACATAAGAGGAACGATATGTTGTCTGCAGATGCTACTGTGAAAGCGCTTTAATAAAAAAAAAAAAATTTAAATAAAAAATCCTAAAATATTCTAAAGATGTACCGTTGTCGAATCTTCCAGTTATTCTCTAGACATTGCATTTCATTTTACACTGTAATATTGTTTAAAACAAAATGCTTGAAATTTTTTTTAGTAGCGGGCCACCGAAACTTAATGATTCACTGCCTGCTGCCGTATAAAATTGAAATCGATACCACTAATTGAATAACTTTAGAAAAAAAACTAGCTGAATAGTTAATTTCCTTCTTAAATGCATTAAGTCTTAAGTGTTTTATGAAATATCTTAATAAATATTCATTGCCTGGAGTGAATTCCACTTTAAAATCAAAATGTCTCATTAATAGGACTGTTTTTCCACTTAGCAACTCTACATTTTCCTACGCCGATCGCAGGGAATTCCAGCGTAGCAGCATATCCATACAATATTTTACTAAATTAATATTTTTTACATGCCTGCTTGTTATTTCTTCCTCTACTTCTTACCATCTTTTCTCACATTATATGTATGTCCGATCTTTATGTGGCTTTTTATCGCATTTTTGTAATATGTGTGTTCGTGTGTGTGTGCGTGTGTGTGCGTTTTGAAATTTTTTTCCTCTGTATATTGTTACATTAATAGAAAAGCCAACAGCAACAAAAATAAAAAGAACAGAAATTATTTCTTGACCTCATACTATTTTCGATCTTTTTGAGGTCTGTGCAACAATATGTGGATGGATCGGTGTGTGTTTGTTGGTGTGTGTACGTGTACTCATATGTACATAGGAATAGTCATATTCGTTCGATCTTATATATACCTCTTGTGTAGTGTTTATGCGATATTTTGTTTATATTGTTCCGTTCTGGTGGCTATTGTTGTTGTTGCTGTTGCTGTTGCTGTTGCTGTGGTTGTTATATTTTCATTTCGTTCACGAGTGGGTGTTCGAATCATTGTTCTGTTATTCATACAACTTCTGTTTTCGTTATCGCAGAAATATATAAAATTCACATCAATTAAATGATTGGCAAATGACCGAAAATTGTTTTAAGATTCCTAATGAGAATTTCAAATGCAAATTTTTTATTTGTTAAATGGTAACAAAAATTTCTCTAAAGGCTGCGTAATTTTTATGTTACCTCCGTGCTTGCCAAATACACTTAAATATTTTGTTCCACATTTTATAATCTTAGAAGTCGATTGGACTTTTTTCAGTTTCCTATTCAGTTTGAATTTCACATTCACTAAAATCTAGATTAAAAAATATAAATTTTGAATTAAGATTGTAATCCTTTTCTTGGTTTTAGAACAAGGAGAATAAAATTTATACTTTTTGCGGGAAAAATGAGGAAAGATGTTGCAGTATTAGTTTCTTTAGTATGAGGTATTTATTTATTGAGGCTTTTTTTTTTATTACCTAGAAATTTTTTTTTTACATATATTAATTTTTTTCTTGAAAACTTAAAACTATTATATATTATTTTAATTACATTACTAGTTCTTGCCTATGCAATTTGCCTATCCAATCTAAGAATAATTATAAATACATTAATTAATGGTCTAAGCAGTGCCTGCTTCCCGGCACTTATTTATGCTAATAGAGTTGGATCTATTATTTATAAACTTAATAGGAAAGATGTTGCCTCTCGGTACTTTTTATTCATCATGTCCAATTTTCTGTGGCATACTTTCGGGCTGCCACTATTTGCTACTTTGCTTTCATTTTGATTTCGTATTGCAGGCCAAATTATTTCTAATACTGCTTTACATTTTAGCGGAAGTATAAAAAAATTAACTTGATTCTTTAAGCTACATATATGTATTTAGTTTAATTATATTTAATTCCATGTATGTATGTAATCGTTGTACAGAGTCAGCGCTTGCATGCCAGTTACGGTTTTAATATTGCAGTACTGTAAAAGTGACATTTCCATAATAATTTTAAGTTAATATTTAAAATTAATTGTATAAAATATGAGTTGCTATCGGACAAGCGGTTAAGGCAGAAGATAGTGAACTGGACTATTATTCCCAAGGTCGTAGGCTGGCTCTTAAGAGCACTCTTTTTTTTCCTTCATATTTATTAATTATGTAAAGTTATTTATTTAACATTTAAAACTCTCAAAGTAAATAAAAAAATTCAGAATCTATGGTTTATTGGCATCTGGTGTTTCAAGGCAATTTAAATGCCTGTGATTTTGTATTATAAGAAGTCCTAGTAATCCATAAGGGATTTCGTTCGTCCTGACATGATTACTAAGTCTGGAATAATAATACAAAAAATTTCTACTTACAGAAAAAAATTTGCATCTCTGTGCTAAATGAATACTTTAAGTCAGGTGAATTGATATCATGCCAGAATGTTCCTCAATTCCATTTTCGCCTTTGTCGATGGCAACTGGTGTTATGCTCGCATGTATATATATGACTGGCCACCGGAAAGGTATACTAATTTGTTTTGCCCCATTTCGTTAAATATTGGTCTGGGCAGAGTTCATATTTGGCAGCCGTGAATTAGAGACATGTCAAATTTATTTATTTATTTATTTACCAAATATTACAATTATATGAATATAATTGCAATATGTATAGAAGCACTGGCTACTGAGGCGTTTGGCTTCTAGCTCCCCGGCGATTGAAACCCTGAGACGTGCGTAACAGGCGGCTATACTAACCATTATACCATCGAGGGGCTATGTCAAATTTATTATAGAAAAATATTCGGCAAACCAGCGTGTTTTAATCGTTAAAACATTTTATCAGAATCAATCATCCATTACTGTGATGGTGAGAAAGTTACGTGAAATGTAGTGAGTGATTTTGAAGAAAGAGGGAGTGTAGCTGATAGGCGCCAGCTTGGGCCACAATGTACTGCAAGAATACAAAATACATTACTTCTGCTAAAAAAAAGTTTTCAAAGCAATCTTTTAACATCAATTCCGCGCAGTGCCCAGAAGCTTATCCCTCAAGGAGCAACTTTGGCCACAATTTCGCACAAGGACTTGCATTTGGATTTTTTTATTTTTTTTTTTTTTTTGCAATTGCTGACATTAAAACATTTTATTAATATTTGATTCCTTATCTTTAATTTACACAAAAATTAAAAAAACACAAAGTAGTATACCTTCCCGACGGACTCTCTTTATAACGCTTTAAACCAAATTTCGATCAAAGATTCAGAGCCATGAAGTGAAACAAGACGAGAAAATGAATATCTTATTTGAACCAATAATTATGATTTTGAAATTATTATTAATTTTTTTATTTTGAACGTGTCCTGCAATTAAATTTGAAAATTAAATCATAGAGTGATATTGGAAAAAAACACTTTTTAAAAAAATATTCCTTAACTCGATAAAATAGAATAGAAAATAAATCAATAAAAATAAAAAATTTTTTTGTAGAATTGGCTAAATTTTCGGAGTGATCATCAATGTTTCCATTATAGCACTTATCATAATATTTGCCGCTAAAATTTTTGAAAATGTCCTGAAGTTGATCATTTAAAATTGGACTAAAACTGGTATTTCGCTTCAGAATAAAATAATTTTTACTGCGTACTAATCCTTGCAATAATGTACATGACAGCTTACTTTTGTCTTGTACTGTATTTGTAGACTTTTAAAAACGCAACAAAAGTAAAATTTAAGCGTTTTATATTTATTTCGTTTATTCAATTTCATTTTGCTTTATTTTGTATGTTTGTAGGCTCTTTGGACCTCTTCGAATAAGGTAAGCGAAATCTATGAACCTATAAAGGGTTTTCCATATGTGTTTTTATTTTTCATTATGTAAAATGAATCATTTGTCGTTTGTCCCTTAAGCAATTGAAGTAAATTTATTCAGTAAAAAGTTGCTTCTTATTAATCTTATGTTATAGTCATCAACTAGTACTGACAAAGTTTATGCTCACTCGTGCCGTATGCTAAAAAAAAAAAAAATAAATAAAAAATAAATGAAATTTTTATGTTTTTTCAATAGTATGTGGAACATAAACTATAATAAGTTATTTTTTGTACTTCCCTTTTAGGTAAATGGTGACGAGAGTTGGCAGTATGAAAATATAACTTTAGAACGTGGCACTTCCGGTTTAGGTTTTTCCATAGCTGGTGGCACAGACAATCCACATATTGGTAACGATACATCGGTTTATATTACCAAATTAATATCGGGAGGTGCTGCCGCAGCCGATGGTCACTTAAGTATTAATGACATTATTGTATCGGTTAATGATGTTTCACTGGTCGATGTTCCACATGCCGCGGCAGTTGATGCCTTAAAGACGGCCGGCAATATTGTCAAGTTGCATGTGAAAAGAAAACGTACTGGCGGTGGCGGCGGTATTAATGCTACCAATTTAGAAGGAATTAGCTCTAAGATGGCAACGTTACAGCAAGCCGAAGGGGGACCAAAAGTAATCGAAATAGATCTAGTTAAGGGTGGCAAAGGCTTAGGCTTTTCAATTGCCGGCGGTATTGGCAATCAGCATATACCAGGCGATAATGGTATTTATGTGACGAAAATAATGGATGGCGGTGCAACTGCTGTCGATGGACGTTTGTCAATTGGTGATAAGCTTATTGCGGTTAAGGCTAATGGGGTAAGCAGTTAGTTAGTTTGTTAGGAGCTAAATTATTGCATTATGATAATAGTTATTAATGATTAACGATTATCCTTTGTTGTTTGCAGGTTGACAAAAATTTAGAAAATGTTACACATGAGGAAGCTGTCGCAACTTTAAAGTCCGTTATCGATAAAGTAACATTAGTTGTGGGCAAATCGGGTCATATCATTTCGACGTCAGGACATAATTTCAATCAAGTGAATTCGCATTCAACAGGTGCGATAAATACTGTAGGACAAAACGTTGTTGATTTTGCTCGTTCATCTTCCACCACACCATACACAACTACCACCAACAACATCAACAACAACAATACAAATGCTATGCAACCACCAACAACAACTACAATTACTAATAATAAAAGCAATAATCAGCACAATGCATCTTCCCCAGCTGTAGCTGAAATAATTCCTACATCTACATCTAGACCCCAGTCACCTTTGCCTCGTAAGCTTTCTTCCATTATTTATTATTTCTTTATGATTTGCCCTTTCATTTCTTATTTTAATTTTCAAATGTTTTCTTAGTTGTATTTTGAAAAAGCCAAACTTAATATAACAAGCCCTTGCTCAAGAGAGTACAGTAAAACCAAACTAGACCAATACAAGACCATACCATTTGAAAATCATTCCAAATATTAAAACAAAATTGCTACACTTGTATGCCTGTGTGGATTTAATGTACATCACAAACAAATCAGACATTATTAGTTATGTTATTGCAGTAGTTTTATATTTATATTATATTTTCAATATTATTAGAATTCCGCTAGAAAGAATATTCCCTCTCTTAATTTTACTTTACTTTAATTAAAAGTATGTAACCTGCATGTTTAGAGAATTCGATACTATCGAAAATGAAAAAATCTCATTTTTAATAGCCGAATCAAATTTGTTTGTAATTGTTATGCACGTTTTCAATTTTTTGTGGAATATGATTTAGTTCCTGGTATATATAATTTATATAATTTTAATAATTCTCGAAATTAACCACTTCTTACTGTGAATATTTCCGTGTTTGCATGTCTACTGGTGCTGCTGCTGCTGCATACAAGAGTGGTGTGTTTATTTTTATCTTACTTTATTTTGGTCAATCAATCATTTAATTATAATTTTTTTCGTTTGTGTTTTATAATATTCCTTTTTCCATGTTTTCAACTCGTTTCCAAAGAAATTTTGAAAAATGATTCTCAATATATATGAAAACTATAACTATGTATATACAACTGTCCAATCACAA
This sequence comes from Ormia ochracea, assembly GCA_963402855.1. Taxonomy (NCBI): domain Eukaryota; kingdom Metazoa; phylum Arthropoda; class Insecta; order Diptera; family Tachinidae; genus Ormia; species Ormia ochracea. The sequence continues at coordinate 38,669,165 of OY727107.1, forward strand.
CAACGGCTTTAGAACCAAATGACAAAAAAAAAAAAAAAAAAAAAAAAAAAAGAAAGAAAAAAAGAAAAATCAATGAAAACCCCCATTGAAACTACTTACTACAACTATTAATAAAACTAATCAAATGTGCCTGTGCCTTAATAACACTAATAAAACCATTTTGTATTTTTCGTATTTCCTCTCCCAACCATTAATGTTTGGGCATTTTTCGATATTATATGCTTAATTTTGATTTGGTGCAAACAAAAACAAAATATAATATTATAGAACAACCAGCATCTAGGTATGCCTCCTCAAATGTTTTGGCCGCTGTGCCGCCGGGCACTCCCAGAGCTGTCAGCACAGAGGACATCACAAGGTAAGTTTATAGTTGAATACAATTACATATATTTATTTGTGAAATATGTTACAAAAAAAAAATTGCAAGGATACATATTCTCTATCAGAATAAAAACATATTCAGATAATGGCATTGAAAGTAGAACTTTTAAGCTGGCTGCCCTGCGCACTACGAGTATGAGTTGCGTGATCACAACAATATAATTCTAGAGGATGGCTCTAGCAAGGCTCACTCTAGATTGCAGTTTCAGCTTATTGCATTGGCCTACATGGCACACCACTATTCACTCTCTACTCCTAAAATACACTCCAATACATTTAAACTAATCATTCACACATATTATGAATTAAATATGCCAACTTGTGGTTTGAAAAACCTAAGACTACAATTCATTAGTCAATAATAATATTGAAATTTTTTATTTGTAAATTTTTAACTTATTTTTAGTTTAAAAAAATTTAATTTTTTATTTTTTATCATTCAATATTTTACAACTTTTTGCTGAGATTTGTTAGGAAATTATATATAAAATGAAAAAATATTAAAAAAAAAAAATATTAAAAAAAAAAATTAATAATAAATATTAATAATAATAATAATAATAATCAGGTATTTAATGAAAAACGATTAACACATAAAAACGATTTAAAATCAATAAAAGGTGTGATGCATTTGGCAACATCGTTTTGTCTTATTGATTTCAAATTCCATTTTGTTTCAAGTAAAAGGCAATAGTTGTTTTGATATGTGATGGAAAACAATTGAATCGGTTTAAAATTGTTTTTAAATCAAGATTGTGGCAAAAGTCTGTTTTCTTTTTTATATTACAAAATGTAAGTTGTTGTTTTTTTTTTTTTGAAAAAAAATATTACAATTTTTTATACGTATTTAAGGGGAATGCGCAAAAATTCAAAACAAGAAAATGCATTAATAGAATTTATGCAAAATCATTTGGATTTGGCCAGAGGATTCACACGAAGTGATAAGACAGGTGTGGAGAATTTGTGGAAGGATTTAGTTAAGGAACTGAATAGTTTAGGTCCGCCAATACATGATTTAACTGGATGGAAAAAGGTAGCTTAAATATTTTTTTTATAAATATGGTTAAGTAAACTAAATTTAATGATTTAAAGATATGGATATGTTGGAAAATAGCTGTAAAAAAGAAAATGTCAATAAACAAGAAAGAAGTCATAGCAACAGGTGGTAGTCCCTTTAACCAAATTTATATTTCAAAAAATGAGGAAACAGTGGGCCAAATATGTGGTTTGCATGTATTTGTTGAAGGAATTGCAAATGCAAAATCTACAGGATTGTGGTTTTCTTTGCATGTTTTCAAAAAAAGCTGCTGCTACAACAAACGCCATTTACCTTTCCTTTTTTTATTTCAAACATTTTATTTAAAAATAATTGTAAAATGTAAATTTTTATGTATTTTTGAATTTGTAGTTAAAACAAATGCAGACTAGTATTTCTTAGGTATTGCGGTAGACTTTTTTAAAAAATAAAATGGAATGAAACAAAAATTGGAATATGAAACCAATCAAAATTCATCACATCTATATTGTTTTTAGAATTGATTTGCGTTTTCAAAACGATCGTTTTTCATCGCATACCTGAATAATAATTTTGTGTTAGAATATTACAAAATATGCTTTAAAAATAGGAAAGTTGTTGTTCTATATTTTGCAATATGTTGTTGTCGCCATTTCACTCAATTTTATTGTGCAATATTATAATTGCATAGCTTTAATAAAATTTTAAATCACTTGCATATATTGCAAATGAAATATAATTAAAAGTGCAAAGGCAAAGCCAACTAGATTACAAACAATTATTCAACTTGAGGCATTGCTGTCGAAAGTATTTCCAACAGGGTTTTCTCGCCAATTTGTAAAAAATTACATTTTCAACTAAACTTAATGAAAAATAATTTTTTTACTGCATTTAAGCGGAAAATTTAAACAATTGAATACTTTGCTTGCTGTGTGCACAATAAATACATTCTGTCACTTCTGTTGTGCTTTTAATGCCATTAAATTTTCATTATTATTATTTGTTTAGTTTTTCAATAAATATATTTTTTGAATGATGATATATTGGTTTTTGTGCCCACATTTATACTTACATCCTTACATACCGTTGGTCTCGAGTAGAAAGGCCCTAACTCTCATTTTTAAACTTTTTTGTAGTGAAAAATATTTATTGCAAAAAAAATGTGATTAGAGCTTTTCTACTTTACACCAACGATACATAAATGCATAAATACTTACACACATCCATACATACATGCACATATATATTTGTAACTATGGCCCCAAGAGTGTAGTTGTTTAATATAGTTAATAAAAGCATATAAAATTGTTTTAAATAAGGAAATAAGAATAAAACAGTGACTTTATTATTTTACACCCTTTCCTGTGCAATTTATGGCCATGCCGCGCCCTTAAAAAATTCATTGTTTATTAACATCTTTTTAATACGTAAAATACTTAAACCCATAAAAAAAAATTTGTATTAAATAATAAAGTCACAGCAAAGTGGGGGCCCAAAAAAGGTGGTCAGCTTTTTATTTACTTATTTAAATACGTGTGCTTGTGCACTGTATCAAAATTCTGTTGGATAACTTAATAATTTTGTTGTAATCTGACAACTTCTGTGCTACGAAACGTAAGACTGTTATTACATACGCATAGATTCTTTACTTTGTGTATACAGTTGAACGTCGTTTGTCTGGCTCGCATGAGAACATATTTACTAAAACATGAAATTTAGTCGTTATGCCAATATATACAAATGTATCAATAAAAATCTCTAGTACGACCTCATTTAGACACACAAGTTTTACTTAGCAAAGTCTTCAGTGTGATAGATTCTTTACTTTGTGTATACAGTTGAACGTCGATTGTCTGGCTCGCATGAGAACATATTTACTAAAACATGAAATTTAGTCGTTATGCCAATATATACAAATGTATCAATAAAAATCTCTAGTAAGACCTCATTTAGACACACAAGTTTTACTTAGCAAAGTCTTCAGTGTGATAGATTCTTTACTTTGTGTATACAGTTGAACGTCGTTTGTCTGGCTCGCATGAAAACATATTTACTAAAACATGAAATTTAGTCGTTATGCCAATATATACAAATGTATCAATAAAAATCTCTAGTAAGACCTCATTTAGACACACAAGTTTTACTTAGCAAAGTCTTCAGTGTGATAGATTCTTTACTTTGTGTATACAGTTGAACGTCGTTTGTCTGGCTCGCATGAAAACATATTTACTAAAACATGAAATTTAGTCGTTATGCCAATATATACAAATGTATCAATAAAAATCTCTAGTAAGACCTCATTTAGACACACAAGTTTTACTTAGCAAAGTCTTCAGTGTGTTGAGGGCAGGGTTAAGGTTATTGAAAGTTTGTTGCAGACTTTAAGGGGCTCGCAAAGGAAGTTGTGTTCATCATTTGTTAAATGGACAGAGGATACGCTGTTACATCCATATTTATATATGTTTTTAACTTAGGTTTGACCTTATTTCAGCAAATGATGATCAGCTGTCCATATAAACGGTAAAACATTCCTATATTTTGGTATATGTAAAGCTAATTTTACACAGGCAAAATTCATACATTTTTTACAGAGTTGAAAAGAGCATAAAGAAGACCCTGTCAAAGTAAATTTTATGTGTCTAAATTAGGTTTAGGTGTATACTTTACACGTAGTAAATACTTCTGTGAAATCTGTTTCAAGGTTCTCGAAACTTTTAGCTGTACATAAACTTTTGGACTTGTATTCCACATTATTTATTTATTACATTAAAGAACATACTCGTAGTAGCCCTTGGAACCACATAGAAATTCGTCGACCGCAATTAATTTTAAACTACAGTCATATGATTATTTGTAATTTTGCGCGACTAGTCAATCTGATCTGTATGTGTTTTTGCAGCCATTTAATTATGAAGATCAACATAATCGTTACCAAAATTTGCATGTCTGTCTTCATGTACTCGTATGCCACGTTTTCTTTTCATTTTAAACTTTAAATATAAATTCGTTTGCATGTCATGTATGCGTGCAATTGTCGCTTGTTGTCTCAGTTGTGAAGAAATGTCTGGGAAAGTTCGCATTTGCTGGGTGTGGTTAGTTGTACCAACATTTTAAACAATTTCCTCTTCAAAATTTTTTACTTTTCATTTAAATATTTGAGAATTTTTATTTTACTTTTCATTGATAAGAAAGATAAATATTGAAGATCTGCTGGCCAAATTAGATGCATACAGTGGACCCTCACAACAGTGGTCACCAATATTTGAAGAAACGTTCTCAAAATATGTGTTCTATGCAAGTGTTTCACTGTCTTGTTGCGAATTATATGATTCCTCCCAAAAGCATTACTCTGCATTAATCATTTAGTCATTAAATATACTTTAGATAATAAACTCCGCTGGTATTAAAAGTGAGCGCAACAATTGCAGCTCTGGCATTGCAAAGCGTCTGTCGGTTTCGTTACTCAAAAAGATAAGCTCGTATAGCAAATGGATTGATATTTGTGAAATAATAAAATTTAAAAAGCCAGTGTTTTGGCAAATATTCAAAAGAAATTCCGTTTACAAATTAATTAATCACGACACCTGACACGCATAAAATAAATAATATTTTTATTGTTGCTCGTATTGACGTTTGTTTGTTTGAAATTTTAATTGTATGCTGTATTGTCTATTATAAATAAATAAAAGAAACATATAAAAAAAAAAAAATGAGTTGTCTACAATTGCAACTACTAAATTTAGACGAACGCATTGCAAATTTACGTAAACCGTCATTATGGACAGTTGCGGCTGAAACACAACAATACAACAATGCACGTTTCGCAAACGTCAGGCTACTGGCGGTGAATAATTTACTGCGCGATCGCATTGAAAATAATAAAAAGTGCTGTGTGTTTTATTCTTTAAGAAAATTAAATTACTATCAAAATTTTATTTGCTTAAGCCTACACCGTTTCTAAAATTAATTTTATGCAAATTGAAATTGTTTTTCTTTTTCTTTCTACAATGAATACAGTTAAAAGTGTAACATATCGTTGATCTCTGGTAGAGAGGCTCTAAGTCGTATTCAATTCATACATTGAAATTACTAAAAAAAATTTATTGCAAAAAAAAAATGGGAGGGCTTTTCTATTACTTGCCAACGATCTGTGATCTGTATGATCTGTGCGCGTCAAAAATATTTCCGCCAAATAAATGTTATTTAAAATCAACGGTTGGTCTATTCTTTGCTTGTGATGATTCAAGTAACATTTTGGAATTGTAACAAAGTCTTAAACCTACACCAGGGAGTAAATCATTACTCATCAAATATTACAGTAAAATCTCGATAAAGTTAAATGACAATACGGCGAACTATTAACTATGTCAATAGTTAAATGCAACTGGATTTGTATGTTTCTTTGCTGATATGCTTTTTGGCCGTTTTGCTGCACATGTTGTCAACGTCTCCCTCGTTTATTTTTATCGTTATTAAATTGTTGATGTTTTCAACAATCTACCTTAGTCAAATTAGCGCTTTTTTCCATATTAGCGCTTTTTCTTGATAAAGCCTTCTATATGGTTTTTAATGCTGAACTTGGGTTTATATTACTTTTTCTAGTTGATTTTATGTCTTAGAATTCGAGCATATTTCATTTATATTTGCCAGCAACTCAGGAAAATAAAAAATTGAGATTTTCATAAGGTAACTACCTTAGTCAAATTAGCGCTTTTTTCCATATTAGCGCTTTTTCTTGATAAAGCCTTTTATATGGTTTTTAATGCTGAACTTGGGCTTATATTACTTTTTCTAGTTGATTTTATGTCTTAGAATTCGAGCATATTTCATTTATATTTGCCGGCAACTCAAGAAAATAAAAAATTGAGATTTTCATAAGGTAACTACCTTAGTCAAATTAGCGCTTTTTTCCATATTAGCGCTTTTTTCCATATTAGCGCTTTTTCTTGATAAAGCCTTTTATATGGTTTTTAATGCTGAACTTGGGCTTATATTACTTTTTCTAGTTGATTTTATGTCTTAGAATTTGAGCATATTTCATTTATATTTGCCAGCAACTCAGGAAAATAAAAAATTAAAATTTTCATAAGGTAGCTAGCTACCTTAGTCAAATTAGCGCTTTTTTCCATATTAGCGCTTTTTCTTGATAAAGCCTTTTATATGGTTTTTAATGCTGAACTTGGGCTTATATTACTTTTTCTAGTTGATTTTATGTCTTAGAATTTGAGCATATTTCATTTATATTTGCCAGCAACTCAGGAAAATAAAAAATTAAAATTTTCATAAGGTAGCTAGCTACCTTAGTCAAATTAGCGCTTTCTTCCATATTAGCACTTTTTCTTGATAAAGCCTTTCATATGGTTTTTAATGCTGAACTTGGGTTTACATTACTTTTTCCATCGTTATCATTAGTTCGTTCTATTTTATTTATTTGTTTGCGATGTGATTTCAGTGTCGTCAAAGGGAATATCAAATAATTTTTTTATTTTAATTTTCGTTCAATATTTTAGAAATGGTGTAAAGTTTACTAAATTATTATCGAGCGATATTTGCATAACAAAAAGTTACAAAAAAAAAAAAAGAAAACAAAAAAAAAGATTCGTATTTCATATAATTTTTGTTTTTAGAGAATCACGAACAATAACTATACAAAAAGGACCACAAGGTTTAGGCTTTAATATTGTTGGCGGAGAGGATGGTCAAGGTATTTATGTGTCCTTTATTTTGGCGGGCGGCCCAGCCGACTTGGGTGGTGAACTTAAAAGAGGAGATCAGTTATTAACTTGTAATGATATAGACTTAAGAAATGCCACCCACGAAGAAGCTGCACAAGCCTTAAAGGTAATTTATTTTTCAATCAAAAAAAAAATATATATATATATATATACCAAAAAATGCAATCAATAAAAATAATTATTATGCCCATTTAGAAATCTGGTGGCGTAGTTACTCTAGTTGCGCAATATAGACCAGAAGAATATAATCGCTTTGAGGCGCGCATACAAGAACTGAAGCAACAGGCTGCTTTAACCGCTGGCAGCACCGGCACACTTTTACGTACCACACAAAAACGTTCACTATATGTCAGGGCCTTATTCGATTATGATCCAAATCGTGATGATGGTTTGCCGTCACGGGGCCTGCCATTTAGACACGGTGATATTTTACATGTAACAAATGCTTCTGATGATGAATGGTGGCAGGCACGCCGTGTCCTCGGTGACAATGAGGATGAGCAAATTGGCATTGTGCCCTCGAAACGGCGATGGGAACGTAAAATGCGTGCGCGAGATCGTAGTGTTAAATTTCAAGGTCAATCAGCTAATGCAAATAACAATATGGATAAGGTAGTTATAAAGTTTGAAATATTGAATGAAAAATTTTTATATTCGAAAACAAATTTCTTTAATTTTCAGCAATCAACTCTTGATAGAAAAAAGAAAAATTTTACTTTTTCTCGCAAGTTTCCATTTATGAAAAGCCGCGATGAACGCAACGAAGACGGCAGTGATCAAGAGCGTAAGTAACTTGAAATTTTTCTAACCGAAATCCATGTTTAAAATTACACAAAAAAATAAGAAATTAAAATAATTAAGTGAAATATTTATTAATAAAGTTAACAAAATTAAATACAATATAAAATGGAAAGCAGTCAAGGCAAACACCATATAGAAATCTTATATATTCTGTTTCCAATACAAAAGTCCCAAAAGAAAATCTGAACAAATTAAACACAAAACGTGCACCAGCTGACCTCTTATTTAATTACATATTAATTAAATTTTTGCACTTCTCCACCTCTGCCACTAACGATGAGTAATCAATAAGATTTTCAAGTGTGTTTATTTCGTTTTACTCGCATTTATTTATTTCCTATATGCAATTACTTTATTTTTAAATTCATTTTAATTATTGCTTTAATTATAATATAATTTTAATTGCTTTTAATACAATTATTTGTTTAATATTGTTTACTTTTATTTAATACTATTGTCTGTCGTCCACACTATTGTCCTACTGTAAACTTATGCCATTTTGATCATAACGATGTCAATCTTATTCACCACTGGTCCTACTATTCAACACATATACACATACACCTCGTCTTACATACATTCGATCCCATGTGTACCACCGTCCTGTTTCAATTTGTTGTTGGTTAAACATATAAAACCACCTGTCATGGTCGTCACAACAAAACTTGAATGTATAATATGTTATCCATAAATGCATAACCACTACCTCCTAATCACGGTGGGCTTATATTTGTACTCATATAAAAAACATTTTTTGGATAAACGAACAAACAAATACGTATTGAATTGATAAATAATATAAAATGTACATCTAAAGCTAATGGAATTGCAGCCAGTAATAGTGAGCTAGATGTTAATAATTTAAACAACAATGATTCCAATGAGCCACAGCGTAAGTTTGTTGAACATTTTCTTAAAATATATTCCTAATATAATAATAATAATAATAATAATAATGATAAAAAAAATTAGTGCGTGTAAAATCCATTATCAATTGTAATTTAAGCGAAAAATATTGTTAGCGAAATTTCGACTATGACGTTTCTACAGATACGGGTATTAGGTTCGGTACATATAAAATAGTAAATGTACGACGATTTCTTTCTCACAAATACAAATCAAACGAACTCCTTTAAATCCATTTCTTTCTAAACAGTACAATTTCTTAAGAAAATATTACCTGCAGTTGTAAATTCTTTAAATTTCAGTTACGTATAAGGATTGATATCTAGTCTTTAAATGAATTTCGAATTTTTTAAATATTCCACAAGCCTAAGAAATGTCAAATTTAATCTCGGCTCGAACAACTCGGAATCAACTTTGTCTTCCCATTGAATTCCTTAAATTCATACTAATTTAAAAATTGTATAGATTAAGCAATGATTTGAAGTGCCAGGCTATATTAAAATATTTTCTTAAATCACAATTGATAATAATCTCTTCGTATAAGATAGATGTAAATATATATATGTATATATATTTATGTTAACAACTCTGTGAAACTAACAGTAATTTCGTAATAATTTAACGTAGAAAGGGTTGTAGGACTATTTTGTTAATTGACTTTTTATTTTAACATTTTAGGTGGTTTGTAAATCTATTTACTCCAGTTTAACTTTTAAGTTTTTTTTTTTTTTTTTTTAAAGATAAATCTAGTTTTTGTTATCAACTGTAATGGCTGGTGTCGTCTTCGAAGAACAGCAGCATTTTATAAATTTCATTCACAAAAGGTTTAAATATGAACATGCATACTATAAGCTTTAGACAGACAGAAGTTCAGAAAAAAATATTTACATATATTATTTATGCTAACTATCTTTTAACGTGCCTCAGTAAACTCGTATTTGAAGAAAATTCAACCTGTTGTTATCAGCATTTCTCATAATTATTGAAATGCTTTAATACTACGAAATTAGACTTGCATTGCATATATCTTTATTCATTATATAATAATAATCATTTTATTATTGCGTATACATAGAAACTAATTTGAAACCAGTCTTGAATTAGTGATATTAAAAAATTTGTTTCATATCAGAACTCTGATAGTATCGTGTGTATGATAATCGCTTTATTGCTTTATCTCTCATTCGGTCACCAACATAAAAAATAATTCCCTTTTCTTTCAATTTTTTTTTTCATATTTATTTAATTTATTTTTTTTTATGATTTTAATTAAATTAATAAATTGAAGAGGGTGTAAGAAAAGTAACATAAATAAAATATATGTATCTACGCGTATGTTTATTGTTAATATAAAAATTAGTTTATTAGAATTAGATGCAAATTGCCTGGCAAGTTTAATAATGGAAATTCCAAAGCAAATAGCACGACCGAAAATCTACACCGTCTTTACCTTTTCTCCACATCTCACTCTCTCTCTCTCTCTCTCTCTTTCTATCTCTCTCTAGAGACATTATTTAGCATAACTGTAGATACATTTTATCAACATTGTTTGTGATTTTGTAGAATGCTTTCTAAATTCGAAGCAAATAAAAAAATTTGATCGTATGCGAAAATCGTTCGTTCATGAATTCTCCAAATACAAATGAATCATTTGCATCATATTTAAACACTCTTTTATTTTCCCTCTCTGCACAATTTTCAAGTATTTTTAATGATTTATATAAATTATATTATAAATGTTTTTTCGCTGTTTAATATATGATATTATTTCTCCTCCAGTATATAAATACGAGTAGTTTCACAAGTGGCCCTTCAAATTTGCCATTTTCAATGGTAATCAATCTCTCAGAGTTTGTTGCCTGATGAAAGTATATATGTGTATATGTATCTTTAAGAAGGTATTCTCTTGAGCAGCAAGCAATATTCCATTGCATTATTCCTTTTAGAGAACCATAAGGTCTTACATCCAATCTATTCAGGATGTTCCATTTTGCCGATGACAATCTTGGAAAATGAGAAGTAAAATAATCAAAAATTAGCATTGCAGGCCGCGTCATATGCAAATATTTAAACTAATTAAAAATAATATTTATTATTTTTTTAAAATTTAATTTTTTTTATATATATTTTCTTAAACTTTTTCGATATTTAGTTAACAATTTGCTAACTTTTCTCAAAATTATTTTCCTTTATTCCTCTTTCGTCTTTACTTAAGTTGAAAATCAATCAGCCAAAAACTAAATGGAAAAGAAAATTATTAAATTTGAATTAATTGCTTGCCTTTCTTGTTACAACTTCGATTGGTTCTCCAGGAAAATAGTTTAGTAAAGGCTTCCTAAAGATCTGCAATACCATGCCAAGAAACACGCATAGGAGCCAGATTACCTCACAGCAATCAATTTTATTGCATTTTTAAATCAAATTAAATTTTTGGGATTTTTGCGCAATTTAAATTTAAAAAAACTTTTAAAAATATTCTACTTTTATTTTATCGAGTTTGAGATATTTTTTCTTTTTTTTTTTAAGAAATCTTTAATTTATTTATTTAGGTAGAAATATTGGCTGCTGAGGCCAGTGGCTAAAAAAATCTTTTATATTTGAGATGTTTGTGTTTACCGTGACGAAATTTTAAAGAAAATCTTTTAAAAAATATTCTGTTTTTATTATAGTTAAAATTTAAATTCGATAAAGTAAAAAAAAAGAAAAGAAAAAGAAAAATTAAAAGTAAAAATTTCAGAACTACATATATAAAAAATGATTTTCGAATTTGATTTTAGAAAAATTTAAATTTGATTTTAAAATCATTTTCTTTTTTGACAATAATTGATTTTATGATTGAAACTTAAATTAAAAAAGAAAAAATAAAAACAAATAAATAAATAGTAATAATAGTAATTAGTTAAATAATTTTTAATATCTTTAAAAATTGTCTTTCGCTGCACTTCACAAATGTATAAAATTTTGCAGTTTTTTTCTTTTTTGGAAAATTTTTAAAATTTTCTAAGCAAACGGAATTTTTTACCTTAACATTTCAGAATCAGAAATTGGTAGTGTGGATAATACGCGAAAGTTTGTGTAAGTTGCTTACATATTACTTACCAAGTCAGTTGCACATATGATTTTGAATAATTAATTCTATTGGTAGCCTGGATGCGAGCGATGCATTCTGAGCTAACAGGCTCTACGTTTGATACTCTTCTGACAACATTGCAACTGACTAGACATTAGAAATGTATATCATTCATTGTTGTATAATTTAGTTCAACCTTGTTTTGGTGGCCCAAACAATTCCCAATGATTCTCTTTCAACTTGAATACAACAGTTTTTCGAAATTCATTTAAAATTTCGAACCTTCTCCCATGCACATCTATTATTATAATTAATTTTACTATAATATGAAATAATGGTGATCCGATCTTGTTCATAATAATATCAGTAAAGTAATGTTAGACAATTTTATATACCATATATTAAACAAAGAGGAACATGGAAATAAATAAATTTAGTTCATCATTAATACGTATCGAAAATTGTGCCTGCTACCACGTACATTTGTTTTTTTTTTTTTTTGTTTCTTAACAAAATCAATCAGCAAATCAAATCAACTCTGTGTTTTTTCTCTTCTTCTCTCGATTCTTAATACTTTTAGCTTTTATGCTTTGCTACACACAAGACGATGCCAATGCTGAAGGAGGTATGTAATCAAATCTAATATACTGTTTCGTTTCCACTCTATATATTTCTTTGATGCTACATACTATTTATTTTATATTTTGATTTTATTTAAATGTACTGTATTGATATTCCTACATTTATACACCTCTATACATGCATTCATATATACATCATATATACATATATAAAAAAAGAAAGAAAAAGAAACAAGGGGAACCCCCTTGTTTAGTGTTTAGTGTGTCATGTTATACGAATACATAATTTATTTATATTATCATATTTTTATAGTCTTTTAATTATTTAATTATTTTTCTTTTTTATTTCTTTTACATAATGAATACCCCTCGTGCCCCTTAAACATTTATTATTTGCTATATTTTAACATTAAATAATACCAACAATTTAAATAATTCATATTCTATTACAAGGCCAAACCAAAAATTCTTACATATATTAATTAATATAACTACCCATATTAATCCTAAACTTATATATTATCATTATAAATTTGATGTGTTTTAATCTGGCTTATGGTTTTTCTTGCGTTTTTCATTTAAAAACTTAAAAAAAAAAGTTACCGAAAATATTTCTTTATTTACAAAAAAAGAATCAAAATCGGTTTTATAAATATTCTCATACGCATATTCCTAATATATTAAATTAGTTACATACATACATACGTGCATATAAATGTACATATATTATTCAGTGCAATTATTATGTTATAGAAATTTTTTTATAGTTACGCCTATTCATATTTTATATATCATATTTATATTAAAACATCATACTACTACTGTTAATAACTCTTGAGACAAAATTTTATTCAAATTTATCAAATGGTTTTTTTTTAACACTTTTCGAATTTATATTGAATTGACCTTTCAAAAGAGTGTCAAGTGCCCTTGTCAATAGATCTGCTGGTAGGAGCTGAAAATCCTTTTATTAACCATAATCACACGATTTTCATTTTTGGTTTTTTTTTTTTTTTTTTTTTTTAAATAAATTTGAACTTTTATGGATTTTGTATAATAATTTTGCAACATAAAATGTTTATAATTTTTAACCCCCTACCCTACCCCACATAATATTAATATTTTTAGGAGCTCTTATATAAAACTTGATGTGTACATACGCACATTCATATCATATATGAAGATCGTTTGGAAGTTAACTTTTATATATCAGATTTATGTACATTTATACTCAAAGTCATTGAGAAATATAAAATTATTTTTTATAACTATAAATATAAAAGATGAACAATTAATTTCTCCAACAATTTTCATATTCTTTTTAATAAGAGTATTTTAGTGTGTGTACAATTTTATTTTTTCTCAAAAACTTCTAAATTCGATTCGACTGATTTGGTCTAGAATTTAAAACGCTCTTTTATTTAAAAAAAAAAAATGTAAGTTCCAATAACATTTCATTCATCTTGCTGCATTATATGCTAATTTAAAAAAAAAACAATTAACTTAATATGTTTTATATTTCCTCTTTAAAATTATTAAATTTATATATTTAAAGCTTTTTTTTAATAGTAAAAATATAAAACATTTCCAATCACTATGTATCCTCAGAGCGTTGATCATTAGCAAACGTTTAGTGTTATTCATACTTCGTTTTAATTATTTTTATAGTTTATTTTTTGTTTTTTTTTTTTTTTTTAATTTACTTTTTGCTTTATCGAAGAATAAGATGGACGTCAATATGAAAAGCGCTTTTTGGTTTTTCTTGTTGGGCTTATGGAGGAATTAAATGAGCTCAGCTAAAGGCAAATTACTTGTTCAAAAATTTTGAGCTTTGTGAAGAAATAAAAATTATGTGAACGGCATCAACGGATATAAATATTTGTTTATATAGTTACTTTAGGCTGCAGAAATCGGTGCATCATGGTACCTATTTTTTTCTTGAAGCTGATAAAAATCCTAATAGTATACGACGAAGCCTGTTTGAGCAGATCAAAACAATGTAACATTTCGCCTTTAAAATTTCTAATTAACTACTTCTTACAACTTCTTTTGATTTCTTTCTTGCCTGTCAACAACAAATGTTTAAAGTACTAGGTTCGACGCCCAAGCCGGAAGTCATAAGATTGGAAAAAGAAAAAAATTCTCAAGAATTTTTATGTGCGCTCATTATTTTTTGAACAGTTAACCTAATTTTCTAGTAAACTATTTACATTATAAAAGATTCATCAAACCAATATACACAGTTCGACACAGAAGCATTGCAAAAAACTAACCTGTCTCCGCTCATAATTTGGCCAGTGCACATTTCATGAGTAGGGGCTGAGTACTGCTCTAAGAAAAAATATTCTATTTATAACAACCGCTCTGAACGGTTTTACATTTCTTCATTGAGGAGATTTCTTTTATTTCCCGATTTCTGTCGTCAGAGTGTGGCCCTCTTTATAGGAGTACTAATACTCAATCACTAAGTAAAGAAAAACCAATTTGACAATGTCAATTTGATATGTGCCCCAGGCACTAAGAATTAGACATTAGGGCGATAACTAATGTTGTCTTTATTGCTTTATATATTTTAACATATACTGATTAAATATAGACAATTTATCATCTATTGTGCATCTTATTTGAATCGATAATATTTGAGTTATAATTCGAATTTTTCATAATTATATATTGTAAGCAAATTTTCCACATATTTTCTGTTCTGAAAAATTTATTTTTTGTTTACGACATTGACATTAATATTCGGAAAGAGCTTGCAATAATTCCTCTCTGTGTACTAATTGAAAAGAATCTACAAATAATGATCTTGTATGGCAGGTGTGGCATAGGGAAAATTATATCGTATCGAATAAATATATAAAAAGCAATTTTCATTAATCCAACCAATAAATGATTGATATCGATTGTATTCATACCATCAAACGAACTTGTTCAAATTCATAATTTCCTTGCTTGTAGTTGTTGTGTGAAATATTGTCAAAATTCCAAATACGAAATTGGTTCAAATAGGTCACCAGATTCGAAATTAATAGCTTTATTTCTTTGCTTTAATAAAATTTTATTCCTTTATTGTTAATTTCTTTTTGGTTTTTAAGTTCGTTTTTTTTTTTTTTGCTTTTTTTTTGTTTTCGTTTGTTGTATCCTTTGAAGTTTTTTGTTTGAGATTTATTTATAATATTGGTTGTGTTTTTGTTTCCTTTCTTATAATAAAATTTAAATTTATAAGCAAAAATCTCCTATAAAATAAACAACGTATGGCAATAATAGATGATTTTTCTTTTTTCTTTTAAATTTGTTTTTATCTTTATTCTCTTTTTTACTACTTTTATCTACTACTACTACCACTACTACTACTACTACTACTACTACTACTACTACTACTACTACTACCACTACCACTACTACTACTACTACTACTTGTATTCAATCAATCAACTTAAACTTGAACTTGAAAAAAAATATAATAATAATAATAATAAACTCTTTTCAACACCAATTGCTACTATTTATTAAATGCCAATAAAAAATAACTCTGCGTTATTTTTGATCAATTGTAACCAACACAATTAAATGAACAACCATGCAATTGATTTTCTACTTCAAAATGTGCTTTTTATACCACTTATAATAATCAATCAATCACTACTACTACTATCCAAATATACACCAAATATATTACTATTTTGACCACCACCACCACCACTACTACTTCTACTACTATTACTTCTACTGCTACTACTACTACTATTACTACTACTACTACCAAACGTGCAACAATATATAAAAAATCCCGTTAATATGTGATGTGCGTGTGTGTGTGAATTGAAAAAGGCAACGAAATCATCTATAGAGTGGAACTACCTGATATGGAACAAATTACTCTTATCTACCTGGAGAATAGTGATGCTGACTATCGTAAGTCCAGCAACTAAAAAAAAAAATTTTAAAATTTGAACATTTAAAAATAATTAAGATACAAAATCCGAAATATTGAAATAGATTTTTTTTTTTTAAAGCAATGTTTACAACAGTTAAGAAGAATTAAACTCAAAACATTTCAAATGATGTATTTTATCTTTAAAAACAAATCAAAACTATTAAAAGCAAAACAAAAAAAAAAAATTAAATTAAATTAAATAATTTTATTGTTTTAGTCCGTTTTAAAGAAACAGAAAACTCTTGTTTTATTTTATTTCATAATTAATTTCAATTAAATCTTAACTCACAATTAAATTTTAATCACAGTCCATTGTCTCTATTTACAACAACTATTTACTACTTACTTACTACAACTGTTAATTACTTTTTTCTCTTATTAATTTAACATAATTAACGTCATATTTAGTTTGGTATTTTGAAAAATCGTTGAACATTTTCTTTGTCATGTCGTTTTAAATTTTCAGAACATTTTTTACTTTTAAAGAAATGTAGTAGTTTTTAAAGTTTTTGTAGTTTTTTTTTTTCTTTCTTTCTTTTCTCTTTAAGAAATTTTTTAATACTTTTTTTTTCTATTCGATCAAGTTTGTTTGAGCTTTGAAAAGCAGCGTTGCTTCTTTTATGTTATTTGTTTTGAAATTGTTTTTTATTCAGTTTATAATTTTTCTTCTTTTTCTTTTTTGTTTTTAATTAAATTATTTAATATTTCTCTATTGTAGTTGTGTCTTGTTAGTAGAAATAAAAACTTAATTGAAAGAGTTTCTTATACGTTTTCTGCTCTTTTTTAATTCAATAATGTTTGAAAATCGTTACGTTCGTTTGTATCCTTTTCTTCCTGCTCCCTTAAATTTTTGTACGATGTTGTAAATGTTTTTCCGAACCAAATCCAAATAATAGATTTATTAAAATAAAATTTTATCAAAGAATGCTAACTGTATTGTAAGACCCCTTTTATTTTGTTTATAACTTCTCCGATCCATGCCTTTTTGCTCCCCCCAAAAATAAAACAAATATGTTACCATGCACCAAAAATACCACACTTTTTTTACTTTACTAACTCGGTTTCTTTTTTTTTTTTTCTATACATAATATGTATCTCTTACAGGTTAATATGTATGTAAATGGGTTTTTAATAATGTAATTTGTTGAAGTCAATTTTGCTGCGATTTCAGAGTCCAGCAACCATTCAGAAAATAATCAAAAGAGTTGGCTGGCACCGACAAGGCATTCTTTGCTTATCTCGTTTCTTACGATCGGCTGTAACTGCTGCTCAAGTGAAGGCTACCCGTGAACTCTGTCTTAATTATTTATTTGCTTTTTTAAATATTGCTGGTTTTAAGTAGAAAGGCCCTTACTCGCATATTTTTTGCAATATATTTTTTTCATGCAAAAAAATCTGTTGTAAAAAAGAATGCCGCTTAGGGCCTTACTACTTGACACCAACGATATGTTTTATATCCCAAAACGACCATCGGCGTGGTAAAAAATCGTTGAATTTTATATAGGAAACACTAAAAGAAATCTGTAAGTTTTCGTAATCCTTTTGAAGGGCAATGTTGGTTACAGGGCAACATTCTTCCACCGTTTGTATGTATATGTATACCAATGCATGTAGCAGGGAAGCATAGCTAATATTCCAGTGTGTTTCCTACAATTTAAACGTTCGGTTTTACTCGAAAATATTTATAAATAATTGAATTGAATAATTAATAATTTTTGCTGGGTTTTATAAAGAAAATTTTATATAGCTTGAACATTCGGATTGAGAAAACTTCTACTTGGTTCTTGTTGAAAAGGGGACAGACAAGTCCAGTAGGCAAGTGGAAAGTAAAGTACATTCTTGATCAAATTTAGATATTTTTTTTTTTACCCAAAGTGACAATTTCACAGTTTCAGCTTGGGAAAGAAAACTATTTCCTTGTGGTAACGTTAAGCTAATCTTTACAGCCAATTTTGAATAGTTTTATTTCAGATTAAAAATTTTCTCCTCGTGCGTTCTCTTGGCATGTAAGTAAAACATATTCAGCTAAACATTCGAAATGAAAATTGGTTATATCATTCCTCTCCGAGCATTAAAATATATCGTTCTATATTATAGTTGAACCATCCGCTCTCAGCATGAAAGCATTTTATCGCAAATCATCTGTAATAAATAAATTTGGAACTAAACTTCGAAGAGAAATACTTTCCAAATTTCCATGTAAAAAGCTTTCAAATTAGAATAGTTATACTATATTTCGGAAAAGTCCATACCTATCGATTAGAAAATATTTAATTTTTTGTACACGTTCTTGAGATGTCATATTATGAATATAAAATTTATACTAAATTATTTTGGTTCCCACTGTCACTGTTTGGATTAGTTGCCAGGTAGAGCTTTAGGATATACATTTGTTATATAAATCAATACAGTAGAATCTAGAAAAATTTACCTCCGGCGATGGAAAGCTATTTTCAAAATTGAAAGAAAAATATTCAAATGGTTTTCTTTTTCATCATTCAATCATTAAAAATTTTTCGTCTTCTTATAGAGTTTAAAAATAGGCAAATAAAGATTTTTTTTTTAAAAATAAATTATTATGATTCAATATTTTAAAACTGAAAGCAAATGTGTCAAAAATTTGACATTCCATATGATAATAACATTATTATCCTTTTGAGCTATTCTTATTTTCATATCTTGTTAATTCTACTAGTACAAGGTAGCTCCTCCAACCTCTTTTTCGTTACTCTCTCTATCTATCCTCTTGCTAAACCTTATCGTTTTGCCACCAAAACCATCCATTCATATATGCTTCAAAAATGCTAAAATAAATAATAAATGTGTTGTTTTGCCTATTAATTTCATTTAGATATTTTAAATAAAAATTTTTATTTAATTTTTATTAATTTATATATGCACTCTCACTTTATGTAATTCGTTATATACATATACGAATATTATATTTGAAAAACTATTTATAAGAGCATGTGAAACGGCCGCTCCTCAAATTGTGGAGGATCAAATGTCTATTATAACCTGTTGAACTTTCATTAAACAAAATCTTATTAATAATATTTTTATTATTATTCTTATAATAAGAAATATTTCTAATAAATTAATTTTAATACCAGAAAAAAAAAATACTCCGACGATTTAATAACATTACAGCAGAGCAAAATTATTTTAATATAATAAAAAAAATCGTGCATGCATGCGTATGTGAAAATGGCGTGGTAAACCAGACAATACAGTCGAACTTCTCTATGATGAATTTCCATACAATGTAGCTCCTTACCTATACCAAGGCATTTTAAAAACGCAGCCTTCTCGTTACAATATCAGTGCAAATTGCCAACTACATATGACAAATATCTCCATTGCATATTGCATATATATATATTCATATATATGACTCAGAAAAATTTATTAACAGCTCTATATAACAGAGAAAGTACATAATTGTATATAATCTACAATTTGGGGATTCCCCAAAAAAAAAAATGGATGTTACCATTTCTTCTTAAATTTTCTTCTTTTTTTTATGCAGTTTCATATTCATTATCCTACACAGTGGTACACTTCATTCACATGAAAATCAGGACCAATTTAATACTATTTTAAAATTTTTTTTTTTTATCCAAATGGCACAAATTTTTTTCCTTCCGCTTGATAATTATCCTTTTGCACATATTTCCTTAAAACATTTGAAACACAAATACATTTTTAGTGTGCTCTGCCAAAAAGTGATTAAGAAAATGATATATGTAATAGATTAATATCAAAACAATTGATATGCAGAGTGGCAAGGAGGCCATGTAATATACATTTTTCAATTTCTAAAACCTTTTCTGGGGCAAATATAATGTATTGGTGTACTTCGAAACAAAATAAAACAATTTAAATTCTATGCATTAAAGAAAAGTTCCACTGTATTTTTATTTTAAAATAAAAAAAATATATTTGAAGTAAAAAATCTAATCTAAAATGTCAACTCGATTGTATTCATAAAATAGAATCCAAAGATGGAAATTAATTTCCTTCAATACTCTACACTAAATGTCGTAAACAGGATCAAGTGGCGGTATACCGTGTGTAAGACCTGCAACATTAGCTGTGTAGTAAATTTCGTTGTCTTAAGTAAAACTAAATCAGTTTAAAATTACACAGAAATGCACCATACCACGCTGTCAAACGACTTGTTTCTCCCCACCGCCCACTACCAATCAAGGCAAGTCATGGCTTACACACAACTAGAAAATTCATCATCTCAATTGCCTGCTATTCATAACAATAAATCATGCTTTGCTTGAAAGATAAGTTAAGGGCACTGAAATTTTTGTTACTAAGAAAAGCATATCTCTAATAAAAAACCGATTCCTTATTTAAGCTTTTAGGACTGATGTGATTTTTTATGCCTTGAAACTACTGGTTAGACGAATCGTCGACCACTAATATAAATAATAATTTTCTTAATTCCAACAACGGAAATTAGAACAGAAGGAAAGCGAAACTAAAAGTCTCTCTAATTGTTGTAGAATAAGTTTTAAAAATTCACTTGGATTATGATATACAGTAGAGCCTCGAAAAACTTCACCAAGTTAATGGTATTATAACGAGAAAAATTGTATTAGGAAAAGTAATCTTAAATTTAATTTATAGTGGCTGCCTTAGAGTTTGCACTCACTTGATTTCAACTGCTGTTGAAAATCTAAATTTGGCTTTTCGAATATCTTTCCTGATAGCCAATTCGTGTTTTTCATTATCTGATCTTATATAGTAATGAATATTAAAATTTATTAAAAAAAAATTAAAAATAATATCAGCAAATTTAAGTTTTTCGAGAGTCTACTGTATTGCTTTAAAAAACAAATGTAAGTTATGAATTTTAAATGCATATATTTTTTAAATGACAATCGTTAATATATTATTTTATTTACGACTTCAATATTACGTTTCGTTATTTTTGTTATTTTTAAAATAATTTTACTTGTAAAGTATTAATATTTGTTAATTAATTTCTTCCAAAATTTTTTTTAAGCATAATTTTAGTTATAAATGTTCGTTTGTAAACCCCCCTTTTTTGTATGCCAGTAGAAATGTTTGTGTAAAACTGTCTGTGATGTCTATGCGTTCTTTGCAAAACTGGGAAATGCAATCTTTTTAACTAAAAAATAACTATTTATGAACTTTGACACAATTATTTTATATACACATTCTTATATATGTACATACACACACATACATACATACATTCTTATATACATGTGTGTTATACTCG
Organism: Ormia ochracea; assembly: GCA_963402855.1. Taxonomy (NCBI): domain Eukaryota; kingdom Metazoa; phylum Arthropoda; class Insecta; order Diptera; family Tachinidae; genus Ormia; species Ormia ochracea. Next base: position 38,690,854 of record OY727107.1, read on the forward strand.
CAAATATTAAAATCTAAACACAAAACTTTTATAAATAGATCTCTATTTCCGACATATATATATGCAACCATACATACTCGTATGTATGTCAAGTACACACACACACACACACACACACATCTCTATACTTACACACTTGCCTGCAAAATCTTTTAGACTAGAACCACAACTGTCTTTAATTTAATCATGTGTTTATATACTAATTTTTGGTTCATTGCGGTTATATAATTATATATAATTAAAAAAATATATATTTTCCCTTGAAGATATCCTTCTTCAAATTTAATATTAACTTAGCCGAGAAGATTAATAAACAAAATATTAAAAAAATATTATTTAATCTTTCACATCAATCCCATTGAAATGCCAGAAAAAAATGCGTTCATTATTTTTGCTTTATTAAAATAAATGATGGCATAAAACAAGAAACATTGGCTTTAGAACTGTATTATAGTATTAACTACATAAAATTATACATATATAATATATATATATATATATATATATCTATAAACATACATATGCATATATATATATATATAGGCATATATATACATATGTATGTATATAAATATTTACATATATAATATAATTAAATATTTGAATAAATTTCATTACATTCATTTGTAAGACGCTTGCATGTCCTTTAGCTCCCTTTGCATAAAACATTTTTCACATATACTTTTACAGCTTCGGAAGAGAATGTCTTATCGTACGAGGCTGTGCAACGGTTATCGATAAACTACACTAGACCCGTTATTATATTGGGTCCGTTAAAGGATCGTATTAATGATGATTTAATATCAGAATATCCAGATAAATTTGGATCATGTGTGCCACGTAAGTTGTAAATATTTATTAACATTTTTCCTTTTTTTTTTTTTAATATTTAAAAATTTTTTATAGCCTAAAACATGCTTACAAAAATAAATTTTTGAGTTGTAGGGCGCTAATTATTAATTAAAGTTCCTTAACAGTTATTGTAAACTTTAAGTTCAAAACCTTACAATTAGCAAAAACTTGCAGATTTTGTGTTTATGTGTTAGTTTGCATTATATGATGCAAAATGCAGGGATTTGTACAAATCGTTTTAAAATTCAGCTGACTATAGGCATAATATATGTATGTAACACCACATTGTATATAAATATCTGTTATATACATATATGTGGTTTATTAAATTGTCCTTATTGCCAACGTCACAATTTACAGTTGGTCAAAAAAGTGTTTGCAAAAAAAAAATTAGAAAAAAACATATTCTTCTTATTTGAATTAAAATAAAATATAATTAAGTTTAATTTAATTCCATGACATGTTATTTAAACTACAGTACGATATCAAAAACAAAAAAAAAACATACAAGAGTAAAAATTTCGAATTACATATCCACTTTTGCAAAGAATTTTTCAAAATTTAAAAAAATTTCTTTTGTGTAATATCTCTTGGCGATTTTTTTGTGTCTATTCTACTTCTTTCTATTTCACCATTTTAGGAGATTATTCTTCCAAACTTAAATATCCTTTAACATTATATCCTGTAACATTATTTTTAAAGGCCTCGTTGAAAAAATTATAAACTCAGAAAAAAAGTTAATTTTATTTTAATACTTTTGCATGACTTCAAAATATTGATTTTATTTGATACATTAAAAAATTATTAAATATTTTTAAAATATGAAATTTTTCCATGCACATTTTAAGTGTTTTTATTTAATATATATTTTTTAAAATGAATTTGATTTAATCTTTAACAATACACCACAAGTTCTAATCCTCCATTATTTTATTTTTTTCACTTTAAAAATACAACTTTAGATACTACACGCCCCAAACGCGATTACGAAGTGGATGGGCGTGATTATCATTTCGTTTCGTCGCGCGAAAAAATGGAACATGATATACAAAATCATCTATTTATCGAGGCTGGTCAATACAATGACAACTTGTATGGCACTTCGGTAGCCAGTGTGCGCGAGGTGGCCGAAAAGGGTAAACATTGTATTCTAGATGTATCGGGCAATGCAATAAAACGTTTGCAAGTAGCACAATTATATCCAATTGCTGTATTTATTAAACCTAAATCCGTTGATTCAATCATGTAAGTTCATTTTAAAATTATTTAATAAAATATATTTTAAGCAATTGAAGTGCTTCTTAATGAAGCAATTAAATAAATTGGAATGTCACTAATTTTATTATTAATTTGTTTTAAGGGAAATGAATCGTCGTATGACTGAAGAACAAGCTAAGAAAACGTACGAGCGTGCTATTAAAATGGAACAAGAATTTGGCGAATACTTCACAGGTATGTAATTTTGTTTTCTCTACAATTACGCGTACAGTGGGCGTTGATTTCACGTAACCAGCGACTTAAATACAAATATATGCTAAAACATGCAAAATGGATTTCTATCAGATATCGATGCTTTGTTTGTAAAAATTTCAATCTCTCACAATTAATTGTTGTCCAGGTCTTATGGAAAGTTCTTAAAAGAACACGAATATTATTAAAAGAACTGGGAATTAAACTAGTTTAACTTCACAGAAAAGAAAAAAAAAATGGTTGCGCATGTGCATTAAGCTAGAGTTTGTAGCATTTTGTTTGAATTCAAAAAAAATGGGAAAAATTGAATGTCAATTAATTTCATTTCATTTCATTTCTACTTACCAAGTAGGATAAGTAATGTGTTTTAATAATTATATTAGTTGAAGATTTCCATATGCATTTCCTTATTAGGCGAGACCCTCCTTTTGTATTTGTAATGAAAATGCTATATGGATGACATATGAATCAAATTAAAATAGCCTTGTCACTTTGGTACTTTTCATCTATTTATAATTTCCAATAAAATGTAGAATACTTAGAGGGCAAAAATCCTGGAAATGTTGTTACTTTAACACTTTCACTTTGTGATAAATTTCAATACGATATTTTTACTTTTATCTCTAAATCAAATATCTAAACAGTTTATAAAATATAATAGCGTTTGGTTTACATTATATAATATAGCATACCGTTAGAGGGTAAAAAACAAGGAAAATTTGGCACTCTGGTACTTTTCTTCTTGATACATTTTCTATACATATTCAAAATAGAGTACTATTTTTATGTAAATATGAAAAAAATTCATTTTACACTTCAAAAATTATGTACTTATATACGAGTGTGTATGTGTGTAAATGCAGTGAATTAAGAAAATTAACATACAGTGTATTTTCTGCCCGCCAAGAAGAGTAAAAGCTGCTGCTTCTGCTTCTTTAGCCACATGATCTCCTTTTTATAAATTTGGCAAATAATCAAACAGCTTATTGACTGCCAGTTTTAGTATAGTATTATATATATATATATATAGTTATATATAGTATAGTATTAAGAAATTTTGCTGTCTGCCAGATTGCTTACAACTTTAGTGACCCTGTATTATAATTAAAGTGCTTCTGCATATGATCCGAGTGCAGTTATCAGTTTTCAATAAAGTAATTTGTCTGTCTTTAAAAAATTTTTATTTACATGCAGTTTTTTTTCTTAATAATTATTCCTTTAGGTGTTGTACAAGGCGATACTATTGAGGAAATTTACAGTAAAGTGAAATCAATGATTTGGTCACAATCTGGACCCACTATATGGGTACCATCTAAGGAATCACTATGACCAACCGCTACGACGACATGGACACTGCCACCTCGAGTACGCTGTCGACCAGTCTCGAGATCAACGACAAATACACAACATCAAACACAATAACCGCTGCAACATCAGCAACATAAAACACATTAAAGGCAAAACCAACATACACAATCACACACAAACAAATTTAAGTGAAATCGCAAAAGGAAATCCTACACACACAAAAACAAAATGGCTACGAAAGTACACTAGAAGCCATATTTAATAGTATACAAAAGAACAAATTCAAATATGAAATATTAAAAAGTCTTTCTTTTTTGCAAAAAGCTTCTGAACTAAGAAATAATTAAAAAAAACACACATACACACACATAAAAGCAAAAGCGAACGGCAAAAATTAAATAAGACGATTATTTAATAATTATTATCACTAACATTTAGTTCCCCACCCTTCAAGATATTTTCAAAACAAAATAACAAAAAAAAAAAAAACGTTATAAACGATTCTTAAGATTAGTACGATCTAATATAATTTTTTTTTTTTTGGTAGTAAGGAAACAAAAAATATATATATCCCACGCATTGGTGATAATGCATTTGTTGTTATATTTAGTAAAAAAAAAAAAAAAAAAAAAAAAAAAAAAAAAAACAATTTGAAAATATTCAAAGTGTAATATTAATTAATTATAAACACGTACATATAAAACGAAAAAGGAAAATAACTCGAATACCAATTTAACCACCAGAGACACAAGAAATTATACACATAAATACATTACTTACATATACATACATACAAAAACACACATAGACAACACATACGTGCATTGAGCAAAAACGGCAAGAAATGTAAGATTAAACGTTTTCTGAAATTCTATTGTTAACTAATTTAAAAATTGTATTGGCTTGCAACTGCACTCTAAAAAGGATTTTCATTGTGGCGCTACAAATGCATCTGTTCCCAATTTCTAAATTTCCTTGCACTCTTTTAAAGCTTCAATGAAGAAAATATGTGTATATCGCTCTCAAAAAACTAGTGTTAAAAGTTTTATTAAATCAATATTCAAAGCTTTTGGTTTAAATGAGAGAGATATAATATGTAGGAGACATTTTCGAACTCGATTAGTTTAGTGATTTGAGCACAACTTGACAAACTAATTTAAACAATTTCTAGCTCAGCTGTACATGAAACACTCGCTAAGGCGAATTATCAAAACCTCAATACGACATACGGTTAACATAGTATAAGGACTTGGAATACAAGGACAATATAGCAAAAGTAAATTTAACATTTACTTTGCAAGAAACGTGTTAATACCTACTTTACAATCAACGACATTGCAGAAGTGACATTTAGCTCCACACATACATACATTTGAATGTATGTTTTATCGTATTTATTTCATTTTAATTACAAATTAGACGATAATTATGATATTCTTGTAGGAAAATTTTTTTATATATAAAATACACGCACTAGCATTGTTCTACTGCATCCACAAATTGCATTAAGGCTTCGTTTCACTATCCTAACCAGTCATACTATTCATTCAGACGAAAATGCGATAGGTTATACTCTCCTATTTTATATGTAATACAAAAACATATGTTTTCTGCTTGTTGCCATTTTTAAAAATATTAGAAAATAAATTTTGCAAGAAAGAAAAAAATAATATATTGTTATTTTTGGGAATTATATGGAAAATTCTTAAAATTAAAAAAGGAAAATTAATTGTTATTAAATTAAATTATAAACAAAATTTTGCAAACATTAAATTTCCCAAAAAAAAGTTTTTTCTTCTTTTCTTTGTACAGCTGTTTGAAGTAAAAGCAACTCTGAGCGGACAAAAACTATTACTTTATGAAAATTTTCATAAACTTTTCCAATTCGTACGATTTGTCAAACAAAATCGCTTATTTTTATGTCACACTATTATATCCAGGACAGATGACAAATTTGACAAATCGTATGACTGTGTAGGATAGTGAAACGAGGTCTTTATTTGTATTTCTTGATAAAAATCATCATTATGAAAAGTATGCAAATGAAAATTATCCGCCATGCAAAACCTGACAATATATTAGCGTTACTCCTACTTCATAATAGAGAAATAAAAGAGCGAGAGAGTAATAGAATTGGCATCCATTACTATTTCATTGCTTTTACACAAATAAGAATGGCTGCAAAAAAAATTTTCGTAGTGTGGACAACGCCATTCAAAGTTTAAGATGGATGGTTGGCGGGAGTGTATACTATGCTGTAAGAGAGAGACATAGGCTGAGAGAGCCATCGAGTATTGCTTTCACACTTCTAAGGATTTGATTCGCTATTTTACAACTATCACAGCTGATTTGCGTAAAAGTTTTTGTTGAACCATTTTATCTTATTTCTTACATCGCAAGCTAACACTTCAGTAGTAGATTAATATCACTTCTAAGAGAATTTGCAAAACAGCGTATCATCATTATATTAGATAGTGTCTCCAAAATTCTGTAGACAAAGAATGGGTTCCTTTTGCACACAGATTACGATGTGTGTCTGTAAGAATATTTCGAATTTTATAAATGAAATTGTATATAATATATTTGAGAATTTTTTAGCCAATTGAATCTTTATTTGGCTTCCTTTTATTGGTTATAATAGATTATCAATTAAATTTAGCTAAATGAAATCGGACTTATCTTTTTAACAGCAACTGCCATTCTGCCATGATGAATAAAGAAATACAATCAATCAATACACAGAGCTTCCTAAGTGACTGTTCACATATTATGCTACAGATGTTACATAATATTCATGATACATATCGCAAACGAGCTTTAAATGTTCAACAGCTTTTTTGGCTACTTAATATGTGAACAGGCCCTAATTTAGTGTTTAGTAATACTCTTCTTACGTGATCATTTTACGCGTTAAGAAATAGTCCAGCTTATAAGCGGCTTCCTTTTATTTACTTTTTTTTTTGTTACCTTAGAATTTTTTTAAGTACAGTGCCCTCTAAAATTAATGTTATTTATTTTTTAAATGTCATTACTTTCTCATTTTATTCATTGAAGCTTTTTCTTTGTATTAACCATTTTCTTAACGAATATATTTTAGCACTAAAATTCATAAGCTTTTGCTACCACTATAGCATAAAAGCATACCCGTTAATCCTAATAGTATGTGGCCCGTCCTAGAAAATCGCAATTAAGAACAAAATTCATTTACATACATATTAAAAATGTTAATAAAGTTTCAATTGCTTATAATTACGCTTGCGCAACGTAGAAAGTTTTGACCTAAAACTTAATTTTTTTTAATTACTGACATTGAACTTGAAATTCTCAAATAGTTAATATTTTAAAACGTTTAATCATATGTGTTCTTGAAACACTTTCGACTCAAACTAGCAACTGATAAAGTAAATATAAAACGATGTACTCTGTTTTGAAATACAATATATGATCGATAAATAGAAATGCAGTTCCCTATTAAATACATTATTATATTTAACTCACAATACATATTTATATATAATAAAGTATAATTTATATTAATGTTGACAAATTAAAGTTGATGATGACGATTGTAATGAATGTGAAACTTGTAATACAAAAACCATTTTATTTATGTATTTTTTGTTTTAAGGAAATTGTCAAGTAAAGCGCGTTTACCAGCAACTCCGACTTTTGTTTTCTCTAATTATATATATTTTTAAGTTTAACACATTTAAATTTCACTTACTTTCTTTCGTCTTTGGTTTATTAATTGTTATTTAACTTAATTCTGTTTAAGAAAAATTTTTATATTGTTTTTTAAAAAAAATTATTCAACCATAACATGTCAAGTCAAGCCTGAAGAAGGCAAACAAGGATTTGGTGAAATATTGTTTAGTGCTAACGGATATTTTTATTATTTAAAAAAAAAAATTATAAAAAATTGTCCTTAAACGTAATTAAAAATTAAATAATAATTAACCTTAAAGTAATCTTTTTGGAGAAATATTAATTGTAATTCATCTTGTGCAATTAATCGATTAATTTTAACACAAGATATCACCTCTGGGGACGCCTTAAACAACTGGAAGAGTGTGTTTTTAAATGTTCTTATTTTCTGCTTTTTATTTCAATAATTTTAGAGAAACTTTTACAATACAAAAAAATATTATGAAATGTTTTACCTCGTTGTAGCTGATTTTGCTAAGAATGAATTTTGATACCGCCCTTCTCAAAATTCATATGAATAAATTTAAAAAAAACTTTCACCATTTAGGTACAGTCACGTTTGCGTTTCTAAACGAAACGTGCTATTTATTGATCTTCCGTTTGGTTGCGAGAGGTCAAATAGATTATTTTCCTTTTTGTACTTTTTTTTTTAAGATTGTTCATCAAAGATCGCAATTTTTATCCTCCTTCAGCCAGCCAAACTTTCTTAATTGCTTAAATAGGCTTTTATTGGAAGAAATCTTGAACAAATTTATATCATTTTGAAAACAAATTTTTTTTTTTGGTAACATTTTTCAAAAGGTACCTTTTTTTGGTGAAAAGAAATAAAAAATTACACTTTGGTACTTTTTTGGTATTTGATAAATTTCATATGCGGCCAGCCAATAGCTTTGGTTACTGTAAAATCTAGTTCCTATTGTTCTGGCACTGTTTCTCCTTTTTTGCCGCATGTCCTTTGTAAATCCCTTAGTGATTTATGCTGAAATTTAAATTTTTTTTGTAATAATTTTATGAAATTAATTTTTTTTATTAACTTGATATGCGAAAGCAACGTCTGTAACACTAAGAAATAACTAAAGACGAATATAAAAAAGCTCTCTTCAGATATTGTCGAGTGTGTGGCAAACCGTCTACTCTGCACCACTAATAAGCTACTGGTGGTACCACAGTAAAACCAGTACTAAAGATTAAGTTTTTAAACTGGAGCGGGGCAGGTGTCCATATTTACATGGCAAAATGAGCAAATAAACAAGGTAAAATTTGGTTCTTCTTTTCAAAATCTTCCTTTGCACTCCTTCCATTGGATTCCATTGTAGTGTTGATGCAAAGTTACATCTCCTCTCTCTTTTTTCCTCTTGCAATAATATAATAACGTTATTACTCTGTCACTTTCTGACATTTAACACTTTTTCATTCATCTCATTTGATCGAGTTGGAAATCTGTTTTGTATTTATAAAAAAAAAATGTTTTCTTTTATTATCGAAATTGCGTTACCGCTATGGGGAACTCTATCAGAAACTATTCTTTCTCAAAACGGTAACGAAATACTATTAAAATAAAAAATATTTTTTTTTTTATAAATATAAAATATATTGTAAACTCTATAAAAAAAATAAAACCAAAACTATTTCATTCAATTCGCCGGAATTTCGATGTACAGTGAAGTTTTTCCCGAATAGCAATGCCACACAGACCGCTTTCGGCCAGCCAACTTATATTTTGCTTTATATAGTTTGTGTTGAGTTTTTTTTTTCACTTGTAAACATTTTTATGCGTGATTAGTCAAATTTTTATCGTAAATATTATTCTTATTAATATTTTATATTTTATATATATTATTGAGTTAAATCATTATTATCTATCCTCTACGTTATCTAGTATTCTTTAAAAATAAAACACAAATTACAACGACAATTTAGTAAAAATAATCACTTTTAACATGAAATATGGTACGCGTCAAAATGATAAGGTCACTCTGCGCTCCCTCGTTGCTTGTACTCGTTTTAGGTAAACAGTACCATCTGAATTGATGAGAAGTGTAGCAAAAAAATTAAAAACTCTCAAATTAAACTGTACGTGAATGAATCCTCATCATTTTGAAACTTGCTGTATTCGAATAATATTATTGTTTAAGTTTAATTGAGTTTTATTAATTAGAACTATTTTGAGCTTAGACTTAATAAATAAATAAATAAAGATATACAACTTTAAACCAATCTATCATTTAAATGAAAAATCAATAATTTTTTAAATTATATCTTATTAAATAATTTATTAATATTGTGCTAAATAGTTGAAAACATTTTCTTATAACAGAAAAAAAAAACATTTAAAATGAAACAATAAAACCGTTAAGTAAAATAATCAAATTATATTATTAGTGTTTCTTTTAATTTTTTAAATAATTTAAATAAATGATGCAAATTAAAGAAATTTTGCAAATATTTTATTAACTCGTTTTGAAAGTGATGCACAGTGGCACTTTTCGCTAAATAAATACCAATAGTATAATATAAGTACGTGTGGGTATACACCGGGCAAATTGATAGGATGTAAAGCAACTGTTACTAACTTTGGTTTTTGTTAAATTAGAGTACACTGTCAGAAATTAAGAAAAAGTTTTTTTTTGCATCTGTTTGAAGTAGCGTAAAATTAGTAGGAGCCATAAAATTTCGAAACAGCTGATTGTGTTTGTTCGAAACTTGGAGAAGTCATGGAGAATATTGACACAAGACGAAATATTATATATATAATTTTTTTTTTTTTTTTTTTTTTTTTTTGCTAGTAGGTCTTTACTATCGAATTTACGTATGGACTAAATGCTGTCTTTAAAATGCCTTAATTAAAGAAGCGGGTATTCGAAAATCGGTTCCCATTAGCAAAATAATACTCAATCGTTGTACAAATAGTCAATAGTTTTCTAAAACCTCTCTTTTAAGAAAACTCGTTATAGAATAAATGAGCTTGAGCTCTTTGCGCAAAACAAAAAAAATTTTTTTTTTCTTATTTCGAAAAAATTTTTTGAAAAATATATTAATATTCCGATTTTTTTTTTGGAAATTTTTTTTTTACGGCCTAAATAAGCTTTGAAACTATCGTCTTGTGTTTTGTTGAACATTGTAACACATCTATACAAAAAACGCCAAAAAATGTAAGCGCTTCCCAGCTAATCTCCTTTGGCTTGAAAAGTGAAATCCGTATGAACTCAGCTGATACACCGAAAAAATCAATTTGAATGCATTTTTAATATTCTGCTGAATATTAATTTTTATACTACCAAAGTAATTTGTATAAAAATTATTTATTAGTTAAGAATTCCCCTTATAAAATAAAACCTTAAAGAATTGACTAAAAATTTTTATTATTAATAAATTTTATTTTAATAAATTATTGCTACAAGTTTGAAATGACAAAATTTTTAATGGAAAATACGAGTATAATAATAAAAAAAATCAGATTAAATTCAGCATAACAATTGTTGGCAAACCTAATTAAAATAAACACTTGTAAAAAAAATATTTGAAAACACTTACTTGACAGACTGCATGTGCAGAAGTTAATTGTTAAATGGAATGAATATTCAAATCAAATATTATTTTGCAGTTTGTTAAAACCATAATGTTTTCTTTTTCCAATTTAAAACTTAAAAATGAAATAGTTTGTCATGCACAAACAGAGTTCAAAAAATTGTATTTCTTTTTAATTATTTTAATAAATTTAATTTAAACTTTTTCAATTTTAAGCCAATTTTAAATGAATACATCAACTGATAAGTCTTGATATGAACAATTTAAATTTAAGATAATCAGGAATTGCATGAAATTCTCTAGAAATTTTTGGTTACGTAGCACACCTTAATAAACTATTTAAATCGTTTTAAAATTAAATATACATTCTTACAAAAGAAGAGAAAAAAAAAATTAAAGTTAAAAAATAAAAATAAATAGAAAAAAGAAATTAAAGATATAAATATAAATTAAATGAAATCCTTATTATTGCCAGCCTATGAAAAAACGAGCAACAACAAACAGTTCATACAATAAATGTGCCTTTTGTTTTAAATTTGTCCTCGAGCAACAAAACTAGAACAAAAAACAATACATGCGACATAATAACATGCAACAGCAAGATCCTTTATTGAATACTTAGACACATACATGCATGCATACATACATACATAAATGCATATGAATTAAAAAGTAATTAACTAAAGAAGGTGTAACGTATGAAATAGAAACCAATAAAGAATTATAATGAAACACTGAGTTTCCACTCAAGAGAAATGAAAATTTATTAAAAAGAAAATAGTGAAAATAAAGAAAAATATTTGAACATTAAAATCAGTCCTAAAAATTCTATCTATCATTCAAAGTATCTCTATATCTCTTCCTTCAAAAATTAAATAATTAAAAAAAAGCCAAGCCGGTAAATGAAATTTTTTTCCCCTCTCATTTTAATTTTTTATTTTTAATATCACAATTTTTATATGTAGTATGTATATTTACTAAAAATAATAAGTAAATCCTGTCAAATGTCAAAGGACACACATTCATACAAAAGTATGTTTGTATTATATATCAAAACTAACTGAACACAAAACCTCCTCCATCATAATCCTCTTCTTGTCCACTCCCAAAATATAATTTTTAGCTTAAATTTTATTAAAAAAAACGAAAGAAACAAAAATAAACAATTAGTATATAAATAAGTAACAACAATTTGTTCCATAAAATTGAAAAGGAAACTACATAATTAAACTACATCATTAAAAAAAAAAAAAAGAAAAAAAAAAAAAAATTAAAAAACAAACAAACATCTCTCTGTTCATCGTTATTTAAAAGAAAAGAAAAAAAGCAAAAATGAATAAAAATAACAAATTTAAAAATTCAATACAAAATATTCTTGTTTATTTGCTCGAGAAATGATCGCTTTAATCGTTCCAAACTGCATATGTATGTACATAGAGGCCTATACACCCAGCCACGAATGACTTATACCGATTGCGCACTCAAGTGTGTCAAAACAATTGTCTACTGCGCATCTACGTCATCAATGTTCACTTTTGTTATTCTGCTGTGAGATTTGTTTGGATTTTGTTGTTTACATTTGTAAATACCAGCATTTATTGGAAATATAACATTTTTTCAAGTTTATTTTGGTGAAATAAAATAAAAATTTGTTTCAGAAGCAATTTATTGTGTTTTGAAAGCATTTAAAATTCAATTATTAAACGCCAAGAAGCAAAAACATTTGCTTCAGTTATGCCGACCAACTCGCCTGCCAGTGTGTATTGACTTTTTCGAATGAAACATGGAGGAGGGATCAAGATAGGCTCCAGCATAAACGGCATTCAACAGGGAAAACAATATAGCCATGTCCGTCCGTTCTTAAATCTATCACCTTCAGAATCCAAGCCTTACTGAACAAATGTTACTTTTAATTACAAATAAAAGCAAACGAAAATCAATTAAAAGGAATTTGTATTGTTTTTTGAGAAGCGATATATTTTAATATTCATATATTTTTTCACAAACTTTGTATTGAAAATAATTTGTGAATTGTTTAGAAAACTTCGTGGACGTAAAAACCCCCCTAAAAAAGAAAATTGCAATTCTTCCGACACTTTTCAAGTTTATAGTATTATTTGTGATTTATACACACGCGAACTATTAAAATTTATCGGATGGGATTGCTTTATACAAACCTTGTATTATGCAAAATCTTTCAGTTAAATTTGAAAAGTTTCCGCCAGTGGTCATAAGAAGAATATCAGATTTTTACGTCAGGTTATATTACAAACGCAAATATTAATATTAATTTTTTAGAGTTTAAGAGACGAAGTTTAGATTCCATTAACAAAATTGGTTTTTTGCACTGGCATATTTAAAAGACTATTTCAAAAAATATTAAATTTCGGTATTACTTTAGTTTCAAAATACAAATAAGACATGATAAGACATGAAACTAGAGAGAATTGAAATTAATAAAAGAGTTAAATACAATTTTATCACTTTCAAAGAAAGTGTTTTACAGCACATCGCATTTTCTTTAAATGGCTTGTCTTTTTCTGTCTTTTTTTAAATGTAATTCAAAGAACACTTACAAAATTCATACAAAGCAATATTTTTTTGCCCATTGATGACGTCACACAAAACAGATGATTTTCAAACAAAAGTTACGGACCTGCGCACGACGTAATCGGTATAAGTCATTCGTGCACCCAGCCATACAAGCACACACACACACATACGATTTAGAATACATATATGCATACGTTGCCTTCCGACAGCGACTTTTATTTGCTATTCTCTATAGGCAACCAACAACAACACTGATCTTTACTAGAGTCTGCGCTGTCCACTCACCACGATGTTATTGCGTTGCGTAAGACTTGCCTCCGTGAAATATTTATTTATTAATTATTTCAAGAAACCAATTCGGCCAGAGTTGCATTCATTGCTTGTTTAACGGTTTAGGTTAGTGCCTTTGTAAGTGGGGTGACCATATTTTGCTCTTTAAATGGTAAGGTGGGGTTTGGTGGTAAGATCGAATCTTGTGCTTTTAAAATCAACTTGCAAAATATACAATAATAAAGATATCGTTGGCTGAACTAGTTAATAACTTCACCAATTACCTCTGGGTGTAATAAAAATGAATACATTCTACTGAATTGGCCTTGCCAGATTCTCTTTCTGTTGATGTATTAAAATTTTGTAAAAATCTCAGCGGGGTATATCTTGTTTGAGATATTTTTTTTTTTGATGAAATAGTATAACTTATATTGTTGGCTTTTAATTAAAAACTTAACGAAGAATTGTAAAAGATTCTTCTTAATTGCTTTTAGATCTCTTGTATGGATGATAAAATACAGCCCATTATGTACAAGAGACGTCCTCCTTTGCGTCTCTTGCAGCAGTATTTCTTCAGCGAACTAGCAAGAGCAATTAATAAAATGCTATCAAATATTAGCCGAACTCTGGCTGGGCCGACATCAGTTATTATCAGATACGATTTATTAACATTTATTAGATATTATTCAGTTAAACAATCCCAAAAAACAAACCAATCCGGTAATTTTTTTCGACATGAGCAAATAAATAAATAAAATGAATAAGAATAAATTAGTTTAAAGATTTAATAAATTTTTATCTAGAGCAGATGTGATCCGATTTTTTAAATTTTTCTAATGGTTTAATTTTTCGGGAAACAGAATAGGTATTTTCTTAAATGATAGTAATACAGCCACACGCACATTAAACCACAGACTATACAGATGGTTAAGAGCGGCACAGCTATATATAAATAATTTTAATACTCTTCTATTATAAGGTACTCTGTGCTTTAAAGTACAGAAATTCAAATTTTTGAAATGCAATTCGCTAAACATGACAATTAAAAAAATTTCTCTTTTCTCGAAAATTCACTTATGATATATAATACGGTAGTGCTCAGCAACACGCACTTATCAATCTTTTTCCAGGAAATAGCTTTAAACAAAGCCAACGACATTAACCCATTTGGACCCAAGCCAAAATCACAGGGAAGTGTTTATTTTTTTTTTATATTTTTATTAATACCATTACATATAAGTAAAAAAACAAAAAAATAAAAACTTTAGATGTTATATATAAAGTTTGAACCTTCACCTAATCCATAGTGCAAAAAATCACAAATAATGTCAACAGCATTGCCGTATGCCCGAAATAATGAAGTGTACCAAAATTGGCATAATGGGCACTAATGGTTTAAAATGTTTTAAAATTTAAATTAAACAAAGTGGCAGCCCTGGCAAATAAGAGAATAATCAGTTTTGTTTTTAATAAGACAAGCATGAACACAGTTTATCCAAGTGGGAATATAAACACGACCGGTGATTCCCCTTGCTGCTAACAGGAAATCTATGGGGATTCACTATCGACTGAGCTTTGACTGTTTTCACATACGACGAGTCTTAATTTACTGATTACTAGTCTGTTTGGCCATAAAAATTTTTATTTTGTTGATAATAATACAAATTTTATTGAATTAAAATGGAAATTAAATATATATTAAATTTAATATTTCAGACTATAATAGAAGTCTATTGGTGATTTGCTAAAGAACTAATATAATTCACATATATATAATATAGTATATCACAAATGTTTTCAGCTGATAAATGAAGTTAAAAAAAACAATCAGCCCAATTATGAAAAATAATTCCCCGGGAAAAATTTCCCTTTTCCCATTCCTCCTATTATGAATTTGAATTTCCCTCGAGTTTTTTCCCTTTTGTCTCTCCTCCTATTCTAAACACAATTTGAGAAAGGGAGAAATTTCCCTGGGAAAAAAGTAGGTATTATGAATATAGAAAAAGGGAGAAAACAGTTAACAGTTTTTGGGAGTTTTTTCCTCAAATATTTTGCAGGAAGATAACCTAAAAATGTAAGTTTTAAATTAAAAAATTATAAAATAGTAATTTTAAAGTAATTTTTTTAGGTCAAAAAGTATAAATAAGACACAATTGCAACACTTGATCTCCCTAATGGAGCAGAATCCTGAAATTGCTCGCGTTTTTTTTTAGGGGGAAATAAGCAGGATATCCAACGGTTCTGGCAAAGCGCTGAAGGGGAACTAAATTCGCTAGGTCCTCCAAATAAGAATATTACTGAGTGGAAAAAGATAAATTTCTGATCCAAAAAAATTCTGTAACACTTTTTACATAAAAAAAATAAATAAACCAAGATTTTTTTAATAAAGGCGACAAGGGTAAAAAAAATGTACTCTAAATTCTTAAGGTCATTGTTAACAGAATCCAATTATTAACTTCATTATTTAGCTTATTAGAAATACCGTTACATAATTATCAATTACTGTTGTACAAGAGTTTGTAACATTTGCGAAGTGAACCGTTCATACATACATATTTATAATGAGCTTAGCAACAATTAAAAAGAAATAAATTGAAATACAATTTATAAATGCTGAAACGCCCACCGTTGGAAGGTCCATACTTTCAACTTGGTTTCCATCGATGGGTAAAACAGCTATACGTTTCACAGCTCTTCTTAATAGTTTATTTAAATGTTTATTAAAATGTTTGTGTAAGGGGTTATATACATATGTATATCCTTGCTATTGTTGATAGTGTAGAACGCTTCGAGATAGTACTGCTACTTCACGATAAGTGCAATGAAAAAATAAAATTTAAAATAAAATTAATAAAATAAAATTTTCTATTTCCCAAAAATTTTTGATAAGATTGGCCACTTTAATAAAATTATTAAATTTTAAGGTATGGACTGACCAAAAAAAACATGTGCGGCAGACAATTAAAAAATTGCATATTTACAAAATTTAGTATTACATATGTATGTATGTGGCAGTTTATTTTTGTTTTTTTTTTTTATATTCACCCAAGAAGTGGTATTTTGTTATTTCTATAAAATAAATGAATTGTTAAAATATTAAAACAATTATTTTCTTATAGCGTACTTCCAATATTTGCTCTTATTGATTGAGCTGTGGTCAAGTATTGCTCTGAAGTTGATGAACTTGTATCCTCTTTTTTATTTGTAAACTAGCGTTTGCACAAAATAAAATGTCAAAACCAAAACAGCTGATGCTGATTTTCCCCTCCCTTTTTTCTTGTTCCCGGGGAGATTAGAATGAGGGAATTTCTTTCCCGGGAATAAGTGATAGGGAAAGGAAAAAATTCCCGGGAAAAAATTAGAATTGGGCTGAATATGTATATATCGTCATGCAAAATAAAAAAAGCCATAACTTACATTCAAACATGCTTTGGCTTAACTAGTAAATGAAATTGCTTTTGAAAAGAAACAGGAGAAACGCATAAGACATGACTTCAAAAATAAGACTCGCATTGTGTGAACGCCGAAGATAGTTGAAAGAAGTGAAAAGATTTGCATTAAGATGCGCAATTTTCTCTTAGCTAACAAAGCTCCTCAGCTCTCTGCTACATTTACAATTTTGATTCAAACCTTTTTTTCTATTAAAACTTAAAATGCCAATCAACTTTTTTCAAAAAAAATTTTTTTATTTTTTTTCCAAGTTTATTGTATTTATTATAAGTAATGCATTAATTAGAAAAAATAATCATTCTGGAATTAAGCGCAAATCTTCCACATCTTTTTTTAGGACTTGCTCAAAATGCTCCATGTCTATGTCATCAATTTTAATCCTGTGCTCCTGACCCAACAATGCATTATAAATTCTGAATTCTTTTATTATTATTTTAGTCTTCTTATAATAGCCGTATGCATACAGCATTAATTTATAGAAATTATTAACTTTTATATTTCCATCATATTTTGAAAGCGATTCAAAGTAACTGGTTTTCAATTCGTACATGACGCTTTTGTCAAATATGAGGTCAGGATGTCCTTCGAACCATTCATTACCAATATCAGGTTTAATCTCCACACTTGAGAAGGGGAGTGCTGAAAAATATTTTATTATTTCGAGCAGATTTTCGGTATTAACATCAGCCCCATCTGGTGAAAAAGGATCATTATATATTAAGGGTTTTGATAGAGAAACTTTTTTGATACTACTGACAATATTTATGGCCTCAGTATTTGGATCTTTAAAAATCTTATAATTCTTTTCAATTTCATTTATTAGAGCGCGATTTACCGCATTATTTTTTATGAATGAAAGTCGATTTTCCAATATGACCTCTGTAATTTGATCATGCAGTTCTATTCCAAACTGCTTTGCTAAATGTTTCCTTATAAAGTAATCCATGAAAATCCCATGAATTGCGTAATTTTTTTTTCTATTCACACTTCTTTCGTAAGAAAATTTCATACCCACTTTCCTTGTGTCAATGTTAATATCCTTTAATAAAATTTCTAAAAATGAATTTAGATTAGGATATTTATGCAAAAACTTCTTGATGATGATTGAGGCGTCTTTCTTCTCATCTCCCATTGTACCTCTGTGCAGATCTAGCAAAATATTAATATTTAACTGAGCAATGAAAAATTTGTTAGTCCCAACGACTTCGACTTTCAATCACAGACTACTTCCTTTGTGTGAAGTACTTTGTTATCAATAGGTGTGGCCAACACATACCACTTACATAGTTAACCCTCTAAAAAAAACAATGTAGCTGAAAATAAGTATTTGATGTATGATCTAACGAAAAAACTAACGAATACAGAGGTGGTCTTCCATGCACTGAGGATATATAATTGACTTCCATTTATACGTGGGGTTTTTATTCTTTCCATAAAATACAATAAAATTATTATAGAAATGGATGCCCGATCATTTTATAGCAATTTAAAATATATTAATGATATAATTAATGGCGATCAAAGTACAGACGAAGAAGACTTTATAGGCCAAAGGTCAGGTCAGGAATGAAAAGCGTTGTATGTCGAATGCAAAATCTATCAAAAAGCCGAGACCTCGAATTTGAAAAGAAAGTAAAATGGAAATTTCCCATTTGAAGGAGATACGAAACTTCACAACTCGTTTGAGAAACTGGTAGCACCAGCAGAAATGTTTCACTTTCTGTTCAAGGATGAATTGATCGGATATATATTTCATACCAGTCGAATTTATTTGCATTACAAGTTGATATGAATAGCCTGGCCAAAGTAATACATTTCCTGAAAGAGCATCAAAACTATGCGGTAAAAAAGAGAATAGGCATATTGAAATCAATTCCCCTACTATAATTGACGTTTATATTTATTACATGGATGGCGTTGATTTACTATATTCCTTGGTAGGGCTTTGTCGAATACAACTGATATGTGCATTGCCAATTCTTGTATTCTGTGATGTCGTAAGTCTAAACAATATATGCCGCTTTTTATCTTCAATCTGGCAATAGGCGAACTTCCTTGCAAAGCTGGCAAAGCTAAGAAAAGAGGTTAGCCCAACTACCCATCAACAAACAGAAAATACAGAAAGCGACTGGATTCCCCCTTAGACTCAGTCAGTACGAACTGACGGAATAGCCCATTCTCCGAACTAGATGAAAAATTACCAACTTTGTCAGAACGATTGCTCTTTTCGGCCATACACCTTTTGTGAAAAATGCAACTCTTTCTTATGTTACTGTTTTAGTAGAGGGTAGCAGTAGAGGGTTAAAACAAAAAATTTTTTTTCACAAATACAAAACGAATTTGCAACTCGATCAAATGAGATAAATGAAAAAGTATTAAGTGTCACAGTAATATCGTTATTATATAATTATAAATCTTAGATTTTAAATGCCCAATAAAATAACTATATAACTAATCTAAGAGCGAGTCTGGCTGTGAGCAACGGTATGGCTGATGTTGCACGTTTGCTCCATGTTGAATACCCGTTGTGGTTTCAAAGACGTATTTTTTTTTTTAAATTTTTTTATCAACCGATTGTGCTAATTTTTTCGACGATAAAAAAAATGTATATAAAAACAAAGCATAGTGTTGACAAAATATTGAAAAAAAGGAAAAAAATTTTATAAAAAAAAGGATTCTAAATCTCTATATACATACATATACATATGTATACAAAAATGACGTGTATGTCGTGATCTATAAACTTAACACACTGATCGGCACACGTATTGTGAGTTTCGCTTTTAGGGGATGCACCGAGCTTGTGTTTAGAAATGATTAGCATGTTCACTATGTCATCGTACACAACAATTTTGTTGCATGTAATTTTTTGAAATTCTGCTTTGAAATTGCAATAGTGTCCACATTAGTATTGCAAGTTTTGTATTTCTTATGCCTTCTTTGTTCTTGTTCTTAGTGAGAATTGCAAAGCAAAACATAATTAAAAAAAAATTACGCAATTCATGGGATTTTCATGGATTACTTTATAAGGAAACATTTAGCAAAGCAGTTTGGAATAGAACTGCATGATCAAATTACAGAGGTCATATTGGAAAATCGACTTTCATTCATAAAAAATAATGCGGTAAATCGCGCTCTAATAAATGAAATTGAAAAGAATTATAAGATTTTTAAAGATCCAAATACTGAGGCCATAAATATTGTCAGTAGTATCAAAAAAGTTTCTCTATCAAAACCCTTAATATATAATGATCCTTTTTCACCAGATGGGGCTGATGTTAATACCGAAAATCTGCTCGAAATAATAAAATATTTTTCAGCACTCCCCTTCTCAAGTGTGGAGATTATACCTGATATTGGTAATGAATGGTTCGAAGGACATCCTGACTTCATATTTGACAAAAGCGTCATGTACGAATTGAAAACCAGTTACTTTGAATCGCTTTCAAAATATGATGGAAATATAAAAGTTAATAATTTCTATAAATTAATGCTGTATGCATACGGCTATTATAAGAAGACTAAAATAATAATAAAAGAATTCAGAATTTATAATGCATTGTTGGGTCAGGAGCACAGGATTAAAATTGATGACATAGACATGGAGCATTTTGAGCAAGTCCTAAAAAAAGATGTGAAAAATTTGCGCTGAATTACAGAATGATTATTTTTTCTAATTAATGCATTACTTATAATAAATACAATAAACTTGGAAAAAAATTAAAAATTATTTCTTTTGAAAAAAGTTGATTTGCATTTTACATTTTAATTGAAAGTGAAAATATTCTGGAAATTTATTTATTAGCTGAAATTTATTCGTCTGACATACACAGTCGACTCATCTATAATTCAAATTTAAAGCTGAAAGTTTTTACTTGACAACATTCTATTTTCATTTATTTCTTTATGTGTATTATTAATTTACAATAGTAATGAGTATGCTTAAAATAAATACGTGTTTGAGTTAAACAGAATTTTGCTTAGCAGAATATTAAAAGATAATTTTCCAAAAAATAACATTTAAAAATATACTTTAGGATTAATATAATACTTTAGTATTTTAAACGGGTCACTAATGTAGCCAGGTCAATTAATAAAGCATAAGATGGGCGCAGTCATTATAAAATATAAAATTTTTCTTAAAAAAAAGAAAATAAAATTAAAAAAGATTACATGAAAAAAGTGCACTTGTATTTTTTGAAGAAAGTTTGTCATGAAGTTTAATGATTTGCTGAATGCTTGTTTGTATATGCTTTATTAACCGCCGTTGGAATTAAGGAAAATTAGAAAGATATTGGGAGACAAGCAAAAACAAAATAGTTTATAATAAATTTAATAAAAACACAAATATTCACAGCATTAGACATTCTTTTGTTGAACAAAGTTTTGAAGTATATCAAAATCAAGACAAATTTATTCGCCTCAGATAAAATTTCTAAATTTTTTTATTAGCACTGAAAAACTGATTTTAAATAAATTAAGCAAATGTTGCTTAAATCTTGTCGTGTTTTTTGGTTTTGTTGGCATAACTAATAAAGAGTTTTAGTACAAATACATTCTAAAATGGTGTTAATCCTTTTCTTGGCTTTGTAATAAGGCCTTAATTTCCTGAAATTTGTGCATGTAATCAACACTGCTCTCACTTATAACAGACAGATTGGAAGAGTTATCCTGAAAACGGAAAGCAATAGTGTGCGTGTTGGATTTCATTGTAATATTTTTGACTTACCATCCCATCGCGATTCGAATTGATCTCATCCAAATGCCCTAATAGGCTGGTTAAAGAGAAATCATTTATGTTTTCCTCAAGCCATTTGGAATTGGATGAAGTTTCTCGTAGCAGATGCATAGGAGATAAGCTATTTAAAAAACTGATGTCTGTAAACGAAAGTTTGCATGTGAAAATCTTTCAAAAACAAAAAAAAAAAACAGAACAAAACTTACTTGAACTTTCATCAAAAGCACTATCCACTGAGCGTATACCCGACGGTGGAGCATCTGTCTCATCATCTGGCTTTCCGACCAGCTCTTTAGGTTCTTGTTGATAAAGTGATGTTGAAGTTTGAGGTATTTCTTCAAAACTGTTAACTGCCAAAGAATTTATAAATGTTGTATTATTACATGCATTATGATTTCTTTGGGTATCAATGTCATCATTACATGTAGATAATTCGGTGACTGTGTTGGAGGTGGAGGTGGCTGCTGCCATTTGGGTATCACATTTATCAGACTTATCGCAAGGCACACCTTTACTTTTTGTTGCTGCTCCGACATCGGAAGGTATTGCCGTAGGTGCATCAGATGTTGATGCTGATATCTGTGCTGCATTGTTGGTTAGTTGGGCCGATGAGTTTGCACTACCGATACTTGGTAACAATAGACGTTGCACAAGAACTTGACGGGACATTTTTTGACGTGTTAGCTAAAATATAGAAAAAGGTACAATTTTTTTTAGCAGACTTTTTCTAATCCTTTTGCGATCTTTTTAAAAGTCGACCCTTCATATCTATTTTGTCGATAAAGCGAAGACGTGAAAAATCTACACAATTTATAAATAACAAACTAAAACGTAAATAATCAATAATTATTTACAATCAAAAGTAAATGAAAATGAAACTGTCATTTAGTTAGAAATTAAACATAGCTTTCTATTTACCGTAGTTAATTGCTTAACAGGATCTATCGAGGTTCTTCTTATTGGAATCATGGGCTGTCTGAAAATATTGTTGCAGCTCTCACTGGTAGTGGTGTTACTGCTACCATTATTGCTGAAGGATTTATTACCAACAAATGTACGTCCGTTAAAATCTCTTGTGCGATCGCAAGTGCAGGGACGTCGGCGCATGCGCTCACTCAAATTTGCTATTAGCAAAAGTTGCTTTAATTTACTACTTAATTCCGATGAAAGAACCGAATTTTGTAAACTTCCTTCGTCACTCAACAACTTTATAGAGCTGTTTGCATGTTTTGCATTTGTTATTAGATTTTGTTTCAATATGTTAGCTGATTGAGATTCATTATTTGACAACGATTTGTTTGTATCGTTAGCATCCACCCAGTAATAGTCCAATTGCAGCTTGGAGTCGTTACCAAATGCCACATATAAGTCGCCTATTGTTATATCGCCAGCGCTCGAAGATGTCCAGCCGGTTCTAATCCGTTGTATAACATCATCATTTAGCAACGGTTTAAATGATGAACGTGATGTTTTGCTGGTGATGGCGCGTTTTGATTTCGCTGCTGTATTTAGTTGCGTTACACAGTTTGTACTTGACATATCCGCAGGCACAGCAGATCGCACCGTAGTTGCGTTCTGAGTTTCCGACGTCGTTACATTTTCTTTGATACTATTTATTTCATTGGAATCTGATAACAATTCTTGTATCTCATCGTTTAGTTCATCGCCACTACTTTCATTCTTACCATTATGGAAGGATTCAACATCCTCCACAGTAGAAAGCAACATATCACTAGAATTCTCCATTTGTTTGGATTTTTTCAATTGTTCAGGTGATCGTTTATCGGATCCACTTTCAGTGCGTACACGTTTGCTGGCTGTAGAAATGTGCGCACTACTTATAGCAGAGTGTAGATTTACAATGGCATTATTTGCAGAAGTGGAACTACTTCTGTCTGGATTAAGATGCTCTGCCTTGCTTCTAATACCCATGCGTTCCTCGTACGCCGTTAAGCATATATTAACGCTACTCAAATATTCTGTAATACTTAACAGTGGCCGATGAATGGTTACACCTGGTTTAGGCAAAAAACACATTTCCTTATCCTGTACCATTAAATCGGTTATGTTGCTATTTGTTGCATTAGTTGTGGTTGCTGCCGACTCTTGTGAAATTACATTCTTAGCCTCTTCAGCTATTCTTACATCCATGCTGCGCCATTTATATTGAAATGTTTGTATGAAATTGACAAGCTTCTTGTGCAATGGCACTGTAGTTCGACATTTCGGATTTTGTGCAATAGTTTGCACACGCCCGAATGCTTCCATATTAGCTGGGCTAATAATAACTTCAATTTTTGTGGGTAATCGTATATCCTCCAAAGAGTCTGAGAAGGAAATTGCTAGTAGGTTTTTTTTTATAACTCTATTTTTTTTACTTACCATCCAATTGATTGAGTCTTCTCAAGGCTTTACACGACGGTGTTTTAATTCGAATATTTTTACCCTTGCAACGTACACTTATGTGGCCATGGTATATGAGATTCCGCAATTTCATGAAATGTTTATCTGTTACGAACTGTAACTTCCGTCGCATTTCACCATAATTGATTAGAGCATACAGTTCTTGTACTGGTTTCCTAACCTCTGTAAAGAAAATTAAAAGTACGTTTAAAAATTTTTGTTTCAATTTAAACAAAAACCATTTGATTACAATCGATATTTTTTATTGAAAATGTTCTGTAGTGTTTCAAGTTCTATTTTACCTTTTACTCTTAACATTCATACAACTCACCCTCAGAAAATCTTATATATTTACATATTTTATGATAAGTTTGATAATAATGCTGTCGGATTTGGTCTTTGGACTTAAATGAAATGTCAGTGGCGGGGCAGCGGCGTTTTAGTTTGCTGTTTACAAAATTACCAATGGCTTCAAAATCCTTGCCAAACTCATTTAAAGCATCGAAGAAATGGTTACGTTCAATATTTGACCATGTAGGACGATTGGCACGAACTTGGGAAGGTGTTTTTTGGTTTGCAGATCGCTCCTCTTTACGTACAATATCACGTTCGGCAGGTGGCGGGGTTATTGGGCGTGTTTGTTGGTCTTGCCGCATTTTTTGTATAACGCGTGCACTAGTCCGTGTTCCATGACAATTGTATGTTGTAACAGACCCCAATAACTCCTCAGTCTCCGCCTTAAAGAAGTAAAAATGTAAATAAAAGTAAATGTGTAATCAATGTTATGCAAATGTAATGCGTATTACATTTTTCATACCTCTTGTACAGTTTTACTCTCATGCTTTTTTTCAATTACTTCTTTGCCTCGCGATTGTGCTTTAATGGGTTGTGTTACTACATTGGTTGTAATTACAGTGTCATTTAATGCCAAAAATTCCTGTAATCTCTCCTTTCTCGCTGTTGCAGCTACGTCATCTTTGTTGCAACCATCACTATTGTCTCTTGTGTCGGAGTTCATAAGTTTTTCTACAAACAATTTACTTTTATCCATTAAAGTCACACAATCTCTTGTTATTGCCTATAATATGAAGTGCTCAATTAACTTTCGTATGGAGAACCTTTTCTGAAATAAACAACTGACATTCTTTTACATATTTTAATTAAAAGAAAACCTTCATTAATTAAAAATTTGCACATACCAATTCCAATAAAACACAAAAAATATCAAGATGGCTGTCAAATGTTTAAAGTTTTTTTACGATATTTCATCATGTATTTTTAACTATTTGCAATATTTGCCATGCACACACTTTAACGGAATATTATACACTTTATTTCTTAACGAATATGTTTTTCATATATTTAATTTTGGTTTTATTTATGAGGCAAATTCAACTTGTGCGTTTTTATTTATTGCCTTCTTCAATTATAATTGTTTTGTTGTATTTACTTGACATAATGGTGCCAGACTCGATGTAATTATTTCTTCTTTCCATTTAGTTTCTTACCACATAGCAACTTTACATGTAATTAAAATAATTGCTATGTAAATCAATTTATTGCATTAACATTTATATATTAATTATTAAACGTTTTTTTGTAACCAAATATAAATGAAAGTAATTTAAAATCCGTTTAGTAAGTTTTCCAACACTTCAGTGTTGCTATCTATACCTGGTGAATATCTGGCATCCCGTATTTGATGTCGTTAGTTTCTTCAACTTTATTAACAGCAAACGGCTGCTTAATTTGTACTCCGGTAGTAAATTGAAAAATTAAAATAAATAACTATATATTCAAAAATCATTGGTTAATTTAAGTTGGTATTGGTTCAAAGATCATCTTTTAAAATAAACAAGTATTCGTTCAACATTTTGTTCTAAATAAACAATCATTTGTTAAAAAATATGATGTGCAAATTGTGTATAAATTTTACACAGCCTGAAGTGTATTAGTGTTAGTGCAGTGAAGCGTTGGTCAGTAAAAGCGCGGTTACAATCAAGCAATAAAAAAATGCACAATTTCGTGATACCAGATTTTTTTAATGCAAAAATTATGAAAATGGAAAGAGAAACATATACCGGATGTAAAAAGCAGCTTATAGAATAATACGGCATTGTCGAAAGGCATACGGATGTGCGACGTTCTAACAGCTTTTGAAATTTAAAAATGAAATTAAGTTAAAAATCTTTCTTATTTTATTATTTTCTCTTTGTTTTTATAATTTTTTAAATTGTAAAACAATTTCTTAAATATTATGTGACATATGTATGTGCCAGAAAGTGCATTAAATTATTTTTTTGGCTATTATTACATATAATAATATTTTTGTTATTGTGAAATATATACATAAATATATCTTTTTAAGACTAACCGCCAGACTAACTAATTATTTTTAGTTGTTTTAAGAGAATGTGCTTAAATGTAAAATGCTAATAATTAGAGAATTATTGGAACGAGCGCTATGAAGAGTTAAAATGTTTCATATTTGCTCGCATAAGAAAAAGTTGTGCTCTTAAATGAAAAATATAATTATTATGCATTATAATTAATTTTATTAAAAATATTGAGAGATATATTTATGTATGTATATATGCACATATATTTTGATGATACATGAAAGTTGCTAAACTTTCATTGGCGGATTAAGAAGTTTTGAACTTTCAATTTGAATCAATTATTTTTTCCTTAAATAAAATTTTCTTACAAAATCTCATCTCTAATCTATTGAAGATTATATACGATGCCAAATGGAATTTTTTAAGCAATTTCTAATTTCTTAGTTATTTATTACATTTTAGTTATTCTTTTTATTATTATGGTTCAAACTCTTAGTAAAATGCGATCGATTACGAACAAGTATTAAGGACTTAAACAGGCTTTCTAATGGAAGCTTGTTATTCCCAAGCTTCTGGTTTCCAAAATATGTGTTCAATATTTGGAGATTTTTTTTTGTAGCGAGTTTTTTCAAATAAAGAAAATTTACAATCATTTAAAGTAAAGTAAAGTAAACTTTCAGATCAAAACCACCAATAAATTATATTGAATATTTTATATTCAATATAATTTTTTATATATTGAATATTTTATATTCAATATAATTAAAGTAAAGTAAATTCGTAAAGTCCAAAATCGTTTGCCTTACCTTCCCTTAGCGAATGAATTGGACGATTTTGCCAATTGCTCTTACCTTAATTTACCTTAAATAGTTTTGCAATTTAAATAAATTAAAAGTAATTAAACAGAAGATTACAAAAAATAAATAAAGAATATAAAAGTATGATATAAGTATAATAATTAATAATGAAATAAAAAATAAAGCTATAAACGAGAAAGAATATAAAAGTTATAATAAATAATTAAAAAATATTAAGTTGAAATAAATATACTTATAATTATTATTAAACATCGTAAAATAAAAAGTTATATAAAAGTTATTAAAAATAATTAAAAAATATAATTAAAGTGTGAAATAAATATAATTATAATTATTATTAAAGGCTATGAAATAAAAAGTTATATAAAAGTTATAACAAATCATTAAAAATTAAAAGTGTGAAATAAATATAATTATAATTATTATTAAAGGTTATAAAATAAAAAGTTATATAAAAGTTATAATAAATTATTAAAAATTAAAAGTGTGAAATAAATATAATTATAATTATTATTAAAGGTTATAAAATAAAAAGTTATATAAAAGTTATAATAAATCATTAAAAATTAAAAGTGTGAAATAAATATAATTATAATTATTATTAAAGGTTATAAAATAAAAAGTTATATAAAAGTTATAATAAATTATTAAAAATTAGAAGTGTGAAAAAAAGTAATTATAATTATTATTACACATCGTAAAATAAAATGTTATATAAAAGTTATTAAAAATAATTAAAAAATATTAAAAGTGTGAAATAAATATAATTATAATTATTATTAAACCTCATGAAATAGAAGTTATATAAAAATTATTAAAAATAATTAAAAAATATTAAAAGTGTGAAATAAATATAATTATAATTATTGTTAAAGGTTATAAAATAAAAAGTTATAATAAATCATTAAAAATTAAAAGTGTGAAAAAAAGTAATTATAATTATTATTACACATCGTAAAATAAAATGTTATATAAAAGTTATTAAAAATAATTAAAAAAATATAAAAGTGATTTATATGTTTTAAATTATTTTCAAAAATAATTAAATGGATTATAATAAGTAAATAAAATAAATAAATAAATAAGTAAAATATTATAATAAATAAATAATATAATTAAAAGGTTGTTATAATAAGCAAGAAAAAAAAATGTTTTTAAAAATATTTATTGTAAAATTAGCGAGTGTTTCAGGTAAGTGGATTTCATATTAGAAATACAGTATTTATTATTATTTTATAACAATTTTAGCTTTAATGAAATAAAGCATTGTAATAATGAGAATTCTGGACTTGAATATTTAATAACTTCTATCATAAAGAAAATAAATCGAATGGGTTTTATAGCCATGCAAAGTGGGCTGAGACCATTATTGTCACGGAATGGTTTTTGGCGCTACCTTGCGGCAATGCCTTTGATACAATCATGTGACTGCAGTCCATTATTTGTTGATCACACACTAAACTTTGGCTCAGAAGCTTTGCAAGTCCCCCAAATTAATTTGCAGTTAATTCATTTCAGGCAAGTTCAACTCTTCACTGTGATCCAAAAAAAAAAAAAAAAAAAAAAATTGGTGTACACTAATTAAATTTTGTGTACACTAATCTAACTGAAGTTAAATTCGTTTCATTTAAATTACAATTTAAAAAAAAAACTCCCAGTTTTAAAAAATTAACAATATTTATATTTGACTACATTTGAGTACATTCTAAAATTGTTACTTATAAATATATTTTAAAATTAAATATAAACATTATTGCAGCATAATTACTTTTAGTTAAATTTTGGAGGAAATTATCACCATGATTTTTACGAAATACCAAAAAGGCTTGGTTGGGTTCTCTATGCCGTAAATCATAATGAGGAAAGTGCTATAATTATAAATAATAATACTGCAATTGCACTCACTACAATAAAAATTAGCTTGCTCTGAAAGTGAAGGGCAAAAAAAAATATATATATATATAAAGTATAAAGCTAAATGTTGTAAACTGATAGATATGAAGTTATGAAATACTACACACTCTGCGATTTTTCCTTTTGAAAACTGAGGCCTCTGCGATGTCTTGGGCTCCCTCCTCTACGTAATTGCGGGCATCATTAAAATGCTTTTCTATGCTTTGCATTACAACGCTCTTTAATTAAATAAATGAAAGACAAAATGGTATCAGTAAAAATAGTATCTAATAAAATAGTATCTAATAGTAAATAGTATCTGCATACATATTTAAGTTCAGCGAAAAAGTCTTTCTTTATTTTCCCAAGTTCTTTAGCTGTTCAGTTACAGATATATCGTTTCTAACTTTGCCGGGAATTAAGTGTTAAATGCTAAAAGCATTAAAAGTTTTCTGAGGGGGTATTTAGTGGAAATTAAAAATGCATAAAGATAGATTATTTCGGTATATCGGCTATAGTATTCTACATATATTGCCCAAATCTTTCTTAGAGCCAGTGGAGATTTAAAAAATTCTTAATTAAAGATATATGGTAAGTTTACTGAAATCAAAGTTGCAACAAGAATAAGTCAAACAATTTAAATGCACTCGGCTCTTTACCCTCTTTTCCATTGGCATATATATAACTGTTAGCTCAAATGCAAAATGAAGAAAGAAAGAGAAAACAAATGTAAAACAAAAAGCAGTTTTTAAGCAACTACAACTTTTTACAGCTGATTTCTTCTTTTATTTTGGCGGGAACAGCCAATTAAAATTGGATTGAAATTTTGTATAAGCCTCTTATTCCTATGGAATATTTATGGTAACTCTCAGGGAAGGTTTCCCAAAAAAAAGACAATTACTTAAAAATTTAAGATAATTGAAAAAAGGGAGCTAAGGAATCAGCTTCCTGTTAACTATTCCTGATAAACTGACTCATATCAATTGTAACTGTTTTGCGAATTAAAGATGGATCTATAATGAATGGGGTCTTGGTTGCAAAGTTGCTGACCAGATGTTTATATTCTTGGCATGAAAATAGAATGTGAAGTTTAGTGGATGGTTCATATTTCCCAGCTGCCAAAATAAGCGTTCAAATTGGTTATTTAAACCGTGTAATAGCGTAGACACACAACAGAGTTAATGTGCATTAAAAGCTTGCTAATGTGCATTAAAATTTTACCTTGACACACGACAGTTTCTGCATTTACTAAACCACTGTTTGTTTTTTTTTTTATTAATTTTTGTTGACATTTAGCTGGAGAAATTCTAAAATCTCTTGGATATCTTAAAATTGATATTTCTTTTTTATTTCGGTGAAAATAATTAAAAAGCTTAACTTCTCTGTATTTGAATTCCTTTTCATTTTCTAAAATGTTTACTGACAGCTGATTGATTGTTGACGGTATTGCCATATTGAAATAGCTAATTACAGTTTAAATGCAGTTTAATTTACTGCATTAATTTCGGTCTTAATGCACATTAGAATGGAGAATATGCACCAGTTATTTTGCGTTAAGGCTGTTAATGCGCATTAACTCTGTCGTGTGTCTCCCCTATAAGAAATGCTTTCAATCTGTGTGGTGCAGTGACTATTCGCTGAATAATCTTGCTGGCGATCGCAAATATTTTTCCGATTGACCGTTTGAGTTGAACAACTAATGCTGATTATTTTTATAGTAGTAAAATACTAGTGAGAAGCTAAAAAACTTCTCCTGTATTCTTCAAAAACTTGTCCTTCAGACTTTGCTTAGTCCAGTTGCAACGTAACGGTTTGTATGCGTGGTTCTATATGTGTATAAAGTGATAAACATTTTGTTCTCTTACCTGATCTACTACAAGATTTTGTAGGCGTATGAATAGCGTGTGCACTTCTTCAATAGATCTTTCCAATTTCTGTAACTGACTTAAACGTTCTTTGAGTGCATGTAACGTTTTGCGCGCATGCTCTGTCTCCAAAATCTAGAAAGAACAGCCTGAGCAAATATTTCATTTATCAAAAAACTATAAATGTAATAACTTACATTTCCGGTATATAAAGATGTATATTTATGAACTACTAGCGTATCAATTTCCTCCTCTGTGAGATCATAATTTACTAGCAAAAAGAAATTATAATTTCTTATAAACAATAAAAAAAAAATTTATATAAAATTTGATCAATAGTTGAA
This sequence comes from Ormia ochracea, assembly GCA_963402855.1. Taxonomy (NCBI): domain Eukaryota; kingdom Metazoa; phylum Arthropoda; class Insecta; order Diptera; family Tachinidae; genus Ormia; species Ormia ochracea. Next base: position 38,722,390 of record OY727107.1, read on the forward strand.
AGCTAATTCCTGATAAATTGCGAACAGAATTTTGTAACAACCAGTATTGCCAAAAACCATTTATTTTTAATGTTTTGCAAGTTATTAGAAATAATTTAAAGGCTCGTATGATTTAATAGAACCAATTGAGAATTACAGTTAGTGAAGAGTTTGGTTTTTAGAACCAGGCCAGCTTTTTCTTTCTATTTTCTGTTTTGCAAGTTATGAGAAATAATTTAAAGGCCCATATGCTTTTTCATAGATTTAATAGATAATAGTTTGCCTAAAACGTTGCTCAGTTATTTTATTTGCAATTATATTATATTTTGATCAATCCGATTAAAATCGGTATTATTTAATATTGTGATTATTATACAGATAAACTGTTTTAAATTTTTTTTCTAGATAAAGCATTAATTAGATTAATTTATTAAATTGATTAATTAGATTAATTAGCCAATGGCCTCATACATATAATTGTAATATTAAGTAAATAAATAAATAATAGATTAAAGAACCAAAAAGAAAAAAATTTAATGGATTTAAATTTTTAGTCGAACCGAATGGTTTTTATTTGAAGGATTCAATCCAATTTTTCAATTAAATTAATTAATTATTAAATTATTAATTATTTGTGTTTAAAAATACTGAAAAAATTAGATTTAACCAGCTTAAGCTCTAATAGTTCAAATATTGCATAATTTAATAAGTTTTCAGATGCATTTCAGATACATTTTCAAGAGACATTTTCAAGCCTCTATTGTGTTACGACTTTTCTTACGTTAATGGTACGAGTTACTGGCCATGTCTAAAAATTTTATAGCTAAAAGCAAATTATTTAGCTTTATAATCCAGCTAGATCTAAACCATTTTCGTAGCTAAATATTTTGAAAATGAAGTTTCTAACAAGGCCGACACTAATCCGTCGGGGATTATCGATTAAAAAACGGCTGGCTAGATTCTAAGATGCATTTGAGATACATTTTCAAGAGCATCTATTGTCTTACGACTTTTCTTACGTTAATGGTATGAGTTACTATAATCCAGCTGGATCTGAACCATTTTCGTAATTAAATATTTTGAAAATGAAGTTTCTAACAAGGCCGCCACTAATCCGTCGGGGATTATCGATTAAAAAATGGCTGGCTAGATTTTAAGATGCATTTCAGATACATTTTCAAGAGCATCTATAGTCTTACGACTTTTCTTACGTTAATGGTACGAGTTACTATAATCCAGCTGGATCTGAACCATTTTCGTAACTAAATATTTTGAAAATGAAGTTTCTAACAAGGCCGGCACTAATCCGTCGGGGATTATCGATGAAAAAACCCATGAATAGCGAAATCTAAATATTTAATAAAATGCAATAACTAATTTTGGATCTTCTTGCTTCCATGAACTCGTTTAATTACTTACGTATTTTTGATTGCATTTGTAGGTTTTTCCTTAATTTGTCCTCATGCTGATGAAAGAATTCATCATTTTTGCTCCAAATTATCACGTAGTGTTGGAAAATGCCATAATATAACGATCGCTTCATGCGAGCCAGCGTACTGTAGTCATTTTCCGATGGCATGGTTGCTTGTATGGATTGAAATTTACTCATAACGTTATTGCCTATTTGTACTGTTTTTTGACGTAATTTGTAAAAGTCTTTATCTGTAAATTAATGTAAAAAAAGCAAAAAAAAAAAAAAAATTAATTTTTTTTTATTATAATTAAAGTAGTCACGCAAAGCATGACGAATGCATAATTGAGGAGGGGTTTGCCAAAGTTTTCTTCACATTTAATTATCGCAATGTATGTGGCTTATTTAAGTTTTATTTATTACATTTTCCGAATTTATATATCGGGATAATCAGGTCTGAAATGTTTTTATATAAATACCGGGTGGCTCAAAAGTAAGGCGATGACCGATTTAAACAGAACACAGAGTTTTTAATGTGTTCACTTTTTAGTTATTTTTTCCACTTATTTCTTATTTATGGAAAAACATATTGGCCAAATGGCCTTGCTAGCCTGGGAATGTGTATAAATCTGGCTGAATTCGTTTTTGCAGTGTTGCATTTCGTACTTTAATGGCTGCATGGTATTGCAGTAATTGTATTGTTTCAATTTCATATTATTTCGCCAGAAATAACTTTGACAAATTCAAATCTTACCCTAATTTTGGAGCACCCTTTAATTTGGGTACATCCAATATTTGGTGAAGATTTTTCCTCTTTCTGCGGAGAGTTAATATATTATATTATATATTAAATTATATTAAATAATATATATTATATTAAATGTTAAATTTGTTTAAATTAATTAAAACCTATAAACAAAATAGAAAATAAAGAGTTTATTTTCAAAAGTTTAATTTTACAGGGGCGCTTGACTTTGTGATACTTCATAAAAAACTTACCATTAAATTCTTTTGAGTTTTTGGCTTGTGTCATGATTTTCATTGATTCTACATTGGCCATTATTTCAGCGATTTCACCAAGTATTTCCTGGTACTAAAATATATATATATATGGAAACTGACATTATCTAGAATTAAATTAAATTTCAAAGCAAATAACACTGTGTAACAAAGATAATATTAATAAAATGTTTTTTGAAAAGTTCTTTCCCCATCCCACTGTGTTACATTTATGATGCCATGTAAGCTGGGCCCACTTTACAGCTCAAACAATGAACTTAATTTATTCACATACAATTGCAAATTGTCTTTCATACTCGTACATTTCATTATTATAATCAGACGATCATCGTTTTGGTTTCAATGTGCGATATTTTTCAATAAAGATTTTTAATTCTGGAATTCTCAGCTTGAAACAGATAGAAGCCATTCAGTAGTTGTGAGACATTTTCATATTTAATTGGTCTTATTGGAAGTACTGATAAAATTTTTAAACAGATATGAATGTGTCTTAAGTAGGAAATGGCAACGGGCTGCGAATTCAGTTTATTTAAAAAGGGGTAGCCGTTGGCTGAACTAATTAGTAAGCGCGAAGGTCGTGGGTTTGATCCCTACTTGCGGCACTCATAGAAAAAAAAAATTCTTATGAAATTTTGTAATGCGATTTAAGATCTTATCTCTTTATTAGTGTGGTAATGGTATGGGAAAGAGTTGAGGCATTCACTGGGCTTGGTTGCAGCATTTTATCAGCGAATGAAGAAAAAGCTTACCAGCCGGAAGTCCTGCACCAGAGTTGCAGAAAAAAGTATTCTGCCTACAGTAAGTCAGTCTTTCTTTTCTCGAAATTCCGGGTCCATACTCTGAGTGCTGATTTTAGATAAAAATTATAATATATAAGATAGTTTTCATTTATTTGATTTTTAATTTCGATTTTTTAATTGAAAGTTAAACATTTTGTTGCTTCAAGCAAATAATAGTGGAGTAACATTTTTCCACTTTTTATCATAAAACTAAAGTTTTAACTATCTAAACAGCAAGCTTAGGCCTCAAACTATAAAAATTTGATAAAAAATGATCAAAAGTGCTTAAAAAATGGATTCTTCCTCTCTATTCTGTCGCTGGAAAATATAATCAATTACAATAAAATGTTTCGATAAATAAAAATAGATTTTAGTAAAAATAAAAGTCCAAAACATTCTGAATAATTCATATACTAAATTGTAGTTCTGAATTTCAAGGATAGCTAGACGGATGAAATACAAATCTAACCATTTAACAAAAATTTGGAGACAAATTTTTTTTCCAAATTCTGTGCTTGAGTTTTAAGAAATATTGCAGTAAGATTTAGAAAACTATTGCACAATATTTTCATTTGTTTTGTAACGCTTGTCGAGATGCCTACGTTTCTTAGGTGCTAAAACCAAACCTATCCGTGGACCTTCAACCAAACAATATTGCACAATAATTCCATATGCCTCTGTAGGCAAACGAATAATGGACAGCTTACTAAATTATAGGTCGCGGTTTCGATTCCTGCCTAGAGTCTGAATGTTTGCCTGCGGACAAGCCAAAAGCTTAGGTGCTAAAATCAAACCTTCAACCAAACAATATTGCACAATAATTTCAAATAATAATGGGCAGCCTACTAAATTAGAGTGTGAATGTTTTCTTGCGGGCAAGCCGAAAGCTTTGCAGGTTAAGTTAGTTTAAAAATAAATATATATTCCAAGAACTAATCGAGAATTACAATTAGTTAAGAGTTTGGTTTTTAAAACCCGGCCAGCTTAACCGCACAACAAATAAAAACAAATTAATGGAATGCATTCAATAATAATAAATTTCATTAAAAATAAAATATTTATATTTTTATACTCGAATTTTTGTTATTTTTTTTTAATTGATAATAAATTTCATTAAATATAAAATATTTATATTTTTATACTCGAATTTGTGTTATTTTTTTTAATTGATAATAAATTTCATTGAATATAGAATATTTATATTTTTCTACTCGAATTTTTTTTATTTTTTTTTAAAAATAAATTTTATTAAACATAAAATATTTATATTTTTGTACTCGAATTTTCGTTATTTTTTTTAATTGATAATAAATTTCATTAAATATAAAATATTTATATTTTTCTACTCGAATTTTTTTTATTATTTTTTTATTTTTTTTAATTGATATTAAATTTTATTGAATATAAAATTATTTATTTTGTACTCGAATTTTTTTTTTTAATTGATAATAAATTTCATTGAATATAGAATTATTTATTTTGTACTCGAATTTTTTTTTTAATTGATAATAAATTTCATTAAATATAAAATATTTATATTTTTGTACTCAAATTTATGTTATTTTTTTTTAATAATAAATTTTATTAAATATAAAATATTTATATTTTTGTACTCGAATTTTTTTTTTTAATAATAAATTTTATTAAATATAAAATATTTATATTTTTGTATTCGAATTTTTTTTTTTTAATAATAAATTTTATTAAATGTAAAATATTTATATTTTTGTACTCGAATTTTTGTTATTTTTTTTTTTATTTATTTTAATTGATAATAAATTTCATTAAATATAAAATTATTTATTTTGTACTCGAATTTTTTTTTTAATTGATAATAAATTTCATTAAATATAAAATATTTATATTTTTGTACTCAAATTTTTATTTTTTTTTAATAATAAATTTTATTAAATATAAAATATTTATATTTTTGTACTCGAATTTTTTTTTTTTAATAATAAATTTTATTAAATATAAAATATTTATATTTTTGTACTCGATTTTTTTTTATTTTTTTTTTAATTTTTTTTAATTGATAATAAATTTCATTAAATATAAAATTATTTATTTTGTACTCGATTTTTTTTTTTTAATAATAAATTTTATTAAATATAAAATATTTATATTTTTGTACTCGAATTTTTGTTATTTTTTTTAATAATAAATTTTTTTAAATATAAAATATTTATATTTTTATACTCAAATTTTTGTTATTTTTTTTAATAAAGATTTTTTATAAAAAAAATTAATTTTTGTTTTGTACGGCCAAAATTGTGGAAAAATTTATTATAAAAAAAATTTCCTTTAAAAATTAAATTATTTTTTTTTGTATTTTTAATTGGTTTAATTATTTTTTATTTATTTATTCATATTTTGTTTTTACATTATTATTATTAATTATTTTCGGTTCATTATTTTTTTTTAAAATCCAGAGTTTAGAAAATCAAATTTTTTTTTGACTGAAAAATTAAAAAAAAAAATAACAAAAAAGTAGAAACTTTTAATGAGAAAAGTGTGATATTTTTTTTTGGAAAAGAAATAATATATATTCCAAGAACTAATCGAGAATTGCAATTAGTGAAGAGTTTGGTTTTTAAAACCTGGCCAGCTTAACCGCACAACAAATAAAAACAAATTAATGGAATGCATTCAATAATAATAAATTTCATTAAAAATAAAATAGGTCCAATATGGATTAAAGTGAGGATCACTGATCAATAAAAGAAGCAAATGCGAATTGGAGAGCTACTGCAACAATTGCAGATGTTTGTTTAGGGTGCATAGAAGTTCTCCTTGGAACGCTACTTATGATGCTCTTAATTAGCTAAATAAAATTCTATTTAATTAATTTTTTTTTTGTTTTTTTTGTTTTTTTTTTGTTTTTTTTTTTGTTTTTTTTTGTGTGTTTTCTATTTACTATTGTGTCTACTTTAGCTCTTCTGTTGTCTCAGACTGTTGTTTGGGTGTGCAAATGCTTGCCAGTGCTTTAGCATTTTGGCGTATTTTTCTCACATTGTCAGATTGATTGCTTGAACTTGAATTTGTGCTAGAAATCTGTCTCCGTATATCTTTATTAGTACAGATTATGCTGATCTGCATACGCACCGTATACGTCAGTGTGTGCTTATATAAAGGAAACTCTTACCATTTTGAGTAAGGCGGCCATAACCGGACTGTGCGGTCGTTCGAAATACTCATCAAGCTCATCTGCTTCGATCAGAACTAGAGATTCGGTGGAAGCGTGAAAGGCACAGGCCACCTACACACGAGTGCGACGAGTACATGCAAATGGAATTGTAATTTGTGCACAGAAATATTTTATTGTGGACACGGCTGCATTCAAATGCAATCCAAAACTCACCTCTTTAAGTTCAGGCATACGATCGCGTATCATTATTAACTATTGTTTTATTTTAAGTTTATTATGTTCAATTCTAAAAATACTGTCTGTCCGGCCGTTTTTTATCTCGTATTGTACCGCACAGTATTACAAAATTTTCTAGCTTGACTCATGCAACTCTAATGAATTACTTCAAAATTTCTCTCAGCGCTGTTTTAAAATAACGCTTGTTTCTGTTATAATAAAGCACGATTATTATAAAATTAAATTAACGTTGACTTTCATCTCGCGATCGTTGTTTTACTTGGCGCTGATGAGAATAAACTAAATAATGTTTAAATACCTACAGATTTTTCTTCTCGATCAGAAGCAAAACAAACAACAAATAAAGAAACACACAGTAGATGCTTAAGTGAAATGCTTAATAATGTTTGCATTTTATTTTATTTTTTATTTTTTATTGTTATAATTATAATTTTGTATGTTTATTCAAACCGCAAAACAGTATCGGCAGTTAGAATCGCTACGCTTTGCGAAGGTTTGCGAACTCATTTAAATTCTATTTTATCTCTACAGGATACATTTTTGTTGACATTTTCATTTGTTGTACTCGTAATCAGGGATGGCGATACGATGACCGTAGTAAAACAGGATTTTTGTTTTTACAGGACGAAGAGCATTTGAATGAAACTCGTTTAGAGACGAGTTCACTTCCTGAGAGTTTTATCTCCAAGCCAAATTTATTACTAAGGCGTAGTTACACAGAAACCGTCAAACGCCACATTGTCAAGTCCCTCAACTGACATCAATAGATTGAAGGGAAAAAAAATACCAAAAAAAAGGTAGCAAAGGAGGCTGCTGCAAAGCCAGCTGATATACGTCGAAATCTGCAAGTGGCTAAGCTTTGCTAATTCGCTTACTCAGCATCAGCAGGCCCTTTAACCTAATTGTTAATAAAAGTGTTCTCTATAACAGATTCAATATGAATTGTCCATTAGAAAAATTCAGGAATCGTGTCTTTACAGATATTTAAACAGCTGTTTCCGTTTACGTTTTTTAAACGTTTTTTACATTTCATTCGTAGTATTTGTAGAGAGTTCTAAAAATGTAACTGTATGACAGATATTTTTGACAAGTCATATGATTTGCAAAAGTTTATAAACATTTTCATAAAATTATACGTTTCATGTAATCAGAGTTGCATTTTAGATAAAAATATTCCAGTAGATTTGTTTTCTAACTTCAAACATAAAAACAGTTTGAAAACGTTGAATTTGATTTAAAGTTTTTTTTTTTAAAAATGAAATGAAGCCCTCGATGGTATAGTGGTTAGTATAGCCGCCTGTTACGCAGGTGTCAGAGGTTCAATTTCCCGGTTAGCCAGAAGCCAAAGGCCCCAGCAGCCAGTGCTTCCATACATATTGCAATTATATTCATATAATTCTAATATTTGGTAAATAATAAAATAAATTTATTAAAAATGACAAGCAAACCTTTTCTATATCAGCAAATATAATGAATAATATTTTTGATTTATATTTTACAGTCAGAATACAAAAAAGGCCAGGCTTCCTTATTCTGAATCGTATGACTGTTTATTGACAGGAAAAAGTTATGGCTCGTGCCATACTATCATACAAAAATGATAAAAAGTAGTAATTTTTTGCTGATCACACATATGCCATATTTGCCAGATCGCACGATTATGTGCGATAGGGAATCTTGTTCTTAAGGCAACATATAAATAATTACAGTGATGCTCATAACTTAATTGCAAACAACTGTTTCCTAATTTTATACCGCAACTAATTTAAAAGTTAAAGTCCAAATATAGAAATTGCGAGAATAATTCAAAAATGAAGATGAAAAAATTTCGGATTTTAATTCAGTTCTGTAGTTGTTCGAGATAATTTTTTTTTTTGGCTAAAAAAACTTTACTTAATTTTTTGTTTTATAGCAGATGCTAAGAAACATATTATATATTATATTTGGCTCGGCCTCAAAACAAATTCTGAAGAACGATAGAACTCTCCATGATTGAACTCTGTTTAGATTAGGTGCTTTAGCAACTGTCAGAAGACACAAAAATTTGACCTCTATGTGCGAATGGATAATGAAGAGCCTACTAAAAAGGAACTCGCAGGTTCGATTCCTGTCCAGAGCCGGAGTGTTTTCATGTCTTAGTTTTTTTATTAGTTTAATTTACTAAGCAACTATCTTATGGCCTATTCTTGACCTCTATGTGCGAATGGACAATGAAGAGCCTACTAAAAAGGAACTCGCAGGTTCGATTCCTGTCCAGAGCCGGAGTGTTTTCATGTCTTAGTTTTTTTATTAGTTTAATTTACCAAGCAACTATCTTATGGCCTATTCTTGACCTCCATGTGCGAATGGATAATGAAGAGCCTACTAAAAAGGAACTCGCAGGTTCGATTCCTGTCCAGAGCCGGAGTGTTTTCATGTCTTAGTTTTTTTATTAGTTTAATTTACTAAGCAACTATCTTATGGCCTATTCTTGACCTCTATGTGCGAATGGATAATGAAGAGCCTACTAAAAAGGAACTCGCAGGTTCGATTCCTGTCCAGAGCCGGAGTGTTTTCATGTCTTAGTTTTTTTATTAGTTTAATTTACCAAGCAACTATCTTATGGCCTCCACTGTATGCTAAGGGGATTCCCAATAAATATTTTTTGTTTTGTATTTTTAAAATTTAAATTTGTTTTGTGGGAGAAAAAAGAATCGTTTAGTGATAAGAAGGGATTCCCGATTGTGTTTTACACATTATGTTTAATATAGTTTTTTTTTTTATGCGGACATCGTGATTAATTTTTTACACTTCTGAAACTTATCTAGAAGTTTGGGAATGAACATTTTTCGCTCTACGAGTATCCAGTTGAAGGGTTATTTAATTACACATACTAGTGGCTGGCAATCGTGGTCTAATTCAAGATGAGTTCAAACAAAGTGTAGTCAGTTTACGTGCTCTAAGAATCAAATTGTAAGTAAATTTATAAAATTTCTCCAGTAAAAAAAATTGTCATTAAAATAGTTGACTAACTACGAGCGGCTAAAAAATTTGTTAATCAGAAAAGAATTATTAATTATTATATTTAAAAGTTTTCTTTGAATTTAAAATAATTTATCTATTTACTTAATAGTACAGTTGTATGAATATAAGTATAAAATGGGCGTTGAGGCTATTGGCTAAAATAAAAAAATTATTTAAAAATAATTAATAACATAAAAAAATTTTTTTATAATTATAAAACGAAACTAAAGATAACTGAAATAAAAAAAACATATTTCAATTTGGTTAATTTTTTTTAAAAATATTAATAATAAATATTTAATGTTTATAAAAAATCTTTCAGAAAATAAATGAGAATTATTTAAGCTAGATGTTTTAAGGTTTTACATAAATACAAATAAGTATTAAATGAACAATCTTCTTATAAAAAATATTTTATATTATATTAACTCCTTAATTTGAAAAAGGTCTCATCTAAGAAAATTTAAAATGGTTTAGAAAATGAAATAAAAAGTTTTTTCTAAATTCTGATCGGTGGCCCAATAGGGAAATACCTAATTAAAATTTATTCTATAATAAAAATTTATATTTTATAACGGCCAAACTGACAGTGTTTTTGTGTCCGGCTGTCACAAGTTATCAAATTTGTTGTAAATGGGGGGGAATCCCGGTTCGAAGTTACAAAATATTTATTTAGTAGAGGTCGAGAAGACATAAGAGGACTACATCCTTTTTGTTGAATTTTTGTTTTTACTTCGGCTATGCAATACGATATATATCGTTTGTTGATGAAAGTTCACATGGTATTTGAAGAATTTTATACGTGAGGTTATTTTATTTTATTATGGCCGGGGAGATAGGGGGCAAACTCATGACCTTCGCTGTTTCTATTTGAAGAGCTTTTAACTATTCCTAAGTTAGCAAAACGTATCAGACGAGCTGTTTATGGATTTACTAATTAAATTGTAATAAGTAATTAAGGCCCCTATTATGGTTCACAATAGTTGTTTTTAAACGTTGTTGTCAGATTCTGTGAAATGCATAACATCTAGATGTTGTGAACCATAATAGGGACATAAATAACATGCTTAAAGAGATCTTAAAAACTTGAGGAATATTCGTGTGGTTATTTTATTTTATTACGGCCGGAGGTGGGGAGCAAACTCAAGACCTTCGCTGTTTCTAGTAAAACATCTTTAAATATAAAAACAAACAAAAAATTGTTTAAATTTTTTTTATTTAAAATTCTTTCCACTTTCATATTACTCTCAATATATTTCATAAATAATTATAAATAAAATACAGTCTAATTAGTTTTAAATTAATGACAAAAAGGACATCACAAAAATACACCAATTAAAATAAGCACCAGCAGGACAGCAATCGCAATTAAAATGAGCATCACTTTTTTCTGCAAATCAAAATTGGAAAAATGTATAAACAATTTTTTTTAAATGGAAAATTTTTACCTTAATAGCTTTTTTATGCAATTTATCCGCTTTCTCCAACTCATCAGCACCCTTGTCAACAAATAAAGTGGCCTGTTGGGCATGAAATTCCACACGCTGTATGGTTTCACTCTGTGCCAAAGTTTATTATAAAATATAAATTATAAAATTCATAATTGCAGTTGTTAATTACTATATTATAAGAAATGGTTCACCTGTTCCATCACTAAACATTGTATCCTTAAAAATAATGTATGAACTTCCTCTATCGATTTCTCTAATTTCTTCAGTTCATTGAAGCGATCCATAAGATCTTGCAGTGTTTTTCTCTCCTTCTCAGTTTCTTCCAAAATCTATATATTTAGAAATGAAATAATCGCGAGAGAAATCTATATTAACGATAACATTTTTATTGTCAATATTGAAGGAAGGCATTTGTCTGGATGAACTTACATTTCCCACAAATAGACTAGTTGTTTTATTGGCAATTAATTCTTCGATTTCTTCTTCGGTAGCATTGCAGTTAACTGAAAACGAAAACAGAATTCACTTTTAGAAACCGTGTAATAGAGAGAAATTAATCCTTGAATCCTTTTTTTGAAATTTGCCCGTGACTAAATTAATTCTAATTCATACATGGTAAGGCAACCTAAACACGTGACAAAAGCAGTTGCCCAGTGAGCAGAATTTATTTGGGAATCCCCGGTTCGAAGTAGCGAAATATTTATTTTTATTTACCATGTTTGGCCGTGACTAAATCAGTTCTAATTCATACACTTTTGCAATACTCGTAGGGTAACCTAAACACGTGAGAAAAGTAGTTGCCCAGTGAGCAGAATTTATTTCGGAATCCCCGGTTCGAAGTAACGAAATATTTATTTTTATTTACCATCTTTGGCCGTGACTAAATCAGTTCTAATTCATACACTTTTGCAATGCTCGTAAGGCCGCCTAAACACGTGAGAAATGCAATTGCCCAGTGAGCAGAATTTATTTGGTAATCCCCGGTTCGAAGTAACGAAATATTTATTTTTATTTACTATCTTTGGCCGTGACTAAATCAGTTCTAATTCATACATTTTTACAATACTCGTAAGGCAACTTAAACACGTGAGAAAAGCAGTTGCCCAGTGAGCAGAATTTATTTGGTAATCCCCGGTTCGAAGTAACGAAATATTAATTTTTATTTACTATCTTTGGCCGTGACTAAATCAGTTCTAATTCATACATTTTTACAATACTCGTAGGGTAACCTAAACACGTGAGAAAAGTAGTTGCCCAGTGAGCAGAATTTATTTGGGAATCCCCGGTTCGAAGTAACGAAATATTTATTTTTATTTACTATCTTTGGCCGTGACTAAATCAGTTCTAATTCATACATTTTTACAATACTCGTAAGGCAACTTAAACACGTGAGAAAAGCAGTTGCCCAGTGAGCAGAATTTATTTGGGAATCCCCGGTTCGAAGCAACGAAATATTAATTTTAGTGTACCATCTTTTAATTTTCTTAATTGTAAGCAAATAGTGGGAAAGAAATTTTATAAAAAATTTGTTGTAATTGTATTGTTTTGAATCTTTCACTTCACACAATTCAATATTATTGCACAAAAAAAAAAAAATTGAGCCATTTAAATGCTCTCAAAATATTATGCTTCAGAACAATTTATTTATATTGAAACGGTTTTGAAATTAAAAATGGTAAAATTCAAAATGTTTAAAAAACTCAAAGAACTCTAAAAAAAAGACTCATAAGAAGTACGAATTAAAATAATAATTAATAATTAAATAAAATAATAATTAAATAATTTAATAATGAAATAATTAAATTAAAATAAAATAAAAACAAACAAAATAATATAAAAACATTTTTGCCATAAAGTAAAGTTAAGAGTAAAATATTTAATTAAAAATAAAATATTTTTCAATGTTAATATTTTATAAATAATTGATTTATTTTTTTTCTATATTTCTTTTTTCTATAGAAAATAAAAAAAAATTATAAAAATGATTGAAAAAAATATTAAATAAAATATTAGAAGAAATAAAATAAAAAATGAAATAGATTTTTTTTTTTCATTTTATTATCTTTTTCCGGAATTATTATTTAACAAATTGTTTAATATTTAATCAGATCAGTTTTATATTTTTTTATGAAAAACTTTCTTTATTTTTATTTTTATTTTCATTATTTCCGGAAGAAATATTTTAAATTTTCAAATTGCTAGGCGATATGGAAAATAAAATTAAAGACAGTTTTTTTAAAAAAAACATTTAAAGTTTAATTAAATATTAAATACTGTGAAAAATTATTAAAAATAAAAAATTTATGAAATACAAAAACATAAATTAAATAAAAATTAATAAAACAAAAAAGGCAATAAAAAAGCACAAAAGCTAAGGAAATAATAAAAAAAGAACTCAGAAGAAAATAATGGGAAATGAAGTAAAAAATAAATATATTAATGAAATGAAATAAAGAAATATAAAATAAAATATGTGAATCTAGAAACAACAAATGTAGTAAATACGCAAGTGTACGAGGTGTGATCAAAAATAAGCGTTATTTTAAAGTTTTTCCAAAAGTATTTATTCATTCATCAATAACTATCTTGTCCCCTTCAAAGTATTACCCCTCAGGTATAATACACTTATACCAGCGATTTTGGGACGCCTTATTGGTATCGCCAACAGCTCCGGTTTCGATTTTTATTTTATCTCGTTAATCGTAGTAAAACCCTTTCCGTATATTGGTGTCTTCCGGTTTGGGAAGACGATAAAGAGTGCGGGGGCCAATTCCGGTGAATACCGTGGTGGTAGTATGATTACAGTTTTGTTTTTAGCCAAAAACTGATCCACAAACATCGATGTACGAGATGGATCGATGTGTGATCATGGTGCAAAATCCATTATTGGTTTCTGGCGATTTGCTTCGCCCAAACGGTGCATAACTTCAAGGTAGTATTCCTTAATGAGTATACGACTTGTGGCAGGAATTCATGTTCCACCATGCCACCGCGATTGAAGAAAACACTGCGTATAACCTTTACATTTGAACGAACTTGATAAAGGGTTTTCGGTCTTGGCTCTTCTGGACGCTTCCATTGGACGCTTATTGAGTATACGACTTGTGGCAGGAATTCATGTTCCACCATGCCACCGCGATTGAAGAAAACACTGCGTATAACCTTTACATTTGAACGAACTTGATAAGGGGTTTTCGGTCTTGGCTCTTCTGGACGCTTCCATTGGGGTGATTGGGGTTTGGTTTCAATGTCATAGCCATGCAACCATGATTTGTCACTAGTCAAATTTGTCACCTTTTTGAGCAAATCTAGATCGTCGTCTATGCGTCTTTGTTTTTGCTCAAAATTTAGTAAAAAATCGTAGATCCCACCAAAACACGAATGACCTTTTTATCTGTCAATAACAAACTGACAATCCAAAATTGCCGATATTGCCAAGATATATATCAAGCTTGTGTTCGAAATATACCAAAATCGAACATACATACACCACGATATTGGAAAAGAACGGTTATTTTTTGATCACACCTCGTCTATTTTAGGATACAAACATGCACACACACTCGTACAAATATATTGGTCGCCTAATGGAAAACTAATTACACTTACTGATCTTCGATTGCATTTGTAAGTTTTTCTTTAATTTCTGTTCATACTTTTGCAAAAATATCTCATTCTTTGTCCAAATATTTATATAAGTCTGATGCAAACCATAAAATAGGGTTCTCTTCATGCGCGCTTCCAGTGTGTAATCGTTCTCGGGCGGCAGATTTGCTTTGAACTCTTGAAATTTTGTCATCAATTGATTACCCAAACGTAAATTGTTTTTACGCAATTGATCCATTTCATTTTCTGCAGGAAATGAAAAGCTTATTTTTTTTTATCATGAAAAGTTTTAATTGTTGTTGTACGAGTATTTACCGTTAAAACTGCGTATGTTTGCTGCCTGTGTCATACGATTCATTGACTCCAAATTTGCAGCTATTTGTGCTAAATGTGCGCGTATTTCCGAATACTAAAAATAAATGTTAGAAAAGGAAATGTAAATAAAAACAGGTAACGCAATGCGATTTAATTAACGTATTGAATATTCATATAAAAAGCTCGATAAAAATAATTCAAACTTGAGCTGAAGAAGACTTGTTGGCAAGAAAGAATTATTATTTCAATTTATTTAGTCAGATCTTGAATTTAGTATTATTGTGATAATTGCTTGCATATTAAGTTAAGGGTGCACCCTACATAAAAGATATTCGAGCTATTCTGTTATTCAAACCATCTGATAATTTATGTCTTGAGGAATATCGCGGGGCTTTTTCAAAGGAAGTTAAAAATTTGGCAAATCCCTAAAGCTTAAATGTCATGATTCATTATTCTACACAGTCGTACGATCCATGCTATTTTTTAAAAATCGTATTAAAATGTCGTTGCAGCTGCCACACAATCATGCAAATATGATGGGGACAAATATTTTCCTAGCAAATCGTACGACTTGTCAAAAAAATCTGTCACAAAGAGGCATTTCTAGGACACACTAATTTACTTTAGTGTCGCTAAATATAAATAAAAAAAAATATAAAAAAGCATGTAAGAGAGGTATAAAAACTAGAATTATTTTGCCCCCTGTATACCTTCACTTTAGTTGGGAGTTACCAAAACCTCTTTTTGCATATAAAATTGTATTTAAATGGCAGGATGGCTTAGCTGATGGGCACTAGTACAGAGAGAAAAATGTGCCTAGTAGTACCTAATAAAATAGAACAAAATTTACAAGATATCTCTATGGTTTTTTTTTCAAGAAGAACATCTTATTAATTTCTTAGGGAAAACATTTTTGAAAAAATCAAGAAGGAAACTTATAGATTTTATTAGGTATTCTTCTTGATTTTTTCAAAAAGTTTTTCTTCTTGATTTTACTAAGGCAACCCAATGAAATCAATAAGGAAAATCTTTTTAAGAAAATTTTAATAAGATGACCTAATGAAATCAATAAGAAAACCACTTTTTATGTAATTAAGAAGAAAACCGAATAAAATCAAGAAGAAGAAGAATTCTCTAAGAATTGTTTTTTTGTGCCCAAAAAAAAAAAAACAGAACATGAGTATAAAAAATTGCAAAAAACAAGTTTTCTTATTAATTTTATATGTTTTCCCTGTTGATAAAATTAACAAGATTTACCACATAAAAATAATAAGGAAAAAATCCCCTTTAAAAAAATCTTCGCTTCATTCTGCTGGGATACCCTTTTGCCTAAAAACGTTTCATAGAGAAAATCTTCTGGATTTTATTAGGTAGTTTTTTCTCTGTGTATCTCTCGTAACGTAATAGCTGGGAATAAACCCGCGTTTACGGAAGTGATGCTGATGGCGAATTGGTCACGTGATTCCAAATACGTTTTCACACTGTCTTCGAATATACTCGTGCTCTAGACGTATATACTCTATACTCTAACTGCATAGACGTACTATCGGTTTGTGCGAGCCAAGAAATTTTAGAAAAATAAATATTTTATAAAATTTTCTATAATTGTTTACTTAGCTAGGAACTGCCTATTGGCAAGACAAAAATAATTTTTTCGTTTTAAGCCGAAATTTGAGCCATATGTAATCCTATCTGACACGATCAGAAAGGATCTAATTCACTTAATTCTAATAAAGACGCAAATAGGACGCAACAACGGCAAAAACTTTTGGCATGCCGTATTGTCAAACATACGTTTGAAATCAGACATTTGTTAACTGGCGAAAACCAGTTAAAGCCTGGAATAAAATCGGTTAGTATTAAGCGAGGGTTTGCCTCCACGGTTGAAATGGGGCTGGTTGTTCAGTCGGTTCCTTCTCCTCATACTTGTCGATTTCGAATGTTAAAAGATATGTGGTCGCATTATAATAGAGATTACGAAAACCAGTTAAAGCCTTGAATAAAATCGGTTAGTATTAAGCGAGGGTTTGCCTCCACGGTTAAAATGGGGCTGGTTGTTCAGTCTGTTCCCTTCGCCTCATACTTGTCGATTTCGAATGTTAAAAGATATGTGGTCGCATTATAATAGAGATTACGAAAACCAGTTAAAGCCTTGAATAAAATCGTTTAGTATTAAGCGAGGGTTTGCCTCCACGGTTGAAATGGGGCTGGTTGTTCAGTCTGTTCCTTTCGCCTCATACTTGTCGATTTCGAATGTTAAAAGATATGTGGTCGCATTATAACAGAGATTACGAAAACCTGGATCTTCGTGGTGACATGTAATCCATTTGTTGTCACCTTTATTATAAAACTCAATATAAGGCAATAGTGCGATTGCCTTATATTGCTTGTGCTATATCTTGAACTCCTAAAGCTTGTGATGTCATTTGATATCCATATTTCTTTTTGTGCAATACCAAGACTTCATCCAATTTTGTATGTGTTTTAGCACAACAGGATGCTTTCAATATAAGTTCCCGAAACAGGCCACTTTCGAGTTTGAAAAGATTTTCTCAACTTCATCATTAGTGAGCTCATTTTCAACAATACCATGAACGATTCCATAAGATCTGTTAAGTTTTGGAAGCCGTAATCGCTTAAGCGGCGTTGGTAGCCAAAGTGATAGTGATAAGAACGAACCAACTTTTGGAGGAGCATTTCGAAACAAGTCGACAATTTCGGCGGGAAAAATACATGTTTTTTCTAATTCAGTTGCAGTTCGCTTCCGCTTAGGAATAGAAATCAATATGTCCTTACCGTCTTGTACTGCTGAAACGACAACTTTACTTGCATTTTGTAAAGATCCAAAACGCTTAGAGATGTCTTAAAGCGTCATTGGAATAGTGCCCTAAACTTGTACATGGACAGAGTATAGGCAGGCACATCCTTCAAAAGACCAGCTACTTGACAACGTAGCGTATTTATTTCTGTTAAAGATGAATCGCGAAGCTGAAGACACCTTCACCTCCTCGTACGTACGTACGCACCTCCTCAAGCATGTGTGCATGTGTGCATGTGTGTCTGTGTTTGCATTTTGTAATGGATTTTGTCTGACATACTTGTAGCCAATCACACTTGAGCCTCTTTGTGTGTGTGAATTGGTAACTGCTTGAATGTATTTGTATTTAATTTGCGCACAAGGAAAGAATTTTTGTAATTCATTTGCAAAAGAAAATTTTATTTAATTGTTGGAAAAGCAAACTGGTTAATGGAGAAGTTTGTTTGTTTATGTGCGGCTTGCTTGAACAAATCTCGTTATTCATTTACTTTATAGTTTTCTCTTTTAATTAATTGTCAAGAATATTTCCGAGAATAATTAAAATTAATTAAAGTAATGGAAGCAAAAAAAAAAAAAAAAAAGAATTAAAAAAAATATAAAAAATATACAAAAAAAAAAAAAAAAAATATAGAAAAGAAAACTTGTAAAAGTAGAAGAGCAGTCTTTGCATCTAGAAGATCTTGTGACAGATTAGAGATAAACTTACCGGATTGAGTATGGCGTCAACGTTTGAATTCGGTTGCATGTTGTTGGCTGGCGAGTGTTCTTGCGGCACCAATATTATAGAACCATTCGTGCAATTGCTGCTATTAGAGCGCTAGCGAAATATGCATGTGTATAAATGGGAATGAATTTTATAGAAATAAATTTTTCTGAATTTTGTTCTGTACTTTAACAGCAAAAGCTGATATGGGGGAGCTTACCTGCAGCAATTCTGGCAATCGATCTCTTGCCATGTTTGTGTTTTATTGCTGCCTCGTTCTCTAGTTCAAATATAGCAGGAAAGGTGAGCACGAAAAGCTCGCTGCCGTTTGTCTGTGAGTGTGTGAAAATAGTTAATTGACTATCTAAATACGAAAACCACTTTAGTTATTTTTATTAATAATTATATAAAAGAATTTTTTTTTTTTTTTTTTTTGCACTCTATTTTGTTAAAACCTTTTTAGTCTCGTCGTTTGTTACTCAGTTGTTTAGAACATTCGTGTAATTCCACTATTAATGAGTGTATTTTATATATTTTATCAGTTGTGTTTCTTTTTTTCTTCTCCACTTTAATAAAAGTTTTGATAAGATTTTGCTAATGTATGGCATGTGTGGTTAAGCTTTGAAATTGTTGTTGGAACGGAGGCAAATGCGCGTGAGGGTGTAGGTGTGTGTTTGTATGTTACGTTTCTCTTTGAAATCAGTGTAAGTATTTCCTCAGATACGTTAAGACTTGATAAAAATTTGTTTAGTCAAAAAACAGAACACTTGAGAAATCCTACGACTGGCCTAAAATTAAATTTCATTTGCAATTAGAATAGATTAAGTAATGAGGAAATAAATAAATATCTATATTTGTATCTTTTAGTTTGAGGCATTGATTCCAAGCCGTACACACATGACTACTGCTGGAGTCGATACAAATACTCGTTCTGGTCATTGTCGTCTCCGTGACTGAATACAACAAAGCAAAATCACTTAAATACTAAAAAAAAAAAAATTAATAAAAAAAATAGAAAAAAGAAAAGAAACAACAATTTTATATGTTATTCTGTCTTTTTTGTTGCCCTTATTTTACCAATTTATTATTATTATTATTATTTTTTTTTTGCTTTCTTTTCTCTGCATTTGCAGTTGTATTTGTTTTTGTATTTGTATTTGTATTTTTAATTTTTTTTATCATTTTAAAGTTTTTGCTTTTACATTTGCGTTGTTGTGCAATTGCTATAATTTCAGCATTTATTTGGCTTTTTTTTTTGTTTGCAGTTTATTTCTTATACTTTACTTTATCAAAGACGGTGCTAAACTGAATTCCATAAAGAGAATTCTTTTGAAATACTCTGGTTTTTGTCTCAAAAGCAAACATGCTTTGTAAATGTTCCAAGTGCATACGACTCATACAAATGTATCTTTAAGTTATATTTTTCTCGCCTTGTTCTGAACTTAAATGAATTTGAATAAAATGCTTGCAAAGTCTAACGCTCTTTTATTCTAATACTAAAAATGGTGAAAAAACTGACATAATATTTAAAACTTTTCGAGATTTCTAGTAGCAGATAATTCTACATGTTGACGACTTTCTAATATAATCTCGTGACGGTGCTCTGACTAGAGACGGTTATTGGTCACGTCATTGGCATCAGTTGAGGCAGTAGCAGATTCGTAATGCAAATCACTTAAATGTAACGTAAATCTATACGTACTGATCGGAATTCATATTTCTTTGACTGTGACAGCTCATTTTAAACTCTTTTTACGTTGAAATGACTTTAATGGATACTGATTTTACATTTACCGCAAAAAAACAGCTGTTAGAAATACTTATCACCTTGAAAGGGAGAGTGACAGCTCATTTTAAACTCTTTTTACGTTGAAATGACTTTAATGGATACTGATTTTACATTTACCGCAAAAAAACAGCTGTTAGAAATACTTATCACCTTGAAAGTGACAGTGACAGCTCATTTTAAACTCTTTTTACGTTGAAATGACTTTAATGGATACTGATTTTACATTTACCGCAAAAAAACAGCTGTTAGAAATACTTATCACCTTGAAAAAGAGGGTGACAGCGCATTTTAAACGCTTTTTACGTTGAAATGACGCAAAGGGTACTGATTTTACATTTACCAAAAGTAAACAGCTGTTCGGAATTCATATTTCTTTGACAGTGACAGCTCATTTTAAACTCTTTTTACGTTGAAAAGACTCAAAATACATTGATTTTACATTTACCAAAATAAACAGGTGGTCGGAATTCATATTTCTTTGACAGTGACAGTTCATTTTAAACTCTTTTTACGTTAAAATGACTCAAAGGATACCGACTTTACACTTAGCGAAATAAACAGCTCTCTGGAATTCTTATCTCCTTTACAGTGATATCTTCTTTAAATTTTTGTTTTTTCATTGAAAATACTCAAAGTGCACTGATTTTACTTTTACGACAATAAACAGCTGTTAAAAATTCTTATCTCCTTGAAAGTAACAGTGACAGCTTATTTTAAACTCTTTTTACGTTGAAAAGACTCAAGGGGCACTGATTTTACGTTTACACAAATAAACAGCTGTTAGGAATTCTTATCCCCTTAACAGTGACAGCTTATTCTCACTCTTTTTATGTTAAAATGACGCAAAGGGTATTGATTTTATATTTACCAATATAAACAGCTATTAGGAATTCTTATCGCCTTGAGAGCGACAGTGACAATGACATCGCATTTTAAACTCCTTTTACATTGAAATGACTTAAAGGATACTGATCTTACATTTACTGAAAAAACAGCTGTTAGGAATACTTATCAACTTGAAAGTGACAGTGACAGCGCATTTATAAACTCTTTTTACATTCAAATGGCAAAAAAATTACTGAATTTACGGCCCTTATTATGGTTCACAACAGTTGTAAATTTGATGTTGTATTTTTGAAATTGCGATTATGGTTCACAACAGTTGTTTTTAAGTGTTGTTGTCAGATGCCTTTTTTGAAGAACAACCCTGTGAAACATATAACATCTAGATGTTGTAAACCATAATCAGAAAAATTATAAGTGTTGTGTTGTCTGGTCTACAACACAACAATTAGGTATTGTGAACCATAATAGGGGCATACATTTCCAAAAATAAACAGCTGCTCGTAATTCTTGTCTCTTTGTCAGTGACAGTGACAGCGCATTTTAAATTATTTTTTTTTATCTCTAAACTTTTGTTTTTTATTTTATAGCAGACTTAATTCTATCTTCAGCAGGCCTGGGCAATACGGTTTTGGAAAAAGTTCCAATTTAGTCTCATTTTCCATAGTTTTTTATAAGTGTCTGGTGCAAACTTTCAGAAAAAAATTTTAAGCCTTTGCTGTTTCCAACAAAAGATTTAAAAAGTTTTCAATTTTTTAAAAAAATAATTCAAATATTTCACTTGAAATGATCAATTTTGTATGAAAATTTTTAGTGATCAAACTGTCATTCATAAGATGCCTTTGAAGAAATCAATTCCAGAAAGGAACCTGGCAAAGAAAAACTGATCATATGATTCGTTGGTGAAAGCTTTACATGAATAAAATATATATAAAACTAAATTGGATACCGTTTTAAAGAGACCACGTGAGAACTACTAATGACTTATGAGGCATAATAGAATTGAATGCAGACCACAAATTCTTTACATGTTATTTATGCCAAATTTGTTAAGGACAAAAAGTACCAAATTGTATCAAAAGTACCAGATTAAATTTATTTGTGTTTAGCATCCTCCAGTTATAGTATACAGTGGACAATAATAGTTACTGCAATTGCGGAATCTAAATCGTCATTCATGGCAGTGGGGACAAGCTCTATTACTTTATATGTATAAATAAATTAATTAAAAAAGTACCGAAATTGTTCTTAATGGGTACACGAAATTTGAATCTACAATATTTATGATCATGTGGTTTGCTCCTCCGGCTTTATATAATGAAAACAAAATAATAATAAAATAGAACTTTAATCCTTCTTAATACATTTTAAAGCAAATAGGAAGCAAAAAAGTACTAAAATAAAATTTTGCACGTTTTTGTTTTTGCTTATATTTTTGTTCTGTTTTTTATAATATGTTGCAGAGATATCAGACCTCTTTTTCCCCTTTAACATTGTACTTTCTAAATTCTCTTCGGCAGATAAAACTACGTACAGAATTTCAGAAATACAACTCTTCATTGATGGGATGAGAGAAATCCCCCATTCCTTTATATGTGTAGGTGAAGGAGCGCGTGACTAGCAGTGAAAAATTACTCGTATACACATCTCTAGTTTTAGTCATCTAAAGCCGTAATTGAATTAAACATGTTGTTAGTTTTGCGAGCGTACATACTGAATGCATGGAATTTAAATTGAGTATCAATCGCTGGTAGCCGCTACCTCGGCGGATCTATGAACACTCTGCTGTAAGTAATACAAAGCAAAACCGCAGTTTATCAATTAGTTTGCTAAATTCTAATAAATTCAGAATTGTTGCTTTGGCGAGTAGAAAAATTATTCTCAATTATTGATTTTGCAAGAAAAAAAAAATTTTAAATCTTTGCAATGCAGGTGTGGGCAAACATACAATTAATATTTTTTTTATTAAAATATTTTTAAGCCACTAAATTGGTTTTCTATATTATTCAAAATAAATTGATGAAAAATTTCTTAAATTTAATATTTTTTTTTTACCTCCAAACCCGTTATAAATTTGTGCCAAGACAAATAAAGTTAATGGCGTCTTAAAGTCTGTCATTGAATTCCCACTTCTCTCACAAACAGGGCAAAGATGAGAATGACCATCACATAACCCAGCAAACAATGACTGGATATTTTAAGTCAATTATTAGGCGTTTCTTCTATTGTTCAAAAATAAAAATCAGCGATTTTCCAAATAATATGAATTAAGAGGGCTTTGGTCAGCAAGCCTACTGAAATTGCCCCTGTTAAGTCCCACAAATGGCGATGTTCTTCAAAACGACTGTCATATCATTGTTAATATATCATACCTTTCGAACACAACTCTGAACGCAATCAGTCCACTCGGTATTGATATTAATTTTTAGTTAATATTCTAATGCAACGCATACACGATACAACCGTTGATACAACTCGCTTAGTAATCAAGTTGTGTGTTGTGCCCACAGACGATAAAACCTCTTCGTACAATTTCATTTTCCAAATAATTTGCAGCTGGAACCAACAAATAATAAACACGCATCCCACGAAGCAAAACAAATTAGGCTTAAATTTTGTGAAGCAAAAAAATTGAAAGCTCTTTAAGTAAATTAAATATTTATTGACATTCAAATTTTTTTTAATCTAAAAAATTTTTAAAAAATTAAAAAAAAAGAGTAATAATATAAAACTTTAAAAAATAAAACTTCAATGAACTATTTTTAATTGCATATAATTTACTAATATTGGCTATCATTAAATAATTCATTGTAGAACTGGGCTCTAGTTTCATTTCAGTTGTGTCTTCCATTTTTAATTACTCTTCCCGTTAGTTTTCTTGGCTTTCAAAAACCAAATTAACCGACGACACGTCTTTCTCTTGCAGAAATAGAATGAGAATGATGTAGGAAGCCCACACACGTTGCAACGCGTTGGCACAACTTGCCAAAAAATCAAAAAATTTTGATTTTTCATACAAACGAGAGACAACTTCATACAACAAGCCCACACACGCGACAATCCTGATTACAACCTGCTCAAGTTGTACCAACGGTTGTATCGTGTATGGGTTGCATAATATTCGAGCTTTTGAAGTGGTAAACAAATAATTGTAAATAATATTAAATAAATTTAATCAATTTTTAAAATTAAAATAAATAATTAAATAAAATAATAACTAAAATAAATAATTTTTTTAATTAAAAATATATTATTTAAATTTTATTCCTCTTAAAACAGTTTTCCCTAAACGGGTTTCTATAAAATAATAATAATAAATATTAATAAATATTAATATTTAAAGATATAAATAAAGACACAAAGGGATCGTCCATTCAAAATTCGATATAATTTTTTGGCAAGAATAATTCAATGAAATTAAAAGTTTTTGGGTAAATTTTTTTAAGAAAACGTTTCTTTTGATTGTTTTTTCCCAAACTTAAATGCTCGTGTATTAATTAGTCATTGCGAGAAAGGTTCTACTAATTTCCTTTTGTAAACATACTTCTCGAAATGTAAGCCTTTACCCATTTAGAGTAACATTTTAATTACTTTCTGCAATATGTACCATTTTTGTTTGCTGGGTGTAAACTGCTGTTGGCTTCTACTTATTTAAATTCTTTTTGCGTCTGAAACTGAACTAGATAAATGGCACATGTGTAAATAAGCACGAATATAATTTAATGTTTCTCTTATTGTTTTTTTTTCTAACAACCATTTTGTAAAAGATACAGAAGTGCATAAAAAAAAATTCATTTACATGACAGGCACGGTGTATGAGAGACCGGCAACGGGTATGATGAAGTCGTCTTGTAACGTGACATTGAAAATTCAATAGAACTTGTTTCGTGAAACGCATTCGGAATTAAGTGCCTCGTAGTAAATTGTCGTTAATTATTTAACAAGTGAGTTTTTAACTTTTACTTAATGATGTACTTATTTGGGAATCACATCGCATACACGCAACTCTGCTGCATCTGTGGCCGGTAATCAATAAGGGGATACGCGGTATGTATTATTTTTACCAAATTACACTTAAAACACCAGTAATCTCTAATTATATAATAATATTTATATTTAAAACTTAAAAATTTATTGTATTTGGTTGTTTTTTATTATTTAATAAAGTGCACATTCAAGCAAGCTTATAACTATTTTTATAAGTAACGATTAGTAGGAACTTTATTTGGTCATAAAATGAAAAAAAAACTTCACAGTGAAGCCCCTTTTTTAACTTAATTTTCTTCCAATCAGCTGTTTGATGACATTTTTCCGAATTTGAGCCCTTTAAATTATAAAATGAAAAAAAATTCATAGTGTAGCCCCTTTTTTTATAAAGCAATTCTCCTCCAAACAGCTGTTCCATGATGTAGTTCCGAATTTGACATCTTTACGTTGTAAAATGGAAAAAAACTTTAAGTTAAGGCCTTTTTTTTTATAAAGTAATTCTCTTCCAATCAGCTGTTCGATGATGTAGTTCCGAATTTGAGCCCTTTAAACCATAAAATGAAAAAAAAAATTATAGTGTAGGCTTTTTTTATAAAGTAATTCTCTTCCAAACAGCTGTTCGATGACATTGTTCCGAATTTGAGCCCTTTAAATCATAAAATGAAAAAAATTCATAGTGTAGCCCCTTTTTTTATAAAGCAATTCTCCTCCAAACAGCTGTTCCATGATGTAGTTCCGAAATTGACATCTTTACGTTGTAAAATGAAAAAAAACTTTATAGTTAAGGCCTTTTTTTTATAAAGTAATTCTCTTCCAATCAGCTGTTCGATGACATTGTTCCGAATTTGAGCCCTTTAAACCATAAAATGAAAAAAAAAATTATAGTGTAGGCCTTTTTTTATAAAGTAATTCTCTTCCAAACAGCTGTTCGATGACATTGTTCCGAATTTGAGCCCTTTAAATCATAAAATGAAAAAAATTTATAGTGTAGGCCTTTTTTTATACAGTAATTCTCTTCCAAACAGCTGTTCGATGACATTGTTCCGAATTTGAGCCCTTTAAACCATAAAATGAAAAAAAAAATTCATAGTGTAGCCCCTTTTTTTATAAAGCAATTCTCCTCCAAACAGCTGTTCCATGATGTAGTTCCGAAATTGACATCTTTACGTTGTAAAATGAAAAAAAACTTTATAGTTAAGGCCTTTTTTTTATAAAGTAATTCTCTTCCAATCAGCTGTTCGATGACATTGTTCCGAATTTGAGCCCTTTAACCATAAAATGAAAAAAAAAATTATAGTGTAGGCCTTTTTTTATAAAGTAATTCTCTTCCAAACAGCTGTTCGATGACATTGTTCCGAATTTGAGCCCTTTAAACCATAAAATGAAAAAAAAAATTATAGTGTAGGCTTTTTTTATAAAGTAATTCTCTTCCAAACAGCTGTTCGATGACATTGTTCCGAATTTGAGCCCTTTAAATTATAAAATGAAAAAAAATTCATAGTGTAGCCCCTTTTTTTATAAAGCAATTCTCCTCCAAACAGCTGTTCCATGATGTAGTTCCGAATTTGACATCTTTACGTTGTAAAATGGAAAAAAACTTTAAGTTAAGGCCTTTTTTTTTATAAAGTAATTCTCTTCCAATCAGCTGTTCGATGATGTAGTTCCGAATTTGAGCCCTTTAAACCATAAAATGAAAAAAAAAATTATAGTGTAGGCTTTTTTTATAAAGTAATTCTCTTCCAAACAGCTGTTCGATGACATTGTTCCGAATTTGAGCCCTTTAAATCATAAAATGAAAAAAATTTATAGTGTAGGCCTTTTTTTATACAGTAATTCTCTTCCAAACAGCTGTTCGATGACATTGTTCCGAATTTGAGCCCTTTAAACCATAAAATGAAAAAAAAAATTCATAGTGTAGCCCCTTTTTTTATAAAGCAATTCTCCTCCAAACAGCTGTTCCATGATGTAGTTCCGAAATTGACATCTTTACGTTGTAAAATGAAAAAAAACTTTATAGTTAAGGCCTTTTTTTTATAAAGTAATTCTCTTCCAATCAGCTGTTCGATGACATTGTTCCGAATTTGAGCCCTTTAAACCATAAAATGAAAAAAAAAATTATAGTGTAGGCCTTTTTTTATAAAGTAATTCTCTTCCAAACAGCTGTTCGATGACATTGTTCCGAATTTGAGCCCTTTAAATCATAAAATGAAAAAAATTTATAGTGAAGGCCTTTTTTTTATAAAGTAATTCTCTTCCAATCAGCTGTTCGATGATGTAGTTCCGAATTTGAGCTCTTTAGATAATTTTACTTATGGAAGATTATTTATTTGCAATGCATAAAATGGATTAAAGATTTTTTCGTTCATTGACTTGTTGCTACGTTTTCGCTCGCCTTATAATAAGTCGCTCAGTCGCTACTCCTCCCGCAATTGCAACTTGCTGGTAGTCGCTCTTTTAATTTCTTTGTTTTCTCAGCCAAATGTTTCTCTTATTTAAGTTCTTAACTCCAATATTTCTTCAAACTTTGGTGAGAATTAATAACATGTGGCATAAACAATTATTATCGTGAACCACCTTAATATCATTAATACTCTACTGAATTTTGCTTCAAGTATCTGAAGTGTGCAAGCATACATACTCACATATAAATTGAATCATTCATATTATTTCTTTAGTAGAAAAATCAAATAATTCTTAATATCGCAAACTTTGTCTGTTCCACACGCAAACTCGTTTAAAATGATTATTTCCCAAGGATTAGATCAGGGAATTGGCACGAGCACATACACATTCATATATGTATGTGACGGCACACATATAAAATTATTCGCAAACAGTATAAAAATAATTAAACTGTTTTCAAGTTATGGAAGTCTTGCTTAGCAATTGATATTTTTATGCCAAATAAATTAAATCCTAAAAAAATCTGTTTGCATCAAATCAAAATCTTTTCAGCGCTAAATAATGTTTTAAAAAAAAATATTTAAAATTAATTTTTTGCAGTTGAAAATTGGGGGTTTTTTTTTGTTTGATTTACTTTTTAAATCTGTTGTTTCAGCACAATTTTAATCAAATCAAAGTTTAGCGAGACTGGATTCTAATAAAAAATGAGTCAGGCCTTTTCCATATTAGGGTGACGATATGTTTCCTAATCTGATATTTAGACTTGCATGCGTAATTGTAACACTTCGTTTTAGTTGAGTAATATAATTTAGTGTTTACGGAAATTCAATTAAGTTTACTTGATTACCACCTAACAGGTAGAAAAATCAAAATGTTGCTCTATTCCGTGTTTGATGGCACTACTGTAACAAAAAAAAAAAAAAAAAAAAATACAAAATGGCAATAGTGCCATTAGATGCGCCAGTGCAATAGCAAAGGAGGGGCAAGTATTTTTTAAAAGTGTATTACAGTAGAATTGCGCTAAAGCTAACTGCACGACGGATATGGTTCTTTGCAATCAAATTTTGGTATCAGTGCTATTGATATCGGAAAACTACAACGATTTTATAGTGTCAGATAATGATAAAACCAACCGATATGTCGAGAAACAACTTCAACAAGAACAAAGGAGCTTCTATTATCATGGAAAACAATTGAAATCATTACTGATTGGATGAAGGGATTCAATAGGTAATCGCTTTGTGTGCACGAAACTGCTCAAAAGCTTCTTTGAACTACTTCGTCAATTATTAGATTACGGCTGAACTTTCAAAAGTTTTCCAATAAAAATTAACGCTTAACTAAGTCATTGTTTAATACTGAAATTTTTTTTACATTTGCAAAACACCTAAAATAGTTTATATGTAGTACGAAGAAATTAATTAACGTTGCCATATTTCATTTAACATTCTCGAGGTTCTACTGTTAATCACAACCAAAATCACAACCAAACGCGATTCATTCCATTAATCGAATAATTATTAAAGCGCGAAAGTTTAAAACGAAATATCCAACAAATTTGATATTTGTAAGAGAGAATTTACCCCAATTATGCAAAGTATTAGGCGGAAATTAGGAAGGGGGTGTAATGATGGAGAGGGCAAAAAGTTTTTTGCTGTAAAGTAGGCGCTTTTTTTCAGGTAGCATTTCATTATTTTAGCTTTAAGAACGGCGCAGGAGCGTCTTACTTGTGCACAATATGTTTTATTCTATCACTATCGCCTATGGGGTCGAACCCACTACATTCACTATCTGTATCTGATTGACTACCCTTGCAGTCAATGTGAACGCCTTTTATTGACTCTAAACCAAGTTTAATTAGAGAAAAAAAAAATGTATATAAATTTGTAGCTTTGAATTTTTACCTTCATATAAAATCCGAGCTATTAGAAAGGAATAGGCCCTTTAAGCCTTCTCAAACCGATTCGACCCGTTATTCATTTTCAGTTATCCCAATAATAGCCTTTATTCTGAAATTACAACTAATCAAGAAAACAATGATTATTTTTGTGTAAATTTCACTTTATTCTTTCCACAATGGCTTAAATTTATAATTTTAAACTGCTGAAAAACAAAACTCAGTACTTAATAATTTATTTCTTTAATCCACGTATTAATTATAATTTTTTTTAACGATTACTTGCTTGGGATTTTTTTTATTTCTTATTTATTGTAATGACTTTAAAATACATTTCAATAGTAGATGCTGCTTAAATGCTAATGAATAAAAAAACTCATCTCACATGCTTTTAAGAGATTGAAAGTCAGACAGGCTGTATAATATTTTACAACTACAGAATTAATATCTTCGATACTTAAATATTTGAAATATTAATTTTTCGTTTCGCTTTAACTCACAAATATTAAAGAATTAAAAGAAAAACGAGTATAGACGAGGTCTGATGATTTCTATAATTGCAACAGGAAAATGTTTCAAGGAAATCAATTAATATTTAAATAAATAAATACAGCCACTTTACTACTGCTCAGCCTTGTGTCTCCATTTTAAATGAGAAAGACAGAGAAGTCATCCGTATGATATATATTTCTCTTTCGCCAGGCCTATTTTAAATGAAAATTGCCCAAGCAATAAACATGCTACAAGTAGAATTTTAATTGTTAAATTACACTTTTTTTGTGTATTTCGAAAAAATATTATAATTTCCAGCGATAATCTGGCATATGGAAGGGGAATTCCTGAGCAAAATAAAAAAATTAAAATTACTTATAACTAAAAGTAAAAGTGTATATAAATTAGTGAATAAAATTAAAAGCAGCAATAAAATATTTCTATGCCACTTTGCTATTAATAAACTCAGAGTACCTGAAAGGAAACTTGCATAGTGGCATTGTGAATTGACGCCAGCAAGTATTTTGGTCTAAGCTAAAATATAGTTAATAAGAAAGGATTTAAAATTAAAATTTTAAACATTCGTTTAAATATTGACTAAAAAATGCTTAATTATTTTAAATTAGGCTACAAAACACCGTTAGAGGTTAGAAGAAAATACTTAAAACTAAAATAAAAAAGCTAAAAATTCTAGTGCGCACTGTATTCGTAAAGCTTCGTCATGCATTCTTGCACTAGAGTGCAATACACGTGCGCAGCAATAAAACTCATATCCAATATGAGGATGAAGTATTACTCTTTAATTTATGAATTTTCTTTAACTTCTGTCTATAGATGGCCAGCGATTCCATATCCCTTTACTTTAATAGTTTGCTCAGTAACTGATTTTTATATTTTACTTCATTCCATCAGTAATTATTCTTTAAAGTTTACATATGTATAATGTTTCCACAATTACATATGTTGTTTTATTAGTTCTAGTTCAGAGTTCGGTAGGTAAGTGTTGCTATTACAAATATTCTAAGTCTGTAGGTTGCATTATATTATAATTAATTTAAATGGAACTTAGGATCTTGTTACTATTTTAGTTTGCTTGTGATTCAATATGTTTAATTGTTTTTGTTCTGTGATCATTAATTACTTTTCTTGTCCTCTTCGTTTGTGGCATCCAATGGGGTAGAGTCGGTAATGAGTGCAGCAGGGTTGCTTTGCTCTGAAGAGATTTCGCTGACGCTCATGCTATGCTGTAAATAGATAGATTGCTGTGAATGTAATTAATTACATACAAATTTAACTATAGAAATCGTTTTAGCAGACGCCAACTGAAGTATTTTCTCAATGTTGATTGAATGCATTTCTTGCTCGTAATTTATTAGAAAACAATAAAATATTTTATTAGGAAGAGGTTCTACTGCTCAAACAGTCTAATGTAATTTTTGTTCAAATCAAACTAATAAGACAGTGAAGGCAATACATTAGGCTTTTAAACTGCTTTTATAGAATTTGTAAATGGTATTTGTGAAATTTTTTAGCAGCATTTGAAAACTTGACCGAGTAAAAAATATTGATGTACATGACTTTTAAGATCGATAAGGATATTGTGGAAAACCATTTTTCCTCAGCGTATCGGTCCTATACAGGAATGAAGACATCACATAAGGCTGTTAAACTGCTTGCGATACTTTGTACAAATGCATTTATTGTCTTTATTTAATAACATTCATTTGCTACTCACCTTCATTTCTTTCCTCAATTTCATTGACTTGCCCATACTGATAAGGCGGTAACGTTCTTTGGCTCGTTCACGTATTTTTTCCGGAACAACCAATAAAGTTGTCACAAAATTACCAATGAACAATAAGAAGAATAAGCCGCTCAAAACATATACCTTAAAGAAAGCAAACAAATCGGTTTAATTACGAGGAATTATTAAAATTTTTCATAAAACATTGACTTACATGCCATGGAGCATTTGGTGGATAACTGGTTAGTTTGTATAGCGTATAAGCATTGTAGGCCTGAAAGCAATAACCCATAAAAAGGAAGGGCAATAAGAAGCTTAAGCCTCGCCACATCCACGAGTGAAAACCCTCAATCGTTATATCCATATTATGACGTTCACCCAAAGCCTTCAAGCGGTACAATAAACCCTTTTGGTAACCGAATTGTAAATATTGGACCATGCCTTGCGAGAGGGGAGATACAATAACAATGGCACTAATGTATTTTGTAAAGTTTCTGACTTACTTATGTAGGCATTGAAATACATAAATTGATTTCTAAACAATGTCCAATGGCGGCCCTGAGGCCAAATCAATAAAACGCCAGCTGCAACCGTTGAAATGAAATGATGAGCTCGCCACCATCCCTTAATGCGAGATCCGTTCACCTTTAAAATCGATTCACGTATCGTTAACGTGCAATAATACCAAACCAATAAGAAAATGAAAGATAATTCAAGGGCCCTGCGAAAAATTTAGAAGCATTTGAAGTTAATTGCAGCATAGAGATTCATTTACAAATTTTTGGAAAGTATTTCATTACCTGTAATTGAATATCAAATTAAGAAATGCCATCAACAACCCAATGACGTTTAATATTAATTTAAATTTTTCATATTCATCTTTATATCGCACTTTATCGTTCCTGTTCAATATGGATACATTGACATCACCCAGAATGATCTGTATTATGCAAGCACGGATTAATAAATGGAAATTAAACTGTTTGCTCGTTTAAGTCTTGATATTAATACTCACTCTCAAATACCGGCCTGACTTGGCAGGTAACGACTGCTCAATTTCATGGAGTTGTGCTTTACGCTTTAGAGTATTTTTTTGCAATTCTTCAACTTTTTCTTTATCCTCAGGCGTTTGAATATTTTTGAATCTGAAATTGTAAAAAATACATCAATTTAAGTTCTGAAATCATTTTGTTTTGAATCGGAGAAAGTTATCATTTGCGAATAAAATCAGAAATTTAGACTTTTCGTTAATTAAATCATTTTATTTTACTCTTTCGTTCAACCAAGCCGCCGGTTAAGGTACCTGGCTACCTTCTCCACATTGCGCAGGGCTTTTGAAATTTTTATCATTATATAATAACTTTTCGAAAAGGAAGAACCAATAAAAATTTCTTGCAGCACAACATTAAATTAAATCACACACGATAAAAATCGTTCCAAATTTCAATTTTCATAAAAAGTTGCAATATTTTCTGGCACACAAATTTCTTAATCAAATTTATCCAGTAATTTTTGCATGATAACAGCAAATACATTTATTATTGTACAATTTTGAGATATAAAAAAAAGAATCCACTGACGTTTTGAATATAACCTACAACCAACTAACTCTCTTCACAAATTCTGGAAAAGTAACAATATGTACTTACTGCTTCAATGATGCACTTATCTGGTTCATGCGATAACGCTGATGTTTTATTTCATTAAAACATTTCTGCTGGTGGGAGTGCAGTTGTTCCAGGAGTTCAATGTATCTGCGATTGCAATTCTACAAGTATACAAAAAATTAAATTAATATATAAAATATGTCACTTCATTCTTATGGTCAATATAAAATTACCTCTAATTCCAAAAATTCTTCGCCTAATTCATGCCACTCTTTGGTTAAAGTATCTATATTATTATCGGGCATTTTTGTGCTTCAAGTTCACCAAAATGATCAGCATAGAAAAATGTATTTGCACGTACCAAACTTTGACTTTTACAATCAGATAAAATACGTTTCTCTCAGTATGATAATATTTCAAATATCAAAAAAATGTCTAAAAGGAAAAATGTGTCAGAATATATTAAAATATTCTTATAAAAATTTATAAAAACTTCTGTTCAATTTATTGAAATACTGAAAAGGCAAATTCAGTCAATGTAAAGCTAATAATTGTGAGTTCAACATTAGAAATTCCGTATGCAAGGAATTTTGCAAAAGTAATAGATGTGAGCGAAGAAAATGTTAATTGCATAAATTTTTTTGGAAAAGAGTATTAACTTGATAAATGAACAATTTTATAATGAGAAATGCTCAATGGAATTCAATAAACTTCGCTGATGGTTTAACTTTTACCAGATACTCCTGTATAATAAACATTTACAAACGGAAAACACCAATACATAATTTTTTTCAAATGAATAGTTCGACTTATTTACTTGTGGGCCACAATAACGAGCTTATTTTCAATTACTATTTCAAGTTTAAATACACTCACAATTTTTTAATTCTATAATTTGCTTCAAACTTGCTTTCAATTGTGTTTCCTTATATAATCAAGGAAATTGAGGATAGAAATGATTTTCATCTAGCAATCAAATTTGGTTGAAAGAAAATTGCTTTTAAGGTAAAACTTGATCGTGTTCCTGCAATTTGTAATTTATTTTTTCCGTATTTTCAGGAAAATAGTCATTAGTCGGTTAAAAGCTTGCGAATATAATTCCTTATTTGTACATAATAATACAATTTCTTAAAATGCTATGAATTACAATCATACATTTTTATAATATAAATTTATAAATAAATATATAAGTTATAAAAATTGCTTTATTATTCTGAGATCCTTTATATAGGTCCTGACATTCTTTTATTTATTTATATTTCAACTGTCTTTTTTTTCTGCTAAAGTTAAATCTGAATTCGTTTCCGGATTAATTTTTTTGCTGAGTATGAGAGAAGAATTTATTGCTCAGAATAACAAAGAAACAATACAGAATTCAAATATTATTCATTAATCATTCTCAAGCTATCAATTACATAAGAACCAAAAATTTCATCTTTTCTAATTCTAATTCTAGCAATTTTTGTTCACTTTAAGGTCGCTTGTTTTACCAACATAAAACAAATTTAAATATTGCAGGTGCTTTTCCAAATAACTACCAGTGATACTGAAATAAAATTAAAGAAATTTAATTTAAGATTCCACATAAGAAAATATATATATATTTTATGCATAATGCAATCCAATAAAATTCTATTTTTACTTACAACACAGAAGGACAGAGTGCGTCTCAAACAAGTATTACTGTAATAAATTTGACGACGAAATTTACTTTTTTCTCCAGCTTATAATTTTGAGTAAGAATCTTGGGTGGAGTCCTGTTTAGGATACTGAACTCACTGGCTGCCAATTATAAACAACTAGTGCAACATTAATATACACAAAATTTGAAAACAATAATACAATTTAACACGCGTAATATGCTGATAGATTTCGTTTTCTGTAATTGTAAGATTTTAATAAAATGATTGTTTTTCAAATTTCCAAATAACTTAACAGTATTCGATTGGCTGTTATTTTATATGTCAATTATTTTTTCGTGACGCACAAATCTTGCGATATGAAAATAACTCTTTTTAGCTACACAACTTTAGCTGTAGTAGCAAATTCACTTAAAAAAATAATAATAATAATAGAAAAAGTTGGACTATGATTTGTATATTGTAGTTGTTGTTGCTACACCACAATTTCTCAGTACGTACAAAATAAACTAATTTTGCTAAAATATCTTTATTGCAAAACTCAATTTACACACGTCCATACATACGCACACATTTCTTAATTTCGAATACCTTTCCTCGATTAGATTACTTTATAAAGTACAAACACACACACGGGTACACGTGTGTGTGGGATGTCTTATGCATACTTTCATATACATATATATGCATTCATTAATATCGCCATAGAGGCGCAGTATATACTGTCTTTTTTTTCCAACTGACACCTAAAACAATAGTAAAGCAGCTACATTTTATTATGGGAAAGTGGGGTGCATGTGAAGGAAACGCCAGCACATCGAATTGAAAATGGAAAGCTTGCGATGATTTACGGCATAATTTTTTTTTTCTTT
This sequence comes from Ormia ochracea, assembly GCA_963402855.1. Classification (NCBI taxonomy): domain Eukaryota; kingdom Metazoa; phylum Arthropoda; class Insecta; order Diptera; family Tachinidae; genus Ormia; species Ormia ochracea. Next base: position 38,758,134 of record OY727107.1, read on the forward strand.
ATACAATATTGTTTTTGATGTTTAATGACGTCGTCTGGTCTTCTTACCTTTGAAACTTAATTTATTTTAGAAATTAGTGTTCTTTCTTCCAAATTCCAGATGCATAATTCCTTTTGTTATTTGAGTAATTATGGTTTTCCTGTTAATTTGGATCTAGCATTGGTTTTTCCCAATTTTTTACACAACTTTCTAATTTCTTTGTAAATTATTTTCTTTTCCTTGCAGCCGGTTGTTTACTGTTGTGAGTTTGAGAAATTATAACTAAAAATCGGGCTGCCAGATGTATTGGTTTTCCTTATCACAATTTTGTCAAAAATCCCTGTAAATGTTATAAAACTTCAGCAAAAATAAAAGCAGTTATACAAACAATTTTAATACATTCGTAATAAATATATATAAAAAGAACTATTAAATAATATGTTATATGCGCTACGCACCTTGTTACTATATAGAACACATTGTGTTTTTCTTCACTTAGTCAATTCATAAAACAAACATTTTTCTTCCGATATAAACAATTCTTTTTATGTTTATTTTATGGTTTCCAATGTTTAAAATATTTTTTTATTTATTTATTTACCAAATATTACAATTATATGAATATAATTGCAATATGTATAAAAGCACTGGCTACTGAGGCCTTTGTCTTCTGCTTTATTTATATATATATTTATATATATATATATATATTTATATATATATATATTTTTTTATATATATATATATATTTTTATATATATATATATTTGCTAAAAAAAATAAATTTTTTTTTAATTTTAGGGAAAATTTTCTATTTTTGATAAGGGGGTACCCTTTGCATTTTTTGGCTAAAAATCGTCATTCTTTGAAAACGTCCGTTTGTGTATTTTTGAATAAAAAACTTGAGTTTTTATTGCTCTTTTGTGTTTATTTTGTGTTTTAAAATGTTTTAAATATATATTTGCTAATAATGAAAGAAAAAAAAATTTTTAAATTTTTGGCAAAATATTCGATTTTTGACATTTTTTCTTAATTGGTATATAGACGAAAATTCCAATACCAAGTGTGGCAGCACTGAAGCATAGTAAAAGCCAGCTGGTTGTCAGTCAGGGTAATTGGAGTGGTGAATATAGCTGGCTGGGCTTGCACAATTAAAGAGTCTGGTGAAATAAACGTGGTTGGTTACAAGTTGTTATAATTCAAAGGTGTGCAGATTGTTCGTCAAGTGTTTAAATTATTCTGCATTTCTTAGGAATAATATTATTGCACATAGGTAGCTGCTTAGTTATTGCTTATTTATAAACTCTGATTTAAATTAACTCATGATTTAAACAATTTTATTGTTTATTGCATTTACTTAAATTACAATTATATGAATATATGAAATTATATGAATATAGTTTTTATATGAATATAATTGTAATATGCGTAGAGGCAATGGCTATTGAGGCCATCTTCTCCCGCGTGGCAGGTGGGGACCACTATATTTATTATATACATATATTGACCAATATATTATCGTTTAATTGGCGAGTAGTAGGTCTTATCACTACTTCAAATTAATGCCATGATTTCCGTTTTATTACTGACCTAATGAAGGTATCCCTACACTGTCTCCAAATCGCATGTTGATCGCTGTTTGCATACAACTGGATACATTAACATTTCGAGAAACTTCCGCTTGCTACTGAGTTAACTTTAGTAGCAACAACAATTCAATACAGAAAAACTTGCAGCTGGCAATGCCACATTACTAACGTTTATCAGCAATACAATTTTTACATTGAAAGTAAGAAGAACAAGAAATATTACAAGTAACAGCGCAGTGTTGGTAAATTTTGAAATGATTACATTAATAACAATAATAATTATTAGAATAACCAGTAGTCCTTTTAAGGAGCAGGAGAAAATAACAATGATTTGTTGCCAGAGGCGTACCAATATAATTGGTAGTATGGTATTGATTGTAAAAGAATATCTTCATTACAACGTTTTAGTTTACTTTTGTATAAATTATAGTTTTATTTACAATCACCTTCATTTTTAATGTTAACATAAAAGTACGATATAATGCATTAAATTGGCAGTGATAGAAAAGCGGATTGATGACGTCGATTTTAAAGTTCATGATGGGGCTGAAGAGCTTATGTGATCCCTAACCTAAAAGTTCTAAGTCCTAATCATTCCTTATTCCTTACGTTTAATACGCATTTTCAGAGCTATATAAGCGGCAATTCTAAATACAAGTATCAGCAACACAAGACCCATATAATCGAAAGGTAAATTAGTTTCGGAAAAGTTCAATGTTTCCAAAATGACTTTACCCGAACTGGGGCAAGTGGTGTTAGTGGAGGTGCAAGTAATTTCTCCTTGTTGAACACCGGCCCATTGATTAATTAACATACCCTCATTGGCATAGCGAAACCAGGACAAATACGACAACCATTTAAAGTAGACAGGCACAGATCCCGAATTCAGAAAGAAGCCACCAAACAGTAGAAAAGGTATGGTCACTGGTGGACCGACCGACAAAGCCATCGAAGTAGAGGTACTGGCACAAGATATTAAATAACCAAAAGAGGTGGAAACATTAGCTACCAACGTGATCAAGGCCAAAGCTTTTAGAAAGTAGAAAATTCCCGGTCGTAGTCCAATCATAGGATATGCAATTGATGTGAACAAGAAAGGTACCACCAAAAATAAAGGCAATTCGGCTAAAGTTTTTCCCAAAAAATAAGTATCACAACTATAAAGGCGACTGCGTGTTTCACGCATGAATACAGGCAATTCCGCTGTGAAGACCTGCAAAAATTAAATAAGTTCTTCATTTCCTTCATAAATAGTTCTTAAGTGGAATTTCGTTACTTACATTGATTACGGCAAATACATTTTGAAAAGTCATGTTCGTGAGGAAAAGGAATATGGCGCCGTTGATGTTCATTACACCCACCTGCGTCAAGGGCTGGTTTAAGAATATCAAGCCAATTAAAATGGCAACCATCTAAGAAAGATACAATAACATTTATAGCAGTTGTAGCATATTCACAGGTTAAGGATCGCCAAATTCGAGAAGGTAGAGAAGGTAGTGAAATATATAAAAAAAGCTTAGCTAAAGCTTTTCCACTTATTTAGTTGTTATATTGGTATTTAGTTATAGTGAAAAATTTAGTACAGAAATTGGCGAAATAAAGTGGTATTCTTTCGAAAGTCTTTACTCCTTCTTGAAGGGAATACACATTTTAAGGATCTGTTGATCTAATACAGTGAAACCTTTACATTTGACATTCACTGTCATCGCTGGTTCTGAATTAACTGACATTGAACTCAGATGGGCTTACCGTTGTTTGTATTAAACGCACTTTCACCAGCAGCGGTTCCTTTAAAGTGGAAATCCAAGACCTCCACAATATTGCTCGAAACTGAGTCCACCAAGATGCCTTGTAATAATTACTTATTTCATCATCTTTCGGCAAATCATCTGTCTGGGCGGTAATATTTTGGAAAGTTTGTTCCATCTCGCGAGAGACCCTTAAGAGTATGACATATTAAATAGATATTCCACTTACTATGTAAGTTTATGCCACTTACTTTCCTCCTGCAAAATTGTTGCATATTTTAGAAATTCGTTCACGAGATTTAATTTCTCTGCCGGGTACAACAGCCATAACTTGAACATAGAAATCGGCTGGATTGTAGTTATTAGGACAAGGGGCTCCTATGCTGAGGATTTCAAAAGCACAATTATTAATTAGAGAGAGTTTTTAAGGAAACGTTTTAACTTACAATGAGAAAAAGTCTACAGCTTCATTGGGAGTGCCCAAAAAGGCAACTCTGCCCTCGGCCATTAATAAAATTTTATCGAATAACTCAAACAGTTCCGAAGAAGGCTGATGTATGGTCAGGATAACAGTTTTACCACGCTGCGATAGCTGCTTCAAAACCTGGACCACACTGGCGGCCATAAAGGAATCCAAACCTGAAGTCGGCTCATCACAAATCAATAGTGGAGGATCGGTCAAAGCCTCGGAAGCAAAGGCCAAACGCTTACGTTCACCACCCGAAAGACCTTTGACTCTACCGGGTACACCAATTACAGTATTCTGGCATTTACCCAATGATAAATCCTTTATAACTTGATCGACTCTTTGAAGTTTTTGTTTTTGGGTCATGCTTCTTGGCATGCGAACAGTAGCCTGAAATATTAAGTGTTCTCGAGCAGTTAGAGAGCCTATGAATAGATCATCTTGTTGCACATAAGCGCAACGGGCTTGCATTTCTTTAGCATCGACTGGGTGGCCATTCAGCATACGCACACTGGATGCTGATACTTGTACTCCGCGTACAGAACGAAAGGCCAAAGCATTCAATAAAGTAGTTTTACCTGCACCAGAGCTACCCATAACGGCTAATAGCTCACCAGGATATGCTGTGCCAAAAACTATTAAATGACAATTTTTATAATTTCCTAATCTCTTTATATCGCAACAAAGAAAACCTGCCATTTTTGATCAAGTGCCTGCGGGGTCTGGGTATGTGTTTCTCATTGCAGCACAATCCTTTAACACGATTCACCAATTGCCGCCAGTTGGATCCCGCCTGATGAACTTCTCCGAATACATCCAGATTATACCAAAAGTATGTAAGCTTCTCTGATACCGACTCATTGGAAACCAAAGACCCATAACTTTTGCTAACCCCACTGTTGATGGCTGATTCCTCAATAGATCCAGTCGGCTGAAAAGAGTCAGGTATCCAAACTTAGTCAAAAAATAGCGAATGCACGATAAAAGTTTATTATTTCAATTTATAGAATTTAATGGTGAAAATTGTTTCTGCGATTAATCTTAATCTTCATGTTCAGCTGCCCCACTATTACCCAGCGAGCATACCTATTAATCTCATCACACCAAATGCATTAAAGCAATTTGTGTTTCTATTGTATTCACTTTTAAAATTTATATAACTTAGACAATTCTCGTTTAATCTAGATAATTTTTGTTTACGTTTCAAAGCAAATACAGTACGATTAAGAAAACAATGGCATTCAACAAAAGATTGCAGTTTACTGCATTTATTTTTTTTTTTTAATCTTAATGCAAACGCTTTGACTGCAATGACGATAGTTAAATAAAAAAGGAGAAGAGAGGAGTAACTTTTAGAGATTCTGTTGTCATTTTAGGTTTTTCTCAGCATCCACAGGTTTTCATCTTTGCGCATGCGCAGCCTTCTTTAAATTATTTCTCTATTTGAAGCTGCAGCGCTGCTATTCAGCCAGCTGCCAGCTTCACTTGTTTTTCATTTCAAGAGATTCACTTATTCTATTCTATAATTTTAATCGATTAATAACTATTAGTTTTATTAAAAACTTATACGATTAATTTTTAATTTAATTAAATAAAACCATTTCATTCCATTATTTCTTATTCAAAAAATCGATTTTTTAATTTAATTTTCATTTTAATTTTCTTTGAATAAGAAAGTTTTTATTTTTAATATTTCATTAGGAAACAGTTTTTTAAAAAATTTTTCTCGATTTTTATTTCAAAAATGTTAATTGGATTATTTAAAAAAAATGCGCAAGATCGGCCGGCAGTTTCTCTCAAGTATTTTACATTTTTGTGAAATGAGAGACTATGAGCAGCCATATTGGTTTTTGACTGATAGTGAGTACTTAAAATTCATTAATTTATTTGGAACTGGATATCTTTGTTATATGTGGAACTAGAAAATATTATCAATTGACTTTTATTTATATCATTCGCACGAGTAGTATTCATTTAATTGAATTATTAAAGAAACGTATGTTTTGTTTTCCCTGCATGCCGCTGAATTTTTTTTCTTGAAATAAAAAAAAAAATTATTCGAACAATTTTAGTCGAATAATTTTTAATGTTATTATATTGTACTCAAAAATTGTTTATATAAAAAAATATTAATTTTTATATAAAAATATTTGAGATTTTTTTGATAATGAAAAATTTTCTTCCATAAAAACTTTTATGAAATATAATTATTAAATTCTATTAAATTGCTAATATCGAGTTGGAAAATAAAGCCAAAAAAGTAAAGATTACTTTCAATATTTTTTTTATTTTATGCGATTAATTTTTATATGAATAATGATTTTTATTTGAATTATTTTAAATAAAATCATATTTTTTTTAATAATCTCTTTCGCACTAAGTACTATATCTTTTATTTTATTCGATTAATTCTTATATAAAGAATGATTTTTATTCGAATGATTTTAAATGCAATTAATTTTTTGTTAAACGATCTGTTTCACATTAAGTACTATATATTTTATTTTATTAAATTTATTAAATTTTATTAAATTGCAAATATCGACATAGAAAATAAAGTCAAAAAAGGAAAGATTAAATTTAATTATTTTTGATTTTATTCGATTAATTTTTATATAAATAATGATTTTTATTCGAATAATTTTAAATGCAATTATTTTTTTGTTTAACAATCTCTCACAATAAGTACTATATCTCTTATTTTATTTGTTTAATTTTTATTTAAATAATGATTTTTATTCGAATGATTTTAAATGCAATTACTTTTTTGTTAAACGATATGTTTCACATTAAGTACTATATCTTTTATTTTATTAAACTCTATTAAATTGCAAATATCGAGTTAGAAAACAAAGCCAAAAAAGTAAAGATTAAATTTAATTATTTTTGATTTTATTGGATTAATTCTTATTTAAATAATGATTTTTATTCGAATGATTTTAAATGCAATTACTTTTTTGTTTAACAATCGGTTTCACATTAACTACTATATCTTTTATTTTATTAAACTCTATTAAATTGCAAATATCGAGTTAGAAAACAAAGCCAAAAAAGTAAAGATTAAATTTAATTATTTTTGATTTTATTCGATTAATTTTTATATAAATAATGATTTTTATTCGAATAATTTTAAATGCAATTATTTTTTTGTTTAACAATCTCTCACAATAAGTACTATATCTCTTATTTTATTTGTTTAATTTTTATTTAAATAATGATTTTTATTCGAATGATTTTAAATGCAATTACTTTTTTGTTAAACGATATGTTTCACATTAAGTACTATATCTTTTATTTTATTAAACTCTATTAAATTGCAAATATCGAGTTAGAAAACAAAGCCAAAAAAGTAAAGATTAAATTAAATTTTTTTTGATTTTATTCGATTAATTTTTATATATAATTTTTGATTTTTATTCGAATAACTTAAAATGCAATTACTTTTTTGTTTAACAATAAGTACTATATCTCTTATTTTATTCGATTAATTCTTATTCGAATAATATTAAAGCACATAATATAAAACACTCCTAATACTCATATTTTTTTATTTGCGTGCGACTAAATAAAAAGTTATTTGTAAAAGCTTTAGCTGCTGTTTCCTTCCTTTTCTCAGCGCCATATCATTTTTTTGGTTCCACATTAGGTAAATGACACTATTGTTTTTAATAAATTTAAGAGGAGCCAAAAAATTAAAAATTTTGCACGGCATTATAAACTAAATTGGGCTCCAATTTAAAAAAAATAATAATTTTTTTAAAATTCAGTTCATGACTTGACTTTTTCGTGAGTGGCCCGGTGCATGCAGAGGCAATGAGAGGCATGTGTATGGTTGCTTGTGTGGAAGCATACATGTGCATGGTGTATAATGATGTATTATTTGCACTTGTGTTGGAAAATCAGAAAAAAAGAACGGTACTTGTACTTGCAACATGGCATTCGATTACATTTAAAGGAGAGAGTAAAGGAACAACAACAATTACAATAAAGAAAAAAAAAGAAACAGGAATCTGTTCAGATACAATAGAAGCATTAAGTTCACAGTCAGTTGTATATCTAACAAAAAGCATTATTTGCCGACCACAAAGTAACCTCGTTCTTTTGCCTTTGTTATAATTTTTATTCCTTCTAACCCCCTCTCTATCTATTTTATCTCTTATTTTTGAAGTGATTGCTCCTGTAGGAAAATGTTTTTGCAACGGGTTGTTTATTTGTATGTGTGTGTGTGTATTTTAGAAGGAATTGCACAACTGGATGCATGTGAATAATCCGCTGTATCCCAGCAAAAGCTTAAATAACTGAATTAATTTGTTCAATTGAAAAGCTTACTTTGAAGAGAGAAATTAAAAAAAAAAAATAAACGATCCTCTGTATTCGCGAATTAGCCGAAAACTACTTCTTATGCTGCTTGCCGAAAACTAAAAAATAAAAAATATGAAATTTAATTTTTTTTTTTAAAATACTTTAAATAAAATCAAAACGACATATTTCGCCCTGCACGGGGAGCAAATGTCTTCTATTCTTGGGAATTTTAAGGCAAGTACTCTACTCACTCAACTATTGCCGATTTTCGCTTTAGAAGAAGGAAGAATGTTTCAAGGCAAAAGCCGAGTGAATATAATATTGTATGATCCTGCGAAGTGCCATTTGCCAGAATACTAGTCTATATAACACTCAGTGCCTTACTTGCTATATAGAAGGCTTTGTCAGTCTGGTAGCCTGCAAATTAGCAAACTTTTGGTCGCAAAATGGCGGCCTCCGTACTTTAAACAGATAAGTTTAATACTTCTAAATGTGTCTAGTACAAATTTTGTGAAACAAACCGGTTCCACAAAGGACCGGTATATGTTGACATACTTGACTCCAAGTGCTCGATCGTGTGTGGTGAACTAACCCACCAACAAACAAAAACATGTCGTTTTTGCATAACGATTTAAATAAAATAAGTCATCGTTTTATCATCAACTAAGTAATGAGTGGCGTTTACATTAGCACTTTTACTTCTACTAAAAAGGTAAAGTGCTGTCTTGCAAATTGGATCAGTATTTTGGTAGAGGCAGACTTATCATTAAAAAACGCTAATATGACTAAAAATCGCTAAAATCGTTAATCGCAAATTTTTGTTTTATTTTATTACTAACAAATATATAAGTAATATACTCTTATAAATAGACTTTATCACTAAAAAGGGCTAATATCACTGAAAATCGCTAAAATCGCTAATCGCAAATTTTTGTTTTATTTTATTACTAACAAATATATAAGAAATATACTTGTCTTCTAAGACATAAAATCAACTAGAAAAAGTAATATAAACGCAAGTTCAGCATTAAAAAATGTATAAATGGGGCTCATCACTAAAAAGCACTAATATGAGATAAAATCACTAAAACCGCTAATCTCAAATTTTTGTTTTATTTTATTACTAACAAATATATAAGAAATATACTTGTCTTCTAAGACATAAAATCAACTAGAAAAAGTAATATAAACGCAAGTTCAGTATTAAAAAATATATAAATGGGGCTCATCACTAAAAAGCACTAATATGACATAAAATCGCTAAAACCGCTAATCGCAAATTTTTGTTTTATTTTATTATTAGTAAATATATAAGAAATATACTCGTATAAATAGGCCTTATCATTAAAAAGCGCTAATATGACTAAAAATCGCTAAAATCAATAAGGTGACTTGTAGAAGAAAACTACATAACTATTATTAAAAACTACCATTTTCGTTAAATATGAAATGAAAATGTTTGCTGCATTATCGGCCATCTATAAGTCTATCTTACTTTCCATTTTTCATTCGTTTGCAATACTAGTCAGTCGGTCGCTTACAATTGTACTTTTTTCGCTTCAATACTCAACATTGTGTCCGTTACAACTTGTTTTGTTTTATTCTTTCATTTTTCTTTGTTTTCCATTATTTTTCATTTCTGAAGTACTTCGCCCAATTTTCATGGAAAATTCATTTTTATTTCTGTACTACGAGTACGTAGTTGAGAAAAGTAGTTGCTTTGAAAAGTTGCTAAAAATTCTCTTCTATTAATTGTTCTTTAAAAAGCAGAGAAAAAATCGTCATAAATACAATGAAAATATTTCATTTATTTAAGGTATGGCAATGTCTCAAATGATTATGTAAATGCTCTCTCGCGTGCTCTCAGGGTTCCTGAGGGTTAAATATGAACAACTGCATTTATAATAATCGTTAGCAATTGAGAAAGTTGCGGCAGTGTTGCCAATCCTTGAGAGCGCAAAATTTCCATGAACGGTTTGTGTGACGATATTTTATATAAATAATGATTTTTATTCGAATAATTTTAAATGCAATTATTTTTTGTTTTATAATCTGCTTCACAATAAGTACTATATATTTTTTTTTATTCGAATAATTCTCATATAAATAATGATTTTTATTCGAATGATTTTAAATGCAATTACGTTTTTGTTAAACGATCTGTTTCACATTAAGTGAAAACAATTTACCGGTATTCGGTAAATGCCTGTTGAATTCCCCAAAAATAGGTTAAGAAGGAGGCATTAGTTCATCTATTCACGCTATATCTGAAGGATTCCAGATGAAGCAGCGAAATATAGGGCAAGACAAAAATTTTAAAACTGTTTAAAGCCATATTTTTTCCTATTTTTTAAGCCAACTCGAGCTGGAAATAGCCCGAATATAGGCAAGAATTTAACCTGAGAACTCTTTATCCATTCGCCTACTAAGGAGGCCGTATAGAGATCTTATGATGCAGAGTTGTATTAAGGATTAACTAAGGGTGCAACGCCAGATACTATAAAAGGCAAAAGGTACTTTGCACAGCTGCTTAAGTAAAGTATTTTTATCCAGATTAGGACTTTGATACCCAGGAATTACGTAGGACTGTTGAAATAATCTAGCGGTATTGCAATAAGCTACTTCAAGTCCTTGCGAGTGCTTTGGCCAGCTGTTTTAACCCAAAATTGTTTTCTTTTGATGTGATTCGCTTTGAAAATGTAGCTAAATGAATAGAATTTTGTTAGTTTAAGATGTTTCTTTGCTGTAATGCAATTTTTTCATATCATTTATGAAATTCATAGCATTCAGGAAATAGATTTCTTTAATAATATGAATGGCTTTATTTGTTCTCTTCCAATGGCAAACATGATTAATAAGATATTAAGATTACTGCCTGAAAGCAAAATTTCCATTAAATCTATGAGAATGAAGAGGTTTTTGAGTAAATGGGGTTTTTCCTGCCACTCTCCGCTTTGACGTGTAAACGTCTAAATATGTCGATATATCAATCTTTAAAAGGCAAAAAAAAAAAAATGGCGAGTTTTTAACTTCAATGGGATATACGACGATTTTTTGGGAATGTGAAGCTTGTGCAAACCCTTTCTTTTCAACGGATAATGAGAATTAGAGTGATACCACTATTTTGTGAACTGAGTCACAATTTTTGGTATATCATGTCTCTTGTAGGAGCATTTCCCCAAACTGATGGCGTGTTGCGAAAATTCGTACTGAATTACGAATAGCTTGAAGGGGGGCTGATTTAAATTACATTTAAAATAACAGAACTGACATAAAAACTTTCATTGATTTACTAGATCTTGGCGCTGGCGGTTCAGTGTAATTATCAATTAACTACCTACATATTTACAAGTGTATGTATTTATATAAAACATATTTATGTTTTAATATCTTTGGATGGCTAGTTCGGTTAGTAGCTTGGAATAGTATACAATTATACGAATACTGCTTCCATATGAAGTCCATCCTTATCCATTCAACTAACCATCCATCCATGCATTCATTCATACATTCAATTCATTCATTCATTCCTTTTAATATTTCCACCAACCTCAATGCATGCATGTGTGCGTATGCAAATACTCGTATGTGTGGGAAAGTATGCATTTAGCTGTCACGGAGTGTGGGCGTGTGTGTGGCAACATGAACATATTGCTTTGCTACGAATGATTGCGGCAGTTGCTTTCCACTACAAAAAAGAATTTTCTAAGAGAAACAAAAACTGAGAATGGCAAGTGTAATTCTTCTCAACAAATAGTGTCGTCTTTTTTCAACAATATATATATATATATTTTTTTTTTATATGAAGTCCTTTCTTGTAGCCTTTTGAACAGATTTTTAACAAGTTTTTGTTATATTTCCTTTCCAGAAATGGCAATAAGTCGTTGGGTCAAACTCTAAAGCTTTCGGCTTTACCGCAGGAAAATTCTTAGGGTTTAGACAGGAATCGAACGCGCAACCTACGCTTTAGTAGGCCATGCATTATTCATTCGCCTACGATGCTTATAGCCAAATGGTGCTCTAGGCAAGGCCATGTATTTATTAAACAGGCACAGATAGATAAAATGTTTGGATAACTTTGGCAAGCGGATGCACCAAGTACATATAAATTATAAATGACTTGTGAATATTATGGTATACTGAAAAAGCTTTCTAGCCACTTCTACTTCTGACAATGATAAGAAACAGATGCCCCTCCTGCAAACTTCAGAAGTCATTCCTTGCTACTTCTGCCAATCTCAAAGTTATTCAATAATTTCCTTCCATTTATTCTCTCTTGTTCTTTATGACGGATTTGCTTTGTACTCACATTATTCAGACTTTCTACTGAAGCGGTTGTACGTTTCTTCTGCTTCGGTATTAAAAACTCTTGATCCTCTTGGCCCATTGCTGGTTAATAAATTTCTAAAAACCTTAAATAGTTTTATATATTTAATACTTGCTGTAAGCCAGCACTTTCAATCACTAAAGCCTTAAAAGCTTTTTCTATCCTCTTTCAATTCTTCTCTCTTTTTCTTTCAGTGTAATATTATCTTTTACAATTTTGTAAGTTATTCTGTTATGCCTTTTTCTTTTATTTGCTGTTCTTTTTTATTTAAAATTTATTTATCACTTTCAGAATTGTTTGCGTCGCGTTTGTCTTAACTTGAGCGGTTACGTGTTGAGACTGTCTTTGCTGCGAGACAGTTAGTACAGGTACTAGACAATAGTTGTAGATTTATTTACTTAGAAAAATAGTAAACTGATAACTGGAAGCCACTTTTATGGGTGCACTACCACAAGATGAGCAAAGGCAGTGCTGGTTGACTGGCTGATTGAGAGAACTGTTAGATAATATTTCTATGATAGAGATACAATCGTGAGTAGCTTTTCCCTCACTGTTGCGGCATCTTAAACACTTAGATTTCATTTTCCTTGGCAGCTCGTACCCTGTTCAGACAGTTTGCCAATTTCATAAACCATTTCGGAAGAGAAAACATTTTACAATTTCATTACGCAAGAAGTGTACAATAACGCGTTTTCTATTCATTGTGGTACATGTTTTTTTTATTTTTCTTGTCGGCTTGTACCCTGTTCAGACATACATACATTTCAACTGAGTAAATTTATTTCAAACAGTGGGGTGTCTTAAAACGTAGCCTTCTCAATGTAAGTCTTACTTCATAATGACAATCAAATCATTCCATTTTATAGCCCTGCCGTTTAGTATTGTCAAGTACAAACGTACTTAGTAATACCCTGTTCCGACCAACATTTACATTGACTTACATTTAATTAAGATTTAACACTTAATATTCTTTATTTAAATGTTCGTCTACTCTCATACATACATATTCAGGAACACATTAGCAGGAAGAAGCTGAATGTTTTTTGTGGCAAGTTGAAGCTTATTTGAAGCTTAAATTGAGAAAAACGTAATACTTTAATACTCGCATTGGAACTTGAAAGCATATTTATTACAAAAAATTTTTAATAAGTACAAATAATGCAAAATATGACTAGACTTGAAAAAAATTACAAATGCATTTTTTTTAAGAAAACAACGAAAATGCTTACAACAGTTTATTTATTTACCAAAATGTTTTTAACACGTCAAAGACTTGAAAATTTATATTTCTCTGCTTGACAGCAAGTGGCTGAAGCTCTTTTATATTTAATATTGTGCTCATTGAAGCTTGTAGAATTGACTAGCTATTAACATCCATGGGGTCTCGCATGTCCAGTCTTTATAACTTACATACAGCTGTATAAAAATCGCGGAAGTTATTTTTTTACAAACGATTTTGCTTTATTTTTTAGATACAAAATTTTGATTTAGAGCTTTTCATAAGCTCTACTGTGGTTTTATAAGCTGTGAGAGTAAAATTAAAAACTTTTCTTCTCAAACATTTTCTTTCTCATTTTATGAATGAAGGGTCCCTTCGTAGGCGAATGAATAAAGCGCTTCCCTCTAAACCAGAGGCCCCTAAGTGTTTCTGCGTTCAACCCGAAAGCTTTGCAGCTTAAATTACTTAAAAAATGAATAAATGAAAAAAGCTTCCCTTCATTATGGCTACTCACAATTGATCATGTGTGATAGTTTTTTTTTCTCACGTGGCCAGATCCCATCTGCCCATTTCTAAATTTTTTTTTTTGTAAATACTTTTATAAATACAATTTATGATTAGCTCTTTACATAATTTTAGTTTTTCTAATTTATATTTCTTTTATTTGCATTTTGATAAGATCAGATATAAAATATTTAAAAAGTAAATCAGTGAATATAAATTTCAGGCATAGAAGAAAATAAAACAGAATATTTAAATTTAACGTAACATTCTCATGATATCTGTTGAAACTTCAATGACATTGATGACAAGCCGTTTCAGCACAATGGGCTTGTAACTAAAAAAATTGCTAATCAATGCTTCCGCCAGCTGATGCGTGGGAACAACTTGTAAAGCAAACAGTAATATTTTGAGGGCAGTAATTATTTTAACATTATTTAAATTTCAGTTTAAAATATTTAATTTTGAAAAAAAAAATCAAATGTCAAAATCTCGTTTGTGCAGAAAAATGTATTAACACAAAATTTTAACAGTAGAAAAAATAATATTTTAATTAAAAAAAATAATAATATTTTTTTTTTATAAACAAATTAGTTAACAAAAATAATTTTTATAATTTTTTTTTTCCTATTTCTTTACACTTTGTGTAACTTTCCTCTATTCCCTATAGAAGATCTAAAAAAATTAAATTAAATAATTATATGTATATGCATACATAATTAAAAAAATAAATTAAATAATTTTTCCATTAAGTTCAGCGAGAACTCTCTTTGCCTCTAGGAAAGAGCTGAACAGTTTACCAGCTGCCTTATAGACTGGCAGATGAACTCGAGACTAAATTACACTTTCCGCCAGTTTCTATGCGCATTTAATTTTTCATGGTCAGGGGCTGATCTTCAGTTAACCTTTACTTCTCGTATTCTTTTTTCACACATGAATTCTAGAAATAATTAATTAAATTAATTAATTAATTTGATTAATACAAATTATTGAGAGAATATAGCAGTTTCCTAAATTGGCTAAAGTATCCAAAAAAGTCAATTGGAATACAAAAGTTAATTGCAATAAAAAATATAAATAAATGAAAAAAGAACGCCAAATGAAAAAAATATCCTTTTTAGGTACACTGAAAAAAAACATGGGAAATTTTAACATATATTTTGCCATTGAACATTGTTGTTGGAATTATTTACAAATAATTATATTTATTAATAATAATATTTATTTGTAATACTTAAAGGCAACTACATTGGAAACGAAGTAAGAAATTAACAATGATAGAGTTCAATACTCAATGCTGCAATTTTACTTTTGTTGCATTTTGAAAATTCAAAGGCTTCTTGACTCGTTGAAGCTGTTGCTGTTGCTGCTGCTGCTGCTGCTGCTGCTGCTGCTGCTGCTGCTTCTACTGATTTAAATATGAAGTTGGCTTTAGGTAGACCAGTTTGATGCAAAATATTACATTGAATTTATTTTTATGTTTAAAACAATTTCTTGTCATGGTGTGCCACAAATTAATAGCCAGAGTTGCATTAAAGATTTTTCCAGTTGCGATATTCGAGAGTTGCATGGCATTCGTTCTACAACAGACAGATACACTCTTAAGGTTTTATTCATCCGGTTTTATACTCTCATTAACTGAAGGTTTGTCTGCTCTTCCAGCACTTGTAGGTCTTCAATGCAATTGCTTGCTCTTTTACATTTAAACAGTATTTAAAAATTACATTTTAATTTTATTTTTATTTATTTACTTTTGTAAATGTTAAAGTATTAATTTTTGCAATATGTTATTTATTTGTAATTTTTTTCTTACATTTCATTTGCATTTCACATTCTTTAATATTTTTTTTTTTTATTTTGCTTTTTGTGTACTCGTGTACACAGTTTTCCTCGTATTACTTTTTTTTTGCATGTTCGCGTTTCGTACAAACTTTATAAATTGTTATTGAATTGGAAAAAATAAGTTAAATAAATACAGACGAGTTTAATTCAATGCAGATTGCCAATGTAATAGCAAAAAAAAAAAAAAAAAATAAAACAAGAATTTAAGTTTGCTTATGGCAATAGTGGTAGCAGACAAGAGCTACCTGTGCCCCTGATCTACTTCTATGCATATTTGAAAGCTTTCATAGAAAGTATTAAAAAGTATTTTTAATTCTCATATTTCATGAAAAGCCAAGTGTTCATTAGGATAATGAATTTATACATTGAGCCAATGAAACTGACATCTGCACATGGATTGCATTCATTACTGCCCCAACCAGGTAGTTAGTCCGATTAAAATTTTTAAAAAAACTAAGCAATTGTGAAAAAATCAAAAATTAATAATTATTAATTAATTAAAATAATGAATTGTGGGCTTTAACTGCTATCCCAGGGCTGGGACTTACCCTATTTTGCTGTATTTCTGTGAGTATTTCATTGAGCCAGCAAAGTCATGACCAAAAGAGTTTCCAAAAATTGCCCAAGACTAAGTACTTTCGCATCAGAGGCGCTACTCTACACTTCTTCCTTTCCCCCATTGCCTATGCAATGTATTGCCTTAGTAGCAACCATTCCTGAGCGCTAATCTGTATGTAAGAAAATAATTTCGCTGCCCTTGACATAAAAGAATTCTAGACTCCCCACGGAAAAAATTGCTTCAAGAGAAGTACTTCTTTTGTGAAATGACTGAATATGTACTTTGTATTACTACGCTCTGAATTTCCTGCATTAACCCATTGGCTGCTTGTGATCGCTTGAAATACCATAACATGGCTCGCAAGTGTAGGGAGTATGGATAAACTTAAATATACATTGCCGAGTATTATATAATTTGTGAATATGCATTTATGAATGAACCCATAAATGTGTGCAAGTATCAGCCTGGCATATCCTGATGCAATTCCAATTAGGAACATTAAAGCTGCCTTTTTTTTGCTCTCGTCATCCATTTGCCCACATAACGAATTGCACAGTTTCAAATGTTTGGCAGCAGGAAATAGTGAGCCGCCGGAAAAAAAACTGTTTCTTTTTTCTTGTGAACGCATAACCCATGTGTTGGCTGCATTACATTCATACATTTGCATGTTTATACTCGTGCATGTGTGAGTGAGCACACATCATACATTAACCTGATCAACCATACATGTGTTTGTTTGCTTGTTCGCATCTGTGTATAAAATTTGTTTAAAACTCGGTTAAAAAAAGAAAAAAAATTGGAAAATGTTTATAAAAACGAATATTATTTAATTTATGTACGTACACGTATGTATGTGTGCAAGTGTGCATGTGTGGCCAAATGAATGGATGCTCATGCATGCATGTGTGCGTAAATGAATATGTAAGCAGTTGGTTGCAGCAAACAAAACTTTCATCTCAAACATTTCAGAACGCATGTACTCGTATTTACAGTTGCGAATGTTAAGGTAGTGTAAGTGTGACGACGTGTGTTTGTATGTGTGTTAGTGGGTTTGCATGCATCCCTTTATTATAGACATTATTTAACAAAATAATTATGATAAATATGAATTTACAAAACCAACAATATAAAATACTTTTCAAATATTTGCCTGCGGTTTTTGTGGACATTTTAAAACGTTTATTGCTCGTCTGGTCCTTAATCCTGTGCACCACTGTATGTAGCGTGTGTAACTGGTGCATTATTTCTTGTTATTTATGACATTTTTTTAATGTCATTTTATGTTTTTTGCTATTCAATAGTGTGTGCGAATTTATGTTTTACACCCACTCATTTGTTTTCTAAATTATAATTTCATATATATATATTTTTTTTGGTTGAGCTGGTTTTTAATAGTTTGAAAGTTTTTGAAGGCAAAAATATTATTCTGTTAAAAAATGCTTTTCTATAATGATGAATTCATGGGGAATCCCCTAACAGGTAAACGTAAACGGCTTCTCCTTCAAATGCCAATAACTTCCACAATGCAAAAACAAATATCTTGATCTCTCTGTTCAAACTGCCGGCCAACCAAAAATTTTTCTTTGTCCTTTTAAAAGCCTTTTTCTGTAATGATGAATTCAAGGGGAATCCCCTAGCAGGTAAACTCAAACGCGTTCGCCTTCAAATGCTAAATAACTCCCACAGTGCAAAAACAAATATCTTGATCTCTCTATTCAAACAACCGCGCAGACAAATATTTTTCTTTGTCCTTTTAAAAGTCCTTTTCTGTAATGATGAATTCAAGGGGAATCCCCTGCCAGGTAAACTCAAACGCGTTCACCTTTAAATGGCATATAACTGCCACAATGCAAAAACAAATATCTTGATCTCTCTATTCAAACCGCTGGGAAGCCAAAAATTTTCCATTATCCTTTCTCTGTAATTCCTGCCTAAATAGATACTCCAAGTGGATTGAACCAACTTAAGTCGGAAGAATTAAAAATTCCTTTTTATTAAAAACAATTCAAAAAAGCTTTAATTTATACTTTAAGCTGTTGGAATGTAAAAATATTTGCAAAGACTAAAATAAAAATATCCTTTGATGATTACAAATAGTTTTAAAAGCAAATAAAAGTTTTGACTGTTTAATTTTCACTCAACACAATAAAGTTTAGAATTAAATTTATCATCAGAAAAACTTTTGTTTAGTTTTTCAATTTATTGCTAAATTGATCCTTTTTCTATTGAAGGTTTTTTATTTGAAATGAATAGGAGATGAGACAGTTCCATTGCCATGCAGAAATAATTATTATAGTCGGATGCCATCTTTCCAATTTCTCTCTTTCTCTGTCTCTCTGTTGCAAACTAAAGTCAGCAGCCTTCTAACAAAGGTAACAAAGTACTGGATTTAAATATGGTCGGTAGCCAATATTCTCGTAGTTCTTAAGTCAGATTTTTCATTAGGTGCCTAAACATTTTAAATCGACTATCTGGTCCGCTCTTCGATTCATAATTTCTAGTATTTTGGACCCAAGAGATGGCCGCCAAGATCGTGTGATACAAAGCCATTGTGTAACCTTTTATGGGGTTATGGGAAGTGGTTGGCTCATGTGAACAATTGACGCATTGGGATTGAATACTGATTGTGCTATCGGTGAACTGCTTTATGCGAAAAGGTCCTTCAAAGTTGGAAGGATCGGCCACTTGAACGAAATTTTCTTTTAAACATAGACTAGTAGTTACCTTAAAAAATATTTGTTTTTTTTTCTTAAATTAAAGTCTGCAAGCTCATAACGGAAAACCCGTTGTATTGAATTTTTTTTAAATGAAATATTTTATGATTTCAAGGGGTCTCTTCTTAGATCAATATATCATATAAATTTTTACGGAAATATTTATGGGAATTTATCAATTCCTGCCGATGCTAATCAAGGACTAGCGAAGTACGAGTATCTGCAATAAAACAAAACTTCAGTTAATTAAATTATAATAAAAGGACTCATATAACATATTAAAATAATTCATATCTGTCCCTTTGATTTTTGTTGTTGTTTTTTTCTTTTCATTATAAACAAGCGCAAAACTCTCCTTTAGCCGCTTCTTGTTGTCTTCCTTCTGTTGTCGGAAAGTTTGCTGTTTTTTCAGCGTATTTATTATTTTTATTGCTTTATTTGATTTTTATGAGAAAGAAAGGTTTTTGCGGTTATTAAAATGTATGACTGCTGAAATGCACAGAAAGACAAAGTTCGATATACAAGCGAACAGGCGGTCAGACAGACAGACAGCCACATACCGATAGACAAATCCAATGAGGGGTTCGCCAACCTCCATATAAGTTTTAAATAGTTAATAGCCGATGGTTATTGCTGGTTAAGTGGTGTAGTCTTTATTATTTGCCATTTTGCGGTTTAAAACCCTCAAACACACACATGCACACAAGCATACTCGGGCATATATGAATGCACATTTACACGGTGAGAGAAGTCCTTTTGACATAAACTGTTTGCAGGCGAGTGTGTGTAAAAGAGAATGCAAATGGTTTTAAGCCAGCGAGTGAGTGACTGCATCTGTGTGCTTTTATTTGCTTATCATTGCTTTTGTGTTTATATCACTTTTTGTTGTTGTAGTTGGTGCTCTGGTTTATTTGTATTTCTTTAAGCTTAAAAAATTAAATAAATACAAATAAATGCAAATAAGCAGATATACACGTAAACCCATACATGTATACAAACGGACATGATTGGTTATACTGGTGTAGACCTCAAATGTGCTTTGAATAATTTCCTTTAACTGCGAAAAGCTCTCTTTTAAATCTTTAATTGCTGCTCGCTGGCTCGTCTTGGAAGATCAGCTTGGAATAAAAGTTCTGCCTTGCATGTTTGTATCCAACATATTAGAAACATGATAATTTTAATTTGCAGCCACATATATTTTATTTATTCATGATCCTTATAAGAAGAAAAGCTGATCGAGCTTTGTCCTTCTGTCCGTCTTAACGATTTTATAGCGTAAATTTTGTCTAAAATAAAATATTTTAAATACCATTTGGTTTAAATTTTTTTTCATCTTCCTTATGAAAAAATTAGAAAAATCGGATAATAAGTAAAAAAAATATTTCCAAAAGCATCAAACAAGCATCAAACGAGCATCAAACAAGCATCAAACAAGCATCAAACGAGCATCAAAGCAGCGTCAACACAAGAACGCCGTTGTTTTACTATAGTAGAAATCTACAGAAGACACTAGAGCTCTGGGCTTCCAAAGGCTATAAGGATCGCCGATAATAAATATAGCATTACGCTTTGTATGAGGCATCATGTACTTTTAAGTGTATTAATTCGTAAAATATAAAATGCTGAATGAGAAGTAGCGAAAATTCGTGTTATATATCAGTAAACGATGTTACCTTATACGATTTATATACATTCAATTTAAAGTAATCTAGAAAAAAATCACTATAAATATAGAAATTTCGACGAAACCCTTTCAAATGTGAAATTATTGACAAGTGGTGTAAATAGGATTACAAGCATTCTTGGTTTGATGGCGGTTTGATATCGGTTTGATGCTAGTTTGATGGCAGAAACATTGAAAAAATTTATTTAATATATTTGATTTAAGAAATAGAAAAAAATTTAAGCTCTATTATCTCGGCAACAATCCTTCCAAGTATGCTGTCTGCAAAGGCGCGATGCGACATAACCAATCAGGGTGAGACACAAATAAATATCCTTTAACGCCGTCAGCCGTTGATCAGCTTAATAGCTCTCAGATTACATGCTGACAGAAACGATATTCAGACATCCTCTTTTCTGCTGGCTAAATACAATAAACATCCTTTTTCGTTGGCCCTCGTAAATAACCACATGCATATATTCTTATTCACACTGTGGCAATAAACGCAAAGCCTATTTAAAGCGGAATTTTTTTGCAGCCTTTTAGTTTTATTGTTTAATAATTATTGTTGCGGCCCTTATTTAAACTCAATTACATAATTTGTTAAATGCTTTTAATGAATTTCATTCAAAATGTTAAATTGTTCAACCATTTAATCAGTTTCCTTTGTATCCTTCTGCTTCAATCTAAATGCCTGTTAATTTCATTGTCATCTACTTGAATTTAATAAATAATAAAGTCCTTTTAACAATTTTCGTTTTTCAACTACGACTGCAGCAAAACTTTAAGACAATCAACATTATGTTGCCGCTTCTGCTGTTGTTGTTGCTGTTGCTGTTGCTGTAGCTGTTGGTGCTGCTATTGCTGCTGGTGCTGTTGTTTTTTTTGTGTCGATGTTGATGATGATGTATTTCCTGGTAACTTTTTATGTACTTTTTTTTGTTGTTAATTTTCCTTGCTTTTTGTTGTTGCTTGTTGTTTCCTTTGTTTTTGTTGTTGTTGGTATGGTTACTGTTGTTGTTGTTGTTGTTGTCGTTACATTTGTTATTATTTAAAGTATTTTTTTGCTTGTAGTTGCTGGCGCTGCTTTTGATTGTTGTTGAATGTTCCACATTATGACGTCTTGTCTGTTGCAATGACGGCGACAGGCGCATTTCCAAAAACTTTTCAATGGGTTTGTGTGTGTGTGTGTGTGTGTGTGTGTGTGTGTGCATGTGCTTTTTGTGAATATTCATTTATTTATTTTTTTTCCAGGTCCTTTTTAAACAACCAAAAAAGTTGCCGAGTTACAAATTTAGTTTTAGTAACCAGTCATTATGAAAACATAAGCACTATGGGATGAATAAGAACAAATTATTCTAAACCAAAATTATGAAATTGTGAATTTTACACAAAAATAATGAAAGTTTTGAATTCCAATTGCGATATTCAAGTTCAATTTTAGCAACGAAGTTTTGTTTAT
This sequence comes from Ormia ochracea, assembly GCA_963402855.1. Taxonomy (NCBI): domain Eukaryota; kingdom Metazoa; phylum Arthropoda; class Insecta; order Diptera; family Tachinidae; genus Ormia; species Ormia ochracea. Next base: position 38,780,505 of record OY727107.1, read on the forward strand.
GGAAACAAAAGTTTTTCTTAATCAGCCCTAGAAGTTTCAAAACAATTTTGAAATTATTTGATTTTTTTTTTTTATCATAAACTTCTTCAATTAAAGTTAATAAATCGGACTTGAGTTCAGCCTAAAAATTGAAATAAATTTTTTTTGTTTTGCAATTAATATTTTATGGAAAATAATTTTATTAAAAATATTTTCACGAGATCGCTATTTCGTCACTCCTTTGCATTTTTCAAGTACATAAAAAACTCATTTGGTTTTTTAGGTCAACTTTATCATGGGTTATCCTTCGGGAGGCTGGGCTGTGGCCACTGAAATACTTTTAGTATTTCAGTAGCTTATTTTCGCTTATCACAGCCAACGTAATCCGTAGCATCTGTAGTATTCAGTCCGATCTGACGGCGTTGAACATTTAAATAGTAAACTTAATATTAATTAAAATTTAAAAAGGACGAGTGTCCTTTAAATGTAAGCACTCCGACATGCTTGCGAAATATTTCGATACGATCACGCAGAAATCAAAATTGAGTTACTTTACTTGTTTCAGTTCTTAACGGAGAGCAACCAGAGAGTGATGCCAATTAGACGATTATCTGAGCGCTTTTGCCCACTGTGAAAAATTTTAAATATTTTTTCACGCCTTTAACGTCTCGTTTGTAACCAACAAACAAATCAAAAACATTAAGTAGAAAATAAAGGCAACTGGAAAAACGAAGAAATAGTTAAAATAGTGCTTGTTAAAAAATAGTACCCACGTCAGAAAGTTTCTCTAGGCGTACGAAGCTTTCGGCTAAATTGTTTGTTGATCAAACGGAACAGCTGAAGCAGCAACAGCCAGAGCAGCAGTGGCAGCAGTGGCAGCAACTATTGCAGCAATTAACGTTGCGAAAGGCAACGAAAATAAAAATTGCATTTCCGCTTTCATGTAATATGACAGAAACAAGTGTTAATGGTTTGTTATTTGGTGTAGGACTAGAACTGCTGTGGAAGTGGCACAACTAACAGAAAACTAAAACTAGCTGAGTGACTGGCAGAGTGATGGACGGCCAAGCAGGCAGGCAAGCAGGCAAGCAGTCAGGCAGGCATGCAGGCAGGCAGGCAGACAGGCAGGCTGGTTTGTAAGCTGCTCGCATTGTTAAATGTCTGAATGATGGTGTTGTTTGCTTGTGAGGTTGACTGTTTGATGGTGTTCTCCAGTTTCGAAAATTGTTACCAGCTTATACTGTTTGTGTGTGTGTGAGTGGAAAGCACTTCGTGCTAATACGTTTTGTTTGCAACATTGCAACTAATTCTTATGCAGAAGCGAGTGGTGCTCCTTGTTACCAGTCGTCTTCCAGTACTTGTAAACTATTTGTTCCTGTATGCAAGTGAAAGCCATTGTTGAAGCGCGTAGTTCTGATTGAATGTGAATGCAGGCGCGGCTATAAGAGCAGTTATAATTATTGTCAAGTTTCCATTTCATGTTTCTTTGCTTGTCTTACTTGTTTGCAGCACCTGTCAAGTGACTTATAGGGAAGGCTACACTTTATACTTTACTTCGTATACACTCTCCTACACTACTCGTCCTCCAGTGCTGCTAAAGGAAATGGAGCAAACGATTGATTTGCGTAGTGTACTGCAGACTTCAATATCAATTCTCAAATTTTTCTAGTTGCATGTAAATCGCAAATTGGTAACAGGAATTATATTGGATATGAAGTACATGTTTCAGGCCCATTTGCTCACAGTTCTTATTGTTTTTCACCTCTGTGTTCTGCGTGATTGTATTGAAACCGAAACCGTATGTGCTGACAGAATGTTGTACACACAACAAGCGTATACATTGATCAAAAACACTGAGAGAAATTTGCTTCAACGATTGCACAGATAAATATTGAATATTTGTAAACTCTGCGAGATCTCGCTAGTTGGTCCAACCACAAGACTACAAGTATTACTGAACAGAAAATTTCCTTTATCACTGCAACAATAGCAGTGCTCTAGAAATTTCTTTTTTAAATACACTTTTCTCACAGTACTTTTTACGTGGTACTATTTTGAAAAAAATGTTCCTCAAATATTCCTTTTCAACACGGTCCGTTTTTATAAAATTTTTTGTTCTAAAGGTATATTTTTTATAATAATTCTAGAAATCGTTTTTCATCAAAAAAGATTTTTTTTATTACGTAGTGTACATTCCTATTTGGAATCATGTGACTGTTTGAAAGAATGGGGTTCCCCAACATTACGAGAGATACTAGTGCCCATCAGCTGAGCAATCCTGCAAATATTTTCCAACAATTTAAAGAGAATTTTGTAAACAAAAAGTGGCTTTGGTAATTCCCAATCAAAGGGGGGTGGGATCTAGGGGCAAAATAATTCTGGATTTTATACCTCTCTTACATCCTTTTTTATATTTATTATGCTAAAGGTTTAAAGACCCCAGAAACCTCCGCATCTCATAGGTTATGCAGTTCGATTAAGCGGAAATTTTTGAGCTAAATAATACTGGATCGGACATGGCTGCCTCGGTAGTCGGGCGACTCAAGTAATCGTTACAGTTTTCTGAAAGCATCGAATGACAGTTTAAGGATTGTATTCAAATTTTCTTTTATTCGAAAAGAATGCAACATAACAGAAAACTATGATGCACTATCCTACACAATCGTACGGTTTGTCAAATATGGCATGCATGCTGAAGAAATATCATAGTGTGTCCTTAAAATACATGTGTGTAACAGATTTTTTGACAAGTCGTACGATTTAAAATAATACTGTTCATGCTATCAGAGTTGCATTTACTTCAAGCCAAAAACAAAACTAAACTTTTTGCCTCATATTTGCATGATAGTGCGGCTCCAGCAACACTATTTTCATACGATTTTATAATAAATAGGATGGAATCACAACTGATTTTACGACTTATTTGCGAATAAATCTTACGACTGTGTGTGTAGGGAAGCATATCCTTAAACATCCTTCAAGGCATTTTCTAGTATGACAAATCAGTGCCAGGCCCACTTAAATAAACTTGGACTTGTACACTTTGAAAATAATCGCATTTTCAATTTTCAATCACAACTTCAATTATTTGTTAATTAACTATAAATGTATAATTTTAATAATTATAATTAATTACTTATATAATATAACTAAAGGTTGAAGAATTCAGAATGAAAATAATGTTTAAATTATTAAAATCTGAATTGGAAAATCTTGCAAAAAATCATTTATATTTAAAAATAATTATTTATTTCTTTATTTACTTAATATAATAAATATATAAATATAATTGTAATGTGCGTAAAAGTCGTGGCTGCCAGACGGGGAATTGAACCCCAGTCTACCGCGTGACGGCTGGATAATGACCGCTATACTATCGTGGAGTTCAATATATATTTAAAAATATTATTTTACACTATTATTAAAACAATTTATATTTATCGGCTTCGATAAAAGTGTAACACAAATTTCTTTTTATTCTTTTCATATCGATTATATTTTGCATCTCTGTAAAACTTTTTTTTTTTGTCTGTTCGCTGGCAGGTTTTTAGATTAATTTCTTTTAATTTATGTTATGGATACTGGGCGGGATGGCGGGTGAGAGAAAACTTCAAACTTTGTTTTCACCAGCAGAATATAAAAACAATTGCCGTAACACATTTGAACACATGCCAAAGTAGAAATAATACGAGGATTGTTTGAAACAGAGAGAGAAGAAAAACAAGGATAAATATTTTGAAAGTATCCTGGGCAATTTACAAGAAAGTGAAGTTAGAATTATTGGCGAAGTCAGAGGTAAATTTAGTTGAAACGAATAACTCGCCGTTCAAAGTGGCCAATGCAACACCTTAGAAAGTTTATATAGTGAGTGGCAACACCTTTGTACTTAATGGCCTTGAAAGGCGTAAAACAATTCTAACTTAGTGAAATAAATTCTTCTTCTTAATTTTTTTTTTTTGCCAAACCCAGTATGCTAATCAATAAAAGTTAATTTGGGAATGTATTGTACGCATTTAAATTTATGTTTGAATACGACATTAGCATATGAAGGCAGATTATATCATGCAATCAATGCAACCCTACATGGCCAATGCAACCCTTCAGAAAGATAGAAAATCAGCTGTTTTCATCGCAAGTGCTTGTAATAAATTTTTAACTCGTAATAAATTTTCATTGGAATTGGGCGACTGCCATTCTTTAAAGTACTGAACGTATACAAAAAGTTGAAAGCCGCCCAACGTTATTGTTTTCGACTAACGGACATGTATTGATTCTAAACAGGCTGATATGATTATACATAGTTTAATTTAGTGCCCAGCTGAATAAATATAAAGTATACGTGTGACGTATTTTATGTGATAATCTCGCGTTTTGTATATGACAAAAGATAAATTAAAGTCTTTTTGGGCGTGGCAAATTGAAAATATATTTCAGTCGTGGCATAAATGAAAGTTCAGGTGGTGTAGTATTTTTTTTTTTTTGGCTTGTCTGCAGGGAAACACCCAGGATCTAGGTAGGAATCGAACCCGCGACTTCCGTTTCATTATTCTGAGCATTATTCACTCGCCTACGGAGGCACCCAAAATTTAGTGTGTAAACGAAACTGAAGGAGATCAAACAAGAATAGCGGTTGCGTCATCAGAGTTATTGCTTAAGTACGACCAGGCTTCAGTTTTGCGATTGGCCCTTTTCAGAGTGTAGCGTTTTGCTAGCACTGGCCGCTTAATTTGCCTTCCTCAGTGGAGGCATTCATCGTTTCTCATAACAACTCCATCACATGGAGCAGTCAATTCGACCACTCTTGTGTAAAAAAAGGATGTAAGAGGGGTATAAAATTTGGGATTTTTTTCCACCCTGGATGTCACCACTTTAGTTGGGAGTTACAAAAACCCCTTTTTGTATACAAAATTCTACTTAAATAGTTGCAAAATATTTCGAGTTTAATTTAAAATGAATACTTCACTTTCAAATAAAGAGCATTTTAAACAACCCTCGTTTAATGTAAATACAATAAAATGTGCATCGCACATTTAACGATAAGCGATATTGAATGTTGTTAAGCAAAAGTGCTGCTTTGTAAATAAGAGTATGTGCGGGTATTAAAACTTGGTATCTTGTGCTCGTACATGAGCTTCTCTGTATGCAGATGTATTAACTTGACACCAGGTGGTTCTAGCGTAAAGATTGGCGTTGCGTTAAGGAAACACCAAAAAAACAAAAAAAAAACCAAAAAAAAAAAACACAAAGTGGAATTTATAACTCAATTGGGAAATGAAACTTTGTACTCGTCTTTATATGTGTGAGTATGGCACACACACACATTTAAGCAAAAAAAAAAAAAAAAAAATTAAATAAAAAAACAAACGAAAAAAAACTTTCGGTTAAAAAAGGCAATTTAGTTGAATTTTCTTCCGTTTCCGTTTCCGTATTGTTTGTCTTCTCCGTTTGCTGGTACCAACGCACATGTGAGTGTGTGTGGTGTTGAGTGTGTGTTGCATTGTATTCCCAGCCAGCGCCGCATCACATCATCTTCATAACGATTACGATATTTTAAGGCACATCTCCGTGTGCCCTGTTAACGATATTAAAGTTGATAACCTGAAAGATGTTCTATTTAAAATAATTTCTAAAGATTGTTTTTTTATGTTTGGAAAAAGAAAATCTTGATGCGATAAGGCCACACACATAATCTGTTCAACACAAAAGATGAAATTAATTTATTGTGTTCTCGTACACATTTTTTTATATTGCGGGTAAATGTTTAGTTGAAATTAATAAAATAATACTCGGCCGTATCCTTTGCAGTTTCGGTTTTTCAATTTATCATTAACGTTATAAGCTTTAGTGTGAATTTGTGCGTGCGTGTGGCTGTGTGTGCGTGCGTGTGTGTGTTTGCATTGATATAAAGTTTCAAAGAAGTTGTATTTGTAATTCCTTTATATGGATGTTGTGCCTGCTTGTGCCTCTTCAGCTAAATGGTTTTTGCGTTGAGCATGAAAATTTAGTTTGCTGGTTTGATGTTAATTAAATATTCATGATTTTTCCAAGGAGATAAATGAGTTCTCCTTTCTACAATTTATTTAAAATCCTTAAGGAAATCATTGTTAATAATACTCTCATGCATTCCCCAGATAATGTGGCAAAAACTCACATGTGCTCGTCCATATCCAGATGGAAGTGCTTTTATGCATATAAACAGTATTCGATTTTCTCGTGCGGGGAAATGTGCGGAAACATTCTCTAAAAATATTAAAAGGCAAAAGGATAAGCAAAACAAAAGGAAAATGAAATATTATCCAACTTAACGAAATGAGAAGTTTGCTTCGAAATTTAATTCGTAATAATAAACCACACGGCTATTGTTTCACTTATAGGCACTTTTAAATGCTCTTTTGGAAATTTATTAATATTATTAAAGTTTATCATTTTAAATGGTTTCAGTTTGATGGTAAACTTTTAATAATTCAAAAATTTGAATTCCTCATATCATATTGGAGATTTATTTGGCATTTAATATTTTTTATTTGCCATGACTTTCACTTGAGTTGAACCCGACAATAAAGGAATTGGGTAATTGCTATGAACTACTCCTCACTTGATTTCCATTTCGTTATCAGTGACTGTATTTTGAGGGCATTTTCAGTATAAAACGATTTCTACTTAAATAGGCCACGTCTGTAACCAACCCGTATAATAGTTTTTTCCTTCGATTTTCCTGAAGCAATTTCCATTTAGGGAAACGTATTCATATTAATCGCAACTATAATCAGATTACAGCCTGATTCCAAATCCTTGGCTAGATTTCAATGGTATTCGAGTACAACTGCAAGATAACTTGCTTATAATATAACTGGGCTCCGACTTTAATAGCAATTGGCTACAACTTTAATATGAATGGTTTGGAAGTTCATTATGATCTGACTACGACTTCAATATGGTTCGACTACGATTTCAATAAAAATTAGCTAAAACCTTTATGTAGACTTGCTACCACTGCAATATGACTTTCAGGTGAATTGGCTATAAGCTTAATATCATTTGACTACCACTTTAATATGTCTTGACTACGGCTTCAATCTAATTGGCTACGCCTGCAATGTATTTCGATTGCGACTTCAATATCATTTGACTAAAACTTAAATAGCAATTGTCTACAATTTTAATATAATTGGGCTACGACTAAATATAAATATGAATATAATATGAACTGGCTATGATTAAAATATATGTAGTTAATATTTTAATGTAAACGTGCTACAACTTCAATATGGCTTTCAGATGAATTGGCTATAAACTTAATATCATTTGACTACCACTTTAATATGTCTTGACTACGGCTTCAATCTATTTAGCTACGCCGGCTATGCATTTCGATTGCAACTTCAATATAATTTGACAACAACTTAAATAGGAATTGTCTACAATTTTAATATAATTGGGCTACGACTAAATATAAATATGAATATAATATGAATTGGCTATGATTAAAATATATGTAGTTAATATTTTAATATAAAATTGCTACCACTGCAATATGACTTTCGGATGATTTGGCTACAAACTTAATATCATTTGACTACCACTTTAATATGTTAGACTACGGCTTCAATATAATTGGCTACGCCTGCAATGTATTTCGATTGCGACTTCAATATGATTTGACTACAACTTCGATAGAAATTGTATACAATTTTAATATAATTGGGCTACGACTAAATATAAATATGAACATAATATGAATTGGCTATGATTAAAATATATGTAGTCAATATTTTAATATAAAATTGCTACCACTGCAATATGACTTTCAGATGAATTGGCTATAAACTTAATATCATTTGACTACGACTTTAATATGTCTTGACTACGGCTTCAATCTATTTAGCTATGCCTGTTATGCATTTCGATTGCGACTTCAATATAATTTGACAATAACTTAAATAGGAATTGTCTACAATTTTAATATAATTGGGCTACGACTAAATATAAATATGAATATAATATGAATTGGCTATGATTAAAATATATGTAGTTAATATTTTAATATAAAATTGCTACCAATGCAATATGACTTTCAGATGATTTGGCTACAAACATAATATCATTTGACTACGACTTTAATATGTCTTGACTACGGCTTCAATGTAATTGGCTACGCCTGCAATGTATTTTGATTGCGACTTCAATATGATTTGACTACAACTTCGATAGAAATTGTTGACAACTTTAAGATGTTTAAGCTACGCCTTTGATATATGTAAATTGCAAAGAATTGCAATATGATTGCAATTGGTTGTGTTATATATAGTGATTATTACTTGTTTATGGCTTCAAATTGACTACGATTTGATTGTGTTGATTACGACTTCTGTAATAGATGGTTGCGGCTTAAACATGCCTTTAATAGAAATTAGCTACGATGGCTTGGAAAGTCCTTAGCAATGACTTCTCTGTGACTTGAATATGATTTTGACGAATAATATGTGAATTTGTTTATGGCATGGTTATCTTTCGACTTTGTTGCGACTTGCCCTTGGAATGCTTTTGAGTTGACTCTGACGCGACTATCTTTTGACAAGGCTATATGAATTAACTCGCAATTTGCTACTTGACTTGAACTTGGCTTCAACTTTAGCAAAGTTTCGCAATGAGTTGCATGACTAGAAAGTGAATTTTGAAACTACTGATTATGGGATGGAAAGTAACAGTGGAAAGAGCACAGTGGAAGTCATTTAAATAGCATCGAAGCGAAATTTATGAATGAAAAGAACTTATTTTAAGAGAAAACAATTTTATTGTTTGAGTGGCAAGCACGGTTCTAATACAGTCCAATTACTTTAGTATTATCTGACGGACGATGAATAAAACAAACTTGTGCATACGTTGCTATCATTTCTATTAATATATTTTGCTTTTTATTGGCTTAATACTTTCTATGAGGAAAAGTGAGGGGGAAAAGTGAACATCTCACTTACCTTCTCCAACAATGCTCTGCCACTTTACTTTTAATTTAAATAATTTTGTTAAAATTAAAAATATGGTTTTTTGATTTGGCGTTTCCTTAGTTTGCGTTACCAGTTTCACTGCTCCTGCTATATTCCGCCATTGTCTGCCGCTTGGTATTTTTTAATTACGTTCTGTGCTTTTATTACGCACAGTTTGTACGGCTTTCGTTTTAACCTCGAGGTATTTTATTAGATGTTGCGTTACTTAATGCTGGCTAACTTTGTTCGAAACGTTGGCTTGACGCTTGGTGGGCTGACTTTGGTGCATGTATTCGTAATTACGTACACGACAATAAAATAAACAGAACTCTGACTGGCGGTGCTGTTTTCTTGTTCCTACAGCCAACCTCTAACAGGATGGAAAAGTATGTGCAGGCAAGACGCTGAACAAACCAGAATGTTACGTTTTCTCCTTTCCTTGGGAAAAGTAAGAAAATAAGCAAGTGTAATTTATGAGAAACAAAAGAAAATTATGAAAAGTACTCGCAGTTATGAAAAGCATGTGGAATGTGGCAAAACTTTGCAATTAAAGTGAGTGTCGCTCGAGAGGTTGTATTTGCAGCTTTAATAACCCCCATCAAGATTTCTCTTTGTTAGCGCAACAATAGAAATTTTAAATTTTCAAGTGGGATTATTAAAGTTAATTCATGTACGCAACCAGAAAATATCATAAGCTGGAATAATAAAATGAAAAATGATCAAGATGTGCTTAAAAGTGTTGCAATTAAAAAGCTGAAGCAGAAGGGGTTCAAATAATTTAAAGGACTAATTGATTTAGTATGTTTTTTAGCTAACTTTGTAAATCTAAAATTATTTTTTGGCCGAAAAGACATCTGAACTCCTAAACTTCAATTAACATTTAATCTGCCATCCTCTTCCAATCATACACATAAAACCAATTATCCTTATTGTCAGGATATAAGACTTATTATCACACAAATGCTATTTTTAAACACTCGTCCTTATAAGTGAGATATAAGCAAGCGGTGTCTCGGCAACGCATGTTACTGATTTGATTTCTTTCAAAAGTAAGAAGAAGAAATGGCCGCCTCAGGCAAAAGGATTTCTTTTTTATAAGCTTTGCTTTTTCCACTTCTTGCTCTAATCTTAAGCATATTGTTTATTTATACGTGGAGGGTAAATATAAAAACATTAAAAAACAATGATAACAAGAAAACAATTTAATAATATTGCAAAAATAAAGCAAAAAAAAAAATTAATTACAAGAAAAGTTCATTGTGAAAAAGATAAACTTTATGCGGCTTAGAAAGTCGTAAAGTACTTTTGGATATTCACATGACGGAAGAAAAGTAGGCGACCTAAGGCGTCTATAATCTGAAGATGTAAGCAATTTTAGTGTACTGATAGCTTTTCCATTGTCAACCACAGGTTGTGAGTACCCCAGCCCCAAGCAAAAAGTAAAAAATTGCCACAAGTCACAGCGTATCAAAAGTACTACTTTTTGCTTATTTTAAGCCTCCAAAAAGTGCACTCCATGTATGCGGCGTGGTTCTCCTACAGTGCACTATACGGTTTTTTATTTTCAAAACGGCTGGCCAAATACTTTCCACTGCTTGTATATTAAAATTATCAAAACAGTGCAGACTACACCCCATAAGTACCCCAGTTGGACTCAAACCTAGATTATGTAATTTTACAGGCTATAAAATCACAGCAAAAACCTATTAAAGTAACAAATCAACTAGAAAAAGTAATATAAACCCAAGTTCAGCATTAAAAACCATATAAAAGGCTTTATCAAGAAAAAGCGCTAATATGGAAAAAGGCGCTAATTTGACCTTATGAAAATCTCAATTTTTTATTTTCCTGAGTTGCTAGCAAATATAAATGAAATATGCTCGAATTCTAAGACATAAAATCAACTAGAAAAAGTAATATAAACCCAAGTTCAGCATTAAAAACTATATAAAAGGCTTTATCAAGAAAAAGCGCTAATATGGAAAAAGGCGCTAATTTGACTAAGGTAGTTACCTTATGAAAATCTCAATTTTTTATTTTCCTGAGTTGCTAGCAAATATAAATGAAATATGCTCGAATTCTAAGACATAAAATCAACTAGAAAAAGTAATATAAACCCAAGTTCAGCATTAAAAACCATATAAAAGGCTTTATCAAGAAAAAGCGCTAATATGGAAAAAAGCGCTAATTTGACTAAGGTAAGTTACCTTATGAAAATCTCAATTTTTTATTTTCCTGAGTTGCTAGCAAATATAAATGAAATATGCTCGAATTCTAAGACATAAAATCAACTAGAAAAAGTAATATAAGCCCAAGTTCAGCATTAAAAACCATATAAAAGGGTTTATCAAGAAAAAGCGCTAATATGGAAAAAAGCGCTAATTTGACTAAGGTAGTTACCTTAGGAAAATCTCAATTTTTTATTTTCCTGAGTTGCTAGCAAATATAAATGAAATATGCTCGAATTCTAAGACATAAAATCAACTAGAAAAAGTAATATAAGCCCAAGTTCAGCATTAAAAACCATATAAAAGGCTTTATCAAGAAAAAGCGCTAATATGGAAAAAAGCGCTGATTTGAAAATCTCAGTTTTTTATTTTCCTGAGTTGCTGGCAAATATAAATGAAATATGCTCGAATTCTAAGACATAAAATCAACTAGAAAAAGTAATATAAGCCCAAGTTCAGCATTAAAAACCATATAAAAGGCTTTATCAAGAAAAAGCGCTAATATGGAAAAAAGCGCTAATTTGACTAAGGTAGTTACCTTATGAAAATCTCAATTTTTTATTTTCCTGAGTTGCTAGCAAATATAAATGAAATATGCTCGAATTCTAAGACATAAAATCAACTAGAAAAAGTAATATAAACCCAAGTTCAGCATTAAAAACCATATAGAAGGCTTTATCAAGAAAAAGCGCTAATATGGAAAAAAGCACTAATTTGAAAATCTCAGTTTTTTATTTTCCTGAGTTGCTGGCAAATATAAATGAAATATGCTCGAATTCTAAGACATAAAATCAACTAGAAAAAGTAATATAAGCCCAAGTTCAGCATTAAAAACCATATAAAAGGCTTTATCAAGAAAAAGCGCTAATATGGAAAAAAGCGCTAATTTGAAAATCTCAGTTTTTTATTTTCCTGAGTTGCTGGCAAATATAAATGAAATATGCTCGAATTCTAAGACATAAAATCAACTAGAAAAAGTAATATAAGCCCAAGTTCAGCATTAAAAACCATATAAAAGGCTTTATCAAGAAAAAGCGCTAATATGGAAAAAAGCGCTAATTTGACTAAGGTAGTTACCTTATGAAAATCTCAATTTTTTATTTTCCTGAGCTGCTGGCAAATATAAATGAAATATGCTCGAATTCTAAGACATAAAATCAACTAGAAAAAGTAATATAAGCCCAAGTTCAGCATTAAAAACCATATAAAAGGCTTTATCAAGAAAAAGCGCTAATATGGAAAAAAGCGCTAATTTGACTAAGGTAGTTACCTTAGGAAAATCTCAATTTTTTATTTTCCTGAGTTGCTGGCAAATATAAATGAAATATGCTCGAATTCTAAGACATAAAATCAACTAGAAAAAGTAATATAAGCCCAAGTTCAGCATTAAAAACCATATAAAAGGCTTTATCAAGAAAAAGCGCTAATATGGAAAAAAGCGCTAATTTGAAAATCTCAGTTTTTTATTTTCCTGAGCTGCTGGCAAATATAAATGAAATATGCTGGAATTCTAAGACATAAAATCAACTAGAAAAAGTAATATAAGCCCAAGTTCAGCATTAAAAACCATATAAAAGGCTTTATCAAGAAAAAGCGCTAATATGGAAAAAAGCGCTAATTTGACTAAGGTAGTTACCTTAGGAAAATCTCAATTTTTTATTTTCCTGAGTTGCTGGCAAATATAAATGAAATATGCTCGAATTCTAAGACATAAAATCAACTAGAAAAAGTAATATAAGCCCAAGTTCAGCATTAAAAACCATATAAAAGGCTATATCAAGAAAAAGCGCTAATATGGAAAAAAGCGCTAATTTGAAAATCTCAGTTTTTTATTTTCCTGAGTTGCTAGCAAATGTAAATGAAATATGCTCGAATTCTAAGACATAAAATCAACTAGAAAAAGTAATATAAGCCCAAGTTCAGCATTAAAAACCATATAAAAGGCTTTATCAAGAAAAAGCGCTAATATGGAAAAAAGCGCTAATTTGACTAAGGTAGTTACCTTATGAAAATCTCAATTTTTTATTTTCCTGAGCTGCTGGCAAATATAAATGAAATATGCTCGAATTCTAAGACATAAAATCAACTAGAAAAAGTAATATAAGCCCAAGTTCAGCATTAAAAACCATATAAAAGGCTTTATCAAGAAAAAGCGCTAATATGGAAAAAAGCGCTAATTTGAAAATCTCAATTTTTTATTTTCCTGAGTTGCTAGCAAATATAAATGAGATATGCTCGAATTCTAAGACATAAAATCAACTAGAAAAAGTAATATAAGCCCAAGTTCAGCATTAAAAACCATATAAAAGGCTTTATCAAGAAAAAGCGCTAATATGGAAAAAAGCGCTAATTTGACTAAGGTAGCATATAATTTCCGGCGTGTTTCTGGCGGGGTTTCAGTCCAAGTTATGGCTAATTTATTTCAAAGGTGGCGTAAATACGGTGATTCAATGCTACGGCTTAAGTCAATGATGTGTCAAAAGCTAATCCAGAGGCTTGCAATAGCACCGATGAGGGAGTCAGTGGACAAGAGCACTTCTGGAATTGGAGTCCTTGCTGTACATCTGTTGTTTAGCCGCTGTAAACAATTTGCCTTATCTGGTTAGAAAAAAATATCGTTGATGTTTAACTGATTAAATTTTTGACTTGCGAGTCCTGCCAAAGGACTCCACCTAAGAAAAAAGGAGCCATCTTTTATCCTAACCTTTTATGAAATGGAAAAAGTTTTCTCTGAACTATAAGAGATATTCCATAGCAAATTGATTCCCTCCAGCCAGTTCAAATTGAACTCCTATGAGCTTTTCCCTTTTGGGGTTATCTTACATCTAAACTTTTTAGTATTAAATCGCCCTCTCTGCTTCTTTTTTTTGGCAGAAAATGTCAACCTGCCTGCAATGAACGACATTACTTTTACAAAAGCTTTCATAATTAATACAAACTCTATTTGTAGATATAAAAAGTTGCTGATGCCTCATGTGCCCCTTCGGTCTCCATTGCCAATTTAGTGTTAAAAAGTTATAAACTAGTGGCTAAAATTCCTAAAGCTGAGAAAATATTGCAAACATTTTCTTTCATAAACTTCTAAACAAATTAGTTTTTAACTTTTGCCAATACAAAAATATGTTTCCAGTTTCTTCTTCTTATAGAGAAATAAAAATTGTTGCATTGTTATCAAGCCATAATTATTTTTTCTTTTTACTAATCGCCTTCTATATTGTTTGTTCTTCAGAGCTTTCAGAAAGGACCGAAAATAATAAAATAAAAACAGCACAATTAAACCAATTTTATAAGAATAATTTTGTACAACTTGTTAAAAACAATACATACTCGTATCAGATTTTTTCTTCCTTTTTACCATAAAATGCTCGTAAAATAAAATGAAAAAGGACGAGGGGGAATGTGAGCGTGGTTTCTGTGCTGATGTTGGTTGTTTTGTTGTTGCTGAATTTTCAGAAATTCAGTACAATCGTACAGGCAGGCTTTAAAGGATGTGCAAGAGAATAAAAATGAACAGGAGGACTGCAATTTAAAATAAGTATCTCGTTCCAGAGATAACTTTACGACGGCAGTCGTCTAAGGGTTTAAAAATGCATTTTACGAGTATCGCTGTGTGCATTAAAGGGGAATCACCAGTTATTTTACATGATTGTAAGAAGAACACGAAGGATTATCGGGCCTTATCGCGCGTAACTAAAATTTATCAAATTTATGAACTTGAGGATTATCCTGGCATAATTGCAAGCATGTCCTTTTTTCTTCTTTCCTGCGAAGAACTGCTTCCAATTTCTTTTCAAGACCAGTATTAAGACATTAAAAAACACTCTTGAGCCTGCCACTCTTCCCTAACCAGCCAATACAAACTTTAAAGCTGTCCGTTTCGAATTTGGGACCTCTTGCTTGGTAGGAGCTTATTATCCATTTCCCTATGGAAGCACCCGTCATTCATAGTTAATATTTTTTGCAATTTTATTATTTATTTTTTAAAGGAATTCTTATTTTATACAAATTTGTAAATTTAATAATTTTTTCTTTAATCGAATAAAATTTATTCGCATAAAATTTTTGGCTTCGAATACATAAAATCCTTTAGTACATTCTTGAAAATTGAATATTTTTTTTCAAGTCTCCAGAAAAAAATAGGACCTTTTTTGCTAACCGCCTTTATTAATTTCTCTTCTTTTAGTTCACTAATTTTGATTCCACTTAAAGGATAATTAAATGACCTTGTGAATCTCGTATGCTGTGAGGACTTCATAACGATTTCGCTAGAGATTGATAAAAAAATCTTAATCGAAAAGTTTTCAAAATTTATATATTTTCGTGTCAAATATATATATATTTATCCGAATAAGTTTAATTTGAATACATACAAAAATAATAATTAAATAAATTTTTATGCAAAAATTTTAATTCGAATAATTTGATAACCAATAAAATTTATATAGGATTTATGCCTCCATTAAAGTATGTGGAATAATTTTTTGAAATTTTTAATTTTTTGCTTTCATAGTTTTCAAAAGAATCGTTTAATGAAAAGAATTTCTTTAAAATAATTAGCTTTTTTTTTTAAAAAAAAATATTCTTTTATTATTTTGAAAAGTGTTGTTGAAATATTAGACTCGAATAGTTTATTTTATTTAAATATTTTTATTTATAAAACTGTAAAGAAAAGGCAATTGGTTTTAATTTTTTTTTGTTCTTTCCACTATATAGAAAATTTTAATCGAATATTCTCTTAATATTTTAAAAATTTTATTCAAATAATTTTTATAATAATTTTCTTTTATCTTAAAAACTGAAAGTTCTTGCAAATGGATTTTGGTTGAGACCTCATTGAAGTGGCACGATTATATTTTATTCGACTAAAAAAAAAATTTACTTAATAATAATCACATCAGGGATGTTTTTTAATATTTTTCTCGAACAATATCTCTTTAATTAATTTACCTTGAGCAATGAAAAATTTATTCGCATAATATTTTATTAAATTTATATTTAAAAGTTATTAGAAAATTTATATTCGTGTAAAGAAAAATTTTTTTCCGATAATTTTTATTCGAGTATTGTATTATTATATAGAAAATTTTTTTTCCGATAATTTTTATTCGAGTATTATATATTATATTATTCGAATAATAGTTTTCAGCATTAGTATATATTGAAATCGCTGCCGCAGTGCCGGGTAAATATAAAATTGTTTACGTTTTATAAAAAATCTCTCTACTAAATGTCTCTTGGGATTTATGAAACTTATTAAACATACCTCGCACTCTGGCCATTGTTATAAGGAAATCTAAGTTTAGTTGGTCAGAGGCAACGGCAGTAGGACAATAATCACCATCCAGATAGAGATGTGTGATTGATGGTGTTTTTCGTGAACGTGATTGCGCAGATGATGATGTTGGTTGGCTGGTTAGTTGGTTAGCTGTCAGTAGCAGGAGAGGTCCTTCCTCGTGGCAAATGGTGTTAATATTGGAATTGTTGATGTTTCACTTTTTTCTTTCTTTTAAACATTTTTATCTTGTTATGACCAACCAATTGGTGTGCTTTACTTTCTCTTGTCTACAGAAAGATGTTTTCATTACTTTGTTTTCTTACGTTCCACCAAGAAGAAAGAAATTATATTCCTTAAAGCTGCCACTACTGCTACGGCTACAGCCAACTCTACTCCTATCCACTGCAACTAATACATACAAGCCGTTTGTGTTTAGTTTGTACGTACACGAACACGATATTCTTGTGTGCAGTTGCAAGTGTTTGGTTTTTGAGGTTTATTTCAAGGAATATAATTAAATAGAAAGAGTGGTTTGGATTTTGTTGTGTTTTTCTTAGAAGCTTAGATTGCACAAATTTTCCTTTACGTTTATTTTTATTATTTCATTTTTTTAGTTGCTTAGAAAATGCATAGAAAATTGCATTTTCTTCTGGTTTGCTTTAGGAAAACAAAAGAATTCAAAAACAAAAAGAGAAAAAAAAAATTAAGTAAAATACCAACAAAACGGAAGAATAGAAAATGGTACTACAATGTTAATGTCATGTTAAATTAGGCACGTCTTAAGACTCCGTACATGAATGAGCACTTGTGTGAGTGTGTGAGAGTGTGTTAGCTAGTACTAGCGGCCTGGCTGAGATCAGTTGTAATTACAAGTGGGAATAAATGATCGCTAAATCACTCATATTTTGTACATGTTTAAGTAGAGGAAATCCTAAAATGTAAAATTAAATGCATACTTTCAGGAGGCAAATTTTATTTATTATATTGCAAAGGCAGAGCCAATCGGTTGCCGCAAATACAGTAATACTATAGTATTGAATGAGTGAAAAAGGCAACAAACCGCACAAAACAAAAAAAAAAAGAAAATAAAAAATTAAAAAAAATATTTTTGAGAAAAATAAAAAGTTGCTGCAAAAGTTACAATAAATCATTATAAAATATGGTTTGCCATATCAAAAACCTTGTTGGAAAAGATGGAGATTTTTGAGAGGCATATTTTAAGGAAATGCATAGAGAGGAACTTTAGGCATTTGAATAAAAGATTCTCGAATAGATATGTGTATGAAAAGGCAGGATTGGATCCAATTTCATTTTATGCGTTGGGTTTAATGAGAAGGTTTGTGGAGAAATTACCTCATTTAGAGGGTAAAGTGATTAGGGATATCTTATCTACCGAGAGAGAGTTCAATTGGTCAAATACGCAATACATATCCAGTATCGGAATTTTATCGGCCTTAACTTCTACTCACGTTTTACTCCCGGCATTCATAGGGGCTGATTTTTTTTTTTTTTTAGTTTTATTTAGTTTTTTTTATGTTATTTTATTTTTATTATTAATTTTTGATTTATTAGCTATTTTATTTTAAGGTTTATTTTTAGTGTAGAATTTAAGTTTTAGTATTAAGTTTATAAATAATAGAACCAACTCTATTAGCATAAATAAGTGCCGGGAACAAGCACTGATTAGACCATTAATTAATGTATTTATAATTACAGTTTATAATTATTCTTAGATTGGATAGGCATGTTGCATAGGCAAGAACTAGTAATGTAATTAAAATAATATATAATAGTTTCTTTTCAAGAAAAAAAATAAATATTTGTAAAAAAAAAATTCTATCTAATGAAAAAAAGAGATGGCTCAATAAATAAATAAATAACTAACTAACTATTATTTATAAGCAGGACACCCCCTATAATTAGACGTGTGACCCTCACCCTTACAATTAACACAATACGATACCACCTCACTCGATTTACTAATACGACACTCCGCTAGACCGTGCCCCTCATTACACTTCAAACAAGCAACTGGGTGACTACAATCCCTAGAGTAATGCCCCCATCGCGGACACCTCCAACATTGAGGTATTTTTGCACTCGACCTTGCACATAACCTTCAACGAGATCAATTCATTAATTCTCCGATCAGGTTTCAGTAAAAACAAAAATAGCCCAGTGTCAATTTCCAGAAAAATCGGCGGACAATAGGAAATCCCGGCCTTAACCCCAGTCCGTTTACATTTATTAACACCAGGACCTCCGTGCCCTACATTATTCTTACTAATTCCCTCTTCCGCTTCCAAATCTAAATTTCCTAATATTGCAAATCTATTATTATTGTCATTATAAAGAGACTTATTACTATTTTCGTTAACCTTTTTAAATACCTCCACTGCAAAGTTCCTCTTCTTGGTTTGCACAACTTGGAAACCAGCGTCAAAAATCCCATTGTCCTGCATTTCATCATCCCATCTTACTTTCTTTATCTCTGCCTCTGTTCCTTTATTTGTTTCTAATGTTGTTTCGTCAAACACAGCTTCCATAAATTGCTTACCCAGCTGGGAATTGCTGATCGCATCCTCTTTATTTTTACTTTCTTCCGATTTGGTTTTTAACTCCCCCTTTTTTCCTTCATTTAGAGGTCGTTCACCATACTGCTTCACTAAGGGAACCTTTTCCATTCCAAACTCCTTACTTCCCTTCCTTCCGGGACCAAATTATGTCTTCTTTTTTTTCAATTATATAAGTTTCGTTTTATATCCAATTAATTTTCAAATAAATAAAATTTTTGTAATATAATTTTTTTTTTTTTTTTAATTTTTTTTTAATTTTTTCCCTTTTATATATTTTTTTGACAGCAAAATTAGACAAGTCTGCTATGTTCAAAAGCAAAATCACGAATCCAAAATAAATAATAATAATAATAAATCATTATAAAATACCGGAAATGATCTAAATATTTAAGCATACTTTAAGGAGCAAGAGAAAAAATTTTCAAGTTTTTTTTTACGGGAAATGTTTAATAAAAATGAATTTTTTTTTTATAATTATTATAGTTTGTGTCCAGGCATAATGAAATGTGAAGAGTTATAGGGTTAATATATCGCCAGCTGAAACGCAAAAACATGTAAACACAAGCTGCTTTTTAGCAGACAATACACAAGAGGATTCTTTGCAATATCTAAAAACTCTTAAATATTATATTTTCTCTTTTCTTTTATGTTATAATTTTTAGTTATAAATATTGATAAATGGCAAGTGGTCTGTAGCAATTAAAAGCTTCATTTGCGTTTATATTAGTAATTGGCCCTTCTACTTTACACTCGCACACCTTTGTTGCAATTCTATCCTTCAGCAATTTTATTGCCTCCTAATGCATAAACTTGTACAGCAAAAACCATGATCATTGAAATCATAATTAAGCCCAGAGGAGGAAAACTTTTGTCATCACTTTTGAAATATTAACTTTGTTTTTATGTGAAACAATTATTAACGTTGCTGTTGGTGATAGTTTTATCACTAATAAATAAAACAGTCAAAAGAGAATTGCTGATTCAATTACTAACAAACGATTAAAAAACTTTCTGCATTAGAATGGCAACGAGAACAAGAATAACCATTTGCAACGATAGATGGCCAATAGAAATTTTAACAAGCATGCAAGGAAGGGAAAAATTGTTTGGAACAAAAAAAAAAAAAAAAAATAAAACCGAACCACAAATGTAACACTTGACCAACAACACTTTTGGCTCGAAGTTCTTACTTTTTTTTATTCCCTCTATATAAAATTCTGTGTTGGAAATTATGCATTCTTCCACAGCTCTTGAGCAATAATGCAAAAATAAAAACCATTAAGCGAACAAACCTTGGAACGGTCAATAGTGCTGGTGACCCCACACTAAAATCATTTGTCATTCTCTGAAACAACGTTGACATTACGAGTATGTACGTACAAACAGCCAGGGGGCTTGTTTATCTTCTTTGCATTTAAAACTGATGTCATCTTAATTTGTATTCGAACAAAAACAAAAAAAATTAAATAAACTTTTTTTTTTTTTTTTTAAAATATTCCTTTTTTTCTTCCGAGAACGAGATATTTTGTAAATTTCTGTTTGAGAGATTAATTTTAAAATTGTTGCCAACCAAACATATCCTAATATGTCAGACAAAACAACTAACAGGGTGTGGCATTGTTGGTTGACAATACTGATGGCCAACAAGCTTCAGGCAAGCTTCCTCATGCTTGCTAAAATGTCCAACAGCTATTAATCTTATTTAATTTCAAATTGTATTCAAATTATGACAAAAACTCATCAAATGTTTGTGCAACAATACAGGACGCACTCAAACAACCACTCCTACACACAGACTACATTGGGAATATTGTTTTAGTTTCATGGTTTTTTCCTCCCTTTTTAATACTGCCGGATAAATAAATCTAAAAATGTGGACAGTGTATTTTTATATATTTTCGCCAACTAATCTCTTTACAAAAGGACGGAAGGCAGCAACCAAATGTCCTGTTTTTGTGTTCTCTATTGTTAAGCCTTTTGGAAATAACTGGACATTAAAAACAAATATTGATTTATATGGGGTTTGGATTCAAAAGCCAAATAGGAACTTTAATAAAAGAGACTTCGATTGCCTTGGCCCAGAATGTGCAGGAAGATTTTTGTTAGCAAATCCCCTGATTAAAATAAAATTTATTTCCAGTATTTATTTCTTTTGGTATTTATTAAAGGCATAAAAGAAAAAAACATAAGTACATGTAGAAAATGCTAACCACAATGATAACGGTGGCAGGCACATACATATGTATGTCGTTTTTGCAATAATTCTCGTTTGTTGATATTGCAGCAATTCTACATAAATATATTGGCGAATTAAATAGAAAGTTAAGTGTACTCGTGAATGAATATTTTGGAAGATGCTCTAAAGAGTTCGTGTATTGAACTGAAGCGGAGCCATATCACTGTTAGAACCACAGAGAATTTTTCCACGACTTTAGTACAAACTCGCCAAGTTCATTTCACACTGATATGTATTTTATCACCAACTTTCAACTCTTAAACTGTTTAAACTCTATATAGTTTGGGGCCATGAGTGACCCCACTCCAGGTTAAGAATACAACGTAAAATTGCGTGAGAAATAATGCCCTCTATATATACCCCAGTGTTGCTTCACAATCTGTTTTAAAGGTAGTGGAAAACTTTACGTGAGAGGATGAATGGCGAAACAGTATCTATTCAAACGGTGTGGCAACGACACAACGTGTTTAGCGCTTCGTTGCTTTATCGCTGCAGAAGTCAGGGAAATCATTATGATCACATTCGATCTGTTGCACCATATAAGACAGTGTAAGTGTAAAAAGTTTCATTTTTTGTGGAGAACAATTGCTGCAGAGCTATTCCCCACACAACAATATGGGAAAGGTTAAAGCGAAAGTCCATACACACTACTCTCTCCATTCTCCATTTCATAATCATTTTCCATACTGCCGCCATAAAGCTCTAAGGGAGTTGGAGTGGTCCAATTAGGGAAAACAACAACTAAAATAACATTCTTAAATACATTGGAATTGGTTTCGTAGCTGAAAAAATTATCAAGACGGTCATTAATTCCCCCTGCTTTCTATAATATTTCCCCATTCCGTTCGAAATCATTTAGTAGAGTCATTCCCCAAAAAAGCAGCTTAAAACAAAAATCCGGTTAAAATATACTTCCTTAAATTGTTGATAGACGAATTTTTTCCCATCATTGAAAAATCAATTTTCCTCAATTTTCCTCTGACCTTTAGAAGCTTTACAAACATTATTTTCTATTCTTTTTGCAAAACTTTGCACAAAAGCTCTCATACACTGTGTGTGCGAGTGGCTAAATAGGAGGGCAATTTGTTCAAGTGTCAGTTTTTAAAATGAATGAACTTTTGCACCCACTGGGCAGTGCTGGATAGCTGTTCGTTAGCCTTTGATTCTCCAAAGAATTTTTCTACTTTTTTTTAATATTTAGTTGTGCTTTTTTTTTCTCTTCCCCTGCCATACTTTAAAGCCAGTATTCCTTGGCTGTGATAACAACTCCTGTCACTACTTGGGTGCCTGAATGAACGCCAAAGAGAATTACATTTAATATCAGCTTGAGTGTGCGAGAAAGTGTGCATGAGACAGGGAGATAGAGAGGGTGAGGGGGAAAGAGACAAAGTGTTGGTAAATACTGTGCTCTGACAGTTGCTGCAGCCAAAGTTTGGCTTAAAATGATTTATGAATATTCTGCCGGAAAATGACCACTTGTGCTGTTAATACGACCATATAAAAAAATAAATGAAAACTTAAAAGGAAGACAAGCCATATATCGATATAAAATCTTCAGAGACAATCTTAAATTAAATTGAAAAGACAAACACGATTTTGGGAATAAAAATCATAAACTATTTTTCCCACACCCTTAAGATTAGGCAGGATACAATTCATGTATATCCGACAAGGAAAAGCGGAAAAACATGCACACACATGCCCCCTCTTCTTATGGCATACATGCCATCAATGTATGTAGCTTGTGGTAAACGTACGTGAATGTAAGTAGATGTTGCCACATGTGGCATCATTTATAGCGACAAGTGACTTTCTACTTTTGCTTTCGCGTAAAATAAATGTTGTGTAGAGGAGTCAATATATTTGGTTTTGCGAGCAGAGAAAGTGAACCGCGAACAGCAGCTCTCCCAGAATGCTTTGTTGTAGGATACCGGTGTACGACTGGTGAACATTGTCAAAAGTTGTTAAAGCTTAAATATGCTTCATTGCTGCTGATTTTCTGCTTGTTGGCGGTTTTTATTTATTTCCTTTTGTCTTTTTGTTAAAATTTATGACGCTTCATTTACCTTCACGCCCCACTGGGATAATACTTTTACTTCTGGGTTAATTAATTTTGTGCCAGCAAAAAACACTGGAACAACAATTATCCATGCAATAACATTCAGCAGCAGCAACAAACATTTCAACTTTACTGACACTCGCGACATTGGCACGCTCCACTAGTGCTGAGCTGTTGTCGTCATCCTTCCCGTAAACATTTCAATATTTCGTACTCTTGCTTCAGAATTATATATTCCGAATTTATTTTCATCATTATTCCAACTACAACCAACAAGTTTGGCTGCTTGAGGGGAAACGAGGTACAGGATTTATAACATGTACTAACATGCTGGCGGTTCGCTGCCATAAAATACTCAAACAACTATAAAAACTTGAACAAACGATTTGAGTGGCCCTTAAACAGCCACCTGGCATGTTATACAGTATTGTCCTGGCACCTCTACCTGCTGCAGGGACAAATATTATAAACGTTTACGTTTCGCTTAAAAAACACTGCTGAGCAATTAGTGAGTTTAAAATTAGCGTCTGTGTCACAACCTCAATACACAGTTTACGAAAGCATTTACAATATCTGCATTTGGTATCCCCGCTATAATTACCAGCGACATCATCATCATCATCATCATCATCATCATCGTCTTCATTGTTTACCCCCTTCCACATCAGCATCATAGTTGTCATCAGTGCCGATATCTACACCAAAGGCAGTCAGGCATTTCGTTTCACCATTAACTTGAAAATTCAAAATACGAAAAACATCAAACCATCAAATACTTTGCCAGTTCTTTAAAATGATGAACTCTTTTTAGCCATCAAAGGGTATTTGCTTCACTCATATCCTTGCCTTTGGAGAGCGATGCTGAATTAACACTGTTTCATCTTTTTTCACCAAACGGATTAACTTGGAACACAGCGCTAGTTTGCAGTATTCGACACTCTGCGGCTCTGCGGCTCTGCGGTATTAATTGATTCATATTTATCACGTTTCTAAGTTCGCCTTGAGGCTCAAAATTTAGTAAAGTACATTCAAAAAATGTTAATCAGATATATTCGAATTTAAGTATTTGAAAGAAGAATATTTAGTTTGTATCATTTTCGCAGAAAATTTTACTTTCGAATAGTAATTTCAGCTTTTCGAATTGAAGGAAATCAATGAATGTGATCAATTTCTCAAATTTAGACTAACTTAATTTGAACTATTGAAGGATATATTAGAATAGAACAACTCCTTAAAGTTATTCGGGATTTTTATGAAAAGGGGCGAAGGGAATCATCTTCAGTGATGAGGCACATTTTCACCCCAGTGGAATTGCCGCTTTTGGAGGAATGATAATCGAAGAGTGACTGTTTGGTTTGCTTTAGAGGCTGGCCGTTCTTTCCCAAAATGAGGCCAGTCGGCCAGTTACCGTGAATGGTGTTCGCTATCGTGAGATGGCCCAAATTGAAAGATATGGATGTAGACGATATTTGCCAGACAGCTAACGGAATAATGGCAGTGTTATCTCACGTGGCCACCAAAATCATGTGATTCGACAGCATTTGTAGACATTAACTTTTTCAATTTTAAATCGAAAAATTTATCGTTTCCTTTAATTCCGATTTCGCTTATGAGATGATTTTTAATTATTAAAAAAATATTACGCTTTACTAATAATTTCGGCTTTTCGAACATTTGAACATTGTTTTCCATTCATTTCGAAAATTCGATCATTAATTCGAAATTCGCTTGAAATTACATTTTCGCTCGAATACTGTGACACCCCTTCACTTTCAAACAGGAAACTACAGGAAACTATTAGTATTTTAAAAAGGAGAAAACTCTCCTATTATTTTACCCGAGCAATTTACTCCTTCAGGCCAAGTCGATTAAAAAAGTAACGCAAATAAATAAACATGAGCCTACAGCGTGCCATTAAGTGATATAATTGTAATTTATGCTTTAAATGCACTTGTGCTCACGCTCTTTGTGAAAGTGTAAATGTTGTAATTACTGTAAAGGAACCAAACACACGATCATAAGGATGGTTAATGGCTGTATGAATGAATTAATGAATTTTATGTATGAATTTGTGATTTGTTTCAATAACCGACAATATGATGGCGCAGTACAAGCACTTCACCGCTACCAACGGCAAGAACAAATAACAACGGATGCTTGTTAAGCTCCAGCCAGAGCCGACAATGATAAATGAACAAGCAGTCAAAGAGCCAGACGTACACTCTGCTAAATAACGCTTCACCAGGATACACTCTTACACACTGGCACTTAAACAGAAGGTGTATTTTGTCATGTTGAATGTGGAAGACTATCCCATGAAAAATTATGCTGTTATTTTAAAGGATGCCAGTTTATAGCTTATTTTTCTTCTGACTTTTTCTTTCCTTTAATCATTCATTGAAACTCAAATATGTGGGTAACAGAGTTGCAGGCTGATGTAAGTGTGCATGTGTGTGAGGGATAGATAATACGAGTAGTGTTAAGGGTGGTTGGCAGTGCTGATGTTCGGACGACTGTTTGTTTTATAGGCAGGTAGGCGGTGCCAGGTATGCAAGCATCCCGACACATGTATAAAATTATCAGACACTACTTACCACAACTATTTCTACTGTTTAGATAATTTAAGGCTCCAGCAAAACATTCTGGGAACTACAGCAAGCTCCTAGATCTCAAGGACTAATTTATGCAGTTGCTATTGTGTGTTATCGGCTTTCCAAACTTGCAGGAAAATTAAAAAAAAAATATTTACAATGCAAATAAACTCGTCAAGATGTAGTCCTAGCAGGAGTTTATTTGCATTTAAGACAATCACAAGTATAATGACGTAAACGAAACTAGCAATTAAATCCAGCACTGTGGGACGTTCTCATTCGTTTTATGGTCGAAACTGCAATATTTTGTACTGAAAAGGTTTTAGGTTTTTTTAAATACTCACATAAATAATTACGTAAACGAAACTAGCAATTAAATCCAGCACAGTGGGACGTTCTCATTCGTTTTATGGTCGAAACTGCAATATTTTGTACTGAAAAGGTTTTACGTTTTTTTAAATACTCACATATACAATTACGTAAACGAAACTAGCAATTAAATCCAGCGCTGTGGGACGTTCTCATTCGTTTTATGGTCGAAACTGCAACATTTTTTAGCTTAAAGCGCTTTCATTCTTACTTAAAAGCTCTCTTTCCATTGGCCCTATAAATTTTATCTATACACTCAAATAAACTGGTCCACATCTAGTCCTACTAGGGGTTTGTTTTCGCTTAATACAATTATATGAATAATAACGTAAACGAAACTAGCAATTAAATCCAGCACAGTGGGACGTTCTCATTCGTTTTATGGTCGAAACTGCAATATTTTGTACTTAAAAGCTTCTACGTTTTTTTAAATACTCACATATATAACTACGTAAACGAAACTAGCAAGTAAATCCAGCACAGTGGGACGTTCTCATTCGTTTTATGGTCGAAACTGCAACATTTTTTAGCTTAAAGCGCTTTCATTCTTATTTAAAAGCTCTCTTTCCATTGGCCCTATAAATTTTATCTATACACTCAAATAAACTGGTCCACATCTAGTCCTACTAGGGGTTTGTTTTCTCTTAATACAATTATTTGTATAATAAAGTAAACGAAACTAGCAATTAAATCCAGCACTGTGGGACGTTCTCATCCGTTTTGCGGAGGAAACTGCATTATTTTGTACTGAAAAGCTTTTACGTTTTTTTAAATACTCACATATATAACTACGTAAACGAAACTAGCAATTAAATCCAGCACAGTGGGACGTTATCATTCGTTTTATGGTCGAAACTGCAATATTTTGTACTTAAAAGCTCTGAGGTATTTTTTAAAAACTCACATGTATAATAACGTAAGCGGAATTAGCTATTAAATCCAGCACAGTGGGACGTTCTCATTCGTTTTGTGGTGGAAACTGCATTATTTTGTACTTAAAAGCTTCTACATTTTTTTTTAAAGCTCACATGTATAATAACGTAAACGAAACTAGCAATTAAATCCAGCACAGTGGGACGTTCTCATTCGTTTTATGGTCGAAACTGCAATATTTTGTACTTAAAAGCTCTGAGGTATTTTTTAAAAACTCACATGTATAATAACGTAAGCGGAATTAGCTATTAAATGCAGCACAGTGGGACATTCTCATTCCTTTTATGCTAGAAACTGCAAGATTTTTTACTAAAAAGCTTTTACATTCTTATTTAAAATCTCTCTTTGTAATATCCTTTTCATTTTTATCCTCACATTTTTATTGGAAAAAGAATTTAAATATTGAAAATATGTGTGCATGCTAAGCTTTGGATAATCCCAAATTTTCTCACAGCCACACAACAAAGCATACGTTTAAGATTCCTCATCTTAAATTGAAAAGCTCTCTTAACAATTGCCAAAGTGATGCATGTTTCTAAAACTATTTCCATTTGCTTTAAAGTATTCTTGTCAATGAAATGAACGGCTGGATAGCAATCAGGGGAAAAATGTAAAACAGGATTTAAGTGCTACTCACTTGTTAGAGATATTAAAAAAAATATGCACACAAAATACTTAGAATGATTACAATAGACTCGAGAATTTCGTGTGTAAACTTCAAAATAGATTTAAATTTCTTTGAGTGTCAGTGTGTGTGTATGCGTTTTTTTAACATGAAATTTGCAAGTATCATTCTATTACTTGTAACAAGAGGAGGGAGGTGTGAACAAACAATGTAAAGGAGGTAAACATAAATTTGTATACTCGTACGTGTACGTACGCATGGGACGGAGCTAAAAAGCTCCATCAACAGAAATTTTTCAGATTACAGAAATTCATTGAATTAATAAATTCTTTAGAAGATATTCGATTCTAAAAATTTTTCTGTGGGGAAGTAAATCTATTGGGATTTGTAAATGTTTCTATTACTGGATTACAAAGTCAATTGGAAACCAAAATAATTTTAAAGAATACATATAGAACTTTTAGTGCTCTATTAACATACATATATTATTTGGAAAAAATATTATTTCGTATGTTGTAAAAGATTTTCCTTTGCGCATTTGCGTATAGTTTTTCTCCAAACTATAGAAAAAATATTATGATAAAAAATCCAGTGTTAAGGAAACTAAAAATTCCAGTTTGGGTATTTTTTATTTCCTTTTGGGAATTCAGGGAACTACTACAAGAAATATTTATTATATTTTTTATTTTTATAAGAAACGTGTAAACAATACAGGAAAGATACCATAAAATCTCATGTTGGGTATTATTTAGATGTCTTTTAGGACAGAAATCTGTTGTGCTTCCATCCTATTTAGAAAAATCGTATTAAAGTGACAGTCCGATTGCCACTCTATTGTACAAGCGGGAATGAAAATGATCAAATTATGAACATTTTCATAAACTTTTGCAAAACGTACGACTAGGCGAAAATCGCTGCCATACAGATGCATTTTTAGGATACACCCTATCGTTTAATCTACATCGGTACCTCGAGAAATACATCTAAACGGTGCTTGTATACTTACGCAATTTTGATCTTTAACCTTGAATACTTGCGTATGTGCACACATCACTGGCGCCGAGTCGTAGCTATACCTGCATGGGTTTATATAGTACAAAAAAGGGGGTTTTTTCTTGTTTTGGCAAAATAATTCTATTCTGCAAAATACAAGATCATTCCTCCGAACCGTTTTTATTTTATTCGACGTTAAAGATGAAAATTGGGACCGATGCCGCATACAAGGACCGATTAGATATATTTCTCGAGGGACCGATAAGGGTTAAGGTGTTTTTAATGATGTTTGGTAAATCAATGAATTTGGTAGAGCAAATTCTTCTTATTTATTTTATAGGGTGCCCAAAAACTATGGGAGGGATTTGACTTTGCTGCCATTTGTCGAGTAAAGTGTTGTCAAGCCAGCTGTCAGTGTAACGTTATCGCAAAATTGACGACTAATTCAAACTTTGTGTCAAAAAAAAAAATCTGGCTACCCTATTGCGATCTTTAATGAAAAGACAAGATGGGAATATTTTATACAGGAGCGTCTACCCCAAATGAAAATCTTGTACTCATAATGCGATACAAATATTGGAATTGTTCTACAAAAATGGAAATAGTGGGTTTCTAATAAAGCGCAAAATATATTACAGGGGGCCAGCAATAAATAAAAATGTAAATTTTTTTTTTTAATATTTATTTTATTACACCTTTTGCAAAAAATCGTGGCAGCTATAACTGGAGACCGGTGTTCCTGTGTTTTATATACCATGTGAAAATTAAATGCTTCTAAATCATATCACTGGCAATTTTATTCTCTCTTTCAATAACATGGACTTTGTAAGTGGGAAGCTTAAGAATTTAATGTTTAAATGTTTTTAAAAAGTTGAATACTGTTAAGGTTGGTTTCCCCAGCCATTTAAAATTATTATATTAAGTCCAGACAGTTCATTAAAAGATTTTAGATTTGATATTAATTTGTTTGTAAAACTGCCCCATTGTGCACCGACCCATAATTATTGAAAATCATATAGCGTAAAAATCGCTAAATGGTATGAAATTTAGTGACAGTATTACTTGCTTTTACCGCCGTAGAAATAAAATAGTTTTGCTCTTCAGTGTTTAAAAATTTTTTAAATAAGACGGCCACATTTTTTTTTTATTTAAAATTTAATTTAATTTAATTTTTTGTCAAATTGTATCATTTTAAAATTAACCAGTTTTAGGCATATCCGAATATATCTTATTGATATTTGTCGTTGGGCCAACTCCTTCCTTGAAAACCAATAAGCGAAATTCAATTAAAACGTTATTTACACATGCTTTCCCTTTTAGCTGAAACATTTTGGGCTATCGATGACGATGCGGTTACTGTTATTGTTGCTGTAATAATTTCCATTTAATAACATTTTGGCGTGCCACATTTTGCTTCCATTTTCAAACGGATCTATCTGATTGCGCCATGTAACTAAACTACCAATAATTCTTTCAATCATCTGCATATCTGTGCAGCCATCAGCTGCCAGGCTTTCCTCTATCTGTAACTGTGCGATTAGTCTTCCAGCCATCGCTCCTTCCATTCACACTAAACTGTTCATGTGTTTTAGGTTTTTTTTTTTTTTTTTTTTTGCGCAATAATTCTTAGCTCTCGCCATCATCATCAATATTTTCGTTGCCGCTTTGCAATTGATTTTGAAATCATTTTGATTTATGCAGTGTTTCCATTTGCACGGTTTGTTCAATCATTTATTGCACCATGCCGTGCCTGTTTGTTATTGAAGCGGAGAGATCCACCAGCAGCCATTTTTTATACCTTTACCCTGCTCCATTTGTTTATTAACAACAATAATAATATTGCCATTGCCGATGGGAATGGTTTTACAAACGTTATAGCCATGCAAACGCTCAGCTCGCTTAGCAAACAATACTAATAACAACGATAACTGCAACATAAGCTCGCATAACAGCGATAACAACAACAACGGAAATCAAAAGAAGAACAAGAACGGCAGCACATCAACTTGGGTGGAACCGTACCAATTGTTGCTCATTGATTTCTAATCAACATCAGGCGCTACATAATGCTCGTTCTTTATTGAAACGGTGCAGGCAAACGAAAAATGCTACTATTCACTGTATGACCAATAAAAGCATTATTCAAAAGAATGCAATCATTGCGAAACATTCTTTGCAAGTCAGATTTTTAAACGCTTGCCAATTGCCTTAGTAAGGCCTTGACTTGAAATCTTACACAATGTTAGGATTTATCGAATGGGGATGGCCTGTTTGTTGGAAAAGTATGATGGTGTGAACTAAAAATGCAACTCTGCAAAAATGCCAAACAATAATTTCTCGTACGAAATAATCTGTTTTAAAGCGTTTTTTACACGTTTAATAGGATCACTTTCCAAAGGGAGAGAGGTATAAGGAGAAAGACATATAGAGAGAGATAGAGAGTGAGCGAGAAGGAGAAAGTGGCCAATGAAAGCAATTGCTAAAATTTCGGCTTTAAGCAAAAAATTTATTTTTACTTTAAAACCACAAATGAATAAAAATTACTAAACATGAACTTTCACTGAAAAAAAGTTTAAAATAAAAAAAAAATTTTTTTCTGCAATTTTGGTGTAAAATTGTAATTCTTCTTATAACATCCTCTCCAGCCAATTTCTTACTTGACAATTTTTTTTTAAGTGTAAAATCTCTTTTTTTCTTGCTTTTATAATTAAATTTAATCAGGCCAATCACAGAGAAAAAAATTATTCTTAACTACACTGAAACATTTGCCGTGCCTTAGCGGCCAGCCACAGCTTCAAAGGAAATTTTCTTTGAGACAATGTAAAAAATTCATTGTATGAATGTATTATTTTCATTAAGTACAGGGTGAGATAAAAAAACTGCAACCAACTTCAGACTGCTGTTATTTCTAAACCACTCGTCCGTCAGCTGAGAAAATTATTCCAGTGACAGTTCATTATATTGTTTACAAGGTTACAAAAGCATTTTGGTGAGAATTTTCCAGAAAAAAAGTTATTCGTGATGGAATTCAAGCGTGATAGTGTGATTTCTTTATATTCGGCTGGAAAACCACTAGCGGCTATCGTTAGAGCACTCCAGCATTTAAATATGAATAAATCTTTTGTGTCTCGTACCATCGCTCGTTACCGGGATACTGGTAGCGTAGCCCGACGTCAAGGAAGTGGACAGAAGAAAACAGCAACATCAGTAGAAATGGTTCGAAAAGTAAAGAAGCGACTTGATCGAAATCCGGGTCGCAGTGGCCGAAAAATGTCTCGTCAGCTGAACATATCGCAAAATTCCATTCGGGAAATATTGAAAAATGAGCTCGGGGCAAAGCCATTGAAATTCCAAAAAGTACAAGAACTTACACCGCAACATAAAGAAAATGGACTCAAAGGAGCCAAAGGGTTGCTTCGCTTGGCCGCAAGTGGTGAACTGCCGACTTTGGTTTTCTCCGATGAGAAAACATTCGTTGTCCAGCCGTTTGTAAACAAACAAAATTATCGTGTTTACTTGCCAAAGAGGTCAGCTGAAAATGTGCACCTTCGGTTGGCCACCAGAACTCAAGAGCCGGCTATGGTGATGGTGTGGGCCGCCATAACAGGCGATGGTCGCTCTACGCTCGTATTAATCGCCCGTGGCGTCAGAATAAATGCCCAATGTTATCGCGAAAAATTCTGGAGGGTGTATTGAAACCTTGGGCATGCATACATTTTGGCCGCAGACCTTGGACATTCCAACAGGACTCAGCACCATCGCACTCAACACGCGTGACCCAAGAATGGTTACAGAGGTTCCTCCCTTCATTTCCAGCGCACAATGGCCACCAAAATCTACGGATACCAATTCATAGGACTATTGTATCTGAAATATTTTGGAAAGCAAGATTGGCACTAAAAAATACCAAAGTGTCGATCACCTCAAGCAAGCGCTTCGCCGGGAATGGGCCAAAATACCGCAGAGCAACATTCGGGCAGCGTGTGACGGTTTCATTGGCCGTTGGAAGGCCATAATTCGTGCCAAAAGTGACCAATTCGAACAAACCTGAACTTATTCTAAAATTTGATGCCATTTCCGACATTTTTTGCTTTCATTCAATAAAATTTAAAAAAAAAATGAAAAAATTATGGCGTTTTACTTTGTTGCAGTTTTTTCCCCTCACCCTGTATAGTAAATTTTATTTTCAGAAACTAAGTGCTTTGCAGACAGTGATATTCTGAAGTTGGTCGAAATAAATAAAATATTATTTATGTTAAGAGAATTCAATTAATGCCGAGGATTTTTCCACAAAAGAATCTTTTCTTTTTATTATTTAAGAATTCATACATTTAAAAGCAAAGTCATGAAGACAGCCATACTTTAACCAGTTTGGTTTCATGTGCTTTTCCACTGTTTTCCATAAACTAAATTGAAAAGTTGTTGTCACATATATATTTTAATAAATTTTTCTTAAAAATTTTAATGAAAAATGAAAACATTTGCAACGCGAGAAAAAAATTACTGAAACTCCTGCAACGTCCAGGCAACCCAATTGAATTTCATTCATTTAATCAAAAATATATTTTTTCATATTTTTATATCCTCGTTTATGCAATTTGCTCGTCCTTTTTTCTTTTTTCTTTTGCTTTGTTGAAGAGAAATGAAAACATCTGTGTGTGCCAGTGTGAGCAGTCCCAAACACAAACCCTGTCGTTGTCATTCAGGTGCATGTAGGAGGGGTGTCAATATGGCTGTAATTGATTTCCTTTACAGTTGCTTCGAAACTTTTAGAACTTTATGGAACACTTATGAGGTATCCAGTATATGCATACGGGTTTTAAAGCAGGTGCCACTTTAAGTTTAACAGATGAAAGATGCTACCTCTCCATAGACAATACCTTGTACGAGTTCTTAAACTTTACTATCATTAGAACCTCTTAAGTTGTGAGGAACATCTGAACTTGTCAATCTTTTCTACTTGAGAAAATATCTGTCTGAACTCCTAACGGTATGCTGCAAAATCTAATGCATGACGTAACATATTGCTTATATGTCTTATGCGACTGATTAACTTGGGAGTAAGTCATCGGAGTAAGTCATCAGAGCAAACGTTTCTTTAGGAGATGCCTCACTGGTGGTCCCCCACAGTAGAAAAGTTTTATTGAAAATTTAAAAGGAAGAACGACATAAAATATATGTTTGCTTATAAAACTGGAATAACATTTAGAAACATATTTAATTCTTTTTCATTAATATTATTCGAAAATCAAATCCAGCGAAAACAAAAGACCGAACTTTTCGTTCGCACATGCATGCACAGTCATGGCCAAAATACATCAGAGCGGTTTTTAATTTGTAGTTGTCGTTTTCAACTCTCGTCATTTTTTTTTTTTTTGTTTTTCCGTTCACTGTCGGTCATCGCTCCATTAAGTTATACAGTCACCAGGTGTCAGCGAGCATTTAATCCCTACCGCAGCATTAGTCGAAACTTCATTTGCGACAACATAAGTTCACTCGTTCAGCAATTTATTTATTTTGGTTTTCATATCCTCATTCATCCATTCATTCAACCATATTTTTTCACTGGCTCGTTCTTTTGCATATTTTATTTCCTTTTGTTATTGGTCCTTTGCTAGAATCCATTTAATTTTGTCACTCTTAATATTTATGGTTTTCAGCCAGAGATGATTTGAAAGGACTAAAGAGTGCAAAGAATAGTATCTTTTAGGCGGAATTAATATCCATTGAAATTGATTCTATTTTGGCGATAGATTTTCTAAAAAGATTTAATTTCATAGAAACTATTAATTTGCCAATGGGATAGTTTGAAATATGAAGCTGGCAACACATTACGACTAGAGGAAATTCCATTTTAAAGATTTTATATAAAAAGTTCGCCCTGCGACAAATTTATTTCCATTAAATTTTCACCTGGCAGTAGTTCTTGTGGTATAAATTTCCTTTCAATATGGGAGTTCCATGTAATGGAACCAGGTTGATTATTTTTATGAGCATTCAAATTCACAGGCTGCTAGAGGAGAGGGATCATCGGGACTCCTCTACGATGAAATGGTTGTCCAAAGTTTCTTTCTATCGGGGATCGTGAGTTGGAGAAGTACATATGCGTTATAGACTTTCTTCCAAACTAATTTGCAGCTTGCGACAAATTCGCTGGAGATTTCGTTGTACAAACGAGCACGGTTATAACGAACTCAAAGGGACCGGACATTTTAGTTCGTTATAGACATAGTTCGTTATAGACATGGTAGAAAAATGTTGATTTTGGAATTTTGCAAAGCTCACAGATTTGTTGTTATTTACTTTGGTTTCTTTTCTCAACTTTATTAATTATTTGCAATTTTTTTTAGAACCGAAATGGATTTTTTTTTATTTATTTATCCATATTTCAATTTTAGTCTTCCTTCGAACTTTAAACCAATCATATGTTTGGATTGTTTGTTTGAATAGTCTAAAACAGCTGTGAAGTGATGTTGCGCATAAGTGTTGCCGTGTGGCGATTTTTTTTAAACAAGATTTTTCTTAGTTCGTTATAAGCGTTGTAATGTCTTTGCAAATTTATTGTATAGCTCACAAAAACTATATCACTATAAAAAAGTTTCCATAAAATCGTGTTCGTTATAAATATAGTGATTTGTATGAAAAAAAGTTACAAAAATTTTTGGTGTCGCAGAAAACAGTTCACTATCCGCATAGTTCGTTATAAACGTGTTCTTTATAACTGTAGTGATTTGTATGAAAAATAGATACAAAAATGGGAACCGAGAAAACTGTTCGCTATTTGCATAGTTCGTTATAAACGGTATTCGTTATAAAAGTGTTTGACTGTATAAATTTCGTTTACGGCTAATTTGATTGCGATAAATTTCATTTTTTAAATATCCTTCTCTAGAGGGAATTTTTAAACTGGTGAAACATTTTTTTGCGGGGAATTTTCAAGCTGGCGAAAATGTCCATTTTATTTATCTCTCTTTAGAGGCAATTTCGAGCATTTTTAGAGGCAATTATGAGGCTACATTTTTTGGTTACTTTCTTTTGTATGGTCACAGATTGGTTTTATAGAGAAATTTTAAGTTCGGGAGATATTTCGTTTACAGGAAGTTTCCCGCTGGCGATAACAAAAAAAATTTGTGTTTTGAATTCTCTTTTGCAGAAATTTTATTTGTTATAAAATGAAATTGAAATTTACAATTCGTAGCGAAATAACTTTATTTCTAGCGAATTTTCATTTTATGTATCTCTCTTTAGGAACAATTTCGAGTATTTTTAGAGGGAATTATCAGGCCGTCTTTTATGGTTACAGATTTCTTTTATAGGGAAAATTTTAAGTTGGCGAGATTTTTCGTTTATAGGAAGTTTTGATCCAGCGAAGTACTTTATTTCCAGCGAATTTGTTCTGAATGCGCGAAATTGTAATTTAAACCGGCGATTGTTTCCGTTTGTAGGGAATTTTATTTTTGCGGCGAATTTTCAGCTGGCGAAAATCTTCATTTTATATACATACATATTTCTATTTAGAGGGAATTTCGGGCATTTTATGCGAAATGTTTATCTGTTGAAGAAAAGTACAATTTCGTCCCAAAATTCGACCAGAAATGTTGCCGGCCAGATTAGCTTATTTAGTACGAGATTTCTGTACGGAATGTACATACCTGCGAATAGTTATGAATACCTTCTTTCCTCGCTACTGATTATTATGCAAATGCGTTGGTGTTGGTATTTGTGCGTTTTATCAGTCGTTGCCAGGAACGCAAATACTGGTATTAGCCATGTTTAGTTCATTATTGTTTGCTATTGTATTGCTTATATTTATACTAAACGTGTTTCAAGGTATGCAAGTGTGTGTGTTTGCGTATGTGGGTTGGGGGGCTATAGGTTGGCTGCTGGTTTAAGTTTACTAAGTTTGCATTTTATACATACTTTTTTTGGAAACTGATTTCCATATTTTCACCCTCTCCGGGCACATTATGCAACTTTGTGAACATCCTTTATTCAATTTTATTTAAATATTTAAACATTTTTCCTTCACTAAAAATTTCATGATCTGCTGAAATATTGCTTGTAGAAAGTCAAATGCTGTTTGTTAGTTTAAGGTTTTAATTTGTTGTACTGACACATTTCCAAATAGAGTTTTCAAAGTTTTCAAATATTTTATTAGCAGAGGGTTGCTTGTGTGCCTCAACTGGCAGCCAAGCTATTCAATAGAGTTGTTTGAAAAGCAGAACTCTGTGGAAATTTCATAAGGCGCAAGTGAATGTAGTCTCTTTTTTTTTCAATGTTTCTTGAAGGACGAATAATTACATCATTTATTTTTTTTGTTATTAGAAGATAATGCCTTGCATCTTAATGATCATCAATCATTGTTCAATAAGAGATGCGAAACTTTGTAAAGTATTTGTAATTCTTATTAACAAATTTTTTATGTGCTGGCACAGGCTAAGTTTCTGCTCCTGCAATGCACCTGTTTGCAAATATCCTGCGCAGGTTGCTTTTCCTTTAAATGCAGAAAGAATACGAGAATTGCTTGCAAAAAAAAAATCTTAATTTTCTTTTAAGCAAACTTGTTATATTTTGTCAAACAATTCATCTTGATGAACCATAGATTTCTACGAGACAAGGACCTGTATAAAGTCCTTCTACTTGCCACTTTAAATTTGCTTTATTTTCTAATTCTGCTATAAACTTTAGCCTGCTACAGCCTATACAAAAAACTAAAATCGATATTCAATAAAGTTCTACGTAAATTGATATTATGATAAGGACAGAAATAATTGATATTCTTATAATATTTGCCAGCTGGCTCCCTCTCCCTCCCTCTGTATGTCCAAACTCTGTCTTGGCTTTATCGACAACAACTGACACAACATCTGCGTACTAAAATCTAAAATAAAACTTAATTTTATTGAAAAATAATGTGACTCCTACACAATGTTGCGGTTCAGATTGAAGCCATGTGCTGCTCTCCACACACAAAATACACACACACACACACACACATACAAACACAAAAACAAAGTTGTTTTTTTTTTTGAACAGGATTTCATTAGTTTTTTTTGGTGGCTTTGCATCAAGTCCGAATTTACATAATTTTATGCATTTTACATATTTGCTGAAATGATTTCTATTAAACAATTTTACATTTAATTTAATTAACACAAATATTTATGTTTTGTATAAATAAATATTTAGTGGATTTTCGTGTGCAACAAATTTTTTATTTTAATTTGCTAAAATATTTAGCGAAATTTTATTAAAAAAAAAAAAATAAATAAAAAAAAGAAAATATGAAGCAGATGCTCTTTACAGGATTAAAAAAAATTTTAATGAAGAGAAAGTAATTAAGTGTGTGGTTTTGTAATTTCCAAGAGATGGAAAAGGTACGACATGGGGTGTACTGAAATACTCGTAGAACAGCAGACACAATGCACAATTATATTCTGGCTAATGAATTTTCGTGATGGCTCCGAAAACCGTCACACTGCAAATAGTGGCTTTAAAGGCAGAATGTACAAATTCGCGTGGCGGCAGGCTCTCGAAAAAATCAGTATATTCTAATTCTAGTGACGACAACTGTGAAATTCTTAGGACCTTAATTAGTATTCCTATTTCTCTTTATAATTCTCGTATTGAGATTTTTTAAAGCATTTGAAAAAAATTGCGGAAAAGCTGAAATGCAAATATTGATTGCTTTTTGTATTATTTTTATAAATATTTAGGCTGAAATTTATTGCTTTTCTCCTTTTCAGAGTCCACCTCTTGCATCGGACTTCACAGCTTAAAAACTCTGTCTCTTAAACTCTCCTATTATTGTAATAAAGAATAAAGAGTAATAAAAATGCAAGTCTCGTATTGGAAAATATATAAATAGGCTTTTTCAAGGATTTGACGTCATTACCACTAGGGGTTCCCCCTTTATAACTTACAAGGGTTTAAAAATTTTTTTTTTTATAGCAATATATATCAATTATGTTCTATATCGTAAAATCCAGACGGATTAGTAATAAAAATGCAAGTTGTAATGTTTACAAACGGTCTGAAATCATATGATTTTGGCGGCGAATGGACATCCCCACGACGTGAGATAACACGGCTATTATTTTGTTAGCTGTCTGGCAAGTGGAACCTTCCTGTTGAAACCAAATATCGTCCATGTCGATATCTTCTAATTCGTTGCTTAAAAAGTTCGTTATTACCTCACGATACCTCGTAAAAACTGTTCGTTATTACCTCACGAGTCACAGTAACTGCCCGACCGGCACGATTTTCCCGATTAGAAGCACATTGAGGCGATTAAATTGACTGAAAAAATCACAAAGAACGATATGCATTTTGATTTGAGCGCCCAAAACTTATATCACTTTAACACGTTGCTCGATTGTGTATCTTTCCATAGTTCAAATTGAGTTAGACGGATTGCCCCTTAAAATTTAACCTCCCTTTAATTAATTAAATATTTATATGTATATTCATATAAATTAATTAATTTATTACATATAAATATTAATTTGGTAAAAATTTAAAATGCATAAATAATTTTTTATTTTAACACGAAATAAATATTTTAATACGAAAATTATATTTATTGATTATTAATTATTAAATATATAACAATTTTTATTAATTATTAAAAAATAATAATTTTTATTAATTATTAAATATATAACAATTTTTATTAATTATTAAAAAATTTTAATTTTTATTAATTATTAAATATATAATATTTTTTATTAATTATAAAAAAAATAATAATTTTTATTAATTATTGAATATATAACAATTTTTATTAATTTAAAAAAAAATAATAATTTTCAATAATTATTAACTATACAATAATTTTTATTAATTATTAAAAAATAATAATTTTTATTAATTATTAAAAATAATAATTTTTATTAATTATTATAAAATAATAATTTTTATTAATTATTAAAAAATAATAATTTTTATTAATTATCAAATATATAATAACTTTTATTAATTATTAAAAAAATAATAATTTTTATAAATTATTAAAAAATAATAATTTTTATTAATTATTAAATATATAACAATTTTTATTAATTATTAAAAATATTAATTTTTATTAATTATTAAATATATAACAATTTTTATTAATTATTAAAAATAATAATTTTTATTAATTATTAAATATATAACAATTTTTATTAATTATTAAAAAATAATAATTTTTATTAATTATTAAATATATAACAATTTTTATTAATTATTAAAAAATTTTAAATTTTATTAATTATTAAATATATAATATTTTTTATTAATTATAAAAAAAATAATAATTTTTATTAATTATTGAATATATAACAATTTTTATTAATTTAAAAAAAAAATAATAATTTTCAATAATTATTAACTATACAATAATTTTTATTAATTATTAAAAAATAATAATTTTTATTAATTATTAAAAATAATAATTTTTATTAATTATTATAAAATAATAATTTTTATTAATTATTAAAAAATAATAATTTTTATTAATTATCAAATATATAATAACTTTTATTAATTATTAAAAAAATAATAATTTTTATAAATTATTAAAAAATAATAATTTTTATTAATTATTAAAAATAATAATTTTTATTAATTATTACAAAATAATAATTTTTATTAATTATTAAAAAATAATAATTTTTATTAATTATTAAATTTATAACATTTTTTATTAATTATTAAAAAAATAATAATTTTAATTAATTATTAAATATATAATAATTTTTATTAATTATTAAAAAATAATAATTTTTATTAATTATTAAATATATAATAATTTTTATTAATTATTAAAAAATAATTAATTTAAAATAAATATGATTATTAATAAATAATTATGAAGCAGATGTTTTATTAATTATTAAAAAATAATCGGACTGTGGAGTCCAATGCAAGATGTGGACTCTGGAAAGGAGAAAAGCAATAAATTTCAGCCTAAATATTTATGAAAATAATACAAAAAGCAATTAATTTTTTTTATTAATTATTAAATATATAATAACTTCTAAATTAATATAAAAAAATCAATAAAAAAATTTTCAAATATGTTTATATACATTTTAAAAACTATAATAAATTTATATTTATTTATTTATTTATATTAATAAGAAGTAATAGGAAATGAACTCAAGTCATAGAATATTTTTGAAATATTATCGTTCTTTAAAAAAAATATCTGTTTCATTTAATGATTTTCATTACACTGTGGCAAAAGCAGTACCTTTTCAAAATAAAATGTTGCGAACTTAAGCCTGAAGTTTTACATTTAAGACAAAAACCAATAGAGTTCGAAATAAAATTGAAAAAAGTATCCTTCGCCTTGGCATCTCGTACTTTCCGATATAATACCCTCCATACATTCCCTAAATTTGAATTTTTAAAAAAAAACTGCACAGACTCAATTTTCAGCCAAATAACCGTAACAACGGAGGTTAATTTTTATTCATTAAAAAAAAAAAATTTAAATAAAATGAATAACAAAAGAAGTTGCACTTTGCACAGTGTTGCATACACGCTCGCTGTTGGATCCACTTGTCTAAAATGGAACAGCAACAAATACCGTAAACAAGAACAACAGCAACTGCAAATAAAACAACCAACAAATTAAATAACACCAAAATCCAAAAATTTAATTAACATTCAAATTCAATTTTACACGGTTTGTCAGTGTGCGCCGAGCAAACACACACATACAAACACACACATTTTTACTTTTAAACAGCCACAAATGGCAACATGCGGAGGGATAAAAGCAAAAATTTAAAGTGGCGCTTTTGCCAGTGGAAATAAAAAGGGAAAGTGTGAAGTGAAATGGGCCCTGCACTAATACAGTGAATACTTGAAGTTCCCTTCAAGTGAATTGCCCTCTCGAATGAGTATCCGCGTGTCAGACGTCATTTACTCGAAGGAGTGTATTAAGACCTCATTTTCTTAGTGTTGCTCAATTGCAACTTAAAAGTTTGAAATATCAGAGTTGAAATCGTTAGGAAAATATATTTCAGAAGGCCCTTGTTTAGAGGTCCTTTTGTTGCTTGCTCCAGGATATAACTGAAAATGTTTTGGTGTGTATGAGTATGCATGGAGTTGTAAAATTTCATGTGTGCATTTAAATAACTGAAGTAAGTCTGTGTATTTGATACACTATTTCAACTTTAAACAGCAACAAAAAGTGGCAGCAACACAACCAACAAACAGCAGCAACAGTAATAACAACAAACATCAGCAAATTACAACCAAATACAGTTGGATAACGGAAACTAGTTTAATACTGGATATGGTTTTTATATTTTAATTTTTCTGGTTAGATTTTGTTTACACGTAAACAAATTATTGAGGCATTCATATCAGGGCAATTCTAAAAGTCGTTCTGTGCAACAAGATGTTTCAAAGGCTGTATGCAGTGTGGTAATCAGTTGCACTAAAGCTTTAGTCAAAGAAGATTTTATTAAGAGAACATAAAAATTTATTACTAAACATACTGCGCAAGCGTACTGGTGTAGCGCAACCTAGACAGTCGGTATGACTTGCATGCAATAACACAACAACTGTTATTTCAAGCATTATTCTGCATTCGATTCTTCCTCACTAAGTCAAACACTAAGTTCATGGGCCATGCCTTTGTCATGCCTGGTATAGTTATTTAGACTATTTAGCTTAAACACCATTTTATACAGACCCGGAATTGTCTTACGAATTAGATGGAATCATATTCAACTTTCGCCATGATTATATAATAAAAATTAATTGCCAATCAGACACGATTTCTTTAATTCGATTCTGCATTCGATTCTTCCTCACTAAGTCAAACACTAAGTTCATGGGCCATGCCTTTGTCATGCCTGGTATAGTTATTTAGACTATTTAGCTTAAACACCATTTTATACAGACCCGGAATTGTCTTACGAATTAGATGGAATCATATTCAACTTTCGCCATGATTATATAATAAAAATTAATTGCCAATCAGACACGATTTCTTTAATTACCCAGAGGTCCTGGTCTCCTAGAAATTTTGCATATAACTAAGGTTAAGCTTAAAGAGTGTGACTTCAGGAAGCCACTCAATTCTGAAGGGCAGCCTTCTCAATGTTGGCTTATAAGATAAACGGATTTCTAATACAACAACGAAAATTATTCCAGCCTTCGAGTAGGCTAGTTCTGCTCAGGTAAATAGAAATCGAGCACCTTGTAAAACTAAGAAGTAACGAGAATTGATGAAGCCTTCGAGTAGGCTAGTTCTGCTCAGACAAATAAAGATCGAGCACCTCGAAAAAGTAAAAAGTGACGAGAATTGTTGAAGCCTTCCAGTAGACTAGTTCTGCTCAGACAAATAGAAATCGAGCACCTTGTAAAACTGAGAAGTAAAAAGAATTATTGAAGCCTTCCAGTAGACTAGTTCTGCTCAGCCAAATAAAAATCGAGCCCCTTGTAAAACTAAGAAGTAACGAGAATAACTGAAGCCTTCCCGTAGACTAGTTCCGCTCAGACAAATAGAAATCGAGCACCTTGTAAAACTGAGAAGTAAAAAGAATTATTGAAGCCTTCCAGTAGACTAGTTCTGCTCAGGTAAATAGAAATCGAGCACCTTGTAAAACTAAGAAGTAACGAGAATTGATGAAGCCTTCTAGTAGACTAGTTCTGCTCAGGAAAGTAAAGATCGAGCACCTCGAAAAACTAAAAAGTGACGAGAATTGTTAAATGCTTCCAGTAGACTAGTTCTGCTCAGGAAAATTAAGATCAGAGGGCTCGTACTACTAAGAAGTGACGAGAATTGTTGAAGCCTTCCCGTAGACTAGTTCAGCTCAGACAAATAGAAATAGAGCACCTGACTGCATCCTCGTAAAACTAATAACTAAAATTAAATATATATTAAAACTCCTGGACACTCTGTGGTAATACCGGCAGTAGGTAAATCCATGTCCAGCTTGAACTAGACAAGGAACTATTACAGTTTTAATATACTTAATTGAATAATTGAACTTTGGACATTCGTAAGGCTACCTGAAACTATTACGGCAAATACTTTATCAACTGTTACGCACCACACTTTACCTATTCACCAATTTACTGCATAGAGAATGGAAACTCTGTATGCATATAAATTTATAAAGCAGTTGCCATTAGATGAATTACTTACTCTAACGTTGTAGGTTAATAGTAGAAGGTTGTAGAACAGACTAGAAATTCTAATTTTAATCAAGCATTTTAATTATTTGACATGCTTTGGCCGTACTTTTCCTTTAAGTGTATTTAACTCATGATCCAACAACACATCGCACCGCTCCGTTTTGCTCAGCCATACAAATTCTGTTTGTGGATTCAAGCAATTTTATATAAATATTTTTACTTTTAGTGGATGAGAAATCAGCAGTTGACCATCAAAATAAGTGACTAACTGATTTTTATTTTACCATTTTGTGTGCTTTTGTTGCAGCTTTTCGTTTATCGCACACTTTATAACTTCTAATTTAAAACTAATGCCCCGATACAGCTTTTCCACTAGTACGTGTGCACGTAAATAACGTGAAAGATTTATTTTTTGTTTGCATTTTCCTTTAAGCAAAACTATTCCCCTCAACAACTTTCTAAATTTTTATATATATTTTTTTTTTGTAAACTTTACCTTTTTGGCTTTTATAACGATGTACGTGAAAATATTTAAAGTTATTCCAGTTTGAGCAGTTTTGGCTATTTTTCAATACAATATTTCTGATGCTGGGAGAAAGTTTTATAATGCGGCTATTTATTTGCATTCAATCAAAGTAGTGTTGTATGAACTTTTCCTTGAAAGCGTTC
Organism: Ormia ochracea; assembly: GCA_963402855.1. Classification (NCBI taxonomy): domain Eukaryota; kingdom Metazoa; phylum Arthropoda; class Insecta; order Diptera; family Tachinidae; genus Ormia; species Ormia ochracea. The sequence goes on from OY727107.1 coordinate 38,825,163, forward strand.
TTTGCCCGTAAGTTTTTGCATTTTAAAGGCATCGTTTGGTTTTCTTTGAATGCAGCAAACAAAGTACTGGAGTGTTTAAAGCTTTTAGAATTGCAATTATGTTGTTTTTCTTTAATACTTATTCAATATGCAGCTCATAGCGAAACAAACTGGGGAAGCTTTTAAGAAAAATTCTTCAGGAGTCCTACTTAAATTCACAGTTTAATAAAATCCGGAAAAAGATTAAATTGATTGAAATTTAAGGAAAACATTTTAAGTTTAGAGTGAAACTTTGAAATGTGCCTACAGCGGTTTCGTAAAATTAATAGTGTGCATCACTGTTTTGATGCACTCTATTACATATTATCAGATAGTCATGCAGTGCTAATAGATGTTAGTGCTACATGAAATAGGAGAGACATTTTATATCCTAGAATACGAGTATATTTCATTTATATTTACCTTAGTCAAATTAGTGCTTTTTTCCATATTAGCGCTTTTTCTTGATAAAGCCTTCTATATGGTTTTTAATGCTGAACTTGGGCTTATATTACTTTTTCTAGTTGATTTTATGTCTTAGAATTCGAGCATATTTCATTTATATTTGCTAGCAACTCAGGAAAATAAAAAATTGAGATTTTCATAAGGTAACTACCTTAGTCAAATTAGCGCTTTTTTCCATATTAGCGCTTTTTCTTGTTAAAGCCTTTTATATGGTTTTTAATGCTGAACGTGGGTTATTACTTTTTCTAGTTGATTTTATGTCTTAGAATACGAGTATATTTCATTTATATTTGTTGGCAACTCAGTTATCAGTATGGCGTCTGTTGCTTAAGAAAACTTCAGGATAGCCAGCTTACTCGCTCTGAATATGTCAATTAAGAACAATCTAAATTAATATAGTAATTTAATAAAGATAGGAATTATAAAACGATTACGCAAATTAATCGAATAAATAAATTTTGTGTTGGGTAATAAAATTTATTAAAGTGATTAATTTTGCGAAATGAACCTCCGGGTAAAAATTTTTTAAATTCAATTAATGTGAATAAAGTTATTTCACTTAATTTTTGGAAATTTTAAAATAATTCATGCGAATGTAAAATTAAATTATTCGAATATTAAATAAATAATACTTTAGAGAAATTGTTTTTTAAAGCTTTAATAAAATAAATTTAAATTTTTTAAGAAATATTTTTTTTCTTAAAAATTATTCGAATAGTTATTAAGTGTTGCAACAAAAACTAATTTCAGTTAATTATTTTTTTGTAAATTTTAAGCGAAAATTACTCGAATAGGAAAATTAGAGTAGTAGCTATTCGGATAATTAGTAAACGCATATATAATCAACAAGAGGCAATTATGAGAACTTACTTTAACATTTACATACAAAAAACATATTTCCCTTGGGGTTCCATCCCTGTTCATTTCTTGTTTGAGACTAAACAACTCCTGTTTAAGTTCAAATATTTAGACGATCTGTGAAAGAGGCAAATAACTCTTTGGTATACGATGACAAGACACTACAATACAAAAGGTGAACGTGTTGTTTTATGGCCAACAACAATTTCGCATTCCTCTGGCACCTGCATCACTCTGTTCTACCGTGTTAAAAATGCATTTCGATTTAATTTGTTTCACTGAATCCCGTACAAGCAAGAAAAAAGAATAAATAATGCACACCGAGTAGTCGTAAACTCCAAAATAATGCGAACTGGTCGTATATCATGTGAGTCTGTGTATTCAGCGACGGGGTTCATTCCAAAATAGTTTCATCTACGTTGGATTTTGCGCTCAAAATGCACTTTTTTCTTTTACCTGCCTGCCCTTTAGTATTTAATTTAATTTTCAAACTGGAAAATTCTTTTCATTCACTAACATCACACACAACTCCGTAATAGTTTGATGAGTATGCATTCAGGCAAATATTCATGTGCACTGTACATTTAATCACAGAAAGCTCCTCCTGCTACTCGTGCTCATCCTGCAAACAAACAGCTCCTGGGCTCTGCATTTGCTGATGCCAAAATTACAATGAATTTCTTGTTGTTTTCATTTTATTTTACTTTATCGGAAATATCCCTCATGCATATAAAAAAGTGGGGGGTATACAAAAAAAAAAAAAAAGGGAAAAAAAATTGGGTTGTTGGTAAGAATGCACGCGATTGATGTTAACGAAAACAAATCCGTAAAGTTTTGTGAACTCAAGTAAAATAAATTAATTGAATTACGGATATTTGAAAAAGCGTTTAATACAGAATTTTTTGCTGTTTTTTCTTTTTTTTTGTGAGAAATTATTGGACGAAAAAGATGTTGCTTTTGGCTTCGCTTCTTCTTTTACAACTTTTTACATACAACATTTTTGTGCTTTTACAACAAACCACAAGTCTGGATTGCATTGACGAAGAATAAAAAAAATTTTTGTGAAATTGTACAACTTAGTTTTAGAAAAGTTGCTGAAAATTTAAAATTTAACAATAATTTGTGTCAAAAGTTGCATTTGCACAACCGCCTAAAAGCACACTCGAAAAATATTAACACTTTGCCTGCCAGAGTATCTGTTATAAAATGTTGAGTACTAGTTAGTTAGTTAATTAATAATTTATTTATTGAAGCTTCTTTTTTTTTATTACCTAGAATTTTTTTAAACAAATATTTATTTTTTTCTTGAAAACTTAAAACTATTATATATTATTTTAATTACATTACTAGTTCTTGCCTATGCAACTTGCCTATCCAATCTAAGAATAATTATAAACTATAATTATAAATACATTAATTAATGGTCTAATCAGTGCTTGTTCCCGGCACTTATTTATGCTAATAGAGTTGGATCTATTATTTATAAACTTAATACTAAAACTTAAACTCTGCACTAAAACTAAACCTTAAAATAAAATAGCTAATAAATCGAAAATTAATAATAAAAATAAAATAACATAAAAAAAACTAAACAAAACCAAAAAAAAAAAAAAAAAAAAAAATCAGTCCCTATGAATGCCGGGAGTATCACATGAGTAGAAGTTAAGGCCGATAAAATTCCGATACTGGCTATGTATTGCGTATTTGACCAATTCAACTCGCTCTCGGTAGATAAGATATCCCTAATCACTTTACCCTCTAAATGAGGTAATTTCTCCACAAACCTTCTCATTAAACCCAACGCATAAAATGAAATTGGATCCAATCCTGCCTTTTCATACACATATCTATTCGAGAATCTTTTATTCAAATGCCTATAGTTCCTCTCTATGCATTTCCTTAAAATATGCCTCTCAAAAATCGCCTCTCATCAAGGTTTTGGATATGTTGAGTACTATTTTTAAGTGAAACGCAAATAAATAAATTATATTAATTGCATTATATCATTTAAATGTTGGAAAAATTTGCTTTACAATTGCAGTGTACTTTGAGCGTTTTTTAAAACGCCTAAAAATTAAAAATCGCTACAACAGTTGAAGCAACCATACACTTGTTAGAAATAGTTGTCTTCTTTAAATATAAATAAGAAATTTATAAAAAAAAGTGTGAAATATATATGAATTTACATTATTAGCGGCAATGAACTAGTGCTATACGACACAGTCAAAGGATTTGCTTCACTATCGCAACACTAATTGATTAAAACAACAATTAACATGTTCGCGGATGCTAAAAATTTCAGGGAGCTGCAAAAATATACGGGGAATTATTTTTGAAACTAGTTGTAATATTCGAAATCTGATAAGATATGCATTATAAGACTAGTGAGACCATCACATTTTAACCGTTCAGTTGGTCATTATTTTAAAATGTATATAAATTATAGAAACTTCAGTTTGTATATAATAAAGTGAAAAAAAATTGGTTTGAAAATTTGAATGTTATAGCCTTCACGCCATTTTGCATCGCCATGAAAATGAATGCTATAGCATTCGCGTCCGCCCACCTGTTAACACAACTGCTATTAAAATACTTGAGAAATATTTATATATATATATATATATTTTTTTTTTTTTGCAACTGCCGGCAACAGGTATCGAACTCAGTTCATTAGATGTTTGTGTTTTAGTCAAGGGCTTTCATAAAATATTACCTTCAAGCAAGTGGCAATTGGTGAAGTGTTAGTGATCGCTCGAAGCCTTTTAAGGCTGCCTCTTCAATGAGCTAATGAAAGTTAATTGTCTAAAAAAATATATATATATTTGTTTTAAAAAAGTTTACTTCATTTTCATAATTCAGCAATTGTGGTGAATTGTGAAACATGACAACAAGTGCAGTTTTATCCTTTTCTGCTGAGTCCTTCAAAATGCAGTGAAAATTATTTCCTCCTAACATGCCTGCCTGCACACAACAACATACTCGTACACAATCATTGTGTGTCATTCGCATTAACAAATTTACGAGTTTTTATTTATTTAAGAATTTGTTGTTGTTGTTGTAGTTGTTTTTTTGTTTTATGGTACGCGTGCCATTTGTTGCTTCATCCAGTTGTTTATTTCCGTTCAGAGAAGACAATGAAACTGAAGCTTCAAGTCCACGAGGACATGCATCAACAATAAGTGTATAAATAAAAAAGAAATATAAACAGTATGAAGTCATAAAAACAGTTGCAAGTACGGTAATTTGAAAAAAAGGAAGGAAAGAAAACAAAATAAATTATAAAAAAAAAAAGAAAAAAAGAAAATGAACGTGAAGGTGTAGATGTAGATGGAGATGTATATTTGAGAGTGTTCGCTGACATCAATGAGGCATTAATAGACAAAGAACAGTCCGTGCAGAGCGACAAGCGGACCGACAGCCAGACAAGCAGCACAAAATTAAATGCAAAGACATAAAGATGAATAAAACGTGAGCATATGCGAACAAATAAAAACAGGACATTCACACAAAATGCCGGCCATAAGGAAATTAATGGTTTTACACTTAATGGCCAAAGACAAGACATGCATTTGATATTTAGATTGTGTGGCGGCGTGGTTGGTTAGCGAGCGGAAGAGGCTGGTACAGCAAGAGAGAGAGAGAGAGAGAGAGGGAGAACCAGATAGAGTGAAGGATATAGTGTGAGGTAGCTGGTAGAGGCAGAAGGTCAGGGGCAGCTATATGTTGGCAGTGGCTGACAAGTAACTTAGTTGTTACTGGCCATTATCTGTACAGGCCATTAAAGCTTTAAATGTGTTTATTCGACTTTTATTTACACAAATTAAAAGTACTTGAAAGCATAACAAAACACATCAGCAGCTTTACAAATAAAACGAAGATATGAGTGGCAGTGAGTGTGTGCGTCTATATGTCCACTCCACGGCAAGTAATACATTTCTTGTGATCCTGTTGCCAGGCATTACTGAGATACTAAAGTCTGTCAGATACTATTCACTGAGATAGGTAGGCAGAACACCAAACCAACTTAAGATAGAAATTGAAATGAATGCCTTTTCTGTCACTTTTGTTGTTGTTGCTGTTCAGCTCTCAATTTAAGGCTGCTGTTACTAAATAAACAATGCCTGTACGCACCAACACACCGTTTCTTGTGTAAAAATAGACCAATTCTGTACAGCAAAAATCTTTTAAACTCTTTAAGACGTCACCTTCAACTATTTTGAATATACAATTTTTAATTATTCTCCTAAAAATATGCAATTTTTTTTCTAAATATTTGTCTTAATAATTAAATAAAATACTTTATTGCTTATTGTCACACAGGAGGCTTGAAAGTACCGTACAAAAATAGAATCCTTTCAATTCATCGATCTAGTGTCTATTCTGTTAAACTCTTTTGAAAAATTACTTTCCACTGAGTTCTTTTTACATACCATAATGTTTGTTTTGCTCAAAAGGACACTGTGGCGCAAGTGAGCAAAGACAAAAGATATATTTTTCTTTAGAAATATCTTAATAATTCTGATATAATAAATAATTAGTTACAAATATTATCCTTACTCAAATAATGTAAAAGAAAATTGCTTAAAATGAAATTGTTGAGATTTTGAATTTTTTTTCTGGCTGCACTGCGTTTTGAACTGGCACTGCTTGTGTATATAGTTAATTTCGAAATGAAGATTTTAAAACCATTTAAATCGATTAAAAGATTCAGTAATTGGTAATCCCCGGGTTGAAGACAAATTTTAGCATGTGGGAAGACTGAAAAGTCGCCAACCGCTTCGAGATTTTACTTTAAACTATTTCGAATGCAAAATTTTTTTCACGCTCCTAAAAATATGCAATTTTTTTTTTAAATATTTCGCCTAATAATTAAACATAGAGTTGGCGTGATAAAAAAAAATGTATAAAAATTTTTCTCGAAATAAATTATATATTTTCAATTTCATAATTTTATTTTAGAATTTTATATATCCTTTTTTTAATTTAATTAAATTTTTTTTTTATTTGCAGGAAAGTCTCCATTTTGAATATTAACTGTGACAAGGTAAGTGGTAAAATATGTGGTAGATGTGATTAAACGGAAGTTTCATCTGATCTTGACTAGAATATATTTGTACGTGGATTTCTTTTGATTCAGCATTAGCTTCTCTTTATATATTTTTTAAATGGCGGCTGCCAGCTGATATTAGCCGAGTAGCATGACTTTATACTGGATTCTCTCTCGCATGGAGTTCTCAGAGCGGAGTGCATTTCATTTTTAGACCATTATTTGTATGAAAGAACAAAAGATAATCCCAAGAGAAGTTGGTTGCTTTCCGAAATTGCTTAAAATGGAATTGTAGAGATTTTGAATTTTTTTTTCTGGCTGCATGGCGTTTTGAACTGGCATTGCTTGTGTATATATAATTAATATCAAAATAAATTTTTTAAAACGATTTAAATCGATTAAAAGATTCAGTAATTGGTAATCCCCGGGTTGAAGACAAATTTCAGAACTTAAGCGGAATTAAAGGACGGGGTTTATTTATGCAGTTCTTTACTGAAGGCTGGGAGAAATTCTTGGTGGGAGAGAATAATTAATCGACCGGTCACCATTGCAGTACATTTTGTATTCACTAATTTGGGGCAGTGATGAAATGCTGCTGTAGAAGATGTAGTGTAAACCTTTCGAGGCTGTCCATCGAACACATGACCATGACCCTGACCCAGGCATATAATGTAGATCGGAGTGGTATGGCTTAGTAAGCCATGACTGGCAGGATATCTAACATTTTTGGTACTTAAGAAGGGATTTCATTAAAACTTTTGAGTCCTTGTACGACCTCTCTGCAGCCTCTTGACCTCTCTTTCCAGTTGGATAAAAAGTATGTTCAAAATTAATTGAGTTATTTTATGGTTTTTTTAATTTCGTTTATAAAATAATATTTATTGTACTGTAACTCCGGCTTACAAATAAATGAGTATTTGTTAGGTCAGCAGAGTAATAAAGAGGGGCAGCTTTCCAATTATTGGCAAATGACAATGCGATGTAGTTTTGGCTGAAAATTTCATGCTTAAAACATCCGTAAGAATTACTTGTCATGAGCTGGAAGATACGGCCTTCCTTAAACCCCTTATACCCCAATTGAACTGCTATGGCGCTCATAGCAGAATCGCCAAATGTCACAGTCAAGATTTCAAATGTCCTTGATATAAATGATTCCATTTTTTACTAAAACTTAATACAGGTTCTTTGATCCCTTTTTTCGAATAGTAGTAAGAAATGGAAGAGCAAGTAATGCCCCCATTATTTCAGTTTACAATCTTTCAAAATTTAATTTGTTTAATTATCCTTTACAATTGCAGTTGTATTTGGAAACGGTGCTTGTAGACTTAATTGAGGCATTTCAAAAACTACACCAAGGACTAAATCTCCTTAAAAAATGTGTGAGTTTGTTGGAACCACGTTTTATACTTGGCAGTTGACAACGAGCAACAGTTTCAATAGCTAAACAAACACATTTACGGCGATACTTTGAACTAATTTTGGTTTTCCTTCCCTCCTCCACATATTTCACCTGTTGGCGATAAAATAAATTTCTTTTGTATTTTTATTTACAAATGATGGCAGAGTAACGCTAAAGTTCTTAAACGAAATTAATTTTACAAAAAAAAAAAAACAGCAGCTTTTTAAATACGAAAAATGTTTATTGGCAACATTTGCGAGTATTTCAATAGCAAAATTCATGCCAATTTCGTTATCTTCCTTTTACAAAAAAAAAAAAAAAAAAAAAAAAAAAAAATACAAAAATATTTTGTTACTAAAATTTTAATTTAAACAGCAAACTTTGTAGAAGAGTGTGTTACTTTTATTTAATATTAAGTAAAATAAACTTCTGCAATTATTATTGTTATTGTACTGGCTCTGTTGCATGGCATGCGAGATTTCATTACTCTTCACCGGGCTCAACGCTGTTTTCTTTGTTTCCACTGGGAGTCACTTTTTTATTTATTAATATTTCTGCTTTATTTGTCTTACAAACATAAAAAGGTAAAACATCGACTATTGTGCACAACCCCGTTTCATGTTGTTGCAGGACTTGTGTCTGATATGTTTTGCTCAATTTAATTTTTTTATTTTTTTTTTATGTTGGCTTGTTGTTTCAAAAGAAAAAGTTTTTAATAAAAAATAATAAATTTGTATGACAATAACAGTTTTGCTGCCATGAAAATTACTTGGTTGGCGTAAAAACCTGGATAAGAAAATATCATTAAATGCGAAAAAGTTTTTTATGCCGTGTTATAGATAAAAGCGGCACCGCCTCAGCAGCTTTTACAAATCAAAACGAAAGAAAAGGGGGAAAAAGTTGAAAAAATAAATGCTAAAATTCTACATCGGGTCGCCATGGCACAAAAGATACTTTAAGATTTCAAGCTCGCTTGAAAAGGCTCGGGATTCAGCAACGAGGCTTTACGACAGGCCACTCCAATATGGTTGCAACTTGATCGGGTGGTTAAGAGTAGCCCCGCTTCTAAGCAGTTTGTGTAGCCATCTAGAAAGCTGTTCTTCAACTGACTCCCGCAGAGCGTCACACTGATTTCAAATTGCCACCTTTCACCTTTCACCTTCCTAATCTTTTTAAGCGTACACATGTTTATTTCCATACTACTGTTGATCTATTTACCGTGAAAACTCTAAATATGCTGATATCTGCTTTTCATATCCTGAAAGGATATACTTAGTATAATAAACTGGCTAGTAATTGAAACGATTTGTTATTTTCTTTTCTATTTAAAAAGATTTTCTATCCAATAGTTTACAGTGAGGCACAAAAATAGCCAAACATATATGACATTAATATAACATGCCAAATTTAATCCATATATACATATTTTTTTAAAGCAAAAATTCCTATTATATTTCCTGTGCAGTAACGAAATCCAGTGCCAGCATAGTAGTGAAAGTGATTCTGCGTAAGGAGCACCATAACAGTCACTTACTGTATCTGTAACCACGCAGGTGGCTCATTGACCTGCAATCAAGCTGTCACAACCACACAATAGATATCTTGTAAAAGTATCCTTTTTATTCCCTGATATCTTATAGAGACATTTGCCACGAACCTAATAAGTATTAAAATATTGACTACTTTCATCAATTTTAAATAATTTCGTAACTTTTACAAAATTACACATTGTTTTTTCGAATTTCATAAAAAATTGCTTCTTTTCAAATGAACATCACTTATTGTATTTTTATTTTATTTGAAAAAAAAAAAAGATTTTCTATTTAATATAAGAAATGTTGTCAACACTCCTTGCAAAATGTAGGGTGTTTATGTGTGCAAGGCAGCGGCAATAAAAAAACAGCAAAATAAAAGTAACAAGTAGAAAAAATGCGCCTGCTTAAACTTTGTTTATAAATTGGAAATTGTTCCTTTAAAAACATTTATTTTTTACTTTATTGGTTAAGATATTATAATGTGTTTTAACTGGCAGCTTGTCTGTCCTACATTGTTACCACAAACTCCCAGCAAATGCAAACACAACCAATTGAAATTTTCATTTATTTTAAAAGTTTACTTTTATGTTTAACTGTAAGCAGAATGAACTTCTAACTTTTGTGCCTTCTATATAATTCCTATCGGTTCAGGTATAAGTACTTTTGCCATCATTAGAAATAAGTAAAGCTAAAACTGATTTAAAAATTTTCTAATTCATACTTCCATATATGCTTTATTTCAGAAATTGCATTCTGGCGAAAATGGTCATCAGAATTACTCTAAAACCTGCTAACAATTTTTTGAATAATGATGTTTACCTTCCTAAAAATTTTTTCTTTAATTGGTGCAAGGATATGGGTAGCTGTCAAATGTCCTTTATTTTAAAGTTCATTGTTCGATACAATTATTATGGTAGGGGTCTACAAAATGGTAATGGCTTCTCAAGTTTTGTTATATGAGCCCATTAAAAAATTGTTTCTTTAAACCATGCATGAATAACTGCTAAAAATCCTTTATTTTAAATAATTGTTATTTCTTGCTGTTATGACCAGGATGTGACCAAAAGTTTGTTTTAAAATTATTTTTTTCTTTCCATCTATCCTATTTACAGAAGTGGCTTTGGGGGTCTAATTTAATCACGTTGTCTTGAAAATCTTGAATGGTACTATTTATCTTTGGAAAAAATTTTTCTTTAATAGTTGCAGGGATTTGTTTTGCTTTCATATATCCTTTATTTGAAAACTGATTATTTGTGTTTAAATATGCAAAAAGTTTTTTAAATTATATTGTATTTTCCTGTAAAAAATATCATTACATTCAGCGCAAGGATACAAGGACGTGCTAAGTGTCCTTTATTTCTCATCTCTGATTTTAGTTACGCTTCGTAGAGGAATATTGGAAAAGCGGGCCAAAGTTTAAGAAATATTGCTTGTGGGAAGTTTCCGCTTAATCCTTGCAAGTCTGTGTATAGCTTTCATATATCCTTTCTTACAGCAGAGCCATTTAGGCTTAAAGATTAATCTGATTTCTTGAATTTTTTTTGAATATGTGGCTACAGAATTATATTTCAATAGGCGCAGGCGATAAGAACAGCTCTCTCATATCCTTTAAGTTGTATTGTTAAGCTGAAACTAAACGCGTCGTGAATTTTGATATAGAAAATGCTACTATCCTTGGAAAAATCATTTCTTTAGCAAACAATTACTTGTGCTAAGCAATTGTAATCAATTTAATCTCTCCTTTCGCTGGGTTAACAGCAGCAAGCATGAGCTCGCATCTCTATATTAAAAGTAAAATAAAAATTTAAGAGTGTGTTAGTAAGTCTGTGCACGTGAACTTAAAAGTTGAACAAATTTGTTATCAAAAATTCCTGTTAAAATTTTTTCTTTCATTTTAATTTTTATTAAAAAATATAAAGTTTTGCCTTTTGCTTGCCGCCACCTTAAATATTTTCTCAATGCATAATTTGTTTCCTCTGTAATTTTTAATTTTAGGCAAATTTATCGTAAATAAAATTTGTTTTCCTTATTGGAGCCCAAAAGCCTAAAGTTTCTCCATAGTAGTGCGTAGTTTTGTTTGAGCGCCATATGAATTTTCTATAAGAAGAACTTCATTAAGAAGAAAACAATAAATTTTAAATGTGATGTAATTTTAATTATCAGGATAATTGATGTCAGGCAATTTAGTTGATTAGTTAGCCAACAAAGAGAAATTTTTTAACTTCATTTTTAAAATCATCCCGGATTTAAAATACTTAAATCTTATTAACGAAATAATGAAACCTGTAGGTAATTTCATTTCCTCAAAAGCAAAAAAAAAAAAAAAAAAATAATGGATGTATTTTCCCCATTCATTTTCTCTCTCTGCTATTTTTTTTTTACATGATTTCCTTTATTTTATAATCCATTAAGGAAGACAACTTTTATTACATGATTCAAACATGTCAATTTGTTACCCAGGAGATAATGGGAAGAAAAATAAACAACGGAGAGCAGAAAGTAAAATGAATGGAATGAAATGGAAAAAATTAGCAAACAAAAAGGAAAATTACAAAATAAAGAAAAGAAAAGAAAAAAATGCAACACCCTCATTAAAAATGTTATAAGAAACTATGAGGAGAGGGGAGATAGGTGGGAAACATGGCATTTTCAACAGGCAACAATTGATGTTAATAAGCAACTGTAAAATGTCAATGAAAAACAGATAATGAAGAAATATAAACATATTGTAGACAATAAGCCGGGAGCCTTTAAAAGGTTAGTTGGCGACAGGCAATATGGAGAAGAGAATAAAGAAATCCATAAAATTAAAACGCACAGGCAGCCACAGAAGACAGATGTCATCAAATGTGTATGATGGAATTTTTATACACTTAACACGTAATAGACACACGCTTTCACGCCCCAAAAACACACACACACACTTACACAGACACACACACCCCCACCTGACTCTGCTCTACCCACAGCCAATATTAACCTTTTCAGGACCTTTTTTATCTGCTGGTGGAGCTTGCCTCCAACAGTTCTCCTTAATTCCCTTGTTGCTAGTTTATGTTCATTTTTATAATTCTCATATACTTTTGTACAGAAAACATTGACACTTCCAAAAACGTCCATTGCTGTTCACCTCAAACGGCTGCTGCTGGGCTTGATTTCCGTCTGCAATTTATAGACCCAGTAGGAACACAATTTCCATAAAGTCATTGCTAGAATTTATAATTTAATATTTGAGAAAGTTCAATATAAATTTAACGTTCTCATACTTATTGAATCGATAAAAAATAATTAACGCACCGGGATTTGGTACTTTTTGGCTACCCATAGAAACAGCTGTTTCGGCTGATTTGCATTCTATAGTTACAGATATAAGCAGATAACTTATTAATGATTTTCCACTTGAAAGAAAATCTCATTCTTATAAAATCAATAAAAAAATAATTATCGCACCGGGATTTGGTACTCTTTGGCTACCCATAAAAACAGCTGTTTCGGCTGATTTGTATTATAAAGTAACAGATATAAGCTCATAACTTATTAAAGATTTTCCACTTAAAAGAAAATCTCATGTTTATAAAATCAATAAAAAAATAATTATCGCACCGGGATTTGGTACTTTTTGGCTACCCATAAAAACAGCTGTTCTGGCTGATTTGTATTTTAAAGTAACACATATAATCAGATAACTTATTAAAGATTTTCCACTTGAAAAAAAATCTTATTCTTATTAAATCAATAAAAAAAGTACCGTATCGGGATTTGGTACTTTTTGGCTACTCATAGAAACAGCTGTTTCGGCTGATTTTCATTTCAAAGTAATAAATGTAAGCAGATAAGTTATTAATGATTTTCCACTTTGAAGAAAATCTCATTCCTATTAAATCGATGAAAAAATAATTATCGTACCGGGATTTGGTACTTTTTGGCTATCCATAGAAACAGCTGTTTCGGCTGATTTGCATTTCAAAGTAATAGACGTATGCAGATAAGTTATTGATGATTTTCCACTTGAAAGAAAATCAATTAAATTTGTCATATAAAGTGTAAATATTTTCATTCCCTTTTGGTACTTTTTGGCATTTTTTTAACAATGCCATTTCATAGTTGCCTAGAATGCAATCGAGATACAAAGTGTGTTTTTCAGGGAATAGAAATTTGTGCCAAAGATGATAAATAAATATAAATTTAATTAAAAATTCTTATAATACTTTAAAATTCTAAAGGTCTTTCCAAACAGTTCTGGAAAAATAATACTTTTTAAAAAGCGTACTATTCGAAAGCGTACTATTCTTGAAAAGTTATTTATATTTATTTAATTTTCACATTTGTTACTGCCGCCAAAGCGGCATTTATTTTCATAACTACTGCTTTCAAAATGTAATTTCAGAAGTAGTACTTTCTGGAAATGGTGCCTTTTAAACAGCGTACTTTTTGGTGGAGTTGCCTTACATTTCAAAAATTATATATAAATGAGAGAATGTCTGAAATAAGAAATAAACAAAAATTGAATGAATTTTCGATATTTAAAACTTAAGTAAAATTAATTAATTAATTAATCAAATGGCTCTGCCTGCAAGAGTAGTTGGGCCATCATTAGTGGTGTCTAAATCTTTTGTGTTTTATTGCGTAACGCTGCAGTTCATGGGAACGCAGCATACTTCACAATACCCTGTGTTTTGCTCGAAATTTTAATTTAAACAATCAATTAGTGAAAGTAAAGCAAATTAAAGAACAAATTCCAGGACTAAAGCATCTCTCTTAAGGACAAACACATTTGAATTAGTGCGTTTCTGTCAAAAGCGTATAAAATTTCCTTTTACAAAAATCTTTTTAAATGGAAACAAAAGCAGACAGAGAGACACCAAAAAAAAAAAAAAAAAAAATTAGCTCATCACTGTAAGCATTTGTAAGAAATAATGCGCCTCAGTATTCATCTTCCTTCAACTGTGGCCGTTGCCTTCATTAACGTTATTCAAGCTTTCTCTTCTTCATTTATGTTGTTCACGTTCGTAGCGATAAGGCTGCCATTGCTGGTGCTTTTGCTGTCATTTTGGCAGGAATATTAAGAACATAAAAATGTTTTACACTTTTAAAAATTTATTTGCTGGCACACACACACACACTGACACACACTGACACAAACTGGCATACATACGCATCATTTAGCAGAAAAACCATTTCGAACAATAAGAATTTTTTCACATACTCGCACATGCATAATTTGATACATTGAGAAGGTGCGTCTCCGGTGTCAGCATTTACGGGTAACGACTTGTAACTAAAGGATTTTGTTGCTAGTTTGTGAGGGAATAGGTTGGCTCCGGGGTAGATTGTCTATTCACGCTTGATGATAACAATTATGAAGTTTACTTGCCTTGGAAGAGCGCTGGCAATAAGAACGTACAGTGGTTAAAATATAAAAATATTATTGTTAATTTTCGGAAGGGCCCCTAACTTTGCCTCTGCTCTAAATCTGCTATACCAAGTCATGCTTAGCAGTATAAACTCCGCTGTCCCCTGCCACAGCAACTGCCAACAGGTAGTCTCCTGTTAGACGCAAAATTGCTACTTCTACACCGTTCATTTGCACATGAACGTTTGAGTCTGAAAAACCGTATACTTTGAATGGTACCAGGTAACTATTGTGTCGCCCGTTATTCCGTTCTTTAACTGTATAGGGAATCTTAAGCAAATTGAAGCCAATAACTTGGAAAGGAGTAGAAACTTTCACCTTCAAATTGATGTTTGGCAAATTTTAAACTGCAGTTGCTTGCAATACAACCTTTCTACCCACTGTGCACACACAGTTTACATTTGAAGCTATTTTTATGTTACTGCGAATTAGACATTTAAAATTGTTCTTTAGTTGTTCGTTTAACTGAAACTTTTTCTACTATTATTTGTTTCATTATTTTTGCAACAAATTAAGTTTATGAGTAGCAGTGAACGAATGAACGAACGCATGAAAGAATGCATGAAGGAGTGAGTGAATAAATGAATTCTTGTAAAAACTTGTATGTGCGTGTGTGTGTGTGTGTAAGAGTGCTAATAAACTGCCACGTTTCCTATTAAAATAACACAATTGAGAAACATTTTTTCTCCAAGACCTCCAATTGTATAATTAGTATTATGGAATTGGCTTTTTTGTTTTTGTGGGCCGGGGGTAATATAGAGGGATTTGAGAGGATTTATGTCTCGAGTAGTTGGCGTTTAATTCTTTTCAATAAAGCATGTTTTTCTGGACTTGCTTAGTAGTTAATCGCATGCTATCAATAGTAATGCGTAGAAATGGATTTCCAAAAGCCCCACCTGCTGCAATAGTAACGCTGTTTTACACTCCCAGTCAAAGTTATTAAGCATGATTTTCAGAACCGAAAACTATTTATGTTGTTTTCCCAAGACAAGGAAAGAAAATAGAAAAGCAAAAGAAAAACAATTGATTCTTGCTGCCACTTTGCTTGTTGTTTTCTAATCCAAAACTTTTCTTTGCGAAAGCCTGAATCTTTTTGACTCCTTGAGACGCCAAAATGTCTACATTTTTCTCGTCGCAATTGACCTCTGGTGGCTTGGCTCGTGCCTGCAACAAGACTGGCGACTTTCAACAGCTTTTTTCTATTGTTTTCACCTTTTTTGCAGCAGTTATTGTTAAAAGTTTTTTCATTATTTCCTACTGGTGCTCCCTCAAAGCTAAATACATATAAACACACATCCTTATCCATTTAAGCTATTAATTATTGTAGAATAAAAGTACCATTTTTCTTATTAAATTAGAGTTTGTATTTACTAATTTAAAGCTAATAATCATTAAAGGTTATTTCAGTTGCTACGGCATAATATATGGCTTCCGAATTTCAGAAGAGCTGAGTTTTCTATTGAGTTTACCGTGTTATCGAGCAATAAAATAAAACATATTTCAACGCCTTATTTTTCTTCCTCGTTATTTTTTATTGCTTTATGACAGATTTATTTAGACTTTAATAAAAAAGAAAGAAAAGAACCGAATAATAATGCGATAAAAATGAAGCGGGAAGTCAACAACAACGCCTAAACTAAATAATTAAAAAACAAAGAAAAATTATTATGTAAATAAAATTATTTGTTTTTAAATGTGCTGCCAAAAAAAAAAAAAAACAAAAGTCGTGTAAATTGATTTCTACTCTAAGGGTAGCATTCAAAGCGGTGGCAGCTACAGATGTCGTGAATCGAACCGGCATTAGGAGAAAAGTATAGAGGCAGGATGCTAAGGAGGCTCAGGTGTACATTGAGGCAAGTGGCTACACCTGTGGTACTTAAAAATTCCAACAATCACTAACCCAATTATAATGCCCAATGATAAGAAAGGTAATGAGAAAAAATTTGGTTAGAATTTTCACCAACTGGTGGATGTTGGATTCGAACCCATAACATTCGGCAGTTGTAGCTAAGCGACCTATTAATTCATATTTATAATTGGATTATATTTCTGTCGGCAAAAACTATAAAGAAATGTGGTTATTAGACTCAATTTAGTCGGATATAGTCTTGGTTCCATTGTGTTCCAACGTGTAAATTTCCTAGTGGAAAGAAGTCGCTCTCTTTTTAAACTTGGAGAGAGAAAAGTTTTAAACAAGGCTGAAATGGCCACAATTTCAAACCATGGCACCTGTAGAAAATTTATGACATATCCAAAATTACCAGAAAAAACTTGCGTCGTATGATAAATTAAGTAAAGTAGTCTCTCCTCTACTTATACTAAACCGATTTTTTGTAACAAGTCCAGCAGCTTATACGGAACTTTTAGTTTTACACGTAGCCAATCAATTTATTCGCAAACTTTTATCTCGAAATGTCAAAATTTTGCATTACTACCATTTTATACAAATAATATATATTATTATTGTATATATCTTATATTATTATAAGACTGCAATTTATACCAAAACTGCCATGCTTTACTTAAGCTGCTATATAATATTAAGACTGCCGTTTTATAAGAAACTAACATCTTATACGAAAACAATCTGATTGTTATAATAACTACACACAAAACTGTTATATCCTATGAAAATTTCTACATTATACAAAGCGTGCCATCTTATACTGAAGTTACATTTAATTAATTAATATATATTGAATTTATTTTGTGATCGCCATATACTGCTAATTTTTGTTAAAAATTTCTTGTTATGAAGAATTGCGCCTTGTGGCTGAATACTATTAACATTAATCTCTTATACTGGCAGTTCCATTTTGTACAAAGACATCTTCTACGAGCCTTTTTGTAAGTTGATTGTTATGTTATGCAAAAACTTGAATCTTTTCGCAGCATTGGGATTTTATACTAACAAAAAGATTATAAGAAGGCTATCTTATAAAAAAATATATGTATAAGATATACATATATATATTAAATGTATGTGAAAAAATCTTGTTTTTATTAAGAATGTTTTCCTAGTCAACACTGCCACTTTATACTAACAAAAAGATTGTAAGAAAGCTATCTTATAAAAAATATATATGTATAAGATATATGTATATATATTAAATGCATATGAAAAAATCTTGTTTTTATTAAGACTATTTTCCTAGTTAACACTGCCACTTTATACTAACAAAAAGATTATAAGAACGCTATCTTATAAAAAATATATATGTATAAGATATATGTATATATATTAAATGCATATGAAAAAATCTTGTTTTTATTAAGACTGTTTTCCTAATTAACACTGCCAATTTTCTTTAAGACTATCTTCTTAAATGTTAGATACAGACTTATACTAAGACTGCCATCTTATACTAGTATCTAAAATTTGTACTAAAATAATTTAATACAATCTTATTATTCTAGTAATCATTTTAATATAATTTTTTAATAATATTGACGTGTTTTACTAAAACTGTCAAAATAGGAAGCCAATCATCTTATACTGGTACCTTATACAATAGTACTCTTATACAAAAACTATTGCATTTTATTTGCAAAGTAGCAACCAAATTGTCTGAGTTTTGAATTTGTTAAAAGATAAATTTTTCCAATTTTCTAATTCTTTTGGCATTCACTGCAGGATGGTGACAAATTTTTGAATCAAAAGAGATGCTGTATGTTAGACCTTAGAACCAGAGAAAATGAAGGCAGAACAGATTTAGGTTCCACAGCTGTCGAACAAAAACTTCGTTTAAATATTTTGTACTGTACGAGCAGTTTAGGGGACCTAACTTTGACATGGGCCTTTGAAGGGTTAAATATGTTTAATTATAAAGCTTTTGGATATGATTAAAATATTTTATCCTTATTGTCAAACTATGTTGACCACAATGAAATAATTTAAGTTTTCTAAAAAACAAGAGATTTTATTTAGATTTTTATTTTATTATTGTATTTTACACCACACCGAAATTCCGGCCTTGCGACAAAACCATGCAAGCCCTGTTTCTGGCCACCAAAAACTCACACAAAAAATTTAAAAAAAATTGAGTTGCACATCTTTTCTGTGTTTGAGGTGGGTGGGGTATTTTTATAAGGTAGAGGTGAAAACGGAAAGAGGACAAAAGAAAGTTTTATTTTTTATTGTTGCGATTTGTAACTCTGCGATTGCGTTAATTACATCACAGAGTCCGCAGTAAAGAAAAGTTTCTCCAAACACATCAGACAAAATGTAGGCTTTAACTGAAAACTTTGCGCGCCTGTATGTGTGTGTGTGAGGGAATGTTCTGTTTTCATTGTAATTTTCATTGGGCTTAGACTCATATGTACTCGTACGTACATACATACATACATATGTACAAACTGGTATTGTTTCCTATTTCTTATACTGCTGAAATATATTGCACAGTCTGCTGTATTGTGTTGTAAAACTTTAGCCATTTCATGGCAGTATCCTGCTGTGAAATGTTTATCGTTTAATTGTTTCTTTTTATGGTTGTTGTACTGGAGTAACACATATTCCGTTTTCTTTTCACTTTATGCTCCTTCTTGCGTCCCTTTAGCTTTATAATAAAGTACATACAAATTTATTTATTTATTATTTGTATTTTTAATACCTAAAAATGTAGCGTGCCACCAGAGTGCATTTGGCTTAATATTCAGGTTATTTCCTTGTTTGTTGGCATTTGTTTATAGTTTGTTGTTGTTGTTGTTGTTGTTGTACAACAACATAAACTTTATTTTGAAATATAAATAGTTATACAATATATAAAAAGGAATGAAGCAAGCAAATAATAAAAGCCCAAGTGATATTTAATTCATTGTTACGAGGATGCACAGTGTTTTAAGAGGAGTATGGCCGAGAGCACAGAAAACTTTGGTCAACATCTTTTTTGGGGTTTTTTAAAGTTTCTCACATTTCCTTTTACAAGTGTGTGAATTTTATGCTTAAATTCATTAAGCCAATTAAATATTTTCATTGAATATTCTTCATTCAAATAATTAAAATTTTATTAATGAATTTGGCAATTTGGGTGCCTCCATAGGGGAATAAATAACATTCAGCCTAATAAACTGGAGGATGTGAGTTCGATTCCTGCCTAGAGCCTGGGTGCTTTCTCCTGCAGACAAGCCAAAAGATTACCAAATTAAGTTAATTAAAAAAAAACGTTTTGGAAAATATGTGAATTTCCGATCTAGCAGTTACTGTTAATTTCAGTACTCCTGCAAAGCACAATTCCAGGCATCTGAGCGAAAAGCATTTGCTTTCTCATCTGGCACTCATCTGTTCTGCAAGCAAGTCTTCTCAATACTCTTTCTGAACTTCCCCAATAGACTACGTGAGTCTGTGTTCGATATTTTATATAAAAAAGTAAAGGTTGCTTACGTTTTAAGGGCCGCTGTTGATTTTGCATAAAAAACAAATTATTTAGAAATTATCTTCATATTATTTTTATTATGTTTCAAATATATATGGCCCAAAATATCGGCCAAATGGCAGCCGCAATTGGGACGGCATTCCTCTATCCGATGCATAACTGAGACGCTACGAGTATGCCACTAATGTGCGCCAATCTAAATAATTTCTCGCGATATGCTTGGCGCACAAAAAATTCTTCAGATGCAGCGTCTGGATCAGCCTACTCAAAGTCTCGATCTGAAAATGAAGATTTAGATTCGCTCGCCAATGAAGTTTCCGAAATTGAAGCGGAAGATTTAAGAGATGATCTCCATC
Source organism: Ormia ochracea (assembly GCA_963402855.1). Taxonomy (NCBI): domain Eukaryota; kingdom Metazoa; phylum Arthropoda; class Insecta; order Diptera; family Tachinidae; genus Ormia; species Ormia ochracea. The sequence continues at coordinate 38,845,626 of OY727107.1, forward strand.
CTGCTTTCTCGGCGTGCGACGCGGCTTATCGTATTCCTTAGCTGTTAAATTACTGCTGGCTTATCGATGTCCACCTTTTCTTTCAAATAACCCAAAAGGAAGAAGTCCAACGGTGTCAAATCACGTGATCTTGGCGGCCAATTGATATCGTCAACACGTGGGGTAAAACTGCCATTGAGTTGATCGCGTAAAAGAGCCATTGCTTCGTTAGATGTGTGGTTCTGTTCACACCACATATCGTCCATATCCATATCTTACAATACGGGCCATAAAAATTTCGTTATCAGTTCACAATAGTGAACACCATTCACAGCAATTGCCTAACCGGTCTTATTTTCTAAAAAATTCGGTCCGAAGATATTTGTACACCGGATGCCAACCCATAAATCCAACCAAACAGTCACGCTTGGACTATCATTCGCCCAAAATCGGCAATTCCACTGGGATGAAAATGTGCCTCATCACTGAAGATGATATCACGTTAGACGTAGTTCACACTCAAAATTTAACCAGCATTTAATATGACGCCTTCTTAAGAATGATGTAGCACAAGAGAATATTAGCCAGTGTCTATCTCTCTTCTTGTTCCTTCCCTCTCCCATAAGGCCAGGTTATGATGAAAATATTATATTGTCTACACGATCTTTTTTAAAAAATAATTTTACTTGTTTTAAAATTATCAGTAGTCCCTAAGTAAACTGAAATCCCTGAATGTAAACTGATCTGACTGGTTGTCGAGAGGCCGCTCCGTTTTAAATATTTAATAAATAAATTAATAAATTTATATTAATAAATAGATATCTTATTAATTATTATTTTGTTATATATCTATAGAAAAAAAAGCTTATAACAATTAATTGAACAGTATCAGCAAATTATTAAATTTTTAAGGAAAAATGATTCAAAAGGAATAATTTTTCTGTTTCAAAATTCTAATTTTTTTTTTATACACAGGCAAAGAATCCTGATAATCCTTTTTTCATTAGACTTTTCCTTCTATTGGCTTTAGTTTAAAAAAAAGGGGGGAAAAGCGGTAAGTTATGCTTTTTCTAGTTGGCTGAGACGTTTAAAGTTATAACATTCCTTTAACTCTGTAATTAATTAAAAACAGTTTGAAAATATTTTCAAAATCAGTTAGCGATTTAAAAGTGGACGGCGTATCCTTTGGAAACTTGCTAAATATTTTTGTATCGTTGAGTGCTGTTGAAAACGGCGTTAGTTATAGTCTTTTCACACCTAAAGTCAAAACCCGGTTTTAACTTAAAACCTACAAACAGCTGATTTTGTGTTCACATACAATTTTTATAAAATCAGGTTTTATAATACAGTTTGTCAAATAAATTTGTTAATGAGACAATAAATTTTTTGTAGAATTTTTTGTGTTTGCTGTAATTACTCTCCCCACATTTATTTGAAAAACTGTACGACAGCTGTTATTGTTTATATAAAAAATAAGAAATTTTAAAAATGTGTTCTAAAATTGAAATGATTTTACATTTTGAGAATGAATATTTGTGAATGTGAATGAATTATCAGCTGTTTTCAATCTTTCTAATTTGGTAGCACTGAATATGTACTATATAAAACAAGGTTGTATTTCATAAAATGTACCAATTTTAAACCAATTCAAAAAAGGTTTTAAAATGGTTTTATGAGAATTATTTTGTATGGTAAAACCAGGTTTTAAGGATTTGTTTTAAAGTTAAAAACAAATTTTGTTTTAAAACCAGGTTTTATCCTCAGTGTGAAAACACTATTAACACCAGTTGTGTCGCTAAGTTTTAAGCATGGTAATATCTATGTATTTAACAGCTGTTGTATCCTTCTACTAATGGTTGCCAGGGATGGATCAAGGAATGTGAAACATATTTGATTATTTTATATTACTTGTAGACATTCTTGACTTCGATGGGGGTTTTGTGTTTTGAAGTCCTAAACAAAAAAAATACCTAAGGAGTGTTAACAGTTAAGACATTTAAGTGAGCCTCGTATTTGTTGCTTAAGCTTCACACCACTGAAGTAAATTGCCATTTTAAGAATTTACGCAAGCAAGTGCTAAACCTTGTGGCCCATATTCCACTTAATACTTAATAGCGACTCGTGTTCACTTTATTGACGTGGTAACGTTGCTTCATTTCATTATATCCCGAATGTTATTTATAGCCCTCTGAATACACTCCTGATCCAGTTGCTGGCTGGATAAATGTAAAGTTTGTTGGTGTACTTGTTGGTTTGTTACCGACTCTAATTAATAGATGAGGAAAATCGCTAAGCATTTTAAGGAAATGATTGAATCAAAAGTACAAGAATAAGTTTGATAATTTGTATGCTGTGCGAGCAAACACGTACTTTTAGATTTTCTCATTAGTTTTAGCTGGTGGCCACCTGCTGACAACTATCGTACATTTATCGTATAATGTTAAACAAGTAGCTCCTTAAATATCAAACTAAAATAGAACTACTCAAATAAATCTGGTTGCCAAAGCTATTTAATGCTTGCGAGCATTTGTAAGCAAAAAGTGTTTTTCTTTCGTGTTTCTAAGCCATCAATTGAATTGCTGATTATTTTGCGAATACGAAATCCGACTTTTGTTGAATTAATCCCTTAAGCCCCTAACCCCTGCCCTTGTTCTTGTAAGTCAATAAAGAATGCTGTGCAACAAAATACAAATTAATAAGAGTTTTGCTTACTGGGAAACTCCAGCTGAGTAGTAATTTTTCTTTCGGTGTAATTAAATTTAAAGTTTTAGAAAATATTTTCTCAAGCAAGAAAATTCGAAAAAATTTTAGCGAAAAGAGTACATTCTAAATAATTTTTCTTTCAAATTTAATTCTCTTTGGGAATAGCGAAATGGAAAATTTATTATAAACATCAGTTCGTATTCTTTGTGTGTGTCCTTAAAGGACTTTGGCATAAGAATAATTCGGAAGCGATCTATGGCTTTAAAGATTTTGATCACAATTTGCAATACTCCAATTGACAATATTTTGAACTGAACAAACGAATTTCAAGCTTCAGAAGGAAACAAATTCTCCTTATAACTTTCTTTCGATTTCAACAAAACAATTTAATTGAAGCTATTAACACTGTTAAGAGTTTCAATTATTATGTTATTTTATAAAAATTAAGTGAAAAGATTATATGAGTTTTACATGACAGGTATTTACACACCGGATGCCACCACTGTAAATTGTGATCTCTTCTGGTTTCTCCGCTGTTCCCCTCTAATCTAACCCCCAAGTGATTAAAGACGTCATTGTCATCACGTTTTTTGCTGAGTTGCCGTTGCAGTAACAATAATATCCTTATACAACTACATTTATACTACACATGTATTTACTTACACAAATACATTCACAACATGAGGTTTTGTAACCTCATAGTCACACTTTTATTATGGTAACGCCATTGTAGACTTAAGCATGCCACGAATTCTATATACCCATTAAATTTTATTAAAGTAGTCTTTTCGCTTATAAATCGAAATCAATTTAAATGATTAAATTTGTAAATGAGGGGCACGCATAAATAAATGGTCATGTACGGATAAGTGTGAAAGCGTTTATTGGTTAAAGGGTATTCCGAAAGGCGTTTACTGTTTTGGAATTAAAAGCCAACAAATTATTGTGAAAGTTGCATCGTTTTAGCGGCTGGCGTACTGCCGGAATGAAATGTTCCATTTCCTGTCACTCTGGAGTGCCAAAAATATGTAAGGGAGCGAACAGAGTGAGCGTTGATGCCGAGCGGAGCCGAGCTGAGCTTGTTGACGATTATTTTCATGGAGAAGAACTTTCATATATAACACAGTTCTGTTTATTCCATGTCTTTTGCTTTTATGTCAACAGAACGTATACATGAACAATGCAAACATGCTTGCAAAAAGCTCATCGGCCTTCCTCTCAGCTGTGGCCGGCATTCACTGTATTATACCCAAAACTTATTTGTATTGACTTGTACATATGTAATCATTTTTATAGCACTGACAATCCCGGCTCTGCTTTCAACTTTCATTCTGTTCGCACCCTAACCTCTTATGTCCCGCTGTTGCCCATTATATTTAATTTAAGTGAAAAGAAAATAGCAATCATTGACTTGTAGGGTCTGACATTCTCAGCTTGATAAGGCCGCTCTCTTTCACAGAAGAGAACGATGATGCCACCTCCCAAAAACTTGCAATTAATAAATAAATTGCTAAAAGGAAATGGCCCGGAAATATCTTCCGCCGGTATTGTATATTATTTTGCTTTGCCGCCATTTCGGTAAATATTGGACTTGGCAGTTCATATTGTTGGGCAGTCGCAAAGTAGAGAGTTGATAAATTTATAACACAAAAATATTCGCTAAGCCAACGTATTTTAATTGTTAAAAAAAATTCATTTTAGTAACGTAATTGAAAAACATGTCCTTAAAAATTATGCTTAATATTTACACAAAAGCATACATCCAGATGAGGGGAATAAGAGATGTAAATGATGGTACTTTAGAAATAATAACATGAATGCCTGGTTGCGGAAATAATCATTTTACAAGTGATGCGACTGCTGCAGTTGATAATGGCAATGATGAGATGATGGGAGCGGCAATATAAATTTTCAGAGACAACATTACACTCCTTTCCCTTTGAAAGCAGATGGTAAATATGAAATTGGAAACTGAGTTAAAAGAAAGAACGATGAACGACTTCAAAATTAAATACACACTTTGAGTGGCAAACAGTTTAAAGAGCTGAGAGGTTGTTAAGTGGAAATGTGTTTATAAGTTAAGTTAAGCTTTTATTAAGTTTATTTAGCCAAGGGCACTAATCCCTAATTGACGTAGTCTCAAAAAGCCATAGTGCGTTTGAGTATCAAAAAGAGTGAGGGAGAGGAGTAGAGAGATAGAGCAAGAGAATTTAGAATAATGAAGAGACAAAAGAAGGCATGGACGGACAATCGTCCTGTGTATTGTATTTCATATAAAAGTTTATTGTTTGTTGGCAACAAGAAAATGTAACTTCCTCTCCAATGTGAAAGCAGGAAAGAGTTTGCATGTACTTGAGTAATAATTGTAAACAATCGCACTAGAAATAACAAAAGCAAGGCAACACAATACAACGACGAAAATCCAAATGAAAAATGAAGAAATAAAGAAAGCATATGTGTAGGGGCCACACAAATAGTAGAATGTTAAACAAGCTGCAATAATGTATAATAACGATCCAGGGTATAGTATACAATAAAAGATTAACATCGTCATATTCAAGTCTATAGTCAGAGATTCCCAAATGCCTTCATTATGCCTATATTCATAAACATAGAAGTATTTGGCTCGTTTGTACAATACTTTAGAATATCTTCGCTTTAATTATTTCTAAATCAAAAAAGGCACTCTACGTGAAGTATGTCTGATCGTCATTTTGTTAAGTAGATACAAATATTAGATATTAGAAGTCAACTTATAATTAAGAAATCAAATAAATAAATCGTGTTCCAATAGAACTTGTAACTTTTAATGGTATTACATTTTAACTCTCACTAGCAACCAGTTGACAGGTGACAAGTAAGCACTACGTTTTTAATACACACAAACAGGGCACTGCAATTATTACAGCTTACAGTTCAAACTTCTAAAGCCTTTTCAGCCTTTTTTTCTTTTATATCAAGTCAGGCAAAGCAGGCAAAATTCAATACATAGATTTTTCCCTTCTTTTCTTTATCGAAATTATTTATTGTAAATTATCAATGGTTTGCCGAAATCACACATTGGGAATCACTGGACTAGGAAAAGCTGTTCACAGCACTGGTACTCGTAACTACTCATTATACTGCTGTTCACATATAACAAGTACGAGTACATCTTCTAAAACATAAAATATATTTGAAATGTTTATAATTTCATATCTTTTACCTGAGAGTGAAAGAGACAGTGATAAAGATAAACGGTAGTGTGGGTAACAAGCTCCAAGATACTTATCAAGGCAATAACAATAAAAATATGGCCTCCACAGGATTAATACATCACTTCCGCTGCATGTTTATGCGTTTCTTTACTATTTAATTCTTTTATATTTTTGTCTTTTATTTTTTTCATATAAAAATTTATTTTTTTTTTATTTATCTTTTGCTTGTTCATATATATTTATTACTGTTGAAGAATTTTGCTGCGTCGTTAACTGCTCTTGGGAAGTAGAGAGGCTATATATATATATATGACTAAAACTTTTAGCTCAATATGTTGGAAGCCTTGAATAAATTAAAAGACAAAAAAAAAAAAACGAAATTATCGCACAACATATGCTGAAGTAAAAAAAAAATGCTTTTTATTGCTTTCATAAATTATGAGAGAATTTTATTAACTTGTAATATGTGAGTAGATGTGTGCATGTGAGGGGGTTGAGAGTTACTTCGAGAACCTCCATAATTGTACATTAGATGTCCATAAAAATTTTTTATTGGACTGGCTTTATCATACAGCCACATCACACTTTTTTTCAAATGGTGAAATTTTCGCCCACAAACATGTAATAGAAATATAAAAAATCTGCCTTTTCACCGGTAGACCTGTAAAATGACCAATGCAACGGGAAGGTGGTGTCCTGGCAAAGTGACTCTTGAATGGTAAGCAGCGGCCGGTTATCATTCAATTTAAACCATATGCAGCAAAGCTGACTATGTTGCCAGTGTAGCGATTTTAGTTCATATTTGTAATGCTTTGAGCAAAGATCACCAAAATGATCTTCATTTCATTTAAAAAAAAGCTTTTTTTTCTACTTCGATTCAAAGCGATTATTTTTATTTGTTTTTAAAGGCTATTTTTATTTAAGCAACTAAAATATGCGTTATAAAAATTTTTAAATTATTTTGCCAGCGATTTTAGTTTCTAAAATCAGACAATTTTTGCTTGTTAGAGTTGGCACACAATGCTTAGAATATAAAATCTCCTTATGATTTAAGCTTAAAAGCAGAGGGGCAGCAGAAACATCAACATGAAATTTAATCCTCATTATTTATATATTTTTATATCCTGCTCCGAAAAGAGTACAGGCATGAAATTTTTATAATACTAATTTCCGACCCCATAAATTATATATATTCTCGACCCATATGAGAAGATAAGCTGATTAAGCTTTACCCATCTGTATGTCTCTTCTCTGTATTTTTATCGCTGTGCAAATCGAGCTTAGATTTTGCCTAAATTGATTCAAAATCGATCTACTTCCGATCTTCTGCCGATTTTTTCTTTGTAAAAATTGGCACAATCGGGTGACAAATAAAACAAATATAAACAAAATATTATTTCATATATTTATAGTTGAAATAAAAACGTCGCTGAGTATCAAACCTGGTACCGCCGTGTAACAACCACAATACTTTACTCGCAGCCAGGCTTGCTGTTGTTATTCAACATTTCCTCTTTTCAGAACAGTGATGTCAAATTATTATTATATTTTTGTTTACGTTCTTTTCAATCTTTTATTTTATTTGTAATTTAAAATTTTTTGTTTTTTTTTATTTTCAATATTTTGTCTACACTATTGTTAAAATTTTTAAGAAATAAAAAACAAAGATCTGAAATATTTAAGATCTTCTCCTCCTATCCTTTGAGCGAACATATCCATGGAAAACATAAATTCACACTTCTTGGTAAGCAAATAATAATTAAAGAAAAATCTATTTCGCCAAGTTCAATGACTTCGCCTCAAAGGAAATAATATTCGCCTTTGTTTCCTGTGCATTCCGATTGTCATATACGAGGCAAAATGATGTATTTGTTGCAAGAAATTTTCATTATTTTAAAGCAGAATTTAAAATATTTTATAGAAACTTCTTCTCAGAAGAAATATTAATAATTAGCCCCTCGATGGTATAGTGGTTAGTATACCCGCCTGTTACGCAGGTGTCAGGGGTTCAATCCCCCGGCGAGTCAGAAGCCAAAGGCCTCAGTAGCCAGTGTTTCTATATATATTGCAATTATATTCATATAATTGTAATATTTGGTAAATAAATAAATAATAAAATCTCTTCGGACTTGCAACGGATGTCAGCGACTACGTCGCTTGTTGTTTCCACTAAAACGCTCTCTCCTCTTTTTCCTGGGATCCCCCTTCACGGAACTGTTTTCTGCAGATTTACAATAATAAATCTGTGGGGTCTTTCTTTTAAATAAATAAAATGAGAGAAAACTTTTTTTTTAATTTACTTCACCACACCACAGTTTATTCATTTAGCAAGAAAAGAAATAATTTGAATTGGAAAATTAAAATGGTTTTTTCTTTTTGATGGAAGTGTAGGATTTAAAATCTCTTCGAGCCCCTCCTTGGTATAATGGTTAGTATAGCCGCCTGTTACGCACGTGTCAGGGGTTCAATTCCCCGGCGAGCCAGAAGCCAAAGGCCTCAGTAGCCAGTGTTTCTATACATATTGCAATTATATTCATATAATTGTAATATTTGGTAAATAATTAAATAATAAAATCTCTTCGGACTTGCAACGGATGTCAGCGACTACGTCGCTTGTTGTTTCCACTAAAACGCTCTCTCCTCTTCTTCCTGGGATCCCCCTTCACGGAACTGTTTTCTGCAGATTTACAATAATAAATCTGTGGGGTCTTTCTTTTAAATAAATCAAATGAGAGAAAACTTTTATTTTAATTTACTTCACCACACCACAGTTTATTCATTTAGCAAGAAAAGAAATAATTTGAATTGGAAAATTAAAATGGTTTTTTCTTTTTGATGGAAGTGTAGGATTTAAAATCTCTTCGAGCCCCTCCTTGGTATAATGGTTAGTATAGCCGCCTGTTACGCACGTGTCAGGGGTTCAATTCCCCTGCGAGCCAGAAGCCAAAGGCCTCAGTAGCCAGTGTTTCTATACATATTGCAATTATATTCATATAATTGTAATATTTGGTAAATAAATAAATAATAAAATCTCTTCGGACTTGCAACGGATGTCAGCGACTACGTCGCTTGTTGTTTCCACTAAAACACTCTCTCCTCTTTTTCCTGGGATCCCCCTTCACGGAACTGTTTTCTGCAGATTTACAATAATAAATCTGTGGGGCCTTTCTTTTAAATAAATAAAATGAGAGAAAACTTTATTTTTTTAATTTACTTCACCACACCACAGTTTATTCATTTAGCAAGAAAAGAAATAATTTGAATTGGAAAATTAAAATGGTTTTTTCTTTTTGATGGAAGTGTAGGATTTAAAATCTCTTCGAGCCCCTCCTTGGTATAATGGTTAGTATACCCGCCTGTTACGCAGGTGTCAGGGGTTCAATTCCCCGGCGAGCCAGAAGCCAAAGGCCTCAGTAGCCAGTGTTTCTATACATATTGCAATTATATTCATATAGTTGTAATATTTGGTAAATAAATAAATAAAATTAATAACTCCACGTATAATGGCTGCCTTAAAGGGTTAATTTGTTTCTTATTGGTTTAACTTAAATTCGTAAGAGGGAAAAATGTTTGAGTTTTAATGTAAAAAATGATTAAAGCATTTAAAATATAAAACTTCCGAACTTCTGGGTAGGATTGAGGGTGCGCTTTTATACTCTACCAAAAATAATTCAAATGGAATTCTTTGGTTTGCTCACAGCACCAGGAACTCTAAATAAACGGAAGAAAACACGAAGAGAGAGAGAGAGAGAGATAGTGAGATAGAGATATAGATAGATGTCGAAAGCTAGAAAACAAAATAAATTAAAGTTGTCGTTTATTAAACAATTATTGTCGTGATTATTGTCATTGAAGTGCAATTTCCTGTCGCCTTGCTTTTATTGCCAATTTTCGCTGCTTATTGTTATTACGCTACACGTTACTTGAGTGGGTGAGTCCTTTTTTGCACGTTGCTTTATGCAATGTAAATTTATAATATTAATTTTACTTTCAATATACAAACTGCTTGTTTTGCGAAAATATTTCTTAAGTAGGCACACTCATGGTAAGGAAAAGTTATTCTTTTGAGTTGTTATTCAACGTAAAGGGAATGCTTTACTCATTACACTGTACTATTTAATTGTTTTCTGCTTACCTCGCTATAAAACTGCGAAATAGTTGAATACAATTAGCCTAATTTTTATGTAAATAGCAAAGTTTCAAATAATCTTTGAATTTAATTGTAAAAGAAAATTATTCGAATACAAATTAAGAATTTCTTCATTAAAGATTTTTCGAAACATTTTACTTATTGCCTCATAGTTGGCATGCGCCTATTGAAATACGTAAAGGATAACTCAAATAATGAATTCTGTAATTAAATAACTTGAATAAAATATTTCTGGTAAAATTGCAAGCATTTGATTTTCAAATCAAAAAGGAGTTTTTTATAAAGTCCACTTCAAAGAATGATTTACAAAAAAATTATTCGAATAGATTCCTAAAGGAAAGGCAAATATTTTTAAAAAAAATATTCCAATGAAATGATTGGAATTAATATTAAATATTTGATACAAAATTCTTTTCTATGTTTTTAATTTTTATTTTATATAAAAACAAATGTTTTATTGCCTAATCTGTGTTGCCATCTCCGCATAGAATCGAATATTCTTAAGTACGAAAGAACACACACACGCATTCCAAGAAGATCATTAGCGAGTAAACTTTTTCCTAATAATTCTTCAATGCAAATAGCAAAATTTTATTGAAAATAATACACAAAAAAAAGAGAAAAAAATCTGTGTTGCCATCTCCGCATAGAATCGAATAATCTGAAGTACGTAAGCATTCGAATAAGATTGTTACCGAGTAAATTTTTTCCTTATAATTCTTTAATCTAAATAGCAAAATTTAATTGAAAATAATATATAAAAAGAGTGAAAAAAATCTGTGTTGCCATCTCCGCATAGAATCGAATAATCTTAAGTACGTAAGCATTCGAATAAGATTGTTACCGAGTAAATTTTTTCCTAATAATTCTTCAATGTAAATAGCAAAATTTAATTGAATATAATATATAAAAAGAGTGAAAAAAATCTGTGTTGCCATCTCCGCATAGAATCGAACAATCTGAAGTACGTAAGCATTCGAATAAGATTGTTACCGTGTAAATATTTTCCTAATAATTCTTTAATGTAAATAGCAAAATTTAATTGAAAATAATACTATATATAAAAAAAGAGAAAAAAAATATTCGAATAAAATTTTAATTTGATTTTATATATAATTTTTAAATAAAATTTATTTGTAAAAAAGAATTAATAATAAATTAATCAAATTTTATTGTAAAATTGAAAATTCGGAACAAAAGTTCTTCGATTAAAAAATATCAGTAAGAAATAAGTAGAAAAGCATCTAAAAAATTACCTTCACTACAAATTTATATGCATAAAAACTCGGATAAAAACTCGCATAAAATACAATTTTGTAAAAGTTAAATATTTACAATGAAATAGAATTTTAAAAATTTATTTATATAAAATAATTCCCATAAAATTACAAATAATATTTTCGAAATCAAAGTTTTTGTTAATAAACAAAAATCATTGGCTTGGAAAAAAATTCGAATAAAAATATCGGCTATGTATTATAAGAAAGAAGTCCTATGTATTTTTAAGAATATATAAAAAAAATTTTCTAAAATATATTTACTAAAAACTTTTTTTTGAATGAAGTAACTGAAATAACAATTAAAAGTTTCATTTATTTGTAGTATTCTACGAGATTATTAAAAAAAATTATTCGCCTGAAGGAAAGGTGTAATGCTTTTGGTCTTATTCGAAGATGTGGAACACCAAATAACCAAAACTTAAATTAATTTGAAAATAATTTCCAAACTGCCTTCATATACAATATTTTCATTTATAAAATGTAAAGTTTCATTTCCAGAATGAAACAATTTCATTAAATGTATGAAAGAATTAAGAATATATATTTTGAAAAGTTTAATAAATTTACATTAAAAGGATAACTTGGCTTTCCAAATGATATTCTATCATACTGAATAAATAAAAACGTGGCAGACAAATTTCATTGTCAGCCAAATATTGCCATTTTTTATAGGCCTGCATGCTTGAACGCATAACATCGAAACTATTTCCAGTTCACTGTGTGGTCACGGCAACAGCAATTAATTTTATTGAATGCAATCATTATAGAGTTCGATTCTCTTGAATAAACAATTTCTAAAAAGGTTAAATGGTTTCCAAAGCAGTTAATTTTGTTTGTCTGGGGAATGAGGGGAATAACAACCGCTAAATGGCTGTAGAGTTTATCGTAATGTTATGACAACTATTATCCTTAAGGAAACAAAAAATTAGAACAAAAGATACTATTGATTAAATTGTTCTTGTATTTGCATAAGATTTTATTCAGACAACACACACACCCACACCCACACACACACACACATTTACAAAATAATAGCAAGTAATTGAAAACACATAAGAAAACCAATAAAACGTATTTATTTCTCTTTTAGTTCTTGCGTGTAATTTCGTCCTGAGGGGAAAACTATCGTTCAGACGATGAGTGTAGTAAAATTCCCTTAATTGTTATTATTTTTATATTTCACACTTTTGTTGTCGTTGTTGTATTTTAAGCTATTCTGTTTGTTGGTTTTCTCAACCTTTTGCAAAGTCTTTTAAAAGTTCATTTCCGTTTCCGTTTGTTTGCTGACCAGCCGCAATCTAACCAGCATACACTTGCAGTGTAACACTTAAGGCCGCAAATACATTAAAATACTTAAATGTTCTTCTGCTAAGTGATTTTAGGCAACATACAGTGGCTAACAAAAGTAGTCATACGGTTTGGTATAAAACATTTCAGAAACAATTGTTAGAAAAAAATAAGTAAAGCCATCATTTGCTTGCTTTTATGTAAAGTGTCTTTTTCAAATTACGGGACGAATCCTTTCACTGTGATATCCTTCCCCATCCTTTTCGCTTATGCTTTCTAAATGTCCATTTGTTAAATTATCTCTATTGTGGAGAGGAATATGAATGTGTTTACATGCCTTACATCAGCCCACAGTCGTATTCATAGAAAATTTTTAGCTGCGATCACAGCGAAATCAGTCGAAGTAAATGGAATGGCTTACACTTTGCAGGCCTCTACGCTACATATAATTTTGAGATACTTTCGGCTCGAAAGAACTTTTACTAAAGTTTCTTTCTTTTCTTTTTGATTTATTTTGTTCTGAAGTAATTTTTATTGTAACTATATTTTTTGCAAAATTTATTACATTTTAAAAACTAAAAAATTTTTTAAAAAGTCTAATTTTTTTATTTTTAATTGGGAAACTCTCCTACCGGACTTCAACTTAGTAAGATTCAAGGAAAAAAAAAACTAACCAAAAATTTATTATTTTTTTTTAAATAATTATATTTTAACTCAAAATAGTTTTTTAAATTTCATATATTTTTTTTTCTGCTAAAATATCTAATAAAAAAAAACAATTTTATATGAAGATCTTAAGCTTAATTAAAGCAATTAAGAATAAAATTAAAATATTAAATGTGAATAAAACAGAAAATAATTTATTATATAATTTAAATAAAAATAATTTAAAATATCTAAAACTTGGCGGCTGCGTACATTTATTCAATAAATTCATTCAACAAATGCTGAGGAAAATATTGTAAATGGAAACGGTGTTGTAGTTACAAAGACAGTGGACAGCCGATTAAACTAGAAGTCGCGGGTACGATTTCCGCCTTCACTCTGGCTCTGGCAAAAGCTTTAAAGCCAGAGTTGATTAAAAAAAAATGCTTTACAGCATCCAAAAGATGCTGTTCAACCCACAGTGCAAAAAGCTCTTGCAAGCCTTTTCAAATTGACTGCAAACCAACGCGATTTAATATGCAGCATTTAAGCATAAAACTTCTTAGTTAATTTATAATTTCCGCCAGAAAACCAGGCGTTGTAATGCAGTGCTTACAGTGCACTTTAGGTGATTAAACAAATATCAGCTTTATAGCTTCGCGTCGAAAGCTCTTTTTTGGCAAAAGTGAAAAAGGATATAACATGTTCAGTGTTCTTGTAATAATGAATCCTTTTTGGGATAAACAATGCAAGCATACAATGTTTTTTGCCCTCACAGGCTTTGGTGCTTAAAGCATTTACGCCAAGTAAAGTTTTTGGTATTCACCAAATCAAATTCATTCTGCAACTTGTAGTTGCTGACGAATGTATGGAAATGTATGTGCTCATTTCCATATTTTTTTGCTTTTTTCCATCCGGAGCTGGAAGAAAACTGGAATAGAATTTTGCAAGTCATGCAACATGAATTCGATTACAGTCTGCTCAAATTAGATTTCATCTGCTTTTTATCGTCTTCTTGTTTTCTAATCTGGGTTTCAATTAAATTCATTCATTTGAATTAAAAAATTCTCATTAGGTATTCGATTCACAACAGGGCCACCATCATGTATCGTACACATCATTGTATTGTACTTCCCATAATTTTTCCAATTGCTCAACTGTATTATTGCAGGAGATTGAATTTAAAATTATTGTTCTTTAATATTTTAATTTATATTTTATACTTGGACCGCTATTATTCGGGGTTCTACTAGGCGGGGGTTTTTTTTCGCTAATTGCATAGAAAATAACTTTTGCTTTTTATAAAAAATATTTTCAAAGAAATACTTTTTCGAAAAAGTTTGTTTTTGCAAAAGAATTTTTTTTGGGAAAGTAAATTTTCCCACAAGTACCATTTAAGAAATATACATTTTCATAAAACAGCCTTCAAAAAGAATTAATTTCCTAAATGGTACCTTTTCGAAAAAGTTCGTATTTGCAAAAGAATTTTTGAAAGCAGCACGTAGCAGAATGTGGCTTCTTAAGTTAAGTACATTTATTCAAAAGTAACTTTTCGCAAGAGTATATTTTCACAAAGGAACCGTTTTTTGTAAATAGTACCTTTCCACCAAAAAAAAAAAAAAAAAAAAAAATAGCACAATGTATGTTATAGAGAAAGTAGCATTACAAAAAAAAAAAAAAAAAAAAAAAAATAGATAAAAAAACACTCTATACAAAAAAGTTCCAGAAAGTACCTTTGCAAAAAAAAAAACGAATAAAAGTGCGCTTTTTGCTGAAGTACCATTTTACTAAAGAACATTATCATAGAAATATCTTTTTACTATCAGTAAGGAAAATAAAAATATATTTCCACAAATGTACCTTCTATAACAGGAGTTTCAATCTTTTCCAAAAAGTACTTTTTGAAAACATTGCAATGTACCTTCTATAACAAAAGTTTCTCAAAAAGTATGTTTGAAAAAGATTGCAGCTGCAAGAGAATTTTTAGAAAAGTAAATTTTAACAAAAACACATTTTGTAAGGTAATAGCATTTTACAAAGATATGTTTTCATAAAAGTACTTTTTATAAATGAGTACATTTTCAGAAATGTTTCTTTCCCAGAGAGCACCTTTACTCATGAAAATGTAAATTAAAAAAAAAAACATTCGTAGGAAAAGGTACTCATTAAAAAAGTGCGTACCCATGAAATAATTTTTGAAATAACATAAAAAAATTTGTTTAGAAAAGGGAAACCTTACAAAATAGTACCATTTCCGAAAAGCACAATACAGGTAGTACAACAATCAAACACACTACATCAAATAAATTTAGTTTGATAAAAATTTCTAAAAATGTTTAGTAAAAGATATTTATCGCACTAACCCTTTTTTGGTACTAATTTTTAGTTCAAAGATTCTATGGTATTTTAGGATTAAAGTTATAGAAATTATTTGCTTATAAAAAGTGGGAAAAGAGGAGAGATTTTTTTCCTTCCCCTTTTTTTTCAAGCGGCAGGAAGAATACAAATAATAATTTTTTTATGCTTCATTATACAGGAAAACTAAAGTACTAAATTATAGTTTTTACCCTTATTTTGTATTTTTACCCCTTCTAGCATTTTTTTCCATTTTTATTATATAAAATAAATTAAAATTATTATTTATACTTTTACTTCATATTCACGATTTAAACTCTTGTAGCCGCCACCCGTCGTCCGTCGTCTCACTTTTTATTATTTCAAAGTCCAATTTTAATTCGTTAGCTTCCACCCTCCTTAAAGTGCCATTATCACGAATTCCTTTAACTTTGGAATTTATTTTGGAATTTATTTTATATATTTTTTTTTCAAAACTCTGTAATTTTTTTTCGATGATTTAATTTTGCCAAAACCAGCAATTACATGTCGCTAATCTGAAATTAATTTCTGTTTGATTACGCGAATTACAGCATTAAAGCGAAATTGTGTACGATAATGTGGTTTTGTTATGGCGCACGTTAAAAAAGGGATTTTTTTTTATCCATGTCGTGCAGTGAATACCAAATCAATGAAAAACACTCATTTAAAAGTTTTCATTTTGCAATTCCCTCTTTTTTTTTTTACCAACTGACCGCTTGAAATGTTAATGTGTCGTTAACAGATCATAAAACATTTTTTTTTTTAAATTTTCAAACAAAAGGAGTTGAAGTAAAAAATCAATGGAAATTTAAAATAAATTTTACAAAACAAAGTTTAAAAAATATATTAAATACAGTGGAATAAAGTCAAGCATTACATTGACAAAAGCTCTTTATTATATTGTGAAAAAAATATTACTTGTATTTTGGTACGAACTGAAGCTCTTCCTCTTTGAATATGATAATTTAATATATGGAAGTCACAATTGATATTTTAATTTTTTATATTTACAATTTACGGAATCGTGCCGATTTTAGGTTCCATTAACCAATTAGGTTAGGTATAAAGGCATTATTGGTGCCGATGTTCGCGGACGTACACCTAAGCCAGCAATCGACCTGTTCTGCAAGCTGCATCGTTATAGAATCATACCCTTTTTAGACCCCTTAGATGAGATTAAAGGGAGTGAGAGAGCCCATGTACATGGATATATACCTAAGCCAGCAATCGGCCTGTTGTGCAAAACGCATCGTGTTCATAGACGTATACCTAAGCCAGCAATAGACATTTTTTGTAAACTTTACCGTGACATAATAGTATCCTTTTTAGACCCCTTATGTAAGATTAAAAGGAGTAAGAGAAACCGATGCTCGTAAACATACGTCTAAGCCTGCAGTCGGCCTATTGTTCAAACTGTATCATGAGAGAATCGTATCCTTTTTACCCCTTTTGGTGAGATAAAAGAGAGTGGGAGACGCCAATGTTCATAGGCAGACATCTAATCCAGCAATCACCCTGTTGTGCAAAACGTATCGTGAGAATAATGGGAGTGGAAGACACCCATGTTCATAGACGTATACCTAAGCCAGCAATCGCCCTGTTGTGCAAACTTTACCGTAACATAATTGTATCCTTTTTAGACCCCTTATATAAGATTAAAAGGGGTAAGAGAAACCGATGCTCGTAAACATACGTCTAAGCCTGCAGTCTGCCTATTGTTCAAACTGCATCATGAGAGAATTGTATCCTTTTTCCCCCCATTAGATGAGATAAAAGAGAGTGGGAGAAGCCCATGTTCATAGACATGCACCTAAGCCAGCAGTCGGCCTGTTGTGTAAGCTGCACCGATATAGAATAATACCCCTTTTAGCCACCTTAGGCTACTTTAACTTAGATTATGTTAATGTGTATAGAAGAGGCTCCTTATATTAGTTTAGGAAGGGAGTAGGAGACCCCCATGTCATATATAAGCCAGCAGTCGGCTTATTGCTTGCCCTGTTAGTCGAATGTAATTCCTCAAAGTTTTGCAGTCTCTTCCTCTAAGAGGTTTTGCATCCGGTGATATACAAACCGCAAGGAATTGAGTTCTTATCTGAAGAAAAGGCAGCGGAAGTGGCATAGGAATTGACACAGTGGACATGCCCTAATGGGGAAAAGGAACATGTCTAACTTCCAAGTATTCAAAAGTTATTTTATAAATTGTTTCTTCACTGCACACAACTTCGCAATGACACGAATTTAGTTATGCTTTGTTTACACTATGTGATAAAAGAAGATTTGCTCTACGATTGCATCAAGTTTTCTATTAGTGACCGTAATCATTAAAAATTCAGAATACGAATACTTATGTAGGTGAGAAATCGGGGTTTCTACTACTTTTTAGCAATTTTTGATGAACTGATAAGTTGTTTAGTAAAGTTTTCCTATTGTGAACAGGGACTTAAAGGTCATGATGAAGAACCAAGCGAAAGTTTCATTTATTCAGTTTTTCATTTATTTGTAAAATAATGAAAATCAGAAGCGAAATGTTTTTTTTTCGTTTTTAAATTTTGTTTTTAATTATAATTGAAATTTCTCCATCGATTTTGTGTGCATGTGTATATGTATGTGTATGTGTATGTGATTATTTTCCTACTTAATGCAGAAATTTTTTCCACTTCTGTGACAGAGTACTTGTGCTGCAGATGTGCTTGTCACTTTTCCTTAAACGTTTCCTTTTATCAAGCGCTTGTTGTCGAATATTTGTGTCATCATCTTCTCTTCCAACTGACTGGCTGGAAATACTTCCCCTCATTGAACACACTGAAAGTAATATAAATATTTGTGTGCATGTGTGCATGTGTGCCATACTGTTTGCTTGAGTGTGCGTGTGCTTAAAAGACAACTTGATATTTTCCGTAAATGTTGATGTTTATGATGCTGGTTTTTGACAGAAACTCATGCATTATTGATTAAATAGTTAATTTTCAAATGGAAAAGCGTCGATCAAACAGTTGAGATGTTGTTCATTTCAATTTCCTTTATCTTTTCAGCAATTTCTATGGTTATGGAGCGCCGGCATGTAACACTTGTTTAGGTGGAATCAATTTTAGCTGAGAGAGAGATTTTTTAGTTAACGATGACTATCATACATTTTTGATAGATTTCTGTCTTGGGAAACAGTAAACTTCCTAACGATATATTAGTTTACTGTACTGTTTAATACAGTATGGTCTCGATTTGCGCAACCGAAAGGAAATCCGTTTGAAAAGTTTTGATAACCGACCACTGAAAATCTTATTTAAGAAGTCACCACTATTTAGTTCTGCAGCTTTTTAGGAAATGATAACTCCCTTGATTCCTTAAGAAATGTCATCTTCGGTTCCCCTTTCTGTACAAATTTCAAGGGGTTTATGATGTCAATTGGCATGATTGGGCATTGGTTTCAATGTAATAGCCATGCAACCAGGATTCGTCACCAGTTATGATCTTTTTGAACAGATCTGGATCGTCATTGACAACGTTCGTTAGCCCCCATGCGACGTTGTTTTGGCTCAAAATTTATTAAAAAATGAAAGAGCAAAACATGACTAACCCCTTTATCTGTCAAAAACAAACTGACAATCTGAAATACCTAATAGTGCCAACATATATAACAGACATGGAAAGAAAAAATGCCAAAATCGAACAGACATAACTCACGAAATTTTAAGATAACGGTTACTTTTTGATCATACCTCGTACATTAAATGAAGATAACTGAGAGCCTTAAAAAAATATTTGACAGTTATTAACAGCTTTTGTAGGAAGCCTGTGTTAGTAGGAATAATGCGAGCTGATTGAAGTGCCAGAAAATGTCTAATCACACACCTGTGCCATTCATCCCGACCATCATCGTTTAAAAGATATATACTCGAAAAGCGATGACTCCGCTTACCCGTAAAGTTATTGTGCACGGGTATCATAATTATTAAAATATCATAATAGAACACCAAGTGAAAGGATTATTTACAGAACTCTGTTATTTGCAGAACGCTGTTATTTACAAGACTGCCAAATTTATTTTGTTTTTGGCAATGAAGATTTGTGTGTTTCAGCAAAACCTTGTGGTTTATACTCTTTCCGATTGTGGCCTTTCTGTTCATTTACGTACCATTTAAACCAAAAATGGACTGCATCGGAGTACAACATTTTTGAATAGAAATTCAATATGTATTTATCCCAGCGTTACTCTGCTGTAAGGCTGCCAATAATGAAATGTCAAACCAAACTAAACAAACCCCAAGCATCAGCTGTTAAATCAGCTGCCAACCTGGCGAATATCTAAAAAAATACATCCAATAGTTCTTTAAGTATTTAATTAAATTAAATTTCTGTGTAATAAATTTAATTGGAAAAATTAGTATTCATAATTAGGAGAGTGGGCATCGTATTTACATCACCACATCTATCGCTCAACGTAATTATTATATTTGCATAGAATATATTATATTTACCTTTTCATTGCTCCCCCATTTCTTTCCTAAAATCATTTTTCTTATTAAAATTAAATTTCTGGCCGAGAAAGAAATAATTTTCCCTTCCCTTCGTTTAATATTAATCACTTCTGTGTTCGTGCTATTACTATTGCACAAGTAACCGGCTACTAGAGACGAGGCCGTATCAGGGCAGAGATTAAAATCAATGATAATTATTTTGAGATTTGTTGACAACTTATGTTATCCGCAGTGGCCAACTAAATTTCATCCATGTCACAAATTGAAGTAATTTCGTGTATGGACGTTGGTGGAAATGTTTCTATCGCAACTGCAAAAGCAACAAAAACCCAACAACATATCAAAAATGGTTTAATATGTTGTCATAAGTGTAGTAAAAGCTAGCAGCACAACCATAACTCATGTCATAAATGTGCACAGAACGCTCATACACACACACACACACTCACACACCCATCAGGAGTTATTCTTATGCAACCAACAGGGTATGAATTCCTGTCACATTCACTTACAACACACATGAATAGACGTGGCATATGTAATCACATCTGCTTATATGTGTGTGCTTATATTCAGTAAGAATGAAGCAGCAAGCATCAGTTAAACAGATATACTTGTGCTGAAATTATAAAATGGCCAATTGGCTGGTGTCTTAAGGTAGTGTTTGACTTTACAGTGGGACGGAAGTGAGTTCAAAGAGTCGATTCAAATAAACTTTACCTAATAATCTGGAAGCTAAGAATAGGAAGGCTAGCAATTTACGTCTAGAAGATTGGATTTATCACATCCTTTAGCTCATTCCAGTAACGACGAATGGTACCTCACATCCTCGTAAATCAAAATAATATAAATTACATTTTGGAAGCCAAGTGCGATTCCAGAATAGAAAGCCAAGAAGTATTAGGTTTATTTTATGATAAGAATAGTGCCTTTCCTCTATGTGTTTACGTATTTACATGAATATATGGCCGTACCTAAGAAAATATATAGCTAGTAGCTAAGAACCAAAATAATTAGTACCTAAGAAAATAAGTATGAGATAGAAAAGAACTACGTATTGCCTACGATGAAAGAAGTGTTTTGCAGCTAAGAAAGGAAGTAGTGGGTACCTAAGAAAGGATCTAATTAATCGAAGGGATTGAAAGGAACTATTTAATACCAAAGATACCTTCGTAGAACCAAAGAAATTAGTACCTAAGAAAATAAGTATGAGATAGAAAAGAACTACGTATTGCCTACGATAAAACAACTGCTTCGCAGCTAAGAAAGGAAGTAGTGGATACCTAAAAAATAATCTAATTAATCGAAGGGACTGAAAGGAACTATTTAATACCTAAGATACCTTCGTAGCATCTAAGAAAATATGTACTTAGTGAGTTAGGAAGCAAGTAGACAATATCTGAGAAAAAAATTATGTTTTGGTATGTATGGAAGAAAATAATTAGTACTACTTTATTTTACCATAAATTTTTACTTATTATTCGGGTTAATGCCTATCACATGGGCCAAACAGGTTGCCGTGAGATTTTCGAAAATAGCGATATCTCATATATATTTACAGGAGGAGGGCCCCAAATTTATCTCATTTTCGATTAGTGAAATGTTGGCTGTATTTGAATTTCTCGCTTTTCAATATGAGTTGCAACTTAATGGGTCCGAAGGCATTTTATATAATGTGGCATTTTTAGAAATTATTGCGATTCCTTTCGAAGCATATGAGTTTTCGGAAAATTTTAAAATATTTGGAAATACCTGGAAATCTTGATTTAATGTAAGCACACATACTTTTTTTTTTGGAAAGAGCTATTGTGCCAACTGAATCTTAAATGGAAACAAATGGGAGTCCTTGTGCAAAATTGTGGCCAAAATGGTTTTTTAAAGGTCAAGCTCCTGTGCACGGCCCCCAATTAAGGTTGATGGATTGTCTTGAACACTTCCTGGAGCAGCAGTAATGCTTTCTGCCGAACTCAATGCTAGCGCCTATCAGTTACAATTCCTCTTTCTTCGAAATCATCCCCCCCACCACGATAAATAGTGTGTCTTGTTGGCACGTTCTTACTTCCAAAAGTTTCACCTAACTTTCTAATACCTAACTTTCCATATCGCCATAGTAATCGATGATTGATTTTAATAAAATATTTTAACGATTAAAACACGCTAGTTTGCCGAATATTTCGTTATAAGAAATTTGCCAAGTCTACACTCCACGACTGACAAATATCAATTATAAACGACTAATGTTTACCGAAATCGCGGCAAAGCAGACGAAACGAATAATAGAAACGAAAATCATATGCAGTGAAGCAACTTTCCTGGAACTATACTGCCTTAATTCAATTACTTCCAAATCAGTTGAGTTCTACTCCACTGTAGACGTGTCATGCTTGTATTACTATATATACATTGCCCGAAATTATTATTATAAGTGTTCGTTTGCGTTCTGAAATTATACTTGTACTTTGCGGTTGATCAACTTGTGACAAATTCTATTTGTGATTGAATAAATTTGAACACAAGTTTTCGCCTCAGATTGTGCTTGTATGTTTAGCAGCTAATAGCAGTTCTAAAGTACTTACGGAGTGGTAAATCATATTCCATGAAGTATGTGGGTCCGGCCTTCATTTCTAATCTTCTTTTAAAGAGACAAACATAAAATCATATAACGATTGCAAATGACATTTATTTTTAAAGATGTACAGCCTTTCGTAGATGCCTTTTTCTTTCCAGCAAAGAAATTTAATGAGTCAGTAAATGTTGCTTTAGAAAAAAAGCTTCAAGGAAGCATAAGAAGATTACAACTTTCTCTTATTGTGCAATAATTTTTTTTTATAAAATTATAAAATTAGATCAAAGTAGTAGACTCATGTTTCTCTCATATTTTAAATAAATTCTTTGTTTGCATCCAAAAAAAATCTTTTAATATTTTAAACTTTCAATTAATAGATTTAATTGAAACTGAAATCGAGATATACATTTTCAGCCTACTTGCAGCAGAGGTATTGCACAATGAAATGTATTAAAATGAAATACGGAAAGTTATTCCCTAAAGCTGTTCTCGGTTGGGTATAAGCCGCCCCTCATGATGATATTATATATGTCAGAATCCTTCGTGTAGGAACATGTCGTGATAGCCTATCCCGGTTGTTGCTGAAGCCTTCGCAGTACTAGATGGTTACACGGAAAACCTTGTTTGTCGCTACCTTGTCCTCGCATTAATTAGAGAATAGAATGAATGACAAAAGGCAAAATAATAAGTTTTAGTAATAGGCCTTCTATGGCGAAGAGTAGTATTAGATTGAACTGCTCAGAGAGGGAAGACTATGGAAGTGCTAAATTAGTTATTCATCAAATTTACGTGAGAGGTGCCTGGCAGCTATACGGCTGATACTTAGCATTATTTTCTGTCCGTTTGGGGTTTGAAGACAAACGCCGGAGATCGTTCTAACAACGTACACCTTAATAGATAATGCTTGCCAATTACAAACCGGTGTTTGGATTCCTTTACGTAGCGTGTTTGATTAGCAAAGTAAGAAATCGGGAGGAATGAAATAGGTGATTTGTATGTTGTGGATACTGGCCGTTTGTAGTCAGCCAAAAATCTGTCGAAAAATGGTGTTTTCCCGACAAATGCTAATTTCGAAAGTAGCGCCATATATCCCCTTAAAAGACTCTATAGAAAGACTTGTTTACGCCAAGAACGAGCCCTACTGCTATTCTCAGCGGGATTGCACACCTTGGCGACACTGTCGATCTTCGCCGCAGCGCTCTGACTTTTCACCTCAGCGGCGACAGGTCGGCAGTGTAAAAACGCCCACGAAGGTAAAGCCACCACGGAATAAAAGGGGCAGACAGCAATCGGCAGTAATTATTCAATCAACCGTCTCTCACAAACACTTATATTATAACGGACTAACTTTAAACCATAGCTATCAGCGCTTTTAGTTATTTATAAAGATTTGCATAGTTTTGAAAAGTTTTCTATTAAAAAGAAAAAAAAGTGAAATTCAATAAGATTTAATAAAATAAATTTAATAAAATTCATATAAGAAGTTAACCGCAGAATAACAGTGGTTCTCATTTGGTTCTTCGAGCTGGATCTTTTACAAACTAAACGGACGGTGCTGTCGTCCTACGGAACCAGACCGTCCCAACCCTTAGAGTTTCCGGTCCGCCATGGCACAAACACCAGACGGATCGCGCACACACAAGACTCTAGAAACGTACAATCTGTTCTAGTAGTAGCCGTCATAGCCCGACATCTGCTGGGTTATTGTCAACCATATTATATACTACAATGGTCCAATGGTACTTCAATTTTTGCCAGATATTTGGATCTGAGATGTTCCAAATGTGCTGCTTACTTAGTACTTAATGGTGCAGTGGCAAGTAATGGCCGTTAGCAATTCATTATGGAAAGTGTGTAAGCGAATCTCTATACTCCTTCCAATCTCTTCTCGATTTTTGTGATCATTGAAATGGTGCAGACAATGATTTTGTTTCATTTCTGCCATTCCACCTTTCACAAGCATCAATCACAATACGACCGTATTAGTGTCAGGAGTCCTACTCTTAACCATCATCTGAGCCATTTTTCAGTTTAGTGGTTAATTTGTTTTTTTCCTAGTGTGTGCAATTTGAGAAAAATCTTTGAAAAATCCCTTGACAAGAAGTTCCCTCAGCGCCATCGCCATATCCATCAAAAGTAATTTGGCAGAATCTATAAAATCCTTTCCCATTCTTGCAGGATAAATATAAATGTTTCCCAAGTGATACGATATACGCGCATCCATAAAAACGTACATATTTAAAAGCTGGCATAGTCTTGGCATTTGAAGTTATTTTATACCAGAATTCATATCCTTATCACTGTCGCTTAACGTTACAGCACATGCTGCAGCCTTGTATCGCAATTAATGATGGCGATGAATCTGTTCGTGTAATCAATTGAAAATGCAAGAATGGTAACTGGCAGCTGAAAAAGCAGCTGTCAACATACTGAACAACATTATTCGCATGGAGTATTTGTTACACATATTATGTTTCAAATTATTTGGTTAATTATGACACAGACACAGGCACAAGCGAAAGCCCAAGCACAAGACCAGACACATACATATGCACATACACATACATAATTATAAAGTAAAAATACTTATACAAACAAATTGACACTTAACACTTAAGCCAACAGTTTGACTTTCAGTCGTATTTATTATTTATTTACACAAATGAAAAGGCTACAGGATAATGGATATTTTACAAACACATACGCACACACACATACTCTAAAGTATTTTTTTTTATGTGCTTTTGGAAAACATAATGGCAAACATGCTATTCATATTTTATCTAGAGGTCTGTTATAAATCACATGCCTTCGAACATGAACGGGAAGTATAAAAAAAATTTAAATTTGTTTTTGTATCGCCATATTGAATAAATGCAAAATATGAAATTAAAATAATAAATTCAAAATGTTGATTATTTTTAAATTATAAATTCTTAAAAATTGTTAGTAAATTAACTTACTTTCAAACAATTTTGTTGATTATTATTATCGGTCGTCTGAAAGTGAGCAAGTCAGGTTCAAGTATTCTACATAAATTGATAAAAATCTGTAAAATTACATTGACAAATCAAACAAGGATATATCTGCATACATCCTTGTCAATCTTATGCTTTTAATTAATTGAGAAAATGAATTTATTATTTATAAAATGTTATTAAAATATTCAGTTTATTTTTTTAATTTTCTTTTAAAAAAAATTTTATTGGCTTTTTTATAATAAAATTTTTTTTTTTCATTCCTGTTGCAAAATTCGGAGAAGAGATAATTTTTTTTAATAGAGTTTATTACTCTCGTAATTTTAGAGAAAAACTCGGCAAAAACAAATAGAGTATCTTTTATAAATTTGCAAGAAAACTCTTCTTATCAACTGAGAATCCTGATGCTTAATAATGTCGAGCTGTCTGCTTTACATAATGACAGCTAATAAGCTTTTAATACCATCATCTGTCTATGAAAATAAAAAAACATTCTGTTCATCCCCGACTCAGACAATCATAATAATAACCATCGTTAATCCCGCACACATCTGTATTTTTAATGTCTCACAATCTGCAGGCATTTTCCTCTTATTCAATATATGTACAATCACACTGCGATTCCCTTCACAATAAGCACCATTGGGCCATTGTAGTATAAAATCAAGCCAATACAATTTGCTCTCCTAATGTCCTTAACCCTTTCTATGCTGCTGAATTTTAGCGCAAGAAATCCTTTATTGTAATTTAGATTCGTTACTAATTAAATCAAATAAATCCATCAACGTCTTTTATCTACAGGAGTAATAAGGGAAATTAAATCTGTATATAAGCAATGAGAATTATAACAGTTCCATTTAGATGTGTGAGTGTGTATGTGTTTGTGGTATTCAGTGTGGTAGCAGAGTTCCTTTACATGGCAAATACATTCATGTACACTCGTCTGTCGGCTTTCAATATACATATTTGCCCAACCAAGTGTAGCCTAATCAATAAGAAGTCGTGATAAGCTACTTAAAAACTTCTGAAAGTCATTGCGAGTTGCCTGCACTTAAAGGCCCTATGGCTTTTGTTTCGGCCTTCAAACTCCCCACTCTTTCACTCTTTTTTTCTCTCTAGATGTGTTTATAACAAAAACAACAGGGCCGGTTATTGCAGAAGTGGGAATAGTGAAACATGTGTATTTATGTAACAAATGAAACTAGCGGAGTGATGTTCTCTCTCTTTCTCTCTAAATTTCTTTGTTTTAGGATAACATAAGGCATGATAGTTATAGCGTTCTCTATTCTCTATAATGATTCGTATACACATGTGACCTTTCATCAGCTGTTTCTCTTCGAGAAGGAGTTGAAGTAACATTTCAAACCGCCATACATTTGAATAAGGACCTTCACGAACATTTTGAGAAATTTTAATAAAACTCTGATAGAATTGGTGTAAAAAGTACGTGTAGATAATGTTTCAGATCAGCTTGGAGTTTCCCCCTTTTTCCCTTTGATTTATGAATAGTACTCCACAGCACACGGAAATAGATTCCTATACCTTGAAGATTTTAATTTACCAGCTACTTAATAATATAGTAAATGTAGTCACTAAAGATTGATATTTGGTAAAATAAGGCCTTAAGCAAGGCGCCACTAACCCTCGTATATGAATATACTCAAGTTAATATTTGAATTTTACAATAATCACCTGATGTCGCTGATGAAATTTCACACCAATAAATCTTATTTTTACTGCAACATTAATCTTTCGCAACATGGCTGGGCAGACACACATACACACTTCCACGCATACACATAAACTGGCACACGTTCTACAAACTTCTATTTAAATATACATATTCGTACATTTTCAGCCCAACTTTAATTTTGCTATGAGCCCTCCTCTACAGTCTCTGCCACATGTTGAAGGAGAGGTTTGGTGACAAAATATAATTGTATTCGTGTCTTTATTTTTTTGTGTAGTAAAAAAAATCGTTCTCTTCCCTTCTCTTCTTCAAGCGGATAATTCTTATTGTTTTTATTTTTGCTGGATATTTTCTTATTTTTCTCGCTCGCTTTTCTCGCTTAACCTGCTTGTTTTCTTTGGTATTAAATTTCCGCATGAGACATTTTAATGTAATTAAATTTTATAAATTATTTTACAAAATTAATTATAAGAACTAATTTTTAATTAATTAATTTTTTAATGAATTAATTTTTTAATTAATATTTTTTTGTTTGAAGGGTCATTGGCTGAGTGCAATCTTGATGCATGAATGTGGGCTTTAAGGTAAAAAATTTGCTTTTAATTTTTTTCTTCAAATAAAAATTTATTTAAATATTATAAAACTTTTAAAAAGAAATCGAATTTAATTGAAAATTATTTCATAATATTTGTGTATATATTTATATGGCCGGCAAATTTCTGTTAGTTGTTATATAATTTTTTAAATTTTCTTTTTTTCATAACAAGTATGGTATTTTTAATTAAAAAATTTATTATATATAAAGAACACTTAAAAATTTAATTAACATTTTTTTCTGTAAAATTGTTGACTCCAAGCAGTTTGTAACAATACTAGAACCTATTGGAAACACGTACCGGCACTACAATTTTTTTCCATTTGGAAGTTATACAATTTCCAAGGGAAGAAGCCCAAATTCTAGGAAAACGGAAGGAGTTGGGCGGCAAAAAATCACTAAGGTTGCTACCTTACAAAAATCGCAATTTTTTGTGTTATTTAATTACTGGCAAATATATAAGAAACATAGTCGTATTTTGAGATAAAAAATCAGCTGGAAAAAGTAATATAAACGCGACTGCAGCTTAAAAAAATTTGGAATTCCATTAAAGGATAAATGCCAGAAAAAGGGAACCATGAAATTGCGCATCTATTTTACTTTTAGTCAAGTTTTTACCATTTCAATCAATTTTCACGATTGGAATTCAACTTAAGGAGTTATTCCAGGGGAACGGAAGGAGTTGGACTGGTAAAAATCACTAAGGTAACTTCTTTACAAAAATCGCAATTTTTTTTTGTTATTTAATTACTGGCAAATATATGAGAAATATACTCGTATATATATTTATATAAATGTATTTTTTTCAAAAACCTTTGGCCTCCCAGGTCCTTCCTTTTTCCTAGAATTTTAGCTTCTTCCCTAAGAAGTTGTATCACTTCTAAATGTAAAAAGACTTTAGCGCTGGTGAGTGTTTCTAATGGGTTCTGGTATTTTTACAAACCGCTTGGAATCGCCCGAATTAATATAACAGGTTCGAATTAATAGAAAAAAATATATTAATTTTTTTGACGCGATGCGTCTTCTTTTATTTAATATATATTTTTCTTTCTTAAGACTAACTTACTTATGTTCGAGTTCTATGCAGTCGTATGACTGCGTGTTGATGGAATTAGTCTGCGAAGGAAAAAGGGATCGAGAATAAGAGTTTGCTCTTATTTATACTCGTCTTTACATTACATAGATACATTACATTATTTTTGTTTTTGTAATTTCTCTTCGAATGGAAATGGCGGAGTGGAATTGATTTCTAAGATAAAATTCATGGCAAATTCTTTTATTTGGGAATATAATTTTTAAGCAGAAATTTACCGACGCATCAGTAGCCAATTCGTTAGTAGCCAATTTGTGTTCGGAAAGCGTATCTACTTTGAAAGTGGTCACAATCTACTGGGTTGAAGAAGTTGAGAATGGACTGAAACACACATAGCAAAACCATAATTTTGCGCTCTGCAGCTGAGGCCACAGCTCTCCAGCCTGAGGCCATAATTCAGTGCGTAGCTTTTCTTTTGGAAAAATGCTTTTTTCAAATAGAGTCTATTTACATCTCATTGGGTAAGTCGTTTACAAATTTGTCGCATTAGAAGTTCTGAAAATTCATAAATCGGGAAGGTTTTGAAGCCTTTGGTTAAAAGAGCGGTCACGTGAGCTGACGACAGCACGTGGTTTGCGAAATACATAATTCCTTGAAATGTTCAATAAGAGACTCCTTTAGATAATCCTATATAAATTTTTGTAGCCCTTTATAAAGAGCTAAATAGAGAGAGAGAGAGAAAAAGAGAGAGAGAGGGACAGTGGGACAGTGAGACTGTGGGAGAAAGAGTGAGCCTATAAAATTTAAATCATATTCACAATAGAATATGTTTGAAGCATTTTCATAGAAGAAATTTCAGCTTTTATTTGTAATTATAATTAAAATTATCTTTATTGCTTTCTCCGCAAACAAAGTATGCAATAAGATTACTTTATGAAAAAAAAAGTGTTTAAGGATCCTTTTAATGTTCTTTAGTGCCACTGAAATGCAAGGCGCCTATACTCGCACTTGGCTGACGAAGCGTTATAATCTTTGCCTTGCATATGAGTTGCTCACGAAATTTAAAGTTTTTTACTCGTTTATACGAGCCTCTAAGCTTGTACGAGCAAATGCGAATATACTTTTGTAATTTCCCTCCAAGTTATCCTTCAAGGATTTTACTAAAAGTTATTGTTGTTGGTGCGAGAAGAAACCCATGCCAAAACTAATTGCAAATATGTCTTTTACATTTGCAAGGCTCTCCTGTGAGAGACTGTATATGTTCACACGTTTTAAAGCAGGAGTGTGAGTGTGAGTGTGTGTTTGGGTGTGTGTGCAAGTTTACTTGAACGGAGGTAAATATTTTCAAGTTTGTACAAATTTTATCCTTGTTCAAGGATTACCGCTATTAAACGAATACATACTTTGAATGAACAATAGTTTAAGTAAAAGTGGTTTGAACAAAAGCATGTTTAATACAGAAATTAGTATAAACTAGAAACCTGCAACGACATGATTTTTCTCTTCCTGGCAATTTTGTTTACGTTGTTCTTGGTGTTGTTGTTGTTGACGTAGTCATAGTTTGTTGATTTAATTTCCTTTTATAGGATTCCTAACCACTTGTTTATGGTAAATAGTTTTCGTCAAACCACCCCTCCAGTCAAACATGCTCTTCAAGCAGCTACGAGTATGTTGCCTGCATGTGTGCGCTTATGCATGCCTATGCTTGCTTATGCAACGTATTAGGTGTATTTGAGAAATTGCAGTGCATTGAAGGTATGGCACATGGGAAACGCATACATTTGCAATGATTGCATACGAATATTTTTGAATACTGTGTATGTGTGTTTAATAGGTATGCAGGCGAACTATTTTAACCCAAATTCAGATTCTGCAACCGTCAATTCTTTTTAAGTACCGTAATCAGTGAATACCGTTGAGACTTCTTCACGATGAAATCTACGTTACGCATTACGTGTGGTTTCAATTCCTGTTAAATTGGAATTTTTTTCGGATAGATTTTTGTATTTGAAAAATCCATTTCTTCCCTTCTAATGCCGGCAAATATTTTATATGGCAATTGTTTTTTTGTTTTTCTTTTTATAGAAAAATGGGGTATTCCCCTATTTGCTTGTAGTTTAATTGATTAATTAATTTATTTACTACTTTTTCGGTTTTCAATCGATATTAATTATCTTTGAGGTATCAACGTGAAAGACAGTCTACTTATTACTCCCTGTAATGCTGACAAGTCTCTAGTAATACCTTAAAATTATTGCAACTAAATTAGTC
The DNA here is from genome assembly GCA_963402855.1 of Ormia ochracea. Lineage (NCBI taxonomy): Eukaryota > Metazoa > Arthropoda > Insecta > Diptera > Tachinidae > Ormia > Ormia ochracea. The sequence goes on from OY727107.1 coordinate 38,876,851, forward strand.
CACATCTAAAACTGAGTAAGCTTTTTATGACCTGCGCTTTCATTTTCATATTAAAAAGAGTTAGTAATTTTCGAATGGTTTTTTTTTATTAGCGAGCTTTCCTTAAACGCTGGAAGTTGCTTTCAACTGAAACAAGTCACTTCTCATTCTCATTTACCATTTCATGACTGAACTTTTCTGGTGCAGATTAATGGCTATGCAGACAAATCAAATTTAGATCCTACAACCAACAACTCCTTTCTTTTATTCTTGCTTTGGACATGGTGAGACATTCATACATAGATTCATATCTCGATCTCTTTCCAACTTCTTCTGCATATTCGTACATTAAGCAGCATAATCCTGATATCTTCTGCCCAGCTTTTTCCTGGTACTTGTATAAGCTTTGCCCTCTGTCTCTCGATCTTAAGAGAGCTTCTGCCCAGCTATTTCCTGGTAGTTGAATAAGCTTCGCCCTCAGTCTCTTGATCTCAAGACGGCTTCTGCACAGATATTTCCTGGTAGTTGAATAAGCTTCGCCCTCAGTCTCTTGATCTCAAGACGGCTTCTGCCCATCTATTTCCTGGTAGTTGCATAAGCTTCGCCCTCAGTCTCTTGATCTCAAGACGGCTTCTGCCCAGCTATTTCCTGGTACTTGCATAAGCTTAACCCTTTGTCTCTCGATCTCAAGACGGCTGCTGTCCATCTCTTTCGTGGTACTTGCATAAGCTTCGCCCTCTGTCTCTTGATCTTATGAGAGCTTCTGCCCAGCTATTTCCTGGTAGTTGTGTAAGCTTCACTCTCAGTATCTTGATCTCAAGACGGCTTCTGCCCAGCTATTTCCTGGTACTTGCATAAGCTTCGCCCTCTGTCTCTCGATCTTAAGAAAGCTTCTGCCCAGTTATTTCCTGGTAGTTGCATAAGATTCGCCCTCAGTCTCTTGATCTCAAGACGGCTTCTGCCCAGCTATTTCCTGGTACTTGCATAAGCTTAACCCTTTGTCTCTCGATCTCAAGACGGCTTCTCCCCAGCTATTTCCTGGTACTTGCATAAGCTTCGCCCTCAGTCTCTTGATCTCAAGACGGCTTCTGCCCAGCTATTGCCTGGTAGTTGCACAAGCTTCGCCCTCTGTCTCTCGATCTTATGAGAGCTTCTGCCCAGCTATTTCCTGGTACTTGCATAAGCTTCCCCCTCTATCTCTCCATCTAGAGACCACCTTCGTTTCTTATTTTTATTTACTTCAAAATGTATTTCAGTACATTTTTCATCTGCAAAACGAGGTCCTTCGTATCCTTTCAGCTAGAAATATGTGTTGAAATCCACAAATCAATCAGATAAAGCAAAGTAATATTTTTCTGCTACTGCTAATCCAATTTCAGGAAATGAACCCCAAATGTTTCACGGTTTGTTGCTGGCAAACGGACCAATTAATTTCTGGAGGTGACAAATCACTTATCGCAAATGAGAATTAATTTGGATCTTTTAAGAACTTTTACAATGTTTTAGATGCCATTAAATTAAGTCAGCCAAATGTTACATTCTTAATACAACATCCGACATTCTTATAAAATCCCCCCTAATCTTAACATTCTTATTCGTGTACGGTTATCAACATGTGTTTACTGTTAAGGGTACAACTAATTATGAATCCTGGTTTTCGCAAATATTTCATTCCCACCCACACACATACACATTCCTTATGGTTAAGCATGCTAAAGCCAACACAAGCGTGCATCATACGGTTAATAATAAGCATTTGAGTTATTCTCCATGTTGTTTAGTATTTTTGTGGCTTTAATTGGAATTTTTGTGCAGCACAGCAAACACAATACCACGAACATCCAAAAGAAAATTAGTTTCTTAACATGAAGTTCCCCGCAAGATGAATAAATTTTTTTTTATAGTTTAAAATATGAATAAATGTGTGAAAAGTAAGTGTGGCTTCGACGAAAAAAAAGTAGAGTTTTCTATATTAAAAATACTCATTATAAAAAGCTTGTTATGAAATTAATAGTGTGCACAGTGGTGAAGGCAGTCAGTTTCATGAATAATTTTTGGTTTATTTTCAAATCCTGAGTGAGAAGGTGAAGGAAAAAGGAATACGATTTTGAGAAGAAGGAAAGTAGGTGATAAAGATAATGGAAGAGCAAAGCAGAAAAATTACTTATTAATGGTTACATTGACCATAGCTGGCTGCACATGCAGCTGTCGCCATTAGAATGACCACCGAAGGCTACACATGCAGTTGTCGCCATTATAATTTTTTTGAAGTGGCAAAAAATAGTGTCATAGAACATGTTTGATATTATTTTAATTGTTTTAATTTAACTGGACTTTATGCGGCAAAATTATGGCGTAATAATTTGTAGCATAAAAATGTTTCTCAGGAAAAAGATGAATTTGTGGAAAAATGGAAAAATTTATATTTATATTTAACGAGAAAAGAAGACAAATTAGATAGCTGATAAAATATTATTTATAATTATTTTATGAATTATTTAAACAAAAATTCTTAGTTGCCAGATTGCTAATTAATCTAATTGAGAAACTCACAATTTTTTATTTTAAAATCTCATATAATTAAACGATACCAGATATAATAATAATTATTAAAATCTTGATTTCCTGATTCTTTTGGCTCAAAAGTTTTTTTTTGTGGCACATTGTCTGGTAACGCCAAGTAAAAAGAAAATGAATATTCTATAGAAAGCATTTTCAATCCAGTCGATTTTTACGGGGTAAAGTCTTTGCCTTTCGCCCTGAAAAAGGGCAACATGTTTACAACAGAACACACAACCCTTTATGAGGGAACACAAAATCGTCCTTTTTGTGTAAAATATTGCCTGTTTTTGTAGAAACGAAAACGCCTTTAGCAACCCAAGAACTGGCTTTACATCTTTATGCGATGTGAGTGTTTTTCAAAGGAAAAGTTTTATTTCCTCTAATTTGAAATATTTGAGGGTGGCATCATTGAAATATTCGAAATCAGATGTTTTGTATTATTATTAGCTGCTTACACGACCACAATTGCAGCTGATGGAAATTGTAAATGAATGTTCTGCTTCCCAGGATTCGGATAAAAGTTTAATATGCTGATGCACATTTTTCCAATCAACGTCCAGTTTAAAGGAAATTATTATTTGAAATCCCACAAGTTTACAGATCACAATTATGAAAAATTTTTTTGTATAAAAAGGGAAATCGCTTCACTGTCTTTCTGATCGTTTTATTCATTTTTTTAATGGCCACTGTTGAGAATTTTAAACTGCAACTTGAACAGATTTTCAAGAAAATCAGCTTAAAATTAACAAATTTATTACAATTTTTATTAGTTTTTTTTCCCTCCCCTCTTTTTTTTAGCGTTTGTAAGCACATTTTGCAAACTCTTCATACTTTTAGATTTAATATTTTTTTATGGGATTTTTATGTTGTTGCTGTCGTTGTTGCAGGAAAACGGTTGCCAAGTTTTAATGGGATTTCGTTATTTTTCCTTTCCATTCCTTTGAATATATTTTATTATTATTATTGTTGGTGTTGTTGTAGCTGTTTTTATTCCTCCAGTCGTTTCATTTGGCTTTAAAATATTTTATATACTATTTTTGCTATTCTCGTTGTTGCTGCAAATTTCCTTCGGTTTCGCTTAAGCCAAGTCAAGCAATCAGGGAAAAAGGAAACACTTAGGTAGTATATGACAACTTCCGGCTACGAGCATAATTTAGCGTTTTAAATTACATCTAAAATGAGCTTAAATGGTTCATGACACATTTTCACAAAATGAGCAATTTTCAAATATGAGCGAATGGCAACAACAATTGCAACTATTTCAAGAAATGTAGATAATTTTACAGGTACGTATAAATATTTATGACTGCATGGTTATGCACGAATATGCATGATTATGCAAGTACAGCTGCTACATATTAAATAGAATGGAATCCGTAGCGAAACCAAGACTTGGTAGAAAAGATTATATACAACAAATAAGGATTGTAATACTGTACACTACTCTGTTGTTTGATGCCCGATCTTTGACCGAACCCCTAAAACCACTGATTAAATTAATTCTCATTCGATCAGGAAAAACAGTATTATACATCGTTCTAAAAGGTCCTTCAGTTCAGCTTCTCCACCGCAGTTGGGAAATTTTTTTGTGTTTGGTTAATGCCTGGTAGCCACAAAGTAGGGAAAAGAGTCCAGAATGAGCATTTAAGTGAACGAAGAAGAAGTACCGCAATCTCAACTACGTTACAACTACGACTATTCCATACTCGAATACGACATACAAAATTTAGAGCCGCATTAACTTTATGCAAAGGAATTTTTGGATTTTTTTTGCTTGAACCATCAATCGGGAAGCAACCAATACATATAAGAAAATCGGTTGTAAAAACAACAGATAACGAAAAAGAGATAAAGAGAACTGTTTCCCTATGAAATAAAGGTGTTTCCAGAGAGCTTATTAATCACAACAACGCTCACTCTATTAAGAACGACAGAATGTGGAGAACGAAGTGTCAAGCCAATTTTTGAATTGGAATATAATTTAGTAGCGTCTACATTAGATATTTCCACTTCTTGTCGGATCGGTTACATGTGATGAAATGTATATCACATAGTCTGAAGAGGGCTTCCTTTGAGACTTGAGAAACTTGATCAGGAATACAAAATATTGCATTCCAGAAATTATAAAGACTTTCCGATAACCTTAATGTCAATAATTTGCAGATTTTTGCGCGCCCTAAGATCGAGCCAGTTGGAAGTCCTTCACAAAATCTCTTATGAATGCATATAGAGAGCGGCAACCGTTATTATAAATTTTTTCCAAAAGTATTTATTTATTCATCAATAACTATGTATCTTGTCCCCTTCAAAGTAATCCCCGTCCATCACTTGTGAAACGCGGTTTTTGGTCTCATTAGCAACTCCGGTTTCGATTTTTTTTTATCTCCTCAATGCTATCAAAATACTTTCCTTTATTCCGTATCTTTAGTTTTAGGAAGAGGAAAAAGTCATGGTGGTCCCAATTCCCTACTAAGGCATAAATACGATTTTGTTTTGGCCCAAAAAGTGAAGTACAAGCATCAATGTGTGAGCTGTTGCGTTATCATGGTGGACAATTTTTTTTTGGCTTTTCCACAATTCTGTGCACAAACGGAGCATAATTTCAAGGTAGTATTCCATATTGATAGTACGATCCTGTGGCAAGAATTCATGGTGCACCACACCATTGCAATTGAAGCATACTTTGAGGAAAACCTTCACATTTGACCGAACTTGATGTGATTTTTCCGGTCTTGGCTCTTCTGAACACTTCGTTGGGGTGATTGGGGTTTGGTTTCAATGTCACAGCCATACGCCCAAGATTCGTCAGCAGTTTTTAATTTTTTAAGCGAATCTGGATTATAGTTGACGACTTCCGGGAGCTTCCATAAGACTTTGTTTTGACTCAAAATTTAGTAAAAAATTATAAAAAATCGAATATCACATCAAAACACGACTAACATTTTCATCTGTCAAAAACCAACTGACAATCCAAAATGGCTGATATTGCCAACATATACAACCGACATGTTCTAAAACGTAACAGGACAAAAATGCCAAAATCAAATATACGTAACTCATAATATTTGCAAACAACGGTTATTTTCTAATCACACCTCGTATATTCTTTGGTCCTTTTTCAAAAGGAAATTCCAAATGATATCTGAGGATAATCATAAACATAATATTTGCAAACTGTTGACTGAAAGCTAAAGGAAATTACATGTGAAAGGCAGAGGTTCGAATATACGAATGACCAAGTCGTAAGAAATAAAATATGCAGTGATTACTGATTACATACTCAGCTTAGTCGTAACGTAATAAAAACTGAAAATCTTAAAGTTATCCGGCTCAGCGCAGAGGGTCATGACACTACTTGCTTTACATCCTTTTTAATAGTGACAGTAGAGCATGAGAACAAGGGATGTGCTCCTGTAATTGTGTATTTTCTTCGCAATAATTGAAAAGGATATGGGACAGGATATATAACAATCTGCCAGCAGCTTTACTCATATTATATTACTTACACACATAACTGTGCATGTGTGTTGCTCAAACATACAAACGTTTACGGGGTTTTCCAATAAGTACAGCTCAGAAGAAAGTACGACAATTATAAACGAAACCCACTAGTCAGCTAATCTTTCGTTTTTTTTCGCTGGTTAAAGAATTTATAAAAACAATTTACAGACACGATATGCTTAAATAAGAACCGGCAGCTCTCAAGACCATTGTGGAATGGTGTCGTAGCCGGCTTTTTAAAATCATGTTGTGTTGCAGGGAATTAAATACAAGTTGTGAAAAATTTTGTTCATTGCATTAATGTAAAGATTCGTTAACATTTCATTGCTTGAATGAAAAATAGAGCGGAGGATATATTCCATGGAATATTTAACTAATTACCACTTGACTGCGTTGCAGTGCAATAGTTCAGCGAATTCTCAAGCTTGCTTTGCCGCTTTAGGCTTTTTCCATTAATCAGCTGTAAAACATATGTCTTGCCACCTTAATTGTTTTATAAAAATGTTAATTAAATTAATTAAATTTTTTGCTCTGTAAAAGGACACGCTTTTTTAATAAAGCGTGGCCATTACTAGGCAACAAGCTGTCACTTTCCAAAACTGCCCTTATTAGAATACCTGCCACGAAATTACATTCAATCATACCCTCGTTCATACTTGCACACACACATACATACATGCGTACTTTTGCACACATTTATAAGGCATTTTTGCAAAATTTTTTCTTCTTATTTTATTCAAACTGCTTATAAATATTTCACGTTTTGGCATACGTTTGCATACGAATTCATATTTATACTTTTGCAATTCCTCCTGCTGCCATTCAGTTGGTTACAAGAGGCACGCTTGAGTTGCAAATTCCTCAGAATTATTATGAAAGAGAATATGAGGAAAAACCGAACAGGGATATAAAATTTATATATTAAAATAAAGTCGCAATTCAGAAAAAAATTTGAGAAAATAAAAAGTAAATGCAAATACTTGTAATTATTTAATTCGTCCTGCTATTAAATTCCTGGCGTCAGAAATCTGTCTTGCACTGCCAAATGTAAGCGGCTTATTGGATTTGGATGAAATTTGCTAAATAGATGACATTTGAAGGAAGCACAGAACACTTTTAGGAGCGTAAAAAGGCGAAGAATTTAGTAAGACCCCTACAGCTTTCATTATACTAATGTCATTGCATAAGAGTGGTGCATTTTATACAGCATATAGCGCCGACTTTGGTACCTTTTCCCTTTTTTAAAAATTTCATCATTTGATGCTTGAAAAAAGAGGGATATATTAGTACTTAATTTAGATCAACTTATGTGGTACTATTTATACAGTGAAAAGGTGACCTTTTGGCAGTTTAATATTTTTTCCATTTTTGATAAATTTGGTACAATAGCATATAGTTCCCAAAAATAAAGTACTTTTAGAAACGGAAAATGGTGCAAAATTGATCAATTTTTGGTACTGCTTCCTATGGCGTGTGGGCGAAATTAAAATATCTATAGAGTACCTTTTAGGGAGGAAATTGGTACTTGGTACTTTCAGCATTTTGCGATAAATAGAGAAAAATTTTATTTTTAACTATATAAAATACTCGAAATAAAATATTTGTCGGTAAAAAGGGAAAAACACATGGAGGTTTTTAGAGTTCAATGAAGAGTCGAGCTTGTATAACGAACGCTAAGCTTAATGTCCTTTACATAATAAGATTTGAAAAAAAATTATATAAAGGTTGCTCAGCAGGAAGATATACTGCTGTGTTCTGCCGCCATTTCCGTAAACATTGGACTTAACAGTTCACATTATGGCGAAATATTCGGCAAACCAGCGTGTTTTAATCGTTAAAATATTTTATTAAAAGCCAATCATCGATTACTGTGGCGATAAGGAATTTATGTGAATTTTTTGGAAGCAAAAGTGGGCCAACAAGACACACTATTTACCGTGTAGAGAATGACTTCGAAGAAATAGAGAGTGTAGCTGATAGGCGCAAACATTGACCACTATGTAGTGCAAGATCAGCAGAAAATAATACTGCTGCTCAAAAAAGGGTTCAAAACAATCGAGCAACCTCAATTCGTCGCATGTGCCAGAAGGTTGGTCTTCAAAGAACACTTTAGGCCACAATTTTTCACAAGTAGTTCCATTTATTGCTATTTAAAATTCAGTTGATAAAGGAGCTTCTTCCGAGAAATCACTTACACCACCGTGTGTATGCTAACAGGATATTACAGCTCGCCTATGACAACACCGATCATAAAATCATAATGAGTGATGAGACATATTTCATTTGAATGGATATACAGATAAACAGAATTGTCGGTTCTGGGAAATGGAAAACCCTCAAGTTATTCATCAGTCATCTGTGCAACCATTAAAAGTGACAGTCTAGTATGAAATTTCATCAAGAGGAGCCATTGCAACTTATTTCTTTGTAATTGGAAATGGCTTATTGGCAACTGGGGGGGGGGGGGGGGGGGTCGGGGCGATATTGTGATATGATTGAATACTTTTTAACACTTTAACTGTATGCTTTGGGCTTGATTAACAAGTGGTTTCCACCAGACGGTGAAAGCCACATCGCTTATAAGCAGGATTACTGTGGAATTACTGTGGAATTACTGTGGAATTACTGTGGTACCCCTCTACACAAAAAGTTACTTCAACAAATGATAACGTTGATTGGTCTTAACGGTCGCCTGATTTGGCTACTCCGGACTTCTTTTTGTGCTGCATCTGACAAGCAAGGTTTATGCAAACAAACCAGAAGCACTTGAGCAGAGATACTGTATTCCGACATAAAATAAAACATTTCGAGAACGACAGATTGTGGACAACGAAGTATCAAGACGATTTTTGGAATTTGAATATAATTTAGTAGCGTCTACATTAGATATTTCCACTTCTTGTCGGATCGGTTACATGTGATGAAATGTATATCACATCGTCTGAAAAAGGCTTCCTTTGAGACTTGAGAAACCTGATCAGGAATACAAAATATTGCATTCCAGAAATTATAAAGACTTTCCGATAACCTTAATGTCAATAATTTGCAGATTTTTGCGCGCCCTAAGATCGAGCCAGTTGGAAGTCCTTCACAAAATCACTTATGAATGCATATAGAGAGCGGCAACCGTTGTTTTAAATTTTTTCCAAAAGTATTTATTTATTCATCAATAACTATATATCTTGCCCCCTTCAAAGTAATCCCCGTCCATCACTTGTGAAATGCGGTTTTTGGTCTCATTAACAACTCCGGTTTCGATTTTTCCTTTATCTCCTCAATCGTATCAAAACACTTTCCTTTATTCCGTATCTTTAGTTTTAGGAAGAGGAAAAAGTCATGGGGGTCCCAATTCCCCACTAAGGCATAAATACGAGCGGCAAACGCTGGTGCAACCAAACCAGAAGCACTTGAGCAGAGTTACTGTATTCCGATATAAAATAAAACATTTATCAATATAATCAAAAATTATAAGCAAACAAAGTGGTATACCTTCCCGGCTCACACCCTGTATTAAAAGCCTAAGTTAACAAATTTTTCCCTTTAGCTCATTCCATGCAAAATAAAATTAAACAATTAGAAAAACAGCCCTCGCAAATTCCCATAGACACAATGCACAAGTGACAGAGAAACCAAAGGCGAAGCTTACCCGTAAGGATATCATAACCAAAACTAATATAAATAAAATAATATTGTTCATTTATTTCAATATTTCACATCGACCATGTTATCGATTACTTGCTCAATCAATTTATAGCATACGTAATGTGGTACGACAAATAAATAAATTTCCTAAGTTAACAACGATATTGGATTGTGTGCACGCAGCCATATCAATATTAATGCTTGCACAAGCACACACACAAGCACACAAGCACACAAGCACACAAGCACACAATCACGCTTTGATTAAATACATGTGCACAATACGACACAATTTTAAATGACGTAAATATTTTGGTATGAATATCCGTGGTATGACAACGAGCACTTAATAAAAAGGAACTGTTCGGTTTGTTTGCACTTGCACAACGCGGCGATTGAGGCAGGGAGTTTCACGTGCGAGTTTCAGTTGCAGAGAATTCAATTTTGCTGGGAAATCGCATTTAATTATTGTAAATGGATTATGATGATGGTGCATCTGGCGAAAGCGGTAGTTCATACAATTTTTGATTTTCTGATAAACGCCAATTCTCGCTCTCGTCGGCTAACTAGCTGCACGGCATGATAACAGCAATACGGTTGCGACCTGCTCATTTGAATGCAATCATGGATGCAGTAATGAAACCGTTTAAAGTCATATCTGTTATAGTCCCATTGCAAGGAAAGAAGGGCTGGTTTATTTATAAATTATCCGTTCTGGCTACAAACCCAACTCCATATTACGTGCAGCAATTATCTGGCCAAAGAAAAAAAGAAATTCAAAAACAGCAGTTTCCAATTTTAAAGCGGCCGATTTCAATACTGACATTTCAATTAAATGGAAAAGAGCAGAAACAGTTTATACAAGCACAGGGATTTCATAATTTGTTTATATTTACAAATTAATATTAAAAATGAAATATATCGAAAGCGAGTATTGCAGTTGTCATAAAAAAAGTACTTTCGCTCATCACAAATGAAAAATTTGGCGGATAAAAATATTAAAATGCAGTCAGTTCACTTATTATTACATGTTATGCATTAAACACATTAAGCGCAGTAGGCTACATAACTGCAGGACTGCAAATGACGTACTTGTAGCAGGCTACTAAGCTAGTCATGCATTTCATATTCGGGAAAATAAAATATATGGAATTATAGAAAATTAAAAGAACAAGACTTTGAATCGTTAATTCATTGATGGCAATAATTTTGCAGGCAGCCACAAAAGTAGTCGCTTAGTTGTCAAACAATGTAAACGTCAGAATAAATGGTCTCGTTAAAATGTGAATATTTTATTTTTGAAATCTTACATTTGGCTCTGGGCCATCTTTAAGATGTTTAACGCCCTACGGATCTGCATTGTATTTGTATACGTGTATATGTGCAATAGGGAATATTATTTATTACGTGGCTCTGCTATGCCACGTATTGATTGCTTGCGCGAGATCGTGTAGGGTACCGCAATCATTCGCCTGTGTTCATTGTAAGTTATCCGTTTCCTTTCCAGATAATCGTACCACTTCTCTGGCATTCTCTTGTACATTTCTTGAAGTTGCATTAAGCAAGCGTTGAAGTGCGCCTAGAAACTGGCTGACATGCTGAAATAATCAATTTCAATGCTTTTATGCCATTCTGCTGAATATTTGAGGTTTTGGCATACAATGCAATTAATCCTATGTGAGATTAATTCGGCGTTGCAGTTTGTCTACAAAAATATATTTTTAAATCCTTTTTTCGTTATGCTTCCTTAAGAGAAATAATATCTCATCAGATTTGATTGATCAAATAGTTTACAATATAAAGCTCTCTGCATGTACTATTACAAGTGGCCTATGTGTATGGAAATTGCGAATGCATTTCTGCTGATAATAAGCCGTAATTTTCCAGTCTGATTCTAGTGCAAGTAGTTTCCTCGTAACACATTTAAAATTTATTCGGTCAAGGCGGTATTCGGAACTTTTTAGTCCCTAGAAAATACTTTTTCCGGCATCCGTATAAAATAATTTTTTCAGACAACACCCCCTCTCTAACGATGGTAATAACTCCAGAGGAAATGCTTTGGTGTGGCAAAGAGTTATTTTAAGCAAAAGTGTGGGCATGTCATCAGCCTTTGAAATGATATTAGTGGAGAAAGAAGTGTATAAGGACGAAATTTGCTGTATACATTTTCTGTTTATATAGTGAATCCTGCTAAAATAGTGTTGCCACCCTTAGCAGGTTAATTTAAATGCATTTTACTGGAAATGCCCTAGAACTTTTAATAGCAATGATCTATTATTTTTTTCCAAAAACCGTTGTGAGCAAAGTTGGCTGTTCCACTAGCCCATATCAAAGTTTAGTTACTTGTATTTAATATTTATTTATTACATGTTATGCACTATGAACTTTAAGCTTATGTGTTTGCAAATATAACATATAACACATGTAGCCGGCTACTTAGCAACAGCAGCATAAAGACTAACATGGAATAGTAATGACACTCTCAAGCATTCCACGTTTGGAAAAACGAAATATATAAAATAAATGAAATATGTTCTGAAATGATGTCTGTTGAGCCTCCATTTCTTCTCAAAATATTTGTTTTTTTATTTTTTCCATTTATTTTATTATATTCCGTCTGACACTGTAACTGATTAAGAAACTCACTTTGACCAGTTTCCGTTTCCACTTCTTCCCAAAATATATATATTTTTTTTCGTTGATTTTTATTTATTTTATTCCGTTAGACACTGTAAGTGATTAAGAAGCCCGTTTGACAAGTTTGTGTTTCTACATCTTCCCAAATATATATATATATATATATAATTTCATTTATTTTTTTTATTCTGTCAGATACTGTAACTGATTAAGAAGCTGGTTTTAACACGTTTCCGTTTCCTCTTCTTCTCAAAATATATTTTTTGTGTTTTTTTTTCATTTATTTTATTTTATTTATTCCGTTAGACACTGTAACTGATTAAGAAGCCCGTTTGACAAGTTTGTGTTTCTACATCTTCCCAAATATATATGTAAATATATATTTTCATTTATATTTTTTTCTTTTGTCTGACACTGTAACTGATTAAGAAACTCGCTTTAACAAGTTTCCGTTTCCTCTTCTTCTCCAAATATATTTTTTGTGTTTTTTTTTCATTTATTTTATTTTATTTATTCCGTTAGACACTGTAACTGATTAAGAAGCCCGTTTGACAAGTTTGTGTTTCTACATCTTCCCAAATATATATGTATATATATATTTTCATTTATATTTTTTTCTTTTGTCTGATACTGTAACTGATTAAGAATCTCACTTTGACCAGTTTCCGTTTCCACTTCTTCCCAAAATATATATATTTTTTTTCATTGATTTTTATTTATTTTATTCCGTTAGACACTGTAACTGATTAAGAAGCCCGTTTGACAAGTTTGTGTTTCTACATCTTCCCAAATATATATATATATATATATATATATAATATCATTTATTTTTTTTATTCTGTCAGATACTGTAACTGATTAAGAAGCTGGTTTTAACACGTTTCCGTTTCCTCTTCTTCTCTAAAAATATATTTTTTGTGTTTTTTTTTCATTTATTTTATATTATTTATACCGTTAGACACTGTAATTGACTAGGAAACTCGCTTTAACAAGTTCTGAAAGGAAAAATTAAATAATTAAAATGAAAATGTATTCATTCCCTGAGGAGAATTTCAAACTAACATTTACTGTACAAGCAAGCGCCCCTTAATATGCAACACAATTTCTTCTAATTCACTAAACTCAACCTGGAATAGATTTACAACTCCATTTTTATTTATGGGAGCAAAATTCATAAAACATTTCAATTTTTAAGATTAATTAGAGAACATATTTATTTATTAGAATTTGTTGTTTTGCATAAATATTTATATTTATATTTATTTGCTTTGCTTTCCACAAAAACCAACCAGATAAATAAATAATATATTTTCTACTCCATGGAGGGGTTTTTTGCCATATCGGTGGTATAAATAAAATAAATTCGACAAAAATAAATGACATGGTTTTTTTGTTTTTGTTAAATTAAAAGCATTTTACAGAAAATTGCATGAAACTTGATTTACGAGTATTTGCAATGATCTATTTTTTATTTTCCAAAACATCCATATTTTCCACATATTGATTTTATTTTTCCTCCGATATTCAGTTTTATTCTCTATAATTTTGTTTTCTTCCTTTTTGCTCTTCATTGGTTGCAAAATGTATAAATTAACATAAATATGGTTTTTTTTTTCTAGAATAAATTAAATTTGTTTTATTATACATTTTGGTATTGTCTTGCTTTCAGCATACATTTTGTATACCGTGTATCAAATTGCTTATATTCATGTTGGTCCCGGGGGCAATTTTATAATGTGCCCCAAATGTATGTGCATTATTAATACTAATTGCGTTGTGCAAGAACTGCTTTTAAGGCATAAAGAAAAGGTTCGGGATGGTTTTCACCAGTACTGTGGAGGTTGCTTTCTTTGCAGCAATAATAAAACAAAAATAATCCGGAAGGATTATTTTAAGTAGAAGTGAGAGAGAAACTTATTATGTCAGTTGGATTGAGTTGCAGCAATTCCATCTGGCAACTCTAAGTATTTTCGATTTGATATAGCAGATGTACTTTCCTTGACTCACTCTACTAGATAATCCGCATACACTTCATTGAAGTGTGAAATTTTATCATCTTGTCCAGCATTATCGAAATGTAAGAGAGAATCCTTTATTCAGTTCCATGGATTATCCGTTTAGTCCTTTAATACCTTTGGAGTTGTATGCTAAAAAGGGAAACCAAATCACAAGAGAACGCGCCATTCCAACGAATTATTTGAAAAGTTTAATTCAATTACAAAAAAAAATTAATAAATTCTAAGATATCCGTAAAGCTTGGCGTTATACCGGTCTTCTTTTATCGGCCCTCTTGCTATCACTTTTAGTGCAGCACATTGTAGCTGCAGAGTGCAGCAGTGTTCCTCCTCATGCAGCCTTTACCTGATATAAGAAATAAACAAATAAACGTTAGCTGATTTATATATATATATATATATAAACAGTATATATATAAACTCTGTATAAAATAGAGTACACAGATTAATGATGAATGGATAAACAGTTGTATAAAAACTTATAATTTTCACAATCTTGAAAAATAATAACATATCTTATGGTTCTATAGCTTTTAAATAAATCAAGTTTGATCTCTCGATCATGACTGATTGAATTGCTTAAATTGCAGCTTGTGTGTACCGAACACAGTTATCACGTTTTCAGCGGTCTTTATTATTTATTATTAAAATTTAACTGATAAGAGTTTTTGGTATACTTTTGGCCTCCATTGCATTGAACAACTGCGTTACCACTTGCAACATATATTGTATAAAAACAGTTCAATACAGCAGATGCTTCTGGTAATAATTTTTTTTTCAAAAAAAAAAAAAAAAAAAATATTCATCTAATTCGATTTATTTCATTTCGAAATTAAATTTTCAATTTTTTTGACTTTGAAGAAGAAAATCTCAAACTATTATCTCTTGCTTTGGCAAAACATATACTAAAATTGGAACGATACAGAGAAGCTTAGCATGGCGCCTGTCCAAGGATGACATGCAAAATCATGAAGGAAAATAAAAGATATTGATTTGAATTTATAATTTTAATTTTGTTTTACTCGGATTTAAGATAATTTTTTTTAATTAAATATAAACGTTTTTTTTACTTTTATTTTCTTTCTAATGTTTCTTCAAGACTTCGATTGACTTCCTTTCTATATAAGATTAAAAAGAACATTAGCAAATTTTAATTTATAATTTATTGTCTCAACTGAAAGTATGTGTCTGCCCGCCTCTTCAGCACAAGTGTAATGTGTAGAACATCATTTTAAATGGCAGGTTTGACGAAGGATTAAAATGTTGTCTGACTGTTTGAATTGTAAACAGTTGAAACGAATTCTGCCTGCTTGTGTTCTACACGAGCATTTCGTTAGGATTTACAAATATAATAATAAACAGTTTAGCTTACTCCCACGCTCAGGCCGCTACCACAATACTAACTAATGACACTTCGCACACGATCTCTCAATCCTATTTTAAAGGCAAATGTTGCACACACATACACACTCACACGCCCACTTAAGAAAACGTGTTTTTGGAGTGAACTGACAATATTAAAAGCTTTAAGTGCTGACAGTTAATCAATCACAATATTCCTACTTGTTATTATTTTGTTATTCTGAAGGCTAAACTTTTCTTTAGTTGGAATGATTTGCAATTTCAGCCACATGCTGAACGAATTGTTTGAAAGCCACAATTAGAAAAATTATTTCTATTCTTATTTTTATTTGGATTTTAAGTGTTTTTCGTTTAATGAAAACAAGTCACTACAAGTTAATTGAGCCATTTTTTATAGCATGTTTGAACGTTTGAGGTAATTTGAATGCATTAATAAAATATAGATTAGAGTCACATTGTTATACTCTATAATTGCTATTTTCTACTACTAATGTTAATTTCAAAAAAAATAGTTTTCCCTTCTTACCTTCTTACTAGAGGGTACTCAGCGGGTATTTGTTGCTTATAAATTTTTTTCTCGATATTTTCTACTAAAGCAAGCATGCTACAGCTCGTTACTTTTTTTATATGCTAATATAAGATATGCCAAAAACAACAACGACGGCATAAGTTGTATATTTATCATTTCTTTTATAGCAGTACTCGTTTACCTATTCATAGTTTTTTATTAAAATATTTTTATTGCAATAATATATCAAGTAACTTAAATTTAAATTTTTATATGTATTTTTTAAAAATGGTTTGCTTTGCAGGATACATTTTTTGCTTGAAAAATTTTAATATCCGTTGAAATTAAACTATTGAAAAAGTATTTATAAACAAACTGCTTCATCAGTTTGCTGCCAGAGAAACTATTTGCTATAATTCATAAAAATGTTTTTCCTAAAATTTATTGGATTGGCTTTACATTTAAAAGCAATACTTTTTAATAATATTCTCTCCTGAAATCAAAATTTTATCAATATGAAATTTTTAAGCCATATAATTTGAATCTACTCAAAAACAAAAAAAAGAAAAAAAAAATTAAAATAAAATTTGTAATACGAAAAATAAACAAATTCATTAAACTTTTACAAAATATAACATTTAGAAGCTTTGAAAATTCTCAATAGTTTAAGCGAATTTCATGTCCTTTAAAAGGTTTTGCGAATTCGATGAAATACGGCAAAAATAGCAAATACAAATAAAGAAAATGGGGGAAAAATATATTGGAAAAGAAAATCCTCAAAATAAACACATTTCTTTATACAGTATATGCTTACCAATATTGGTGTATGTGTCGGTGTGTGCAGATCTCAGAAAACAGTGTGTTTACTCTTGCGAGTGCCTTACTCTGCACGTTGACATTAGTTTGTTTACATATTTCGTATAAATGTCACATAAGTGTCAGTTGCTATCTGTGTGAGTGTAAAATGTTTTTCAAGTTCGATAATCCTTGGGGATGTCAGTGCCGCCAGAATGGTCATTTAAACAAAATAAAGTATCAAATAAACGTTCATATATATAACAATACTTTTAAATTTTACTTTGCTAGAATTAATTGTGCCACATATACGTAACAGTGCTACATATACGTTGTTTTCTTTTCGCATGAGTAATAATAAAATCTAAGCAATAAAATTAGCTTACTTATATAAATTTTTTTGGCTTACATAGCCTCGTCTCTTCAAAAGGCATTTGAAAGAGTTTTAAATATATTCCCTCTGGCTTACAAAACAATTTCATGCTGAGCCAAGTATACAAGCGTATACTTGGCAGCATTTTTGCGAATATTCCAGGATTTCAACGGCTCCCCAAAAGCTAAGCAATTCATTTAAAAGTCTCTTTTAAAATAGTTTTGATCAAAAAGTTAATATAATTCAATTAATCCAATAAACTATTAAAAAAAATACAAGTTGAATCTTAAAAATTTAAGAAAAAATATTAATTCGAGCGTAAAATCACTCATTCGCATAAATTTTCAGTTACACGATCATTCGAGTAAAATTCGTTATTCGAATAATGTTTTATTTTGCTAACGTAATAATTATTTTATTAATTTTTTCGAGATTTCATTGCCCGGAGGCGTATACTCAATATTTTACAAATTAAACGACAGAGCGTATGATTAATTTTGAAACTATTTTTTAATTAATATCAATCATACGCACTCATGTATCAACTGTAGAGAATGTTGTATAAGAGTAAGAAATGGTGCTTGACTGTACTCTGACCAGGTGCTTGTCCAGACTTTATTTGATGTGAAGAGACATTAACCACAATTGTAAAAGTGAAAATTAATAATCGACATATAAATTAATAAATAATCGACATATTAATTTTATGCGGTCTCCTTAAGCATTCGAATATAAACTGGAACGAGTGATTCTTCGATTAATCGAAGCAAATCTATATTCATGGTTCGTCTTTGTGTGATGAGTAAACACAGTGTGTTTCGGATATGGATTGCAAATACAATGTAGTAGTGACAAACGAAACGGAAACTGAGTTACAGTGATTGTTGTAGGATGCGAACAGACTGAGCACTCATGCCGAGCGGAACCGAGCCGATCTTATTGACGCTTTTTTCATGCGAAAATCTCTGAAATTCTGTTTATTCCATTTGTTTTGCTTTTATGTCAAAAAACATATACATGAGCAATGCAAACAAAGCATGCAAAACGCTTTGAAACGGTTTTCTTACACTCATCTGCTTTGCTTTCAGCTGTTGTCGGCTTTCACTGTGTTATACACGAGCTTATTTCTATTGACTTGCATGTAATCAGTTTTATCGCACTGACAATTTTAGCTCGGCTTTCATCGCTCACTCTTTTGCACTCTTAGCCTTTCAAGCCACTCAAACTATCACTCAAATTGTCACTCATTGCAATAAGACTGATCAGAGCTGTTAAACATGGGTTGAACTTTTAATTTTTGCTCATACCAGCACCCCTACTCACTTAATGCGTTGTTTGGCAATTAAAAGCTCAAAATTTGAATAACTTTGAGAACTATCATGACAGTCACTGAATTCGACAAATAACACAAATGCAATATAAAAATTGAAAGGGTACAACATATTCGGTATGTATGTAAACATACTCCTTAATTGTTTTTTAATCGAACTGATCTATTAATGCTTATTTTCTTTTTCTTGTCCTTATTTTTCTAGGCCAATAAACCCTTGTCAAATTTTAGTTTCCTTAACTAAGTGGTTGAGTGGAATGAATTCCTGCCTGTCTTTCACAAGAACATAAGCATTTAGGTAAAATGACCTTTTTTATTTGACATTTTTTTCCCCCCCATTTTCATTTCCGATGGCTGCTTTAAGGCGGTTGAAATTTTCTTTCTAAACACTAAAAAAAAAATGTCTACGTTTACTGAATTCCCAAATTAACATTAAGACATGCCAATTGTGTATACTGTTTCCATGTTGATTGTTGTATGCATGTGTATGTGTTGAAAGCACACATCTTGATTTTGTTGTACAACATCTTTCACTTTATTTGGTTTGATTAGGCAGGGCACACGAGAGCCCGATTAATTGCCGACTTGATAAAATAAAATTACGTTTGGAAAAAATAACAGTTTAACTGGCAAGAAAGCTCTTTATCAATAAATAAATGGCCTTGAAAACTGGCATTGTAATTGTCCTTTTCTATAATGGAAATAAAAAACAGTGAAACCTTTGGTGTGAGTATAAAGTACCAGTTACATAGAATACTTCAGGCGTACACTTTGTATTTGTTCAGCTAACAACTAGGTAAAATGCTCTAGATTTATATTAGCCTGTCTAAAATCGTATACGTATCCGTTAAGGGCGAATACGATATTATGTGACACTTGTAACATTCCGCATACGTTGAGTACTTTGACAAGGGTCACTTGGTTTTTACAACGATGTAATTCAGTTTGTTTGAAGTAGTTGTTCTTGATTCTTGATATAATTTACGTTAAAAAAGTATTGATTGCGACAACGTCATCCGTTGCTACATTACAAAGTACACGTACGACGTATGCTATTTGACTAGATCTTAAGTTTTCAATTTGCAATTAGTACTTTAGTTAATATTAAATAAGTATTCAGTTAAAAGTAAAGCAAGAACGCTACAGAACGAGCTAAAGAGAGAGAGAGATAGAGAGAGAAAGAGAGAGGGAGAGATAGAGAAAGATATTGATTTCGCTATCACTGTCAAATATTAAGGGAGCTACTTTTCCAAGCGCCTAATATTATTAAAGCAAAATATAAAAAAAAATATATTTATTTTTATTTATGATTTATTGTTTAAAAGCGCTTAAAAATATTAAAGAAAAATATAAAAAAAATACACATAAAAATATATAAAAAAAATATATTTTTTATTATATTTATATTTATTATATATTTTATTTTTGATTTATTGTTTAAAATATATAAAATAATGTATATATAGAAAGTGAATAGAAAGAGATTATTAAGTACGAATTTTTATATTAAATTGCATTTACTATTCTCATAAAAATAATTTCTCAGTCCATATTTTCGTATATGAAACCGATTTCTATCTAAGCTATATAAATTGTAAATCTCTTTAATCTATTTCCTTAGCTAAAGATATTTTTGTTTCTCGGCTCCCTGAAATACGATTTGCTGAAAACAAATAAAGGTTTCTATTATGATTATTTTATTAAAGTATTTAATTAATTTAATTTAATTTAATTTTCCTACAAAATATTTCTATTGAAATCTATCAGAAATTGATGACATGAAAAGCAAATTTTGTTGATTTTGTAGGAATTCTCGTTCACTTTGATAAATTAAGACCACATATGCAGAACTGCAATGAATTTTTAAAGACATTAACGTTTTTACACATTCTCTTTTAGCCTCTTCATTTCTTGTATTGTTTTTAATTTCCATAATTTAATTTTCTTTTATTTTTTGGAATTAAAGCGATGCAGATTTTTTCAGCGCCAATTTAAGTGAGTGGTTGTAAAAAAGCATCAACAATTATACGAGTATTTATAATTTGTTCGGCTGCTTTGTTTTATATTCTTTTATTTAATTTTATATAAAAATTAAAAATTACACTGTGAGCTGATGGATAATAAAATAATAATAATAATAAAAAAAAAAAAAAATAAATAAAATAAAATTTTGTTTTTCCACGTTTAAATGAGTGTTGGAAATTAATTATTATCTTCCATACACAACTACGGCTGGCAACTGTATATAGTACAACAATTGCTGCTCATCGACAGCAGCACATAAATGGGGCCAAAGAAAATTAACGAAATGCAACGTAACTGGAATTGTGCTCGCATACGCTCTAATTAGTATCGAAACAAAAGCGCAGGCTGCCATACAGAACATCTATTTATGCAGCTTTCTTTTCAACTTTCTATTTTAAATCTTCGCCAGCCGTATTCTCGCCTACGTTTCACAGCATTTTGAATGCGAAACTGTGGTTTCTTGTTTTAGTTTAACTGTGCTTGGATTGGACTGGCTTGCTGCACAAGTGCAATAGTCGTTGCCGTACCATGAAAAGTTATTTTTAACATTTTGAAAGCCTCAACTTGTGTCAGAAGACAACTGCTACTGCTAAAACTTCATTAGGAAATGCTTTTTTGCCGGTTTTAACTTGCTGATGGTTGGTAATGCAAGGCCGGGGAGGGGAAAATAGGGCAAGATATTTTTTTCTAAAATCGATTGGCATAAATATAGTATCCTCAGTATCTCCAAGGAAATGCAAAACCAATGCATTATGTTGGCCTCATCAGCACCTTTTTCTAAGGTGCTGATAAATGCGCTACTTCCAGCATAACCGGTTTAATACACCATGTAGCAATTATTTAGGCTAGCAGAGAAGGAGATTGTGCTTGCCAGTTAGAGTCTTTTAAGGCAGCCATCTTGAATCCTGTATTGAATCCCAAAATTTATTAAATAATCAGCTGGAACAGATTTACACTTTTAAATGAATTAAAAATATTAGAAATAGTCCAAGTCCTTGAAAAATTACTTAACAATTTATTGGTGGCATATTCCAGGGAGACATTTTCTATTGCTACCAAGTCTTATGAAATTAAAGCCGAGGTTAGAAAAATGGTCCAAAACAGTTTTCCTGCAGCTTATAACATTTTGAGTGTCCTTTTTCAGCTTTCAAGGGGAATCACCAAAATATTTCGCCATAAATTAAGTTTTTCAATATTTTTCATTTGATTTTCATATTTTTAAATTACTTTTCGTACTATTTAGTTTCATATTTGAAATTTTTAATTTTATAATTATTCAGTTATTTTTTAAGATCTGGCAATATCTTTGCCATTTTAAAATAATTTTTTATAATTTTAAATTTATTTTTTTCTAGGATTTTTATATTATTATTTATAATTTTTTAAAAATCTTAAAATAATTAAAATTTGTAATAAATAATTTATAATTATTTTTTTAATATTTTATATTTTTAAAATTTGAATTTAAAACTTAATATTCGTTACTAACACAATTTTAAGAAATTTCATATTAAAAAATAATATTCAGCATTTTTTAATTAAACTTTTTATTTACTCTTGATTACTTTTAAGTAATTTTTTTTTACTTATAATTTTTTTCTTAAAATTTTGAAATTATTTGTTATAAGCTTTAATTAATTTCCAAAGTTTTAAAGTATTTTTTAAAGCTTAAAAAAAATTTTTCTGATTTTTAGTTGTGTTTTATATTTTAAATCATTTCATTCGAATGATTTATTTAATGTAATATTTAATTGCTAAATATTTTGAATAATCTATAATTAAATTATATTTTCAAACGAATTTTTCCGAAAAAATTAATTTTTATATTTTTTAAATATTTATTTTCAAAACAAATTTCGAATTTCAAACGAATTTTTCTGAAAAAATTAATTTTTATATTTTTTAAATATTTATTTTCAAAACGAATTTCGAATTTTAAACGAATTTTTGGGAAAAAATTAATTTTTATATTTTTTAAATATTTATTTTCTTTAAAAAGTCTTTTTTAAAACTTGCAATTTATTTCTTTTTTTATTTTAAATTCTTTTGCTCTTTTGCTAATCATATAATTTTTAATTAATTATTAACTAATTATTAAAAATTTAAAGTTTTTAAAGTAAATAAATTTTTCCGAAAAATTCGTTTAACAAATATATTTTAATTATTATTTATTTACTATTTTAATTTTATTATTTTTAATTATTAACTAATAATTTATTAATTATTTAAAAATTTTTAATTATACAATTTTTTCCTGTGTTTTTCCTATAAATGTATTTGGAGTGGAACTGCAATATAAAAAATTTTTATTTATTTTTTTTTTGGTAAATTTTTAATTATTTCTTTGAGTGTATGAGTGCTGTTCTTCTATGAGCACGAGATTCTTTCTTTCATTATTTAATAGTGAAAAAAGAATAATCACATTTGAATTTAAGAATTATTATGAATTATAGTTTAAGAGATAAAGTTTAAGGATTTTTTTTTGTGTTTCAATTCAATTAAAATTTTCATTGATTCAGTATGTATTAAGCAATTATTTAAAGTTATTGAATATCTTAATGGTGGACTAAATGAATGAATTACCAAAAAAAGAAAATTCAAGCCTTCTGTACTTTGAATATTTTTAGCACGTTATTAAAATTTCAAAGCCGTTAATTTTTTCCACCTGTTTTTTACGTCTGTTGTTTAAAATTATTAGCACGCGTCTCTTTGCCTGCATAGAAAATACATATACTTTTTTCAAATTACTCGTAACGAATCCTTTTCATTTTCGCATTCAGATCCTTTAAAGATACCAAACAAGAACGTGAGAAAAATTTTTCCCAAAAAATAAATCCTAATTCGCTTAACTCTCATGCATTAACACAGCTTGGCGATGAAGTAAAATTAGTGTCTTTGTTTTCTACCTGCAGTGGGGAATATGAAATTCTTAAAAATAAAAAATAAAAAAAAAAGAATTTGCTTCGCGGCTATTCCTTGTTAAGAAGAAAAAATTTGTTGGTTGAAAAGAGGAACTTAATAAAAATTTAGGCTATATGAAGCAGAAAATTTGGCTTGTTGTTTTCACGTTTTTAATGAATGAATTAAACACGATACCGAACCGTTGGAAAGAGGAAGAAAAAAGCAATGAATTAAGCAACAACCGGAAATGCTTTTGGTGTCTCACAATGTTACGAAATTAATTCAAATACACATGACTGACTGCACAATGATTATGCGGCAAACATGCATAATGCAAATGAGTGTGAGCGTGTGAGCGTGTGAGCGTGTGTGCGTTGGTGTACCGTTATTTTCACGAGCATGTGTACACGGATGAGAAAGTGTTTTTTTTTGTTTTTTTTTGGAAATTATAGTGTGAGGCTGTGTAGTGTGAGGCGCGAATGCGACATGCTTACAATGAACGAATTTGCATAAACATGACGCATTACACGTATCATAAACACAATACAAAGACAAATAAATCTCTATAACAATTCTTTAACGCACAAACGCACACATTCTCATTTAATATGCATGTTTTTTTTTTTTTTTTTGGTTTTCTATATATTTTAGACATGCATAATTTTAATCTTGTGTTTTCTGTTATCTCTGTCTTTGCTCTAAATTTATTTGTGTCGAAAAAGAAAGGCACAATTTTAGAAGTTTACAAGAGGACATGGCTGTCTAAATTCCATGTATTCTGCTCCACTCATATGCCTCTCATTAACACTTCCTTGTCTTTTGCACAGTGGTAAAAGGCATAGTTTAGAGTCTTATAATATTTCATCACACTGATATATAAAAAATATTAAAGTAGATCTAAAGAACACATTTTGTCTGAGACGGAATGGAGGTGGAACGAATTTCCTTGGTAGGCTTATTGATATATTTGCCCTTATAATATTTCTTTTTTATTTCGTTGCTGGGTTACCTTATAAAAAATTAAATTTTTTTTCCTTACCACTGTTTATTTATTCACACACCAGTGATTATCAGTAGTAACAGTTGATTCCACTTCTTTATAGTGACGTTAAATACTCTGGTTTTCGACACAAATTAAGCTCAACTAATTTCTTCTCCCCAGTGTGAATCCCCGAAACCGAGTAAGCATTGAATAAATAGTAGAATGTTTATCTGCATTCTGATGTTACCGTTTGTAGAGAGGCAAGGCGGACACCACTATCGTCATAAAGAGAAGTACAAATTTTGGTTCCCCTTGCCATAGGCCTGAGATATGATTGAAATTTGAAAAGCATACATAAGTAGATTAAGTAGAACGATTGAAAACTGATTGTTTCATAAAAAAACATGGACCAAATGAGAATTCGGCGGAATATTCCGTAGCACATATCTAGTAACTTATAGTAAGCAAACTAATTCCTCCATGCCTTACCATCATATATTTGGACAGTGTAAAGTGAAAGCATAGAAGCTTCATTTTCAAAGAGGAAAAAGCTACGAAAACGTATATGTTTCACCTATTGAATGTCTATTGTATACTCATAAAACAGCTGTTAGCTACCGGGTGTCACACAAAACATTGTTGATAACTGCAAACATTTTTATGTTGAAATTAAAAGAGATTAAGCGCCATGAAAAGGTATCTGTTACGCAGTTACAATTGGCCTTGAGGAGTAGAATTGCATTAGAAACCTGGTATGCCGGCATAAATCTTACAGCCCGTCTGAGAACCACTGATATATAATGTTTATATCCATGATTACAAAAAGCTACTGAAACGTTTATGTTTCAGCTAATGGCTGTCTATTGTAAAACTGAAAGTCATAAAACAGCTGTTAGCTAACAGCTGTTACATAAAACAATGTTGACAACTGAGAGATTGACTTGTTAGTGGATTGAGCCAGGAAAAAAACTTGTTATGCATTTATAATTGGCTTTGAAAAGTATACTTTTGCCAGAAAACTGCTGCGCGGGCTAAACAGCTGACCATTAATGCAACAGCCGGAGTGGGAACCACTGCGAACCATGATTAGTTAAAATTATATGTTTTTTAACCAAAAATTTATTTGCCATCCCTGCATTTCGGCACTTGTTAGTGACGAGAGGCAATTTTAAAATTTTTAATAAATATTTTTACGCCATAGCCCTGCTGCTGCACAAGCAAATGAAAGTCAAATGAAAACTTTCACTTTCATGCCAAACTCTGTTTGATGTTAACGAACCGATTCGTTCAAATATGTTGAACTAATGCAAGCCGGAAGTCATAAGACAGAATTTGAATCACTGTTCCCTGACTGTGATTAGTTGTGTCATATACAACAAAAATGTATGTGTTTCTTTCGTCTTTTTTTTTTTCTAATTTCAGATATGTTGTTGTCGTTGTTGCCGGTACGTGTACAAGTTTCTTAATACTGATGGGCTTAACACGTCACTGCAAGCCAAACACCCAACCAACCAGTCAAAGCAACCATCAATTAAATGTGTCTCTGGCAATGTGTGAGTGATTGTGTTTGATAATGTGTGTACGATATTAGTTGAAGTGTGTGTTTATAATGTGGCAGCATAAATGTGCAAATTACATGTAAATACATGTATGAATGGTTGCATACAACATGCTCGTACACTCCTTTTATCTTGTTAAATTTTATGAATACAAATAACTACATACCTACATGCGCGCATGCATGCAGATGCATGTCTGTGCATGAGTGTGCATGTTTGTGCATGTCTGTGCATGTGTGTGCATATATTGTATTGAAATTTGTAATTAGGTGTTATAAGACTCAACATCACTATTCACTTTTTACTGTTTAGGATCTTAACAAACACGCTCACTAATAAACCCAAATACAAACAGACATAATTTCAACAGTATTCCTGTTGAAAACATTGTCCTTATCAGCAACACCATCATCGGCAGCAGTATTGTAAGCAGCAATAATGAGAACAATAATGATAATGAACAGAGTGCAACAAAACGCCCCCCCCCCCCCTATTCTTGTTGCATTCAATACTTTCTCTTCAATTATTTCAAGTGTGTTTGCATTTGTTAGATTGTATTTGTTTGGGCAGAAGGCTGTGTGAGCCTGAGTGCCCGTGTGTGAGTGTATGTGGACGTTCTATTAACACTTGTTAATCGAATAGTTTGGAGTGTGTTTTAGGCATCGATTAGATGAAAGTACAAGCAAATTGCTGGCTATTTAATTGCCTGTAAGCAAAGAACTCTTCAAATATTAATTTCAATTATTTACATTTATTTTAATAAATAATTCAAATCGTGAAGACTGTTTGTTTTTGTATTAGCAGCCCCAGCCCTGTGCGCTTAATCTAGAAATAGATAATACTCGCCAGCTAGCAGATCATTAATCAATAATCAATGAGTTTTAAAATTAATTTATTTTGCAAGTTATAGTGAGCAAAGCATAAAGTCCGCTGAATTTTGATTTAAGGTGACCAGTTCAAAATTCGTCATTGAGGATTGTGATCCCAGCTTTGCATTGAGCAACAGGAAAAACCAAAAACTACTTTCAATACTTTCAGTGTATGCTGGAAAATAATTTGTTACCTTAAACTAGACGTGCTTGCGGTTACAGTCATTTACCAAAACTTTACTTCTTTAAGTACAAAATATTACAGTGTTGCCCATAACTTTGTTTCAAAAAAATTTTTCCTTCGTTTATGATTACGCCACGTTAAATGTAAGATGTGAACATTAAAAAAAAGCCAATAATTTCGAAAACATAAAATTTTTTTCTTGTGTTGCAGATGTAGAATATGTTGCATGTTTGCATGATTTCTTGGTAATGAACTCCGAACTGTAAACTTATGCCGGGAACAGGATAACTGAGCTGGGATAACTTATGAAAAAATTGTAACTAAGTAAATTGTAACTAAATAACCGAATGTTTTTATTTTAATCCACCCCAGAAACCGAAATAAGTCATATTCATTAATATATTCATAAGCATTGATAAATAAATAAACAATGGCATGAATATAAATAAATATATTTGTTGTTTTATTTCCTCTCTTTGCCTGGCTTTATTGCTTACATCGTTGATACCAATAAAATGAATTAAGATTGACTTGATATGAAGTTGTTGCACTAAGGCCATTATTATGCTTGGTAAATAAATAAGCAGTAGTATGAAAAATAAAATTTATTTTGTTATTTTATTTTTTTTTTTAATTTTTTCTGAAAATTAATTAGAATTATTTTATTTTTATAATTAGGGCTACTGGTATTTTGGAAAATAAAATTTAATAAAAAATATTTTTTAATTACTGTATTTTATTTATATATAATTTTTTTTCAATTCAAAACTTTCGTTTCCTTCCTCCGCTCTTATCACTTGCATTTTAATTGACTGTTTTTCTTTTTATTTTAATTTCTTTCAGATATCAGCAGTTTTACGATAATATAATAACCAGGTAAGTGCAAATCCCTTTTTTAATTCTGTTTTATAAATTTGAGTATTTTGATAAAGGTCCCCCCTTTGCCATTTTTGGGGTAAAAATCGTCATTCTTTGCAAACGTCCGTTTGCGTATTTTTGAATGAAAATTTTGTGTTTTTATTGGTTTTGTGAGTTTATTTTATGTTTTCAATTGCTTAAAATATATTTTTTCTAAAATTAAAGAAAAAATTTTTTTTTCGAGATTTGCTATATATTTCAATTCTCTGCATTTTTGGGCAAAAATCGTC
This sequence comes from Ormia ochracea, assembly GCA_963402855.1. NCBI lineage: Eukaryota > Metazoa > Arthropoda > Insecta > Diptera > Tachinidae > Ormia > Ormia ochracea. Next base: position 38,905,223 of record OY727107.1, read on the forward strand.
AAATTTTGAAAACGTCCGTTTGTGTATTTTTGAGTGAAAAATTTGTGTTTTTATTGGTCTTGTATGTTTATTTAATTTTTTCAAATGTTTAAAAAATATATTTGATAAAAATAAAGCAAAAAAAATTTTTGATATTTCAAAAAATGCTACAATTCATCACACTTGAGACACATTTTACAGCACGTGTGAATAAAAAAAAAAATTTAATAATTTTAAATAGTTTTCCTTTAAGAAATGTTATTTAATTTTATTCAAAAATAAAAATAAAATAAAATAATTTCCGTCATGACAACGTCATTGCAGTTAAGCAGTCTGTTTTGGTCTTCATTGTGCATTGATATGCCGGTTGCTTTTCAGTTTTGTGGTTTCGACTTGCAAGTCTTGATTATATAATTTAATACCTTGTTAACAATTTTAACTAGAAATATAAATAATTTTATGTCTTAATAAAACACAATCATTTACTTTATTTAATACTCTTCAATTAATTAATATAGAATTGATATTGGAAATAAATTGCCAGGATGCAAAAATAATCTCTGTAAACTAATTTCTCTATTTATTGTCTGGTGATGTCGTTTACAATCGTTATCATACGAATGGCTTTAAAATCAAAGTAGAAAAATCGTTTTGTCTGCCCACATAGTGGAGGCTTTATTTAGAATAGCATAACGAAACAGTAGTGCCCGGATGTGGCTGAAGACCAGTTGCTGCAGGTCGTAGACAAAGCAAATGTCAATTGAAATTTTCTAATGTTGAATGTTGAAGGGAGAGTTGAATATGTAAAATAAATTTCTCATTTTGGTAGCCACGTATACAGTAGAACTTCCACAATACGAATTCCTCTGAAGCGTGAATTTTAAAAATGCAGATTTTTCTTTACGCTGTCAAGTTTCAGAAACATTAAAGCCATCTTCATACCAAGAAGTTTGTGGGGCGAGATGAAAGTAAAGGTCATGCTTTACTATCCTACACGATCATACGACTCAATCGTATACAACTCTGATGTAAGTCCATTCTGTTTTAAAAATTCATTACTCCTTCCCCAACGGAAGCACCCATTTAACAATCCAATTCAGGCAAAAATGCGCTTCATCCGCCAACACAATTTTTCGTTAAGAAAATGGATCTGTTTCGAGCTGCTCTAAAGCCCATAAAATGTGCAAGCACCGAATGGAAAACCCGTTATCATGTAATTGAATTAAATAGTTTTATTTTGAATGGATCCAACGAACCATTCATATAGTGATGATGGTTTTTGTGAATGGCCCGGCTGCATCGTGATGTTGAATTTTTTTTTCGTTTTTTTTCCTAAAAAAATTAAAAACAATTTTTAAATTAAATTTTAATTAAATTTTTTTTTTAATTTAATTAAGAAATTGTTAAACGAAATATGCAATAAAAATTTAATTTAAAAAAACTAAACAAAGAGTTTAATTAATAGTGAATATTTAAAAAAACTTTTAAAATGAATTAAATTTAAAATAATTTTCAAAGTTTCCCTCTCCAACTGAATGAATCCTTTTATTTTAAATAAATTAAAGGACTTTGGCTTATGAATAAAATATTTTTAGTTACATGAAATGAAATAAATCTTTTACTTGCACACTGGCTTTGTTTCTCTTTCTCATTATCTATGCATTTATAAATTCATAAACTATTTATATTATAAACTATTTATATATATATATAGGTGATTAATTTAAACAATTTTCCGATAATTACACTAAATTGTTACTAAATTAATGCACTGTTGCAATAAGAAATTAAATAAATTTTAATTAAAGCAGAAAATCAATCAAGTGATTATATGCAAATGAACTCAGTGATGCACAGTGGGTTAGATAAGTGCAAAAATAGGAGAAGGTATATACATATATTTAACTCATATGAAGGATGCCAAGAAAGGCAATTATTTGTTTGCTGAAAAATCGTTGGCAGATGATTTTGAAAGTAACAAATAAAAAGTGACTCAGTTAAGGCCAACAACGGAGCTTTCAGAAGGTGCAAAGTTTTCCCCTGAATAATAACTCTTGGCGGTCAAGCTGTCTGAAAGTAACTCTTATGATAAAAACGTCAATCAATTTCGAAATATCTTAAGCGAAGAGAGAGTGGAGAAACCGCTTTGCTTACCAGCAGACCGTTGCTTCCTCACTTATACCCCTTATGATAAAATTTCGCTGCGTTCAGTTGCAACTAGACAAATTTAATGGTAACATGGTGGAGAGAAGAGAGTGGCGAAACCGCTTTGTTCACCAGCAGACGGGGGCCTTCCTCACTTGCATATCTTATGATACAATTTCGCTGCCCATCAGTTGCAAATAGACAAGTTTAATGGTAACATGGTGGAGAGGAGAGAGTGGCGAAACCGCTTTGTTCACCAGCAGACGGGGGCCTTCCTCACTTGCATATCTTATGATATAATTTCGCTGCCTATCAGTTGCCAATAGACAAGCTTAATGGTAACCTGGTGACTCTATGAAAAATCACCTCAGTTTGTTGATAGACGTAATATGGGCATTTCCATAAAAATATATATATTTTTTTTTGAGAGTTACCCTTTTAGATGATTTCATACTATTTACTCCCAGCAATACTATTTGTTTGAACAGAACCGATGACAGTATAAAGCACGTTACGGCAAAATACCACTCTTCCGTGGAAACTCCCATAAGTAGTTTTGTTATTCGTATGACAACAAAAATTTACAATAGATATTGCATTAAGGATTCATTTACACCAGCAGACCGACCTTCACTGTACACCCTTTAACAGCTTTTTATGGGATTTTTCAGCCCACCGGTTGCAGCCTGCCAAAAATTCTTCCATTGAACCGAATTCTCGAGCACGTTACTCTTAATACGAGTGTGGTAGAAGTAAATAGCAAACCGCAAGCAACAGGAGCACTTGCTCTAGCTTGGCAATGTTCAATCTTGAAAATTTGTTTTGTTGGATTTAAAAAAATCAATTTAAATTATCGCTGCGTCTTCATCTCAACATGGCAGTAAATTTATCGTAATGAAAAGCCCAAAAGTCATTAATCTTCCTGTGCAAAAAAAGGACAACAAGAGATTAATTATAATTATTCGTGCAAACAAACAGAGAAAACAACATGGAGAAAAATTTAATGTCAGACGTTTCAAATATTTTCTAGATTAACATTTTGATTGCATCTGATTTATTTGATTAACAAACTAATTTGATGTAAATTTACTTTAAGCGCGTTGAATTAATGGACACATTTGCGACGCACAAACAAACGCAAAGGCGGACAATACAGTGCTTAACAAAAACAAGCAAACATATTCATTCTAGAAAAGAAAGAGTGAGTGATGGGAAAGGATGTGCGAGTACACAGCAAACCGCCAAGATGAACTTTCCAAATTATGGATGGTTTTGGTGTTTATTTCCGGAAGGCATTCATTATATTCCGTAAACGTGAGCTCGCATTAAGATTTAATACGCCAGGGGTATAGTCGTAATGGCAGTGGTAGTTGTTGTTGCTGTAGCCAGTCCTTTCGCTTTTCTCGCTCTCTTTGCTGTTGGGTTCTTAGTGAGATTTACTTTTGAGCGTACAAATTGGCAACATTTATTTTATGTTGTTCTGGACGTTGCTGATGCTTTTCTCGTTGTTACAAAGTTATTAATTTGCATTTCGGTTTTTCAGCACAGTGTGTCGTCTCACACGTTGAAGAGTTAAAAATTAAAAAAAAGAAAAAAAATTTGAGAGTTTTTAAATTAAGAAATAAATTTTACATCTGGCTGTATTCACATTCAAACATACAGTAATTTTTTAGGCGAATTTATTTCCGGTTAAAGCAATTGAATTCGCCTTCATTTATAGTTTTTCCAACTTTCATATCAAATAGCTACAACCGAAATATAGTTTTAAACTTTTTTTGGCCATAAAAATTTTCTATATAACTTCGTTTTATGCAAATGCGATTTATCCGCCGATTGTTGTTTGGTGTTACCATTTTCAATAATTAAAATACTTTAAGTTGAAATGATTAAATTTTATATGCGGTAGAGGCGAATTCATAGCAGCTGAAAGTGTCGCTAGATAATATAGGAAGTTCTGAATGCTTACTAGTTATCTACAGATCTATTCCTTCACCACGTGTCATTGCTGTTACTCTCTCTTAATGCCAATTGTGATATCAAGCGTTAAAAGAGTAGGGGACACCCCTGAGAAAATATTACATTTCAAAAGCAAAGCGAATTACACTAGATAGAACTAACAGTAAAGCAAATTCATCTCGAAAGAACTAATAGCAAAGCTAAACAATTTTATTAAATTTATTCTTTTCGAGCGAAAAATTTCCTGCAAACGGCATCAATTTGCCTTTCATTTAAAATATCAATCGACAGCCGCAATAGGAATTCGCTTTCATTGCCAGTTAAAGGCCAGTTGGAAATTTCATATTATAAAAAAAAAATATTTTATTTTTAGAAATTTATTTTAATTTTAATTTCTTTATCTACCGGAATTCCAAAAGTAATTTTATATATTTTTTCCATTAACTGGCAAACCAAAAATTACATATCTACTCCAGATGTTTTTACTTCCAGTAATTTTTTTAAACAGATAATAAATGCGATAAAAGCTTTAGCAGTCTTAATGATAGACGAACTTATTTTCCAAGTCTCTTTTAAAGCTTTACAATTCCACTCGTATGTTCGTTATAGTCCTTTAGGTCAGCTGGGAGCCCTTAAGGCCAGCTGATAATGATTGATTGTGCTTCGTCTATACAGTTAAAACTCTTTCCAGTGCACGTGACGAAGCACTGTGCCGTACTGCCTCGTCTCCTATCACCTTTGAGTTTTATTATTGAACTTTGAAAGTTGATTAAATCCTTTTTTTGCTTTTCTACGCTTATCTCTAATATTATTTGATAAGTTTTTCAATCTATTCTTGTGTGCCTGGCAGTTATTCAATGCATTAAGCGAAGTAGAGTAAAATTAGCTGCTTTTAAAGTATTAGATTTATATGCGTCACTAGTCGCATGTGAACACATTGATGTTGGATTACTGTCTCGTTAACAGCACTGCTCGAAGTTGTAGTCGTTGTTATTAAAAGGACACTACTGGAGGGAGTTTATTTGAAGAGCAAAAGTTGAGTTTATAAAGTGCCGAGTTAATTAACTGGCAAACAAGTGGCCAAATAGAAACTTCTTTGATGCAGCGCAAACATACGAGTGGAATTGTAAAGCTTAAAAAGAGATTTGAAAAATAAATTCGTCCATCAATTTACAATTCCCTTTCATAGCAAACCCTGCAAAAATATCAATATCAGTGTGGCATTTGCTAAAGTGTTGCTATCCTGTAATGCTCTTTCGCTTACCTGACCTGCCTGCATAATGCAAACTGGCTGTTAATACGCTTTGCCTGCCACACACAATGAATGCAAATGTTAAAGTTAATAAAAGTTTATTGAACAGCATCCTCTTCTGTAAGTGCTTAAAATGCTAATCTTTTGCAGTTCTCTAATGAACTTGTTTTTTTTTCTCTTTACTTTTGAAAAATTTCAAGCTGCGTGTTCCTGGCTTGCTGGCCATCAGAGTTTGATAAATTGAGAGAAGAAAAATTTATTTTGCAGTGCATTAAGAATTTTATGGAAGTACGAATAAAGTGAAGGAGGTATTGAAAAGTGAATTTCAATTTGAATTTCATTTTAAGAAAAAAAAAATTAATTAAAAATCTAATGTAGAGGGCTGCAAGTAGTAAAACCTCTACTCATGCAATGCATTCTGCCGGTATTGTTAAGAAAATGTGTTTTTAGAGGAGGGACTGCTGTGCAAACTAAGAAAAGGATATTAAAGTTCGGCAGTGGCGGAAGAATATGCAGGACTATTTTAATTTTTTTTTTTTTTAAATGTATTCGCTTGTGTCGTTGGCTCTTAACAGGTTAATAAGACCATCTACAACAAATCGCAGGGCTTTCATTAACTGTTGGAATATTTAAGAAGCGCAGGCATAGTTAATGGCGACAGCCTTTATTTAAACTCATATTTTTATTAAAAAAAAGAAAAAATTATGGTAAAATTCTAGCCAGTAACACCTGCACTGGGGCCAGCTTGGTAATCTACAATGCACTACAGGGGTAAAAGCCTGCTAATAAGTGCTGAATAATTCGAAAACCTTGTAAAGATTTCTATACTGCCAGAAATAGTAGTCCTCTTTATAGCCGCCACTGCCGAACTTTAATATCCTTTTCTTAGTTTGCAGAGCAGCCTCTCCTCTGAGAACACTTTTTTTAACAATACCGGCACAAGCATTGCATGAGTAGAGGCCTGCTCCTGAGTGCTTCATAAGAAGTTGTTCTAATTCGAATGCCCTTTAATAATTTCTATACAAAAATATAGTGCCTCTGCGCATGCTTGCTTAGTAGTGCACTTTATAGCCGCCACTGCCGAACTTTAATACCTTTTTATTAGTTCGCAATGAGGGGTCTCCTGTAGAATAATTTTTTTTTAACAATTTTTATTAACATTTTTTAAAAAGCTTTTCTAATGGAAACTCCTTCTTGCTTAATATTAATTTACTTTCTTTGCCAAGAACTTCCAAGAATTTTCAAATATCTTTTTCAATTCTTGTTTATTTTTTAAATATAAATATCTTTTCCTTCATCAAGACATTTTCGACCAAATTGATGTAAATTTAATTAAGTGTTAAAAATATGTTGCTTTATAACCATAATCTTCATTATCATCATCATTATCGAGTTCATCTTCGTAAATATCACCATAATCCTTTTTGGAGTTCATTTTTCTGAGAACTGCCGGCCACAATCCTTCACAGCTTATTTAGCAAAAAATGATTTTCGTTTTAATCTAAATAGTCTTTGGTTGAAAATAGTTATTTTATTTAATTCTATTTCATATCTTATCTGTTTCTTGTTGTTCCCCCCTCCTTTATTTCTCTCTCTCTGCTTTACATTTTATTTAAATAAATTAAATACTTTTTGTGTGTTTGTTGTTGGCATTTTCGAAACAATCCTTTGGGTTGCCTGCCATGTGAGAACTTGCATTTATGATTGCAACTACTGTGTGTGTTTATGTGTGTGTATATGGGTAGGTTTTTAGGTGTGCAACACATAAACGCATATGTTGCATTTTAAGAAAATCTTGTCAGATGGAATTCGTTTATATTTTGCTTCTTCTGAAATGAAGCCAACAAACACACTGATGCACGTTTGATATTTTAAGATTTTGTAGATTTTTTAGGTAAACGTCTTTGCTAAATCGGGCCATTGTCAAAGCTGAATGTTTGCTGGGCAATTTATATGCACATACATACGTTGCCAGAGTGGTGTGATGGGAAAGATTACAATTTAATTAAGTGTTTTTTGCTTAAGAAATTTTTAAATATTCAAAGAAAAATTATGTTACAACTTAATTTACAAAGTCGAATCCAATCAATTTGGTTTTTATTGAGTAAATTATTTAATTGTTGTCTCTTATTGGCTCGAGCAGGTTATTATGAATTGTTAAAAACTGGAATACTCTGCGGATTTTTTCCAATAAAGTATTTTTAAATAAATATTTCAGAAGTATTTCTTTGGAAACGGACGTACTGTCATTGTTATCGGACAGTGCGCAGGGTAAGCCTCTGCCCGGAGTAGCGGAGAGCATTTTATTCCCTCTCTCTCTCTGTTTAGTTTTATTTTTCCTTAAGAGAATTATCATCAGCTGGAAAGGATTGCAGTAATATAGATCGCGGTATGGATAGAACCAACTGTAAGTCTGAGGTCAGCCAATGATCAATGGCTCATTTTGGGCCCAGCTGTACAAATCGTAGAATAGTAAAAAGAATAGTAGAATTGTTACTCTCTTATTTAAAATTAGTGCGAGAAAAAGTCATACCGCTATACTCAATTTTAAGGTTTCGCGGATCAAATTTTGACTTGAAAGCGAAAATTTACAATTTTCAACTGAAATAATTTTTAGTTAAATCTTTTTCCCCTCCATGATTTTTTATTTTATATTTTATTTTTATATGAAACTGTCATTCCACTTTGGCGTAGAGAAAAGCGGCTTCAAAGTACTAGTAGGTTTCTCGTAATTATTTAATTGATTGTATTACTTTGCCAATAAGAAGCTGATGCAAATAAGCACTGTGTGTAATCAGAAGTTTCAGAAGTTTGTGGTCTTTTCAAGTAACTTTATTTTGCTAAGCAACTTTTTAAGGCTTTCTGGTGTCGTTAAAAACAGCTGTTATTGTTAAATTGATGAAGGGGAATCCCTGCCATTTCTATGCTGTTTATTTTTACAATGAAACTCTAAAATCTTTCAAAAACACGTCCTTGTTCAACATCATTTATTATTATTGTGCAATATTTCTTAACAATAAAAAGAAAGAGATCGATTAAATTAATTTAAATATTACATTTTACTTTTAATGTTTAAGATTAAGAAAATTCATGGAAATTTATTTTTTTGCAAACTTATTAGTCTTCTTTGTCACTCTTCTTTGCGTTTGACACTATTTTTGACCGGCTGCCACATAATTTCAAATGATATTAAACGACGAGGAGAGGTGTTACTTCAGTGTTATTGCGAAACACTATACAAGGGCTTTTTTTTTTCTTTTAACTAACTTAAAAGCTTTTGACTTGAGCGCAGGAAAGCATTTAGGATCTAGGAAGGGATCGAACTCGCGCTCTCCGGTTAAACAAGCTGCGCATTATTTATTTGCCTACGGAGGTTAACTTTATATATTTTGAAAAGCGTTAAAAGTTACTACATCAGCATTGCACCTATTACTTGCTTGCCGATGACCCGATGATCCGATGACCCGATGATCCGATGAGCCTTAACTGAGCCCTATTATGACTTTGTCGCTTATATTCACTCAAGATATTCAGGGGTTTCTCTCAAGACTGGATTTGTTAGGCATCAAGTGTACTAATATTGTGTTTTGGACTTGAACAAGGCATTCACATCGTTTTACTCTTCTCACATAGTTGCGTAGTAATTCTCGTTTAGTTTTTTCAAATTTTATACAACTTTAATAAATGAGAATTAAAGAATTGTAGACTTTTTAAAAATTAAAACGAATTATTTTTCATTTATTTTAAAAGACTTTTGCTTATTAGCGTGACTTGAAAATATTGTAGAATAAAAAGATATATATTTTTTTCTTACCAATAACTATCAAGTGTAGATTTTTATTAAATTTGTTTTTTTTTAAATTTTGTTTAAATTATCTATACACTATATATATTTTGTTTTATGTTTTATGTGTGGTAAATTTTTCCTAAAGACGATATGGAAAAAAAAATTAAATTGTAAGGATATTGTAAGGATGAGTTGCTGCCTGCATCTGTGTGTCTTTCTCTCTAGTTAACTCTCAGATTCTTAATTTAATTTATTGTTCATACTTATTTGTGTATGATGATTTGGCTTTGTTCTTCTGTTTGAGTTAACTCTATATGAATATAATAAATATAATATGTTTGCATAAGATATTGCTATAACAACTGCAACTACAAACAAATATTATCATTGTAGTGACAGCAAATACTGGCAAAAGAAAAACACATCACTGTCTGTCGTCCTTTTCTAATGATGTTGAGTGTTTTGCCAAAGCGGTTGACAAGAGGTTTGGGGCGGCGAATCGGCAAGGGGATTTCAAGCAAGTCTATATAAAACTGATTTAAATGGCAAAAAAAAAAAAATAAATTAAATAAAATAAATAAAAAGAATTACATATTTTATTTAATAATTCTTTTATGTTGAAAATTTCTTCTAAAAGGACAATTACTTTTAAGCAGGCACTTCCGTCTGAGCAGCATTCAGGAAATTAACATTTATATTTATTGTGTTGCCGTACTCCGGCTTATCTAGAGTCATCAATCGCCCATTTCTGCTACAAGACTTTCAAGTTTATCAAGGACATGAGCTGCACATGGACATGCCAGTCTTAATTAATGCAGTTCTGATCTTAATATTTACTGATAAACAGAATAAATCGAAAAGTAGTTGCATTCGTATTTACACAGTGTCTAATGACAGCATACTATGGTCCATATCACTTCTCTTGCAAATGTATTTAGATATTTTTCTTCTTCTTCTAGTCAGGTATTATGAAAACCCGCAGATATGCACATATACTATTATGTATCTATGTATGCACATATCAAGACAAGAGAAAACATATTTTGCCAAAATTTCAAATATCTCTTCTTTGTGTTTGCTGTTTATTTTGCATTGAATTCAGTAAATGCTTTAACTGTAAATAAATCCTTTACTGGATTTGGCAACATGTAGATTCATTCTTATTTGCCGCATGTGCTTCATAATTAAGATGTTATGCGTACAGTTTATTCTGGCTAGTTGATGAATGCTGGTTGAATGTCTGCTGTTGAGAGACTGAATATCAAAAAGCTGGCTCAGGAGTGTATAAATGGGAAATTTTTCAATTAGTTATCACTCTCCTGGGCTGCCACGTCCCAGGAGAACGTTTGCTACGTTGTCATCTGTGTTTTGCTTTTCCTCTGGCCAATGAAGGCTATTGAAAAATTTGTTTCTATTAAAAATAACTACACCAGATATATTTTTATTTGTTTAGTTGCCGTCGAGCCATTGTGTCCACATTGTGGCCTACTTATTAGAGAAAAATATATGCTTTACGTGTAGTGGCTTCTTGTCATCAGGTTCATGTTGGCTATTCAAAACTCTCCAGGATATAAAAGTGTTTTTAATTAAAATGTATATACACTCTTTGCATTGGCTCACACGTTTTTGGCACCTGATTTCTTAGACAATTGGACCGATTTCGCAGCCAACATTATATATTTATGCAGCTAAAGGCCATTTCATTAATTCGGCATTAATAGCTTTAGCTTTAATACATCTTTGCAGTAAATAAAAATAGAGCGTTAAATAAGCGATAATATTAAAGAGCGTTGATATTAACGATAACTTTTATCGCATGGCTTTATAAATTTATGTTTGGAAAAACATATTGCATGCTTCTAGGCGCTAAAGTAAAAAGTTTAGACAGCTTTAAACAGTTTGGCATATGTGGCAAGTATCCAGTTAAATTATGACAGTGCGTACCAAAAATTCATCTATTTTATCGACAAGTCATACGATTAACAAAACTACATGAGAATTTTAATAAAATGATTTTTGCTTTAAGAAAAAAATTTGCTGATAAAATTATTGACGGTATTACGTGGCTCTCACAACTCGATTTCGATACAACTTTTTAAATCGCATAGAATACTGGCATTTAGCAACAGTTAAGGTGGCCATATTTTGAAAAACTTTATTTATAATTAACAAGTTAGTTTGGAATTGGCAACATACAAAAAAAAAAGATTATTCTTTAGATTATAGAAACGAAAGCGAAACGTAATTGTTACTTGTAGCACTTATGCTACATGTCATGGTATGCCTCTTATGGAAAAGTGGCATTTCTTATGAAAAAATAAGTAGTGTAGATGATCATCGGTAGGGCAGTGTTAAGGTTGCCACTGGCACTTAAGAAGTTATTTTATTCATTTTTTTTTACTTCGACACTGGAATACAGTTATCAGCCATGTTTATTCTTTGCTGCCATTAATATCAGCAATAATATCTGAGATATTAAAGTACATGAGAATTTTTTAAAAGCTTTATAAACTTTTGGTGGCTGCATTTTAGTTCTTGGCAATAAATTTAGAAGCCTAGTTTTGTTTTTAGGCACTCCATTCAGCAAAGCTTTCGGCTTGTCCCCAACCAAAAACATCCAGGATCTAAGCAAAAAACGAACCCTCGACCTTCGGCTTAGTAGGCTGTACGTTATTCACTTGCCTACGAAGGTGGCCACTTAAAAGCTCAAACAGTTTCGAGGCATGTATTCCAATAATAGCTTTTTTTTAAAGACTTTTGATAGTGTTAGTTTTTCTTACCGCCCTTAACAGCGTTATTAATATAATTTTCAAGCACCCAGCGGAAGGACAGTATAGTACCTCTAATAAGTACTCGTATCATCTGAAAGTACAAATGTTCGGCTTGTTCCCAACTAAAAACATCCAGGACCTAAGCAGGAAACGAACCCTATTCCTCCGCCTTAGTAGGCTGTACGTTATTCACTTGCCTACGAAGGTGGCCACTTAAAAGCTCAAACAGTTTCGAGGCATGTATACCAAAAACAGTCTTTTTTTAAACCCCTTTTATGGTGTTAGTTTCCCTTAGCGATCTCCAGAGTGTTATTAATATAATTTCCATGCAGCCAGCGGAAGGACAGTATAGTACCTCTAATAAGTACTCGTATCATCTGAAAGTACAAATGTTCGGCTTGTTCCCAACTAAAAACATCCAGGACCTAAGCAGGAAACGAACCCTATTCCTCCGCCTTAGTAGGCTGTGCGTTATTCACTTGCCTACGAAGGTGGCCATTTAAAAGCTCAAACAGTTTCGAGGCATGTATACCAAAAATAGTATTTTTTTAAACCCCTTTTATGGTGTTAGTTTCCCTTAGCGATCTCCAGAGTGTTATTAATATCATTTGCATGCAGCGTGCAAAAGGACTGTATTGTGAGGAAAGTATTGAAATTAATAAAATAAAAATTTTCCCATCCCTGATAAGTACTCGTACAATTTTTTTTAAATTAAAATTTCTTCCGGTTTAAACTATTTGACTTCTTAAATTTGTAAAAACCACTCGGGATTGCTATTTAAAATTCACGTGACCTGAATTAAGTGAATAATAAATTTTCACGCAATTTGAAATGTTTCTTCGTGTTATTTAAATGGCCAATTTATGCAAAAAGTATTTTAATATTTTTGCCAATTTATAAAGCTGTAATTAATTATATTAATATTCGTTTTAATTTGGCATTTAAATGCTCATTTACACTCACTGGTTTTGTAATATTTTATGTGAATAATTTTTTTTTTTTTTTTGTTAATATTCATTTTGTTTTTGGCCAAACAAGTGCTTTAATTGTTCAATTTGTGTTACTGTAACCGCCACCGCGCTCGATAAGTTGGTATGTGGTTAAGGCCAACATTTAATAAGAATACCACAATCCTTCTCTTTTTTGTATGTGTTTCGCCTGTTGTAATTCATTTTCGCAGCTGGAAATTGTTACCAACTTTTTTCTCCACTTGAGTTCAAAATATAAATAATTGTATTTGCAACGTATTTTTTATACACTGGCGAGCCTCCGTCCATAAAACTTTGTTGAACGCAATTAACAGAAAACATATTTGCAGTGCGGCAAAGCGGGAAGATACAAATATTTCAATAAGAGATTAAGCAAAACATGCTGTTTAATAATTGTAAATGTGGTTGGAGGAGGAGGGATAAATTGTTTATTGAAGATTTGGAAGAAGAACTTGCCACTGTTACCATCGTTGGCATATGGCTTTACACAATTCAATAGATTTGGCAATATTTTAATGCCAATACTCGACTACTTCTTACATACATTGTCTTAACTCTTCTAAACACGTTCAATAAGCCTCATTATTAATTTTTGAAAGAAGTTGCACAATTTCTTTGCATATCAAAGTCTCCCAGGATAAATACTTGAAAGCACAAACCATTTATCAATAAGACGAGCAAAAGTAAGCTAAGTGATATTTGTCTATGCATTGCAAAATATAATTTTTTTTTCTTTTTTTTATAATCAAAAAGGAGCAGTTTTTTTTATTTATCATAATATGTATCAATTATTGCACAATAATATTGCAAATGTAGGAATATACTTAGATATGCTAATGCATAAGTGGCCTGGCATTTATAAAAAGCGAAATTAAAATTTAATACAGAAGATTTCAGAGTTTGGCCTACATGACTGACTTCACAGGAAATATATAATCAACTGCCTTGTAGATGTTAAGTCGTAGGTTCGATTCCTGCTTACACATATAGTGTTTTCGTGACTACCAGCCGAAAGCTTTTCAGATTCACCTGTTCCACTTGGTTTAAAATATTCCATACTCGACTGGTCATTGCAACGAGTTTACCAGGCCCACTACTCGTATAAAACCAATATTTGAATATTTAATACAATTTTAAAACTTTTCGAAACATTTTAAGCTCTATTTTAAAATTTCTTCTAATAAAAAAACTTTAAGTTCATCAATTCATTTTTAATTATTTTGCTCCTTTCACTTTGTTTCTAATTTTATTTTTATTTTATAACTTTACAATATTCTCCGAGAATTAACAATTAAATTTTCCCGTTTTCAGCAACTGGGAATTTCAATAGGGAACTGCTAATTTTTAGATTCGTAAATTGATTCATCTTTTTTTTTTTTTTTTGAAAGAATTTCTGTTTCGTTAGTGAATAGTCAGTATTTTCTGAAATTTTACCAAATTTTTTTTTTGGTCCAATTTTGTATGAAAAATATTAATTTTTCTTAGGTTTCCAATTTTTAATGAAATTTTTTTAAAAATAAATAATAGTAATAAATTTTTTTTAATAATAAATTTTTTTTGTGCATTCAATTAACTTTTTTAATTTTTTTTTTTAATTTTTTTGTCTATTCAATTCAATTCTGATACAATGGAAATTCATCTTTAATTAATAATGAAATAATTATTTCACATAAAAAACAAAAAGAAAAATTTAAAACAAAAATATTTCATTGAGCGAAATTAATAGAATTTTAAGTTTTCTAGAAGCCCTAATCAATTTCATATTATTTTTTTAATAAAGAAATTTGTATTCTATTGATTATTAATTTTTTTTATAAATTTAGTACATTTAAAGAAATAAAAAAAATTTTTTTTTTTTTAACTAATTCTTTTTTATTAATTCCTTGTGGTAACATTAGAAAAATATTTGATATGATTTGTGAAAAATCACTATTAAGTTATTTTCAAAGTGACAAATTAAATTATTGCCATACAAAATATCCTATTTTTTAATTTAAATGGTATTACTAATTTTATTGCATTCATCCCCACTGTGCGTTGAATATACTTTGTTGTTTATTTTTTCTACAACTGAATTTATTTAAAGCGTTTTAAGTGCCAAGTGATTTTCCAACTTGATATCACTAAATAAATATCTCAAACACTTTACACGGGAAAATAGTCATTTTTCAATTTAAATGGCATCCATCCCCACTGTGCAATAGTTATATTTTGCTGCTTATTTTTTCTACAACTGAATTTATTTAAAGCGTTTTAAGTGCCAAGTGATTTTCCAATTTGATATCACTAAATAAATATCTCAAACACTTTACACGGGAAAATCGTCATTTTTCAATTTAAATGGTATCCATCCCCACTGTGCAATAGTTATATTTTGCTGTTTATTTTTTCTACAACTGAATTTATTTAAAGCGTTTTAAGTGCCAAGTGATTTTCCAACTTGATATCACTAAATAAATATCTCAAACACTTTACACGGGAAAATCGTCATTTTTCAATTTAAATGGCATCCATCCCCACTGTGCAATAGTTATATTTTGCTGTTTATTTTTTCTACAACTGAATTTATTTAAAGCGTTTTAAGTGTCAAGTGAATCTGCAATTTAATATCACTAAATAAATATCTCAAATACTTTACACGGGAAAATCGTGTAAAAGTTCTTAATTAATTTTTATTCAATCCACTACTTATTTTTCCCAGTGCATTTAAATTTTGTAAATTTGGAAAAAATTTTACCAAAAGCAGAGAGCTTAAAAGGTTCTTTGCAAGATAAAAATATCTGCTTTTCTGTAACTGCACACGAGAATAAAACATTTAAGTTTTAGTTTCTTCTGATTTCGGACTTTAGAATTCAATCTGCCGTCTACTTTCCTTCTGAAAATTTATAATTAAAATAAATTTTCCTTTTTAGTTAATTTTAATATATTTTTATCCTGTAATGCTGCCTTCATGGAGATATAATTTTTGTTTCCTTCACTTTATCTGTTTGGTTTTACCAACAAAACGAAACTCATGTAGACAAATAAATGAAGCCAGATCCCATCAATTGCAGGACCCTGTCACGACCACGTAAACACCGAAAGGAAAAAAAACTTTAATAAAACCAAAATGTGTACATGAAAACAAGAATAAAATAAAATGAAAAAGTAGCTCTCAGACGTGAGTGTGTGTTTACCAGCCAAACTACATGAATGCCGAAATCGAAACAAACCAACCAACACACGGACAAAAACATACAATAGAAAATTAATGGAGCACATCAGGACGAAAGTAAAAAAGCGCTAAATATTTAGGCAAAAAGATAATATTAAACACCAGATATAAAATATATGTAGACACTTTTGTATTAAAACGTTGACATGAACATGAACATTATGGCTAATATTTTTTTTTTTTTTTGCTTTTGCTTTTATATTTTTTATTGTTTGTTACAAACTCTTTAACCACTTCAACATGCCGTTTCCTGTCTAACAATACTCGCTGGCAAATGAAACGAAAACTATTCCATGGACAAAAGCAAACATGCATTTAATGTGCGGCCGTGTGAAATTTGTTTTATTTGCACTGTACCGAATACAACAACAATAAATAAAATACTATATAAAGAACAACACATATGCATGCATACATATTTACACTGGACAGCAAAGCAAAGAGAATATTTACATATTCGTACGAGGTGTGATCACTTAAATTTCGTGAGTGACGTACGTTCGATTTTCGGATTCTTTTTTTTTCTGTTACGTTGACAGAGCTAACGCCTTCTTTGTTTCAGCATATATATCCAAATGTCTGTTACATATAATGGCAATATCAGCCATTTTGGATTGTCAGTTTGTTTTTGACAGATAAAAAGATTAGTCGTGTTTTCATGTGCTCTTCAATTTATTACGATTTTTTCGCATGGGAGCTATTTAACCTCATCAACGTCTATTTGGATTTGCTCAAGAAGGTCATAACTGGTGATGAATCATGGGTGTATGGCGATGACATTGAAAGTAAACCCCAATGACCCCAATGGAAGCGTCCAGAAGAGCTTAGACCGGAAAAATCACATCAAGTTCGGTCAAATGTGTAGGTTTTCCCCACAGTATCCTTCAATTGCAATGCCGTGGTGCAACATGAATTCTTGCTACAAGTCCGTACGGTGCGTAAGGAATACTATATTGAAGTTATGGGCCATTTGCGTATAGCAATACGTCAGAAACACAGCGAAAAGTTGGAAAAACTAATCATTGTTTTTGCACCACAATAGTTCAATAGCTCACACTTCGATGCTTGTGAGTCAGTTTATGCTCCAAAGAAAATGGCTCAACCATCATATTCTCCGGAATCGATCCTCGCCGACCTTTTTTTCTTCCCAAAACTGGACAGAGCGATGAAAGTAAAGAGTTTTCCTACCATTGAAGAGATAAAAGAAAAATCGAAACCGGAACCGGAACTGTTGGCGAGACCAAAAAACGCTGGCATAAATGTATCATATCTGATGGGGTATACTTTGAAGGACACAAGATACTTATTGATGAATAAATAAAAATAAATACTTTTGGGAAAAAATTTGAAAATAACGGCATTTATTTTATTACAATACTATTTTATTTCCTAAATGTATTTTGTTAAATGTAGTTTGCACAATGCAAACGGCTGTATTGGGTTGCAAATTCAATATACGAGTATGTTTTGTGCAAACAACGTAGTAAAATGCAACCCTAAAAAAGAAAAAATTAAAAATTTTTATTTAGTTAAATTTCTTTCCTTTTTGGCCAATTATTTTAAATTTTTGTATATTTGTAATGTGCCAAATGGCTATTTATAGCAGAGTTATCAGACGGTGATTAGTTTTAGTTTAGTTTTAATAATCCCCTGATGAAGTGGAGAAAAATCCACGAAACGTAGGGATAAATTTGCAATAAAATTTAGTTTTATTGGCAAAAGGAAGTTAGGCCTTATAAGCTAAACATATGTGCAAGTGGCACATTACAAATATACAAAAATTTTTATTTAGATTTTTACAATTTTCTTTAAGAACCCCCTTAATTACAAAAACCACTTCAAAGCGGGATGTCCCAGGTTTGGTTTATAGAAGTGCCCCTTGAAAAATGAAACACGCTGAAACAGACTTTTAGCAATTTTATTTTCTACCAAGGAGGACTCATTACCCCGTTGCCATCTCAATTTGAACTACTGACCCCTTGAAGGTGGTGTCGGATCACATAATTAAATAATCATAATGTGGTTTTTGAACTCATCACGAATTTAAGATTTTTGTTATACAGAAGTTAACATGACTTTCCAAACTATTTAGAAGTATTTTTTCTATAGCCTTTGCCATTTTATATGACGATATGTGTGTATAGAATTTGTTGCAAATGGCCAAGCCTGGATATAGAAGCACAATTTTATTTCACAGCTCACTTGCAATACATTTGAAATGAATCACTGCTTTTGGAAGTTTATAAATCTAGCAGTTACTTTGGCAATCGACACCACTGTGCACTCGGTATACGTATAATGAGTATTGAAAAAAATTTAATATGAAATTTAATAGTAAAGTATCGATTATTTGCATCGCTAATTAAAACATTTAATTCTGCCCAGAGCTCCTCCGAATGCTACACACATGCATTTTCTCCCATTTTTCGCTTAAATCAACAGTAAATGCTTCCTTTTCGCTTTAATGCATTCCCAGTAATAAGCAAGAACTCCACTAAAGTACAGTTAAACACTTGACACGTCCTTAACTAACATTTCAGGCAAAACTTTTAAATTTTTTTCTTGTTTTCGGCAACACGAGAAATAAAGGAGAGAAAAGTAAAAGATTTACGGTTTGCAGGGCTGGGCAACGAAGTGAATTTTTTTTTTTGAAGAGGAGGTAAATGCGAATAATATTGTTTGAGTAGAATTAAAAGACGAGCACACAATTCTTGACTTCTCAGAGTGCACTACAAGATCTTTAACTCTTTCGTTTCCTGTACTCCAAAACATTCACACATAAACACACACATACTGACACACATACAAGAATACTACAATAGAACTAACATGGGGCATGGTGAATTGTTTTCATTCAACAAAAATATATAATATTTACAAACAGGCATACACATGCATATACATGCATACACGCCTATGCATGCACGTATCAGTTTAATTCCATTACCAGGACTTTTTACACTTTCCTACAGAAATATTTAGTTTATTTCACGTGGCTCACGTCACACGTAAAACCGCATCAACTTGTCTTGTTGTCCTCCTTCTGCTTGTCATTAATATTTCTTTTTTTTGTTGTTGGTGTTCAGCCGTTGTTCTTTTTTTAAAACTTTAGAAGCTTTCGGCCAAAGAATGAAGTAAATAAATCCTTTTGCTGTATTAATTTTTGGCCAAATCTAGGACAAGCAACAGTAACGACTTTGTTTGAACTGGTATCCTTGTGGGCAAGAAGAAGAAGTTTTTGTGTTTCTGCACACATTTTTCTTCTTTTATTTTTACACTTTTCTTTGTCTCTGTTTTTGTTCACAACTATTAACTTTAGTAAGTGTGCCTTTTATGTCAAATTAAGTTACAGCTGATGAAAAAGTTATGGATGGCCAGTAAAAAGTAACCTCAATTTTTCCCCGGTGAAAGTAAAGTTTTTGTGTAAGAAATTTAAGATAAAAATTATAATTGAGTAATAAATTAAAATAAGTGTAAAATATTTTGTGAATGTTCAGATCTAGCCCGAGCCAGATTGAACACGTCGGGTCCTTGAGACCATAAAGACAAAAAGATGTGGTGGTGATTAGATACTAACCGGAAGTAAAAGACGGTGGCATTTTTGGGGCTCAAAAATTAAAAAAAAAAATTAATGGATGTTCCGAAGTAGGCTTAAAGAGAGATGCGAATAGCTCTTGTGGGGATCAAATCCCGGCTGCAAAATAAGCAAATTAATATAACATACTCCTAGATTGTAAGAATGTACCTTTACAGTCGGGTCTTGAAATTTATACAGAAGCCACCTTATAAGACAAAATCTCTATAGTTCTTTACCATCTGGCCCTTGTACCATCTTTTCCTACACTACTGATCTCTAAAGATCTGTCTTAGCGTGTGGGGTTTTTTCCTCTCACTTTTCCCCATATTTCACTCTTTCTTCACTTGGCTTAGAGAGTAAACTTTTTTACTCTCATTTTCTTTTTACTCCTAATTACACCGAGTACCGGAAAAAACGGCTTCTAAAAAGTGGTTTATAGCTAGTGGACTTATTACATTCCCTGATTATGTTCATGTTTTACTCTCTCTTTTTATTTGTTATGCCATTGAGTAGGCAAAAATCACTCATTAGACTTCATTTCTATAGCAAAACTTTACTTTGTCAAAGTCTTCTCAATTATGTTTTAAACTTTGTTCGTTGCCAACCTCAGAAATTTTTCTATGATCGTTCTTAAGTTTTGACATTTCGTTTGACAGTTAATTTGTATGTTCTATGTATATAAACATGCATACAAGCTTTATACTTGGGAGTAAGAATGCAACTCTGCAAAAAGATAAACAAAACAGCTGTAAGAGAACAATAAAGTGTGTGGCCTCTTCCTCTCTCACACTCCCATTTTATTTTCATATTTTGTTGATGTAATGAAAAGAATTTGTGAATCCTTTGGCTGGCTAATAGATCAGCGGCCATCTGCCTAATACGAATACTACAGTGCAATTGTTTTCTAAACTTGTCATCTACATTCTTCCAGTTGAGAGAAAACATTTTTTGCCTCGACTTATATAAGACTTGAACGCTCCTTGATAAACTACAATACAATAAATAACACATCTGCTATCAGAAAAGGATGAGAGCTTTTCTTTCAATTTTATTTTGTCAGCCTCTTTTTGAACTTTAAATCCGATAAGAATCATTAGATTTTGTCCAAACTGTTGCATTGACTCTTCTCGTTAAGTTTTGAAATTATTTTTGCAAGTTTTGTCCCTTTCTAAAGGAAGGAGAAAGCCATATAAAGGATTACCACAGTGAAATACAGGAACGAAAATCCAAATCTGTCACTTTTTGTTACAGAAATATTTCACATGAATGCAGCAGCGGCTGTTTGTATCTCTATTGAATGTTAATGGATCAATATGTGTGTGTGTTTGTATGTATGTGTTCTAGCCTAGATGCACGTGTAAATTTGCAATGTCTAGCCAAATGGAAAATTGCTTTCCAATATTTATTTACATAGCCTTCCACTTCCTTCCATTATCCTTCAACTGTGTTCACTGCCTGATAATCGTTGTTTGTTCAAGTTCTTGTTGCCTATTTGTCCTGCCAGAGAAACTTTTTTCTTCCCTAGATGTTTACAATCTTATCCACACACTTCGACTTTTTTAACATTCTTCTGAATTTATTTATTTTTCATAATGTGTTTTGTTTTTGCAAGGAAAAGTTTTTTGGTTTTTATGGCCTTTTGGAAAGAGCAAAATTTGTTTTTATTGCTCTTTTTGTTGTTGTTACTTTAAAACTAAAAGCTCTACTCTTATGCCTGTTTTAAATCAGATGCCATGCATTTTCACCACAAGAGTAGCTCTGGGGAAGGGGGAGAAAGACTGCTAGGAAACTATACGAAAATTATCTCAAGGATAATTAGAAAATTCTTAAACAATGAAACTGCTCTTTAATTTTTTGGTCCTACCGGCCAAAGCTTAAGCCTCACCTGAATTTTAAAGTACCATTTGCAGGACGAACTTCAAAAATTCTTTCTGATTCTTCGCGTGATTCTTAATTTTAATTTTTTTTCTAGAAAAAAAAGGTATACAGAAATCTGTAAAATATCCTTTTTAATTACTGATTTAAATCATATCAGAATAAAAATTTTATACGAAAATTGCGGAATAAAAAGTAACGATTTCAAACAGATATCGCCAGCTCAGATTTAAAACCTCGCAGAAAGAAAAATTAAAACTTTCGTTTTCGAATTCATGCATAATGATTTAAGGAAAGTCCAGTATTAATTCATTTGCTGGTTGAACTTTTAAGCTTTACGGCCAGCGATATGAAAAAAATATTTAAGAACAATTTTATTCACTGCCAACTGGGTATTTCAATTTTATAAAAGTTTCCCAATTTAAATTCTTTGAATGTATTTACTTAATATTTCCTTACTTTGTGCTATGGCTTTATACGAAAGCCGCATTTTTATAAAAAGGACCTGCAGCTGAAAGCAATTAGAAGAAGTTTTATTGCCAATTTCTTTATTAAAAACATCATTCCATTAAATCATTGAGTGAAACTTAACTCAAGATCCGATTCTACCTACTCAAGATCCGATTCAAGAAAAAGCAATTGATCACTTGAGCAGTGTTGCAGTACTATTATTATTATTATTATTATTGTCTTAAATGACAATAATTCGTTTTTGACATTAAATCATGTTTTAAAAATAAATAAACTTCGAACTCACGACCTTAAGTAGGTCAGCCAACGATAGCTTCATGCGCAATAACCAATGTAATTCCAAATTTATTAAGAGAAATAAAGCCAAAGGTAAACAAATACATTAAAAAGAAATACGTAACCTTAAATTTTTATCACTCACTGTAGCAAGATGTAAATTCTCCAAAACAAAAAAAAAAAAAAAAAAATAAATAAATAAAAACTAAATGAGAATTGGCTGGTGGGGAAAATGACTTTGCCTGCAGTGCAGCTCAGTTGCTAATACTGATACTAATACTAATTTAATTTTTTTTTTTTTTTTGCTCACAGAAAGGAAATATCGGTTTGACACAGTTGATAATCTTTTGCATCAATTCTATATTTTTTACCACAACTGTATTCTATATGTCTCAATAAGGACTTGTTTTTTCACAACCACATACGATTTACTACAATTCTTATATACTTAATCCTCTGCTACAGTCATACTCTATTTAACATAATTAATCATACGTCTTATGAATTAGTTACTATGAGGGCCGGAAACGTAATTTAACGCCTCTGCCATAAAGTAACAGTTACTACAACTAAAGACTTTTACGATATTAAACTTTTTCTGCGTTCCCATAAAGATTTTCTTATAAATAATTTTATGCGAAAATTTAGTTTTATTAGACCCCAGATAATGTTTCATATATTCTTAAACAGGCAAACAAATGCCGGCCTGCATAGTCATATATTGACTTTAGCACGCTAAACATATTTGCTGCCACCTGATAATGTATTAGGGGGTACCAGTTTAGAAAATTAATGTTTTGTGGCAGGACTTCAAAGAATTGTTGTATGCCGTAAGCTGGAGTATTTCGGCTGGTTCCTAGAAACCAGTGATTGTGTTTTATGAAAAGTACGGCTTGCTAGTTACATCTGGCCAGAGGTGCACCGAGATCGATATTAATTTTTTCCTAATAGGCGAAAAGTGACCACTAACACATGCCATTTTTGAGAGAGTAAGTTTTTTGTAACAGCTGGAGATGTGGAGCTGTAAATTACATAATGCACTTCAAGTCCAAAATTCCTAAGATTGACGAATTTAAATATATAATTTTATATATGTATTTTGCATTATGCTAGTCAAATCTAATAACTACCAATTAAATCCCATCACCGAAATCTATTTGAAACTCCTTTCCTCACTGGTAGCCAAAAGAGGGGTAATATTTTTTCGTGTACTCGTATTTGCCACCACTGCTAAAGCTTTTAGCTTTAATAAGAAATGTGGCTGAATATGGGCCCCCCTAATATTTCTTCTTTGATAAGTATTTATAACACTCATACGCTTTGACGCTCACAAACTACGATTTTATTTTAGAAAAGAAGTCATTCGCTTGCATGCAACAAAACAAATGCATTAAATAAGAAAACCCCCCGACAAAAAGTTACAAGCCCACTCACACAAACACACAAGTGCACACATGCAAATATACGATCGTATGTGTGCATATGAAGGATGGTAAGTGCCGCCAAGCTTTTAGCAACAAAAATGGGAATATCAGTATCAAATCGCAGCAGAGCAATAAAATAACAAAAATTAAAAGAAAAGAAAAGAAAAGAAAACAAAAAGAAAAAGAAAAAGAAGAAAGAAAAACGTTCCACTGTAAAAACTCTTGAGAGAGTTTCTTGACTTTTGAATGACTCTTGCGCCCCTTTCGAAACGTTACGTAAAGCAGCATTAATATATTTAAACTTAATATTGCAACAAGCACAACCTGCATAACCTGATATAATTTGAGCTTCTGTGTGTAGTTACTGTTGCAATTGGCCATTAAATGTGCCACTAGCAAATGCATTTGCAAGCAAAATGATTTCTTGTTTGTTGTTGGTGTTGAAACAATGTGTACAGTTTTAAGGCTTCTGCAACTTGAAACATTAAAGTGTTGTTGTTGTTCCTTAAAGATTCAAATTTCATGTTTTTTTTTCTTTTATATAATTTTACAAATTTTGTTGCAACAAACTTCCAAAACATTTAAATAGAAGTTGAGATAATAAAAAATTAAATAGACTCAAGTAAGTTGTAAACACACAGCCACACACACACACACACACGCCCACACACTCACATATTGTCTTAGTGCAGCACAAAAATGTAGAAACACAAACGTTTTATGGTTAAGATGAGTGGCAACAGCACTTGATCTCAAATTCAGTTGTTGGTGTGAGTGTGTTTATTTCTACGCCTGTGTGTGTGCTGTGTATATGTGTGTGCGTGTCTTTAACGTTTTTCTTGGCAACACAAATATACCAGTTGTCATTAACACGCATTATTGTGCAACACAGCAACAACAGGAACAGCAACAGCAACAACAGTACCAATAACAACAACAAAAGTAATAATAATAACAAACGTAGGCAATAACAGCAACAGCTAGAAACTAAAAAATTTGTGCACATCTTAATGAAAGGATTGGTTAGTACATCTGGAGTAGAGAGCTGCCACGCGTAGCAAACACATTCGTCTTGTTATACTCATTGTTATAATTCACTGTGCTACTCTATTCACTGTGAAGCATTAAGGACATTCAGTACATTCAGCTGTACAAATACGCTACACAGAATTCAGTTCGCCACCATTGTGGTCACGCAGCCATTATTATTTTGTAAGAAGCTGTGACAGCAGGAAGAGTTGACTTTGCACACTTCAAGAAGGCCATTTTAGATAATTGCCCATTTCAGCATATAAAATTATTTAATTAAAGTATAGTTGTAACATGCAAAAATATGAAAATATATTGTATTATTGTCTGGGAAGCAAAACAAAATAATTTTGAAATGTCATAGTCCACTTTTTTATTATGCTGGCAACACTGTTGCTGTCATCTGCCTAAGTTTACTACTAAGTTTTTTAAAAATAAAAAGAAAACATTACAAAAATGTTTCATACACAAACAAGTATACTACTTTTGACAGTTTATAGTCGGTAGCCTATTGCTCTATTGAAGGCGGCCTAACGACTTCTGACAGGATCTACTATATACATATTGTTGATCAGTTGATCTACAAACCATTGCATGTTGCACACACACTTGCATTAAAAAATTTGCAATTATTAAAGATTGACAAATGAAATATTAGAAAGAGTTCACCAATATTTTGTCTACAGGATGGCAACAGATTTTCGCCTGATTTCCAATAAAGTCCTGTGCAGTATATAGGAGCTGTAAGGAGCAAATTCTGCAGAAAGAAAGAGAAATGAAAGGCTTGACTACGTATTAGTACTTTCACCTTTGCCCTACTCTAATGTTTATCTTTTTTTTTAAAGGATCAAAAGGAATAAGGAGTCAAGAATCCTGCTACGTAATATTATATGTACATGTTCACACTTTTGGTGTTGAAATTTTTAAACACACACCCTCTTTACTTACAACTGCAAATTGGCAAGAAATTGTAGCAGTTTTATAGTAAAGTTGAAGTTTTTACAATATTCATATTTGCATATCAAATGCATATTAATGCATATTAATGCATATTAAATTATTTCCAAAATTTCGTAAATATGCAAAAAAAGCATTTGAATTTCAATTATATGTAATACGTAATTGTTACCAAAGAATAGAAAACTATGCCAAATTAAGCATTTATTTCAAAAATATGCAACAACAACGTTGCGCAATACCTTTTCATTCATTGCCATAATTTCTAAAGCCACCAATTTATGCACTTGTGATAAAATATGCAGTAATAAATTATTGTAAAGTTTTCGTCTTTATTTAAGAAAATGCATTTCTTCTTCAAATAGGCAAAGATATGCAAACATATGCAAACATATGCAAACATATGCAAACATATGCAAAAATATGCAAACATATGCAAAAATATGCAAAATTATATTTTCAAAATTTGCATAGATAATTAGGAAAAAATAACTATGTGGGTGGAAATCCAATTCAATCTTCAGTGACGTTAAAGGAGAGAGCATCATAATGACAGCATCATCTCTTTCCAAGCGCCGCAGTTTATGTTGTAAATTAATGTGCGAAGAAATTACTTGCAAGTAACATGGAAATTTAACTAAAATTTTTTAAATATAAGATTTCCATTTTAATAAAAAGATTAGTGAAATTAATAAAATAATATTTTTATACTTTGTCTGGCAATCATAAATTCGTTTCTCTTTGCCATGCTTTCGCTAGCTGTCAATAGTAATGCTGCGAACACAACTTGGACGACTGACGAATTTTTAGTCACGAATACTATTTGTGTATACGAAAATTTATAGAAATTCGCCATACTCCAGAAAGGGAGCAATAGATTTCTTTCTACTTTTCTTTCTACTATATCGGCAAACAGTGTTACCATGCTTGGAAAAAAACTTCAGCAAATAAATTTAACTTGTGCATTCATTTCGCATCTTATATTTATTTTTCAATATGAGTTTGAGTGCTGGGGTCATCGCCAGCACTCACACATCTAAAATTATTAATTAGGAACCTGTACTCACGCATCTAAAATTATTAATTAGGAACCTGTACCGGCTTGCAATCCTACAATCGATCTTGTCATGTTGGACGAAATTCTTCATTCGTCTTAGTTGTAGCTTAGCTTTAAACAATGACCTCAAAGGGTTAAAAAATTACTGAGTTGATTTACATTCCAAATTTTTTTTTGACAGTCTTATCACGAACTTTTTACTTTTGCCAGCAAAAAACAGAAATATGCATTTATTTTCAAAATATGCAATTCTCAAACATACAGCGATCCTTAAGGTAAAATTTGCCACTATTTGGCAAGCCAAGGGGAAAGTGGCTGGAAAGAGACAGATGTAGTTCAATTACATATAGTCAGATGTCACTGCCAGTGCTCATTTTCTTAACATACCTGTTCGATGGAGAAACGCTTTCATATCGAGGAAACTTCCTCTTGCAATTTTTATTCCAACACTCGTTTTTGTTTTTCCTTTTCCTTTTTTTATGATACGAAAACATTTTACATTCCTGCCGCCTTCAACTCTTCCTTAAAACGAAATAATATTAAAATAATACCAGTGAAGATACTCATAATAAAAGTGATAATAACACTAGAACCAATAGCTGAATAACATTAGCCTCGCTTAAACTTTTGGCATGGCTTGCCTTGCCAGAGACTGACTGCACGTTCCCATACAAAGTCTTACGCTCTACACTTTAATCATGTGAATATCCCACAACACGTTTATCTACTTACTTCTTGACAAACCCCCCTCGTCCTGGCTGCACTAGACACTTAATCTTTTTTGCATCACAATGAGTATGGAATCTTCAGCCAGGCAAGCGACAAGCTCCTTATCTAATTGCACTCAGGAAATGGAGCACACATGTTCAAGTGTTAATATTTGGCTTTTAATACAAAAATAAAGTTAGAGAATGCAAAACAAAAAAAAAAAAAAAAAAAAGGTTGAAAAACAAAGTGAAGAATATTTTACAAAATGCCCCCATTTCGACGGGCTGTTGGCTGCACCAAACATAAAATGCATGCGAGACAAAAAATACAGCTTTCGGAACAGCAACTCGTTCAAATTTCGGTGGAAATTTGTAGCAAAAGTGGAGGAGAAACAAAGCGATGAAATAATAATAGAAATCTATATAAAACTGCAGCTAAAAGTTTGATAATGTATGTTTTAATTATAAATACTCGTACAAGCATAGTCTTCAATGGCCCCGCAATGGTGCGAGGGCACGCTGCACGAACCTTGCAACAAATTTTATGTGCATCATAAAGGGAAAGATGCATAAATAATATTCCTACTCCTATCACAAGTTTATGATTTACTCCCTTTGTCCCTTTGTCCCTTTTATTAGCTGGTGCTCTGTGCAATGCAAAGGCTGCCTTTAAAATGCAAATTTTCAAAAGTGTTATTGCACTGTCTAGAGGTGATAATGCCAAGTGCCGATATTGTTTGCAAAGAGGGGTTGCAACTTTATCTCTTCAAGTTTTTGCTTTATTTTTTTTATGTCTAAATTGTCAGAGTCTTTTGGAAAAATTTAATTGCAAATTTATTTAAATTAATATTATTATAATTTTTTTTTTCTTCAAAAGATGTTGCAAAGGCTTCAGTTAACACTCAAGAAGAGGCTTGACTTAATACGACTGTTTTTGGGGTTGACTTTTTTTGGGGGGTTGTCCTGCTAACCACAAGCTTAAAATTAATACTTTTCATATGCTCTGATGCCATGGAGCCCCTTACCAGTCATTAGATTGTCTGAATTAAAAGTGTGGAAAGTTTGCTAGCTTTCCTTGCTGCTCTCTAATAAGAGATGAAAGAATCGGGAGACAACGATGTGAACCGCTTTCATATAGAAAATCTATTTAAAGAGCTTTCTAAAGGGTTTGACCTTTTTATAGCTTTTCTCCTTATAGCTTTTTCTCCTTAACTTGTGCAAGTTATTATGATAGAACTACTAGAGAGGGGGGCTGTGAAAGAAAAGATAGCTGGTGAAGAAATATGCTTTTCTGTCTGTTTAACTAATGCTGAATTTGATGCTGTTCCACACCTTGTGAAATAATTGTACGGCTGTATGGCAAAGAACAGCTTTTATAACTACGCCTCTGCCAAACAATACATTGAAAGAACAATTAACAGAAGATTATTAAAACTCATGAGCAGAATTTATAAAAAATTTTCTTTTTATGATTGAGATGAGAATCGAACCCAGTATCTTTACTGTTTCTGGTACACTGAATAAAGGAAAGAGAGACCATTAAACCAGTAACACGCCACAATAGAATAAAACGCCAAATACGCCATTTGATTATTGGTTTGTGTTCTCTGGCTTTTACATTTCCATGAGAAAGTTTTTGTATAAAGATCCTTTCATTAACCTTTGGAGAATGCAATGAAATGGTTTTTGGATATCCTTCAGTAATAAATTTAATCTTTAACCGATTTGTAAAATTTATGCACTTGAATTGCTTCATAAGCAAATTTCCAACCTTAAAGTATATATCAACAGATAAGCCTTCAATTCGTCTTTTGCACAAACTGTACTTACTTGTCATCTGTATTAAAGGACACCATGGTATTGTGTGAAGTAAAATTCGCTTCAGCTGCCTTGCACATGCAGTGAATGCCGAGACTCCAACTGGTTGACGAACTCATGTATTTTCTGTTTAATAAAGTGAAGTATTTAATGAATTTGCTGATTAATAAATGATGTTACGAATTTATTTTGGCATGAAAATTGTTGACAAAAAGGACAACAATATCTGCCAAATAAATTTACCTAGTGAACATGTCTCTACTTGCACAAATATAACCGAATAAAAGTGCCAATAAATTCAAGTATTGTAGAAAAAATCTTTATTTGCTTTAAAGTGTGAAAAGTATACTGTAGTAATTGCAAAGGGAAGAGTGGAAATTAAATTTTGTTAAATTTGCACTTGAACGGCCATTGGACACACACACGCTGCCACAAGCTTTGGAGTTCATGTACAAACACTTTGACACGAATACAAATATTGAGTATTTCATATATATTTTGTATATAAAAAACCAAAAATAATGTAGTAACGACATGCGTATCCACATTTTTTTAAAACCATGTTGTGCTGGAGAAAGTCCTTGTGTGAGTCCTTTTAAAAAAAAGAGATTTATATTTTAGTCGTGTAGCAAAATTTATCACATGGTCTGCAATGGTGTTATTTAATATGTATGTATGTGTGTACGAGCCTGCAAGGAAAACTCATCGATAGGATCAACAATTTAACCATTTCCATCTGTCACGCTTGGAAATTTCACTACGCACGTATCCTACGTAGCAGTTAATTTCCATAAATTAAATTAAAGATGTATCCGAAAATTGTTCAACAATTTTTATAAGACAATCTCAGATCGCTATTCTCTCTTTAATAAGAAGTAAATTTTTAAGAGTTGAATATCTCCCGCGCTAAGTTACCCATTACTCCCCCTACGTGACACTTTACACCTAGCCCCAATCGTTCTTCCCCTGCTTGTAGTTTTCACTGCAAAAAACCAAAAAATCCTTCTTGTTGAAATAGTCCAGGGATCCTGAGCTTTTTTACTTTTACGCTAATTGACTTTTAAGAGAGTCTACTGTATTTCCACAAGCTTATGCGTTAGTGGAGTTTATATAAGACTTGCTTTTACCGATTTGGATTTTGTTACTAGTAAATGTATTTTTTCTGCATCCATGATTATCTTCTTATACAAATAGATGTTTATAATCAACCACAGAGCCTCAACAAACATCTGTATTTATGTAAAACTCTCGCACTCAACTTTGCATATTCATGTGTATGTGTATGTGGCTGTGGCTGTGTATGCGTATGTGCCTATAGAAATTGCAATAGATGCCAAGGACATGCCGATACATTCGCAAGCAGTTTAACACAATAGTGCTAAACGCATAAATGTTTATTAGAGTGACTCGTTTCGGTATTAATTGTTTTCCCACTACAAAAAAAAAAAAAATATCTGTGTCACTACAGTGCATTTCAAAATTAAAAATACATCTCAAAAAAATTATTTTAACACACGAATTTATATAGTTTACCTTCAACGAGTTCGATACACAGATTTTATAAATTAAAATTTTTTAAAAAGGAGCCACTCTAATAAGGAAGCATATTATTTTGCAATAAGGAAAAGAATCGTTAAAAAATTTTATATTAATTGTTTGATTCTACCCATATATAGCCACGCTTACACATACAATTTAAAATTGTGGGTAAAATCAAAAGTAGGAGGAATTGTATACAAATTCAATGTTGGTTGAGAGAAAAAGTATTTTCGTTTTTTAATAATAGATATTCTACAATATATGACAGGATTTTAAAACACATGTATCTCACTGCAAACCTGTGTTTCATATATTTCACTAAAATTTTGAGATACCTTTACATTTTGTTCAAGCCATAGTCAAACAATCGGAAAATTTATTAGCACGTTTTTCTTATAGTTTACTGTAAACGATGAAGTAGAAAGTGAAATTAATATTTCGTAACATCAGCTGCCAGTTACGATTCTGCCGAAGGCGTATTGAAATCTTTACCTTGAGATAGTGAGTCCAATTAATACCAATGTAATACCCTGTTCATCTTATAGAATACTTCCCAAATTGACTAAATGGGTTACCGCAACCCTTTTTTTATTGCGGAAAAAAGCTTTTGTATTAGACAGCATTTGTATTACATTTTATAGATGCCAGCAAAATCTTTGTGGGTCTGAACGGGGTATTGAAATTATATGTCTTAACCACAAATAGCCTGGTAGTATTGAAATTATTACAAATTTATATTATTAAGCTCAAGTCAACATATTATGTTGGGGATACTTCAATACATAATATGATTTTAATTAAACAGTTTATTCGTTCAATTATTTTTTTTAATAAAAAAATTTTTTTTTTGCTTGAACTCATCATTCATTTCTTTTCAATTTTTTTCAATTTTTCAATAAAAGTAATTGCAGATATATTTTAATTTATTTTTCCTTGAAAAGTTTTTATTTCTAGTAATTTTATTAAGCATTTTGATTTAACACACACATACAGTCGCTCACACAGATACAACACTACTCTTAACACATACAAAGTGTCAAGTCCTTCAGTAACATGTTGCATGTTTTTACTTATTGGGTTATTTAAAGGACAAAAACAGAGAATGTGTAAAATCTTTTCTCCTTAGACAGGATTTAATTACAAGTAAATCTGAATTCAATAAAAATTAAAATCTCTCAAGTCCTGCATGTACGAGTGCTTAGAAGGATTTAACAATTTAAATATTTCTTTTAAAACTTTCTATACAAATTCAATTTATTCTGCTGACTCAAGAAATATGTGTGCGTGTCTGCAGTTGAACTATAAAGTCGAATAAATATTTTGTATGACCTCAAATTTTCCGAGCAGAGAGTACATGTATGGAAGTAACAAAGAATTGAAACCAAACTTGATGAAGGAAAAAGTTAATAAATCCTTTTGTAAATTTAGTTTTCTTTAATCCACTTCAGACGAAGGATATGCAAGATTGTAACGATACATTTTGTAGTTGGAAGAGCTAGATACAATTAAGACATCCTAATAAATTTATAATGCCACATCCTATGAAAATAAACATGGGCTGAGCTTTAGGGCCTTTGAGAGCCTTTTGTGCCTCACTGTACTACATCTGGTCATATTGGTTTTAACGTAAAAATCGAACAATGAGAAAAAAGCCAGCAAATAAAAGAGAAAGAGGAATTTACATAGAGCCGACTTAAACGCTACAGCAACACACAAATGTAATTAATGCGCGGAAAATCCCAGCAGCACTAAAGCAACAATATCAATTTTATTCGGGTACCCAGCAACCGTCAAACACGAATGACAAAATTCTCATTGATTTAAGATCAGTTGTGAAGGAAGTATATACAAAGAATTTGGAATACAAAAGGTTTTCCATAATAAACGAATATCCCTCTTCCTTTAATCGAATATCCGTCTTTTGATTGTTTTCCCAGAAACCCTCTTCTTTAGAATAAATTCCCTGATTTCAGAGAATTGAAATTAAATAAATTTTAAAAAGGATTTTGTAACAATAAACTATTGACAAAGGTTTCCACAAAGGATACTTTTTCCATTACTTTGTTTTATGCAAATAATTTTTATTCGAATAACTTTATTCGATTAATTTTATTTGAAAATCCTAAATTTGTTTATAAAAATTTTTCGTGTAGTTTTATTTGGATAAATTTCTTCTAATCATTTCGTTCCAATATTTGCAATAATTTTATTCGAATAATTTTAGTACAAGAATTTCATTTTCTTTAAAACTTTTTTAATGAAACATTTTAATGAATTATATTTTTTCTTACGTTAAAATAATTGTTTAGAAAAAATTTCTACTCGAATAATTATATCAATTTTCGTAATGTGACTAATGAATAAATATGACTAGTACTCTCATAGAAACTGAAGTTCTTCGGAAAACCTGCTTTCAATATTTTTGTAAATCTTATTCGAATAACATTGTTATATTTTTCTAAGTTTGTACAAAAAATATTTTAAATTTTCATGTTTATCAATTATTTTACTACGTGTGGAACATGAATTATTAGGGGGTGCCCAATTTTTCGTTTCAAAAAGAGTTAAAAGGCCTGAAGGGAAACATTTGCAGGTTGCCTTACGCTCACGATTAAAGTTAATTATTTTATTATAATT
Source organism: Ormia ochracea (assembly GCA_963402855.1). Lineage (NCBI taxonomy): Eukaryota > Metazoa > Arthropoda > Insecta > Diptera > Tachinidae > Ormia > Ormia ochracea. The sequence goes on from OY727107.1 coordinate 38,938,683, forward strand.
TGGAAATTCCAGTACTGATCTAAAACTACGATTTTATATATATATTGCAGCCAATTGTTTTTTATTCATGACTCCTTGTGTTTGCTGGGTAACTGTACTGTCCTTAGCAGCATTTGCTTAAGAGTCGTATTGATCTAGTGGTGACATTAAAGTCTCTTTAAGCCCACATCTTGTACTCGTAAGCTTATCAACAACAAAACGAAATAATATTTTTTTTTTGATTTGGTATTTTAAAAGCAAAATAATGTCGTTGTTCAAAAATATGGTACTATTTTTCTTGTACTTTTTCAGAAAAATATTCTCGTTGTGCTCGTAATGCATAAAATCTTTATGGAACGAAATTTAAATAAAAATAGAATCGAAGTCTCCTAATGAAAACGTACTTCAGCCAACTGCTTAAAACCAAAGAATTTTAGAAAGATTTAAAAGAAAAAAAAAAAAACTTACAAAAGCTTAAAGAAGTTTTCAGACGGTTGTGAATTGTAAGAAAAAATTTTTGGGCGAAAGAGGAAAAAATATCGATACAAAAAATTTAATAAAGTTCATTTTAGCGGCGAACGCCTGCTACTACCGCTGTTGGAAACTTTAAAGATTTTACATGTTAAACACGAAAATATTTATAAACAAAAAAAGGTCAAATAGAGTCAGGAAGGAGTTAAAAAATTTCCTTTGCAGTCTCAAATTATACACAGAACCGCAAATCGTCCACAATTGTTTGGCTCAGAGAACAACACATGCAACAAACGATTCTTAACAAAACGTAATTGTATAAATTTGTTGCCACCTCCTTCCCACAAAAGCTGCCAAATGTAAAACAACAAAATGGTGCTGCCCTCCCATATTTAAAAGCCATTCTGCTGCTGTTATTAGAGAGAGACAAAAATGTTGTATTACAAAAACTTTTCGATAAAGGAGTAGAAGTTCCTTTTGAGAAGTGATTAAAGCTTTTGAAACCATTTTGTAATTCTTTTTAAAATTCTTTGTTTTTAAGCAGTTGACTGTTACGTTTTTATTAGGACGTTTTTAATAAGTGAACGTTCCATAAAGACTGAATAATGCACAGTCTGCTAAAGTAGGCATCGCGGCTTCGATTCCTCCCTAAGCTTAGGGTATTTTTCTGTGGATAAGACAAAAAAAAAAAAAAACAAAAAAAAATCTAAAAAAAATTAACTTTATTATAGCTCTGCAACAATTATTTTTTGTACAAAATTTTTTTCGGAAATGTATTATAGAATTTTTTTTTTAACTGTGCTTTTTCTAAAGGTACTCCTTGCGAAAGGTCCTTGCCATAAAACTCATATATGCTATGCAATTTTTAAACCTGCTTTTGCTCGACTCTACTTGTTGGAAAAGATCTCTTAAACACTCATTAAAAATGGGTGCAAAAAGGCCTTCTTCTAGTAAAGGTACTTTTTGCGTAAAGTACCTTCTTCATTTAAATTCCTTAATTTGGTCACTTTCCTTAATTTGCTACAAATTGTTAGGAAATGTGTTCCTTAAAAAATAGATTTTTAATTAAAGTACTTTTTTTTAAAAAAAGTACTTTTTTTTAAATAAAAGTACAGTTTTTTAATTAAAGTACTTTTTTTTAACAAAACTTTAAAAAACTTTTAACTTTGCATAGAATCTTTTATGGAATCCTTTGTCAATAGTTTATTGTTACAAAATCCTTTTTACAATTCATTTAATTTCAATTCCCTGAAATCAGGGAAGTTTTGGAAATGGCAGCCTTTAAATTTATTCTAAAGAAGACGGTTTCTGGGAAAATAAAACTTCTACTCTTAAAAATATTTCTATAAAACTTACTTTTTAAAGAAAATAAATTTTTTATTAAAAAGTACTTTTTAGAATTTTGCATATAATTTTTAAAGAAATTTTTTTAACAAAATTATCTTTTTAAATGTCATTTTTCTAAAGAATAAATACAGTACTCTTTAAAGCGGAAGCAAAAATTATAATTTTAAAATTGTTTCTATTAAAATTACTTTTTAAAGAAAATAAATTTTTTATTAAAAAGTACTTTTTGGAATTTTGAACATAATTTTTACACATTTTTTTTAACAAAAGTGTCTTTTAAATGACATTTTTCTGTTCAAAGTACCAGTTAGAAATATAATTCATTTGAAAATGGATTTTTAATAAAAGTACTTTTCTTTAAAATGCACTTGAATATATACAGTACTTTTTAAAACTGAAGTACTTTCATAGAATAATTCTTATTACTCGAAAGAAAAAAGAAAAATCGTTTAAATTATATTGTGCAAACTATTTAATGTGTAAACTGTGTAATTCATACAAAAAGTTTTTTTTTTTGGAGAAAGTACTTTTTATTAAAATGTTGCTAATTAAAATGAAATTATAAAAATGTGTTGGTGGCGGACAAAATTTTTGGCAAAAGAAAATTTAAATTAAAAATAATTTCATGTAAACATTTTAACAAGAAATGACTTTTTTCTAGAAAGATTATTTAATAAAAGTACTTTTTATGGAAAAAAATAAACTCTTTAGAGTTACGATTTCAAAAGAAATTGTGTAAAAAATTTTATGTTTCGCAGTCCTGGGGGAAAAATTCTTTGTTACACTGTAAAAATTTGTAAGTAATTTTTCTTCTTTTTTTGTAATAACTATAAAAAATATTAACGAATGAATGTAAAGGCTGCTCGTTGTGTTTCATGTCCTTTTAGTTCTCTGAACTCTAGTCAACTGGCCCTTAATTACTTTTTCATGCATTCGCTTGAATTTTCAAACGTCTTTTTTAATTTCTTCTTTTTTTTCGCTTTTTTTAAAAAGAATTGAAAAAGTTGTGAATAAATTGTTGGTCAGGACAAAATTTTCAGCAACAATATTAAGCAAGTACGGTGGGAACAGCATTAGCCCATTTATATATGACACTTTACTAGAGCGTTTATTATATGCCGTTCAGCGGCGTAGCAAGCAGCAGCCAGAGAGCATCACTTCCATTGTTAAAAGCAATCAAACACATGCAAACAGCTCGACCAAAAAGGTTTTTAAGTGAGAAATTTTAGCCCAAAAATGTATTGTCCTTTCACATTTCGGATATAAATGAATTGAATACAAAATGAAATGGGGTGGGAGAGAAACTGGACGAGAGCGGTGTGTGGGTTTTGTGTTTTGTGTTTAGTGGGGTTTAGAAATTTATTTGAGGTCAGAGCTTTTGTTTCGTTTTTCAAATACTTTAAACGTGTTGCCAGTTGATACAAGAGAAATTGCTTTCATGCAAAAGTTTGTTGAAAAGTAGCCATGAGGGGGGAGAGCTAAAGCCCAGAAAATTATTTAATTAAAAATAATAAAGACAAAGAATTTATTTTTATTTTTATTTTTTTGTTTTTTTAATAATTAACCATTAACAAATTGTTTGCGTAATGCTTTCGGGTTAACGTAAATAAAGCTTTGCTGATAATTTAAAAGAGTGTGGAATGGTTTGCTGGGATATCAATCGCATAGAAATGCACATTTACTAACAACATGCACAGAGAGAGGAAGGCGTTTGTACAATTCCCGCACTGACACAAATCTTGCCAGTTCGACGTGCTTAAAAGGCCCACTCGCCAACACACAAGCACACATTTTCAAATAATACGGATTTGATAATTTCCAAAAATACTGAAAACACGAAAAATAGCATTTTACCAGAGAGCAGCAGTTTAATATCGAGCATGTGCATTTAATTTAAACCGACAGAATGTCACAAACAAAACAATTGTATGGGAAGGAAAAAAAATTCCAGTTAAGATAGAATGTTTAAAATGTGATTTGAGCAAAGTTTTGCTTAAACATTAAAAAAGTTTAAGCAGAAAAATAAATTGGATTTGAAGCAAAAATTGCTCAAAAACTTATTTAATCATTTTGATTTATTTTTTTCTTTTTTTTTTGTCATGTTGTGCGAAGCCGGCAGGCATAAGAAAAAAATGTGGTTTAATATGATTTTAAGAAATTTTTAAACTCATACACAAGGATCCCTGATCAATTGTATGAGAAAGTGATTAAAAATGTATTATTTTAAAGGAAAAGCTTAAATTTTATTAAACAAAAGCAAATCACTTAAAAGGAAAATGAAATGCTTTGTTAAGCGAAAAAGGATATTCAGAAGTATACTCTGTTCATAAGGATACTATTTGACAGATTCTTCTGTGAGTAGTTTAATCAGGTTTAATCAGGTTCTTGCTTCGGCAGAGCATTTACTAAAATTGGAAGGATACAGAGAGGATAAGCATAAACCCGGCGTGAGGATGACTTGCAAAAAAGCTTCCATAACCAATACAGGGTGTTCCAAAAAAAAAAACAAAATTATAAAACAAATATTTCCTAAGCTACAATATCACTAATTACTGTGCCATAAAAAAAAGCACCTATTTGGAAAAACTTCTCTTCATATTAAACTTTTGTACAACATTATACAAGTTTAATAGTAGATTAAATATTGAAAGATAATTTACTATCAATCGCTTAATTATATCATGCAAATGAAATGTAGTGTTAAAGCTTTTCGATGGCAAAAGCTGCATTTCATTTTCCATTTATTTAATCTGAAGGCAAAGATTAATTATATTTAATTGTATTAAATTTACATTGCAAATTCATATTTTTCCCATTCTTTTAATCCTTGCAAAGGACATTGTATGCCTCATACCACGTTAAAATCATTCTCTTATTGTAAGCAGCAAGGAAATTGCAAAACAACTTCCTTTGAAATATAATCAATTAATAAATCATTTAAATAAGTTTCCTTTTATTGATTAAACTCACACATTTCAATGAGCGCTGCGGCCGGACACGTTTTATTTTCGTTCGGTATTACTTTCATATTATAATTTTCAATTTTCACCAGTTTCCTGGCAAGTTGCAATTGTGACAATGAATAAAAAAGAAATTATTTTCTTGCTTTTCGTGGCATTAAAAGAAATCAATTTAGAGGATCTGTGGCATTTCCTATTTCATTTTATATTTTCTTATTTTCTATTTTTTTTGTCTATTTACTGTGAAACTTTTTTATATATGTTCATTTTTCTTTGCCCAGTTGCCTCTATTTAAGAAAGTCACTGTGTTAGTAACTTTAGAAGGACATCAAGCATTCATTAAATTAAAATAAAATAAGTATTTTTAAACACGCATTCTCCGACACATTTATTCTCCACTGTTCAAACCTTCACGTAGCCAGGCATACATTCACACCCAGCAAACATAAAGTATCAATATTTGAGCAATTAATTGAAAAATTAAAATATATATATTCTTATTTAATGAAAATTTTAATCATTTCAAATAAATATTTGCTTAACTGATAATTTAATCAGTCAACATGTCCTCACTGTAGTTGAAATGAAAACTATTTCTAATAACATATCCTTTTTCATTCATTCCATTAAACATTTTGCTTGAAATGAAAATGTTTTTAATCAACAAAACAGTTCTACTAAAGTGATGACTTATTGAAACAACTAAACTTTTTGGCCGGAATCTTCTTCAAAGCATTTTAGTAATAAATTTATTTTTTTTTGCTAAGTTTCGTTTAACCAATTTAAATTTTATTGGTGGATAAATAAAGAGTGGTATGAAGTAAAAAATTTTATGCCCGCCATTTAAACTTGCGCTCGGAGTGAAGCTCAGTGTAATAAATTCGTCTACAAATGTTCTCCAAGTCTGCCTCAATCTGCTTATTTTAATACCTATTGGTGGATAAATAAAGAGTAGTATGAAGTAAAAAATTTTATGCCCGCCATTTAAACTTGCGCTCGGAGTGAAGGCCAGTGTAATAAATTCGTGTATAATTCGTTTCTTTTAGTCCTTTTAAAGGATTGACTTGTATGAGACATGGCATATAAAAATCATTCTCTCATTGTAAGGAAGAAGGAAATTGTAAAGTAACTTCTTTTGAAATAGAATCAATTAGCAAATCATTTGAAAAAGTTTTTTTTCATGATAGAACTTACACATTTTAATGAGAGCTGTGGCAGGCAGGACATGTTTTATTTTGGTTTTAGTATTATTTTCATATAATTTTCTTTAATTTCCCGTCAACATTTACAGTTACCAATATTACTTCATTCAGGTAATTATAAAATAATTTTTCTCAGAGAATAATTTTATTTAAGGATCAATTGATTACTTATAATTTGCTGCAGGATCATATTTGTTAAATATTCCTTAACGATATTTTAAATAAAAATTAACATCAAATTTATTGAGCCATTTGGAAATGAGTTTTTCCCAACTGATTAAATTATCAGGCCGAAATGTTTGCTGGGTTTCCTTATAATAATTCAAAAGCAGCAGCAATATTTCATGGTTGTGCATTGAAAGGAGACTGTTAAAACATTTGCACCGGAGAGTCCATTGCATATAATGCCACGGTAGTAAATAATATTTTTTTTTCCTTAAAATGAATAGTCAAAAAAAAAAAAAAAAAATAACTATTTCTAAACGTAGACACTGAAGGACAAAAAATTAATGGTAAAAATGTAAATGTAGATAAAAGGACTTGCAAAGAAAGAAAAACATTGAAACTTTACATTACTGACGATATCTTCTCTGTATAGATAAAGAACAAGACATTAAAATAGTCTTACGCAGCAGTAATCATTTTCATATTCTCTTGCCTTCCTCTTTAAATTCTATAAATTCGTTTATTTATTTGTTTTCTTCTTAATTATGCTTCAGTTTAAGGAAAACTTAAGCAGACTTAGAAAACATTTATAGACGAATTTATTACACTGAGCTTCACTCCGAGTGCAAGTTTAAATGGCGGGCATAAAATTTTTTACTTCATACTACTCTTTATTTATCCACCAATAGGTATTAAAATAAGCAGATTGAGGTAGACTTGGAGAACATTTGTAGACGAATTTATTACACTGAGCTTTACTGCGAGCGCAAGTTTAAATGGCGCGCATAGAACTTTTTACTTCATACCACTCTTTATTTATCCACCAATAGGTATTAAAATAAGCAGATTGAGGCAGACTTGGAGAACATTTGTAGACGAATTTATTACACTGAGCTTTACTCCGAGCGCAAGTTTAAATGGCGGCCATAAAATTTTTTACTTCATACTACTTTTTATTTATTCACCAATAGGCATTAAAATAGTAATAGAAATTGGTTCACTTGTAAATTAAAAATCAGTAAATACTCAGAAGTAATTCTTAATTACTAAATTGAATATTCAATAAAAATTTTAGTAAATAATTAAAATTTTGTAATATTTCACTCAAAAATAAAATTCATTAAATTTTTTATATAAGACAAAAGCTTTAAGGCTTTTTTTTGTGTTTATTTCTTATTTAAAAAGGATAACAGCAATAATAGTATGTACCGAAACTTTTTAATGTCCAGTCAATGTTGCCAAGAAAGTAATTGCTCATATAATTTTTATTACCATACCACTGTTTGTTTATTTACCAAAACTAATATATGTTCTTCATAATTATGTTTAATATTGCAATGTTGGCTAGGCTTTTCTGCAGTTTAATTGCTGCCTAGTATATTTTGCAAGCTTTTGCCAGCTTTTATTTATTTAATTCCACAAATAGAATACCTGAGCATGATTAAATCAGTTAATATTCATCTCAGCGAAAGCTGCAGCACCAAAATTTCACATTTAGCATCCTTCGTGGATGTTTTCATTTAAGCAATGTAAGCTAAATACATATATGGCTAAGCTACTGTGTATGCTCTCAACTCTAATGACTGTCAGTTGGGCATGCTCGAGTTCGTTACAAAAACTAGAATTTTTAATTCTATCGGAAATCATTAAGTCACGCGATATTTGAATGAAATATTAAAAAATTATTAATCGAAATTTGCCTGTGACAAATTGTCAGATAATACCAACCATCGGTAGTATTGCTTTTACGTAATATTTTAGCTTTTATATCATTTCGCCGAAGCTTTTAGGAGCCAAAAATGCCGTTAGAATAAAATGCTCATATGTAAACATATGCTGTTACAGACTTTATTAAATAAGAATTGTAAATTTCGAATATGTTTCCTAAAAACGTAATCGGTACTGGAAAAATTCTCTTCAGCGAGAGGAGAACAATAAAGCACATATTAAAACGATTTATTGAGTTCATATCTCATGCTAAAGAAATTTAATTTGACGTGTTTGACGTGTTAGTTTGCAAGTCTAAAACTAAAGTGTTTATAATCTTATTTTGTGGTTCTAAGAAAGAGTTTTCTCTTTATGGCCCCCTTTAATCCACCAATACATACATACATATGAAACCAATATCAAGTAGACGAATGTAGCGTGCCACTGAAGCTACTACTGACAGCATCTTCCTTTTCCTGGCAAGTTCATTTTCTCTTTTTTTTTGTGTTTTCTTGGCCGTAGAAAAGATGCACTCATTCATCTATTTGAAAGCTACATAAACTCAAACGATTAAAGTTACGTCAACGCAGTTCACCCCTTAAGTGACATGCTGAATGACTACAATGAATGAACGAGCCAACGAATAAAGCATTTCATTTGTACAACAAACAAGTTGTAACTGAAACGTATACATGCTTGTGCATGCACTTGTTTGCTGATGACATCTGTAGTAACTGTGAGAGTGGTAGAAGGTGGAGGTGAACTAAAAGAAAACGTTTATTAATTTTACTGCCAAGCTTGAAAATATATTTGTGTACCATTTTCTTTAAGTATTTTCTTGGCAAGAATTATCAAGTCGTCAATAACAAGTTAAAGCAAGAAACTATTGTGTGCTAAAAGACCAGGGGTAGAAGCAAAAGTGCTTTTCTCGGCCGCAAACTTTTCTACTCGTATGGCGGGAAAGACAGTGAGCGAGAAGTTTCTCCTGAAATCTTATTTATATTTTGCTACTCTAGAGAAGGGCGAAAAAGAGTCGTTGCAACCGAACACTGATGCACTAGTGCTTTTTTTAGATGGCCTTCCGAAGTGGCAAAATGTATCATTGTTGCAAAAATCTTTGTTGGCGGGAATGCCAAGTAAGTGCATCTGAGTATCTGCAATTTTCTTAAATTCCTCAAAGTACGATTACGTTTCGCTACATTTTCGATACATTTAGATATTTCAGTTCAGTCTGGTCGATATTAAAAAAAAAAGCTAGAAAAGCTACAGAGAGATAAATAGAAAAGCGATTGCAATAACATCGGGATGCTGAAAGAAAATTTTTTTCTAATATCCTTCTAAATTTCCTCCTTAAGAATTTTATATATTTGTCAAGTCTATATTTTTTTTGAAATCTTCTTCAATGAAAAAATAATTATAAATTTTTTTTAAATATAAAAATTATTGCTTTTTTTCAAAAAATTTTTACTTGGGTTTAATTACGTAATTACGTAAGCTCTTACGTTAAATTGTTAACAATACATAATGTCTTCTGTTGTAAAGTAATGCAATTCAAAGTATTACACGAATCCATCTATGGATCGCAGGTTGTATCATGCAAATCCGTTTCACCAATTCCGGATATTGTTTTGCTGCGTTACCAAAGTTCTGCTGAGAGCGGTCATCTACCATTTGTAATTAGAGGGTGCAAAAAAAATTTATTATCCATCACACACATGTGCATTCACGTAAATGACTTTAAGGCACTTTCACTTTACATCAGCACACAAAAAACCTTTAAATAATTAAATCATTCTCTTTCACAGGGACTCTGAAAATAACTAGACCCATTGAATTTGGAGCCAATGCTTTACGCTTGCTGGTTTAAGGAAGCTGGTAAATTTTTAAATCATGGATTGCATAAATTTAAAATGTTAGAAAATTCGAATGCAATCATAACGTTCGGTAAACCAAAATTTTGAATTTATTATATGTGGCAGATTGTTGTATTTCCCAGCTCTGGCTACATATATATTTCCCAAACTGAGCGATCTTTTATTATGCACGAATGCATTATGCAGGCGTATACGAAATTAAGTAAAGTGTATTTTTCAAGCAGGGATGCCTCCGTAAGCGAAAGAGTAATCCGAATACTACTAAACCGAAGTTTGCGGGTTCGATTCCTGCCTAGACCCTATTGGTGTTTTCGACCTCAAGCCGAAAGCTTTCCAGCCCAAGTTAAAATGACCATCAAGAAATTTTTCAAACAAAAAATGAAATTATTTCCGGTATCAGTGTTTCCCAGTAGCAGGCTCTTCCCTTGATAATTTTGGCAACTCTGCCACAATAATTGTGACCCACTTCTGTTCCTAGATCGCTTAAATTAGTTAACAAAAAATTTACTTTAGTAGTGGGCCCAGTCCAACTTGAAATGACCATCAAGAAATTATTCAAACGAAAAATTAAATTTTATTTAGTATCAGTGATACTGAGCAGCATGTTCTTGGCTTGATAATTTTTGCAACTGTGCCATAATAATTGTGACCCACTTCTGGTTCTAGATCGCCGACAAGAAGTGTGTTAAATAGATTAAGTATAAGAAATCGGTAATTATTTAAAAAGCTTTCGAATAAAAATATTTTATAATCTTAAATCAAATTTTATTTTCTCTTCGAATACTTATTGCTGTCATTTTGTCTCAATTTTCAAATTTATTTTTAAATTTCCATATGGAAAAAATCTTATTTTTATTTTTTAAATTTCCCCCTTCAAATTTCAACTTTGCGGCACAAAGTGTTTTTCTTAAAAAAAAAAACAAAAAAAAACTGACTAACAATTTCAAATAATTTTTTTTTTTGCATTTTTAATCTTATTTTACGTAGAAATAAAAAGTCATAAAGCTAAATTAAAATTCTACAAAGGCGAATCACTTAAAATCCAAAAACACGCAATCAGCAAACCAAGACCATTCAGCGATCCGCCCACCAACCGCCAACCATCCGGCTGACTGATTACAAAAACTACTTTTCACAGAAACAACAGCAACAACAGCAACAAGAGTAACAACAGAGTAGTAAAAGACAATCCGACAACTGGCACTAGGCAGCAGGCAGCAACAATCCTTAAAGTGCTGACAAGTGCATTTCATAAGGATAATAATTCAAAAGATTTACAATTTAGTTGTATAAAGACAACAAATGACAAAGTAGAGCATCACATCAACCGAGAATGGGCCACAGAGCTCGCAAAGAAGACACTAACAGAAACCAAAAAGGAAAGAAAAACTAATGAAACCAACCGGCAACATTCTTAGGAGCAACATTTGATACATCACCTACAGCAGCAACAACAACATACTGCACATTGCCTTTCACACAGTCTCCGCTCAAAGAAATTTATTTCATTTTTATCTGTCATTTAAAAAGCAAAAAAAAATTTCCGTTTTCACTTTTATTTTAAATCGTTTCGTCCATAAGATTGTGAGCTTTTGATGTAAACAAAAAATAGATAAAAAAGAAAAACGGATTGTCATTAGAATGCCGATAATACCAGGACTTTTCCTAAATCCTTTGTTTTTGTTTTCGTCTATAACAAAATCCTTATAATCGGCAGTGTGTTAGTAAATTCCCTTTCAAACTATTTGCTCGCACAGCACACGAAATGAGCAACCGTAAATTGCATTCAAGATGTTTTCTTTTATGTCTGTGGCACCAATTGGGGCCCGGAGGACACACAGGACAACTTTGCGATACCGCTTTTAATCATTTTGTAGCTCTTTTTTTTGTTGTTTGATAAATATGTAAATTTAAATATGTATTCTCACTCAACAGTTTATCCATTTACCCGTTTGGAGCAAATACTCTCTTTGCTTACCTTTAATAAAATTTCACAAAGCTCTTTCACATACCCTTCGGAGAGCTTTCACTCCACTAGCTGCAAAATGTTAGCGAAAAGCAATATATGCCATATTTAGCTGTGCCGAATGTGCTCTCAAAGAAAAGGCACAGCAGTTCAACCACAGTGTTATGAAAGAAAAACTATGCGCTTATATATATAATTCAACCGCGAGTCTGGCTGCGAGCACAGTGGTGTAGCTGTTACGGAGTTGTTCCAAGTTTGATACCCAGCTATTGTGAATTCAAGGACGTAATTTTTTTTTTTAACTATAAATGTATGAAATAATATTTTTGGTGATATTTCTTTTACTTATCAGCTGATTGAGCTAATTTTTACATAGAAAATATCGGAAGAAAATTAAGATATATGGATTTCAAAATTTCTGACTGTAGAAAAAATATAACTTAGATTTTCGCCGCTACAAAAATACAGAACCGACAGACAGCCAGACGGGTAAAGCTCAATGAACTCCCCTTCTAACAAGGATCGAGAATATATATACTAAATGCGTTTGAAAATCCATTTTATAGAAATTTCATACCCTCTATAAAATCTATTAATTTCCTTTCATCCTTTTTTAGGAGAAGGATATAAAAATAATTTTTTGCGGCGGGGAAATTTCGAAATATTTATGGAAAAGGATGAGCTTTGAAAAACTAGAACATCAGCCGGGCATTCAAATAAATGAATGTCATCTTAAAACGCCCATTATTATTAAAAAATTTCCGTGGGATTTCCAAGAATTTCTCTTCTGTGAAAAGAAAAATTCACAAGTTGGAGATTTTCTAGTGCTGTTCTACTTATAACACTATACGAGTATAGAAGGTTTTAGAATAAACTGGTGCGTTGGCTCTAATCAAAAGCCGCCAGGGAAGCCTCTATGCCAACTTAGTACATGTTCTGGAATCCGGCTACTAAGCAGTGCTTTACGCCCTTTCTTGTAAGTGCAGAGATGTCGCTTTCATTTTTGACTTTAATCCCAATTTTTTATTGATGTATCCCAAAAAACCCCTGCTTTAATACAAACAAAATACTACTGCATATGGATAAATTGCCATTTATTATTAGTTTTTATTTTACAAATAATCCGGTGAAATGCGCTTTGGCCCTGGCTAACCCCACATCAATCTTTTTCAATGGATTTTCAAGTCAATATAATAATGTAATATTGTCAACCCCACAAATAAAGTAAAATAAATTAATTATATTGCTTTTTGCTAAGATCAGGAGTAATTGTGCCGGAATCATATGAAATGGATAGTGAAAAAAAGGGGGGGGGGGGGAGTAGCTTTTTTTTTACGGCGCACTGTTAAAGTTATATTTAGTCAAATTTCATTATATCCTTTTATTTCGCCAGTGGCATTCAAGCAAGAAATTCTTGAAAATTCTTGCCTTTTTTATTGCCGTCGCAAGCAGTTTGCCAACTCGGATACTCAGTTCAGAACACAGCAACCTTAAATATTTAATATTGTTAAAATTTATTTTAACCAAAAAAAAAAGAGGCCTAAAAAGTACCCCTAAGCAATTTTCCCAATTTGTAGACAAATCTGCAAACTGGCAACGCTGCAATAGTGTAGCCTAGTGTAGACGTACGCTTGCTTTGCTGCTGATTCGGGCACTAGAGATCTGTTAGGCGGACTAAGGCTCTGGATTCTTGTAGCTTTACAAGCTAAATTATTACGCTGCGCTGCTGAGTTGAAGAAGAGAAATTATTTTTTATCAATCCTTTCCTTTGGCCGGAACACAGCGAAACTTAAGAGGCGTAGAGCACGTGTGTATTTTAATGTGCATCATTACGCCAGCTGATTAGTAAAAATCGTTGTTTTCTTTTAATTAACTGCTTGTATTTTTTCCAATACTCACGTAGAACTTGAACCAGCATTTCCAGAATTACAGCAGAGAAAAGGTAAGTGTAATTAAATCCACCTGCTGGTGTAATTGAAGGCTGCCACAGGCCATCATCAGATCTCCCTTTTAACACGTTTACGGCTGCAAATTAGCGTTTTATATACACAAGTCGTGTATTGTAAAAGAATTGTAATCATCGCTTGTAATGAGCTTTTTAAGTGCAATAAAACACTTGCAAGGAGTGTTCGGGTTCAAAAGGTATCGCTTAACTAATTTAAAGCCTCCGTCTTAATATCAGCAATTACGAGTAGTTCCAGCCGTAAAAGGAAAATCTGTTAAAAGTAAGGATTTACTTTAGAGCTTCCAAGCTAGAAAAACAATCTCAATACTTCTTACTCTCGTTTTTTTTTTTTTGTTGAACTTATTTAAGGAACTTTGAAAGGTCCTTTTAAAGATCCTTTTAAAGGTCCTTTAATATTATATTAAATATATTATTAGCATAATTAATGTGAAAGTATCTATTTCCCTCTGCCAGAACAAGAAGCAATTTTAAAACATAATATTCCATATCCTTGCAAGAGCGTACATTTTAAGGTTTCCTTAGAAATATATTTTTGCCTGAAGGAATTTTATGTTTTAATAAATGCGGAAAAAAAATTAAAATATTTTATAAGTATAAAAATTGAAGCATTTTTTGTTATTGCAAGTGCTTTAGAAGCCATTATTTCACTAGACGACAAACTTTATTGATAAATAAATATAAATATTTAATTTTCTTGACTTTTCTCTTGTTCTTCTTTATAAAAATCTATTTACGCTGCAGGAAATGCTTAGAAAATGTTCTTTTTTTAAAAATACGAGGTTTGATCAAAAATAACCGTTATTTTAAAACTTCGTGAGTTACATATGTTGGATTTTGTTTTTTTTTCTGTTACGTTGGCACGCATGTCTGTTATATATGTTGGCAATATCAGACATTTTGGATTGTCGGTTTGTTTTTGACAGATAAGGAGATTAGTTTCGTTTCGATGTGCTCTTCGATTTATTACTAAATTTGGAGCCCCAAAAACGTTGCATGGGAGCTGTTGAACATCGTTAACGACTAACCAGATTTGCTCAAAAGACTAATAACTGGCGACGCATCATGGGTGCATGCCTATGACATTGAAAGCAAATCCCAATCATCCGAAAAAAAGTTTCCACAAAAGTCGAGACCGAAAAAAGCATGTCAGTCAGTCAAAAGCATGAGAGTCAAGTGTGGCGAGTGTCCTTAAAGCAGAACAACGACTTAATTGTTGGAAAAACTTAAGCACAATAACAGGAAGTAAACGTGTGGCGAAGAGGATCCATTGTGCCCTAACCAAATAACAATATGTCTTCCTTTAGCGACATGAAAGCTTCTCTTCCTTTCGCCCCAGGAAAAGTTTAAATTATTCGTTAAAAGTTTTTAATGTTTAATGAAAATTGAAATATGCAGACTTTATTTTGTGTAAAAAATAAAGCTTCTTTACTGCAGCCTATTATTTGTTTACCTGGAAACTGAAAGCAAAATTTCGTACAACTTTAACTAGTTTTATAATTAAAAACTTTCTTTTAATTTTCAGCGAAAGGTAAATGCTTTGTCTCGCACATACACGTGAAGTATCTTTTTCTCTTTGAGTAATTTAGCATGAATTTCATGAATTTAATTAAAGTTTCACCTTCATTTTTATTTGCATTCATCATCGCTATTTTTAACACCATAGTCGTTATTCTCAGTTCCCTTTTACGAGGCCCGTAAACACACACACCGCCAATTGAACTCATTGCTTGGCTTAGGACCTTTTGAAATGAATGAGTGCAAGAATTTACAAGACAAATTGTGAAACTACAGAAGGTAAAAAGCAAACACAAAAAAAAAAAAAAAACAAAAGGAAGGAAAAAGTTGTCGTACTCTTCTCTGGAGCTCTGCTGTGGTGACTTTTCAATTCGCCGCAAAAACAAAAAAAAGCACTTGTACTAAAAATCTGTGAAAGATAAAAATGCTCACTCTCACGCAATGCACAAATTCAGCAGAGATGGTAAACTGGATTGCAAAAAAAAGGAGACAAAAATTTAACTCAAGCATGCGTTATAACAAAGAGAGAGATAGAGAGAGAGAGAGAGAGAGAGGGAGACAGTCTCGTTAGGAAGTTGCAGGAAATAGAGAAATTAGTGCTGCTTGAGAGAGCCTTCTCTACACTTGCTTATTCACTTCTGGCTCGCTTCAGGTGGCTGCTTATAATTATTCGCTCTTCAATCTGCTTTGCAGTCATCAAATATACGATTCTGCTTGTTAGTTTGTTATCCTTTTGATTTCCTGCCTGCCGTTGGCTTTTGTCAAGTATATATTGTTTTATATTAGAAAGAAATGCCTTGAAATTCTAAGCAGACCGACGACCCCCGTTGTGTCATCGCCATCACCAACTCCAAAAGCATCATCATCGCCATCATTTTCTTAATCATAATAAAAAGCAGTCAGAAGAGCATTTCACATTTGCTGCCGGAAAATGTAATACGAGTAGCACAGGCACGGCATGACTTGAATGGTCTTCTTGCCTCTAGGATTCTTAAACATTTACAGCAACTACAACATTATTTGCATTTAAATGTAAACGACCGCTTGTCAAAGGATGAAACATTCTACATTCTATTCTCTAGTCAGCTTATGTAGCTCTTGGGCTGTGCTATTTGATGGCATGTGCTTCAGTATCGGTGTACTTCCCTTTGTAGCCCTGTGCGTGTGCTTGACTTGTTTTACGTTTTTGGTCCTCCTTTCACTTGTTGGCTCCATCGTCTCCAACTATACTACAGGTTAGAATGCATGCTATGTTTGTAATAAAAAATTATTAAGGTGCTCAAAAGGAATTCTATAATGACGGATAAGCAGCAAAAGCCAAGAAATTGCTGAAGAAATACAGGCTTTTACAATAAAAACTCTCTCTTGAAAAAAACAAAAAAAAAAAATTTAATGAAAAGGAATTCTAAAACAGAATGAATGCCATTTAAGTACATGTTGTTACAACTAAAAGTACATGGT
The DNA here is from genome assembly GCA_963402855.1 of Ormia ochracea. Taxonomy (NCBI): domain Eukaryota; kingdom Metazoa; phylum Arthropoda; class Insecta; order Diptera; family Tachinidae; genus Ormia; species Ormia ochracea. The sequence goes on from OY727107.1 coordinate 38,955,296, forward strand.
AAGTAGTAAAATAAATAAAAAAGAGGAAGAAAATGAAAGGAATTACTGGTAAAATACAATATTTGAAGCAAAAGGTATTTACTTTGACATACAGGAGGTGGCCGGCTCATTCGAAACGAAATGAAACCGCCCCATAATGCAAAACAAATTTAAAAAGATATTTTTAAATATTTTCAAATTTAGAAACATTTTCAATGAATTAAAGCGAAAATCTTAATTACTTACAATGTAATTTAAACGTTAGATATAGTGTTTGCTGGGTAGTACATTATTGCTTATCACATACATACACTGCCATATATTTATCTTATATGCTGCCGTTGCTCATGAAAACGAAATAACTCCATTTTCATATTGGCCTTTGCATAAAAAGTATTTTTGTTTCATACAAATTATATATGCAATGAAATCCTTGACTTCCTTGTTGTTCAATGTAAGTAAAATAGCAATTTCAGTGTTTTCTTGTTTTCGATCAAGTTGTTACAGCGGCTTGCTGAAAGCGAAAAGCCTTTGACAGAAAGAAAGCTACGAAGATTCCTTGATTTTACTAAAAAACGTAGTCCTTGATGTATGGTGGAACTTTGCAAGCTAAAATAGTAAACATTTTGAAGTCCTCTAACCTGATGCCCACTTTCAAAATAAAGTTTATTTACAGTGTTGCAACTAAGGCCAACAACATTAAAACTGTTGTTGTCACGCTGTCGATTATGCCACAATGATGCTTTAAACAAATGCTTTCGCCACAACAGGATGTGCAGGATATCAAATTAAGTTGCCTACTATTGGAGTAGTGAGCTCAGCTCCACCACTATTTTCAAAAAAGCAGTGACAGCGCAAAGAGTTGACTTTGTATACCTTAATGAGCCCATTAAAATTAGGTTTTTTTAATTTTAAGAAATAAAATTATTTAATTAAAATATACTCTTAACATGCAAAAATGTGAAAACAAGCACACTCATCACAGTCTGCGGTTAAGCAAAGTAAAATAATTTTGAAATCGCATACTTCACTACCTTTTATTATACTGGCAACACTGTTTCATTGCCTTATATATTTTATTCGTATCCTTCCATATATGTAGAATACTTTATGCTCTATTTTTAAGTGAGGAACGGATTTTAATATTGGATCTAAATGAATATGAAAGAAATATAAACAAGAAATAACATTTTGGCAAAGTGTAACTAAAAGTCATGACTTACTATCCTACACAATCGCATGATTTGTCAAATATGGCATTTGTGCTGATAAAGTAAAATGGTATGCCCTACAAATCGCCAAATTTTATAAAACTTTTCGTAAATGATATTTTGTTATGCCATTAGAGTTGCATTTTCTTCAAGTCACAAAGAAAAAATTTAATTCCATTAAATTTGTACGCTGCTGTGGCACCAACAATGCCATCTTCATATGATTTTTTTAAAGAAGAAGATTGAATCATAACAGATTTTATTGTGAATAAATCGTACAACTGTGTAGGATAGTGTATCAATACAATACTTGATCCACTATCTATCCAATTAGCATTTCAATCCAATACGAAAGTCATGTCATTATCAATCTCTTGACCGCTTGATATAGTGGATTCAACCAGTCCTTTCTGTTCTTACTAGAAAATGAAATGAAAATAAATGAAAACCTTTTGGCACTACAATACAGTTGGAGTGATCCTGCACATTTTCTACCCTTCACAGTTTTGAAGTCCGGCAGTAAATACAAATCATATTCCGAAAATGGCATACATCCCATTTTTATTAAGCTGGCAACATATAGTATTACGGCTCTCTGCCGATTATTAAAAAAATTATATTTAATATGAGTACAAAGTTCTTGATCGTCGCAAAGTCGTTTAGTTGTGTTTTCGAAAAAATAGGAATTGTCATACCAATAGTCTGCTGCAATTGCAACCCTGATGTTCTGATAATAATCATTTTCCTATACTCCCGCACTGCCGCAACCTGCAGCCTCTAGCCAGCTGAGGCAAAGGTGCTTGTCGCTTGCAACATGATACATATTTCAAACACAAAGCAATTGACGTTTGGAAAGTCAGCCCATCTGTCAAACAACACGGTTTTTTTGCGTTTCTTTTAGTTTAAAATTTATAAACCAAAAGAAAAAATTTAAATAAAATTATTCCACAAAACTCAGATTTATGCAAAAACATACCCCTGGATCCGGTTCACGTGGCATCAAAAATAATAATTTAAAATGTTTATTTTAAATTGTTATTACTGGCCGAAGGCGGCCACTTTACCATCTTCATTCCTACGATAACATGCTTTACACTACAGCATATTTGCTAATGTGCGATTAACTTTAATCAAGGAAATTGTTGAGTTTAACTGTGTTTCATTCTTCGTTTTGTATTCATAAAAGGAAAATCTTTTGTTGTTTGTTTTTCTTGTTTTTCTTCTCTTTTTTTTTGTGCTTTTTGAAGTTCACCATGTAAGAAAGTATGTTGTTGCCATTGTTCGCTTGGAAATGTCATCATGTAATTTTCTTGAAAATGCTTTTTTGGCATGAACTGAAATAATAGTACGAGTTCTTATTTTTGGTCTCATTTTTTATGCCTTCTCGTTGGCATGTTCAGTGTAGCAGAGTGTATAAGAAATCCAAACACACACACACGCACACACACACCCGTTCATATTAAAATGTAATGCATATTATTATCATGTGTGTATGTGGGCATGCTTGCGAGTGTATTTATTTCTTGCATACTTTTATAATGTCAAATTTCTAACAACAGTCAAACTAATAATAACAGGCTTAATGTTAATAATAAAGGCTTTGGGGGGAAAAGGGGAAAAGGGTAAAACACCAGTAGCCAATTTGTGCTACAACGAAAAACAAATGTAGGCAATCTGTCACACACAAGCCCACTCACTCTCACTTACTTACATACACATATGAAAGTTATGCGAGCAAGAATTTAGCAATGTGTTTCCAGTAAATTGGCTTAAATGAGGAAGTGTTGACTTGTTTTGCTTTAAATGGAATTTCAAAGATTGGAAAGGTAGCAAAAATTAATAAATGAATAATTTTTTCGGCCCCCAAAGTCAAGCCCACCAGCGGACCTAAGAATGATAATTAGCATTTTATTTTTATTCTTTTATTATTTATTTAATGCATTCTGCAAGTATTGCGAAAGTAGAATAAAGGAGGTGTTATGGGTATTGAACCCGCCACGCACCGCTGCCTCAATTACTAATCCGCAGTACCTGCCAGCATTTTTTCATATGCTTGAACATCTAACCTCTCATCTTCCCAGATGTTTTACATTTTTATTTTCTCAGCCAAGCCAAACAATAATAAAATGAATACGAAAACATTTTAGAAGCACTTAATTTGGTACCAGATATGATACAACACTGTTCCATCCATTTACGTCTTCATATTCACTCTTCTCCAGCAATATCTTTTTCAATCAATATCGGTACAGGGCGTGGCAGGAAATATGACCTTGGCATATTTATGACTCATAGCTGTTTACTGAAAATAAACAAATTTCATAATCACATACGAAAAAATACGACACTGTGCTCTGCTATAATTATGGTACTCTCTAAACATATTGAAACAATTTATTAGGCTTACAGTACTTTTAATTCTTGCCAACTACTGGGGTTCGTTTTATTGCAAATTTGTAAATAAATTAAATACACGGCTGCATTATTATTTATTTTTAATATAAATAAAATTATAATTTAGGAAATTCTAATTCCATAAATTCGGATTCTAAAAATACTTTTAACTCTTGCCAAATATTAGAGTTCGTTTTACCGCAAAGTTTAATTAAATTAATTAAATACACGTACATTTTTTTTAACAAAAATAAAATGTCTAATTTTAAAGTGCAATAATTTTTTGTTATCAAAGATTTTATTGAGAGTTTTGAATAAATACTTTTAAATCCTGATAAATTATGAAGTTCCATCATTTTTCCATATCCTTGAAAGCAGACTCTAGATTCCTTACATTTAATACAGTTTTAAATTTCCTTTTCTCCTGTCCTCGACTGTTTTTAATCAAATTCGATATTGATCTAAATTTTATTTGCTGCCTTAATACGGTGTACAAATTTTTTAATAATATATAAAAATATAATGTTTTTTAGGCGAAGCCCTCCTGCTGGGAAATAATGGCTTTATGGCACAAATTAAGAAGGGTCACAGCAAGTTCATCCTTTTACAGGGAATTCAATTTTCTTTAATCTTTAAGGTTTAAAAATGATTTTACTTATACTTTTCTTGGAATTTAAATTTAAATTTCTGTATTGCAGTTAAGGTGGCACAACTCTGAATATCTAATGAAAGCATTGTAAATAGAACTTCAATTGTAAATTAATAAAAAAATTTTTTCTATTTCTTTAAGATGTGGGCAATAAATTTTTTTTTTCTTTCGCGGCTAGGCTCTGCCACATTCCTTTTCCATAAAAGCAAAAGGGGGGAAGTGTTAAGCAATTTTGATTTTTCATATGGAAAATACTTTCAAAAAGGCAAATAAATTTCCTGGCTGACATTTCAATTTCAATGAAGTTACTTTCTATTCGAGATTATAATAGAGAGAAATCTTTATTTACTTTTATGCAAAAAATCCAATTGATGTTAAAAGATTGGCAAGAAGGAAAGCTGGCAAGAACAACTGCCCCTTTAGAAGTGCCCATCAAGGCAGAATTGATTGGCAAGCAACAAAAAAAAGGGGGGCCACAACACAATCATCGCATATTAAGCCGTATAGAAATTCCTGTTGCAATATTTTCATTTTGAAATTCATTTAACTACTGTTCATAAATCTGGTGTTACGTTATTTTTAAAATAATGTCACGTTGGAATATTTTTAGAAAATTATTATCGTTACGAGCTTTTCATATTTCATGAATGCTAACCATACGACTGACAAGCAGACATGCATGCACACAACTGCATATTTACATGTCTGATTGTTAGAAATTTCTACAAAAAACAAAAAAAAAGAAAGAAAAAAATTAAATAAAGTATAAACATGAAGGATATTTTTGACCAAAAATTCATATGGAAAACTAAAATGCACATACGGCTCGTTCATACATTTACGATAACAATCTTTCGTATGTCATTCATGCATTCAATCTTTTAACTGATTGCATTTCTATTTAAATGTGAATGAATACCGAATATAGAAATGTGCAATGGCAACTAAACCAAATATGTATATATATGTATGCGTGGAGGTATGTGTGTGTGTCTCAGTGTGTGTTCAGATGGATGAGTTTAGCTGGAACTTTGTGTGTGGCTCTGCATAGATAATGCATTCAAAATTACGGGAACCGTTGAAATGCAGGAAAGTAAACAGTTTGAGAAGTAATAACGAATATTTTGAGGGGGACCCCTTTGAGTCTGCTTAAAGTCCTCTTAAAAAAAATTATTTCAAAAATGAATGGAGTTGAACTCAAGTCATATTGTTTAGAAATATAATTTAAATAAAAGCTCAGAATAATAAATAAATATTAGAAATTACAGAAAAAATAAAAAAAAAAAGTTTTTAGAAAAAGTTTTAAAAACTATATATATTTTTGTATTCCCCTGTTGACAAGAAAAAAATTATATCCATAAAAGCTTTCTGAATATCCTTGAAAATGTTCAAAGTTTTCTAAATAATTTTTTAAAGGTTTTCTCGAATATCATCTATTGTTATAATAAATGCAGTATCAAAAAATTCCAAAATTTCCAGGATATGTAGTATTTAACAAGGATTCAGAATAAGGCTTAAACATATAATTCAAAGTTATAAGCCTTATAATGTTACGCATCCGACATTATTTCTTCAAAGAGAATAGAATATAATTTTTAATTAAATTCAGTCAATATCTGAGAAATAATATAATCCGTGGCCGATAGCTTCAGTAGCCAGTGCTTCTACATATATTGTAATTATATTCATCTAACTGTAATATTACGTAAAAAAAGTAAATAAGTAAATAAAAAGAAAGAAATTTTTTTGGCAGTCATTGTACTTTCAACTCTCTTCTTAAGATTGTGCTCTAGTATAAATTTTGGTTTCTTTACCAAAAATTCTTAACGTAAAAGATATACGAGAATTACATTACTAAATCAAATTTGTTAATAGGCTGCACAACATGAATTTAATATCAAATTAAATTAAATCATTTTAATAAATAATTTGCTTTAATTACGTTGTAGTAGATTTGCGATAATCCGTAACGCGATAAATATAATTTCGTGTTCTCTGGGATCGCTTCGTTCCATATGACGATCTCAACCGTCGACTTTTTAAAATCTTATGTCCTTCTGGTATTTAAAAATGAATTACAAGATCGTGAAAAATTATTCTACAGATCCTAAATGAAATTACTGATTTATATTGAAAAGAATGCAACAAATATTGCCTTCCAAAGTGAATTTCGTTCCAATATTCGTTTGCAGCACTAATGACTATTTTATGTTATTTTTGTAGTTCTTAAAATCCTTTTAATAAGTAAAAACAGGCACTATCGGGGTCCTACTGTATGAAGTTACTACGGCACTATCACGGTTAACACTGATTTCACAATTGATTTTAAATACTTATTTCTTGTATAATAAATAAAACCGCACATGTAGAGCTTTACTTTGTACGGTAGTATTTATTTAAGATACTTATCAATTGACCACCTAGGGACATGTTTATAGAGCAAAAAACTGCTAATCGAACTTTGGTAACTAAATCGAAGTTATGGTTGTTGGTAATGTTTTGAGTGAAAAGTTGCATACAATCCTCGAACGAAAATCAGCCAGTGGCGGCCCGCATTAAGCCTGAATTTTAGCAGTCGGCCAGTTTAAAAACGTTGTGTTCGGTTGTCTGCCGGGAGTTCGTGCATCATGCTCATTTTGCTTAAATGGTTGCTGGATGCTTGTTGTTGTGGACTGTCTATTAGACTGTCATTTTAGTTGTGTCACTTACATAAGTGTCAATCCACATGTCTATCAATTGGCCCTCCTATTCCAATATGTGCGTTGGCATGTCAGTTTTAGCCATGTAAATAATAAATGCACATATTCACGGAAAAACAAAAAAAAAAAAAAAAAAAAAAAAAATTGTACGTACCCCCATATGTATTTCTTTATTTGCTGGCAGTACAAACTATTGTTGGATTTGGAAGCGGGGAGCATTAGAGGGGTAATATTCTGGTTGTAGGAAAAACAAATACATACATACATACATAGAAAAATAAACAAAGTTATTTAAAATGGAATGAACTGAAGAAAAAATAATATCACGTACATTCAAAATGTGTGTGTGGGTGTGGGTGTGTGGGTGTGTGCTTTCCATCATACGATATCCATATGAATATATCGTACAAAACGAATTGTACACATTTCCCTGCACTCATTTTCATTTCACTGCTTGCATCCTATTATCCTTATTCCTTTTTTATCATTTGCTCTGGCTGCTATTTTTGCATTTTCAGCAGCTTATGCAAAGTAAATATTTTGTATGTTCCGTTGCAGTACGTGTGAACATCTCTCACCGCATGTATGTGTATGTGCGTCTTTGTGTTTGTGTTTGTTTGTCTCTGCATGTGTGCCTCAGGCTCTCATTATATCTACTTCTTAAGCTTGTTGTATGTGAATATACACGAGTTTGAATTTATCAACTTGTATATGTGAACGTGTCATTGTTCTACATGTGCATGTGTATGTGCGCAAATAGAAAGAAAATAGAAAACTTATTTTTATCCAAAACATTAATTTTTAATTTAGAAGACATGCCGCAGCAGCTTGAATTATAAAAAACTACGATGAAGCAAAGCTGAGCAACTTATCAACAGCATCATTATTCACACTGAGAGAGGTGGAACATTATTCATCAGTCGTAAATCACGAGGGGAAGAGGTATGTTAATGCTTTTCTCCTGCCTACCGTTTTGTTGGCTTTTATTAGCACCAAATGATTTCGTTGTATTTGATTTGGCATATACCTCAAATACCAATGATTATATATGGAATACATTCTTTTTTTTTTAATCAACTCCCATAGGAAATCAAACCCGCGACTTTCGGTTTAGTGGGCTTTTCATTATAAATTCGCCTATAGAGGCATCTACTTCTTTGCAGGTTATTTAATATGAGTTTAAATAGTGAAAATAAAGTCGCTAGTCTATTTCACATCCTTCAACGAGATTAAAGTCAGTTGCCAAACATTTCTAGGAATTCAAATGTAATGTTGGAAACTTTTAGGAAATTAGGTCAATGTTTGAAATATGTCTCTGCAAGGCACTCACCACGCTCTCATTAGCGAACACATTCGCTTTGTAGGCACACTGTGCTTTGAGAGCACATTCAGGAATACTTTTGATATCAGATTATTCCATTGTAAAAATATTGAAGTTGGGATGGAGTGCAACAATTTTGAAAAACTATTAAGTAATTGTATAATCTGTGGGGAATGAAAGATTGGTGAACCTCTAAGTCCATGTGGCCTGAACTAAACATGACAGATGATAAGTAGATCCAAGTTTAAAGCAGTACCACTAAAAGATTACTATATATTAGCCTGATTTATAATCAGGAAAAATCATGTCATTTGCCAATAGAAATTCAAAAAATTCGCTCTCCCGAGCCAAACCTCAAAAGCTTGCCAACCAACTAGCAAGTCCACATCCAAATCGACAAATTTTTACAGGATTTCTTCAAGTGTAGCATTATCTTTGTAATCAGCTAGAAGTAAAAGGAGACATCCATATACAAGAGTTCAAGTCATACTCGGCAGCACAATGGAAAGCATGCCAATTGCGTACAGCCATCACACGACAATGGCAACCAAAGCAACGTTTGCATATCTTTTCGCATTCAATCTAGTGTAAAGAAAATCATTTTTTCTTCTCCTTTTTCCTGCCGTGTTTCCACATGTAGCTAAACTTTCGATGAATTCATTTTCTTATGACGAAGTAAGCAAAAATCAGCATCATCACCATCATCATCATCATCATCATCATTATCATGCTCACCGGCATTTGAGCCGTAAATGTTAACGTGGCTAAAAGCGTAGAGCAAAACAGCAAACGATTGTTGCATAGTAATCGACAGAAGTGGTTAAGAATTCAAAAATGAAAAATGGAAAATGAATAAAGAAACAGTGATAGAGAGAGGAACGTGCATTAGCGCTACCCATAAGCATTTGCCAAAGTCCAAATTGCACCAAGAAATTCCTTTAATATGACACACTCTTATGGAAAAGCACACAATTTGCTTGGCATTGTATAAACAGTGCCATGCACTTAAAATGACAGAAATAAATGAAAAGGGAATGAACTGGCGAATGAAAATGAAAACGCATCCTTAGAGGAAAAGGAAACTGTTGGAGGGCGAAATGCATTCACATTATTTGCCAGCGTTTTGTGCGTTTCTTATTTTTTTGTAACCATTTATTCCTTAGCTTTCTGCTCTGCCTCTCCCTCTTTTATCGTTTTGTTACAGTGACATTATTCTATATATTATATATATATATATATATGTGTGTGTTCGCACTGCTGAACGAATTAAAATAAACTTGGCCACTGCACAGTGGTTTTACTCCAGGGTATTAAGGACTTGAACATTATTTAAATATTTCAGCAATTAAACCAGCAAAATAATCCTTTGTAACAAGATGGAAGATTAAAAGCTATTAAACGGCGAAATGACAATTTCTAAAGTGCACAATGGGGACTTTTTCATAAAACTCCTAACAATTTTCGTTCACTCGAAAAGTAAATATTTGAAAGATTAAAAATAATGCAATAAAAAATGGCAAGAAATAGTTAATATTTATTCGTTGAAAGAATAGAAATTTGAATGTGTACACCTTCTGCAAGCCAATCATATGTATACGAGTGACACTAGTCAGTAAACGTTTGCAATGTCACTGTGAGGTACCCGAATAAGAGAGTTAAATCGAATAGCTTTTGGCACAAACTTTTTTTAAAACAAATTCGTAACTTTTTCCCCAATTCATTTCACTCAAAAAAATTAATTCGAATAAACTTAATCGAATAAACCTTTTTTGAATAAATTTATTCGAATAAAATTTTTTGGAAAAAAAATGTGTGAGCAGTGTAATTTATAAAACAATTGTCTACTCGATAATATTTAAATTTTTATATAAACACATTACACATCTTAAACAGTCCCCGCTCACACTATGCATATTTCCGCCTATTTCTCACGTGATACATGAGAATAATCTTATTGGGGTTATATTTAATTTAAATACTTTTTTTAATTATATAAATACATTTAAATAAATAATTATTTGCTTTATTAAGCGATTTTTTAATATATTTTTATATATAATTTTCACTTTATTCGAAACTGTTTTATTTGCTTGGAATATTTTTATAATAATTTGAGCGATTAATTTTTATTCGCTTTATGGTTTTCTATAATTTTTTTTTTTTTTTGGTAATTAACTTAAGCTGCAAAGTTTTCGGCTTGTCCGCAGGAAAACACACAGGGTCCAGGCAGGAATAATAGGGTGTGTATTATTCATTCCCTTATGGAGGCCTGAACGACCTTTTCCCAAGAATTAAGAAATAAGAAATTCCTTTAGAGTCCGTTAAATGGCAGAGTCCGTCTCAGCAGAGTGCAGTTTCTTGTGATACAAGAAAGCTGGTCGTATACGGAGTGAGACGCGTTACTAATAAATGAAGAGAAATTTATACGACTGGTTACTGAAACTTGGAACTAAAGCCCGTATCACAATGGGCCGCTGCCATTTTCATACATTTTTTAAACCAAAATAAAAATTTAAAATTATTTAATTAAAAAAAAAATAATATAAAAAATTTCTCTTGAATTCATTTCAAGAGTTTCATAATAAAAAATTAATAATTTTAAAGGGTTTTCTTTTGAGAAAAAAATTAAATTTATTTTTTAAAAATAATTAATTATAATTATTAAAAATTATTTAATTAATTAATAAAATTTATACAAGCATATTAATTCAAACTACAGCCGTATTTAATAACCTAAAATGGAATTTTAACAAAAAATTCACTTCAATAGAAAATTACATAAAAATTACTTGATGTGGCAACGGCGCGGTTGGCGGGAATGTTTCATTACTTGGCAAGAAACTCAAAAATTGCACGTATATTCAAAAGAAGAAAAAAAAAATTAAAAGAAAATAATATTAAAAGAAATGAAAGCAGGAAAAGTGACAGTTCTTAAAAGCAGAGAATCAAAATAAAAGAGGAAACCGGAAATTCAAATACACGAGCAGTTACGAATCGTCGTTTGCAATTATTTAGTGATATTGATTTTTGTTTTTTGTGCTTTAAAAATAATGCTGATGGTAGATGATGGTCTGAGCAATCGATTGGTTTTTATATCAGAAAAAAACCAGAGCAATTTCAGGGGATTTTCCTTTTTTCCTCTTTCGTCTTGAAATGAAGTTCTTCCTCAACATACATATTTCAAATTATAAAGCGGCTTAAAGACGTTTGATTGCATGTTACAGATATGCTTCCGTATTTGAAAATATTGATAGAAAAGTATTCATCTTCATTCAAAGGAAGAAAAGTTAAAAAGAGATTAAAATTAGTGAAGCAACATTTTACACAAATTGCTTATCAAGGACCTGTACAAATCTGCCAACATACTCTGGAAGCCACATCTAAACAAATATGTGTGTATGTGGCGCAATTAAGGATAAAGTATATTTTGTTGCAAACCACAAAGTTGTTGCATGGCAAGAGAGAAGGTAGTGGACCACTTTCATCGTTACTACTTTGCCGTTGGAACGGTACACTTACCTTACAGATGAAGGAAATTTGGTTTGTAGTGGTTGATAATTTTTTGGCTTCACTTGTTACGAGTATTGCTCTTATAGAATATAAATGTGTTTACGAACTTATGGCTTATGGAAAAGATCTGGCCTAGACCACAAAAGCCATTGCTGTAAACCACAATTGAAAGCAGCCCGTACCAGTAAAGCAGGGGTATAAATGAGCGAATAAAAAAGTCAATGAACAACTGGCTGAGTGGCCGAATCACTGAGTGAATAGTGGCCGGTGGAAGCTCATAGTCATCTACTTGTACAGCATTATGGCCTGCTCTCGACCATTTTACACACTTAGAGCTTTGCAACATATTTACTTGCACTGCAACAGACGTCTGAGCAGTGAAAGTCATCTGAAAGAAACTCTCATAACACCTCATACTCCCTCCAGAATTGCGTATGGATTACTTCTGATGAATTACTTATATGTGAAATATTGCTGGCCACATGTTTTGATAATGGCAAAATGTTGCTGTCAACATATTTTCGCAATCGCGAAATGACATGATCGGTATGGCATTGCCCCCAACATGGAATTTGAACAACAGCTGATATAATTTTGCCCATAAAAAATGTTGCTTAATATAAATCATAAAATGTAATGTCTAGATCGCTTTGGTCGTTCCCGATTGAAAGCCATTAAATATGTTGCACAACATTGTTCATTTGATTGGAAAAGTATACATTTTTAAATGTTAGAAGAATGCGGTTTAGCATTGGCCATTTCAACTAGAAAAAGTTAATTGTAAAATGGGATGTACATATCCCAGCAGTTACAGGTTAATGTCTAAAGTCAGGCCCCGTTGCAAACTTCTAAACATGTTGTGCAACATTGTCTATTTGTCTATGGGCAATATAAATTTTAAAATGTCATTTAGAAAAACTAATCGGTTTTAATGTTTTATATCCATGACTATATTATGATGAAGTATTCCTAAAATCTCTTCCTCTTTCCAAGTTGGCAAAAGATTTTGCATATTGTATTTACATTATATATAAATTTTGAAAGAATTACCGGTTACTATTGAGAAGCAAATTTACGTTGAAAGTTTTTACAAGTTAATGGTTCGAACGGAGTTGTGTGTAAAAATCGCTAGCCATGCTGCACTATCATACACAGTCCTACGATTTATTCACACGAAAATTTGATATGATGCCATGAAAATGGCCTTACTGGTGTCGCACTTTCATAGAAAAATAAATTTTAATTCTTAGAAAATAAATTTTTTCTTTGTTGGTTAAAGTAAATGCAACTCTGACCGCATAAAATTTATAATTTTATAAACATTTTCATAAAATTTTTCATCTATGCCACATAGATGCATTTTTAGGACACATTATCCTATTTTTTGTGACCTTAAACAAAGCAGATCAATTATAAGGGACAATAAGAAAAAAAAGGGGAAACAAATAAGTCCTGCATTTGCTGCGATTTAGCTGATTTAAACATTAAAACAGCTCAGCAACAGTTCTTCCAATATTTTCCATCTCGAAAGCGTTTTTCATATTGCGTCCCTGCATAGGCGACGCAAAGCCTACTAAAATGGAGGGAGCGGGTTCGATTCCTGCTTAGACCCTGCGGTGAAGCCGAAAGCTTTGCAAGTTAAGTTAATGTTCAATTCAAATGCTTTCCTCTAGACGGTTAGAAACTTTTCGCACTGCCCACATACCCTGGTTTCACCTCAGACGACTGGCCGCAAATCATCATCATCATCAAGAACATCTGCCAAGAAAATATCACTCCACTTTCAGAGTGCCCAAATATTTTGTGCTTTAAATTTATTTTATTTTCATTCAATTTTATTTCTCTACATGATGACTGCGTCAAACCACATCAAGTGGTTTCTTTTTCGATTTATTTAACATCTACTCTACATTTATAGCACTCATCCCTAATTCTGTCCAGCCGTCCCTTCTGCACATCTTCTTTCGTAGCCATACCTACAGCAGTCGTTTAGTTGGCGGAAGCTTTTGTTATATAATATCAAGTAGGTGTTGCGTTACATTCAAATGTAAACTAACAATTTTCTACTCGTATGATATCAAGTTGCATTTGTTGCTCTCCTGGCTCTGCATTACATACGTTTTGACTTTGACACAACAAAAGTACTCGTCACTTGGTTCCTAGTTGTGCTTCCTCTTTTTTTTAATTTTGGCTTTTTCAACAGAAGTGTGTAAACCATGTGAGATAATGACAAATATTTGGTCAAAGGCACTCTAGTCTTGGTGGCAAAAAGCTCATTGAGACATTCTATTTAATTTAAAAAGAAAAAATTTGGAACAAAAGGACACTGATAAGCTTCCTTCAACAGGCGGTTAGAGACATGAGGAACTAATAATTCTTCTAGCACTGTGCCGCGGTATACATCCCAAGTTAATAAATATTTACTTTTCCTGCTAAAGAGAAATAATAATATTTAAAAATATTTATTTTCAGATATTTATGAAGAAAATATTTTTTTTATCTTTCTTTTAATATTTAAAGATTTTTTTATTTTAAAAACGATTTTATTGAATCTTTTTATAGAAATTTAATTATATAATTTTTCAAAAACTTTTTTAATCATTTGGGGCTTTATAAAATTATTGTATTAATTTCTTATTTCCATAATATCCATTGATAATTTAAAATATTTAAATTATTAGTTAAAATTAATATCCAAAAAAATCCTTTATTTGATTTTCAATTTTTTAAAAAATTTTAGCTAAATTCTTATAGAATATTAAGGAATTTTTTTCAACGTCTTGATTTGAAACTTTAAATCAAATTAAATTTGGATTAATTCTTTTAGCTTTTTCATGCAAAAAGCAATTAAAAGCTATAATTAGTTTTGGCTCCCACTGTAAAATTATTTTCGCTCGTCTTCTTTGGGCCTGCATCTCCAAAATAAAATATACGAGTATTTTACTCAGCCCTTTTTATATTTCGTGGAGGAGCTCCACTGACCACTGACCGTCATGACAATTCATCATTAAGCTTCATAAATACAGCTTTGAAATCCACAATTAAATATCCTGCTGTAAATCCTTTTACGAAAAATAAAACCAGAATCAGTACGCAACACTTTCCAACAAACTCTATTCCCATGTAAATCGAAATTTATTTTAACGTCCAGCATAAAGAAAATGAACAACGAACGACTGGATTACCAGCCGTGGCTTCTTATTTTCCTTTTCTTTTCTTCGGACTTAAAGCTGAAAACTGAAAACTGAAAACAGAATGCTAAAAGTGACTTTATTATAAACAACTCAAATTCCGTATCTGTTCAGCCAAACCCACATGATTATTTTGCTTTAAAAAGAAAATACGTGTAATTTTATACGTTTTATTCGTTTGCGTTTTTATTTTATTTCCATTTCCGATTCACTTTTTCTTCCCTATTGAAAATGTCATTGGTGAAGTGTTGTTATTATAAATGTTGTTCCTGTTGTTGCTGTTGTTGCCACGGAGAGGTTCGTTTAAGGGTTTTTGGCTTTAACTAAAGAGGTTTAACGTTGATGTTTAAGGCTCAAGTGTTGGTGAGAGGAAAAAATTGTAAGAGGGGTTGGTTGTTTGTTTATGCTGCTTGCGAACAGCGACCATAAAGTGACAATGCATATAACTTTTGTTTCGACACTATTGCCAAACCACACACACACACACAGCCACACAGCCTCACAGCCAACAACCACACAGCCGCACATACACGCACTCACATAAACTGATAAAAAATATTTATATTTATGCCAAAATACATAAACACTTACCGATTCAACGTGCGATTTACATCTACATGAACTACAATGGCATCAACAACAACAACAACATCAATAGAGGCAAATATAATTGTTAGCATGTGTGTGTGCAAAACGTTTTTCTGTATGTCATCATCCTGTTAAAGCAAAACGCTCGTAACAAAAATATCAGAGCCAACATCCAATTTATACCACCGCAACCGCATACAGATATTTTTCTTCACATTTCAGATACAAAAGCAGCCCTCAGATTATACACACACGCACACAAACAAAAGCAAATAATATGTAATCCTTGAGATATAAGATTTTCTCGTTTCCGGTGAATGTAACTTTGGCTTGTGCATCGTTGGTTACCTTTTTCTTTTTTATCTTTTCATTTTATTCATGCTGACAGTGCACTTTTATGACCGGAGTGAACGAAGGTGGCAAGCAAAAGTATATGAACGCGTTAAAAATTGCATTTTTTTTTTGGCGCCACAGAAAATCTTTCCGTGTTCATTGTAGAATTCGAAACGTGTGCTTTTTACATGAATTGATTCGTCTTAATCCTGCGTACGACACTGACCATTTAAATATGGGCCGCAGCACACCAACTTGATGGCCCTACTTTATTTGAATATCAAATGTCCTTGAAAACCATCTAGGAGCCCTGCAAAATTGGTCACGAATTGGTTAGTATTAAATTTCTGATATGACACAAAGGCCGAAGGACTTGCGAAAGTTATTTGACACAACTGTAATACCTGCAAGTAAATTCGCCAAACAGAAAAAGATAAAGGACATGATCCTTCGCTGATAAAGATATTACCACTGACCACTGATCTCCCACCATTTATCAGAGAATAATTAGCATTGACTTTACTAAACCTCTGAGACCACATAGCCCTCTCCACTAGTTCTGTATAACACAATTTCGTTGCGGCAGGTAAATAATGAATAAGATTGTATAATAAATAAATAAATAAATAAATAAATAAATAAAAGAATAAGATTGTTTAATTGTCCTTCTCTGAAGCAATTCCCCAATTGCTTTTATCATTAGAAATTAGTAAAATTTATCATCCTTACTTTTCCCATATCCTTTGTACAGCCTCGTATATTTTATATCAGTATGATTGCCTCTATGTTACTTTCTTTCAATACTTTTATATTGTGTATGCGTAGTGCAAAAGGATTTTCCATGAGATCTTTTGCTGCTGTCTCCTGAAAAGCAATGAAAAGAGAAAAGCCGTTATAAAAAGGAATAATTGTGTCGTAAATACTGTGTTTAACGGAAGACAAAAATCGCTTTTCTTTTTTGCAACAATTTCATTAAATTACATTTAATCATAATCCTTTTTCATTCAATGCCTTGCAATATTTTCCCGCATTTATTTAATTCATTATTTTAAATGTTCATTTATTTGTTCAGTTTTTCTTCTGCCTCTCCCACTCTCTTTCTCATATAAATCTGTAAGAGGGGTTTTATAACTTTTTTAAATGAAATTAAAAGGAATTATTGATTTAAGTTGGCTTGAAAACATGCATCAGCAGTATTTTTATCTGTAATTTATGAATTAAAGGACATTCAGAAGGCTTAGAGACGAAATAATACTCCTGTCCTCTTCTTAGGATTTTCAAATTTTCCAATATTTTTCCTAACTTGTGAATGCTGTTTTAAAGCATTTAAGTCATAGAAGAATTAAGGAAAAATTATATTCTTTCATATTAATGGAAATGCACGTTTACAGGATAACAATGCCTGCAATGCTACGAATATTCAGCAAGACACATATGATATTTCGAGCGACATTGAAATTCGTAAAATAAAATAATCGCATTCAATTGATTTATCCATTTATATTCATCAGCAAATGCAATCAAGCTTTATGCTGCTACTACCCCTTGTGAGCAGCAACCCCAGAACCCATTTATAGCTCAAGATCTTACTAAGTTAACCCAAATCACAATGATATAGCTGGTCATAAGGACATTCCAGATTCACCCAAAGCATTTCAAGTATCACTGGAATTTTAGTATTTAGAAGGACCTTTTTTTTAACTAACTTAACATGTACAGCTGTCGGCTTGACCGAAGGAAACTCTACTGGTCTAGGCAGGAATCGAATCCGCGAATCATTCGCTTACGCAGGCTGACTGTTACCCACACATTCTCATTTAAATTGTTATTAGTTGTTTTTGTCCACAATAATGGAAACGAGGTGTTCCCAAACTGACACATGTGCCGTAATGGGGTTAAAATCATTGGCCAGCAATAAGCAAGAAGACAAAAGCCTGCCGGTTACAAAAAGTCAAAAAATTTCAATATTTCTTGACAAAATTAACTTGGTGTTTCCTTGAAGTTGTAAAAGTTTGTTGCAATTTCTCATTTCTCCTTAAACTTTATACTTTTTGCTTTAAAACTTTTTAATACTTTATTTGCTTTCTCGCATCATTTTGTGTGGGGTAATTTGAGATCCCTTCTTCTGTTTGCTGATAGTTTTCCTTGTCATTAGTTCTGTTTAAAGGCAACAAACTTTTATATTGACTCTCTTGCCTGTATTTTTTTTTACTTTAACTTTATTTATTTTCACAATTTTTTATGATTTTTATATTTTATAGATTTTTGAATGGGGTCAATCGAACAATTTAAGTTTCATTTTTATGCAGTTGCAGCATCAAGTCAAAGAGTTTGATATTACTGTTGTCAATAACGACGCCTTTATGAACAAAATTAAAATAAAAAAAAAATATTATTCAAATAAAGAAAATTAATTGCATATTAAAGGTTGCGCTCAGCCGATTAAACTAAGTAAATTAAGTGTGGAAGCTTGTTTCAGCTATTCTTTAAAGCTGCTGAGCTGATTAAAATCCTTACTGGTGGAATTTTATAATTTTTATTTAATCCTTTACCGAGCAAATGCCTGCTTGCCGACAGAGTCCTCAAAATAGTTTGAAGAAGTATTTTCAGATTGTTGGCTGAAGTCGGAAGTTGGCATGGGATAATTAGTATTATTGAAGATAACAGTTTAACGAACTCTGACGCGTTGCGCTCATGTTTCATTTCGATGCCTCTATAAAGCTTTAGTAATAAGAATTCTCATGAACCCGTCATCTGCTTTAAAGGGTTCAAGTTGGGAAGGCATAGCTAAGTGTAGACAGCTAGCCGCCTTCAACGATCTTGTGTACCAGTATTTAATTGCACCGCGCCAGGACCACCCAGTATTATTATGCTTCTAATAAAATTAACCCACCAAACAATTTCTTCGTTCTAAAATTTAATTTAAAAACAAAAACAAAAAAAAAATTATTCCCACTCAGAAAAGATTAATTTCTCTGAAAATTAATTTCATACGACTGATAACCGATTTTAATTAGTGAACTAAAAGAAATTCCTTCAAAAATATCATTTGCTGGACTTTAGAAATAGTTACTAAAATATTTAGACTTTCCTATAGTACTATTCGCGATTGCATTAAACTTTTTGAAGGTTGTAGAATAAACTAGAAAATAAATTTTGTCTATATTTAAAATACCATATGAAGAATGATAGCTGATGAATTTAGTTTGAGCCGCAAATCGCAATGCCACATTGCAATCTTTGTGTTCTTTATGTGTTCTTGGCTTTGGCTCTCGCCAGTATATTCGATTGCGTTAAACTTTTTAAAGGTTGTAGAATAAACTAGAAAATAAATTTTGTCTATATTTACATTACCATATGAAGAATGATGATCGATGAATTTAGTTTGAGCCGCAAATCGCAATGCCACATTGCAATCTTTGTGTTCTTTATAACGTCTTTGGCTCTCGCCAGTATATTCGATTGCGTTAAACTTTTTAAAGGTTGTAGAATAAACTAGAAAATAAATTTTGTCTATATTTACATTACCATATGAAGAATGATGATCGATGAATTTAGTTTGAGCCGCAAATCGCAATGCCACATTGCAATCTTTGTGTTCTTTATAACGTCTTTGGCTCTCGCCAGTATATTCGCTTGATGCCAAATGTGTGAAAGGATATTCTGAAATCTGTTTATTTACTTAAATTTAAAATTGATTTTAAACGGTTCTCAATTGCTTTATTCAAAAATACCAACCACATTTGCTTGACCGTTTGAAAGGCCAAAAACCAATCAACTCCTTTTCTTTTTTTTTTTTGATTTCAATACAATTCCTCTGCATAGACAGTCAATTAATTTCTTCCTTTTTTCCTCAGACTATCAAATATTGTCATGCTATTCTCGCTTCAAATTTTTTTTAAAAAATAGCTTGAAAGCCACACCAACTGATTGGGAAAACATCATCAGCTTTCAACAGGACAAAACTTATTTGAGCATAAAAGGAAAATAAAAAAAAAAAATTTAAAATAATAGAATTATTTTAGAAGCCTTTTTCGTTGTCCTTTTTATGTCAAAAGCAAGATAATAACAAGGGGAACAAAATCTTACAATCGCTTTGTAATTGATTGGCCTCAATAAAGTATGTTTGCTTCTGACAAACAGAGCAAACAGAAGCGGAGAAAAGGGTAGATAAAGTGCCGATCAATTTACAGATTATTAGTTATTCTTTTGCCCAGTGGAGAATTCTGGTCAGAGATTCCTTTTGAAGTAACTTGTTTCCTTAGGAGCACCACATCCACTTATATGTGGTTTTCTGTCAGTTCAGTTCTTTTAGCTTTCAGCCTCTTCTAAAAATCCAATATTAAGGAAGTAAATGGAAAGCATTCCCTGTTGCTTGTCAGGACTTTCTTTTGCTAATAAAATTCGAAAAACTTTTAAAAAGTTTTTCCTGTAGAATTCTGCCGATATCCCCAGCTTCGATTTCCAGACAAAATTAACCCATAAAAATACACAAAAAAAATATTTTACACAGAACGTCTTGAGGATACTTCAAATGTTGGTCGGTAAAAAGGACGAAATTTAATGGTGAAAAGAAAGTTCAACTTGTAATCTCATGGGTGCTCTGAAGGTAAACCATTATTACAGTGTGCCTTACACTGGGCCTGTGCTCGTTTTCACAGCTAGTATATTTAAAAAGGTTCTGAAAAATATCCTTTCCTGTAAATAATTCGCCAAGACGTAAAATTATTTGTAATTTATATTTTTTTATAAAATAATTTTTATTTAAAATATTTACACAAAATTTTCAAATGAAATCTTTCAAAGAAAAAATTTTTTTTTATAAATTTTTATTTGAAACAATTTAAAAAATATTTAATTTTTTCGTAACATCGATATAAAATGGCCTCATTTAGACAAACGAAATATAAACGTTTACAAGAAGTAAACAGTATAGGAAACTAAAGAGAGAGTTTGGGGGAATCCCCTGTTGAATAATTTCACAGAATTTCTTTCTCTTTTTAAACATTTTTTTATTAAATTTTTTCTGTTGTAAGAAAACATCAGCCGGAATTTAAAGCTTTTCGGCAGCAGAACAATTTTCATGAGTTGGGCTTATAGTTGTGCTCATTAAATTCTTTGATCAAAAGGAATAAAAAACTATATTACATTCAAAATATTTGCATTTGTTTATTTCAAATAGTGTTGCCAACTTTAAATTGTCTACTTACAAGTATCCTTCACTATTTCCTGTTATTTCAGTATTTTCGAAAACAATGCAATTTCATTTCCGTTAAGCAGTTCAATTAATTTCTACTTAAAGTTTGCAGCTGAAAGAGCTTTCATATCGCTGCTTCCATTTATCAATAACTCGCTGGCCAAGTAAAATGTTTTCTATGACATATAGTTGACTGAACTCGCAAAGAGCTGAGTCCGGTGCACCTTAATAAAGCAAACCTAATAATATCTAATAAAGAACAAAAACTCACACAAAGCAGACTGAAATGTTATCTCGCCTTCATAAGCTTCATCTGGTGCTCGCTAACAACCATATTGTTGTATTCATCATTATCCTTTCGTATCCATCCCCTTTGTCATTATTGGCATCCCCTTTATTTGGAATAGCATTATTCTCAACATCTGTATAGAAATTATGAAAACTAATCAATTTATAAATGCTCATGATATGAATTGGAAAGCATTGAAGGAGTAGTACTTCTTGGCTGTATGGCTCTGACGAAAGGACTGATGGACAGAGTTGTAGAAAGTTTATTTCGTGTTGTATTGTTATCAGTGACAGGCAACATAAACCAGATGAAATGACGAGAAACAGCAAACAACTTTTTGTATAGAGACATGCAGATAAATTTGAAGAGAACAATGCCAATGTTAAGTTTAATTCAACCAAAATGTAATAATTTTAATAATAAAGCGTCTGTCAGGCTGATGATGATTTACAGGCTGACCAAAAATATAGTATACAGGAAACCAGGTCTAACCAGTGATATTATGAAAATGTTATTTCTCAGGCTGTATGAAAGCAAACTAAGAATAGTAAAGTTAAAAAATTTTTTTTTTAGTTTTCTAATTTTAATTAGCTATTTTGTTAATAATTATATATAAATTTATTTTTTAATTTATATTAAATTTATTTTAAAATTGTTAGTTCAACTAATGAATATTAATATTAAGGGGGGTAATATTTAGGAAAATGAGTAAAATGTTTTTCTTTCTACTGTACTAAATATTGGCAGTCCAAGATCCTCCGCTGTAACGAATGGATTGTATATAAACGAGCTCATAGGGCCCCAGAGTGAGACTGCTAGTCCGATACTGGTATTCTTGTAGATCTTCTGGACTCTTCTGGGTAGCTGGGAGAAATTCCTCAGCACAGTGTATCTCGAAAAAGCACATTCATTGCAAATAGCCAGTTTGAAAATCATTGTCCTTTAAATGCTCTATGAAGGTGTCACAGCGGCATTATTAAAATCCTCAGTTCGAATAATAAAAGTCAAGGTTAATTACTAGACTAACATCGACATTGAGTCACGAGCAATAATTGTGATGCCTATAAAGGACCAGCTTCAATAGACTATACCATTAAGATATAACAAAAATTGCCTACACTCTATTTACTGTACAACTGAGAGCCATATTCCTCAAAAAGTTTTAGACGGCGTATAGTTGCCTAAAGCAGTTGCCAGCCATCATCACAGATTTAGTTATGAGAACGGTTTTTACTAACAAAAGCGGTTCCATAATGGTCGCTTGGGCAAGTCTCTGCAATATTTATATTATATGTTGAATGAATTTCATGTCACACTGTAAATCTTCATATAATTTCAATCTCATTGCAGATGGGTGGGTGTAACAAGAATTGATAGCAATTGCTTGGCATAGAATATTGCCTGTAAATTTATTTAAACAGCTTTTAAAATATTCTATTCTTTGCCGTGTTGCAATAGTGTCCTGACAAGCTGACTGGAAGCGGTGACGGGCAGGAAAGAAGAGAGGCTACAGACTATGCCAGCCATGAGGTGTAATGAAAACAATAGACTCCAAATGACAATTAAGATGGTATTTTCTATTGAAGAAAGGATAATGTCTATAAAGAAAAGAACCGATGGATGCGATAGCACACGTTGTATATGAGTAACTTTCCGCATTCATTATTGTAATAAGGCAGCATCAACAACTTATTCATTACGAAACAATGGCGAACGGCGTTGCCTTGTAGTAAATGATGATGATAAAGGTGTTGTTGTTCGCTTTTGTGGAACTTTCAAGTCTGTACTCACATAGTTGAGCTCTTGGAGTTCGGGGCGAATGCATATTTGCGATGAGTTGAAAACCGCTGATGAGAAGGAGGTGGGCGGAAATCGAGCTTACCTTATTCGCAAGAGGTGGCCTTAAAATCTGTTTTAAAATAAAGCAGCAAATTATTTTGTATCTGTGTGCGTGATTATGGGCCCGTGTATACCTTTTTCCAACGTTAGATTAATCGACTGCTGGAAACTGATATGACTTTTATTCGTATCTGCCTTTTGTATTTTCATTATATAAATTTGAAGCTTTTGAAGTCATTTATGAATTTTCTAAAAGTTTAGGATTTCACCAATTAAATCTTATTTTGTTTTTTAGCAGTTAAATAAAATATATTTTGCTGGTATCTCTGGCTGAAACAGCATCAATCCAACTTTATGGGATAAGAATTTTTTCTATTCTCTTTCATGGATCCCAGAGAGATTCCAACAGGAAATGTAATTTTGTTTTCAGACTCACTATCAGCATCAACCTCCGAGCCTATATAACTCTGTAAAATGGAAAGGAGATCAGATATATATAGAAACGTGCTTATAAAGGATTGATAAGAAAGAAAATTTATAACATCATTTTGCATGCATTGAGCAGTCCTTGAGTAGTCCTTGAGCAATCCTTGAGCAGTCCTTAAGCAGCTGTATTGTTCAGCAAAAATTAAATATTTGCCACAAATTTCTGAATGAAAATGAAGCCAGAAAGGAACTGTCAATATGCTCAATGTATGTATCCCGTTAACAGTTCTATACAAATTTTTTTCTCTGCATTGGCGAAGAAGTTCTAATTGAAACGAAGCAATTAAAAAAAATATATTTTAAATTTCTTTAACTTTCGCCGTATTGCGGTCTCTGCTTTACCCAGTTTTAATAAGAAAATTTACGAAAAATACAAAATTCCTCAGCTTAAAATAGAGTTCATTATATGCATGAAAATTTCATAAATTTTATGAAAAAATAATTCGAATTTTGAGTTTATTACATAAGTTCCTTCTATGGCCACCGCACTGAATTTTATACTTATTTCTCAGTAGCTATGTGGCTGTGTGACTTCTACATAGATATCTGATGGCAAGTCCAACTATCAGAAAATTCAAGTGGACATTTTCTTCGAAATTGGGCTCTTTTAAAGCACAATTTTTGCTGAAAATTGATTGGATTATCCAGGAATATCCAGGAATATTCAGAAGTAACACGCCTGCATTCTGCTTCCTATCAATACCACCAGTTTTGTAAAAGTCTCACTCATTATAAAAAAAAAAAAAAAATTTAATGAAATCTAGTGGGGCCCAGAGGTAATGCAGAGGCCAATTCCTTTCTTTTAAAGGCAGCCATTTTCAGGTATTTAAATCAAAACCAAACTAAAAATTTTAGCCGTTTGACTAGTCTGAGAAAGTTATTCATAAAAAGTGCTCCGCCTAAATGAAAGAAAGCGTTAAATTAAATAAACGCGTAATTCAGCTCTAGTAGCCTGGAAAAAACGCTGGCATAACTGTATCATATCCAGGCTGGGAGTTACTTTGAAGGGGACAGATAGTTATTGATGAATGAATAAAAACTTTTGGAAAAACTTGAAAATAACTGTAATTGAAGTAATTTCTTGATCACACCTCGTATATTTATATGGTAATAGAATTTTCATAAATCTTCCCACAGTTTCGCTAACATGCCATAGAATCAAGCAATTCACTTTCCTTATATTTCTGCTTCTTTTAACCAATGCTTTTATCCGTCACGTAAATTCAAATTAGGCTTACGTTTCTAATAATTTATTCAGTAAGAGTTGCTGCAAAACTCCAAACAGCAGGGGAACAATAAATTCCAATACATGGCAGCAGCAGTTTAATTTTCAATGCCGCGGGTTTAACCTTCAGGATTCCTCTCGAGTATTTCTTGTTAAATTTTACAATTTATTTTTTATAAGAAATATATTGTATAAAATAATATACTGGATTGAATATCTGCAGAATATTTTCAGTAGTTCAATAATTCAATTTGAATATTTTGTTCTTGTGTTTCTAATAGGTAAAGCTGGGCCTGAACTAAAAATCCTTTAACACTGAAGTGGTAAAATTCTGTCAAATTACGTTTATGGAGTAAGTAAAGATGCCAATTAAGTTCAAAGAGCGTGAAATTTACATAGACATTCATGCAGGCAAAGAATAATATATATACGACGGCCTACGGAAAAGGCTTTTTTTCTGAAAATTGTTTATGGTTGGGAATCAGTAAAAATTTGAAGATTCAGAGCAATACTATAAGCAGGTGAAGTGTTAGTTAGGGTGTTGCATATGAGGTTGCATGGTCGTCGCCTGATTGCACTGTATGTGCCAGAGAACCAAAAAAAAAAAAAAATTCACGGAGTAGCAAACATATAATTAATGTCGGCTTTTATATTCTGAAAACGTACTACATCAGAATGGATTCGTCGTTTATGATTTATAATTAGAAATTGGTTTCATTAACTGGTAGGACTATGTAATTCTCATTCGTTTTACTGACCTTTAAATTTTCTTTGGTCCAGACTACCAAGATGTTTAGACAATTTTTCACATACTCCAGCCTAGTCGAAAGATTGGGAGTACAGTTGGTAAAAGCGAAAACGATTCAGACTGTACAACCAAAGGCTAGCCGGAGCATTTGCTAAAATCGATAACGATTCATACCTTACTGTCAATGGCTAGCCGGATCATTTGCTAAAAGTTATTAGTATACAGATTTCACTGTCAAATCCTTGGTGAGACATATGCTAAAAGCGATTACGTTTCACACATTACTGGCAAATGCTTGGTGGGCCATTTGCTAAAAGCATTAACTTTACTACAAAAGGCTTGATGTAGTATTTCTAAACAGCGATAACGTTTCAGACTTTACTACCAAAGGCTAGACCGGCATTTGCCAAAATCGATAACGATTCATACCTTACTGTCCAAGGCTTGGTGGGACATTTGCTAAAACCGATAACCATTCAGACTTTACTGTCCCAAACTTGGTGGGAAATTTTCTAAAACCGATAACTATTCATACTTTATTGTCGACAACGGATAGGACTTCACTCATAAACTTGCTGGCTGCCTTAACAAGTTAATATTATTTCCCATCTCTGCATAATATTTATTTACTATCTTGACTCTGTCTCTGTCTTAAGTAATGTATTGTATTTTTACAAATAAAAAAAATAATAAGAAAAAATATATTCTGTTTATGAAAAGTTTATAAAAATATAAAAAAAAATTCAAACTTAGAAATTTAATTGTGCATGTAATTGCGGTTTGAGTTATTAAAGCTTTATGCTTAAGAGCTTTTCGCATTTAATTAACCACATTTGTAGGAAACGCCATGCAAAGAAATTTTAACCCGTATGCTGCCTTTGCTTTGCCTGATAAATTTATCTGAATTTACAACTGCTGCCACCTTGATGGCCTCCGATATTAATTTTGCTAACGATCCTAAAAAGCATTCAACTTAATTTTAAGGTGTTTATTTTTATGGCCCTCGAAATGTCGTATTTGTTAGCAATGAGCTTTCTAAGAAAATCAAAGTAGTCTGAAATCCTTTAAAGGACTTCTATACACAACCATCTGCGATTACACACGTTTGCCGGCACCACTGTCTATGCAAGGATATTTTGTTAACTCTCACAATTTTAGGAAAATTTTTACACGAGGCATGCGGTTCTGTGCTAAAGCATGCTAAGTTTGTAAGTACATATTCTTTTTAATTCGCCTGCCTTTTCAATTTTTGAACTCTCCTTCCACCTTCGAATTACTACAATAACAACAAAGTGTTTTTGGGCTTTTCTCGTTGTTGTCTAATTTTTTTTGGGATATTTTTCTCTTATAGGATTCTTTGTCGGTTTTTTTTTGCTATCCTTTATCTTGTTTCTAATTCATTGGATCGCAAAAACTATCGTGTTCACCTTAATTGGAGAACATAACAACAATGGCAGCAAAAGCGACAAGAGCAATAAAAACATTATTAAGAGCTACAACAAGAACCATGTGAAGAGTGTTAATGCCACATACGTTTTTCTCTGTATCTCTGAAATGAACCTGCAAGTAAGGTGTGTTAAGTTTGTTAGAGCGTTTGTAACAAATATTAAAAATATTAAAAAGTAATTAATTAAGAGAGTTGAATTAGATAAATAAAGAGAATGGCCTCGCTCGTTTTTTCACAGACAAAAATACGAAGTATGCTACAGAAGGCCGATAATGGTAGAAGTTGGCATGAACACGGATGCATGACGAATGTAGAGGCAAATGGACTCAGATACCACAGACTACACATTCGTTGCTTAAACATTTCCAATATATTTACAAAGAAATTAAAAATAAAATATATGAATAATTAACAAAACTAAAAACAAAAATAATAAAAATAAAAATATACAACACCTAGTGAACAGCCTGAATGTTTTTGTTTTTTAATTGCTGACTTCACACACCTAATATAATTTAAATGATATATTTCAGTAACCTACATAGTCATGCGCAGTCTAACCTATTTGAAAAACTCTGCATCAAAATGGCGTTGGAGATGTTAAAAACAATAAAAATATGCAACACCTAGTGAACAGCCTGAATGTTTCCTTTCAATTGTCGATTTCACACACCTAATATAATTTAAATGATATGTTTCAGTAACCTATATAGTCATACGCAGTCTAACCGTTTTTAAAAACTCCGAATCAAAATGGCGTTGGAGAAATTAAAAACAATAAAAATATGCAACACCTAGTGAACAGCCTGAATGTTTCCTTTCAATTGTCGATTTCACATACCTAATATAATTTAAATGATATGTTTCAGTAACATATATGGTCATACGCAGTCTAACCGTTTTTAAAAACTCCGAATCAAAATGGCGTTCGAGAAATTAAAAACAATAACATATACAACACCTAGTGAACAGCCTGAATGTTTCCTTTCAATTGTCGATTTCACGCACCTAATATAATTTAAATGATATGTTTCAGTAACCTATATAGTCATACGCAGTCTAACCTATTTGAAAAACTCTGCATCAAAATGGCGTTGGAGAAATTAAAAATAATAAAAATATACAGCAACTACTGAACAGCCTGAATGTTTTTGTTTTTAATTGCTGACTTCACATCCCCGATATAATTTAAAGGTTATACTTAACTCTCCTACAAAGTCGCACGATTCATTCACATGGAAATCTGACATGAGCCCAAACTATTTTAAAAATATCGCGTCAATGTGGCGTTGAAGGAGCCACACTATCCTACAAATATGAAGCAAGCAGATTTTTTGTTAGTGGCTTTAAGTAAATGCAACTCTGATCGCCATATTATGAAAAATCATACATCTGTCAAAATTATCTATCTTAATAAGAATCTTAATAAGAATCTATCACAGAGATGCATTTTTAGAAAGCACAATCGTAATTTTCTAGCAGACATGGCACATTTGACAGATCGTACGATTGTGTAGGACAGTGAATCATTTAAATGACATCAAAATTCCAACTGCTTTCGTTATAGTTTGACATACTCGTTATTAGTTCCTTCTTTCAGAGGTTATTCAATGCTGTAGCACTAGCTGTAGCTGCTTGACAGCTTAGACAGCTCAATTGATGAGCGAAATGCCAACAAACTGCTCAATAAATTTGAATAAGAATTTGAATAAAAAAATTATTAACTGTCAAATAAATGTTAAAATGAATTAATAGAAATTTATTTTCAAGAAGGCTGGGGATGCCACGTAGCAAAGTACCAAATATTGAGTTATAAAAATAAATTTTATATATTCCTTTTTGGAAATTAAATTGAGTGCGCCTCAAAAACCCCAAATTGTGGTACCAACTTTGGAAAGTAAGCTTTCCCCACACCCTAACACTCTTTATTGTAAAGCAAATAGTCGCTGCCTTTGAATTAATACACATAGAGATGCAGACATCATCTAGTTGTTAACGCAACCAATATTTTCCTTGTGCTTCTCAAATGCAGACTCTGAAGGACACGGAAGCATTTCTCGTTCTTTTTTTTTCGCCCCCACCTTAAAATAATTTTCATAATAAAATTTTCAAGGATCATTGCCTTCAATGTTTTACAAATAATATATGAAAATGGAAACGCTTAAAGCAAAAACGAATTGCTAAGGGCAGCGTCTTAAAAACATTTAAAATCCTTTAAAAGGACATGAAATAAGTGACTGGATATTAAAAAAACTTATTAAATTAAATTTTACTTTCCGATTATTGAGTGCAAAATCAAAAATCTGGTGAAAAAATTTTATAATGAAATTTATAATTTTCTAATATTATTATTTGAAACTATAAAATTTTTAATTTAATAATAATTTTTATCAAATAAACAGGAAAATAATTCCCCAGTCCGAAGTAAGCAATGGAGTTTCAGTATTAAATTATGAAAATACCTGCAATAATTAATTAAATGAAATTAATTTAGTTTGCTAATGAAACTTCATTTTGAATTGCTTGTAAGTCTTCAGTTAAGTCCTTCAAGGCTACACTCAGTAGCAACGTCATCATGCCACTCGGAGTCTGCTTATGACAACTACATCACGCGTGTAAATCTAATAGATGCAATTCCGCAAGATACAAGCAGACTTTGTGCATTTGCGTAGTCAAGCGCTGCTGCAGTTACATCCCACCATTTTTACACAATTGACGTCTTTCGTCCGATTCCACAGAAAATGGAAAGTATTAACCTTTAAAGGGCAAGTTATTTAACTCATTTTGGAATGGAAAAAAATGTTTTTTTAACAATAATATACGACAGCTAACAAGGGGTCTTTCTTTTAAATAAATAAAATGAGAGAAAACTTTTTTTTTAATTTACTTCACCACACCACAGTTTATTCATTTAGCAAGAAAAGAAATAATTTCAATTGGAAAATTGAAATGGTTTTTTCTTTTTGATGGAAGTGTAGGATTTAAAATCTCTTCGAGCCCCTCGATGGTATAATGGTTAGTATACCCGCCTGTTACGCAGGTGTCAGGGGTTCAATTCCCCGGGGAGCCAGAAGCCAAAGGCCTCAGTAGCCAGTGCTTCTATACATATTGCAATTATATTCATATAATTGTAATATTTGGTAAATAAATAAATAATAAAATCTCTTCGGACTTGCAATGGATGTCAGCGACTACGTTGCTTGTTGTTTCCACTAAAACACTCTCTCCTCTTTTTCCTGGGATCCCCCTTCACGGAACTGTTTTCAGCAGACTTACAATAATCCTTCGCGACTGCGTCGTATATTGTTTTCACTAAAATGCTCTCTCTCTCCTCTTTTTCCTGGTTTCTGTATTACTTCGGAAAGGTTCACAACAGCGTTATATAAAGGATCTTAAGCTTTAAGTAGCCTATGTCTGCGTTTTTGTAGTCTGGTTTTAAATGTTGTTAGGCAAACTAATTAAAACCAAAAACTTCTATTTCATTTACACAACTTATATATTTTTCCCCACTTTCATTGTCATAATAAAAAAAATTTTTTTTTCATGCTACTGTTTACTCATTCGGTGATAATAATAACTACTTTCTATTGCCGCACAAAAATTGCTGCTGCGCATTCTTTTCTCAAGTGAAATTGACAAATCCGGTCCCTCAGCATAGCCAGCTAATTTAATCTGAAAGTATTTAATATTCGTCGTGACCATTCACTATCTGTAGCGCCATTCGCCGGCATTCTTATGCAATTTGGTTCTGTGCTGGCTTTCTTGTTGTTTTTTTTTTTTTGGTGTTCAATTTTTAATGTTGTTTGTTATTGATGTCTCCTCGTTGGTTGTAACGAAAACGTATCCAATTAGAAAAATAACAATGACATCGATTGCAAGCCATTTATTGGCATTTTTGAAACAGATATCCAGCCAGTCAGTCAGCCAACTAACCAGCCAAACATTCATTCAACCATAAATTCGAATAGGTACACAAGCCCAATGCCTTTTACTAGAAAAAAAAGTCATAAATAAACGAATAGTCTCTAACACGAAAGTAAGATATCGAAATTATGGACGAGATATCCAAAAGGATGTTCGGATTAAATGTGTTCTTCTGAATGTTCTTCCTAATGCAACTGCAACCGTACATGTTTCGGTTACATCATAGTGGTTGAACAGTTGGAGTTTTAACGGCTGGTACTTGTCGCTTTTGAAGCGAGAATGTTAGTTTCGAATCCTTAACAATGTCATTAAAGCAATGTGGCATAATGCAGGAAGAGTATTCGGTCACAGCTTAAAGTAAAATAACTTTTGACAGCGCGAAATATATTCTAACTATTACAATGGCTGGCAAAGGCTTAGACCCCCAGCCCACATGCCTCAAGTGTTGAAGGAACTTACGACTATACCTGATTTTCTTATCACATGTTGCTGATAAATGAACACAACTATGTTTAAGAATGTCTTTATCCTTTTTCAAAATATGTTTCCTTTTTTGCCAAAAAGAAAAATATATATTGCCAAGACTTAATGCCATACCAGAGGATGCAGCCAATTAAAGTTCAATTGAAAGATTAAGAATTATCATTTTTACCTTTAAATAAAATCGTAAAACGGGTTTAACAATGTGCGATAAAATTGATTGTTTGTGCCGCACATGTGCCTGCGAACATATGAAGCATCGCAGCCATCTATTGTCTAATTTCAGTCAATAATATTTAGGTAACGAGTGGCATGTCTGTGGCATAAAAAAAGCAGAAAATATGCTTTCAACTTCAAACAGTTAAATATTTTGACATGGAATAGGAATGTTGATTTCATATGTGTGCCACATCGTGCGTATGCCGGGGATTAAGGATAGCAGCACAATGGAATAATAAAATGAATGTCATCAGATCTAGCCAATCGATTATTCGGTGTTCAGTTAATGTAATTTTCGATTAATTAATTTAATGACAATAATATAATATTTCAATTCAGCTGAATTGCACAAAAAAATAAACCAAAAGTAGGTTTACAAATGATTCGATTAATTTTTTTATTCGAATAAAATTTTTTTTTTTTTTGGTAAATGAAAATCATTAACAAATAAATTTTTAAAATTTTAGCAGAAGCTCCCCTGATGAATAATTTAATATTTATATTTTGCAACCGTACATGTTTCGGTTACATCATAGTGGTTGAAGAGTTGGAGTTTTAATGGCTGGTACTTGTCGCTTTTGAAGCGAGAATGTTAGTTTCGAATTTTTATATATATATTTTATATATTTATATATATATATTTTTTATATATATTTCGAATATATATCTTTGAAACAAAAACATTCTTTTGAAATACTTTTCAATGCCAAACATTCTTTTTACTGTAGAAGATTCCGCTTTACTACACTTACACATACCAGATATCGGTTATAGTATACATATATATCGTATATATATATATAAATATATATATATATATATATATATATATATATATATATATATTTATATTATATGTATATATTTGTATCGGAACAATAAAGAAATAAAAAAAATTTTATAGCACTCTGTCTGCCTACATATTCATATCCTTGTTTGCAGGCGAAACGAATACATTCCTAATATCTCACCAAGATATCGCAAAAATTTATTTATTATTATTGGCAGGATATTGAGTCCTGGCATATCAAAAATTATTCACCTGAGATTATTCGTTAGCAAAAGCTGCCTAATCACCAATCATATTACTGGCTTTGCTGTTGAATATCCTTGTTGAAAGCTGACAGGTCGATATAAGCTTCGCTGTCCTTACAGTTCTCTTTAGAAACATTTTTAAACAAATTATATTTCCGAAAAGGAAGTGTTTTAAAAACTTTTTCACACCAGCTGTTGCTGCGTACAGCAATATTATCTGTTCTTTTAAATCGCCTCATACCAGATGTCCTGCAAAGAAAAAACCAGTTTTAAAAATATTACATTTATTTTACTTTTGTCCCAAAATCCTCTTTCCACCCACACATTTATTACTCAGAGTTTAGACAATTTAATTTTTTATTTCGTTGTCCTTATTTTGTTATACAAATACAAACTTAATTTCGATTTGGTGGTGTGCAAAAAAAGAAAAAGTATGTGTAATTTTTATTTATTATATTCAGTTCATTGAGCAGGACGACGACAGCAATTACATTAATAATAATAAAAAAGGTTAAAGGCAGCGAAAATGACACAATCTCGTGCATACAAATAAATAGAATCTGTAAGTCTCACAGAAGCTTGTCGTCGTGTGCGAGAAACTCTAAAAATGTGATGACGAGCCGAATGAACAATAAATTTTATTTTCAGAAAATTTCGGCAATGAAAATTTTTTAGCAACTGCCATTTTTTTGAACCGCTTGCGGACAGAACCCCATTTGTCTGGCATAAGGAGACGGGCATGTGTGCTTATTTAATTAATGATTAGTGTTGTGTGTGAGTGGTGTTAAGTACATGCATGAGTTATCAAGTTCATAAATATAATGAAAATATTTCATTAATACAATGAAACACTTAATTAACTCAATTTCAATATATAATCTAATTGACTCTGCATTGCCAAAATAAAGAAGTTTTTTTTTTAGTGAATTAACCTATTCATTGACCCTACAAAAATTTTTTTTTTAAACAAAATTTTTCTAAATGTTTGCCGTTTGT
Source organism: Ormia ochracea (assembly GCA_963402855.1). Taxonomy (NCBI): domain Eukaryota; kingdom Metazoa; phylum Arthropoda; class Insecta; order Diptera; family Tachinidae; genus Ormia; species Ormia ochracea. The sequence goes on from OY727107.1 coordinate 38,989,056, forward strand.
AATTCTCGTTTCAAAAGTTATTCACGCTAAGCCTGCCGTTACATAAAATGAGGATCTTATAAGCAACATTTCTCTTCACTAGTTCTTTTGAAATCCTTTTTACCACACTTACAAATACCAGATATCACTTCTGAATCCTTGATGTGTTCAATAAATTAAGGTGTAGAATTTTTTTAAGAAGGACTAAATTAATTTCTTAATTTTCTTCCATATTTTCAGCCAAGTTGCTTGAGTGTATTTCAGAAAACTAATTAATACAAAAATGCAGGAGTTGCGACCTCAATGGGTTTGTCCTGAACTGTGCTAAGGCCCATTAGGATCGTTGCCTCATAGTATAAGGAAATTTTTATTTAGCAGTTTTGCAAAACGGTTTGTTAAATACCATTTGTGAATACCCCTATATATTTTACGAGGAACCATATTGAACTAAGTAATATATATTATTTAGTATGAATATACGATATTGACTTCTTTAAAAGTTTCTTAAAGGATTTTTCAAAGGCAATATTCGGTATTCTTGAGGCAAATGGTCTTGCAAAAGTGCTAGTGCAAGAGGTGATGATATATTTGCTTTACACTCTTACAGAGTACTTTGATAGTAATATTTTTAAAATAGTATTTAAGCGTGCTCCGTGCAAGTCCGTGGCCCGGTCCTGCAATATGTTTTACAGTAATTCCAGTTGTCTTAATCCAGGGAGTTAAAAGCGAAGGAGTACAGAATGCAATGTTATGAATTCTACAAGACTAGATTTTCATTATTGGCACTCTTGGGCCTCATGTGTACCATCCCAGATAGAAAGAAAATATGTTGTGCATTCAAAAGTAAGTCCAATTTAGCGGCTGTCAAAATGTAAAATAAAGTAAAATCTTTAAAAGTAAATGAATTTTGATACTTCAATCGTTGGTTGCCTCTTCCTTGTTAAGCTCGTGTAATTTTCCCTAATTATTTTATAATTTTGCAAAAATAGAAATTCATGGTTTCGTATACCTTTCCCTTAAAGCTGCTTCGCAATAAATTGACGTTGGCGCCATATTAAATTCTTTCCATGACTACCACTTTTGTTAAAAAAATATACATTTCTTTACAAATTTAGCAAATTTGGCAAATTTATTTTTACCTTAAAAAAATTTGTGAAAGACATGACGAATTATCAATTCCCCTGAAGCGAATTGTCTAACAAATTCCAAAAATGCGTATGGAGTACAAAACGTGTACTTGAGATGTTCCACTTCTTTCCTATTTTTTATATGCAATTTGATACAACGGCAGCAGTTGAATACAAAATTCTTCATTTTGGTGTTCTCACATTCTGTTTTCATGCTTGTTTTGCTTCTCAATAAGACAACAATCAGGATGAAATCGGATCGTTGGGAAGAAAAGCTAAAATGGAGAAAATGGAAAATTTTTAAAGTTAAATTAAACAGAAAATCGTTTAGCTGCAAATAAAATAACGGCCGCCAACAAAACTTGTAGATTCAATAGAAACTCTCATGGTTGAAGAAGAACTTTGCAACACTTTTTAATACAGTTTAGCTGCGTTATATCGAACTGCTGTAATATCACACCGTTCTTACTAAGGCATCATTTTAACAGTAAAAATTAATTTCTTATTCCGATGCCACTATATTTTAAACTCCTGCAAATTATTTTCCTAATAAATTTCTGTTATCCGCAGTAATAGTGTAAAATTTCTGTTACACATCGTGTGACAAGGAAGCAGTATGAGTAAAATAATTATGGGATTCCCAAAAGAACCAAATATACAAAAGCGACTAGATATGAGCCACAGTGGCTCCTCGATTTCAGGGAAAGAGAATGGAATTGTTTTATTGACATTTAAAACTAAAGAAGGCCTAAAAGTATGCCACGTAAAATTTTTTACTAGTGTAGTATTATCTTTATATATCATGTAGGGGATTTCTTCACCAATGATGAACCTCATCGACTAATGTAATTCTGAAACTGTATTATTGGCTGCTTTTGCTGAAAAATTAAAATTGAGCAGAGTAATCGAAACTCGAATAGATGTCGGAACAGAAAGTGTAAATTTGGTTTAGCTGAATCTGTGAGTCAGGTAAGCAGCCTACTTCACGGCGTTCACTTGATATTAAGTATTTCTCGGCAATGAATCACTGCAGATGCTTTATAAAAAGAGCGATTCGTCCAATTATTCTTTTCACTAAAAATTTCAACACAGAAACTATGGAAGGTCAGGAGCCGAATTTTAAAACGATATCACGCAAGTGCGATTACAGTACAGCATGCGTTAAATCCTAAGGATGGACCTCTATAATATAATATTCTAACCCAGGTGTAAGAGCCAAGCGTGCTACGAAATCGAATCCCTTTCCATCAATACAAGATGAAATAATTGGTCAAAATGCAGAGCGTTATGTAGAGCATTTTTTGCAGGAAGAAGCGGGGGATTTCCCTCTTTATAACCGAATAGTCTTTTCTATTGTTACATGGAACTTTTTCCTCCTACAGGGAATTCTTATGTAACTCTTATAGAAGTTTCTTTTACCGTTATATCAGATCCAAAGTTTATGTTAGTAAGACACCTTCGGTGGCACTTTTGAAAGTGTCGATCCTGAACGAGCCAACCTAACAAAAATAACGGAAAATAAAAAAGTTTCTGCATAATCTTGGGGATTTTCTGCTGCTTTCCATAGTCGTCATAGGAGTATTCAACTGTGTTTACTTATTTGCACAAGTACGTCCAACAGTTACTGCCCCTTTTTTTCTACAAGAACGGTTCGATATGCCTGCGTACATCTCGAAAATATAAAATAAAAAACCAGAAAAAAGGACAATTGAAAATAAAAAAGTAGCAAATAGAAAACTTGGCTGCCAAAATGAAGTGACTGCATGAATGTCCTTTTAAGAGACTGGCTGACTAAGTTAGGACTATTATGGGCAATTTAAATTTGTTTAGTATTTGTTTCAGTGTCCATTGCCCTTTACGTTTTATTAAAAGATCAAGTCATGTTTCTCATAGGGGGCGGGGGTTAAAGGGCCCTTTGAAAATAGGAAAGGAAAATTAATGTAGCTTAAAGGTTCGTAAACAGCTTTAGATTTTTTCTCAATACTTTATTTTACTTGATTTGTCATTTTCTTTCTCGTTTCTTTCCAACTCACCCATATTTGGCCAACCAACAAGTTTGCATGACTTCTGACTGTTTTCTTCAAAAGGAGTTTCTTCTATTTTGTTTTCCTTTATGTAAACCATTTGCAGTTGCCAGTAGCCTCAAAGAAATGTAGGCAAACCTATTGGATATGCTGCTTCGTATGAATGCGAGTGAGCCTGATGCAGGAAAAGTGCTTGAAAATGGAACAAAAGTAAATATTTGTCACCGAGAGCGAGCGAACACAAACACTGCTGGATACAAATTTAAAATTTTAAATCTAAAATGTAGTTCATGTTTTCTTTTCTATCGAAGAAAGTAAAATACTTATTGAAAGCGAACTTGTTTAAAGCGTTAAATTTGCATTTACTAGGAGTTCCTCACATGAGAAAAATATTAGCCGGAGATGAAAAAAGAAGATGAAAGGATTTGAAACCCCGCAACCTGCCACTTCTCCTCTGCTATTTTAATTGTAATCTCGGCAACAAATTGGAATCACTGACACCATTTGCATGTTCGTGAAAGTCACCATATAAAACATATATATTCTTTGGATCTTAAACTGATGCATTACGATTTATACGAATGGACGTAATTGGCCTACCATGCAACCAAAAATGAAATGTGTAGGAAATGATAACTTGGCGGCCAATAAAAATAGATTAAATATCTGCTCTGGGTATTGAACTTGTGCATTACCGCAACATTTCGGAGAGGGTGATTCTGCAACGAACCTTCTACAGTATGACAAGATAATTAAATTGATCGAACTAATCATTTCTCTTTCCATTTCTTTTTATTTGGTTCCATACACATAAATTTGATAAGAATCAATATGTGAAAAAAATAAATATTTTTATGCAAAAATATTCCATATAGAAATTACGAAATAACGTAAGAATGGGGAGCAAACATTTCAGTTTGTTATGTTTTCAGTTGATCCTATAGTCCATGCTTGCGCCTCTCTCTCTCTCTCGAAGTGCGTCTTGTTGCTTCATTGTTACTTCCATGTTTACCGAAATGACACCAAAACAAAGGTGGTATACCTTTCCAGCGGTCAGTCTGTATATAGTATACATGAGAGCATAGCGCAAGTTTCCGCCGACAAATTGGCGAAAATGGAATTGAAGAATGATCTCCATTCACCTGACATGAAGTATTCATTTAGCACGGGGATCCACATTTTTTTTTGTAAGTGGAAATTTTTTGTGTTATTATTGCTGACTTAGGAATCACGTCACGTATTCCTTCCAAAAATTTCAGGTAACTTTTTTATTGCCATATCGTAACAGTAATCGATGATTGTTTTTCTTAAAATGTTTTAACGATTGAAATACGTTGGTTTGCCGAATATTTCTCCATAATAAATTTGCTGTGTCTCTACTTCGCGATTGCCAAATATGAACTGTCAAGGCTAATGTTTACTGAATACATGGTGTCACGGCGGACACCATGTATTAGAAGTGCACAAGCAGAGTTCGTTACACAGCACGATAATCGGCCAACGAGAAATTGAGTAAGCACAGTCATGAAAAAAACTATATCAACTTAAAAGTATTTTATTTAATTTCAAGTCTTTACTCTATGAAACTTAAATTTAATATATAAACCATCTCTCTCTCTCTCTCTTCAAGCAGCTGCATTAGAAGCGTATCAAACTAAGGATCTGAAGAAAAAAGCTAATGTTTAATTCTTTTTTAAGGTTTTGCTAATTTGGCTTATAGTTTTTATTATCTTGATACTTCGTTGTCCTGTCAAATATAGTTACTAGTATGTTCTCTAATGTATTAATAGGTATTATGCATGCAGTTGAGGGACAAGTGTATTAATTGTTTTTATCAAAGCAACAATGCGTTATGCCGCAGGAAGCGGAATAGAAAAATTTAACAGCTGTGTTTATATTTTCTTACTCAATGCATTGTCTCAAAGTCCTTTAGAAGTTTTTAATTTAAATTAATGATTTTTTAAATTAATCATGAAATATTTCTCGACATTCAACAAACAATTACGTTCATACATGACAAACAGGTGCTTTAAAAGCTTTTCATCTTCTGACCCTTTTTTTACGAAATTTAATATCGCGTTCTTGCAATATTCATGACGTTACGTGTGTCTTTTTTAATATTAAAATAAAACTTTTCCTCCAACAATTCCCATTTGCTTAAGTGTATTTTAGAATTTAATTTTTCAACAATGCCATCCATCCTTTAAAAATTCCTTTTAAATTTGTAAACCTAATGAATGGTATACAATGTTTTCATGCTCACAGAATAAGAATATCCTGGAAATTACAAAAATAAACTACCACCACAATGTTTTCTTTTTTTATTTTCTGAAGGACTATGCACAACATGTCCTTAATGATATCTAGACATGCTTAGCAGCAATAACGACAGCAGCGGCCATCACCAGCAAGGAAAAGCAGGACAAAATGGCCATACGAAATCATACATGGTTGTATGTTAATAGGACACACTCTACGATTGTTGTTGATGCCAATACATGCTTCCTGCATACCTTGCCTAACGAAATGACCCTTAAAATAAAACATTTTTTCCATTCTAAATTTTTATACGTATAAATCCCACACCTTTCGCTCCTTTTGTAAATTTCATTTCTGCTTTATTTTATTGTCAATCGTAAGAGTCTCTAAATTTTGTCACATAATTTAAAGGCATCACAGACAAAAAGTCAACTGTCTATACTCGTTTCGCTTTGTTGCCTTCAAATCACTGAGTATTTTTAATGAATTGACCATGAAGAGACTTGTTGAAAAATGATATTCTTTTGAATGATAATGATGACAATCTTCTATTTAAAACGCACAACAAATCAACTGTCCCAAAACGGCCAAAGTCATTTTGTAAAGATTCATTTGTGTTTTGGTTATAAAATAGATGCGAGCATAGTTAAAACGAAAGGGGTTTCTCCGTAATCCTTTCAGCGCATAATATTTATTCCCTTTTCAAAGTGTTTTCAGTATGAATGAAGGAATAAATCAATAGATGTGGCAAGGGGTGATCCTTGCGGCAATAAGTTATGGTTGTACTTGTATCTGGTAATAATTATATTAGCAACTAAATGAGAATTATTCCTCCTCTATAGAAAATACATAAACAACGGTATACATGTAATTATATTTACTAATAATTTTATTATCAACTAAATGAGAATTATTCCTCCTCTATAGAAAAAATATAAGCAAGCATATATGTACATGTATTCGTATCTGCTACTAATTTTATTTTCAACTAGAGGAGAAATGTTGCTACTCTAATACTTGTGCTTGTATCTGCCAGCAATTTTATTTTCAACTAAATGAGAATTATTGCTGCTCTAAAGAAAAGTTGTAAACAACATTATACTCCGACTTGTATCTGCTATCAACTTTTTTATCAACTAAATGAGAATTGTAGCTGCTCTAAGAAATATTATAAACATGATTATATTCATATCTACTACTAACTTCATATTCAATTAAATGAGAATTATTCCTCCTCTATAGAAAATACATAAACAACGGTATACATGTAATTATATTTACTAATAATTTTATTATCAACTAAATGAGAATTATTCCTCCTCTATAGAAAAAATATAAGCAAGCATATATGTACATGTATTCGTATCTGCTACTAATTTTATTTTCAACTAAATGAGAATTATTGCTGCTCTAAGGAAAAGTTGTAAACAACATTATACTCCGACTTGTATCTGCTATCAACTTTTTTATCAACTAAATGAGAATTGCTGCTGCTCTAAAGACCATTTACAAACAACATTTAATGCAATTTAATACAATTCGAATTTAAACCCGATTCGAAGTAGCCCTCTGAATTCGTAAATTCTACAAACCGATTACTTATTATCTTCTTTGTTATTACTATGAGCAAAAATAATAAGTGAAGTGGGAAGTGTATGGAGTTAAAAGGCCTTTTTAAGGGGTGGTCTTATTTATAGTTTTTGGCCAACAGAAAAATATTTATAAAACTCCTTTAAGGACTTAACCAATTTGGAGTTAAAACATGGCCATTCCAAAACTCACCTAATAATTCTCGTTTAGTTTTGCCAAATTGTTAAAAAAAAATAATAATAATAAATAATAATAATAAATAATAATAAGTAACCAAAAAATTTTTAGTTTTCAGCAAAATTATTTTAAAAATTCTTTCTAAATTAATAAATGAAATTTTTTAAAAAGTATTTCAATATTTAGAAATTTTGTTTTTCTCAATTTTTGTATAAATTGTTTAAAAATTATTAGAATTTTAACAGAAGAAGAGTAATAAAATAATTTATTTTTCAATTTAAAAGCCAAAAAAAAAATACTTAAAATAAAAATAAAGCAATTTATATAAAAAAAAATTAAAATTAAAATAAAAATAATTATTAATGCGATAAATATTAATTATTAAAGCGTTTTTATTTAAAAAAAAATTGTATTAATTTAAATAATTAAATAATAATAATTATAAAAGTAAAGCATGTTGCTTTACGTTTAATAATTAAATATAATAATTCTTTTAATTATATTTCACTGAGAATATTTAGAAATTAGAAATTTTTAAAAAATAATTTTGCAAAATTTTAAAACATTTTTAAAACAAATTTAGCAATAATTATTGAATTCTTTTAAATGAATGTAAACAGCTTGGAAACGTAAAACTAATTTTTTGAAGGAAATATGTTACAAACTTTAGCCTGAAGAAATAGAATTCAAGAAACTGGAAGCAGATCTCCCATCAAGCACACATTTAAGCAAACATGCCTTGTTAGTCATTCACCTGTTTCCTTTGCCCACACAGCCCACAGCCCACAGCCCACGTCACACAAATATTGCTTTGATTGTGTCCTGTGCTCGATGGCATGCTCGAGATTAATTAATGAAATTCTATTGAAACGCCAATAAATTAAATTTGAAATTGGAAAATGACCTGCTCCCTATAAATAATCGTTAAATAGATTACTAACCCGGAATGGCTTCGAATGACAAGTTTCTAAGAACAATGATATAACAAATGCTGGCAAAAGGATAAAAGGTTGGAAAGGGGAGAAGGGTAAAAGGGTTTCAATTAAAGGGTTAAATGGTACGAAGAAACACAAAAGGTTATTTTTATAGAGGTGAACTGGCTCATAATAATAAATGCTAAAAATTTATCACCGAACGAAGTGGCCATAAATTGTTCAAATACTAGAGAGATTATTGGCGAAGGCATTAGAAGTTCCCCCTGCAAACAACTGAAATCTAAATTCTACGGAAAGGTGGTGGAAAATTAGTGGCTTAAGAGTCCTTTTTACTATAATGGGCGCAAATTATAATCTTAGAATTTCCCAAACAACTTGCTCAACAGCAAAATAATTACACGGCTAACAAAAATTGCGGAAAAACTTCCTAACTTGTTCTGTATCTGCTTCAAATCTTTATTATCTCTTCCAGTTTCATCAGCAGGGTTATAAAAACTACAGAAAAAAGGAACAAGAAATGAAAAGAAAACTATTCACCGCAACATTGTTAAAATTTATATGACTGAAAGTTGCAGATCAAATGAGGAGGAAAAAACTTTGTTGCCAGAGTTTGGGGTTTTCTTCCGTAGCTACTACAGTTGTTGGTGTCAGTCATTTTAGCAAATGAAGAGGAAGGACGCCTTCGTTATCGCCTTGGAAAATAAATTTAAAATCTAGAGAACATGTCCTTGAAACGTATTAGTTCGCTTTATTGCAAACTCAATGCATTCAAACGCACGTCCATTCGGACATAAAGTCTGGCATCTTTTTTTTATTGAAGTTTCTTTTTTAAGTTTTATTGCTTGGTGTTATTTATTAGTGGCAACTCCAAAAAGGACATCCTTACTTTGAAAGTAAACACAACTGGACTTTGTCTGTACAGAGTGGTCCAATACGACATATCCGCTCCAACAGGTTTTCGCACAAGTTGCAAGTAAAAGTTGCGGCTTCCACAACAAATAATTATTTACTTAATTATTTAATTGTAATATGAGTGGCAGCACTGGCGGTTAAGGCTAGAGTTCTCATACGTGACCCAGTATGTTAAAACTAATGTTTTGTAGCACTTCCTGTTTAGTACCCCACAAGTCTTAGATTTTTCTTAGAGTACAGGCCATATGAAATGGGGCCTCAAGATCCATCCTACTGATTGGGAGATTTGTTCCCTGGTAAAGCATCTGCATTAACAAGCAGAATTGCTGTATTGGAATTTATGTTGAAAAGTCAATGCTTCTTCAAGTTGATGGTTTTGGTTTGACCGAGACCTTTTTCTAAAAAAATTAAGGTCGAGCAAATTTTGCGACGAATAGTGCCTGAAACTGGATGATATTCGGAGCTGAACTTGGCCAGAACTAACGATAGACTCGCTTCTAGCCTCTTGTGATTAAACACTTTTAAACTTTTGTTTTTTTGGTGAGAGTAGAGCATAACGGAGAGCATAACCTTTCCGCTAACCTGTCAATTCACCTCTCAATTCATGACGTTATTGAGAACACGTAGACGGAATTGTGCGAATTGGGTGCGACTTGTACTTTTTGCATAAATATCCTTCTGGGAATCCTGTGATCAATAGATAATTTATTCCTTATACGCAAGTTGCCTGATAGAGGAAACAATTTGCATTAAGGAAACATCCTTGTTCTCAACCTGTGAGCGGTAGGCGCTGTATTCGTTACAAGCAAGTCCTCACCATACAGAGAGCAATTTCAATTTCGGGAACCTCTTTGATCTCATCCTGTGATCGATAGATGCTTTATTCCTTATAAGCATGTTCTCACCATACAGAGAGCAATTTCAATTTCGGGAACCTCCTTGATCTCATCCTGTGATCGATAGTTGCTTTATTCCTTATAAGCAAGTCCTCACCATATATAGAGGCAATTTGAATTTCGGAAACCTTCTTGATCTCATGCTGTGATCGGCAGACGATGCATTTGTTAGAAGCAAGTCCTCGCGATACAGAAACCAAGTTGAAGTGCGGAGATTACTTTTATCGGTCATGTTTTTCTTTTCTTTTGGGGCACCTTCCCCGTTTTGCAGATGAATTGCTGCTGTAAAATATTTTTTTCTTCTCAGTATTTATTCTCATTTTCTTACTTTTTATTTAGAATTAACAAATAACAAATTTTCTTGTCGAAACAAACAAAAGTTGAAACTGTCGACTACTAAATGAAAATGTTTACCACAAATTATGCGCGGAAAATAGAACTTCTTCAGTTTTTTTTTTTTTTTAATTTTTTTTAAAGTTTTTGTTCTTTCGCAATTTTAATTTTAATGTGCAATAAAACTTGTTGGTGGTTTTTTGTGTTATACTCGCATTAGAAGCCGTTGCTATTGGAGTGGAGGCGGTTTTCCCAGCTTTAATATAATAAAAATGGTTTCAAAAGCAAAGTTTCTTTCGTGGATTGAATTTAAAAGGAAGTTGCATTCAAAGTTGGTGTTAAAAGGGAAAGTGTTAAATGAAGTTTTTTATTGCTTTCCAGTTCAAACTAAATATAAAATTAAAACAGATTTTTGCCGCCCCCAGCTATAAAGAAAACAGTTAATATTTTTGTTATAGGCAGGTTGTAGGGTGCATAATATTGTGCATTGGCTGGTTACGCAAAGCCTATGGTGTAAATAAACCTTTGACCTTTTCAAGTAGGCAAAGTCCAATGAAGTTTAGCAGTTGAAGCCGAACTTGTGCGTTCTGAATGAATGAGAATTTTTTAATTTATTTTCCTTCACCCTGTTTGGCTTCCGGCAAAATAACGTCTAGAAGCATTTCACTATTTCTACCAGTTACGTTACCTTTTACGCCGTTACGCTAATAGATAGTAAATATTAAAAAACATAAAAGTTTCTTTTGAAATTAAAAAAATATTTTAAGTATTTAAAAAAAAAAAATTGCATTCCATTTAATAGAAATTTCGGAATGCAATGCATTTCAAATAAAAATTAATATTTTAAATATTTTTTTTTTCATCTTTTTGTTATAAAAAAGTATAAAATTACACAAACTCGTATGCAAATGCGTTTACATTTTTTGAATAATTCATTTATTTAACAAATTGTTTGTAAAATTTAAATAAAATTGCGGAGAAAAAAAAGACAGATTTTTTAATTATTTAAAAAAAATTAATTTTTTTTATAATGCATGTTTTATATGAGATGGGCCAGTGAATAACTTTTAATTTGCGATTAACAATTGATTGAGGACTCTTTGGATGATTTTCCAAAGCAGCACCAGATAATTATGGTTTATCAGTCCTTGATAAGGGGGAAGTTTCGAGCATTTGGAAAGAAGATGAAAGTAAAAATAATAAATAAAAATATAATAAATAATAAATAAAGAAATTCATGAATCAATTTAATCAAATTTATTACCATGTTGACAAAAAAGTCAACATGCTAATAAATACCATGAAAAGATTGCATTTAGGCAACGTAGTATTCATATGCTACATGCTCTCTCTCTCTCTCTCTCTCTGTCACTCTTTGAAGCTCATACGAGGGTGAGGTGAAAAGTTTCCCTACTGACATTTGTTTTTTGCTTAGATTAATGCCTTTTTCACAACGAAGTTCTGAAACAGTTCGTCAAGCCCGTCAAAATGCTTAATTTTTTACCTTCGAGCCACTTTTTAAGGTTAGGAAACAGATGGTAGTGATCGGGGTGTAGGCTTTTTGAACATGGTGAGTGCGGGGAATCAATTCGAACTTGATTTTGATTTGTCTTTTAGTTGATTTTAGCCCTCGCAACGATTGAAAACTGGGCCGCTGCCTTGTCATGGTGAAACTAGATTTTTTTTTCTTAGCTCTTGCACTCCCTTTCAACCCGCTGCTCTCCATTATCACTTTATAAATTTTTCCAATCGTTTCAGGAGTTGATACCTCAACTTTTTTTCTTAAATTCGTAAATCCACTGAAGATGATAGCAAAGACCCTCTCTCACTGTGGAATCGAGTTCCTCTTAAATTGAAACTGATTTTAGATCTTTTAAATAGATATATTTAAAGACTAAGACCTCCTCCGCTTTAGCGTCGTGTTGAATCGGCTATTCATTAAACAATCGATTACAAAATATTGCCATGACCTATTGAAATATTGTATTTGTTAATATTCTTTCAAATTTATTTATTTGTTATATATTTTTAAAGAATTTAAAAAAATATTGAAAATCAAAATAGAGTAGAAGATTTTTTTATAAAAAAACAATCTAAAATCCAAAGAATAGAAAATATATTGGGTAGTCGAAAAAGTATTTTCGTATTTTGTCAATAGATGTAGTTGCATTGTGTCATAACATATAGTGTTGGGAAGGTGAGATTTTAAGCTTCATTTATATGAAACAATATATTATAGAATATATTTATAATATATATATATATATATATATAATCGGAAAAATTACATTCTGACAAATGAAAAATCATGCGATTTAATAATTTTAGATTTAAATAGTTTAGAGAGTGAAAACATTATAGTATAGAATCTATTTTTATACATATAGAATGTATATATATACATATATATATATAATATTGCAAAAACTACATTCTGCTGAATATTATTTTTCGAAAATCATGCGATATATAATATTTTTAGATTTAAATAGTTTAGAGAGTGAAAACATTATAGTATAGAATCTATTTTTATACATATAGAATGTATATATGTACATATATACATTCTGCTGAATATTATTTTTCGAAAATCATGCGATATATAATATTTTTAGATTTAAATAGTTTAGAGAGTGAAAACATTATAGTATAGAATCTATTTTTATACATATAGAATGTATATATATACATATATATATATATTTAATATGGCAAAAACTACATTCTGCTGAATATTAATTTTTCGAAAATCGTGCGATTTAATAATTTTAGATTTAAATAGTTTAGAGAGTGAAAACATGATAGTATAGAATCTATTTTTATACATATAGAATGTATATATATACATATATATATATATATATATATATATATATATATATATATATATATATATATATCGAAAATCGTATTATATATATATATATAATATATATATATCGTAATATATATAATATTGCAAAAACTACATTCTACTGAATATTATTTTTCGAAAATCATGCGATATATAATAATTTTAGATTTAAATAGTTTAGAGAGTGAAAATATTATATATATTGACCAAAACTATGGTCAAAACTACATTCTGCTGAATATTACTTTTTCGAAAATCGTGCGATTTAATAATTTTAGATTTAAATAGTTTAGAGAGTGAAAGAGAAGCCATATTAAACTTTTCTCGCTTTACACCAAAAAATTTCTTATTCATAAAAATTGATTTAATAGTTGGGAGGCGAAAAGAGAATTAGGCATGCTGCATGCTATGGAATTCTCTAGCACTTTGTATAAGCAGATTTAAAATGCAATGAACAATTTCTTTCACGTAGTTGATACATTTTTGTGGTTTCAATTATTCTGAAGGTTTGCAAAAAGATTTTCATAGTGTGAAGCCGGACTCTTAGAGACTCTTCAATGAACATTTACGAGCACACCTTCTAAAAGCCGGAATAGTCACGCATTTCTTCATTTACATTTTTTACAACCTTTTTATTCACTTTGTAAGCCACGCCCATCTCCGTTAGGCGGAATATTATTTATGCATTTTTATAAAAAACCCGCAATGTATTAATTAAATACCATGTTGAAATATTTAATTATTTTTTCCATTTAGTTTTAATTTAATTTTTCATTTTCTTTGCAGTTATAACGATATTAATTTTTATTCTAATGCAACAGTGCACGGAATTTTATTCCACTTAAATAAAAACCCACTTACTCGTATTTGCTCTGTCCATCACTTATCACAAGTATGTATTGGTATCATTAAATTAATTTATGTGAACTGTGTATTAAATTGTTGTTTTTTTTATTTTATTTTTATTACTTATATTATAATATTAAATTAAATTCAGTTGAATTGAGACGTTTTTCTGGTTTCATGACTGTAATAAATTTAAAGAAGAAAAAAAAAACAATCGCATTGAATTTGGCCTACAAAAGCTTTTTTATTAAGCTCGTTTATTGTAAATGGAAGTTAATGAGCTGCCAAATCTAATTAAAAAAAGTGTGATTAAGATTTTGGGTAATAAAAAATTAAATAAAACTGGCTAAAACGCCTCGGCAAGCGAACACAATGAATTCTTAAAAAAAAATTACTAATTGAGTGCTTTTGACCGGTTGTGGGAAAGTACTGTGTGTCGTTTTACGACTTATGAAATAGCTGCTGTGTGTGTGAGATACAGTGACTTGGAAGTCGGTCAAAAACTGTATTGCAAATGCTGCAGGTAGCAGCCAAAGCTGTGTAGCAGAGTATGAAAATGACTGAAACAGCTGCAGGCTCATCGCTGGGCGATAACCAGCACTTGCAGCAGTGCAATAAAGACAATAATTGTAGCAAATAAAGTTCACAAAAATGGACTCACACATTCGTGAACACAGCTGGCCCCTGGCGTACATGTCGAGTGTAATTTAACATGGTCTTCAACATCTCTAACAAGCACAAGAATTTTTTTTTTCACAAAATGATTAAAAAGAAAGGCGATAAAGATGTCTGGAAAAGTGTGCTGAAAAGTGTGTGTGTGTATGTGTGTGGGTGTGTGTGTGCGTTTGAGTGCTCTTTTATATCGTTTGGCGGCATATTACCTGCAGCCTTTCCTTTTTTATTGTTATTGGTTACGCTGTCTAAGATTGGCACAAAGAATTCTAAATTAAACAAAAAAGGATACTAAAGGATTAAAGGGAACTAATTTTATGTAAAGCAAGCAATTATTTTCAGTTGAGGAAAATAGTTAGAGGTGTATAAATGATCCGGGTATCTACACGTTCATATTCACTATACAGTTGAGAACAAAATGCACACAAACTATAAAGAAAAAATTATTTTTAATTTTTTGTCCTTTCACTTTTTGCAATTGCAACTTCATTTGGTTGAATCGTTGTTGCATTAGCTTTTCACCATATAAATATGCCACTAAGCCAACATACAAAAGAACTGAACATGTTTCAAACAAGTTGAAAGAACTTCTATTTCCATTTTCTCTTCCAACACGACAAACATTTTGATTGTACTGTGCGGCGCCAAAAGGATATGTTGAGCTGATATTTTAACAGATTAAAGTATAATCAATAGTGACATTAACAAAAGTGGAAAGTAGGTCTCACAGCTTTCCATTCCCTTTTTGGTACAGAGCACGGGATGCACTCGTAAATGCTAAACAGAAAAATGCTAATTTGCATAAAACTCGTATGAAGCGAAAGGATAACAGAGATAAAACCTAATTTTGCTTTAACAGATCTGGAGAAGAAATAATTTTTTTCGTGTGGCCGTCCAGGGCATGCTGGCATTAATTAATAAAAGAAAATCATACTTGAAGTTCAGTAACTGGCATATAGCAATTAGGAACAAATAATATCCATAACGTAATATGAAAAAGGATATATTAAAATAATTGCTTTACCACAAAGAACCATTTTCAAGATTTTAATAACTTTGCTGGCAATACTAATAAATTTCCACTGTTAGTATGACTGTCTGGAGACAATCAAGCATATGGCCTCTTGCACTAGCATCGGCAGTGAAGGATAATGGGCCACTGTGAAGACTATCAACACTCATTTATTAGTTCCACTGCATCAATAATTTGAAAAAAAAACCATGAGAACATTCAACAGTTAAGCCTTAAGATGGTTGCATTCAAACTTGGCCTTGAACAAATGAGAATTGCCCATTTGAATTAAGGAACACTTGAGATCCTTAAACAAAAACCTAAAAGCTAGTCTTGTTTTCAGCCCCTACTGCATGGCAAAGTAATATTTTCTTTTAAATGTGTATCTTTTTCCAGAAAACTACACTGCGAACTTCTTCTCTTTTTTCCTATTGCTTGTTTCCTCTTTATTTCATATTTTATTAATTATTTAATAATTTCTTCCAAGCCTAAGATCTGTTATAATCAGTTTTGTTATAACACTTTACTTAGCGTGAACAGCTCTAGGCTGCTCGAAGGCTTGAAGGAAACTCCCTTTAATATAAAAGTGCTAAGTACTAAGTGCTTCTATTATTTATGTGGTTCATAGTCATGGGAAACTAATAAATAATATTGCTCTAATTACAGATAAGTGGGTTAAGTGTTAAAGTCTTGCTATTAATATTTCATTGTGTTTGACAGACGGTCGAAAATGCAACGGCATGCATATTGTGTCATTACTTATTCAAGTGCATTTAAGTAGTGTCAAATAACACTTGCACACATCTTGGCAATGATGACTGTCACGTTACACTATAGTACAAGTAAAAAGTAATTCTATAATAAGTAGCCTTTTTAAGAAAATATTCTTTTTTTAAAAAAAAAAAAAAATATCATTAAGCTTTTTATATCCTTCTCCAAAAAGGATGGTATAGGTTTTATACAGGCGATGAAATTTCTACAATATTGATTTGTGACTCTATAATGTATAGACATATATATGTATATTGAGGGCCGTTATATGCAGACAAGGTGATTAAACTTTGTGCATCTGTCTGCCAGGTCTTTGAATTTTTTTTTTTTTTTTTTTGGGTACAATCGAGCTTGTCTTAAATCAAAAATTTTAAAATCCATCTGCTTCACTTTTCTTCTGATTTCCCCCATGTAAAAATTAACAAAATCGTGTCATAAACTAAGGGAATAGAGTAAATAAATTATTTCACACTTTCATGGAAAAATACGTCCTTGAAGCAACAACGGCCACCAATCAAACCAATAGCAATCATATAACAGCTGCACACCACTTTCCTCGCAGCTGTTCTCCCTCTGTAATTTCAATAATAGAAGTGAGAAAATAAGCTCTCATGTATTTTCTTACATTTACATCTTTTGGAAAATTTTAATTAAATTATTAAAATATTTTTTATGCCAACCAGCGTATCAAACTCAGGCGGCTTGTGTCTTGTGACCTTTTAATTTAAAATCACTGTTTGCAGTTGCAGGGATTGCTGCTTGACTTTGTTTGTGTTTTGTTGGCTGTGTATCAATGCAGGCATGTACGTATGTAGTCATGCATGTAGTCATTCATTCGTGAATGTATGTAAGTACAAACATTTGTATGTTTATATGTGTGTGCGTTTGCAGTGCACGATTGTACACATGAAAATAAAATTTTTTCTTTGCCATCATAGTTTTTTTTTTTCAACATTTTTTTACATGCATGTTTATAGAGAAAGAGAGAGAGAGAGAGAGATGTCATATTAATACACACATACACATGGCTGGAATAGAGTAACACAATTGGTATAGTGGTTTTGTTGGAACTATTTAACAATTGCTAAAATGAAATTATGTATGTATGTGTGTATGCTTTTATGCATGAATAATAAATAAGTAATAATGCCCATAATAAAATACAAGATATTAAAAATTTAAGTTCTTCTTTTTGTGCCTTTTCTGCGAGAGAGTTCATATCTATGGAGAAGGGTATATAAGATTCGGCATATGCCAATAAAATACTTTTATTTGTTTATTTTAATATGGTCGTTATCAGAAAAAATGTTTTATTTGCCAAAAAAAAAAATATTTTTTTTGTACACCAAAAAAGTTAAATATTTTAAAAACTGTATTTTTGCTTAGAAAAAAAAGTTAAATATTTTAAAAAAATTAAATTTTTCTACAAAAGAAAAAATCACTACGTCCCTGAACTCATATTGAGTATTTGTGTTTGAATTTGGCTTCCTAAAAACAATATCCATCTTTCTAATAAGCCTACTTTTACCAGAAATTAATTTTCCCCAAAAAGGTCCCTTCTTTTTTTTATAAAAAATTTTTTTTCCCCCAAACTTAATTTTTTACAGGTTTTCTTCTTTTTTATAAGGGGAAATGTCTTTAAAAAAGGTACTCTTTATAAATAGAGTTTAGTTTTTTTTTTAGAATAATACATTTTTCAAAAAAAACTCATTTTCTAGCAGTATCCTTTAAAGTCCTGTCTCCATTAAAGTACGATTTCCTTTGTAAGATCGTAATAAAATTTTCTGATTTTTTTTTTAACTTTTAATTAATATAAATTGTTTTTTCCTCTCCACTTGATTTATAAAATAAAGTAAAGTAAAGTTTTTAAATATAAAAATAGAATATTTCTTTCAAAATATGTAACAAAGAAAGGACGATGTACAAAAGAATGTTGAGCTTAAGAAATATTTTTCTTTAGAACGTTTTGCTAATAAATAATCCTTTTTCTTTTTAGCACAAAACTGGAATTTCTTTAGTATTTTTATTTTAACTGAATTTTTCGATTTTCAATTATGCAAAATTTGTAATAATTTTTTACTTCAACTTGTTAGTTGCAAATTAAATTATTTTTTCTCATTTCTGACTTGATTTTTAGTTAATTCAATAGAAATTGTGATGCATGAGGAGTTTTTGGCAAAAGAAATTTTTCTTTTTCTCCGAGTTTTCTTTCTGTTTGATTTAATTGAAAAATAAATTAGAAAGGATAGAAAATATTTTTATAGTTTTTCTCAAATATACAAAAAAAAAAAAAAAATATATGCTGGAAATCCCAACGAATTTTTTAAACGATTTATAACTTATAAACTTGGATTCACATAGACATTCCTGAAAGTCGAAGCTATGGATTAGACCAGATGAACCGACTCCTAACAAGGCAAACACGATTTTATCTTCAGTCGCCATCAGGAGAAGGGTAAGACAATCAGGGGTTTACCCTACGCAGAAATATTGCAACGTTTGAAGAGCGAAGTGAAGAATAAACGAGTCAAAAAATCTGGTTTCGCCATAACAATGCAGCGGTCCATTCTTCAATGGTTGCAAGGACTAAAATCAACAAAGGCCAAATCAAAATCGAATTGATGCCCCGCACTGACCATATTGAAAAGGCTTAGATCCCGATCACTACTATCTGTTTCCTAACCTTAAAAATTGGCTTGGAGGTAAAAAATTGAGCATTTCGACGGGGTTGACGAATCACACTATAAAAATGGTGGCACAGCTTCAGAAAGTCTCTGTGAAAAATGAATTAATCTAAACGGAAAAGAAATCCAAAATATGTTGTTTTTGCTTTATAAGGGCGGGAACTTTTCACCTCCCCCTCCTATATAAAGTTAGTCTTCTTGATAAATTTGTTTATTCTTTTTTGATCATAATGAAATAATAAAAGCCAATTAAATTATTTTTTTTTTGTAATTTAAAAGTCCTTGTAATCTTTATACTAGTATAACGTGTCCTCATGTACTTACTTTTTCTTAAATCTAAATTTGCAAACTTTCATTCATCTGTAAAAGTAAAAATATTTATTTTATTATTTGTAATATTATATTTGAAATGAAAGAATAAAATGCAAAAAATGATTATTTTTTTTATATACGTATGCTGCTGAAATGGGAAATTATTTTACTTGAAGAAAAGTAGAGTGGAGGTTGCAAAAAAAACCTCATGTGAAAGGAAAAAGTTTTCAATAGCCGGCAAACTAAATTGTGTCATATCAGTGTGAAAAATTGCCATGATTTTAGCAATTAGTTTAATTTTCGATTTAATTGGACTAAAAATATTGCAACTTGATAGCAAAGTGGCAAATATTAGTGCGCTTCTAAGTGCAGTATTATAGAACATGCGAATTTATGATTTCCCTGACGCTTCTTTACCAATACCATATTCGTTTTTGCTCAAGGATTTGATATTGGAGTAAGATAAGACACAATGACTGCACACGCAGAATTCGCTACCGCATTTTTTATCCTTTTTAATATTCGATGTAATTACTGCAAACAATTAGTTTTTGCTTTTTATTTGTATCATATTATAAAAGCAGGCAAATGGTCTGAAATGGGCTACAAAACTGTTCAAACGCAATTCTTGAGAAGCCTTTGCAACCTCTATTCGTCTCTATTCGCATAGTGCGCACTCTCATCCTTAAATGCGAAAGCGGTATTTTTATCCAGCTGTCCAATTTCATTCTTCCTTTTTAATTGTCAAACTGTTTAAAGAAAAATTAATTTAACTTTTGGAAAATCTAAATATTTGACAGCATCAAAGGATAATGCATTTATAAGCAACCTAAAGAAGGATTTATCCTTTATCCTTTTGTAATTTGTTTAATATTGGTAACTTGAAAGAAGTTTTTACAATTTTATTTAAATAAAAATCTGTTACTTTTTCCGTTCTGAAAACAATGAAAAGAAAAATTATCCTGGAGCTGTTTGGAACTGCAGAAACGAAATCCATTTGGTTGCTAATTAATGTCCCTTTTATTTTAATTACTAGATAAATATTTGACTGCCAATGAAAGGTATTCGGTTTAGTTTTTCCAATCTCTTGTGCCAAAACATAAATGTGCCATAATGAAGACTTTTGATCCTTGATTTCTAATAAACTGTTAAAGCACAAAAAGTTCTCGCAAGCCAATTTGTAGAGGCACCTTTTGTTTGCTGCTGGTTTTATTGCTTGTATGTAAAACAAATTTAACAACAACTCGCCTTTAAGACTTAATTTTCTTTTTATTTAGTTTCAAAAACATACTTTATTTATTTATTTTTGTTGTTGTTTTTTGCCAACTACTCCTAACACACAATTTAAAAAGGATTTTTTTTTTTTGGAATCCTTAACCTGTAACATACAAAACAATGACGCAAAACGACATGAAAGTAAATGAACACATTCAAACTAATTTTTAGACTCAAAATCCTACATGAATACAAAAGGATGTAAAAGTAAGTTTGGGTGTGTGTGCGTGTGTGCGTGTTCAGTCATTTGCTTTATTTGTTGTATGGTTAAACAAGATATTCTCAAAGGACTATAACATTTTAAAATTCCCTCATATAAAAGCACTTTCTTAAAATGTTCTACATATTCAGTAAAACATTACGCAGCTCACCTTGTGCTCTTTGCCAACAAATTTCATTTTTTTGTCTTCCTCCTCTTCTTCTTCTTCTTCTGCTTCTGCTTCTGCTTCTGCTTCTGCTTCTGCTTCTTCTGTTTCTGTTTCATTTGTGTTTGTTGAAAACTTAAGGACAATGACTGCTTAGGAAACTGTAATGCTCTGCATTCCTCTGCCGTTCTCTCTCTATCTAACACTAACACCAAAAAAAAATTAAAATTCAACAATAACGAATTGCAAACTTTTTAAGACAATTACAACTTCTGAAACACAACATTAGAAGTAAGAAATTTCAGATGTGTATGCGGTTGTTGGTGTGCGTATGTATGCGTGTGCTTGTAGAGTATTCCATATTACTAAGCCAATATAGAAAGTACTTGAAGAAGCAAATCCTTTTAATAATTTACAAGTAAAATACTTTCCAAATTGAGTCTCTTAAAAGCATTAAATATGAAAAATCCACTTACTGGTACAAAACTTGCCAAAAGATTCCTTTCTGGAGCGACCATAAATTATTTCAATGCGCTCCCACTGCCACTCTAATTTGTCCTTAATATCTTACAAGTTTTCGTAACTATTAAATAATTAACTTGCTTGAAGTGGAAATGAACTTAGCGATAATTTAAGTAGAACTCTTGCGCTTGTTTCGGAATACACAGGAAAAGCTATACTTGTCTCTATAAATTCCATGCGCCCATGATGGATGCTTAGCAAAAATCTCTACAAAATTATGTCCTTACAAAGAAGAATTGTTCTGAGGAAAAACTGAAATTAC
Source organism: Ormia ochracea (assembly GCA_963402855.1). NCBI lineage: Eukaryota > Metazoa > Arthropoda > Insecta > Diptera > Tachinidae > Ormia > Ormia ochracea. The sequence continues at coordinate 39,010,863 of OY727107.1, forward strand.
TTCAGCTAATTGGTATGAAGTCCATGCGGCTGGCTTACATTTATAAGCTTTAATGAAGAAGTTGCGCTGATGAGATAAATTATTATCCTACTAAATATTATAATAATATAATTTTGTGTAATTTAATGCCTTTTAAATATCAATTAAAAATAAAGCATTTCCAACGATGGATTTCTCCATAAAAAATTTAAAGTTTTTCGGCTTAAGAAGGGCATTTAATTGCTTTTAGTTTTAGAAAAAAATGACGAAATTTAAAATGTTTTATTCGTATAAACTCGAAAATTTTAGTCTTGATTACACACTCCCATCTCTGGATGATTATGTTGTGTATTCTGAAAGTATAGATTTCCCGAAGTATTTGGTGTTTACTTGTAGAATTTATAAATTTTATTCACTCTTTCTGGAATCCTTGTGAAAGATTTCGCAAACCAACAACGTTCCATTATACAGTCTTTATGGGTTTTCCTGCCAGCTCTAATCTATACTCTGCAGTTCCAGAAGCCGTTTGAGAGCGAGACCATTTTCAAGCCGCAGTATTAGCACTGATCACACTTTAAAGATTAGCTTTACTTATTACATTTTCTGAAATCGTTGGGAGTGAAAAGCTTGCCGAATAATTCACAATAGAAATCATCCTCTCCATGATTTACAGCTGCGTTTTAGAACTTAAATTTTTTAACATCCTTAATGGACGTTTCTTAGCTCAGCAAGACCATTCCATTTATATATATTTTTTTAATTTTAATATTTCATAAGAAACAGGCGATTACATTGCCCCCAGGAAACCATTGGCGTAAATTCGGCTTGATTCGAAAGATAATTTTGTGTAAAATTTATTTGAATATGATTTCCATCGTTTTTATCCTGCCATCTCAGTTCCGTTGCCATAGAAAATATCCAAGGACCCTCATTTTTGTTAATAATGCAGCCAGCACATCCGTGCTAGCTTGGCAAATGTTATTTTTGATTTATGGCCGCAGACCAGACGCCTCATAATAACTCAAAAAAATTATTCCAGCAGGTGATGCCGAATACCCATTTTCTACATCCTGCTGTGCCGTTAATATGGGTGCTGAACATTCTCCTTATTTCTTCGTGTGTCCTTTTCTAAATTATTGACGTGCTTCGTATTTATAATTTCTTTTGCCATCTTAAACTTTTCCTTTTGCTTCCGACAAATTACAAGTGCAACTTAAATGTTGTTCAACTTATGCGGAAGAAAAATACAAAATGAAAATCTTTTATTTATGAACAGAACAAATTTTGTTTATTAAATTTTTTAAGTGTCATCGTGTGATTGTGTGTGTGCAGCAGGAAAAATTTTACTAAATAAACAAAAGAATTCTGTACAATGAAATATGGCTAAGAAGGAAGACTTCGTTTGGTAAACAAATACACCGAACGAACATATGCGAAGGAATAGAAAGGTGCGCACACACACAAAAACACACATACACACTTATACGCATTCGCTCATAGCAAGAGAAGGCGGCCAGTGCGTATGAGTAACTTTTATCGAAATTCAACAATAAAATAACACTTATACGCTGTGCTGTCTTTTAAGAGGAAAATGATAAAAATAACTCCAGCCTACACTTAGAGAAAAATGTATGTTAAAAAACTAAAAAAAAGAAAAATGCGAAAATTATAAAGTATGCTTAAAGATTCTACAACTAAAAATTCTACATAAATTTATCCCGCAGGTTGTTTGGTAACAAATTAAATGTGTTTTAAAGCGGCTATTATATAGTTTACTAGCTAATTCTACACAGAAACTGTTTCTATAACTCATTATCAGTTAGTTATGAAATTATAAAAAGCTTTAAAAAAGTTAAAGGTTCTTTCTTTTATGTCCTGCAGAGGTATCGCCTCTCATCTTAAATGAATTGTCGGACGAAAAGTTTGCAGCCATGGAATCTCATTATAATTCATGGATGCACGGTGGATCAAAACAGTGAAATCGTGAAAGCAAAATTACAAAGAACACTCAAATCCTTCGAATATCAAGAACATGTACAAATAAAAGCTTTTATATTATGAAAGCTTTTTAACTTCTTTTTTAGTTTTTAGCTTTATTTAGGCTGTCAGAAGCTTTCATACTGGCAAAAAAGAAACCCCCAACATGCTTTAGAGTTTTAGGAGATGGCGGATTTCATGCTGGAGTTGGCAAGGACAGCAATATATATTTCGCTTAAAAAACCGGAAGCCAAAGTCTAAACTGCATTCTCATACATATGAAATATGCCATTCGCTCTAATTAAATTAAATAAGCTTGATCTAATAAAGCTTTAAATACTCGATTTAATGAGAAGCGCTGATGCCATTCACGTATATGTTCACCAAGCAATATGTAACATTTACACTCGAAGAAAAATATTTTAACTTAATAGCATTCCCAGTAGGCGAATAAATAATACGCAGCCTTCTAAACCGCAGATCATAGGTTCGATTCATGCGTAGACCCTGGGGTGTTTTCCTGCTGCCAAGCCAAAAGCTTTGCATGTTAAGTTAGTTTAAAAAACAAAATATTTCACACAATTGCTAAGGCTGGCACTCTGATAATAGATCCAATACATACAATATCTTGTGCCTCAATTACCCGAAAGAGATCGTGGTAGAGAATCCTGTAGTACAGCACCTGTGCTGTTATATGCTTCTTAGCTGCTTTTATAATGAACTACTTTTTCAATGAACTGTTAAAGGGAGATTTGTGAGCCTTTTGTGCAAATTATTTAAAAATTCCAACTAGAATTAACGCAGGATATATCAAAGCACCTGAGATATATAAAGGATATATAAAGCATTTGTTTATTACTGCCATCCGAGGGGGCGGGATGTCATGAATTCATGGTTCTAGTTGTTTGTAGTAAACGAATTGATTAATGAAAAAGAAAAATCATCGACAGCTTAGAACGACTCAAAGTAATAATTATTTGGTACTACTTGAATTCTTGACTTCACATCCTGTGACATGTTATAAATATATGTATGTGACATTTTCCTAATATATTTTTTTTTAGCAAATTTAATAAAATATCAGAGGCTTCAAGCTTCAAAATTTAAAGATTATTTACTATTCGTCATTATTTTCTGTCTTCGTAATTCGCAAAGGATGTTTTGCATACAAAAGCTTTAGAAAATTATACAACGAATTTCATTGTTATCGAAGCTTTTCTTAAAAATTATAGAAAGTAGAGAAAAAAATTAAATAAAACTGACGAATCAGCACACACATGTTTAAAAGTTGAACGTTGTGCTGCATATTAAAATATTATAACAAACAGCAGCAACAGTCTAGGACTTGAAAAGCAAAATTACAAAACAAAGTATGTGTGCATGCACAGCCAACCGCAACACGTATCGAATTGTCAAAAGCTGAAAGTTTTCCTGCACAACAATTTCTTTATATTATTTTGTACCAAAAAATTATCAAGACAAATGAAAATATATGAGCAGACACTTAGAAGCAAGTAACAGCATACTTCGAAAGGACATACACAAATTTCGAAAGAAAAGTGTTCATATTACAAAAGCTCAGAGACAAGTTGGTGCAGGGCAACAAGACAAATGAGACAGGCATACAAGCGGAGATTCTTTTTATGAATAGACACGTTTGAAATTATGCACGAATAAATGCATTCAAACGAGACTCACATAATATTTTCGCACATACACATACACCATACGCACACAAATCCGCACACAAACTCACACACACGCATCCACTCAAAATATAAGCAAATTGACATAAATATCCTTACGCATTCCTGGAACAACAATTGAATGCTCATGTGTTCATGCAGGCATGCACAGTGCTTCTATCAAACAGTTGCTTCATAAAATATTTCGCAAATAAATAATTCGCAATTATTTATTTGAGTTCTATTTAAATGCTTCAAACCAATATTTCTTTGCCATCTTAGTACGGAGATTGTTTAATAATAAATAGTCTTATTTATATATATATATATATATATATATATATATATATATATATATGTATATACGTATGTATATAATATACTATTTTCAGTAAGTTTTCAGAAAATTTGAAATTAATTGAAGCAATTGTTGCATGGCCAGCTTAAATATGTTCTACTTTCGTGACACCCTGTTAAGAAGCCGTCTGGAAACGGAGGAATAAAGAAAATTATGTTGTAAAATCGAATATTTTAATATTGTAAAATTCTGCATGCATGCACATACACTCATGCTGAGTTCTTAATAATACCCAGCAGTTAAGCAACATGCAAAGGATAATTTTATAAGGTCCTCTAAAGCACATACATATATACCCATGTGCTGGCTTCATTCACACGCATTTTTTATAATCGCCACTGTTTCTTTATGCTCTTCCTTGTTCCTGCTACTGACAGCAATAACTTTTTATATCGCAAATCGGACACTTTCGATCTTTTATTAGTATAGTTGTTGAGCGTTGGACGTCAAAATTATTTGCTTGTTTGGTTATAAGGGTCACCTCTGTTTGGCGGATCAAGTTTTCTGCTGAACTTCAAAGAAATGTTCTAATTTTAAAAGTAATGAAGATGGAAGTCCCTGTAGTTTTCCAATACATTTTTCTGTTTTTCTGTTCATTTTTGGGCTTTTTTTCATTTTGGGCGATTTTTTTCTCCGGGCGATTTTCTGTATAAACATTTGCTTGTTCTGCATTTTTTTTTTTTGTTTATGTGATAATTTCTAAATTTTCCTGATTTTCATGATTTTAATTTTCTTTTTTTGATATTTTTTTATTTTTGGGATTTTTTTGGCGATTTTTTACTTCGAGTGATTTTTTGTATAAACATTAACTTGTTGTGCAATTTTTTTTTTGTTTTGTTTATGTGATTAATTTCTAAATTTGTGATTTTAATATTCTGTTTTGAATATATTTTTCACGACTTTTTAGCTTTTAGCGATTTTTTAAATAACGACTTTTTAGTTATAATTTTTCCTAATCTTGTTAAATTAATTACAAATGTTTAAATTTTATTTTTCTTGTCCATAATTTTGTGCCTTTTAAGGATTTTTTTCTCCTGGCGATTTTTTAAATAAACGATTTTTATTATGCCACAGTTTTTCAGTTTTTAAATTAAATTTTCAGTTTGCAGATTTCATCTAATTTTTCCATTTTGAGCTATTTATTAGGTGACCACTAGAGACGTTCCAGATTCACACAAACAATTATTTTTGGAACGCCATTGCTAAGGGAAAGATAAGGCCTTCTTATTCTTATACTGCTGGGTAATCCAAATTTATTACAGTTTCTCCCTGCATTTGTGACAATATTTTAAAATAAACTTTAACGCACACTTACTCAAAGACACACACACACACACACATGCACAAACATTAGTAATAGTCTTAACATTTATATCGTGTATGTTGTATCGCACATGCATTTTGTCTGCTCAACTGCATGCATGTGTGAGTAAATTTTATTATTTTATCTATTTATTTGAAAGCATTTTCTTGGACGTGAGCATGTGTGCGGTGCTGATGTGCTTAAATTCCTTTTATTCCTGACAATAATTTGCAATTTAAAAAAAATTTCTCAAAACAAATTATCACTCGAATTTGCAACTGCTCTTCTTACAATATTACAACACATGTTGTACGAAACATTTAATGCAATTATTATTTTGTAAGTCGAGAGTATTATATTCATACGAGCAGGATGTCACTTTCCAAAATGAAAAAAACTTATTTGAAAAGTTAAAATATTCTTGCTGGCAAGATTTGTGTGCTCTTCATATTTATTTAAATTTTTACCGATTACTTTGGCATTCTCTCTCTTAAGAGGATGCAGTATAATGCAGTTAATAATAGTTGCAATATCGCAAGCCACGTTTGGTACTGAAAATTTCAATGACGCCGCATTTATTTCAAATATTTCTAAAGTATATAGAAACAAGTTTCAGCATCCTTAAATCATTTAGAATATGTATTTTAAGATATTATTTTTTGTTTAAAAAATAAATAATATATTAAAAATCGCCTTAATCGAGTCTTTATTATATTGAATGCACTTCATTCTTCACTGTGTTTTAAAAAATTGGCAATAAACTTAAACTGAATGAATAGTGCGCCGCGTACTAAACCGGGAATTGCAAGTCCTATTCCTGCCTATACTCTGGCTGTTTTCCTGCTGTCAAGCCAAAAGTTAAGTTAGTTAGAAAAAAAATAAAAATTATCTCTTTGGAAAATTGCAGTCGGCCGCTTTTTGCACCGAATGTGTTTACAACACAAGAAGCACAAAATCAGCTGATGATTTTAGGTGATTTTTCCACTTTTGCGATTTTTTATCTGCACTGAATGTGTTTACAACACCAGAAGCACAAAATCAGCTGATGATTTTAGGCGATTTTTCTACTTTTGCGATTTTTTATCTGCGTTGAAGAAGCACAAAATCAGCTGATGATTTTAGGTGATTTTTCCACTTTTGCGATTTTTTATCTGCACTGAATGTGTTTACAATACAAGAAGCACAAAATCAGCTGATGATTTTAGGCGACTTTTCCACTTTTGCGATTTTTTATCTGCGTTGAAGAAGCACAAAATCAGCTGATGATTTTAGGTGATTTTTCCACTTTTGCGATTTTTTATCTGCACTGAATGTGTTTACAATACAAGAAGCACAAATCAGCTGATGATTTTAGGCGATTTTTCCACTTTTGCGATTTTTTATCTGCGCTAAATGTGTTTACAATACAAGAAGCACAAAATCAGCTGATGATCTTAGGCGATTTTTCTACTTTGGCGATTTTTTATCCGCACTGAATGTGTTTACAATACAAGAAGCACAAAATCAGCTAATGATTTTAAGCGATTTTTCCACTTTTGCGATTTTTTATCTGCGCTAAATGTGTTTACAATACAAGAAGCACAAAATCAGCTAATGATTTTAAGCGATTTTTCCATTTTGGCGATTTTTTATCTGCACTGAATGTGTTTACAATACAAGAAGCACAAAATCAGCTGATGATTTTAGGCGATTTTTTTCAATTTTGCGATTTTTTATCTGCGCTAAATGTGTTTACAATACAAGAAGCACAAAATCAGCTAATGATTTTAAACGATTTTTCTACTTTGGCGATTTTTTATCCGCACTGAATGTGTTTACAATACAAGAAGCACAAAATCAGCTAATGATTTTAAGCGATTTTTCTACTTTGGCGATTTTTTATCTGCGTTGAAGAAGCACAAAATCAGCTGATGATTTTAGGAGATTTTTCCACTTTTGCGATTTTTTATCTGCACTAAATTTGTTTACAATACAAGAAGCACAAAATCAGCTAATGATTTTAAGCAATTTTTCCATTTTGGCGATTTTTTATCTGCGCTAAATGTGTTTACAATACTAGAATAACGAAATCAGCTAATGATTTTAAGTGATTTTTCTACTTTGGCGATTTCACCATTTTCAATGCCTAAATTGAATATCACAGAAAAAAAATTCAAAATTTTTCCTTTCTCTTTTATTAGTTAAGGAAATTGAATGGAATACATTTAAGGATTATATTAAAAATAACAAAAGAAAAGCTAATTTGCTCAAGGCAACAAAATTATGTCTGTAAGTCATTGTAAAATTGAAATATGAATTATCTGCATTAAGACAACTTTTCTCCTCTTTTAACAATAAAATCTATTTAATTATAAATAAATTTTGAGAAATATTTCTCATAACACATTTACGAGTATTTTAAATTGAAAAATAATTTCAAATAAATGAGAGCCCAAAAAAAATTTAAAGTGGAAAGGAGAATAATCGTAGAGTTGCGGAAATAACTATATTTTGTACTCAGTTTGAGGATGACTTCTGTATATAAGTGTGTGTGTGTGTGTATGTGTGTTGAGATAAAATCTTCATCATTCTGCTTTGTATGGAGCTCAACTCCTGTGCCTGGCACCAGACCACAAAGCACAACTATTCGTAGATCTTCCGCATGTATAAAAAATATTTTCAAAATATCACTTTTATGTTTTTGAAAATATTGCTCAATTATAAGAAAAATATTCACCACACAAGTGCAAGTGCATTGTGAAAAGTGCATCTGCAATTTATTTCCATTCTTTTGTTCACTCTGAGTGAATACAATGCAAATTAAATTCTATTTGGTACGATTTCATTAGACTGGCTTAAATTTAATTCTTAACAATGGTTTTGTAATTTCAACTTGTAATTGTTCTACTTTAATTATTTTCCTTTCCGTTTCCGTTTCCGTTTGCTTTTTATTATTATTGCTGTTAACATTTCATTTGCTTTCAAAATGAAATTCAAAACATGAAAAGAAAAAATTAAAATAAAATTTATTTTTAAGATTTTGTTATTCAAGCAAATTATATTGTCGATGTGTGCTGAATAAAAATGAAAAAAAAAATCGTTTAACTGCCGACAATACAGAAAATAATTAGATTTTTAGACAGCAGAATGCAATTATAGATGCGAGTACATGATCTTTGTTTTATCTCTTGTTAAAATTTAAATTTCTGCTTGAGTTGTGGTATTCGAAAATAGAAATTGCTTAATTAAAATAAAATCTAAAGAATAAATAAATTTATTTATTTTTATTATGCGAGTAACTGGAGATTTTCTTAAATAAATTTAGATTTTATAATTACAATAACTTTATTCTCATTGCCTTGAGGAAGTGAACTTTTCTTTAAACTTTTTTAATTGAATCCTTAAAACTGAAAACTACTTACTTTCTATTAGTTGGCTAAAATCCTTTTAAAACAGAAATAAACGTCGTCCTTGGAAGAAGCGGACAAGCTCATAAATTATAATTTTGTTCATAAAAGTATTGAAATTAATTAGTGAAGTTTTAGTTTTTATTTTTTGTTTTCCACAGATGAATATTTTCCAAGAGAGATGTTCAGGTGAGGCTCGCTGATAAAATTTGGCAGGGAAAAAGCCGTAACACTGTGCGGTGACTGAAATCATTTTAGTAAAACTATTGTATTAAAACTAATAATGGAGAAATGAAACTAAAAATTAAAATTGCATAGAACCAAATTGATTAGTGTAAACCTAAAGTAGGACTGGATTGTAAATTTCCACCATTCACTTTCAGTTTAAAACTCAATTCCGCATAGCTTTCGACTAGTCTAGCGAAAAAGCCACGGATCTGTATGTAGTCATCTAGTATGCTCTGTTGCTCGTAAGCCACAGCACTCCTTTTTTCTCTTCTTATATAAAAAAGAAAAATGTATAGAGAAAGACTGCATTTACCACCCCTTTGCCCACTTTATTTGAGGCTTTCAATTTTTACTGTTTACCGGAATTATGAATTTCAAATCGAATTTTAATAAAAACTAATAAAAACTCTAATAAAAATCATGACAAGGGAAAATGATGCTTTTACGGAAATTCCAAAATTCCAGTTGCTTGCAAAGTTTTGTATAAAAAGTTTCACATATTATCTATAACGATTTTGTATTGCCAGTCATATTAAACTGGATGCAATAACGCCTCCATATTGATGCGAAAATTTCGCAAGCAAATAATTTTTTATAAATTTTTTTTCGTTTTCTTTCAGTGTATAAAATGCCTAATATTTTCAAAAAGTTATTGTTATTTTTTTTAAATTAAAGTACCGATAACGAAATTCTTTTTCTGAAAATCTCGTTTTTTATCAAAATTTTTTTGCTATTATTATTTGTTTTATATCTTAAACACAATCGCCTCAGCCGACTGCATAACTACAAATGTCGCTGCCTATCAATGCAGCCGTTTAAACTACTCATGCATTCCAGTTATATTAAACGCCTGTCATTTTCCACTCCTTTAGACTTCCGAAAAATAAATTATTTATTTAAAATGCATTCATATGCGGGTGAACATGTGCATTTTAATTAAAATATAAAAACATCGTCCTATAAAATGTTTAAATCCAACAATTGTATTTAAATGTAACAAACCAGAAATGATCAAAGAAAGCTTTGCAAACTGTTTGGATTTGGCGGAATGTAACGGAAAAAAGTTAAATGGTGTAATGGATTATAGTGGAAGTGAAGAATATTTACCCTTTTTGGAGCTTTTTTTATATTAGCGATTTTTCCCCCAAATGCCTTTTAGACCAGTTTTTAGTTTGTTTTATTAATAAAATATTTTCGTTTTGAGTAATAATTTATTACGACGATTTCTTAATTTTGGCTATTTTTTCCATTTTGGCGTTTTTTATATTTGGCGATTTTTTTTCATTTTGGCGATTTTTTCATTTTGGCGATTTTTTCATTTTGACGATTTTTTTTAAATTTTACAATTTTTTTTTTCTTTCTAAAAGTTGTTAGTTTTAAAAAGTTGAAACTTTTTAAATTTATTTTCAATTTATTTTTCGCTGTTTCTTTTAGAAATCGGTATTTGCGATTTAAATAAGTTACAGAAGTGTTATTAACTGTCACACACATGCGTGATTCAAAGCTGAGCCCCACAATTACCCATCTCTTATTGCAAACTAAAAATCTGGCATTTACATTTAATCCGGCTAAGTCGACTCTTCTATGCTGCTTCGCCCATCTCAGTAGAAAAGTATAGTGAAAGCAAAACATATTATTTGCATTTTGCGATTAATCGAAGTAGATTCATATCCTTAATAGTTCTTTATTTGTTCTTCAAGATATTTGTTTTCTTCAAGAACTTGAAATATTCTATTGAATGCTTTTAATTTATAGCGAAACAAGGCTTTTCATTTCATTTCACTTTTTCAGAAGCAATCGCAGCTTCACTTCTGCTCCTTTAAATCAACTGCAATCTTCATCAGATCTGAAAGGCTTAAGATGAGTTGGGATGGCTTATGCTTTAACGGCATTGATGTAGGATGCACAACTTATCTAGTAGAAATAATCAAGCTGTGTAAAAAAAATAGAATTAATCTTCTTTACGAAAATCTCTAACAACAGGTCAAATAGAAATTTTCTCTCAAGACAAATAAATATTTCGTAAATTGCAAAGAAAATGACAGGAAGAGAGGAAAAGTTAAAGAAGCATAAACTTCTCCGTTGTATCTTCAATAACCTAAATTAAGGATTATTAGTAAATGTTTGCTGCTCTCGCACTGCACAATGGCACGCAATGCTTTGTTGAGTGAAGCGACGAAATAGATAAAATATTTTCCTTAATTATTTCCGTGAATACTTGTAATATCGGTGTTACAGTGTTGTCAATATTGGGAACAGAAATTCTCACTACTAAACAGAATGGAAAATTTTATATTCAATTCAATTTTGCTTTTAATTTAACAAAAAATTTCCTAAAAATATTTTGATGGAGCCAAAGGCGCACACATACAAATACTCTAGATTTATCAGCTTCAAAATTTTTTTATTTAAACGATTTTGTATTCGACAATAATTTTATTAAAAATTTTTTTCTGTAGGGGATTTTTTCTGCTTTAATGATTTTATTTATTTCAAGAATCCTATAATTTTTATGTTAAATGTATTGTATGTTAAATGTATTTCTGGTTAAATTTTCATTTAGGCGATTTTTTAAATTACTGCGCTTTTTTTTGCTTAGCAGATACTTTTTGTTTTTGGTGACTTTTTAAACTTATTTGTATCTCTAAATGTTGATAACTTTCCTCTTTAAAAGATTTTACTAAGTGATTTAGTTTATCCTGGTCATATTGCCATTCAACGCCTAGAAATTTTTCATTTAGGCGATTTTTTAATTTACTACATTTTTTTTTTGTTTAGGTAATATTTGGCGACTTTCTGGCAATGTTTCCTTTCAGACCTAAAAATTAAATACTTTTTAATTTGTAATTTACTCTGACTTTATATTTTTGAGAATATTTAATTTTTGGCGATTTTGCTTCGTTTTTTAAAATTGTTAAAAATTTGATCGAAAATTGTCCCCATTAAATATTTAATCTTGTATATTAATAACTTAATTTTAATTTACTATAGTGTTTGTTTGGCGATTTTGTTCATTTTATTTACGTTTTCCCGGGCTTCCTCTGGAATATTGTATTTGCTTAATACGACAATTTATATTAGTTATTTTAAAGCGTGTGTTGTTTCGATGATCTCTTGTATTAAGAGAAGTCTTCTTGTACTACTTTTGTTTTCTTTTAATAGAGATTTTAAGTTAAGATTTTTTAATTTCCGACGCCTTTTAATTTCCATTTCGGTGCTTTTTTATATTCGCGAGTTTATGCGTAAATGCTTTTTAAGGCGCTGTTTTAGTTTACTGTGTTAATTTTTTTTTCTTAAATAATTTCATTTCGACAAATAATTTTCTTCCCAAGATTTTTTCATTTTGCCGATATTTTTCATTTTAGCGATTTTTTTTTGCATTTTGCGATTTTTTCATTTTGACGATTTTTTCTATTTTGTCGATTTTTTCATTATGCACGAGTATTTTCTTTAGGAAGCAATTTTTCCGCATTTTCTTCAAAAATTTCCTTTCCTTTAAGAAAATGTTTTCTCTCATCGTAGGTGTTTCGAGATTTAAATTTCGATTTAATTTCTTTTATCCTTCGACAAAAATTGTTTCATACAAATTAATTACCCTTTTTGCCATAGTGCATCATTTAATGCGATAATTACCCTTTAAAATACGACTTAATCCACTGACTTCAGTTCTGTCATATTCTCCGGAAAAAACCTGAATTTTCATGTCCTTTTTTCTTTTATTTGAAATATGCAATTGCAAGGACGAGTATATTTCTAATATTTTTGTTAAAAACTTAAAATATTATTAGTATGTGTCGCCGTAGTTGGCTGCTGGCCCCTAATTTTTGCTCAAATCTTTGCCCAGCAATTTCTCAGCATGGGGTTTATACGTGTTTAAATTAGAGTCTTTTTTTTAAAGGAACTGAACAGTGAAAGGCGAAAACTCACATTTCCTTATATATAATTTTAACATCCTTAAAAGTGAATGTCTCCAGCAGCCAGTGGCAAATTGATATGTCGACTTTGTGCAAACACTGTTCAAGTTTCTTGTTAATCTCTACAGCCTTAAATACTTCCAGGATTTTTATTACTTTCATACACTTCTTTAGCACAGTCATCCTTTGGATCATTTTATATTTAAGGATTAAAGTTTTATTTCTTTTTATTCTCCTTAACATTTCACAAAAAGTACTTCTTTCAATACAATCTTGTCTGAATTTGTCAATTCAATTTAAGCAATTTATTGTTATCAATGGCATTGCCGTGGCTCCTGCTGCTTTCCTTCCTCTCCTGCCATTTCAGCAAGTATGCGAGTATAAATGTCAGATTGTTTCAAAGTTGGTTGGCAGTCTCAGTTAAAGACAAGCATTACAAAAATCCACAATATAGAATTTAAATGAAACTTGTGCGATATCAACGGCAACATATCCTTCTCCTCAACTGCACTGAAATCATTAAAAATAATTATGAAACTGAAACAACAACACCACAGCCGACACCATTGAGTCTACAAGGAAACACAATTATCCTGCAAAATTATAAAGAATAACTAATAGATTGGAAGGAAAAAATAAAGTGTATTTTGTTGTCAAGATACTTCAGCAACAATAAATTATTTACACTTCAAAATTCAGTTTGCACATTAATAATTAAAATTAATTTAAAACTTGATCGATAGGAAAACTGCGTGTAAACAGCTTTGGCAGGACGACAAGCTGCAGCAGGAATGGCTGGATGCTGCCAAGAGATGTGAAAGTTTTTAGCTATAAATATTTTGCTAATGGTTCTCTGTGGGCTGATGTGTTATACACCTGCCTCGTTCTATAAATTTTTATGCGCCGAAAAATATGCAAGGAAACCTATGGAAATCAGAGACTGCAAAAAACGCATCCTTGCGAAAAGCTTTACATTACAATCTTGATGTATACTTTTAATCGTATACTTTTATGAATTTTTTTATTAAAGTTCATGAGGAATTCAAACCCAAAAAAAAAAGCAAGTAAACTGTTCATAAATTTTAGGAAATTATACATTCATCAAATGAATTTTTTCGGTTCTTGCAAGGGGTTCATAATTTTAGACAAAAATATATAAACCTTTCAAGGACATTTAAGAACCATAGTGGAAATAGAGCCAGGAGTTAACAAAATAGATTTAGACAAGACGAGCTCTAAATGCTCGTAAGACTTGGTTACATAAGGGTTTTACCCAATACGCGAAGCTTTAAGGAATCGAAGCTGTATTTATTATCTCACAATTCAGCTCAGATTTATCCAGAATATAAGACAACTTATAAACCGATGTTCTTAAAATTAGAAGTCTGCATTCAGATCGAAGCCGTAATTCAATTAAAGGTTTGCTGTATTGTGAGGGGAATTTATACTTCTCGCAAGCATGATTTTCTCACCAGCTAACAAGGATATGTGATTAACTTTGCTCTGCATGTTGAAATGCGAAAAAATGTTGTTTCAGTATTTTTTAAGAGCTTCTTAATAACTTCTATTAGGAGAAATAAATTTCAGCTCTTAACAAACTAGGCGGTAGGAGGCAACTTCTCTTATACCGCCAGGGAAGTATCCTTTACGTGTACATTATGGAGAAATCCTCACCAAAACATTACAAAAAGCTGAAAAACTAGGGAACATCGCCCAGCAAAAACTTTCTAGTAGAGCTTTTATAAGCCCTTTCCTTACACAAATCTTACTTTGAGCATCCAATAATACGCCAAGCACAGTATGTCGATCAAAATTAAGGAGCTCATTTTGTTTATAAATTTTTTATGAGCGGCATATAAATCTCATCTATTCAACAAACTTTTGCCACCAACTTTATCAATCATTCCGAATTGTTGCCTCTTTGAAATCTTATGCTACCGAGAATCGCATAAGCTATTTAATATAGTTTTTCTTTATTAAAAAAAAAATTACAGAAAAGAAGAGGAAGATTTAAAATTGCCTTCCACAAAATAAATTGCAATAATACCGGCTATAAAGTTTAATTTTTCAAGATTAAATTAAAAGCACTAAATTAATTGTGGCACGAACTGGAACATGTTTGTTTTAATAAAAATAATTTATTATAAACTTGTATGACTGTTTCCAAATTTGCTTTTTACAACACAATCATAAATCAATAATAAATTTTAGCAAAAACAACAATAAATATTGAAAATCAAAAATGAATTATGGTTTTATTCAAATACTGAAAGAGCTTTTTCCCCTTCGAGCTTTTAAAATTCATGTGCATAAAATGATAAAACACAGTATATTATATTTAACCCCTCTACTGCTGCACTAAGAAAAGCAAGTGACTTTTTCCGAAATGCCAGTCACGTAACGTCATAACGGTCGAACCTTCAGTCCTTTGGAACGTCCAGTACTCTTTGGTAGGGAATACTTTGCACAATGGCAAAAGCTTTAAATAAACTTCAATTATGTCAATTTATTTACAAGATCAGACTCAAGTTGCTCAATTTATTTTATGATTTATTTAATAAAATTATTACTTTTAGGATAAAAGTAATTTCAGTTCTGGGCTTGCGCATGTCAAAAGCGCGAAAAGAAACTGCTCTCACCATTTCCGTATGAAAATTTACTCAAAATTATTTTAATTGTTTCCAATAAACTGCCCAATATAGATTCTACGACTCATTCACTCAAAATCTGATACAATTGCTTCACATTTAAGATATGCTTACATTCGACGTATCCAATTGAATAAGTGCTGACTAAACACACCCCAAGCAGCTGATTATGAGCACAAACTACTCACTCTCCTAAAGCCCACTACGACCCATTCACGCCAAAATCTGACACGCTTACTTCACATTTAAGATACGTTTAGGTTCAACGCATCCAATCGAACAAGTGCTGACTGAACACACCCCAAGCAGCTGATTATGAGCACAAACTACTCACTCTCCTAAACCCCACTACGACCCATTCACGCCAAAATCTGACACGCTTACTTCACATTTAAGATACGTTTAGGTTCAACGCATCCAATCGAACAAGTGCTGACTGAACACATCCCAACCAGCTGATTGTACGACTCATTCACGCCAAAATCTGACACGATTGCTTAACGTTTACAAAAGTCACATCAAAATGGCGTTGCCGGTGCCACTCTATTACACCAACTTGACTGACCTCAATTTTAAAAACTTTCATAAAGTTGTGCAAATCGCACGTCTTGCCATATTTAGCAAATCGTGCATTTGCGCAGGATAGTGAATACTGGTATTTTCTATTTGATTAACCATACAAAAGGAAAAGTGGCGGTGGTGGGAGGGTTAATTTGCCAATGCTTTAAAATTTGACAAAATTTCAAAAAATATTTTATAATTTTATTTCAATGTTTGATTTTTTATTTATTTCTTTTTTTTTATTCTAATTAAGAATTTGTAACAAGTTATTTGAGCAGACAAAACAATGCATGCTTTTGCTATTCTTTCCCATAGATTTGACTGTATCAAACAATATGGAAAAAAATTGTGAATTTTTATTTACATATATAATTTAATATATTTTTTTTTTATTTTTGCATACAGGGAATAAAATTTATTGTTTCAAATATTTATGAACGTGTCAGGCAGACAATATTGTATGAGAATTTATTATTAAGGCTAATCACAGTTTACTGCCAAGCGAAGGTTTTCTTTTATGTGAAATATTTTTAATGAAATAACTTTTCAATGGCATCGAAATCGTTTCTAAAAATAATTTCTAGTTCCCACCAGTAAACCAGCCAAAAAAAAAAAATTGAAAATTTTAGAAAATGAATTTTTTGCTTTGGCAAGTTCTGAAGCCTCAGTAACTGTATGAATAGTTTTCAAGCCAACCCGGTTAAAGATCTACTGATAAGTTGACCTATTAATTCAGATTATCTCTCAAGACTCCGAAATTAATAAATAAAGAATCTTCTAATAAATAAAGAAATTATAGTTACCAAAGTCATGCCTCTGTAATGCAGAGCAGTTGCTATTTAAGAACTCATATTTAATATTCCGCATTTTATCTCTCCATCAACTGCGAAGGTTGAACGAAAATCTGAAATGCATTTGTTTGACCCACTTACCACCGGATATATGGCCGCATTTGCTTTTGAACTTTTATGCTCAGCTGATGAAATTGAATGTCATTTCGACCATTTTCAGTGAATACCTGCTACGCGTAAAGATTTATTAACCGATATTAACAATTTTAACAAATTGTTGGAAAACCATATAGAAATTCTTTTATATTTTAAAATAATTATTTTTAGTGAAACTTTTTCCAAAAATTAATTTTTTGTTTCTATTCAATTAATAAATTTATAATTTTTTACTAAGCACTTCTGCATTTTTTTGTTCTGTCGCTTTAATTGTACATACAGTGAACCCCCGATAGCACGAACTAATTCCAATAAATGTATAAATATATAAGAAATTTATAAATAAATAAATATATAAGAAATATATATAATATATAAATATATATAGACTTTGTATTCAATATCATATATATCATATATAAATATATAATCCAAATTTATGTACTCGAAAATGTCTGTATTGGATATATAAATATTATTCTTATGTTTTACATAAATCTTTTAATACTAAACAAATGGTAAAACATATAATTAGAAGTTTTAAAAGTTTTTTATATATATACGAGGTGTGATCAACACATAAGTATTAACTATTTTCAAATATCGTGGATTGCATATGCTCGATTTTGGCATTTTTTTTTTTTATGTTACGTTGGCAATGTCAGTCATTTTGGATTGTCAATTTGCTTTTGACAGATAAAAAGGTTAGTTGTGTTTTGGTGTGCGCTTCGATTCTATACTATTCGAAAAAATGGATCAAAGAAACTGTATTATTAGAAAGGCCGAAAAGCGGCCTTTGACAACGCTCATCCTGGTCGCCCGAGCACGTGAACCAACGATGAAAATATTAAAGCAGTGAAGCAAATGGTTTTGGATAATCATTGAATCACTATTAGAGAGGTTGTTGATGATGTTGGCATATCGATCGGCTCATGCCAAGAAATTTTTACGGATTATTCCAAAAAAGCTAAATTTTGAGCAAGCCAAAATGTAGCATGTAACGATGTAAAGGACGATCCAGGTTTGCGCAAAAAAAGTCATAACTGTTGACGAATGATGGGTGTACGAGTAGGGCTATGACATTGAAACCAAAGGCCAATCAGCTCAATGGAAATGTCCAGAAGAGCCAAGACCACAAACCCCATGTCAAGTTCGGTAAAATAAAAGATTTTGTTCACTGTGGTGCATCATGAATACTTGCTACAAAGTCGTACGGCCAATAAGGAATACTACCTTCGAACTATATGCGGTTTGCGCGAAGCAATTCGTCAGAAATGCACAGAATTGTGAAAAACCCAATTATGGATTTGGCATCATGAGAACGCACCAGCTCACACATCGAGGCTTGGCCATGATTTGTTGGCCACAAATAAAACCGTAATCTTGTCTCACCATCGTATTCAAAGGACTTGATGCCCGCTGAGTTTTTTCTCTTCCCAAGGCCGAAGAGACTAATGAAAGTAAAACCTTTTCCTAGCATTGAAGAGATAAAAGAAAAATCGAAACAGTACATGTTGGCGAGACCAAAAAGCCCGTTTCACAACTAATGGAGGAGGATTACTTTGAAGGAGGCAAGATATTTATTGATGAATGAATAAATGCTTTTGGAAAAAATTTAAAATAACGTTTCATTTTTGATCACACCTCGTAATTAGTGTCGAAGTAGCTGGTGTTGCAATTTGATAACATTTGCTCTTCGATTCCATTTTACGGGGGTGGCGCTGTTCATATTATTGCGGGCCCACTGTACCAAAAAAAAAATCCCAGCTTAATAACACTACAACATAGTATTTCATATTCAGGAGCGCAACCTGAGATGACTTTGAATTGCATAGATTTATTAAAAAGTTGTTTTTGCTTTTAATTATTATGACGTACAAGTAATTTGCTGAATCATTGGGAGCATCTGTAAAACGCTTGTAGGCAATGGAACAATGCAACAAATTCGTAACAGCAGTTAGTGAAGATGTTGTAGATCTGTTGAGGTGCCACATATTGGTGTTCACACATCCATTTTGCTAAGTTCTGGGCTGAACAAAACTTGAGATGTTCCTTAGATGGCAGTACGAGGTAACACATTTAGTAGCGTGCGCAATACAAGACTTTTGGGCGCCTTTAAAGTTTAAGTGAAAGCTTTTCGTAGCAATGAATTAAATATTGTAAAGCAAATTGAAAAAAATGAATAAACAAATAACGAAGCAATAAAAATCGAACGTTGAAACCAGAACTCTCTGCTTATAAATTCAATCACAAGATGATTTTGCCTTTCTTTAGAGAGTTCATTGGGAGGGGAGTCAAGGCAAGTCATGCTATTTTGCTGGCACCAGCAATCGATTGATTTCTTGTTTCTACAGAGTTCAAGCAGGGTTTTTTAATTTCATTTTTTTTTTATTTTTTTTAATTTTTTTTATTTTTTTTTTTTTGAGGAATTTAAAAAGGGCTGCTCTGTCGTTGTTTCTTATGAATTATTTAGCAAATAATTTTTATTTAAAATTCCCACCGCAAGTGGGTAGCACGAAGCCATCATAATTTATTAATTTGCTGTTTATATGAGTGCAGAAGTAAACAAACTGGCGGGCAAATGTTGAATATTGGCCAGTCACAATTATCGCAGTCGGACATACTTGAGCGCTCACACACGTTTTGCACCCGTAACAAAATTACTGTGCGGTTTATAGAGAGATTTGAAACAACATTTTAAGCTCAGATTGTTGATGAACCTTCAGCGTTACGGTAGACGGAATTATTTAAAATTAAAATTAGAAAAAAAGAAAACGAACTCGTAAACGACATTAGAAACTTTTAATCGAACAATTTGCATTTGTTTCGCCTGGAGTGGAGTCAATAGCTGGTTGAAAATGTTCGCCTATATCTTTAAGTTGACGGCTGTATTAACTGTGACTCTTTTGGCCATTGGAGGTAAAAAGTGATTTCCTTCGTAAACTGTTATTTAAAAGTGAATTTCTAATTGAAGTTTGTCGCGGAAATGTGCGAAAAGTGTGCGTAAAATTTTTTTTTAGCTTTCAAGGGAAAAGCCGCAGACATTAAAGATGGAAGGGATTATTTAAAGCGAAAACATTTTAAATCCGAAATATGTTACTTTTCGTACAAAATATTTTCGCTAAAATTTAAAAAAAAAAAAATAAAATTTACTTTTTCTAATACGTTGAGGCAGAAAAAATCCAAAAAATATGGCAACGTATAGTTTTGGCTAATTTTATTCCTTAAACATAATAGCGACCACAGTCGACAAACCACACTTGCAATCAACATGAAAACGGAGAAATGTTTTACGATTTTTCCGGAGTCGGTTTAAAGTAATTAACGCAATTAAAAATATAAAAATGTTAACGCAATTAATTAATTAAAGTAATTAATTTAAGTAATTAAAATTAATTAATTCATTTAAATTAATTAAATTATAATTAAGTAACTAATAACTTAATTAATTAATTAATTAAATTAATAATTAAATTAATTAAATTATTTGCGTTACAGTATTCTGGGTAGTGAGTTAACTCGTCAGCAAAATAATTATAGTTTCGTTTTTCTTTACTTCTACGCCAATTTCAAAGCTCTAAATACATATCAATAGGTCTCTATATTTATTTCTAACATTCCAATAAAATGTTTGCTTGTAGATAGCAATGCGCAATTCTTTCAACAACACAACGCTCCCTATGCTGGTGCCATTTCGCAGGCCAGTAGTACCGGCTCAGAACAACAATTGGGACTTGGCGCATTGGGTATTTCCCGAAACGTAGTGAATTCTCAAAGCGAAACCCAATCTGATGGTGGCTATAGCAATGGTGGCTCCACCGCTATATCTCATAGCAGATCTAAAACACACGCTCTAAATTTGGTCGGCTTAAATATCGGCAGCACTCTAACTGCATCTAAAACCAAGACCAATGGAGCACCGTCTGGAGGATTGTCTCATGATCTTAACGTTGCTGGATTGGGTTTTGGTTCGTCATTGTCCACAGATAATTTGTACAAGGGCTTAGGCTTGCAGCGCTCTCAAGAAGGTGGTCTGCAGCTGGGTTTGGGTCTATTAAATGTGAATTTACCCCAAAATCGGGCAAAGCAGCAATCGAATGCTCGTACGCAAGCCCAAGCCCAGGCTTATGGTGTAGATGCTTTTGCCACATCTAATAGTAATGCTGCGACGCAGGCGGGCCAAGTCGGCCTACTTGCATTTTCAAACACTCAATCTCAATCAAATGCTTTGAGCGGCACTAGATATGGTGAATCAACTGCATCAGCCGACGGCTTTGCCGGTGCATCTGCTGCGAATGCCAATAGTTCTGGCAGTAATAGAAAGCACATATTACGCAATTATGAAGTTACTCCAAGAATTTCTGAAAGAGGAAGGCGTTCAGCCCAATTTATACCTTTCGTTTATTCAGGTAATAACACCGGGGGGCCTAGGAAACGTTATTTTGGCAGACTTATATTTAAACGTCCCGATTTTGGTTTTCCACAAAATAGTAATACCTTCGAATTGGCCCAGGATCAACATGCCAATGCTGAGGGCTTGTCCAATAGCAAAACTAATGATGATGAACCGCAAAGTGCTGCCAAAACTCAAGTGAATCAAATAATAAATGAAAATGGTTTATACGAAAATAAGGAAAGCTCCAGTATTAGTTCTAATGTGGCCATAGATGGTATCAGTGACCAACTGAGTTCTGGAAATGTTAATCAAGATAATGCCATAACGAAGACTGGCTCCCAAAATACAAACAAAGCTCAAAGTCAAGCTCTTGATTTAGAAGAAAATCAGCAACAAGAGGCCGACGGGGAACAATTTGAAGTCCACAATGGCTTTCAAGCTGCAAATATTATTGAATTCGACAGCTCGAGTAGTATAACCGATACCAATTCTCAGAGTTTTGAAAATGACGACAAGCTCGCTTCTCCGGCGGACTCCAGCAGTGAAACAATTTTTCAAGGCCATAATAGTGAAAACACTATACCACAAACGAATGCAAATGTAGACTCGTTTCAAGGAGCTGACGGTTTCGTGACCAATACTGGCATCAGTAAGGCCTCTGCTGTTAGTAGGAAAGGTCAGGTGGATAATGCAGTTGCTTCTGCTTCCGACAGTTCGGGATTCAACAGAGGCAATGCCGGCACATTTGGTGAATTTGCAAAGTTTGGAGATCGTCAGGGGTATAGCGGTGCATATAGAGATGTCGTCCATGGTCAGTCGGAAAAATATACAGTAACAAACACCATCTCTTAAACACCTTCTCCACCCGATATCGTACTGATTTTAAACCGCACAATAAATTTTGTTTTCATGTTTTACTCGTATATGTGTGTGTGCTTTTGTATGTGTGTGTTTATGTTTTGTATATTCTCTTTTTACAAAGTTATTAAAGTACTAGTTAGTAAAGCACGTGATATTTCAAAAAAACAAGTTCAAGATATTGTTTTTGCCTCCCGAAAGATATCACTTTCGAAATGCAAAGTTTTAATGATTATTTATTTCTGTTTGTGTGCTTAATTGTTGCATGTCTGTGTATTTTTATTTTATTTTATTTTAATTTATTTTAAATTTTCCATTCATTTAAATAAAATGCACTGATATTTCTGAATCTCTGGTTTTCAAAGCAATAGCGATTTAGTTAAAGTCCTTTACATCCATTGATGTGATACCTTAATTTTCGGTCTTGGATACTGATTTGATTTGAAAGTTCCACTTTTATAGATCGTTATCAATAAAGGACATTCAGGACATTTTTATGTCTATTAGTAATCGACTTGTGAACCATTTTAGAGCCACTTTTCCAAGCTATCTAGCGGACATTCCTCATATGCTAGTACGCTCATTAGCTTTTAAGGAATCCAAATCCCTTCTCTGCTAAATTTTAGGAGCAGTAAAATCACCTTTTCTTCCCTACTCCGAGCGAAAAGAGTTAATACTAAAAGTAGGTGGGTTTGGCGCCGCCCATTTAAATTATTTCAAACACAGAAGTATTTTCCATTAAGGCATTTTGCATGTGGCTAATATCGCGGAAATTATTGAAGGGGTTCCACAATATCCGGTATTAAAATAAGGTGGATGAAAGTATGGAGTTTCATTCGTACCTAAAGCTGAATTTGATAGCGAGCGTCATATTAAGACCTAAAAATATCTGCCAAGCTTTTTAAACAATTAGGCAGATATTTTACATTAAAAATACGTATATGGGAAGGTGGCGGCACTCCCCTGCTGAACACAGATCGAAGTCTAGTTAAAAACCTCAGGAACTGCAAATGGCTAAGACCGCGGAGGCGAGACCCACTTTCCATAGTCAAAGAAGTCATTGTCATGTATACACTGCAAGAGCTTTAATACCTCATATGATAACTTTTACGTCATAAAGTAATAATAACTGAATCCCCACTGGAGGAATAGTAGTATCGGAAGTGATGTACGAGGATATGTGCCCTCCTTCGGTGGTCATCTGTAGCAATATTTTATTCTATAATCTTTATAATATTACAATTTATAAAAAGGTAAGGATAGCCTAATAGCTACACCACTACGCATTCCGGGGGTAGTGGCTATTCCCTGAGTCGGGTCTTAATAAAGAATAAAGATGGGATGGGAAGATTGTTAATATTATTGATATTCGAATAATATTCGATATCCAAACATATAGATTGAAGCTGCTGAATGTTTTATAAGTCCCAACAAAATGCCTTTATGGCCCAAACACCGTTTACTTTGTTCCCTTTTTTAAAAGTATTCCACTTAATTCTCTCCGATCTAGTCAGTTCTATATGTTTCCATTTCGCTTTAATCAGTAGTTAAATATTTTATGCAAAGCATTTACTCGGGATTTCTTCATGAAAAGTATTTGAAAGTTGCTACCCCACCACTTGCATGAGGCTTGTGATATCCAGGCGTTCCCTAATAACGGAGCAGGCAGATACTAAGTGGACCACCCAATATCAGTGCATTATCCAGCTTACCCCAATTATTAATTTATTATTTATAGCACATGCAATTACGGTTTTCATTATTCAATTACAATTATAGGCTTCTGTTAATGAAATCGGTAGTAAATTCAATTACACTCATGATTTCAAAGTAGAAACACCAATTAAATTAATTAATTAAAGGAGTCATGAATTCATAAAAGGATTCCAGAGCAGCCATTGAGGATAAAAAAAAAATTATTACGAAATGGATTTACTAGATCCCTCAACTGCTTTAAGTATGAATAAACAAATTCAAGTAGTACAAATATTTTTAATTATTTGTTATATTAATTATACAATACATTTAATTAACAATTATTTTTAATTAAAAATATTATTGCCTCCCTTAAATAAGGTTTGCAATGTGCCCAAGAATTTTTCATGAGAACCACTAGATTTTTATAATTGTAATTGAAATGAAGTGAAATGGCAATATTTCTTTTTCATACTCAATGTTTGCTGGGTTATTCTATTTATTGTCAAAGTAAATGATTGCCTATCTTAAGGCGGCTGCATAATATTTGTTCATTTTTATTTAAATTATTTAGCCTTTAAAAAGCAAAAAAGAAAATCGTACGCTGTTAACACAACACCACGACAACGACAACAACGACAACAACAACAACAAGAAAATCGAGCCTTGGAGGGAATTTTTAAATCCACAAACAATTCTTTTAAATTAATTTGGCCTAAGAATGGCAAACAATATTACAATCATTCTCTAAAACAGCAGCAAAATGTACAACATCCGCAATATATACGATCGGAAAAGACTCGTAAAAGTCAAGCAATCGTAACGCTTCCACGGAAGAACTTGATGTAATTGATGAAAATGTACAACGTGGACGTACTTTCAATTTTTTTGCCGATTTATTTAAAATATTTGCAAAGCCAAGCTGTGTTAATCCCTGCACTTTGAATGCCTACCACCATGGTCGTTGTTGTGTGGTGGCGCCACCAGTATTGCCGAGTACCTGCTGCCAACAGCCATCACCATCGTCACCATCACCACCTTCTCCGCCCCCTCTATCACCACCATTACCAACTGTAGTACTACGACCTCCTCTTATTATACTGCCACCGCCTCTACCTCTGCCCACTCTCAATATCCCTTGGATACCATCACAATGCTGTAACGCCTGCCCCCCATATGGTTATTACGGTCCGGCACCTTGTATTCGTTACACTTCCGCCGCCAGTCCACAGCTCGTAACATTGCACGCGGCTTAACATTTATTTTCTCTTTATTTTTTTTTTTTTTTCAATTTTCTGCATTCAACCGCTGCATTTATTTTTCATAAAGTTTTTTCATAAATTAAGAATTATTAAAAAGTTATTCGTTTTACATATTTTGTAATTATTTTAGTTTTTCGTCTTGTTTTTAAAACATGTGTGGTACTCGTACATGAAATAATTTTTAATTAATAAGTTAATTGATTTGTTTTAAGGCCATCAATGCTGCAATTTAATTACTTCACGACATGCATATTTTTATATGGAGAGAATTGTGAGCAGCTGCAGCATGAGGCGCAAAAAACAACAAAAAAATGCCCGCAGTCAAACCCTTTTATGCGTTAACTGGTGAAAATAAATCGTAGGGGGAGCCAAAGTCATATAAGTCCGTTGCATACCGATTTAAATGTTATAAAACACTCGTAAAGTTTTTATAATAGAAAAATTTCCTTCATTTTACGATTTTTAACTTATTGAATTTAAAACTCCTGAATTTAATTCGGTTTACATGTTGCCAACACAATTACTAATCATCTAGTCCCAGAAGGACAGATTCTACAGAAATCGATAAAAAATCTTCTTCAGAGTGCAGGAAAATTCTATTAAACATATTTTACATCCTTCGCCAGATATAAAGCCAGTACACTTCCGTGAAGGCAAGGGAACCAGGAAGATTGCAGTTACAGTACGACACCGATTTGAGCAACTACCGATAATACACCGAATAGCGCAATACTCAAATTTTTTACATCAAAGTCTTTATAAGGGCAACATTTTCCGAAAAGCAGTCTCGATAAGTGAAACTTTTTTTTGTTTTATAAAATTGAAAGAAATTTTCCCTTGGAATTTATTTCTTCAGGAGAGTAGTTTTCACAAGGAATATCAATTTTCATGTTAAGAAGGGTTTAGAGAATGCATGCAACAAGGTTTCCATCGTTGCCATTAAGAAATGAACAGTGGACTGACGAAGATGATCTACTATTGATTTTGTTACGGGATCAGGTGACAGAAAAACAGACTGCAATTTAAGCATCCATTTCAAATTTTTTGCAAGATGTTCTATTGCATATAAACTTAAAAGATGGTGAAATAGCAGAATGGATCCGAGAAGACTATTCAGAGGAAAATGTAGCCATAGATATTTCAGATGAAGAAATTTTACAAGCTATAGAAATTGAATATAAAGAAAAAGTTAAAGTAGATGACGTCATTATAGTCCCTTATCAAGTGTAAGGAGTGGTGAACCGAAGATGACATGGTAGCCGCCATTCCGCAAAAGCGTAGTTGCTCTTGACCTAAAGTTTTTAAAGAAGAATTTTAGTGGTCAGTTATCGCAGCTTTTTACATGGTTTCCTTTCGGTTGCGCAAATCAAGGTCGTACTGTACTTAAAGCTTTTCTAAAATGAAGCGTTTTTGTTACTTCTACTTTTTAAACGGATGTTGATCACTATTCGTTTTTACAGAAAAATTTTTATTGTACTAGTGTCCCGCCAGCTGGTGGAGCTGGCCTTTTGGCCATCCCACCATTTTCTTCTTTAGGGTCATTATTTTTGTTTTTCGGAGGTCACGCGGTCGATTCCTGCCTAGACCCTAAATGTTTTCCTGCGGTCAAGCCGAAAGCTTTATGTACATGTTAAATTAGTTTAAAAAACACTAAAATTCCAGTGATCCTTGAAATGCTTTGGATGCACCTGGAATGTCCTTATCACCACCGATCTCATTGCGATTGGCTGTATTGAACATGAAAGAGATTTTCAATACGTAGTGGTTATATTTGTCATGTTTTGCTAAGATAAGAGAGATGGGCCGATATCTTTTTAATTTTCCGGAAGCTGGATTTTTTACAGTCGCGAAAGCTTTAATTCATTTGACAGCGTCCGCGGAACACTGGAGAACGAAAATACTTTTAAAAGATTGCTAAAACCCTCCTCAAATGTTCATTATATTCATTTATGGGGTTTCCCCCTTACCAGTACCGGTGGAGATGGGTACAAGAATCTGCTTTGTATTTCAGCTTTATTGATTTTTGGTGTTCAAGTAAGTGTTCCCGGTTTCCATTTACGTCAGTGAGCGACAAATAAACTTGACCATTTGGAATAGAAATTGTTTCTATATTTTCTCTATTGTGCGCACCAAATGACCCAAATCATATTTTTATTTATGAAATATTAAAAATATCTTTCTAATTAAAATACATAAAGAATACAAGAAATGTTTTTTTAAAAAAAAATAAATTTTTTTTGAATTCATGAATATTAAATTTTGACAGAAACGCAAACTGGCAGTCTCCTTTGCGAAAGAGAATAATTTGTGTATCATCTTATTTTCCCAGAACGTTAACAGAAAATTTAAACAAGCCATTCTGACAAAACAAAATTTTAACGCTTTGTAAGTAAAACGGCATAAGTTGTTAATTTCTAAAAATAGCATAAACACACCGGAAGAGAGATCAAAGATGGCCGTTTTTAACACAGCAATTCTTTTGTTAAGAAACGCAGGATAATTTTGTATGATTTATGAATTTGTTCTGTTCGAGTTGAATTAAGAAAGAAGGAGCGCCGTCTTCTGTTTGAAAAACAATAGAAATGAAATACCTAAATAAAGGAACAATTGGAAGTATGGCCCGTTTCTCAGACTGTCAAAGCAAAACCGATTATTGCTAAAAAGCCAGACATTTGAGTTTGGGTGTGACAAGAGTGGACCACAAAACTAACTGACATATGCTGTTTTACCTAAAAGTCACAAATTATAATGAATTGTGCACATTCATTTAATGTGCTGAAATTTACAAACAAAACAATATTCTATTGAAACAAGATAAAATTACATTCAAAAGCCGACAGACCAGCCATTAATTTGTCCTCATAAATTATTTCACTGATAAGAATTACAAACCAAAAAAACAATTCAAAACTTTTCTGTTACACACTTTCAGGTAAAAGTAACCACAAATCTCAAATGCCTGTAAGAAGATAAATATTCTCGTTTTCCGACTTTCTTTTGCCTATTTTTTTTTTTTTTTTTTGTATCGGCTGTCTGGTGCTTCTGTCCGCTTTTTGCTCTCTGATTCTAAAGAAAAACTTTTTATCGCTGTTATTTGTTTTTTGTAGTCTAGTCTTTGTTTCTTCTGACGTCTCATTATATTCAGTAATTTATTTCGGGTCAATTGCAAAATGGTACAGGCAATAACGAAATAATCTGGAAAACAAAACATTTCCAGCGTTTGTGAACATTTTTATGCCGAAAGGTAGGCAGGACCATACCGTTTGGAGTGGGGCAAACTTTAAAACAACATTTCACCAATTAATTTATTCACAAATTAATTTCTTTTATGTTTTAAGTTTAGATTTTGTACACGGCAGAAACAACGACGGCATAACAAATTCAGTGTAAAAGTTCTTCCCAAAGCTTTTGATCGCATCAGTGAGAATTACCAAATTTACCAAATTTACCAAATTCCGAATAGTGTACGTCATTTGCCATGCTCCCTTCGTTGCTTGTCTAATTCATATTCAATCATTTCATTCCCAATCCATATTCAATTTATCTTCGATCTTTTGTTAATGAAAAAGAAAAATTAAATTAAAAGAAATTAAAAAAAATTTAATTTTTCCAAATTCATTTAACATTTTCATTTCGAAATTCTACTTCCTACCAGAAAAATCCAACTACTGTATAATCCGCTTTATACTTTTTTCCTCCGATTTTGCAATAAAAGTAAAACGTATTCGCTTAAGTGCCTCAATTGCTTAGTTATCTGCAATTTAGTTTTTATAAACATCTAAAGCGTAATAAAATATTAAATAAGTTGTAAAAGAATACTATTTAATAAATATTAATTTATTAAATATTACTTTATTAATTAAAGCGAATTTTTAATTAAAAATTATTAAGAAAAATAATGCCCAAAAATACCATAGAAATTATATATCAATATATGTACTTTCGAAAGGGATTGTCCCACACACTGTTTTTGGACTTTAAGTTTCTCTCATTATCTCAACATTAAAGATTCCATGGCCTCAGCAGCTAATACTTATACTTATAATATAATTATATATATATGTATATATAATTGTAACATGAAGTAAAAAAATAAATAATATAAAAAAAATGTACACAAATTGAAATATAAATTATATGAGAAGAGTGTCATTTTTAGTCCCTTGGAGACGATCAAAATAGCACTTCAATCATTGCATCTGTGCGTTCACACTTAGAAAAAACCTGCTCAAGCAGCACTTGCATTACAACTTTGCAATTGCTTTGCCAATCACACGTTTGGAGACAATTAAATTATTACTCGGAGACAATCAAATTATTACTCGGAGATAATCAAATTATTACCCGGAGATCATCAAATTATTACTCGGAGATAATCAAATTATTACTCGGAGACAATCAAATTATTACTCGGAGATAATCAAATTATTACTCGGAAACAATCAAATTATTTCTGGGAGATAATCAAATTATTACTCGAAGATCATCAAATTATTACTCGGATATAATCAAATTATTACTCGGAGATAATCAAATTATTATTGGGAGATAATCAAATTATTACTCGGAGACAATCAAATTATTACTCGGAGATAATCAAATTATTACTCGGAGACAATCAAATTATTACTCGGAGATAATCAAATTATTATTGGGAGATAATCAAATTATTACTCGGAGATAATCAAATTATTACTCGGACACAATCAAATTATTACTCGGAGATAATCAAATTATTATTGGGAGATAATCAAATTATTACTCGGAGACAATCAAATTATTACTAGGAGATCATCAAATTATTACTCGGAGACAATCAAATTATTACTCGGAGATAATCAAATTATTACTCGGAGATAATCAAATTATTACTCGGAGATAATCAAATTATTACTCGGAGATAATCAAATTATTATTGGGAGATAATCAAATTATTACTCGGAGACAGTCAAATCATTACTCGGAGACAATCAAATTATTACTCGGAGATAATCAAATTATTACTCGGAGACAATCAAATTATTACTCGGAGATAATCAAATTATTACTCGGAGATAATCAAATTATTATTGGGAGATAATCAAATTATTACTCGGAGATAATCAAATTATTACTCGGACACAATCAAATTATTACTCGGAGATAATCAAATTATTACTCGGAGATCATCAAATTATTACTCGGAGACAATCAAATTATTACTCGGACACAATCAAATTATTACTCGGAGACAATCAAATTATTACTCGGAGACAATCAAATTATTACTCGGAGATCATCAAATTATTACTCGGAGATAATCACATTATTACTCGGAGATAATCAAATTATTACTCGGAGATCATCAAATTATTACTCGGACACAATCAAATTATTACTCGGAGATAATCAAATTATTACTCGGAGATCATCAAATTATTACTCGGAGACAATCAAATTATTACTCGGACACAATCAAATTATTACTCGGAGACAATCAAATTATTACTCGGAGACAATCAAATTATTACTCGGAGATCATCAAATTATTACTCGGAGATAATCACATTATTACTCGGAGATAATCAAAATATTACTCGGAGATCATCAAATTATTACTGGGAGATCATCAAATTATTACTGGGAGATAAACAAATTATTACTCGGAGATCATCAAATTATTACTTGGAGACAATCAAATTATTACTTGGAGACAATCAAATTATTACTCGGAGACAATCAAATTATTACTCGGAGACAATCAAATTAGTACTCGGACACAATCAAATTATTTCTCGGATCCAATTAAATTATTACTCGGAGACAATCAATTATTAATTATCAAATTAACAATTATTAATCGTCAAATTAAAAATGCAAAACTTTTTGACTTTCATCAATCAAAGTCGACAAAGTTGGTACCTAAATTTTTAAAACTGAATTGTAAGAAGAAGATCAGCACCCCGCTGCTTAAAATATACCACAAATACAACAGCCAATGGTCAAACACACAAGCAATCATATTTAAAGAGTATGTGTGTGTGTGTGTGTGTGTATCCGGTTTGACTTGAAAATTTCTCTTTATTTATGCCTTTGAAATGATAAAAAAACAATGTTTTCGAGTTCATTGCACTCGTTATTGTTGTTATTTTCTGCATGAATTCATTAATAATTTATTAGATTAAAAATTCTTGGGTCATCTTTATTTGGCGA
Source organism: Ormia ochracea (assembly GCA_963402855.1). NCBI lineage: Eukaryota > Metazoa > Arthropoda > Insecta > Diptera > Tachinidae > Ormia > Ormia ochracea. The sequence goes on from OY727107.1 coordinate 39,042,252, forward strand.
TTATATTCGACTTGATAACATTTCAGCAAAATGTTAATGAAAAAATCTCAATCAAAAATGATTAGAAAACAAAAAAATTGTAAAAAGAAATACAAATTAAAATTGAATTGCAAAAACTATTATATCGTTAATGGAACTAAAAAATGGCTTAACTGCCAAAAACCCATTTCAAACTTTAGGACGATTGCAACTTTAAACTGAACTAAATAAACTAAATGTTATTGATACCCCAAACTAGCCTCTCTACTGTTGCCTTTACATTCATTCCCTCTGCTACTACAATATTTAAAAGTACTTCCACTACTGCCGCCCATCAAAGATCAGTTAAATGTTTGGCTAGAAAAGCCATAGAAGAGTAGAGAAGAGTTCTAACCAATTTTATGTTCGAAAACTTATAAAACATTTCGATTAACCCGCACCAACAAACACAAATAGGAAAATAAAAAGCAAATGTTTGAAGCAGCGTTAAGGCAGTCTAAAAGCTGTTGCGCATGTCAAAACAAGTGTCTCTGACGATCCAACATAAAACTATAGAATATTGAAAGCAAATTGAAATCAAATTAAGCGACGGAAAACACTGTCAGGAGAAGAGTGCCCAGCCAACAGGGTAAAATAAAAAGAATTGTAAATATTGAAAACATAAAACGAAGGACCCTGTGAAAATGAGATCACTAGTGCTGGTAGGCTTGAGTGTAGTCATAGTACTGTTGGTAGGCGTCAGTCCAGTCTATGCTGAGAAAATGGAAAATGCTACGATGGAGCAAATAATAGAATCAAGTGTTGCTGATTTAGCCTTAATGGGTAAGCAAATTCTGATCCTCTATAAAATTTTGGAATTACATGCAGAAATGCAAATATCCTTGTTATTGTCCTGAATAGTTTTTTACTTTAATTTAATTAAAAGAAAATACATTTCTCAACATAAAATAAAAAAAAAAACGTAAGAATTCTAATAAGAAAATATATTTTATTTCTTTAAAAAAAATTAAATTGGCAATACTTAAGATGAGGCTGTAAAGGATGCTCCTGCCCAGAATAGTAGTAGTCAGGAAGCAGTGAGGAAACCAGTTAAAGAGCTTCCTACAGATTCTCCAAAGCACACTGTAGCTGATTTTATTATACATCCGCTAATAGCCTTAAAGCCGCGTGTAACTGGCGGTGACATTGGCAAACAAGCTAACCAAGATAGTTCTTCTACATCTTCGCCTTGGCAACTATTTAATTTTAGTCCCGGTCAAGGTCTGGGATCTTCAGTATCCTCGCTAGCTGGCACAGTCACCGGCTGGCTGGGTAATCGCATACAATTATCTACTTTGGTTGACACACCAGTGCGTGAGGCAACCACAATGCCAACGACTACAACTACTGCGAGACCGCAAATCGCTATTAGAATACGTCAGAGTCCTTCTACGAAAAAACCTTTCACGTCAATGGACAACCACAATACTCGTCCAAATCGCAAAAATACCAGACCAAATATTTTCTATGTAAATTATCTAGATGATTCAGAGGAAAATTTTGACGACTACGATGATTATCAGAACTTTTACAGAAACTACAATAATCGCCGAAAATATCAAGAATTTAATTACTATGATGATCATTACGATGATGATGACGATTATGAAGAAAATGTTAATGACAGACGCAATAAAAATAATGGTGAAAAGCAAATGGCAGAAGGTGAGGAGGACTCACAAGAAGAAATCGCAAAGCCTCTTAGTGAACAGAACATTAAACTCCAAAAGGAGTCACAAACCGTAAATGATACTAAAAGGAAACATATTGGGAATCAACAAGAACAACTGCAATCAACTGAGGACAATCAGGACGACAAAAGTGATGAAGAAGAGCTCAAACGAAAAAAATCTTCATCAGCTGAACGCTTGCGAAATGAACAAATTGCTTTCCAACGCAGGCAAGAAAATTTATGGAAACAAATAAGACAACTTTCTCGTGGACAAATCACAGCTGACTCCCTCCGCGAGCCTCAAACAATAAACCAAAACAAACGCCCCCAACAGGCACCTCTGCCTCTCAACCACAATGGTCAAATTGTTTATGTAGTGCCGGACTACAATGTCAATTCCCACAACACTCAACCACAAGTGATTGTTCCTAATAGAAGAAAAATGCGACCCAGCCAATATATAACCATACCATGGTCTCAGTTAGGAATTCCAGTGGTGGAGCAAAGTACAATATCAGGCAATAAAAGGAAAACAATGCCTACAGCCCACAATGTTCCCCTGTTAACTGAAGAATCCCTTCTGGATATTTTCCAGCCAGCAAGAACACCGTCTGCCAGCAAACCCAGTAAAACTGCCTCTATAATATCTCAACCAGTTGTTGTTGAGACAAAACCTAAACAAAGGCCAAGCCGACTGCCCCCAGCCAGTATTACAGCAATTCCACCTGCTCTTGCGGAGCAGTTAGCAAATGAAAATTCCAATGAGTCACCAGAGGAGGATGATGACTCAACGCAATACATTATAGTCGCAGATGAATCGGTTGGAAAAAAATTTACTAACAACGCCTACAGGGAAATCTTGAAATATTTCAATCACAACTACCACACACGCCAAGGACGCCAAGGACGCCAAGGACGCCAACTGGGCGCTGGGGAAGATGGCTTTCCGACACCAACCGAATTGAAACAGCAGCATTTAATACCAGTTAAAGTTATCACTGAACAAGCTCATACCGACAAATCCAGCACGACTCCTAAATCTGAAGCTCCCCACCGAGAGGTGCCAAAATCTGTAAGATAATAAATCGCCACCACACACCGTAAATCAGAATTAATTATACAACTCCTACTTATAACGCATAAAATATTTTATTAACCATAAAAAAATAAAAAAAATCTCGTTAGATCTCTTCCCCTCACCTTCACACACAAAAAACAATTTCGTAAAAACAAAGAACACGAAAATAAAAACGAAAGATTTAGTTTTGCCGAATTTGAATTTTAAATTTTATCACACAAAAGCCGTCTGATCAAAATCAGTTTCTGATTACAAATGTTTATCTGACAATAAAAACTGAAATAAATTTGCAAAAATCGTTTCGATTAAAATATAAAAAGAAATTGACACGATTTTTTAATTTATAATAAAATTTGCGAAAAAAAAAATGGAAGAAACTTTTTTTAAATTTTTCTGGAAAAAAAAATTAATAATTTAGAATTTGCTGGCGATCTCCTTAACAGACAATACACGTGGCTTTTAGCTATGACACGAGCCATGCACAATGGGGCGTTTGCTTAGAAATCGATACAGTCATATTAGTTCCCCATTACAGTTAAAATATATTTCTTTAATTATTTTTCTTCAAAGCAAAATTTTTTAAACGCTATAAAAATAAAAAACTTTTCTAGAAAATAATAAATTTTAATAATTTATTTCTTTATTATGCAAACAATTAACTTCATAAGCAATTGCATAATTTATTTGCTATAATACGAACCAGAGGAGTTTGAAAGTCAACAATAAAATAGTATAAGAATGATAAGCAGATTCACGCAGAAGTATATTTGAAAATTGATAGTCCTAATGTGCGTTACGTTACTGATAAAGTATTACGATATTCTGATATTTTCTGTATTAGTTTCAATATTTAGGAAACGCTTTTCTCTGTTATTATTTTAATAAAATTTTTTATCTCAAGTCAATTGAAAGAAATCGTTTCATTTATGGCATGAATTTTTTTCATTACTGCAATGAACTTAATAAGAATTATGAATGTGTAAGTGTTTTAAAACTATTTCATTAATTCAAAGTAACAGCAAGCAAAACGAAGTGAAAATACTTCCAAGAAATTCGTGACAGTGTAGCATGCTATAAATGATATGGTAGAGTGAAGACAGATGATGAGCATGAATGGGAATGTTAATGGAATCACTTATTACCAGTCAAGGAGGAGATTGGATTTTTCTCTATAGTTTATTGAAGTTAGAAGCAATAATTATAAAGCAGATGTTTGTATGTGTGTTGAGAGAGATAAAAGATACTTCATATGAGATATGAAAAATTTTCATTGTATTTATGAATATTTCTCAGAATTATTTTTTAGCTTCCACGACATAAAAATCTATTATAAGTAAATAATAAAATATGTAAATATATCAAATACGTTTATTTTTTGCATGCCACACTGAAGTCCGAAACAGCTTACACTTATTGAGCTAAGCCGAAGGACTCGTAAATGGCTAGCATGACCGTTTCGAGTGAGTTCAAAACCAAAGAAAAATCTAGAAAAAGAAAAATGTAAATAAAATAATAAAAATTTAAAAAAGCATATTGAAATGTGTACTCCTACACTGAGTGAAAAGTTTTCTTCAATGGCCTTAAGTGAGCATTTTTTCGGCCAAATTAAGCCCGAGCCCACGCAGATGAAATACGAATCTGAAATGCTATAGATATCAGAACTGGTCATTTGTATAAGGCAATGAAAAATGTTAAAATTTTATACTATTTTTATTCATTCAGTTATTTAATAAAGACCATTTCATGAATACGTTTCCTTAACTGAATGAAATTTCTTCTTTCATTTTATGAACATATATTTTTTTCAATATAACAATACATATTATTGTCAAAATCCTTCGCTTAGCCAATTGAATAGTTCTTGCCATTTTGGGAAGGCAACAATTTGTGGCATTTCCTCCCCACTTTTTATTTGACTGCCTCTTCCGTTTCCGCCTCTTTCCAGCTTCCTTTCATATTGCAACTTCTCATATTTCTCCATTTTTTTTTTCTCAGTGTAATTGTACTTCTATATAACTACACTCCACTTAAAAAAAAAATAAATATTCATTAAAATAAATTACTGGCACTTTTTAATTTTGTTAATCGATCTGTTAGCAGCATCCATAACTTGTAGTTCAGCAGAGGTCAGACGACTACCAAACAAGTAGAAAACAAATCATTTCTAATAACTCCCAGAGAAATATTTTTAAGTTTTGGCCAAAAGCTATTCAGTCAATTAAATGGAGAGCTGTTTAGCGCAAGTGTGCGTTTTGCATTTGAGACTGATGTAATCGATTGGTTGGCTTGCCAGTTGCTTTGCCGCCCCGCTTATTCTTTTCATAGAATTTCAGAAATTATTGTTGGTACCGACTATTGTTGAATGCTTTTGGCTCTTCATTATAAAAATTAGGTTAAGAATTCAAATGATTAATGATTTCTAGTCAATACAAATAATGAATTATGAAAAGCAACTCAGGCAAATGCGGACTGATGAACCCATTGACACAAAAACAAAACGAATAACAAAAAAAAAAAAGCTTTTGTAATAAATTTGAGAAGAAAAGAAGTCTTAAAAGTTTATGCAGCGACTTTGAAACTTTTGCAAAATGTTAGAAATGAAAGTCGTAAAATTTATTTTAGATAAAAACTAATTTTTTAAGGCAATAAAAAAAATCGATTTTAGTTAATACAAATAAAAGAAAAAAAAGAGCAAATCAATCAGCTGCACCGAAACTTAAACACCCTACGATAATCAACTGCTTATTGAAGAAGCAGAAATTAATTCTGCTGCCTTAATAATATTCCCCCTTTCCAAATATTTTTTACTGAAGGCCGGTTTTATTATATATTTTTAAAATTCTTCTTCTTGTTCAGATATTTCAATATAAAAAAGTGTTATCGAAAGATCGCCCAAAGAAAAAAATTTTAAAATTATTATTGAAATTAAAAATTAAAATTAAATTATTAAAAAAAATTAAAAAAAATTAAATTATTGAAACAAAAAAAAAACAAAGAAATTCCGAATCCAGCACTATGGGCAAAGTTTCTGAGTGATTTTTGTAATTAATTTAAGTTCTCTTCTGATCCACATGTTTTCTCGAGTAAAAAAAAATTTGTTGTGGTCCAAAGTTCGCAACATGTTGCTGCCACTTTAAAAAACATTAAGCAGAGTATTCTGTGACACTTTACCATTCACTTTGATCTCCGTAATTTGACAACCCTCGCATAATACTTCAACGTGTCTTAAGGCTTTCAGGATTCCCGCTTAAAAGCCTTCTCATTGACTGTGAGCGACTAATTCTCATTTTACAATGGGGAAAGTATTACATTGCATAGCTTGCGATATCCAATTTGTATTTATAGTCGGAATCAAAAGATATTGATGTGCATAAAAATTATGCTTAAAATACGGTGCTTTCCACCATTCCTGCCATTCTTTCAGGATTTTTTTTATGGATGAGGTGTGCGTGCAGGAATACCGATTTCTAACAATTATAGAATTTGTGAAGCTCTTAAGAACACACGGCCGCTTTTGCTTGATTGCATAATTTATTGCGAAATTATGATCCGCCCAGAGTAGCCCTGCTAGCCATTTAAATGAGACTTTTCCCTACAAACCCCTATACATGAGGTATGATCAAAAATAAATTTTAGGACACTTCATTCGGATTCGTGAAGGAATACCGTTTTCTTCATACCAAGAGCTCAATTATAGAATTGGCGAAATTATTAAGAACACACAACCGCTCTTGTTCGATGACACAATTCATCACCAAAAATATGATCGGCCAATATGAACCCCCTAACCTCACCTGCAAATTAACAGTAACTTTTTTTTAGTTTGTACATATATACTATAATTGAACATCTCATTGGAAGACCCTGTAATTTAAAAAAAATCAAGTCTCTCTGAGCAGTGTACGACCGAAACAAATCGCCGCAGGTGCAGCGCAAATCTCGAAACTGTATTTTTTTCCTTGACTGCTGCATGATGTTTCGTTCTGCGTGTGCATTTACATGCAGTTGTATTTGTAGTTGTAGTTGTAGTTGTAGTTTTAACAAACTACAAAGCACAATGTGGCAGTCGGTTTTGTAGCATGTAGCGTGCAACATTTTAAGTTTCTTGATTTTTTCCTTTTTTCTTTGTTTTGGAATTTCAAAATGAAGATGAAAATAAATATTGTACAATATTTCGTTGAATGCGAAATCAATTTCAAAGTGCTGTAAATTGTTTAAATTTTAAAAATTCACATTTCATTGATGGCCGAAGTAAAGGGCTGTACTACATTTCAGACAATTAACCGAATAGAACAATTGTTATTGCAGTGGAGTATGTGATTGATGCGATTTGTGTCAAATCAAGCATTAGAAATATATTTCAAAGGGCATTTACGAAACTCAACGGCATCACAAAGAGCAATACAAACATGATTCTTTTAACAACTTTTGCCAAAAGAAAAAGCTCCAGGGCAGTCGCATTAATAACTTTTTTTCACTGTTCAATAACCCATTTCTTGTTTTTATTTTGATTTTTTAAGACAGCAACAATTGGTATGCCAGATAATTAAGTTTTCAGAAATTATTTCTTAATTTGACAGCCTTCATGTTCTTAATAGATATTAACGGTTTCTTCTACAACAAAAAAATTAACAAAAAAAAAAACAAATTAATTAATAATGACAAGAGAGACTTGAGAATTTAAAATGTAGAAAATAATTTACAAATAAATACGTTTCGAAAATACTAATCCTTGCAAAGGACTTTTGCTATTTAAAACAAAATGTTCGCGTAAAATATTTTTCTTAAAAAAATCGCTAAAAAAAAATTTGTTAAAAAAGCGATTTTAAAGTTAAAAAAGAAAAAGCAGATATTTAAGCTGAAAGCATAGCAGAGTTAGACAGCATTCGTAGGCTTCGTGTGGGCTCCGCAAGGAAGGAAGCTGCATTGGCGCTTGTACTGTGCAACCTCGGTTTAATACTAGTCTTAAACGCCATAGATTTCTCTGATAATAATTATGAAAAATCATTGGGAATAAATTATTTCCATAGAAAGCAGTAGAATAGCAAGAACTTGAATAAAGCAAAAGAAGAAGCAGCAGGCTCTTCATCTTCTCGACCTTAAACACGCCCAACTGATATCCTAGTTGAATGTTAGAAGAGAGACGCAACTCACAAATTAGCAGATAGTCTGAGTTTCCGAGTTATAGACAACCGATTAAAAATGCTGACTATTTAAGAAAATTTTCAAAAATTAACAAAAAATATAAAGCCTATTCAAAAAAAAGAAAAAGGATTTTTGCAGTGGGCCTTAGCCTCTGAGTTATAGGCCTTTTAAATTTCAATAGATTAAACCCTTCTCCTGTATGCCGTAAATTCCATTTTGGCCCAATACTAAATTTCATTCATAGCAGGTAATGTTTATTTCAGAATGGGCTTTGTAAATAAATTTTTTACATTCGGAACAATTATTACAATATTTGGTGTTAATTGAGAGAGCTGGGCAAACGAAATATTGTGCCATTTTCAAATTTGTAATTTTTAAGTGTAAAATATATTTAAGTATGGCTTGCTTGCTGTATATGAGATCTGCGATATATTACTGCATTTATAAGCTCATCCAAAAAAATATGCCGAATGTCGAATTGGAGCAAGTTTATCGTAAGCTCGCCTGGCGTGTCCCTCTTATTTCGTTCATAAGCTCGTTGCAGATGTGAAAATTCGTCTGCTTTTATAGTTATCCTATTAAGACTCTAAGTGGTCACCAATCATAGGCGATAGGCTTCAATGGTGATATTATCGACAGTATTCCAATTCTCTCCAAACAGAGATTGATCGGAAATTATTGATTTAATTGCAGCACAGGTCGAAGAAATAAGCGTCACACTATTGGTTACCTTGTAAACTAGTCATATGAATGAGATGAGATCTGTTGACATTAATAATAAAACTGAAGATTTTTTTTGGTCTCTCCTCGATATAGTATTTGGCATAAGACCAGAATCAAGTTTCAAAACGTTTTCTTTACGAAACCTTTCTACATCTTTTGTTTCTTGTATTTTGGAACCACACTTTGGAATCTTTGCCAGGAGAGAAATTACATTCTCTGGATGTCTCATTTGGAGTCTCTTCTCACAGTCGCTATCATTATTGCATGAAAATAAATCTGAAGCCATGAGGGGACTCTGCATTAGGAATTATATCATCTTCGTCTTCAATGGATGCTTATTTGGAGTCTCTTCCTCACAGTCATTATCATTACAGCGTGAAAATAAATATAAAGCAATAAGAGGATTCCGTTTCAAGAATTTTATTATCTTCGTCTTCACTGAATGCTCACTTGGAGGATTTTCTTCACAGTCGTTATCATTACTACATGAAAATAAATGGGGGGCAACGAGAGGATTCCGTTTCAGGAATTATATCATCTTCATCTTCTCTGGATGTCTCATTTGAAGTGTCTTCTTAGCAGCAGTTATCATTACTGGATGAAAATAAACTTGAAGCCACGAGAGGATTCCGTTTCAGGAATTATATCATCTTCATCTACTCTGGATGCTGACTTAGAGTCTCTTCTTCGTAGTCGTTATTATTACTGCATGAAAATAAATGAGGGGCAACGAGAGGATTCCGTTTCAGGAATTATATCATCTTCATCTTCTCTGGATGTCTCATTTGAAGTGTCTTCTTAGCAGCAGTTATCATTACTGGATGAAAATAAACTTGAAGCCACGAGAGGATTCCGCTTCTGGAATTATATCATCTTCTCTGGATGTCTCATTTAAAGTGTCTTCTTCGCAGTAGTTATCATTACTGGATGAAAATAAACTTGAAGCCACGAGAGGATTCCGTTTCAGGAATTATATCATCTTCATCTACTCTGGATGCTGACTTAGAGTCTCTTCTTCGTAGTCGTTATTATTACTGCATGAAAATAAATGAGGGGCAACGAGAGGATTCCGTTTCAGGAATTACATCATCTTCATCTTCTCTGGATGTCTCATTTGGAGTGTCTTCTCATCAGTTATCATTACTGGATGAAAATAAACTTGAAGCCATGAGAGGATTCCGCTTCTGGAATTATATCATCTTCATCTTCACTGTATGTCTCATTATTGCATGAAAAGAATTCAGTTCTTAAGTTCTCATCATCACCTGCATATAGACTTTGGTGTGCTGGGCAACTTTGACCCAAATATGCCCTACGAGCATTCGCAAGTCTTTTCACCCAGCCATTGTAAAAAGATATACAATCACATCCAGTGAGTGTTTACAATCAAAAAGAGTAATAAAAACAGCTTGGACAATTTTGACCCCTTAGCGCCGGATAAGGGTTAAAAGCTTTCGAAGTCATCTTTTAGCAGATGTTAAAATTAGAAAAGCCGATAGTTTTTCATAAATATTTCCTTTAAGCTTGTGAACTCAACAACAAATATTTCTTGACGTATTTAAATGGCACTCCGTAACGCGTTGTGTGTCGTTGTTATCTGTACAGTTAATCGATTTGTCCATTGAGGCATTCGCATACAAACAAATAAAAATCATTTCAATAACAGAAACGCCTTCAGCGACACTTAATGTTGTGTTTGTGTTTATTGTCAATTAATTTACATGTTTATTTATCTTTTCACAAATCTGCTGAAAGCAGTCATCTTTATAAATTATGCAGTAATTTTTTTAATGAAAAGAATTTGTTTGGACTGTAAGAAATGCTTGTTAAATAAAAGCAAACACAATTCGGTCTCGTTGCGATAATAAAATTTAGAAATTATAAATAAATATCATCAAATGGGGAAAAATAAGTCAACAGGCTCTCCCATGTAGTGACTGATCAGTAATGGAAAGCACAACCATGTAACCCCTCGCACCACATGCTGCAAACAAAAGGTTGAAGACCTTCAGGCTATAAATTCTAATAAGTGCTGATTCAATTTAGAATAAAATAATTTTCGGCAAAATAATATTTATATCAATGCGAGTGGCAGTAAGATTAAGTCGGTCATTGCTCTTGGCCAAATAGCAATTATGTCAAGTAGACCAAACAACACAACAACAGCCATCCAGAAACGAAATCTATGCGTTTCGTTAGATAACATTTTAGGGAAAGACATTAATTTTGTTAAGTTGGCCGGCGAATAATTGTTTCATTTGATTAGTTTTTGTAATCATGAAGGACATGCGACTACCCCTACCACTTGTAGGAAATGTTTTTTTTTAATGTCAGGACCAAAAACTCCCCCCAGTATCCTTTAAAGGAACACAATAAGTAAAGTGAAGTAAAACACACTCAGGTTGCAAAAGATGACTAACAATCTCTTAATGCTTCCAAGGCTAGCCAATGAGCAAGTGATAGGTAGCATTATCCCAGCATAGGCTTGATACGGACTCGGTATTTATATTTCGGTCACAAGCTTCTTTATATTTGTATCGCTTTAAATTAGTTCCAAAAAGATAAAAAAAAAAAAAAATTAAAAACAAAATTATTTCATTACGAAATTTATTCTCCAGCTGGTACAGTGGAACAGCGGAAAACAAATAGAGGCAATTTGTAGTTTCCTTTTTTTCCTTTTTTGGTATGAAACAACAGTTTCCAAATTGTAGTATATTGCAGGTAAATTGAAGTTGTTACCTGCAAGAAGGGACGTGGTTCATTAAAATGTTTGCTGGGTAATTGATAAAATTACATAAGAAAACCGAGCTGGAACTGCAAAAATAGAAACATATATCAATGTTCTCTCTACGCATCACCATCAGCTTATTTTCCAAGTGAAATAAAAATAAAAAACAAAAAAGAAAAGAAGAAGAATTTTAAGAAAATCTTACAGTTTTGAGTGGCAGCGGTATAATGAAATGCGTGAGGGGGTTCTTTCCAGATTATACTTGATACGTTCACTTTCTAAAAATAATCTATTGAAGTTGTTACCCGCAAGAAAAATAGTAGCCATAGGAAGTGTTTCCAAAAACTACTTTCTCATTAAACTGTTTGCTGGGTAATTGATAAAATTTTCTAAATCGAATACCTAAGAAAACAGAGGTTCTCTTAGTCATCACTTTCAGAACATTGTCCAACTTAAATAAGGCATTGGGCTCATATTAAATTCCCGCCAAGTAAAAATGTTACCACCTTAATGCGTAGTATACGGCTACACATTAAATGGCATTGAAGAAAAATAATAGAAAATAATATATGAGTGCACTATAACATTTTTCTTTAAACGAGTTTTCTTCGCATCCACTAGACTGTCAAATTTTTAAAACTATAATAATTTATTCAGATAAAATTCAGACAATATCTGAAGATTTCTTCTATCGTTGTCTTTTTTATTAATTGCAAATAACTGCAGAAAAAAAAAGAAGGGGAAGCAATTGAAAACAAATCAAACAATATTTGCTGCTCGTTAGGTATTTGCCCGTTGGCATAGTTCTAAGCTTTGCTTGAGCCAAACTTCTCTGTCTGTGCTTTCGATGGTCTGCGTAGATGTTTCTAAAATTCTTATAAAAAGCAATAGAGTTGAGAGAAGGCCGTGTAGTTCTCAGAACATTTACTTACTGACAATTACGAATTAAAATATATCAAATTAGAAGATCCGAAAGTTTAAAAAAGGACTTTTAATTTTTCCCAAATTAAAATGATAAAATTGAGTATTTTGATATTAGTGGCCGGACTGGCCATGGCTGCGGCAGGTGAGACTATGGAAACACAATAGTTCTCTCCACTTTTTATTTCAATAAATGTTTATGGTTTTATTTGCTTAAGATGTTCGTGCTCCCTCTACTGATACAATTCACCACATCCGTCAAAGTGTAACTGGTACCGATCCGTATGTCTTTCTGAGTGTACCTAAAGGACGTGCTCAGGCTGTCATACAAGAGTATGGCGCCATTGAAGAAGATGATGACGAAAATGACCGGCAAGAAATGTTTAAAAGCAGTGAGGTTGTAGCTGATGATGACAAAGATAATGATGACGATGGTAATGATGACGATGGTAATGATGACGATGGTAATGATGATGATAATTATGATGACGATGATGATGCTACTGAAATTGGTGAAGAGAATTTTCATGAGGAAAATGATTTTGATGATTTCAATTCCAAATCAAGAAATGTGAAGGACAACGGAATGTTGGCCTCCCATCAAGATGACGAGGCCTTAACGGTAACCAATGACATTATTGAAATCGAAGGCCAAACCGTTGTTGATAAAAAAACAGGTAAAACTGCTCTATTATTGCCACGCTCCAGCATTAACTCAATACCAAATGGCAGTCTTATGGCACATATAAAAAATGTAGCTGATGATAGAAACGAAGCGCGTGCCCATCGTGTTACTATCAGACGTGGGAAGGGTGGTCGCCGTAAGAACAAGCGCCCTAATAGAGACAATAAATGTTATTGTGTTGTCAAGTACGGTGGCAAGAAACGTCGTCCAAACTCCCGCCGCAAGAATGTAATTATAATACGTCCTAAAAATGGCAACAGACGCCGCAGTCATGGCAGTAACAATCGGCGACCTATTTACATTAACAACCTGAAATAAATATAAAATCCTTTATAAAATCTGTCAAATATTATAATTTATTAAAAATCGAGAGTATGATACCCCTACAGTTATTGACTTTACGCAGGAAATAAAACCAGAACAAAATTTTGTCCAAATAAAATTTAATTTTTAATTTTGTGATTTTATTTTAAGTCTTCAATGGTCATAAGATGTTGAGTTCAAAAATTAATTTAATTAAATTTATAGAAGGGGATTTTCCTGGTTCCTTCTATCAGGCTGAATCCTTTCTCTATTTTTGAGAAGAAAAATCTGAATTTAAAATTTCATATTCCTTCATCTCCTTTATACCAACTGATTCAAAGTTTAAGGCCAAGAAAGTGACAGGAATTCATTCGCCATAACATTTGTTATGGGGCGATGTCTCAAATAGCAAATTGGCATGATATATGTAATCTACTAAACAGTTATTGGCTGATAATGCGAATAAGTTTCTTCTACGAATATATTTTCATTGGCAAAAATCAGATGAGAACCACAGAGGGTGTCAAATAACATTCTTTTGCACTAATAAAGTTGGCCAACATGTCAACGAACATGTTCGACAACATGTTCGCCATTTAACGTTGTCTGCCATTCTCCCTGTAAAATGTCTTTCAAATGCGATGTAATATAATTTAAATATTTATTAAAATCTTAAATTCTCTAAATTCAAAAAAAAAAAAATTTCAATAAATAAAAATCAAAATTTCATTTGATATTGAAATAAAAATTTAATTCCCAAAATTACGAAAATAAAACACGAGAATTTAAATTAGTGAAAAGTTTCCACTAGAGAAAGAAATTTTAATTATTCCAGAGGCCCTATAAGCAAAACTAAATATTTTCAAAGTCAAATGCGATCTGTGTAAAATAGTGATCTGGTTTTTAAAAATGTATAAAAGGGAATCTCATAAGGAGCTTTCTTTTGTGAAAGCTCTTAAGAAATAAATTATAAATATTTAAATAACTGAACAAACCAAAATTATAATATTCACAGTCTGTAGAAATTTCTGCCTACATTTCACTGCCTTCCTTACATTTACGAACACGTATGGAAAAGCCACACTGACCGATCAGCCTACAACGGCCTTAAAACTGTTACTTTATTATTCAAATAAGTTCACGTCGTCTATTACATATTCATGTATTTTTTTATGGAATTCTGAATTTATGAGTTGTAAATTTTTGGCAGAATTTGTTTCTTAACGGAATTTAAGAAAGTTGCAGCATATAAATATAGATGAGAGGCTGGTATTCCAATCAGTGTTCTAGCAAGCCTTATAGAAAGTTGCCATTGTAAGGCTAAAAAACTAACAATCATATTGTTGTTTATTAAGGAAAATCGCTTCAACTTAAACCGAAGCTAAGAAATATGTTTCGATTAAAGCTTATTTTAATCCTCGCTTGCATAGCGGCAATGTTGCAACAATCGTCAGGTAAATTCTTCCGTTCGAGTATAGTTTCTATGTCACATTTCTTAATTAAATATTTTGTGCAACATGTTTAAGGATTGCGGGGTCCTGGACAACACATATTTAATAAGTTTTCAGCATTAGCCAACAAGCATAAGACCACTGAGTTACCACAGATTCCTATTATTGCAATACCAATATTTATTGATCCTGGCACTTTCAACGAAACTCTTACCACCACTGGCACCACACCTAGCACAACCGTTGGCACCACTGCTGGCGCAACCGCTGGTACCACCGCTAGGACCACACCTAGCACCACACCTAGCACCACTGCTGCTACTACCCGCCCAGCGGCTTCTATGCGTAGCGATGACCGCATCACGCGAGATAACATTATCACCATACCTTAACCAAACTCACTTAACATCTACGAATGATACTACGACGATTTTAATGATGATGAAGAGATTAATAATGACTTCTCTGAAGTAGAGGAGTCATACGCAGATACAGGTAGGGCTAGTCACCTTAGAACTACAAATCAAAGTAAACAATAATATAAATGGGAACAAGAATATAAGCGCCGCAGGCAACAGCAAATAAAACGCCAAAAGGGGACGTCAACGACAACCTTATCTAGAACGACTTGTTTTAAATTATTGAGCGAAATACAAATGAACCAGTTCCAATCGTACTTAAACCTGTTGCTTTACCCCTCTAAATAAATAAAAAATTAACACTTTCATACAAAAAAAAAAAAAAAAATTGAATTTTGCATTCTCAAACAACGCATATCGTAGCAACGCATTTCGTAAGACATGACGCATTCGTTGGTGAAAGTTCATTACGAGTAAATTAAATGGTATTTAAGTGAAAATTGTGAAACCATACAATTTTTATTTTATTTTATTTTATTTTATTTATTTTTTTTCTAAAAAGAAAATGGCTGAAAGTCTGAAAAAAAATTCAAATGGGAAATTCACGCATACTCGCTTAATGGCGATTAACGTTTTCCATACTGCAAATGCCAGTAAAAGCTTTTGTTTAAATTCACAAACATTTCACATACAAAAAAAAAAATAAATTATTTTGTAAATTCTTATTATTAAAAAAAATTAATTATTTAAACAAATTTTTAATTTTCTAACTGGAAATCTTACAAAGCCAAGTTAATGTAACAAAATTGTGTTGAGCAGCAGCAGCTCGGTTGGTGAAACATTTTAGAAAGTTTTAAATTCCCATCGAATCACTATTTACTATACGACAAGGAAGGCTGTCATTGTGGCAAGGCTCGTAATAGCATTGTAGCGTAACGTGACAACATTTATATTTTATATTTCTTAATTTTATATTTTATATTTTATACTCGCTTTATGCCTGAAGGCCAAAAGTGACTGGCCGTAAAAGTCAAGAGGTTGCCATGAACATTCTGATGACTGTTGCCCTATCGTTTTTGGAGAGCGGTAGCTGAGGAAATACCTCTTCAATTGAATGGAGTATATCTAAAAAGTATATTATAATTGAACTTTCTTGTAAGAATTTCCAGTATGAGTAAATAAAAGAAAGCTAACACAAGTCTAAAGTCACATCAAGTCTATTACCCATTTTCCTGCTCACCATTCCCGATTTTTAAATATGCGAAAATAACGCAACAAGCAACTGAACTAGAGCAGCAAACTGGGAGAGGTAACTTTAAATTACCGCTATATATACTCTGCAACTTTTATTGCTTGAAGCCTTTAAGACTTTTCATTCATTCTCTATCATACGTCCTCTATCACCAACCACATGAGAATTACAACGCTTTCAACGGCAAAAGTTGCTTAATGTAAACACACCCCTAGATAGAAGAATTTCAATGGATTTTCTTACAATCACTACATTTTCTTTATCAGAAGCTGCAATCGAAAACTATAATTTGTTTTAACAAATTAAACGATTATCCAGCCCTGATTGAACGGCCAGTAGAAAAGTGAGTGCATCTTAGAAATTTATTTACCAAAAAAATACAAAAGCTTTTTAAATTACATTTATATCCTTTCGGGGGTTTACTTTTGTAATTGCAGGATGATAAATTATTTTTCTTACTTTGTTGAATGTAAACAAGGAATCTGAAATAATCAACTTCTATTCAAACAGTAACACACGTTTGTTGAAAATATTAGAAACTTATTTATCTTGCTTTTGATGCTGCGAGTGTTCTGACAGAAAAGATTTGTGTGAATTCATTATACAACGTTATTAATGCTGACATGAAAGAAATTTCTATTTCTTTTTAAAGAATTTTTTTTTTTTTTTTTTTTTTTTTTTTTTTTAAAGTAAAATTTGCCTAAAGGGTTTTTAAAACTTAAATTATAGAATAATTTAAATAATAGATTAACTTTTACAATTAAGCACATAAATAAATATGCTTTTTCTGCTTTTGCATAAAGCGTAACATCTACTCAAATAGCGTGAAATCAGAGGTGATCCATCACATTTTGAATGGTATAAAAAGCTTTGACTAACACTTGATTATTATTAGATACTGATTTGCTATCACAGCAATCAGAAGAAATTGTTAGAAAGATTCTATTTCTCTATTGAAAGAAAAGAAAATAAAGTAATCAGAATAAAAATGAAGGTGTTTGTTTTATCTTTCGTGCTATTGGCATCACTTGCCGTAGTGATCAGGGGCGCGACAGAGCAGCGTCGTGAGAAAGGTAAGGACACTGCCGAAATGCTTTTGTTAGTAACTTATTTTTAAATAAAAGCTTTTCTCTGCTTTCTCAAGAGTTCCGTTACTACAACGCTGATGATGCTTCAGAGTTGGGTGACGTCAACCGTAAAGGCATGGCGGCAAGTAGCAAACATAGTGATTCCAGCGGTCGTATGTTTATGAGTAAATTTTTTTTCAACAAAATGTTTGGCAAACAACAAAGTCAAGCAATACCACCCATTATCATAATTACAAGCCGACCGGATACGTCTCCTAAGCCTGTACCTCCCACAGATATTGATATAGACAAAGAGGTACCTCTGACTACAGATACAGATTCGGAACTGCCCGATATCGATACTGATACAACTGAAGCAGAAACAAGCACTGCAAGTCCTGCAAGTCCGCCAGACGGTACTCGTCGTGTTCAATACTACGGACGTGGTTATAATGATGAAGATTATGAAGAAACGGATATCATTGATGATCAAACCTTGGCTAATGCCTTGTTCTCGGCATCTAATGAGTACATGGTAACCGATCGGAAAACTATGGACACTGCCAGTGCTAAAGGTAACCGAGATCCAGCCCGTTCTAGTAATAGTAATGAATTTATATGGTTACGCATTCCAAAGAACTACATCGGCTACTTCAAAAATGGCCAGCGTGTTATCTTAAACACTAACAAAACTAATCAACCAGTTAAACGTCGTGTAAACAAAAAACGCCGTAATCGCAGACGCTCCAATAAGAATAAAAGCAAAGGTCCTCGTTTCATAGCACCTTGAATCCTTTCGAATGATATTTAAAATTTACTACTAACATTACGAAATTAAGAAAACATCCTTTTAAAGTTTTAAATTAATTGAAAAGCTCCCACAAAATAATAGAAATATAGAAAATATTGAAAAACAGCTTTAAAATCCTTTCATAACTTCCTTTCATAAAACAGAAATATTTCTTATCTTCACTACACACTTCAACTACAGATAAAAATAAGTAATGAATAATAAAATAAAATAATAAAATAAATAAATAATTAAAAATAAAAAAATATTGGTTTTTTTTTAACTAACTTAACCTGCAAAGCTTTCGACTTGATCGCAGGAAAGCATCCAGGCTCTAGGCAGGAATAGAAACCGCGGCTTCCGGTTTAGTAGGCTGTGCGCTATTCGCCTACGTAGGCACTCCTCAGATATCTTGCGAAGAACAAAAGTTATTATAACCTTAATCTTCTCTAAACTTTTTTAAGCATAAGAAACGATTTTTTTAGATAAGAATTTAAAAAGTCTACACTTAAAGCGCTTTGCAGTAACGCAAACCTAATCTTGACATCTTCAAGATGTCAACTTAATGTTCGCTAAAACCCAGCAACGTTCTAAAAAAATGGTGAAAATCTCAAAAAATATAACACTGACATGAATCGCCAACTTAAGCTTAACACCGCCGTTTGTGGTTTAATTTAAAGTAGGCTCATAAAAATGGCTTAAATACCGAAGAGTACAAATATATTTTAAAAAATTTTTATAAATGTTTTTATTAATTAATTTGTTTTTATTAATTTAATTAAAATTTTTTATTAATATGTAGACAAATGAAAACCATCCTTCTACTTAACAGATGAAGAATTAAAGAGTTTAAAGTGTTTAATAACACAAATTTTGCTGTTTATTTCCTTTGGCGATATTAAAGTCTTTTACAAGCAACGATCGCTAAGAATTCTAGAGTTTTGAACTGACAAAACCAGTAGGGTTTAATAACAAAAATTTTGCTGTTTATTTCCTTTGGCGATATTAAAGTCTTTTACAAGCAACGATCGCTAAGAATTCTAGAGTTTTGAACTGACAAAACCAGTTGGGTTTAATAACACAAATTTTGCTGTTTATTTCCTTTGGCGATATTAAAGTCTTTTACAAGCAACGATCGCTAAGAATTCTAGAGTTTTGAACTGACAAAACCAGTTGGGTTTTATAACAAAAATTTTGGTGTTTATTTTTCTTTTTAACGATATTGAAGTCTTGTACAAGTAACGATCGCTAAGAATTCTAGAGTTTTGAACTGACAAAACCAGTTGGGTTTTATAACAAAAATTTTGGTGTTTATTTTTCTTTTTAACGATATTGAAGTCTTGTACAAGTAACGATCGCTAAGAATTCTAGAGTTTTGAACTGACAAAACCAGTTGGCTTTAATAACAAAAATTTTGCTGTTTATTTCCCTTAGCGATATTAAAGTCTTTTACAAGCAACGATCGCTAAGAAATCTAGAGTTTTGAACTGACAAAACCAGTTGGGTTTAATAACAAAAATGTTGGTGTTTATTTCCTTTGGCGATATTAAAGTCTTTTACAAGCAACGATCGCTAAGAATTCTAGAGTTTTGAACTGACAAAACCAGTTGGGTTTAATAACACAAATTTTGCTGTTTATTTCCTTTGGCGATATTAAAGTCTTTTACAAGCAACGATCGCTAAGAATTCTAGAGTTTTGAACTGACAAAACCAGTTGGGTTTAATAACACAAATTTTGCTGTTTATTTCCTTTGGCGATATTAAAATCTTTTACAAGCAACGATCGCTAAGAATTCTAGAGTTTTGAACTGACAAAACCAGTTGGGTTTAATAACAAAAATTTTGGTGTTTATTTTTCTTTTTAACGATATTAAAGTCTTGCACAAGCAACGATCGCTAAGAATTCTAGAGTTTTGAACTGACAAAACCAGTAGGGTTTAATAACAAAAATTTTGCTGTTTATTTCCTTTGGCGATATTAAAGTCTTTTACAAGCAACGATCGCTAAGAATTCTAGAGTTATGAACTGACAAAACCAGTTGGGTTTAATAACAAAAATTTTGGTGTTTATTTTTCTTTTTAACGATATTGAAGTCTTGTACAAGTAACCATCGCTAAGAATTCTAGAGTTTTGAACTGACAAAACCAGTTGGGTTTAATAACACAAATTTTGCTGTTTATTTCCTTTGGCGATATTAAAGTCTTTTGCAAGCAACGATCGCTAAGAATTCTAGAGTTTTGAACTGACAAAACCAGTTGGGTTTAATAACACAAATTTTGCTGTTTATTTCCTTTGGCGATATTAAAGTCTTTTACAAGCAACGATCGCTAAGAATTCTAGAGTTTTGAACTGACAAAACCAGTTGGGTTTAATAACACAAATTTTGCTGTTTATTTCCTTTGGCGATATTAAAGTCTTTTACAAGCAACGATCGCTAAGAATTCTAGAGTTTTGAACTGACAAAACCAGTTGGGTTTAATAACACAAATTTTGCAGTTTATTTCCTTTGGCGATATTAAAGTCTTTTGCAAGCAACGATCGCTAAGAATTCTAGAGTTTTGAACTGACAAAACCAGTTGGGTTTAATAACACAAATTTTGCTGTTTATTTCCTTTGGCGATATTAAAGTCTTTTACAAGCAACGATCGCTAAGAATTCTAGAGTTTTGAACTGACAAAACCAGTTGGGTTTAATAACAAAAATTTTGGTGTTTATTTTTCTTTTTAACGATATTGAAGTCCTGTACAAGTAATAAGTTAAAGCAACTTCAAATCAAATTAAGTATTATATTGATTAATCGAATAACGATAAGGAGACAGTGATTTGTCCTAGTGTTCAGACTGAAATGATTTCTAATGCAGTTACATGTCCTTATAAAATAAAATATATTACCAGTTTTCTTACGTTACACACTTTTATAATTATTAAATATATCAATTTAAATTATCAATTTCAATATATAAAATAAACACTAAAAATAATCGCTCATTATCACCATAATCACCAAATAAATATTATTTTGCGGGCTTAAAATTATGCTTTTCATTTGGCATGCGCTGTTTCTAAATTATTAACCTAAACATTGTTTATGACTACGATTATGGGCCAATAAGTAACAACAGCCACCTCTTGAGGCAGGACAGTCAACATTGGCATTTTAATGTAAACCTTTAGCAGTGGCATCAACAAGTGTCATCACCATCTTCAAGGACGCTGTCATTAGCAACACCTCAGTTGAGGCCACCTGTTACTGCGATGGCAGCCCCATTAACATACGATGACTTGTCAGATGCCAAAAATGCTATTACTTCGGCGACCTCATTCGGTTCGCCCATACGTCCCATTGGACAACGTACAACAATTTGTTGCTTGATGTTTTCGGGCACAACCTCTGTCATCGGCGTATTGATGTAGCCAGGCAGAATGGCATTTATCCGTATGCCAAATTGACCAAATTCCTTTGAAGCTACCTCAGTAAAGGATATAACACCAGCCTTACTGGCAGCATAATTTGCTTGCCCAATATTATTCATTTTGGCCACAATACTCGAAATATTAACGATGCTGCCCTTCTTAATATTGTGCTCAATCATTGCCTTGGCAAAATGTTGTGTCACTAAAAATGTGCCTCTCAGATTTACACCATACACATCATCGTAATCCTGTACAGGCATTTTAAGCAAATATCCGTCTCGTGTAATGCCAGCAGAGTTAACTACAATGGAGGGGGCCGTTTCGAATTTTGTGCAGACGTGTTGAATGGCTTGCGAGACGCTTTCATGTGAAGCAACATCAATCGCCATGGCATAAACATCTGAGTTTTAAAACGCAAAACAAAACAAAATATGTGAAGCATAGTTTAGGGGTGCATACAGAATAAACACGCACTATTTCAACTCACCACTACTTATTTGTTTGGCCGTCTCTTCAGCTGTTCTTATTTTCAAATCAGCTGCTATAACTTTGGCTCCGTAGGCATGCAGTACTTGGCAAGTGCTGCGGCCAATACCGGAGCCAGCACCTAATTTGTATTTTTCCACTTCATTATCAAGTCCAACTAAACACTAAAAAAAACCACAAACTCACCGGTTACAAACGCTAATTTTCCCACTAACTGTTGCATTATATAGTAATCGGAACGAAGTCGTAAGAATATGTACATATATATTTTTTAATAGCACAGCAAACACTAGTTGCATTAAAACTGGGCAAAGATTAATATGAAAATGAAAACAAAGTGATTATGGAATTGGAAGAGAGTTTTTCAGTGTTGCCATTTCAATGCAGTTACGCAAAAAAAGGGGAACTTTTTCTGGGTATTTATTTTGTTGTGGTTAATTTTTTAATCGGCATACTTATCTTGCAAAATTGTCGCAGAAAGACGACTTGCATTTAAAATGCAATACAAAATTAATAAAACAAATTGCAAGTATAGTGAAAATATTTATAAAATTAATTAATTATTACATTGCATAATTAATTAAAAAATTATGCAATTTTGTTTTAATTTATAAAATTAAAATTAAAACAAAATTATATATTTATGCAATTTTTTAAACAAATGCTAACAACTCGCTAAATTTTTGTAATCTCTGATTTCAAATCCTTTACGGATACGCGAGATTGTAGTAAACAGATTAAAAAGAATTTCTTTAATGGGTTTTGGCAAAAAAATTATTTTTATAAAAACTATTATTAATTTAATTAATTATTTGCTTCTACTGAGCGAAATAAAGAAATAGTGAAATTTTTAATTAAAGATATGAGTGTATAGCCAAAATCGGCCATACTTATGTGCTTAATGAAAAATTTGAGGGCCATAAATAAGTAATGAGGAATTGCGAAATCGATCTATTCCTCTGGTAGTCAGTAAAAAAAAAATTGTATAAAATTTTTTTTTTTTTTTTTTTTGCTTAAAGGTGTGCGATAGTCCTTCTTCTGCACCAGTAAAATCTCGCAAATACGAACTTAACACAGCCTAATTCGATACCAGAGGCTCTGCCTTCTCTATCACTATACCATTATAATAATTTCGAAGCAATGTATTGCATGCGTAGGGTAACCCCGGTATACTGGTCTTAGGAAATATATATTTCTATTTCTAAAAAAATTAAAAAATTATTTGTTTTAAATAAATATTTTGCAGTGTATGCCAGACAAAAAAAATAATTTGAAATGTATACATTTTTATCTAACACCGGCAACACTGATTTTCAGTTCTTTATGCCCCCAAACAAACTGAATGGCCACCTAAACAAATGCTACGATTTGGCGCCAAAAACCCGAAATACTGGTTCTTGATTTTATATTGCTTAGCTAAATATCAAACAATTTAAATATTTTTTTATGTCTAAAAGTGTGCTAAAGCTTTTGACGAAAATTGATAAATTACTTTAACAACATGGCATATAATATTTCTGGTAAGTAATTTTAAGAAATTGTGCAATATTAAGCATTTCCCATGGCCGTGCTAGAAGACGTAAAATAACATTTCATTAATTTAAATAATTTTCAATTAAATTTTGCGTTCAGTTGGAGTTGTAAGTGTTTTTCACTTTGTAACGCAAAACAATCAATCTTTATTTAAAAAACCAAGCAAACATAATATACTTACTTACCATCCCCGCCAATTCATGTGCACTATCCCTGGCAGCCATAAAGTAACAACTGAATATTTATAATGTACACAAAATTCAAAATTTCCTGAACTGTAGAGAGAAAAGTATTCGTCTTTGCATGAAAATGCAAATTGCAATCCTGTAACAGCCACTGCTACACTGTTTCCATTTATATTTTTTTAATCTCAACTCAAGAGCCCTTTTTCACAAATTATAATTACACAGACGACAGAAGAGTGATTGCAATAAATATTTTCTGAAAAATTCTAAGACACTGTCTGATTTCAGTTCAAGGTTGAGGTTCTTGTGTAGCCGGAGGAGGAAAAATTTTAGGTATGCTCAATTGCCCAGTTGCGCAAACAATACAAAATATTTCTATACAGTGATACCTCGCATTATAAAATTAAACAGTCCCTTTTTTTCTTTTTTTAATTAACTTAACCTGCAAAGCTTTCGGCTTGATCGCAGGAAAACTCTTACTGTCTATGTTGGAATTGAACCCGCGACCTCCGTTTTAGTAGGCTACGGATTATTCATTCGCGTACAGTGGCAAATAAAACACATTTTCTTTATATTTAAATATTTTTATTTAATAATAAAAAATAATTTTACTTATCAACAAAATTGCCAGCATTTATTTGTTTAAATCAAGCAAATATATATTTGGATTCGACATTTTCTTATTTCTAATATAAATGTTATATTCCGTTTTTTTTTTTTTTATATATATATATAAATT
Organism: Ormia ochracea; assembly: GCA_963402855.1. NCBI lineage: Eukaryota > Metazoa > Arthropoda > Insecta > Diptera > Tachinidae > Ormia > Ormia ochracea. The sequence goes on from OY727107.1 coordinate 39,066,801, forward strand.
TACAACTATTTTCATAATTTCTTTTTTACACAAAATTCATGCAAAATATTACAAAAATATTTAATTTAAATAACTGTAGTTAGTGTGTTCTTACTGCTAATGATTTCATTAGGTGAACAAGAGGGTTATTGGCTGCTCTTCATTAGGCCGCCTCACATATAAAAAAAAAACTTAAATTATTAAGCAAAAGAAAATTAAAAGTGTTTAAGAATTACTGTGAAAATATATATTAAATTTAATATTATAGAGAAAATAGTAAAATAAAAAGAAAGTTTAAGTTGAACGACTTTGCTTACGCTGCAAAAGCTTTAAAGGCTGCCGATATTAATCATTTCAGCTTCTATTCGACTAAAGCTGTGCATACAAAAATACGATTGGAAAATTATCCGAATAAGAATTAATAAAAAAAAATGTACAAATAAAAGTTTTACTTAAAATGTTAATCATCATTCGTCAAATATTATTCGATTCCAAAAAATCGAATAAAATGTAATTGAAATAAAAGTAAAATAAATTGGTTTATTTCAGTAAAAATTGAGCGAATAAAATTACTTCTGAACATTATTATAAAAATAAGACTATTCAATCAATTATTATTCGAGTTAATGTTATTAAGCTGAAAGACTTTTAAATATATTATTTATACAAAATTTAATCAATTTAAAGTTTTCCAAAAAAAATAAGAAAAAATTTTGAAAAAATATATATTATCACAAATATATTATCAGCAAATTATTCGAGTAATAATTATTTGAAAAAATTTATTCGAACAAAAATTTTCCAAACAAAATCTAACTGAAATTATATAGTGGAGAAAAAAAATGTATTATAGTTGACTAACAACATGGTTGGACGAGATATTACACGAATAACATATATTATAATAAATATGATTCGACTAAAAATGTAGCAAACACTAAATTCGAAAAGGAATAATTATTTTAAATCATTAACAAAATACAATCATTAACAAAATACTAAGTTATATAAAAAGAAATTAATCGAATAAGATTTAGTGTAAAATATATTATTCGAATTATAATTGTGGGAACAATGGCTAAAGAAAAAAAAAAGAAAGGATATGAAATGATATCAATCGGATAAAATTTTATGTAAAAATAAGGTTCGAAACAAAAGCAAATAATTATTCATTTATTCGAGTAAACTTATAGAATATGAAATGAAATTAATCCAATAAGACTTTATGTATAATATAATATACAAATAATAAATGTGGGAAAAATAGAAAATAATAATTCAATTAATCGAGTTAAAGTAAGAACAACGAAATGAAATTAATCGCATAAAATTTTATGTAAATTATAATATACGAATAATAATTGTGGGAACAATAGCAAATAATAATTCAATTATTCGAGTTAAAGTTAAGACTACGAAATGAAATTAATCGGATAAAATTTTATGTTAAATATATTATTCGAAAAAGTATGGTCGAAACCAGAGAAAATAATAATTCAATTATTCGAGTCAAAGTTAAGACTACAAATTGAAATTAATCGGATAAAATTTTATGTTAAATGTAATATTCGAAAAATTATGGTCGAAACCAGAGAAAATAATAATACAATTATTCGGGTTAAAGTTAAGAGGTGAATATTTTTTGGTTAGTAATGGTTCGAATAAAATTACTCGAATAAGAAATTTGTGTAAATTTGTGTGTGAGATAAATTTTTCTACTGAGTCTTAACAAATTGAATTGACTTGGAACAAAAATCTGCAGCAGCGAAGCTGTTCAACTATTATAAGGTGTGTTCATGTTGTATTAAGCTTAAAAATGAAACTTAAATTAATTTAAAGTACTTTTTTTTTGTTCAAACGAATACAAATTTATTTCCTTTAGTTTTTGGTAAAATACTTTTTTCAATCAATTTATAATATGTAGATACTATTAAATAGCAAGCTTTCCTTTAAATAATTTTACTCATTATTTTTTTATTTGTACACAAAAGCACAATAATGACTTTAATAATAATATTAATATATTTATTTATTTTTTTTTTTATTTTTTTTTTCTTTATTTTTTTGCTTGTAAGACACTACATTCAAGGTAATTTGCATAATATGCTTCATTCAGATTCGTTAGTAAAGCATGTAGAATTATTTATTTATTTTAGATTCAAAAATTTTACATAAAATTTACACAAAGTTCAAGAGCTCTAATTGTATTTAGTAAACTAATTCATTTGGGACTTGTTCGTTTCATTTGTTATCTCATTAGTTTGCCTTAAAAATAAAATAAATTTACTTTAGATAATACTAACTTAAGATATTTTGCTTACAAGCTATCAGGTACTTTGGCTTTTATACTAAAACTAAGAAAATAATTATTAACAGCTGAGCGCCAAAACGGGGGAGATGGCATGAAGAGCAAAAATTAACACTTCATTACATTAACAGCGTTTAATTAAGTTAGTTTAACATTTTGACGCTGTGCTTTGTTTAGGCTAGTAAGTAATTTCTTATTTGCTAACACTTGATTAAAACTTTAATTGAATATGCACACCTACAAGTAATTCTAAATATCCTTTTTATCCTAATAGTAAACTTTTTGATATTCCTGTCTCTTCCATTTTAAGAATTGAGAGGAAATTAACACTCACTAAAGTTTAAAATTGTAATAGATGCATTTAAAGGGCTTTTAATATAAACTAAAGCAGAGGTAATTTATTATTCCTCTAAGCGGGGACTGGTAATAACGGTTGTATGAAATGAAAGATTTCACTCTTTTACTTTTGTTTGTTTTTTTTTATTTGTTTTTTTTTTTGAATACTTTATTCATTAAGTCTTTTTAGTTATTAACACGGCCTTAATCGGGGGGTTTCCCATGCCAAGCCAATAATATTTCTAAGAGCCTTTGCTTAATAGAGTCAGGGATGGTAAACGGGTAAAAACGCTCTTTCATACATTTAAGATATTTCTCCCCAAAAACTCTTAATTGCAATCTAACACAACTTTTATATTTCAATATCACACCATTTCGACAGTTGGCATGTGCCAATCTAAAAATTCCCTGTGAAAAGTTCACCATCACGTTTTGTTTTATGCCAAATTGTCAAGCGTATAAATAAATTTAAAGCGAAATATCTGTGAAAGGTTAAGAAATGTGTATGGCCAAATATTTCAGGGAACTCTTTCTTCCAACTGACATATGATTAATTTTGTCAAACGAAAAGGGTAATCCCCGCCCAAAAACCTTTACGCAAATTCAAACAATACAATTAATAAAATTTCAATACTCGCATTTCCATCCCTGGTACTAGTTACGTTGCCAAAATCTTTTTAATGGAAAAATTAATTTTTTTGTTTTGCCTAATAATACGACTCTCTACACGTGATTTAATCCGCGAAATGGTTACTTTCTATGTTTTTGTTGTTTAATAGAATGCCAGTTCAATTATTATTTACAATTTCAGTCTTCGTTTGGAATATAATTATTCTCAATAGTGTTTAGAAGTGGAGTTTTCGAGTTTTCTGTTTTCCTACTTAATTCCAGAAAATAATTCTTGCGATTACCTTTTAAACCGCTGTGGGTGGTGGCAGTAGAGATGAGTTCGATGATCTTAAATAAGGATTGCCATAAATGGCACTAAAACGTGGATCTATTGCTGAAGCGGGTGTGGCAGTTACAACATGCGTGGCGGTACTTTGGTTACTACAACTGCCGTTTGGTGAGGAACTGACGACGGAAGCCGTTGTGGATTGTAAGCTGGGAAGACCGTTTTCCTGTCGTATATCTCTTGAGCCTATTATGCTCCCGGTTAAACTGCCACCACCATTCGATGATAAGAAGGTCATGGGCAGACTTTGTTGTGGATGCTGTTGCAGGTGTTGTTGTTGCTGCTGTTGCAACTGTTGCTGTATGTGATTTTGATGATTGTTTTGCATAATTGTCGAGCTGCCATTTGATTTAGTCGAACAAGTTGTTAAATATTGCGGTGGTGGACTATAGTGAGTTGTGTAATCGCCGTACGGTACATAACCCCCCGATATATCCACTTTGAGATCACTGTAATTGGAAGTACGATCGCCAGGTTCCATTTTGCAAGAGCCGACACCACCGTTTTTCGTTATTTGATGCTCACTGATAACATCGGCGGGCGGCAACTTAGAACGTTTCTTGCACTTGAAATATACCAACACGAGTATGGTAATGATCATTAAAAGGGCAACAGCGGAAATGCCTCCTACAATGGTCATTAGCAACGGAACACTTTCTAAAAACACAAGTAAAAGATGCAAACAAATAAAAATATTTATTGAAAATATTTCTTATAATTTTCGTAAGAAGTTCCCCACAATCACAAGTTAATTAAATGACGTTTATAACTTTTTTTTTACTTACTCTGTGCTTGTAAATTTATTTCGGCCACGTCATTGCCGTAATCGTTGACCACCGTACAATTGTATTTGCCATAGTGATACGATTGGCTGTCACGTATAATTAAGGTCGATTTTACACCACCCGGCACAGCGTCCACTAAGACTGAATAGTCGTGACCCAGCTCTGAACTAATTTCATGGCCATTAAACGTCCAGGAGACATGACGAGCTCGTGGCACAGACGTAGCAAAACACTCAATACGTGCTGTATCACCTATTAGACCGTACTGAGTGCGTGCAGAAGAAATTATTGGGGAACCCTTTAGATACACATATGCATCAGTTGAAATCTCTGCATAACCGGGAACATTAGCTTTGCAGTAGTAGCGGCCGGCAGTTTCGTTGCTAACAGTGAATGTTAAATTGGGACTGGAACCAACAACCTTTAAGTGATGGAAACAAAAAGATCCGAAATTAATTCAATAATTGAAGCCTTGGTCATTACGAGAGTCTAACAAGAAGAGGGTAAATTCTTTGACCACTCTTTGAAACTAAAGTAATCGTTGTGAGATACTATTTTAGAAGTCGTTTGCTGCATGCTGTTCATCTAGTTTAATGGATTGTGAACCGGAAAACGAAATTGAAATTGAATTTCGATCTCAACTTGATTTGACCAGAATCGATTCAAATCAGCATTGATGTAGAATTTAATCCAATCCGGCGGCAGTAGACTATTTGTGAAAAAAGAAGGGTTCTATCAAACATGACTGAATGAAGAAGTTCGCCATAGTGCAGATAGTAGTCAATACCGACATATGGAGGGCCTTGGAGAAGATTAAAGAAAAAACTTATCAAGCCTCTTTGTATGTGCATTTTCTGAATGTTTTAGGCTACACATATATGTTCTCGGATCTGATCGATGAAAATCAAAAAGCTTTGATATTATTATTTGATAAGTAATTTACTGATCGTCTCCAAGTGTTCATTTGACACTGAAATATGTCTTGATTGGTGTACTTTATTGATCGCCTCCAATAGTCGGCTCGAAAGCTTGCTTGAGAGGCTATCAAGCCGAGAACAGTTTCTAGACTATTAATTCGAAGCAAAGCCCTAATTTTGAGGCAAAAACACTACTTCTTTTCTTTTAAATTACATTTTTAAATTTAGATTTGGATTCTTTGTCGCTCAAAATACATACTCTATCAATGGGATGTTGTATCCAAACTATATCAGGCGCTGGATTGCCATCTACTTCACAATTCAAGGTAACCAAACTGCCAATATCAGACTCCATAGAACGAGGTTTTTCTTTGAAACTGGGACCATCTAAAAGGAAACAGCAGGACAATAATATAGAAAAAGAATTGAACATTTTTTATGGGGGTAAAACTTATATATGCTTCTTTAAGTGAATGAACAAAACTTACAGCTGATGTCCAGGGTCTCACTGTCTTCACTTTTTCCTACAGAATTTTGCACTTCACACTTGACAATTGCATCGTGGAATTTCCTGGTCACATTGCGTATAACCTTGAAGTATATAAAAGATACCAAAACGTCTCATTTCAGTGAGCTAGAAGCTTGAAGAGTGCTTTTAATTAATTTACCATTTCAGTCTTTTGACCACCACTAATTGGTTCTTCGTTTATATACCACTTGTAACGTACATCGCTGGGATTAGCATCGGCCTTGCACTCTAGCCTCACTTGAGAATGTTCTAATATACGCCCGTTTCCCACTGAACCACCTATCACATTTACCTTCACCTTGGGAGCATATTTAACTTCCAGTCTAATTTTCGCCGAGCGGTACGTGCGATCTGCTGTATTTTGGGCTTGACAAGTAAACGTTGTATTATGATGATCCTTCCTCGGTGTGAGCTTTAGTACGGATTTCGCCGTAAATCTTCTAAGATCTGGTAGCGGTATAACTGTGTACTCGATATTGTCGGTTATAACATTACCGAAACCATCTATCCAAGTAATCTCTGCAGCTGGCTTACCACCAATCGATACACATTCAATATCCACTTTGCGATCTTCTGTGGTGTAAATAATATTTCCTTGCGATATTTTGGGTGCTTCTGGAGGCACTAGAACAGTAATTTTGGCAAAGGTAGACCTAATAGCGGGTTGACCCTCTGGTCCTGGACTAACTTGACACTGATAGCGAGCATCATCATCTAACATGACTGGATAGATATCCAGAGAGTAATCACCTTCTTCGTCACTGCCTATCATCGAGTAACGTTCAAAACCGCCCAAATCTCTAGAGGTACCCAATCCAAAATCATCTTTTGTCCACTGTAAGACCCCCTGTTTATTAATCACTCTACAGGGCAAAGTAACACGCGCCCCTACTACCGCCGTCTGATCTTGCGGCTCCATAGCAAAACGCTGATCTTGGAAGTGTGTAAAACCATGCGAGGCCTTGCCTTGACAGTAAGGCAGCAAAGCGAGTGACCACACAAAGATGACTGCCACAACTCCATCTGAGAAGCTGTTTCCTTTACCACGAACCATTGTATTCGGCGTAAAGCAAGTTGTTTGAATGAAAATAGGCTTGGTCACAAGCAGAGACAAGATGTCTATAAAAAAAGAGATCCAGAAATCAGGAAAATACCAATGCAAGATAAATTTAATTAAACAGAGTTGCACGTTAATCTTTATTATTTACTTATGAATGTTTACATATTAATTAGACAACAAAGTGTAATATTAATGTATAGGAGGCTTAACCCAATAGGGGAGAGCCGACTGGGTCAATGAATTTGAATTTAAAATGAATTTATTGCTGCCTTGAGTTACAGAACAAACTTGTTCCAATAAATTAATTCATTATTAATTTTCTATATTTTAAATAAGTTTCTATGGAATTGGGCAAAGTTTCATAGTTCGAACTGAGAACCCGGCACCAACCTATAAAACGGAAGTGACCTGGTACTTCACTACTGTAGATTGTACAAAACGCCACAATAAGTGTATTTCGAAAACTCTAGCATTAATATCCACAAGACCATCTCTTGCCCTTGTAAGCAGATTAGTCGCACAAGGCTAAAACTGGAATCGTTAATTTGAAACAGGAAGACCAACTGAGAATACAGATTCTGAAATTGTAAATTTCTAGTGTCACAAAGGAATTTTTTATAGTCACAAATTCTTCAGGCCATCCAGGAATATACATTTTGCAAACCAGCCTATGTTTGAAAGGACCTCTCTATATGCAGTATAACCTCTTATCTCATAACTCATCTCTATGCAAGTGTTACTCAAATATTAGCTTTAGATCCCTCTCCCTCAAGATGGAGGGAAGGGTACGTATATGTCTGGGGATATTAAAATCTAGAATATCAGTTCTTGCTTGTCCATATAGAAATTTAAGTAGTTTTGGGTTTGTCCGTCTGTCCATCTGTCTCGCTGTCTGTCCTCGGTATTTTCAAAGCGTTGTACTTTTATCAGCTGCAGTACCAGGAATAGCACTTGCCTCGTAGTCAAACTTGGGGTTGAGTACGAACACAACAAGTAGGATCCCATTCTTGGAGAAGGGTATACCATATTCGGTACAATGGAATTTAGCACTTTTACGTAGTTTTTTTTAATAAATTTAGACTATAAGACGGTCTAATTTACATGTAAAGAAGACATCAATTTCCATTTCCATGCAAAAAAATTGTGAAAAAAATTATTAATTTTTAGAAAATATTTTAAAAAAAAATTGTTTTTGCTCCTTCAATATTCACAAGTAATGGTCCTTGAGTAATGTAAGCATTACCCCACCATAATAAAAAATCAAGATAATTAGACAGATACAAGATACAAGGTAATTAAAAAAATTCAGTAAAATTTATTCCCAGCGAATATTACCTCAGTGTTAAGGTTCAAGGTTAAAAAGTAAATACCGGAAATAAAAAAAACCGGAAATTTCAAATTACAAGAATAAAAAATTTATTCTTCTATTTGAAGACAGCGACTGTTGCTGCCTAGTGTTATCCTGGTCATGTTTCCAGTGCCGTAGTAGTACGGCCCAGCTTACATTTTTCGCAATACCGACTAACTTAAAATAAACCGCTTAAATTCTAAGTTAGAATTAAAATTTAATAATAAGACTCTTTAACACGTTATTAACGCGAAGTAGACGCTGGAATGACTACGAGTAAAGAATTTAAATTATTTGCTTTTTCCCTTGTAATAGTATTTATTAGGAATTCAAATTTAAGTGGGGTATTACTTTAATACTTCTACAGAACTTGCCACAATAATTTCAAGAAAAAAACACATGCCTGAAAAAAAATAAAAATAACAACAACAACAACAACAACAACAACACTTTGTTACAACTTTATAGCTTTTTTCCATGTTACTGTTATTGTGTTTGTGCTTTTTTAACCAGAAACATATTAAAACAAAACCTCAGTGAGTGCAACACCAAACATAAATCTAATGCTGAGCAACATACTCCAACCACTTGTAAGGGCTCCTCTCACCAATCAAAGCCAGCGACAAGCAAAAATAAAAAGAATATAATAAAATAAAATAAAGTAACAAATTATTTTAATGAATTGTTAAATTACAATTTGTGCCGCATTCCGCCGACAGAGACTTGGATACCAAAAGGGAAAACAAAAAAAAAAAAAAGGGAAATGAAATTAAGGGAAAATCTTAAACTTTTATTATTTGATTGCTTTCTTGCCTACAACAACAAGTGTATCGCAAAAGCAATCAATTGTACTTTATTTAATGTTCTATTTGGTGTTGTACTGCGTATTCAAATTGTATAGGGTGTCTGCCCTGGAGGTATACCACTTTGTTTTGCCAAAGTGAAATTGGGAAGCCGCAAATCAATCATCGTTTACGTGAAATTATTGTAAGAGACAATGTGCCAACAAGACGTACTACGAGTTTTTGTCATGTAGCGAATGTGTTCAAAGAGAGAATAACTGCAGCTTATATGTAGGTCCTTTGATTTCAAATAAAAATATATTGCAAGCCACAATCTAGTATAAGATCGGCTCAAGAAAGTGTTCAAAACAAGTCTTCAACCTCGATTCGGCGCCGTGTACAAAAAGTGGGTCTTCAAAGAATAACTTTGGCCACAACTTTGCAGAAGGACTTGCATTTTTTTCCACTTAAGATTCCGTTGACATAAGAGCTTCTTCGAAGAGACCATTTAGCCTGCCGTACATATAACAATAAGATGTTACTACTCAACCATGGCAACCCTAATTTTCATGAAGAAATTATAAGGAGTGATAAGACGGATTTTCATTTGAATGGATGCATGAATAAACAAAGTAGTCGGTTCTGGTTGATGGGAAAATCTCAGATTATCCATTAGTCAGCTTTACATCCATTAAAAGTGACACTCTAGCATTGAATTTGGCTAGAAGGTACCATTCGGCCTTACTTCTTTGGAACTCAGAGGAAGGCCGTGATTAACATCTGGTTTCAACAACACAATGCCACATCGCATACAAGCAGCATTACAATGGAATTACTGCTAGAACTCTGTCCACAAGAAGTTATTTCAAGAAATGGTGTTGTTGAGGAGCCTCCACGATCGCCTGATTGAACTGCTACGCACATTTTTTAAGCGAATAAACTAGAGGCATTTAAGCAGCTCAATTAATAAAGTACCGCGTGAAATGTGGTGGGAATAGAACGATAAGAGAGGCCGACATGTATCTGATATTCTATTCCATTAGATTATTAAATTTATTATCCTTCATTTAATCAAAAATTTTAAGTAATCAAAGTAATATACCGTCTGGGCGGACACCCTGTATAAGTTGTAATGAATGAACTGCGCGTACCAAAAATTTATTTTTTTTTTGTTTAATTTCTTTAGGAAAGAATTCTGGCGAACTTGCTTTGTTTTATTGTATTAAAACTTTCATGCAGGTGTTTCACACATTATTTTCTCACGCATTTCACCTGTAACTCTGTTTTTTCTTAGTACAAGCATTGCCCCACTTTGGCTAGTAGTGGTCGTTGCTGTAATTTTGGTTCGACATACACAAATTTGCTCTCTAGTTCATTTGCATTGATAAAAGATTCCTTTCCTTCGGCCAATAAATATTTTCCAGAAAAAATTGGAAAATTATCTGAAAGTATTTTGTAACGTGGAGTGTTATAAATGGCTCTATGCCGTGGAAAAACCCTCTCTAATTGTGATCAATATGGTGCAGTTTAGCCTGAGCGAAAAGGTGATGAATCGAATATGTGTAATTAAGTTCAATAGCTGGAGAACAACCGTCTACTTAGAAGTCAAAAGGTTAAGTGTATGCAATTTGTTGCCTTTTTAACATCATCTATTCAGTTAGGCTTAGAGCCTGGAGCTCGATTTATCATTTCGTGCTAAATGCGTTTAAAAATCGATTAAGCAACATACTCGTAAGATATGCCTAATAAGTACGAAATAATGATCGCTATTCACACTATGCAAAATATGTGCAATGTTTGCAGTGCAAAATGTTGCTGGCAACATTTGCTCAGTTTCTCAGCCTTATGAATTTATCGAATTTTAAACAGCTGTTATCGAATTTCTTTTGATTTCAAATAAAAATATATTGTGTACCACCAACATTAGGAAGTTAAGAATTCTTCTAGACACATTCCGAATAAACACTAAAATAGTGTTGCGTACTCAATGGCAACACACGTAGACAGCTTCAGGAGAAATGTTGTTCCTTTGAGTTTTCCCTTGGAACTATATTGTATGGCCTTTCTGGCGGTACTTTTTTTAATAAACTGCCCTTAGAAAAACTCTAATGATACTCGTGCTTTTAAGCACATGAACTGTTGCAGAGCATGAAGGATGCACCAGCTGCATTTCGTTCGAGTTTACAGATATTTGTAATTCATAATTACCCAATTACCCAATATGTTTCTAAATACCCTGATCTATCGCAAAGTACAGAAGATTATATATAGCTTTGATATGGAAATGGCAATTTCTACAATATTAGCAGGAAGAATGATTAAGTTTTGTCCTTCTTACTGTTTGTGTATCTGTTTGTCCATCTGTCCTCGCTAAATTCATTGCGGTGTAAATTGAGCTTTACAGTTCCTTAAAATCAAAAATATAAAAATCCATCTGCTTAGAATATTCTGAAAATTATCCAATACGAAAGTCAACAAAATCGGCTAATAAATAAAATAAATATAGTATGAACGGACATACTATATACATTCATAGGCAAAAATGCAAAAAAATAAACTTTGAATATCAATAAGTATCAAACCAGGACCACTTGGATTACCATGTACAGGATTTGCTCGCAGTTGAGTTTCATCAGCACAAGTAGAAAGAAAACAGCTTAAATTAAATTAAATTTTCCACCTCTAAAATGCAACTCTGTTTGCATGAATAGTATAATCTTATGAAAATGTTCATAAAATTTTGCAAATCGTATGAATTGTCAAAAAAATCGCTCACACAGTGGCATTTTTAGGGCACTCTACAAATCGTACGATTGTGTTGGATAGTAAATCATGCCCTTTGCTTGCAAAGAATTGTTAGTTGCAGCCGCAGAAATTTTATCCCCCGTCTGTTTGTCTTTTAGACGAAAGCTTCTCGTATACAAACTTGTTTGTATTAGCGTTTTTTTTTATTATTTGTATCCGTACCTTTCCCTCAAGATACATGAAGACTTGCACATTCCACCTGTGAGCTTACAAACCACTTTAAATTTGCGATTGTTTGCAAATTCTTCAACTTATAGACGATTGAAGCCACATTATTAGTCGTCTTCCGTTTCTTCAAGTTTTAAATTGCAAGATAAGAAGTAACAAACGGCAGCAAACCATACGAAATTAAAATCGTAGTATAAGTAAATGATAAAGATGGAAGAAGGGGGGGTAAAAAATAGAAAACGTAGAGAAACTAATGTTTCTGAGGTTTTTAACTGAAAATTTGTTATTTCCGTTTGAATGGCGGCGTTGCATACACACATACATACACACATTCCATTACATTTCTCCTCTACATCTCTGTGCATTTATAAACGAAACCATTCCATTCATCCGTGTAACCAAACTGCCAACCAACCACTCATCCATTTACTCATTTATGCATCCAGTTATTTTATTTATTTATTTAGCAAAGTTTGTAACTGCAAGTTGTTTCTTACAAGTTTATTTTAAATGCTTCTTCTTTCCTCCTTTTCTTTCAGGTTTTCTATAAAATACGTAAACATTTTCTCCTTCGGTTTGGTGAAAAGGTATGTATGTATATTGAAATTATATTTTCTGGTATTTCACACATTTTAAACAATTGCCGAGATAATTAACTTTATTAAACAAAAAGCGAGAAGGAAAACATTTTAATATCTTATTTTATCATAATTTGTTCAAATGAAATATTTTAAATTCCACTGGTTATTTCATTAAAAAGCAATGCCTACAAAAAAAAAAAAAGGCAGAAAAGAAGGAAAAGAGGGGGAACAATCTATATTGAGTGAGAAAGTAAGCGGTAGTTCATAGTTAAAGATAAAAGCTTACAAGTTAAGATCTGTGAGACAATTGGCTGTAATTGTTAAGGGCAAGCAAATGAAATGTTTCAGCAACATTTCAAGGCGGCATGCCAAGCACAATTGGAATGTTGGGATCTTTTAAAAGTTTGCAACTTTTAAATGAAACTTTAAACTTTTTTTTTAAATCACTAATATTATTTTGTTTAGCGTGTAAATTAAAACATTTTCAAAGTTCATGCCTTACATATAATTAGGCAACTTTGTTTCATAAACAAAGTGATGTTGCACACTTTTAAGTATGATAGTTTGTGCGATAGTTTCTATTAATTACCCAAAGCCGAGTACTCTACGTGAACTTACGGAAATTGTTGAGCTACAAAAAATTTCGTCCGAAAGAAGCATAGCTAATGTTGCTTGCAGTTGGTGGAAATGAAGCCAGCAACGTTTTGCAACATTTAGAAAACTTTCATATGTGATATGATAACCTTTCGCTAGAACACTATAATTACACTTCAATATATTCTACACAATTTTCTCAGAAGCCGTGTAAATTAAACAGTTTTCCTAGTTTATGATTTACATATAATTTTAGCAACTTTGTTTCATAAACAAAGTAATGATGCACACTTTTAAGTATGATAGTCCGTGCGATAGTTTCTTTTAATTACCCAAAGCTAAGTACTCTACCTGAACTTACGGAAATTGTTGAGCTACAAAAAATTTCGCCCGAAAGAAGCATAGCTAATGTTGCCTGCAGTTGGTGGAAATGATGCCAGCAACGTTTTGCAACATTTAGCAAACGTTCATTTGTGATATGATAACCTTGATATGATGCACACTTTTAAGTATGATAGTCCGTGCGATAGTTTCTGTTAATTACACAAAGACGAGAAATTGTTGAGCTACAAAAGTTTTGTCCGAAAGAAGAATGACTGATGTTGTTTGCTGTTAATGAAAATGTTGCCAGAAGCACTTTGCAACATATTGCAATATTTTACAAACTTTCATATGTGTTATGACAACATTTCACTCGAAAACTATGTTTACATTTCAACATATTCCACACAATTTTCGCGGAAGCCCTCAAACTACTTTCATTAGCTCACACAGAAAGCAGAGGCAACATGTTGCAAGAAGGGTTACAAGAATTTTTTGTACGTTTCTGTAAACTTTTTTTAAATTCTTATCTTGTCACAACTAATGCTTTATTTAATTTCTTTTCACTTTTAAAAATTTGAATAGAAGTTTGAAAAAATATACAATCATATCGTGTATATATAAGAAAAAAGAAAAAAATTAATACCGTGAGTTCTCCAATTGGCTTGTTCATTACGCTTGTTTGAAAACACCCAAGTCGTATTTGATTTTTAGTACCCAATAACAAGAAAGTGTGTTTATGGTAAAGCCGATTATAAGTAATTATAATGCAGAGACATAAATAGCCAACACCAAGTTTACAAAGATTGTCCGGAAGACTAAAGCAAAGTCCACTTCAGTGTACACGTTTGCTGTACTGCCTACGGGGTGTTTGATATTTAAAATTGATGAACAAACAACTTTAGCACCACTTCAATGTTTATAAATTTGGTTAAAAAAAGAAGACGATTTTAAAGAAATTTCATGTGTAACCAAAAGCGATTTATTTGTTCAGGAATTAGTTTTATGTGTCTATCAAAGTTGAAGAAGTCAAACTTTCAATTATTTTGTAACCGAAATCTGTTTCTAAAGAAAAATACAAAAATAAACAGGTAATCTGTTCATTTTTTCCTTTTAAAATTTTCTATTAACTAAACAATTGAACAAGTTCATTTTATCTACTTTAATTGACGAGGCTAGTCTCAAAAGTACTTAGAGTTCATTAGTGAAAAACAAACTTAAGAAAAGAAGGCAAATAAAAATTGTACCCTCTACAAATATCAATTATTAATGGAATGGTGTATCCCCTAAACAACCCTCGTATGTGCTGTTCACCCTACTTATTTATTTATGTATTTCTAATCCCATCTGCTCATATTCGAATATAAAAGAAGTATATTATTAAGTGGTCTTTATGTTTTTCATGGAATTTTTATCGATTTTCTTTCTATACAGTCCTGGCCTCTACAATACAAGCCACCCTCACCCCAACCACATGCACATACGAACACACACACACACACACACACACACGACCGTATAAATGAACAAGATAACAACCAACATTTGTTATCAAATTATATTAAAATATTTTAAAAATACTTTTCCATGGAAAATACTAAGCCATACATGCAAAAAGCTAAAAAGGGAACCAGTTGATGAACAACAACTAAATAAATTAAGAAAATGTTTGAACGTGGATATGAATGCTCAAATTTGTATCTTCCGCTTGTTTATGTTATCTACATACACAAAAAAAAATTCTCATATGACAATTTCTTGTTGTTTATTTTTCATAAATTATCTGCTTTTTTACTCCTCTACATTTCTCAATGCATGCCAATACTTTTAGAAATATTCAGCTGGAGAGAAAGGGCGCCAGCTATTATGACAACATGACTTTTTCTTCCCCAGTTTAAGGGTTGAGATGGTGAGTGCGCCTCACCAATAAGTAAAATAGGGTTTGGTTAGACAACACTATACTCTCACACCCCAAAACTGTCAACTAAAAGGGAAACTGCATTCAAAGTGACACCGTGACAGTACATTGGAAGAAGTAGGGGGAAATGTTGGCAAATAGACATTATGGAAAATAATATACAATGAACTAAGAGCACTCCAAATACTCTCATAGAAAGGAATTAATGATCCCGCATAGGATATGCCGGCAGAAGTAAGGAAGACATGAGCAATGTTACCATAGTTTACTAAAATTCGTTTCCAAATACAACAACTCTAATATACTATTTCACGACATTTCTTCCGAAAGTAGTAGTCATGGCATAGACCCTGCTCTTTCAATGTATTGCATCATAATTAGCAGTTTTTGATATCCAATTAGTTCCTGGATTTAGTTCAGCCTCTGATGCTCTCTGATGCTAACAACATGAACAGTCACTATGCCTTCATCACTTCAGCCTTTCGGGTATAATTAATACGGAGTATATAAATTCATGAAAGATTTTTATTTGGTTAGAGAGCGAATCCACAACCTTAACTGTTTCCGTCTTTAGAAGATGATTCCGGCTGGCCATGAGTTCCAAATTTTCTAAATTAAACATTGAAGCTAAATTCCATTGATGAAAGACCCAGAATTTTCTATTCTAGCAGGCAACTATCTGGACAGTTAATACACTTTATTGGCTGAAGGAACTCGGAAAGCCTCTACTGCACTCCGTATGTACACAAGAGTGAAATATCTAAGAAAGAAACTTGATTTCATTGTATAATTTGAAATTTCATCATACATCTTCATTTCATCTTAAAAGTTAAAATTATATTTAAGTGGGTTTTAGGGAGGGTCCCCTTAACAATTATTCTTCTGAATTTTAAAGTGAACTGAATGAATTGGATTGCTTCCCGAATGGCAAATATTGTTCTCTACATTACTGCGACATAAGTTGACCAAACACTTGTTATGCTTTTTTTGGAATATAAAAAGCAAACAATAAAAATCTCATAAAAAAAAATAAATTGCAGCAGCCCTCTAACTTTTAACCCACAGATGTTTTTAATAAATTTTATCGTCTATTTTTTATACGCAACGTGAAGGCATTTTTTTGCAGCTCTCTAAAACATATTTTTTTGCTTTAACTAACTTAACCAGCAAAGCTTTCGGCTTGTCCGCAAGCAAACACCCAGGATCTAGGCAGAAATCGAATCCGCTACCTCCTGTTTAGTACGCTGTGCCTCATTCATCCGCCTACAGAGGCACCCCAAATAGACACATATGATATAAAGTGGAGAAAACAAGGCATTTTAAAATATGAAAAATATGTTTAATGTTTTGGCAATATTCCATCAAAATTTTGTTAAACTGCGATTATCATTATATTATTTCACATGGCACCGGGCCAACGTTCAGCATACAATTTTGTTTATTTTATTTCAAAAGGTGTGCTTGGTCCAAATAAAATATATATTTAATTATTTTTAAATTTCCATAGAAGGAAAAGCAACAAATACTGCTGTTAAAGCGTTTTTAAGTTTCACCTTCATATAAAAAGAATATTGAATATTTATGTTATGAAATTTATATGTTATGATATTTATGTGATAACATTTCAAGCATAAGCATCTACTCCAGCGATATGTTGCTAAGAACATGTTTACTCATTTTCAATCTCCTCAACTTCAAGCACATGTTTCCGCAATGCAGCCAATGGAAGAAAATTAAAAATTAAATGAAAATATTAAAAGAACGTTTGTTAGGAATAGCGATCATGAACCATCCAATATGTTACTTCCTACAAAGCTTTACTTTAAGAAAGACCGCCAAGTCTATAGCTGGGGCAATGTTTGATATAAAGAAAGAAAATAATTCGAACGGAGATTACAAGGAGAAACCTCTGTCTTCTCCGTCTTGCTCCGTTTCTTGACAGGTAATCTCCCATTTTACAATTAAGTGACACCCTGCTGGAAATACTGGTTCCGCGCATGGTGGTTATCGAATTCCGAACCACATATATAGATGCAAAGCTGCTCGATCAATAGCCAGACTTGGAGTAGAATTTGGTCGCCTTAGAAACGGACTAAATGTACTCTCTTCACCTTCTCTGCTTTGTCCGATCTAATCTGATTCAAATGTTAATTATAATGCAATAGTGCTGATTCCCACAATTATCTTCTAATGGCAACCTATTAAAATGTATATGGTAACATCAAGTCCACATATCTATAAAATAAAAAAAATCTTGTGTATTCCCATTCCATAATTTTCAGTATTGAACTTGAAGTACAGAACACCGAATCTTATATAGAAAAGCTCGACTTGCTTCAAAACAGCAGAACTAACCTAAACTAAACTTGTTTTAAAATAGTCATAAAGCTCTTAGGAAGGGCATAGCCAATATTAAATATTCTTCGGATTAATTTGGGATTATAATGGATTGTAATGGAATTAAGAAATTAGCATTTTCCCCACTTCTGAAAGAAAATGTTTTAAAAAACCAGTAGGCAACGATCAGGCAATAAGAGAAATCGCCGAGATCTTACTGAGTCCACAATGTCAAAAGTTATCCAGTAGGGCAACAAAAGCCACAAAGCTCATTAGCAATACCACACAAATGCTTTCTATGATACGAATGCCATAATAAAGGTTCTCTGTTGGATAAAAAATGTTCCTCTGCAGAATTATTTTCCCCTTGCATGGCTACTCGCTGTCTACTGCAAGTGGGCGAACGAACATGAAACATGACACAAAACATGGTTGTATGACTCATGCTAAGAATGATTTGTTGTAACAATGGCAAATGGCAGGAAGGAGTGAAAAGAAAAACTAGGAGGGCAAAAGCAAATAAAAAAACATAATTTTCCAATAAAAAGCAATACCACCCTTAAAGCACGACACCCCATCTCTGCATCTCTGACTGCTTTAGAAAGTGATTTTATATTGAAATTTTAATGAAGACCACGACAGGAAATTTGTAGACGTTTATTACTTTTGCTTTTCTTCTTTTGCTTCTCCTCTGTCGTTAATAATATGAAACCCGGGAAGAAGTCGGTATTAAAAATATTTTGTGTAAACAAAAGTTAAGAGGGTGTTGAAACTGTATTTTTATAATAAACTTCCTTAATGCCTTTCCTCCCTTATTGTTGCTCTTCTCTTTCCAGTTGTTTGTTTATTGGGAATAAACTTGGATGCAATAATTTTAATCCTACAAAATAAGAAAATAAAATTCCTCAAGAAACCGACTTGGTTTTATTCACAGATACAGTTTCCATTGTCTCGGTTTATTTGTTTGTTCAAGTCAAAAAGAGAATATTGCATGCATCCCAAGCTTTCTTGTTTAAAGCTATTACAACCGAGCTGTGAACGACTGATATAAGCTCATAAATAATGTTGGTGATTATAGAATTACTGTTGCTGGAATTGAGTTGGCGAAGGCCGCCGCAATATTGTCGCAGCCACGACAACAATTCCCATAGATAAATTTAAAAGAGCCATCGTTATTAAGTGCCTGCTAAGAACTTATTATTCTTGGCGAAATAGTGAATATTAAATAAAATTTAAAGTTTTTCCTTTCAATTTAAGAATTGTCAAATATAAACAATATAGACAAAATTTATATAATCATTCAATAATAAAGCTTTTCATATATGTATATAAGAGCTTAAAGCTGTAAAAGAGTTTTGAAAACAAGATCTTGAAAACATTTCAAAATCTGCTTTAATTTCCAATTGAATAAATTAACCTTTTTAGTAAAGTCTTAGCTTTCAGCTTCAAGCTTTTAATGAAAAATGCTTACTGTCATATGATTCGAAAATTGTACGTCTCTAACGTACAAACTGAAAGGATTTGGCTTTTGTGATTAAAATTATGATTTTCTTCAGAGGAATTTAAAAGTTTGCAAAAAGCTCATATTTGATTTGTTAATTTCTTTTTTAATTTTCTTTAAATTTCTTTAAATTATTAATTGTAATTTATAAAAATCAGAAAAAAAAAATCAAATAAGCCAACATGATCAACAAATATTTTGTTTGGATTCTTAAAAGCTCTCCTCCTTGACTTGATAAATTTCTTACTTACTTTTGATTAAATGTTTCAACTATTAAATTAAAAAATTAACTGCATGAAAAGCTTTTTATATATTTTTTTTCTTTTGCTTTTTTCTTATTAATGGTTTAATAGATTCAACAAAATTTTGTTTTATAACAGTTTTATAACAGTTATGAAATATATTTATATTTATATTTATATTTATATTTATATTTATATTTATATTTATATTTATATTTATATTTATATTTATATTTATATTTATATTTATATTTATATTTATATTTATATCTATATTTATATTTATATTTATATTTATATTTATATTTATATTTATATTTATATTTATATTTATATTTATATTTATATTTATATTTATATTTATATTTATATTTATATTTATATTTATATTTATATTTATATTTATATTTATATTTATATTTATATTTATATTTATATTTATATTTATATTTATATTTATATTTATATTTATATTTATATTTATATTTATATTTATATTTATATTTATATTTATATTTATATTTATATTTATATTTATATTTATATTTATATTTATATTTATATTTATATTTATATTTATATTTATATTTATATTTATATTTATATTTATATTTATATTTATATTTATATTTATATTTATATTTATATTTATATTTATATTTATATTTATATTTATATTTATATTTATATTTATATTTATATTTATATTTATATTTATATTTATATTTATATTTATATTTATATTTATATTTATATTTATATTTATATTTATATTTATATTTATATTTATATTTATATTTATATTTATATTTATATTTATATTTATATTTATATTTATATTTATATTTATATTTATATTTATATTTATATTTATATTTATATTTATATTTATATTTATATTTATATTTATATTTATATTTATATTTATATTTATATTTATATTTATATTTATATTTATATTTATATTTATATTTATATTTATATTTATATTTATATTTATATTTATATTTATATTTATATTTATATTTATATTTATATTTATATTTATATTTATATTTATATTTATATTTATATTTATATTTATATTTATATTTATATTTATATTTATATTTATATTTATATTTATATTTATATTTATATTTATATTTATATTTATATTTATATTTATATTTATATTTATATTTATATTTATATTTATATTTATATTTATATTTATATTTATATTTATATTTATATTTATATTTATATTTATATTTATATTTATATTTATATTTATATTTATATTTATATTTATATTTATATTTATATTTATATTTATATTTATATTTATATTTATATTTATATTTATATTTATATTTATATTTATATTTATATTTATATTTATATTTATATTTATATTTATATTTATATTTATATTTATATTTATATTTATATTTATATTTATATTTATATTTATATTTATATTTATATTTATATTTATATTTATATTTATATTTATATTTATATTTATATTTATATTTATATTTATATTTATATTTATATTTATATTTATATTTATATTTATATTTATATTTATATTTATATTTATATTTATATTTATATTTATATTTATATTTATATTTATATTTATATTTATATTTATATTTATATTTATATTTATATTTATATTTATATTTATATTTATATTTATATTTATATTTATATTTATATTTATATTTATATTTATATTTATATTTATATTTATATTTATATTTATATTTATATTTATATTTATATTTATATTTATATTTATATTTATATTTATATTTATATTTATATTTATATTTATATTTATATTTATATTTATATTTATATTTATATTTATATTTATATTTATATTTATATTTATATTTATATTTATATTTATATTTATATTTATATTTATATTTATATTTATATTTATATTTATATTTATATTTATATTTATATTTATATTTATATTTATATTTATATTTATATTTATATTTATATTTATATTTATATTTATATTTATATTTATATTTATATTTATATTTATATTTATATTTATATTTATATTTATATTTATATTTATATTTATATTTATATTTATATTTATATTTATATTTATATTTATATTTATATTTATATTTATATTTATATTTATATTTATATTTATATTTATATTTATATTTATTCAAAAAAAATTAATTTTAATAAAATAATATTTAAAAAAAATTTTCTTTATAAAATATTTGAAGCAAAAAAAGCTAAAAGTATTTAAAAAAGCTTGCAAGCTAATATTGAAGCTTTGCTTTGAAGTATACGAGTACTTGTTATTATTTTTTGAAATAAAAAGATGAAAAGTATTTATAATAAAATAAATTATAATAAAATTATTAAAAGAGATTTGCGCATGCACAATTTTATTTTTCTTTACAACGTTTAGGATTTCCTCAGTGTGTGTATGTGTGTGTGTGTGTGTGTGTGTTTATAATACATACTTAAGACTGTTACAACATGACACAAACACTTGCTTATAAAAATGTTTAACAATATCCTTTTAATGTTATTACAAGTATGTCCTTGTCGCCAGCTTTATCAATGTCCTAAAAATGGCATGGCGCTACTAAGCGAAGAAGCAGGAGATGAAGTATAGGAAAACACAATTCAAAAATGATAAAATGACAGCGACATTGTTGCCAAAAGCAGTTTATTGCCAAAAATAATAATAAATAAATAAATGCTGCTGCTCGTGATGAAGACGATGGCCATGCTGACAACAAAAGGAAGAAATTTTTAATTTCCAAACATACATACACAAGGACATTATGCTTTGCATCCTTCTTAGTTGGCTGAACTGAAAAATGTTTTCAAAGTTTGTCACTGTTCAAGCAAAGAGCCATTCTTGGGTCCGAGGCAGCCAGCCTGCATAGCCGTGGTAGCATATTCGAAGAAACAAATTTAAAAAAGGCATTTATTTTACGATATTATTTACACTTGCCTTTTTCCATTCACGCCCTCTCTGCCCCTTTCAAACGAGCTACCAAGTTTTCTTTCTGTTCTCTGCTTAATAGCAAATCAAATTTTTTTTTTTTTTTTTTTTTGTGAAATGTAACAAACCAATTTATGTCGTGGAGCTTTAAGCCGGGGGTGGAGCATCTTTGGCAATGTCCACACATTTTTGTTAGAGCAACAACTGCCGTAGCCGATATTAAATGGAATATTATAATAAAAATTATTAAACTAAATAAAAGCGAAATTTGTACGCTGGTGGGGGGGAACAAATCCCACAAGCAGAACTTATAAGTATCTTAAATAATTTGCTTAGTAAGGAAAAATTTCTACGATAAACAACATTAACAAATATTATTTTAAGATGATAAATTTAACAAAATTTAATGGCTGCGCTTATAAAAAAATTCATGAAATAGAATACGTTTGAAATTATTAATGGGCCATTGATTTATGAAACGACCACACAGAGCGGCGGCACACAGATGATGGCACTTTAAGATGAAGGTGCTAACGACTATTATAAAATTGATATTGAATTTATTGTCATACCAAAAAGCTTTAATTAAGTTTTTACAAATAAATTGTTTAGGCATGAATATGAGAAGTCTTTTCCATGAAGGAAAAGCTTTGGTTGCCAAATGTCTGTTTATGCCCTTAAAGCTCTTTGGTGGCATACAATATGATCATGTAAAATGATATGCGTAGTTGCCATATAAAAGCTTTTCATTGCCACAATTGTAAAAGAAGCAATCTCGTTCAGAAGCTCATTTTGTGTTTAAGATCAACAGATGCTTAAACTTTAGCTTTTTTTACCTCGCTCCTTAAACCCACATTTACACCAGATTTATTTGCTAATGATAGATTAAGAACTGCAACACTGCCAATCAAAAGCACAACATCCTACAAAGCTTTTCACACATTTGTTGAACTTTACAATTTATTGATACTAGAAATGCTTGTGTTACCAATAAATTATATAAAACAAAAGATGTTCAATTTTTCCCCACTAAAAGTTTTTGATAGCTAAAATTATAAAAATCTACTTCATATTTAAAATATGTTAATATACTTTTGATCTTATCAGAAATATAGTCATGAAAGCTGAGGTGCTCTTAAACTATTTCAAATTTAAAATATGTTAATTTGATTGATTACTTTTTTGATCATCAAGAGATTAATCTGAAATTGAATTCAACCACTAATTTCGATCATGTGTGGCAAAAGGCCATTTTTATTAAAAGCTTTTGATAGCTGAGATGCCCTAAATTTATTTTATATTAATTTGATTGATTATACTTTTGATCTTAACTGATGACTTATATCGTGTGCTGGAAAAGCTCTTTATGTTTTACTAAAAAAAAGCTCCTACAAATAATACACACAAGTTAGAAACACTTTGTGAATACTGTCCACAGGCTCAACTCTTGCAAAGATTTCCTCATTTTCCTTATTTTCCGCTGCCTTATTTTCCTAAATGAAGGAAGAAGTTACAACATTGCACTATTGTGCCACTTGAAAGCTCTACTCATATTTTTCGACTGTTGCTTCATATTTTATAACAATAAAAATATCATAAACCATTTTTTATGAATTGCTAAACGTTTAAATTTCAACTTCTCCAATTTAGGATATCAGCGCAGAAGCCTTTTAATTGATTTCCAAGTATATTTTATTGTTGCTATTAAAGCTTTTCATCGTATACACGTACATACATTTACGAATAAACATACAAACATGCGCGTCTATTCAATTTGAATATTTGTTTGCTGTCTAACTGGCAATTATGGTCAAGCTTAAGCGCCGTAATTTCTAAAGCTGTTCGAGCAGAAAATTGAATAAATTTATTTAATTTTTTTATTTATTTAATTTTTTTCCCAATCAATTTGTTCCTACGATGAATGAATGTCACTTTAATTTTACTTTATTTTATTTTATTTTATTTTTTATGTTTTTTTTTATATATTAAATATTTAAAAGCTTAAGAAAATTTATAAAAAATCTGATTATATGTTAATGTCATTAACGTTTTTTTTTTTTATGTGTTACTTATATGAGTTTATTTATTAATTTATTGTTTAATATTTGTTGAAATTCAAAGCGGGAATAACACTCGGATGCTGCTGTGGAATATTTTGTAAAGAAATAATTAATAAAAACCGAAATAAAAAAAACAGGTTCCTGCGCTACAGTCACACATAAGGAATTGCCGAATCAACAACTTTTGAGCCGAAAAATATTTTTCATGACCAAACTTTGGTGCTAAATGGATCGATTTAAAATTGAAAATGTATTTAAAAAGCGATTTAGGAATTGAACAGACCTTACATACATTACATGCCTTATTGAGCTTAAGTCGAGCTTTAACTATCAAATAGTTATCCTTCTGTTGAATTTTCAGTACTCCTTTAGAGATTAGCAGTTGAACAGCTTTAGCTGAAGTAAATTCATACTGAATGGTCAGACCGTATAGCATCAACTCAAAAAGGTGAACTGGAGAATATATGCCGTACTTCATCCTTTAGCTCTTCTACTTTAATTGCAGGTTACACTTTACCTATCAACCAGACATCCTTCTATTGACTTTTCACTACTCCTTTAGAGATTAGCAGTTGAACAGCTTTAGCTGAAGTAAATTCATACTGAATGGTCAGACCATATAGCATCAACTCCAAAAGGTGAACTGGAGAATATATGCCGTACTTCATCCTTTAGCTCTTCTACTTTAATTGCAGGTTACACTTTACCTATCAACCAGACATCCTTCTATTGACTTTTCAGTACTCCTTTAGAGATTAGCAGTTGAACAGCTTTAGCTGAAGTAAATTCATACTGAATGGTCAGACCGTATAGCATCAACTCCAAAAGGTGAACTGGAGAATATATGCCGTACTTCATCCTTTAGCTCTTCTACTTTAATTCCAGGTTACACTTTACCTATCAACCAGACATCCTTCTACTGACTTTTGAGTACTCCTTTTGAGATTGGCAATTTAATTTTCTCGAGCTATTATTTTTAAATTCCTTTAAATGTAATTAATTTAAAGCACTTTGGGCTGGCGTAAAAAGCTTTGTTAGCAAAAGTTTTAATTATTATGCCGAAACTTTCAAGTGCACATGCTTACAAAGGACTGCTGTCAGATACTCCTACATATGCAGCATAAGCCATCCCTTTCCCACCTCTCTCCCAAATCTCTATAACTGTATTTTAGAACTCTTCTAATCAAGCTCCTCATGCGCTCTAATTGCAGGTGTAGTGTTAAAGTTTTATGACTCTTTTTTTTAATTTAATATTTCTAACAATCATAAATATAATTTTAAATTTAAATGAAATTCACACTTGTTTCTGTATAAGCTTGCGAGGGGCATAAGGCGAGTATGCGTTAGAGATCGTCGTGTAAGCAATAAAAAATAAAAAAACAGCGTTTTAATACAAATATTATGCCATAAAAAGATTGCTACGAGTATAACTGCCTACGTGTAAAGCATACGCCAGCTACAACGTGTTAGACCCGTCTAGTGTAGACCCGTTTGTATGTGTGCAGAGGCTTTTTGTTAGCCTTACATTAGATACATTTGAAATATTTATGAATTTTGTTTTGAGAAAAAAACCTTTGACTACAGATTGAGTGGGCGTCTTATAAACTTTGAAGCCAACCTGAGCGTTATTTCAGTTTCTTAATTTTTTACGATTCATTGTAGCCATAAAGGAAAATGTAGCAAACTAGCATGTTAAAGTATTTAATTTGTATGCTAAGGAAAAAAAACTGGTATGCGAGTATGTGTCTGTCTGTCTGTCTGTCGGTCTGTCTGTCGGTCTGTCTGTCGGTGTGTATCTGTGTGTAGCTTTATATCTTATTTTTATTATGCTGTTAAAACTTGTACGTTTTAAATAATTAATGTTGAAAACAAGATTGTTAGTAGACTATGGCGCCCAGTGTCTGCATGGACCAGTTTCAATTAACAATTTTTTACAATTATAATTATTATTTTTTCATATCAAAAAGGTGTTGGCTTCAATAAATTTATGCACATAATTAAATAAATAGCGTAAAGGCCGTCTCTTGGGAGAACAATATATTACAGCCCTATACTATGCTTTAGTTTTTACCTTTCTTAAATGCCTTAATGTAGACTAAAATAGTTTTTTAAAAAATCCTCAAAATATACATATACAGTCTTTATGTCACTATTTAAATATTTTATATGAAATTTTTACCAACTCATTTATAAAAAAAAGGTTTTTCATTGTTGAACTATTAAAAAAAAAATATATATTAATAAAAAAATAATTTATTTTCTATTAAAAATATCTGTTTAGTTCTTGTCTCGTAAAAAATATAAAAATAAATACGTTAGCAAAAATAAATAAATTAGCAAACATGGACTAAAAGCGCCTAATCGGACTTTGCTCTATGGAGTTACTCTGCCTAGAATGGTTGACTTTAAAAAGTACTGCCAAACCAAAAATTCTTTAAACTAATTGAATTTAATAGAGACATCATATTTATTTGTACACTCTGAGAGCTGCAGTGATATGAATTCAACCGAAGAATGACGGTGATGTGCCTCAGGACGAATGTCACTTGCAATGCTTCAGCCCTGCCTTGGCTACAACAGAGATATTTTTATGATATAAGAAAACTGAACATTGTAGAATATGAACACTCCACTCGTGTATTTTTAATACTATAATTCTCGTATGGAATTTCCCAATGCCATTTGTATAAGCAAATTGCGCCATTACTATCAGGCGAGATATTTTATAAAATTGTATATATATAATATGAGTGCTAGTCAAGGCAACACTACTGATGACTTGAGCAAGTCTAAAGGTAATCAGGAAACACTTGTGTTGCTCTTCTGACATCTGGTGAATTAAACTTAAGTAATGTTAATTGACAGCTTTTAGATATCGTAAGAAAATATTCTTTACATTTAAAGGAAAAGAATTTCATTTATTTCCATTAGCCACTCAAGCATTAGCTTTTGCGATTCATTCATTAATATTGCTTTACATATAAGAAAAGATAATATGAGAATTATAAGTACTAGAAATGATTTTCTCTTTAATGCTCAAAGCAAAAATCTTTTTTACACTTTTACATTAAAGAGTGTTCGTGGGGAATTCTATTTCCTTTGAAATTTTCTTTTATTTTATTTGCTGTTTCTCTGTTTTAATTCTAATTTTGTTTTATAAGAGTCCTGGCTGAACAGAAATATTTTTTTGAAATATTCAATTACTGGCCGAAATATGCGCGAAAGCCTAAAAGTAGGCTTCGCAAGTGCAATTTTGGCTAGAGCCTAAAAGTATGCTTTAAGCCTTTTTCAAAGTATTAATATTTAAATTTGGGCAGCAGTGTAGCTTAAATTTAAAAAGTTAAGAGATAAAAAGATTTTGATTTCATATTTATTAGAAATTAGTGCGCAAAAAAATGGCAAAAGGCCACTTTAATGGCCCCTTCCCCTTCTCATTGTACTAAAGTCATTAAATTTTTAAAATTATTTCATAAATAAATAATACTTCTCTTACTTTTTTTAGGGCTAAAAGTAACTGCCTCTTGATTTTAATTTTATCATCACCCTTAACTCGTCAGCAAGAAGGGGGCAAAATAAATTATAAAAGGCTCTCCGTGCAGTTTATTTCTTTGTTCTTATTTTGCCATTGACTGCAGTGCAAGAGGAAGTTTTAAATTCTTTTTTAATTTTTGTGCATGTATGTGTGTGTCTGTGTGTGTATTACTTTGCTGTAATTTAATACAAGTTTTAATGCTGGTTTAACCCTTTTTTCGGTACTACTTGTCTTTAATCATGTTTTCTCTTCTGGTTTCTGCTTTTTGTTGCGTTGCGTTTCATTGTTATATGCCCCAACATGTGTTGCATGAAGTATGTGTGTGCATAAATGGCCAAGTGTATGTATGGATGGATGGATGGCTGGCTGGATGGTTGGCTGTCTGGCTGGCTGCTTTGTAAATCAGATTTTTATGTGTGTTAATTTAAGTGGCACTATACAAGTATTAATTTTCTTTTCAATATAATTTTTTACGTTAATTTTGTTTTATAAAAATTTTCTCCCCAAACAAAAATATCATACATATTAAAAAGGTCTCAGCGTTTGATACACAAAAGCTTAAAATAGGATACTTGTACTCAAACACTCGCTCACACACATAAACACACACACACACGAGCGAGCACAGGCACACATTCGTGGCAGTATATCAATCAGTGGTCGAGCTCAGGTGTTCAGCAAGACTTGATTTCGTTTAATTTATAAGCCTGGCCCGCGTAGACTTATTTTTAATTTTAATCTTTTAGCTATGCAATACGGAAGGGAGGGGAACATAATACACAATTTATGTTTGCTGGGTATAGAATAAACATGCACGTACTCGCATGTATGGATTAACCCTAATTGATATTCCACAAAAAAATATTTGAGTAGATTCGAAAGTTGCCTTGTATAGCATTAAAGGATTAATTATTATTACGGCTTTTGATGTTCGAGTCCTTTGCAATCAAGGATTTTTGGTTTTTTCCTCTCCTTCATCTATTAACAACGTTTCTGTTTAATGATCTGTTTTATGACCGGCTTGGTTAGTGAGATTCCTGTTATTCCCTAAAATTTTAGCCACATGGGTAACCTGTTTTTTTTTTTTTTTTTTGTTTTCGTCCTCTTGTTCGCTATAATTGCTATCAAACGGCCTACTTTAATGACCACTAATTTACGACCACTCCATTTAAGAAACAATAATGAAATATTAATTAGTATTCCAAACACAAGCATTGTTATTATTATGTAGTTCTGATTAAATGATTTTTGTAAGGGGTCTCCTTAGGCTGGCAAACTTCAAGAATGTAAGAAATTTTACTCCACACTTGTTTAAGTTAAACAACCAAAGTTCTCTATTACGCCCAAAAGTAGACCATAAAAATCTATTAGTAATATCCGCCACAAAGCATAAAGTATTTTGCTTAATTCTCTGCAAACTATAAACTTTGAAAGCATTCATTGTTGGTTATATTTAGTACGTGCCGCATGTTTTTTACCTTTAACCATCCCACCCTCCCCGAAAAAGAAAATTTCTCTTAATTGTTGCAATATTACGCAAATTGTCGTCACAAACATTTTTGCTTTTCGACATTAATTATGCAAAAGAGTCGGCTAAATCATTAATTGAGAACTGCTTTAATAATTTGATTTTTTGTTGAAAGAAAATCTCCTTTCTATTAATCAAATATGGTCAAGCCTTAAAATATGCAAAGTAAAGCGTGGTTACCACTACAGTCCATAGCGTAGAATATGTCAGTAGGCAATGGAATGTGCCGATTCATTCCAATTCAGAGATATTACCTTTCGGGAAGTAATGAGTAATTCTAATACGGTGGTACAATGAAGTCCTTCGAATATCTCCTGATTTAAAAGCAGCTGAAATACTTAAATCCAGCTTAATCAGCTGAAGTTTACTTTACAATGATATCAATGACTCAGCGGAAAATGCTTTTGACGGATAGTAGCAAAGAAGTAAGGGGCGTCTTTCAAAATTCTCGGCATATGTCAGAGTCAATACTTTGCATTGACGGAGATGTACTAATTGGAAGTCAGCTGATGAGTAGAGGAAATGTATTTTCACTTCGACTGTATCCAGAAGTACTAATGGAAAGTCAGCTGATGAATAAGTAAATGCATTTTCACTTAGACTGTGTTCAGAAACGTCGAGTCTTAAAGCAAAACTTATCACTTTATATTAAAGGAGACGTACTAACTAAAAGTCAGCTGATGAGTAGAGGAAATGTATTTTCACTTCGACTGTATCCAGAAGTACTAATGGAAAGTCAGCTGATGAATAAGTAAATGTATTTTCACTTAGACTATATTGAAAGGCAGCTGATGAGTAACCGTATTTTCACTTCGACTGTGTTCAGACGTACTAATTGGAAGTCAGCTGATGAGTAGAGGAAAAGTATTTTCACTGCGACTGTATGTAGACGTACTAATGGAAAGTCAGCTGATGAGTAGAGTAAATGTATTTTCACTTAGACTGTATTGAAAGTCAGCTGATGAGTAAACGTATTTTCACTTCGACAGTATGTTCAGACGTACTAATTGGAAGTCAGCTGATGAGTAGAGGAAATGTATTTTCACTTCGACTGTATCCAGAAGTACTAATGGAAAGTCAGCTGATGAATAAGTAAATGCATTTTCACTTAGACTGTGTTCAGAAACGTCGAGTCTTAAAGCAAAACTTATCACTTTATATTAAAGGAGACGTACTAACTAAAAGTCAGCTGATGAGTAGAGGAAATGTATTTTCACTTCGACTGTATCCAGAAGTACTAATGGAAAGTCAGCTGATGAATAAGTAAATGTATTTTCACTTAGACTATATTGAAAGGCAGCTGATGAGTAACCGTATTTTCACTTCGACTGTGTTCAGACGTACTAATTGGAAGTCAGCTGATGAGTAGAGGAAAAGTATTTTCACTGCGACTGTATGTAGACGTACTAATGGAAAGTCAGCTGATGAGTAGAGTAAATGTATTTTCACTTAGACTGTATTGAAAGTCAGCTGATGAGTAAACGTATTTTCACTTCGACAGTATGTTCAGACGTACTAATTGGAAGTCAGCTGATGAGTAGAGGAAATGTATTTTCACTTCGACTGTATCCAGAAGTACTAATGGAAAGTCAGCTGATGAATAAGTAAATGTATTTTCACTTAGACTATATTGAAAGGCAGCTGATGAGTAAACGTATTTTTACTTCGACTGTGTTCAGACGTACTAATTGGAAGTCGGCTGATGAGTAGAGGAAATATATTTTCACTTCGACTATGTTCAGAGGTACTAACTGAAAGTCAGCTGATGAGTAGAGTAAATGTATTTTCACTTCGACTATGTTCAGAGGTAATAATTGGAAGTCAGCTGATGAGTAGAGAAAATCTATTTTCACTTAGACTGTGTTCAGACGTACTCATTGAAAGTCAAATAGTTTTTATTACAAAAATATTTCATTTTTATAATAAGTGCGAGGAAAAGAGAAAACAAAACGGATCGACAGTACATGATCTTCTGCACTCGTTTCGTCTGCCTTTGTCTCTCTCGCCTAAAAACTAGCCATATTCAAGTTAAGACACGACGTGTGTGAACGCACTCTAAGAACTGAGTTGAAAACGTTTACGCATTACCTACGACGTAACATTTTGGAAAAACCACTGCCTATATTCAGGCGTAAACTGGCTTATCAAGCAAATGATTGCTAAACATTTAATTAGCAATTGCGAAATAATTACACAACACACATCTACTGAAAAAAAGCTCGTTTGAATTTAATTTGCATGGCATACTTTATAGTTAATGGCAGGTTATTTAGTTGCAACTATTATTATTTATTTTAAATTTACAATGAAAAGTTTTCCCTTAAAGATAAATTTCTTATTTAATGTGGATGTAAAAGGAAAAAACGAAAGAACTTCCTTGGTCCTTCTAAATGCCAGTCTTATTGTTAAGCCAGCAACACTTAAAGTTCATAATTATTATTTTCTCTTGAACTCTTGTTTGATTGTGTGTGTGTGTCTTTTTTTTTTGTTGCTGGCAAAGTAGTGGAAACAATTCACAGACATTTAGCGCACAATGCAATTGCATGCACTTGTCCTTGTATACAAACATTTAACCTGTTCTAACATTTTTTCAAAAAAAAAAAAACAAAAAAACCAACGAAGGAAACTGAAAGAAAAAAACTAAATAAATTTCATTGCATAAAAGCTGCAATTAAGCTTTTTGCTTCGCTGCCAGTTAAATCGAACACATGTCACACGTCACATTTGTTGCATAATAAGATTCGTAATCAGTTTTTAAACGTTTCATTTGTGGTGTGATAATAATTTTAATGGATACGCTGATACCGATCTACGAGTACAGCATGAGAAAACAAATACAAACAAAAAAATAAAAAAAAATTAGGGGAATTACCAAGTAATTTGCAGTGAAGCGAATTTTTTATAAATAATTTTCCCCCGAAGTTGTGTCAAGTAGTTTCCTTAATTATGAGTTAAAAATGGAACTGACAATTTCGACAGCAACGTGGAAAGGAGGGCAGCAAAGTAAACGGATAAAAAAATAACAATTTTTGAATGGAAGTCATTTCTGCTCAATTAAAGTTCTCAGAGGGAATTTTTTAAAAAAAAAATTTTAAAAGAAAATCTTCAGCAATGCGCAGTGCCCTGGCAAACGCATCTCATTTGCTTAATTTGAACAAGAATTTTCTTTTGCTTTAAATGAACAAAAAAAAAACTGGTACTGTCGTGCCTTTATGACTGACGCCATACAGAATTGCTCCAGCTGATGACTTTACAACTCAAATCAAACGTCTCCAAATTGAAATGGATAAGAAAGAATTTTATGAATTTGTTTTTATAATAAAAATTAAATGTATCATGAAACTTGGAATTGATGCTGCAGCATTTAGTCGTTCAAGTAAGAATAGGGGAACCACACATGCTCGCAGTTTTACATAAAATATTTATACATATTTGAAAACTATTTTATTTAATATTGATTAATATATTTAACAAATTTGACAAGAAACATGAAAAATTTATCTAAACACGATTTACCAACTTTATTAACCTCCACTATTCTCTTGCTTTTAAGCGTTACTTGTGCACCAAATTTAAGTAGGCATCATTGGCTCATGAATATGCATAATCATACAGACGCCACATATTTTAATTAAGGTTTTTGAGAAAAAATATTTTAATTTATAAATAATTAGTTTAATTTGTATGATATTTTAGTGTTGTAATCGTTTTGAAATAAAATTAACTAGAACTGGATGTGTTAATTTGAACCGGGAGCCAATAGGGCAATTAAAATTTGTTAATGAAATACGAGTAATTCATAATAATTGATGTTTGTATTTACGACTCGTGTCTTAAAAAGTCCTTATTTAATAGTGCTAGTTAAGGGCAGGCTTCACTATCCTACATAGTCGTATGATACGAAAATCTGTTATGATTCCAAGCCGTTTTAAGAAATCGCAAAATGCAGAAAACTTTTTTTTGTATTAGCAGTTTGTACAAAATGCAACTCTGGGTGCCTGGCAATAATAATTTTATGAACATTTTCATAAACTATTGCAGATCGTACGACTTGTCAAAAAAAAATCTGTCACACAGTTAAATTTTACTTCTTTGTGTAGCCTTAGTAGGAAAAATATTACTTCTAAAAATTTCTAATTTGTTATACACAGATACGAGGTGGGATCAAAAATTAGGCGTTACTTTCAAAAATCGTGAGTTACGTATATTCGATTTTGGCACTTTTTTTCCTGTTGTGTTGGCTTATCGGTTTGTTTTTGCCAGATAAAAAGGTTAGTCCTGTTTTCGTGTGCCCTTCGATTTTTAACTATTCAAAAAAATGGTTCAAAGAGACTGTATTAAGGTTTGTGTGAAAAATGATATTAAATTTGCAAGGATATTTGAAATTTTGACTGTGGCGTTTGATGAGTCTAGTGTGAGCAGAACAGAAGTTAAATTGTGTTAAAACCGGTTTAAGGAAGAACGAGAAAATGTCAATGACGATGCTCGACCTAGTCGCCCGAGCATGTCAACAAACGTTGAAGCAGTGAAGAAAATGTTAATGGAGAGATTGGCATATCGTTCGGCTTATGGCAAGCACTTTTTACGGCTATTTTTGTATGCGCCACTGTAAGAGGTGGGATCAAAAATTAGCCGTTACTTTCAAAAATCGTGAGTTACGTATATTCGATTGTGGCATTTTTTTTCCTGCTACGTTGGGCCATATGTTTGTTACATATGTTGGCAATGTCAGCCACTTTGGATTGTCAGTTTACTTTTGACAGATAAAAAGGTTAGTCGTGTTTTGATGTGATCTTCGATTTTTCACCATTTTTTGCTAAATTTTGAGCCACAACAAAGTCGCATGGGAGCTCTTGAACGTCGTCAACGAGGATCCAGATTTGCTCAAAATAGGTCACAACTGGTGACGAATCGTGAGAGTATGGAAGTGTTCAGAAGAGCCAAATGTGAAGGTTAAGCTTATTCTCAGGAAAAAATGTATAATTTTTCTTTTGAGGGGGATTACTTTGAAAGCTGCAAGATAGTTAACAATGAAAAAATAAATACTTTTGGAAAATAATGAAAAACGGTTATTTTTGATCACACCTCGTACATACAAATATATGAAAACATTTTTTAAAAGTAAGATATAACAAAAATAAATACAATAAATGAAATAAATTAGGCAAATTGTCTGAAGAGGCTACATTGACAAAAATGAAAATAAAATTATATGAATTAATAATATTTACAAAATTTTAATTAATTAATTAATTGATATGTTATTTATCTGTATCATCGCTAATATAAAGCTACGTTTATAGTTGCGTTCTGTGTTTAAAACTGACAGACTTTCAAAGTTGGGGTCGTGTTTAGTCTGTAAACAAAATGAAGATAATGCTGTCTTGTTTCGATTACTACGTCGATATAACTAAGCCGATCTTGATCCAGCTTTTTAATAAAACTAATTTCTTTGCTTTATGATTCGGTCTGCCAAATAATCCATTTAATGTATTATATGAGCTGTAAACAATATTATATTTTTTACTAAAAAAAAAACTTTAACTTATTCAAGTGTACAGATAATACTGATATAACTATTATATTTATAAAAAAAAAATGATTTTCCCTAAATTGGCATTTCTTTCTTAAACTAGTTTGTTGGTTTGAAAAAAATTTTTTTTTTTAAAATAAATCTAATTCGGTCTGGGCTGTGCAAATCATTTCGAGTTCATTCGCTTTAAATGGTTCGCTGCAGTCATAAAAGTCTTGCAAAATGCAACATTTTCATTTGAGCTGCCTTTTTTCGATATTAAGAGCCGCCAGATGGCAGTCATCTGCTGTCTTTATTATTCAAATAGTGCAATGCTCGTATTGCTTTGTTTTCATGTTTCCGTGGAAAACAATCTTCAGCAGTGCGCCCTGTTGGAGCTGAAACAGTTTGCCTGCTTTGCTGGACGTCTACAAATTGCATACACATGTTGCTGAGGTGACAAGAGGAAGTCATGAAGAAAATTGAATGAAATAAAAATGCAATGAATGCATGAAAACACTGCACAAATGAAATTTATGTCTGCCACTATGGCAGTCGTATGCTTGTATAACAAAAGACACAAGACAGTTTCTTATTGTGTTACATAATATTTTTTTTTTCCATTGGCCAAATTGTTGCATGCTTTTTGCCGCGTTCCCTCTGAAGGAAATCCGCCTGTGCATGTAATTGTAAAGGAAACTTGCTTGCTTACTTGCTTACTTGCTTACTTGCTTGTTTACTTGCTTGCTTAGTTGCTTGTTTGTTTATGGCTTTTCTTTATTTAAAATCAAAATTCGTTTTTTATTTCTTCAACTTTATTTTCATCTCTTAAATACACGAAAAATGATTTAGTTTTTTATTTGGTTTTTATTGGAAAGGGGGTTGGGGAAAAAGTAATAAATTTTGCAAGACATTGAAATAATTTTGGGAATTCAATTCCTTTAATAGAAATCTTTAAAAGGAAGTTGAAGGGTTTCTTACTAGTTCATATAAAAATGGATGAGGTCGAAGGACTGGGCAAATAATTTATGTGATTTCACTGCAGCATCTTTCATTTAATTCATACGTTTCTTAAATGGAAGTGGATATGCTCATCCAGCGGTGTTCGGTGAAAGTTACTTTTAAATGAATACAAAAAAAAGGTGCTAAAAGCAATATGGAATTTATTTGAAAGCTTTAAACTTATTATTTACAAAAATCAGCTGTTTTAATATCAGAGTTGCTATTGCAACTCATTTCCAACTCAATTGCAACCCGTGTGCATCTGTGTGGTTGGCATTCATGAAAAAAGCAAGCTTTGCTCCGTACTTCTATACGTGGCTTGTTTTAATTCTATTAAAATCAAAAATTAATTTCTCCTGCTATCGATGGAATAAAGCGGAATACTGGCAAACGCGTATTTCACTGACGATATTGTTATACAGCAGTTCCTCAAAACTTATTAAAAACATGCATTTCTTATTTTTATTTGGTAAAGAATTTTGCAAGACACAATTGCCACTAGTAAAATTCTAAATTTATCAGGAACTTTGCGATGAACGCACCCATTACAACTTGTAAAATTTCTTTGTTTTGGATTTTTGTACTCCTTTCTAACTTTAAATAATCATAAACCAATTTGGTTCAAATTTTTCTCTAAAGCCCTTCAAAGTTCATTGACAATAAAAATAATAACGATGTCATTTGTTATTTACAATATGAAATCCTTCAGTAGGCCGACGGACATCCCAAATGCAGTGCCAGTGAATAATAATGTAATTGTAAATGTCAAATACATACTTGAGGAGGAAAAATATTATAGTTAGATACAGTATAAAATAAATAAAGGACGATTCGAAAAGTACATTTTGTTTTGTGGCAACGTCGGTGAGAGTAGAGGCAGAACTACAGGGAGCTGCAATGAGTGCGACCAATTGCTAAATTTGGTTACTCAGCTTTAAAGACTTGCATGTTCAACGACATCTGGTTTCACTTGGAACGCATAAACTGTTTTCAAATAATTTAAAATTTTTAAAACATACAAAAACATTTCCGCTTTTTAAGCGAAGGAGTTTTATAGCATTTTATTTAAGCGATTTGACATCACTGTATTTTAAGTACCATAAAAAACCAGAAGCAAAATATACCAAAAAAAAAAAATAAATAAAACTAAAATTATTTATATTTCAAAACGGAGTAAAATTTATTTGAGTTGAGGAATCTTTAACCAGTAAGGACCCTTCAAGTAAGGACTTCTTACTTTTCTTGCTCGAACTAAACTTACCAATTAAATCTAATCAGAAGCTGCTTAACTCTCAAGTCGTTCTAGGCAAACATTTGAATAAAGGTTTCCCAAAGATGTGCAGCGAAACAAGCATAACAACCAGCTAACCCCACATCAATCACTTCGAATGTATTTTTAAGTCAAATTTAATTCTTGGAATTTCGGCGCCTTTTGAGATATAATGTCAATGCTAAAGGAAACCTTTTTATATTTGCCTAATTAAGAGAGGGGATTTTTATTTCCGATTGTATCTCTAGTTTAATTCCTTTTTAATTGCCTAGAAAGGAATTCCCTTTTCTTTTTTTTTTAATTTTGACTACAAGCTCAGCCTGTAAAACTTTGGCTTTGCTTGAAGGAAAGGTACAGAATCACTCTGACTTTGGACCACCTCTCTATAAGCCAAAATTGCTCAAGCTTAAGCAGATAGAGTTCCAAGTACGAGTATATGAAAACAAAACTTATTAGTGATGGCAGAGAGACTCCCGGCATTCTTACTTGCTGCCGGTCTCTGCTGCTCACACTCTTGGACAGCAATATCAATCATTTCTTATACTCCAAGGATTTTGATTTCATTTTCTGTGCCGTTTATTATACTCGTACTGTCTTTTAAAATATTCCCCTCGCCTCTATTTCGTGCTGTGCTGCCTGGCACAACTTTACTGCCAAATTTATGGTAAAATACAATTTAACCTAAAAATAGATTACACTGCATTATATTCTCCTTTGCTTTCTTTATTTCTTATTTAGTTTTATTATTATTTATATATTTTGTTGTGTGTACAAATGGGAGTATTTAATGGGAATAATTTCGACTTGTGCAACATTATTAGTTCATTTTGTAATAATATTATGTGTTCCTTTCTATTTGGTTTTTTTTTTTTTAAAATTAAATATATTTCTTTTTGGACAAAAGCAAAAAAAAAAATACAAATGTGGTACTTTACTATAATTTAGGCTTCCCCCGGGGGACATAATCCAATATGTAAATTAAAATCAATTTTAATGCACAAGCATGTAGAAGTTTAAATTAAATTTAAAGATCAGCTGTTCCATTCAATACAGCACTGGCTTTAGGCAACTGCTTAGCCAAATGATGAGAAAGACGGAGGAGAGTATATATCTGCCTATACCGCGGAGATAAGTCATGGGAGAGTTATTAGGAAATCACTCCTATTTTCACAGCACATATTTGCATATTTTCAAAATCAAGCTACGCCACTGCCTTATTTGATACAGGCAAACGTAATTTCAGTGTTTCAGCTGAAGAAAAAAAACTTCTGCTGGAAAATCAATTTAATTTGACGTGACTAATTTATACTCGTACACAAGATTTTACTCCAATGCGAATAATTTGATATGCCTTGTTTTGACACAAGGCGAGTCAAATAATCAGGTATTATTAGTCAGTTAAACGGTTTGTCACATTAAGAAAATAGAGCCAGCTTAAGAAGTACTCTGAAATTAAAAGTCCTTCTTATCGAAACCTCAATACGTGGTAAGTGAATTTTAAGCCTGATAGAGAATATTTTTGATCCTTCAGCTAGTCAACAACTTCGGCCTTTCTCGTATATTAACGTTTCATGAAAACAAAGCTGAATATGGTCTATCTAAACAAAGTTCATTCCGTAATTCGGTATGAAGTCAAAAGCCGTGGTTACTCTATATATAGCATTTACGAATTGATTAGAAATTAAATGAAAAAAGATTTTTGTCGATTTTCCATCCCTGGTATAGAGGCACAGCAGCACTATTTCTATTTAAACTAACATGAGCACTTGCAATATCTCAAATAAAACACACACATATTTGAATGAGATTAGCTATTTCGAGGTCTACACTGCCATCCCTGATGTTTGCAATTTCAAGCGTATTAACGCACAGAAATAACGCGTAAATTCCGTTTTTTTTATTAAATTTAAAATAAAAAGTGAAATCAGAATTATTTGCTGTGAATACATTTCAAATAAAAAATTTCGGACCTATTTAGAATGCAATCATGGCTGCTGTTGCTGATTTGAAAATAATCATTCTGCTGAATGTATGCGCATAATTCATAGTCGTGTAGTCTTGTGGCCCGCTGCATACAATGTGATCAATAGAGATGTCCTAACAAATGTGAAATCCTTTAAGTCCTATTTTAATTGAACAAGACTCACATTCAGTTGATAAAAACAAGCGAAAACCAACGAAACAATCTGTGAGAATAGTAAATAACTTTTAAAGACTTGCTGTAGGGTACAAGTCTTTTTCCGTCGCTAAAACAATAATAAAGTTATTATAAAAAAGTCAATGGCATACTTTCATAACCTTTCAACTCTGTACAATTTGCACGAATTATGATTATTACGAAATAAAAGACACGTTTGATCTCCCGAGGATAGTTAAGCAAACATTTTTCTTACAACTTTAAGGAATCACTAGTGTATCCTGTTATGCTTGCTAAGCGAACTCTTAAAGATAATAAAAAGCAGCGGAAGGATTTTCAATAAAACTCTGTAAAAGATGTCTCCAAGGTTATAAGAATTTCAGGAAAAAGATTTCTATTTTGCTGTTAAAATTTTTTCCAGAAGATTAATCAATTTAAATTGGCTTAAGGATCCTTAAGGGTCTGATGTCTTATAAACGACTAAAGTTTGTGGTTTCTAATTTTGAGGTCATCATTGAATTTTTAGGACTTCTGATCTTTTTTAAATGTACATTTACACAGCATGATTTCCGTCCAGCAGACAAATTTGACTTTGTGCCGGCGAAAATGCTGAGAAGCTTTACAAATATGCAAAATAAGCTGGAATATGCAGCAAGCAGATCAAACTGAGTTTTTTTAATAATAAAATTTTTATTACATGTTTGTTGGCGGCCAAATAATTAGTGCGCTGTGTGAGCTTTAACGAATATAATTTTATATATATATATGTATATATATTTTTTTGTTGTCATAATTTTTGAAAATATTTTACTTATGATTTCTTAAGCAGTAAATTCGAGTAAAATTGAAAAACATTCACATTCACACATTCGAGTGGCCATAATAAGATAAAAATTTGTTTACACGAGTACTTACATTCCTTGTGAGAATTAATTTAAATAATAATTGTTTGCTATCCAATTGTTTGCTGCATAGTATAGCTGATAGTCCTTTGTAGAATCAAGTATCCTTTGAGAATGTTTTATATATATTTTTCTTATTAATCTGCACTATAGGTTTTTTATTTAGTTTATTATTATTATAATTTTTTTTTTTTTTTTTTTGGTGTAAAATAATTGTTTGCTGGGTTATTCAAATTGTATTGGTTAACTATAATAAATTATAAGTTTATTTAAACATATTTATTTAAATCACACATTAAACGATTATCAGTATTTAAAATTGCCTTCATTTGAATTCAGTTTCTTGTCAAATATTTTTTTAATCAATTCGTATTTCTGAATTTGCTTAGTGTACAACTTGTAATTTATGGCGCTTAACGAGTTAAGGCGGCAAATAATGTTGCTTTTATAAAAAACGGAATAAAAATATTTATTCAAATATTTGGAAATTGTCGTTTGGAAATACCTGTTGGCCGGTATCGCTTGAGTAAATATTTCGATGAGTTATTGATTTTTGGTTTTAAAAATTATTGATCTGTTACACAATTGTGGAGCAAAATAATTTTCATTTTTTTTTTCTTTTTTTTTTTACCCCGCTCGATGTTTTTTTTTTGGCCTTAAACTATTTATAGTTGCCCTCTGCTTAATTTTTCCTTTAAATAATTTACTTTACATTGTATTTATACAGCCGTCCTTACTTTGTTTCACTGCTACACTCACGAAATTCAAGCAGAAGAAGAAAAAGAAATCCAATTTCTTTATAATTTGTTCTTTGTGTTATTGAAATATTTTAAAAGGCCTCAACTTGTGGGCCATAAATTTTTTCTTACTTTATGGCCGTTGTTAAGACTGGATTTTACAACTTTTTTTTTTTATTTGTTTTATTTTAAAGACAAATCTTAATCCCTTTCTTTATGCCAGCACTTTTATTTTAATATATTCCATTTGGTTTTCTGTATTGATTTAATTAATTATTAAATTTGTATGGCAAAATATTTAATGTGATGCATAATTAAGCATCGAATTTATAATTCGACAATGGTTGCAAGGCGACTATACACTCACGGAAATTTCGTAATTCCCTATAGTTTTCAAGAGTAACAATTTTTTTAAAATTTTCTTATCAATTCTTATATTTTTCCCCAATAATTTCGTTATTTTTTATGCAAAATTTATATTTTTAAAACAATCAAGTTTTTGTTTAAAAACAATATAATTTTATTTAATTATTTTTTATGAAAATTGAAACTCGCTTAGAAATCAAAAAATTCGTTAAGTAAGAAATCACACGCACCAACCGATTTAATCGTATCTTTTCGCTTTCTCTGTTAATGGGTACGTACGCCACCACAGTTCGAAACGTTATGAATGCTCATTCCCAAACCATGGACTCTTCAGGTCGTATTTTTCTTCTTATTTTTCTTTCTTCAAACAAACAAACGAGTGAGTCTGTGTTGGTTACTAGACATTTTTTCCTTATTTTATTGTAAAATCTGCTGCTGCATGTTTTGAAAAGAGTAAAAGAGTAAACCGAGATGGAAGCGTGTGATTTGTGCAGATTGTTATTTCAAAGAGAACGCCAGAGTAAATCTCTTGAAAAGATTTTCGAAAGAGAAGCTCGTGAAGAGTAGCTTACACCGGTCTGTAATGTGTCACTGCTAATGTGTTTAAGGTTTTGTGTTTTAGCAGCTCTTACAAACAAAACAGTGTACATATTTACATACAAGCCTACATACATACATATATATACGTATGTTGTTAGATCACATATGCAGAAGGGTTTGGAAAGAAATTTCTGCTGCAGCACACCACTCATTTAACAGTGAAAGCAGTACTAATTGGCAATTATCATTAGCGTTGCTAAGAAAATAGATATCACTATTCTTTATAAGCATCTAGAACCTATTGGACTAAGGCCGTGTATACGTGATACGTATACTTTGTAGGACGGTTACTGCAACGTAAAAGTTTCCCGCCATCAGTACTTTTGAACGGTATATTAAATCAGCTGGTTTTGCACCTAAAATCAAGTACCACGAATAACCACTAGGAAATTCATGGTACACATTAAAGTATAAAACGTATACGCAGAGTTAAAAGTTTCATAAAATTTCGCACGTATTGATTGTAGACAGGCCGATATGAATCTACACCGTTTAACTTACTTGTCAGCGGAAAAATTAGCAAAGCATAACGTATGACGTTAGGAGGCTATTGAAAAACAGGCTTGAGTAATCAGTAAAAAGACTTACGAAATTAGTGACTCGGCCTAATGTATAGGTTACACTTTTAGTATTACACAATGGGTCTGTTCAAAACCAAATTAGCATTGAAAGTGTTTATTCCCAAAACCAAAATAAAAGAAATTCTTAATTAATAATTTAACACAAATTTTTGAAACTATAAACAAACATATTCAAAAATCAGTTTACACTTAAAACACCCTCCTCCCTGCCCTGCTTAATCATGTAGATGACATTGTGTCTCTGCCACACGTTTTAATTAAATAATTTCTTTTTTTTTGTTTGTTTTTAAATTGGGCCCTTTTGAGGCATGAAAACAATGTCACCCTTATTTAAACAAGCTAAGCTAACACACAGCCACACACACACACACACACAAAACTCATGCTTACCGTTATTATAGGAAAAATCATGCAGGGCATAAACCTGCAAAGCCTTAACTGGTTAGAGAAGAGAAACGCTCTTTCGCACTAAAACGGATTTTCTCTTTAAAAATGTATAATAGAAAAACAGATTTTAAGAGAAAAGCTATGTATAAAAACAAATTTTATCTCTTAACATGAGTGTTTTGTTTTTGCTATTTTGGAAATTCTGTAAAATTTTAACACATAAATTTTATTTTGTTGACTTGTTTAGTTTTTATCATTTTGTTGTATCGCCATGTCTTTAGCCAATGAACACACTTAAAGAGTATTTTGTTTTGTAAATTGAAGTATTTTTATATGGCATTATCTGTGGCTCAGTGTGTGTATGTGTGTGTGTGCGTTTAAGCAACCACAGGATTGAAAATTAATTTTTTTCCACGTTTTTTTTTATATTTATAATTGTTTTTCACATTTTTCTTTAAACAATTTTCTTTCCCCTTTTTCCCACGTTTCGTGTATTCGCTTCTCCTGCTTTTCCTTTCAGGTCAATAGATTGTCTATCAATGGCTCCACTTGCATTTTACTTTGACATCTTGTAAGTTTTCGTTTTTTTTTTTTCTTGTTGTCATCACTATTCTTCACAGCTGTTTTCAATTTAATTTCGTATTTATGCTTCGCAATGAGTTGTAAATGGAATAAATTTAAATTGCTTAAATTTGGAGCGAAAATAAAATTCGTTTGCACAATTTAAAATGTCTTAATTTTTATATCTCAACAACTGTTTGCTCTTCAACTTTTAAATCATTTTTCCCCCGTTTGGTTTTCTTTGCTCCAATATTTGGTTGGCTTTTCTTGCTTTTCTTGCTTTTCTTTTAAAGGCCACATATGGTTCCTTTCCGTTCAGTTTCTTTGTATAGTTTGTTCAAAGCTGTGAAAATTTAAGATTTATTGACAACATACGGTTGAAATGGGCCCAAGTGACATTGGCCTTTTAAGAGTTATTTCTGTATTATTCTTTCACTGGGAGATTCGGCGTGTGAGTAATGCATTTATACACTTTGAGGGCTGGAATGTCACCAGCGCTTCCAACGAAAGGTTGCCATAACCGACCATTAAACAGCTGACATAACAGCTGCTTCTATAATAAAAACAAAACGCAAAAGCTTGCTGGTCTTTAAGCAATGGCTGAATATCCTTAACTCTGCTCTATGGCAACCAATTAGCTTAAAAAGCCGTAAAACAAAGTCATCCTGGACGTCTCTGCACGCTACCTAAACAAGGCAATCACATTTTCGTTTTCATGTCATAAAATTTAATCTTTTATATATTTTTTATGTTCACATTAATCACTTGCAGACATGCTGAAATAATTTCCTTTACTTTTCTATTCTTGAATCTTAATTTTCGACAACTGGTTTTAATTTATTCAAATAAATAAACTTGTTCGCAACTTGAAACATTTTTTTTTATCAATTTTTTTATAATTAGCAAAAGAATTGAAGCAGCCATAAAGTGGCTGATGATCAAGTGCTCCACTAGGCTTTGAAAAGCTCGATTAGTTCCCACATTGAAAGCAACATTAGAAACTTTTAGTTCTACTTTTATTGTCATGTTGACATTGACGGGAATTATTCATTACAATGCAACCACAAATCACTAAAATCTCTTAATTAATTATTTTAATTATATTTTTAATCAAAAATTAGTTTCAATTAAAAATAGCTTCAAAAACCTTTT
The DNA here is from genome assembly GCA_963402855.1 of Ormia ochracea. Taxonomy (NCBI): domain Eukaryota; kingdom Metazoa; phylum Arthropoda; class Insecta; order Diptera; family Tachinidae; genus Ormia; species Ormia ochracea. The sequence continues at coordinate 39,111,586 of OY727107.1, forward strand.
TAAAAATATAAAAAAAAAATAAATAATTCTGAAACATATTGTAAATAAATTTGATACGTATTTACACAACAAAATATTTAAGAACTCGGCCGGCATAGAAATTAAATTCAGAGTTTTGAAAGGCTTCTTTCCGCACAAGCCGCTTTTCAAAAAATACAGGACGAATAAAAAAGGAGCTGTTAATATGAAAAAAATGTTTATGTGCAGTGAATTTATTAATCAATATATTTCGTATGCTGGAGTAGGTTTTTTTGCCATATTCAGCCCAATGTGTTACGGCGAAATGCATATAAGCCGTAGAATTTCGGTATATGGTTTCATTTAAATTCTGGAACTTTGTGGGCGCTGGACAACCACCCCTCATATTACGGGATATTTATACAATTAAATAGTGATATAATAATTTTTTCTCTAGCTACACTTAGTCGCAAAATTCCACGTACGCTGTAAATTTTGCAATAAATTTCAATTTTTAAAAGAAAAAAAAACAACAAAATTTTTTAACGTTTCCATTTGACAGGATCATCGAGGATTACAGAAAATAAAAAAAAATTTTATTGAGTGGATAAAATAAAAAATTCAGTCAGTAATGGTGCAGCAGAAGTCTGCATACGATATATTGCTAAGAACTTTTAGGTACCTCCTTTGGTAACGAAAGCTTCTTTAAATCTTTTAGACATCGAAGAAACTAGATTTTTTTTCCCCTCTGAAAAAATATTTTCGCATTCTTCCTATAGAAATGTTTCTGTTTCAAATGGGCCTATAAGTGTTCGATGACATTTAAGTCAGCAGATTGTGGGTTATAATAAAGCAGCTATTCTTTCGCAAGTCTTTCAGGTCGTTATCATGCATAAATATAAAGTTACCTGTAGGATATAACTACACTGGTTGAAAAATCGGCTTGCAAAATGTCTCTATAATAACAACTGTCTACAAATAAATCGTCATCTTCCGACCACATTAGATCTAAGGCCAACCCCCACACCATCAAAGAGTACTACATACTTTTTTCTTTTCCAAGGCAATTCCCCGTTTTCTCGCAAACTCTTGCTTGTCCGTCGCTTCCAAAAAGTTTGAACTTTCATTGAGCATTTTTTTTTTTTTTTTTGGCTACACACGAGTGAAGTAGACTCTTCTTAAGCATTGACGAACTGTATCAGTATGGACATCGACTCCATTATCTTTTCCGATAAAATTTTTCAACTCTTCGCTACTTGACGGAGGACTGGCTGTCACTTTTTTAAATAAAAATTTCACAAATTAAAATTTATAATTTAAAAAAAAAAAATTTATATTTTTATGAAAAAATATTTATTTTTAAAATAAAGTGGCAGGAGTAGTGAATTAATTCAAAAGGATGTATCAATTTAACAGCGAAATCTCTTTCAATACAAAAATGAAAAAAACACACGCTGTCAACGATTCGTTTCGCAAAGCGCACACAAAACCACTCGTGACTTCAAACAAAAATGTAAAAAAGTTAATAAAAAACGTCACAATATTTTTTTTTTGTTTTTATTTATTTTTTTGTTAGAAATTTTTTTTCTTTTCCTTCAGTTCAAACTAAATTTGTGGCAAAATATTTTATTGAGCGAATAGATTTACAAACCGGTTGAAGATTTCATTATTTGCTTTTAAATTAAAAAAGAAAAAAATAAACGAGAAGCATTAATGATGCAAAGCGATACATGCCGTCTTTGTTGTTTTTGGCTTATTTTACGCGAATATAAACAAGTCGTTTATTATAAATTTGTATAAAAAAATTTAAGAATAAACAAAAATACTAATTAATTATTTATTTATATGTTGCTTATTATGAGTTGTGTGTGAGCTGGTGGCATAAGCAAAGTATACACCTTATGCCGTTGTTGTTGTTGTTGTTGTTGTTAAATGTTATTTAGTACATGTGATTGTGTTCCAAATACAACTGTAAATTATGCCATTAACATAAAAAAAAATTCAGAAAATAAAGATCATTTAAAGATAATCAAGTTCTTCAAATATATCATTTCCAAGGCGAGGGGGAGTTATTGCCTTTACATAAGTAAGACTTGAAGAGAAATACGAAAATATTCAAACTGCTTGCCAATAGATGTATAAATTGAAAATATTTTTTTTTGTTTTCAAAATACTCAGATCCAAATTTGTCATACTTTTTAAACATCAACGTTTTCAAACCGATCGTTTAAATAAATAAAAAAATAATAAACAACAATTTATTTTATTTGCCATACTTTTCAAATTTGCCGATCGTTTGCCGTCACAACCCGAAACATTTTGTTCAACATAAAAATTTATTTTTAATTTGAAGATTTTTTCAAACCGGTTGTTTCCCTTCTCATCCCGAAACATTTTATTCAAAATAAAAATGTATTTTATTTGCCGAGCTTTTCAATTTCATCGTTTACTGAATCATCTCAAAAAATTTTATTAAAAATAAATTTTTTTTTGAATTTGCCGACCTTGTTTCCTTCTCATCCCGAAACATTTTATTCAAAATAAAAATGTATTTTATTTGCCGAGCTTTTCAATTTGATCGTTTACTGAATCATCTAAAAAAATTTTATTAAAAATAAATTTTTTTTTGAATGGCCGATCTTTTACTGTCGTATTCCGAAACATTTTATTCAAAATAAAAATTTATTTTTAATTTGAAGATTTTTTCAAACCGATTGTTTCCCTTCTCATCCCGAAACATTTTATTCAAAAGAAATTTTTTTTGAATTTGCCGACCTTTTCAAAGCGATCGTTTACCGTCGTATTCCGAAACATTTTATTCAAAATAAAAATGTATTTTATTTGCCGAGCTTTTCAATTTGATCGTTTACCGTCTCATCTCGAAACATTTTATTCAAAAGAAATTTTTTTTTAGTTTGCTGACCTTTTCAAACCGACGGTTTGCCGTCGTATTCCGAAACATTTTATTCAAAATAAAAATTTATTTTTAATTTGAAGATTTTTTCAAAGCGATCGTTTACCGTCGTATTCCGTACCATTTCATTCAAAATAAAAATTGTCTTTAATATGCCGACCTTTTCAAACTGATCGTTGTACCGTCGTATTCCGAAACATTTCACATTTTGAGAGGAGAACTGGAGAGAACTTCCTTCCGTGATGGACTTTAAGAAATGATTTCATTTTGGTTTACAGGGCACAATAAGACATTCCTCGTCTTCCATGGAATATTTAATATTCACATAAAAAAATAATAAACAAAACACTGGTCGTTTATGTGATTCCTGTGGCAAATGCTCTCAACGCATTCTGAAGCGAATATTTTAATAATTTATTTACGAAAATGGCTTAACAACTGCTGTTAAGACAAGACATTATCGTGTCCAGCTGTTTCCAAAGATACTTAAATTTAAAAATCTTTAAAATTTTCATTGCATGAAATATTCAACTACCTAAAAACTGCCCTTAAAATCTACCGGAAATAAAATATGTATTCGCGCGCATGTGTGTGTGTGTATGTATGTGCGTTTAGTCTTCTGCGTATTTTAAGAGTTCGACTTCAAATAAAACAACAAATAAATATTTTTTATGCATTTCCAGCCGTTGTCATGGCTGTTGGCCATCATATCCCAAAGGCGAAAACAAACACATTTTCAATATCAGTTGGCAATTAACGAAGAATCGGCATTCTCATACAAAGCAAAATACAGCCCTCTCTTTGAACCCTGCTCCCACCCCACCACCTCTACTATTAAAGTTGTTTAAAGTTTTGACAAAAAGCAACATTAACTGACATCAAACCCATGAATAAATAAATGATTTCGTGTTTACCTACTCGTATCCATATTATTTGTTGAGAGGAAAACGTTGTAGCAGGAAGGAAAACTTCTGTTGATACAGAAATACAACACAACCATCCGTACATACAGACATATACATACCTACATATTCATAGAAAAAATATTTACTTTAATAAATTTTTACATAAATATTTCCATTATAAAATGATTTCCCTTCTTTTTTATTGTCATCTTCTTCTTGCCATACTTTTGTCTTTATAAAACATAATTTAAACACTTTACAGCGCGGAGGAGCAAGACCACACTTTAATACTCGGTTACACACACGCAGCAATTTCCTCACACACACACGTACACGCACACGCGCTCACACAGAGACGTTCATAAAAAAGTTTTCTTGTTCAACTGCTGTAATAACTAAAATAATATTTATTTAACAAACAAAAT